>CM067857.1:5153019-7653019 GCA_034642435.1 Megalocaria dilatata | reverse complement strand
CAACAGGTTCTCGGTAACACCTAATAGTGGTACAGAGGTTTACAAGCGGAACGTGATAAAAAACCGGGTTAAAAAAGAGGGGCCTTCTAACAGATATCGGAATGTCGGCAATTGACAATGAAGGTTGTTAAACAGATGGTACCCATTTAAATATCTCAAATAATTTTTGGGGTTACGTAGCTCCGTACAGTCATTCATTATTTTTACATTATTTTGTTGTATATCTCAAATATTTGGATTTACAAAGCTCCATACAGTCATTTCCAAATATTTGAGATATGCAACAAAATAATGTAAAAATACGGAGCTACGTAACCCCAAAAATTATCTGAGATATTTAAATGGGTACCATCTGTTTAACAACCTTCTTTGTCGATTGCCGACATTCCGATATCTGTTAGAAGGCTCCTCTTTTTTTAACCTGGTACCACTATTAGGTGTTACCTAGAATCTGTTGAAATATTCAAAATAGTTATCACTTTTGTTTAAATACCACTGTTAGGTCTTCAGTTGTCTGATGATGTTCATTTCCCGAAACTCGATTCACAAGAAAATGTGTAATAAATATTTTTTGGTAGTAAAACATAGTAATTTCTACAATTTGTTTTAATCAACAAGGGTTGTTACTTAAGTTGTGAGATAGATGAAAAGAAATGTTATCATTCATTAGAAATTCTCGAAAACAACTCAAAACTTCAGTCACAACCCTCGTATATCCTATGAAGCCATGACGGCCATTTGGCTGATATCGTTTTACATTTTTAATGGCATACCTTCCTCTTTACAATGAAATATACATCCATTGATTTCTGTCAAAATATACTAGTTTTTTTTAACTATCAAAATGAAATCTCTTATTGGGAAACCCTTTAGATTGGTGTATTACGAAAATCGACCCACCCATTCATTATTGTGTCCCCTCAGTTGGAATTAATATGATAAATAAATCGTGGTATGAAACAATATCTAAATAAACTTACTGGCAACACTAGCAACCTCTTCTAGATCAATATCTCTTGCACATCCCTCAGCCCTCTTTTTCAGGAAATTGTACAAAACATCTGGATGATTCCAGATCTTGCAGCAGACCGCAAAGGCTTTCAAAGGGTTCGGAACGGACTGGATGCGAACGACCTCATTCATGAACGTTTCATAGAGGTTTCTTTGGAAGTTAGTCATCCTGACCAAAAGTACATACTCTTCCTTTTGTGGCAAAGCCGTCTGAAGTACTCTGTGCGATCTCCTCTGAACAAAACCTACCAGAAGAGAGTGGAGGACATGTGCTCTATACCTGAAAGATAAAATGTTTGAATTTTATCCTGTATAATCTTAGCCCTAAATATCTCGATGATGACTGAATTAGAACGCACCTCATCAATTTTATATCAGACTCGGTAGAATCTATACACTGGCCGTTCATAATAGGACGCTCGAACATGTTGCAAAATTCGGTCTTCGAACCAAGATAGTTGGGCCTTGCAAAATCCACCATACACCAATACTCCATCAGGTTGTTCTGCAGGGGGTATCCCGTCAAAACGATCCTTCTTTTCGTCTTCATCTGCTTGAGGGCTTGAGATATCGAGGCATGAGAATTTTTTATTCTATGACCTTCGTCGCAGATAACTAGATCTGGTCCGGGGTCTATCAGAGCATGATGAACCGCTGAAAAAGCGAACATTATTATTGTCCAATCTAGGTCCACAAGGGAAATTGTACGAGTTGTTACCATAAATATCTTTAAAATTTACTCATATTTATTCTGTAAATCAAATTTCAATTAACCTACGTGATGGAATGAAAGAACGAATTACTTGAACTGAAATGAAGCAACTAAAGAGATTATAGAACGGAGAATTTCTTACAGATAAAAGAAAATTCAGAAATCTGCCAACCCATCTAGTTTGTTGATTTGGAGAAAGCATATGACGTGATCCCCTTGAAAAAAGTTTTCGAAACTCCGACGAAGATAGGCCTGAGTAAAAGCCATATGGAATCTATGTATAAATTCTAAGAGCGCAGTTAAAGTGGGAAATTCCACCTCAAACCCCCTTTCTGACGATAAAAGGATTGAAACAGGGATGTAGTCTCTCTCCAACATTGTTAAAAATATACCTTCAGGAAGAACTCAACAACTGGAGTAGGAAAATAGCTGGAATTACTTGTCAAATGTCAAAAGATGACAGCTTCAAAATTAATAGTTGCCCAGATAGCGAACTATTCAACATGAAATCTCTTATTATCCCTTTATATAGACCGTGTTCAAATTTTATTTCCTAAATAACTGTCCATTACCTTTTCCTGTTTATTGAAAGAAATCTGCACCACTTTACTACCATCTTTATATTCCAACTATACCGTCGAACTAGAATGATTTAAAACAGACAAAGTGAAGCTAAATTCCAAGACCAAATGAATCCAATATTTAATAAATCACACTTTTCAATTTTCTATAAGATACATTACCATCAAACATCACTTTATTCTTTGTGTCGTCTTGCGGTTCCATGTTTTTCCGTCTCGTCTTAGGATTCTTTTTCAAGGAAAGCAACCTGAACTGCTCATAACCCATCAGAAGAACGCCTCCGTGGGCCCTCCAAGCATTGATGACCTTCGATCTAGCGGTCAATGTCTTGTGACTGTCATTTAATACGTGTAGATTGAAATTTCTCGGCCTGACTTCCCCGTGACTTGCAAGTGGACTGTTATTGATGTTTTCTTCTAATGGCACCCACATGTTGTACTCAGCCATCCAGTTCTGAAGGGTGTTGATTGGCATTATACAGAGTATGGTTTTAGCTGATGTGTGCCGGAGAAAAATATCGGAGAAACAGACGATTTGTAAAGTTTTCCCCAAACCCATGGAATGCGCCAGGATACAACCGAAACCTGAAAATATTCGCAAATTTCATACCTTCAATATAAATCAACCAAAAGTTTTGTGAAACTTTTTTTCGTGCCTGTCCTGAGAATACATTCAACACATACAGTGCTCATTTGTGAAAACTGTGAGAAATTTAAGAGAATTAATGGACGACATTATTCAGTTGATCAACCATATATTCGTCGAATTGTTGACAAATTTGAAAGTGAATATTCTTTACACGATATAAGGGTACCAGTAAAAAATGCACGCACATTGTTGAGAACGACAGGGAACCGATAAATTTGGATTTTGTCTTACACTTGCTGCAACCAAGTCAATATTCCCTTGTCTGCTTGCATTTCTTTGTCGTACTGGTACTCTTGTATAGTGTGAAGAAAATTCACTTTCAAATTTTTCTACAATATCACAAATAGCAGCTCAACTAACTGCAAAATTCTGTTTTGGCAAATTTTGATAAAAAAAATGCAACAATTCCTAAACGTTGTTGAAGCGTGCATCTTTCCGTTTAATTTATAACGCGAAGTAATTTCTCTTCTAACTGGGCCTAAATCAATTGCAGTAGAGTTGTTATATTACCTGGAGAACTGTCGAATCGACTTGTACTTTCAATAACGTTGTCATATAAAAATCTGACACCTCCAATCTGATGAGGTTTAATGATCCTTGCAATTTGAGGTGCTAAGAATAAATCGGGGTCTTTCTCTGGATGTCCGACGTTGATAAGGACTCTCCCTTCAGCATCTGGAGTGTTGAATTCATCATTGGTATGCATGCCTGAATTTGTAGGATCTTCCTCCTCCTCCTCTGGACCCTCACCTTCTGGCTCAGATACCACTATACAATCGTCATCTGAGGATATATCTATGGTGGTAGTGCTAGAGGATGAAGGACAATCTTTCCCTGTGAGAATAGAATAAGTGCAATTTTTAAATGTGAAGTATTTGGCAGAATCATCTTCAATTTGATAAATGTGAATTAACAATCTTACTTGTAGTTTCTGAAAAGTGAAAATAATTACACATACACGAATCGTCAAAAGTCTTGGCCCCCACTATCCAACTCTCAATTAGTTGAATGTAACATGACAATTTTTTGGGTGTGGAATCTTCACTATCTTATCACTTAAATGAAAACAATAAACCAGCAAAAAATGTTTCTTGTTTGGGAGAATACAGGTGTATTCGAAGTTAATCAGTTTTCAACTAATAACGAGAGTTGTAATATTCCATGGAAAATGCCGGGACATCCAATTTCTCAGTTTGACAGGGCAAGAATAGTAGCCCTACATCAAGAAGCTTTGTGGAACCACCAGATCGCGCAACGTTTGAATATTCCACGGACTTGCCCTGAGACCGGTGTCTGGTCGACCAGGATGATAATGCTCCACCACACCGCATACGAAGGGTTCAAAATATTCTTCAAGAGAACATTATCCAGGGAATGAACTGGCCAGCAAACTCACTAGACATGAATCCAATTAAGCATGTATGGGATTACTTAGGGAGAGCAATATCTAATCGCTAAAACCCACCTTCAATTTCTCAGGAATTGAGTTTAGCCCTTCAGGAAGAATGGAACGATATGCCTGAAAGTTTCATTGATGACTCGTGGGATGCCTAGGCATACTGGGCAGTTGATTGAAAGAAGAGGTGATAATACGGACTATTGAATTTAGATCCACTCGTGGAATAATTATATTTAATCAAAAATAAATAAACGATAAATTGAGATACTGAATTGTTTCAGCCGTTACTATTTAATAGTTGTTCATAATTAAAACAAATTGTAGAAATTACTACGTTTTACTGACATCAGAATCATACAGTCTATTATTGATGGCGAATAACCGTTATTAGTTGATATTGTTTGATTCGATTTAATTCATGATTAAAATTTTTCAAAAATAAAGGAATTGTTCTGGACGATTGTTATATCTGTATGAGGTTCATAAAAAATGGAAAAATCATGTTTGTAATTGACTTTAGTTATTGTTAAATCTGAATAATTTAGCTAAAAATGGGCTCAAAGGAACTCCAATAACTAAACCATCTGAACCTCTGTAGAATTCATCATTAAAACAGGAATAATTTTGAATTAAGCAAATTTTTGATGAATGAAAGATAATGTTTCGTGAATAATAAGTTAAATTTTACGTACGCAATAATGTTGATTAGCGTTTTAAGTTTTGCATGAGGAAACTAAAGGCCTATGGCTGAACTCCTTACAAAGTTTAGATATAAGCCGATTAAAAAATTCTGGGTATTCATCAAATAACAAGACTGAGTTATTGAGTTCATATCTAACGTATTTATTCTCATAGGGACCTAGCGATTTTTCCAAGAGTAGTAAAAACCCTTATCTCAAAATTGAACCCATTTAAATACTGTACGTTTCCAAATTTTTGACTAGTTGTTTAAAAGCACTTGAAGAAGTTACAATGAACAAAATGTGTCATGTGTTCAACTCATAATAACAAAAAAAAATCAACATATACGTGTATTATTTAATCGAGCGTACAACGCAATTCGAAACAAAAAAAATTTCCTTCTGTGGCTGATATTTCTATGGCCATTGAATATTTCTCAACGGAATGAGCAACTTACCTTTTTTTCTAGGAGGAAAAAGCCCGGCAGGTAAAAACTCCTCTCCTTCACTTTCGCTATCACTATGAAGGGGTTTAGTGAAATGAATAGGGTGTTTCTTGCCACCAGGTACTGGTGCGATGCTAACCGAAGGTGTTAAATGGCTTCCGGGTCTTTTTATATTTAATAAGCTCTTTCCGACCCTAGGAGCCGGCATTGATGTTGGTCCTATATTTTTCGGTACCCTCATAAGTTCTATAGGACGTTTTGGCAATCTGGTCATAGATTTTGTTTGACCGTTTGGCAACTTAACTAAAACGGTGCTTCCTATTCTAGCTGTCGATGGGCCTGAAATAGAATAACACTAGAGGTGAATCCGAAGCAGGCAAATGTTGAAAAAAAATGATTTTGGAAAACACCAATGCATTTATCACGGGTAAGTTTAATCAGAATAACCTTCTGTTCCACCTATCATAGCCACAATAAGTAGCGTTGTAATTCATAAAAAATCAATTCCTCGATTGCATAGTAGAAAAACAGACTGGGATGAATACAGAAGCTTAATCGAAGAACATATATGTGGGAAAAGCCACGCCTACTTCTGAAGAAAAGTGTAAAACATATAATGTTCCAGAGGAAATCAAAAGACTTCTAGCACAGAAGAGAAGAGTTAGAAAGAGATGGCATCGGACACACTCGCCTGCAGACAAGACCATCTTGAACAGATTAACAAATGAACTAAAATTTAAGATGAAAGAACACAAAGAATTGTCATTCAACAACTATGTTTCAAGTTTAAATAGATATATAGATAATTCAGTGTGGAAACCAATAAAAAACTCAAAAAAACCAAAAATCCATATACCACCTTTACGCAACATACCAGGATCAACTATTCAATGGGCAAGGACTGACAATGAAAAAGCTCAAACATTTGCAGAACACCTGGCTGAAGTATTCACACCCAATGATGACATACACGATTACGAGGTTGAAAGAGAAATGTTAAATATTCCTTCTAATACGACTCCTATTAAAAGTATCGCCATAAAAGAACTACAAAAAGAAATAAAATACCTGAACACACGAAAAGCTGCCGGAATAGATGAGGTCACACCAAAAATGATCAAGGAACTGCCTAAGAAAGGAGTAGCAATGATGGCATATATATTCAATGCTATCCTGAGACAAAATTATTGGCCAGAACACCTAAAAACTGCAGAAATAATCCTCATACTGAAACCCGGCAAGAATCCAAACGCTGTAACATCATATAGACCAATTAGCTTACTGCCAACTTTATCTAAGATCTTGGAGAAAAATTTGCTATTGAGAATAAAGTCGGATCCCAACACCCAAGAATGGATTCCTCCACACCAATTTGGATTCAGAACAAATCACTCCACCATACAGCAGACACACAGAATAAGTCATGAGATAAGCAAAGCCCTGGAACTCAAATAATACTGCACATCTGCTTTTTTGGATGTAAGCCAGGCCTTTGATAAAGTCTGGCATTCTGGACTATTGTATAAGATAAAGAAATGTCTGCCATTATACTGCTACAAGCTGATGAGATCTTATCTTACTGGAAGGAGATTCAGAGTACGGGTGAATGATAAAGTGTCTGATTTTTATCCTATTCAGTCCGGTGTTCCCCAAGGAAATGTTATGGGACCGTTTTTGTATACACTGTATACGGCAGATATGCCCACAAATGCGAATACGATAATGGGAACTTTTGCAGATGATGCTGCAATTCTTGCAAGCCATGAAGATCCCAAAGAGGCATCTAATAGATTGCAAATTCATCTTGATGAAATAAAAGAATGGCTGCATAAGTGAAAGATAAAAGTTAATGAAACCAAGTCAGTTCAAGTAAATTATACTCTTCGAAGAGACCAGTGTCCACCCATCTTTATAAACAATATAAAGATACCAAATTCCCCAACTGTTAAATATTTGGGAGTGCATTTAGATAGCAGACTAACCTGGAAGGAGCATATTATTAAAAAAAGGAAGCAAATAGACCTTAGAACTAAAGAACTGAATTGGCTTATAGGTAGAAAATCGAAACTATCATTAGAAAACAAGCTACTGATATATAAAATGGTCATAAAGCCCATATGGACATACGGAATTGAACTTTGGGGATGTACAAGTAAGTCCAATGTAACTCTAGTCCAGAGATGCCAATCGAAAATACTGAGATTGCTAACAAATGCTCCATGGTATGTATCAAATGAAACCCTGCATGAAGATTTGAAAATACCTTATGTGAAGGATGTCATCAAGGAACAGAGCCAAAAACATCACACCAAGTTAGATGGTCATATAAACGACTTACTACAACCGTTGCTTCAACCTCAAGACATGAGAAGACTCAAAAGGACCTGGCCAGCTGATATGAAGTAGATTTAAAATGGTCTTTTCACTGGAGAAGACCATATCAAATCATTTGAGAGCTCAAAGCTCTGTAGACAGCAAATTAGCTCATAGAATTGTTGTATTCTGATTGCTAATGAATAAATGATAAAAAAAAAAACCTTTTTTTTGTTCCTTCCAACGAAACGACATTAAACCGGACAAACGTGATGCCTGACGTACATGTTCGAACTTGTGTTGGGATAAGTGTATGCTGTGATATCCCAGTTTTCATCGCTTAATGAATTTTTGTATGGAACTTTGTTTGGCCTATGTGTGTCTAGGATCTATTACTTAGATTTGGCTCATTATTAACTGGATGTGAAATTTGAGCATTATTTATTCAATTTCAATTACTAGTAGTTTGCAGTTTCTCATTTATACATTTTTTAATATATTCGGACATTATAAGTTACTACGCTGCATTAACAGAACTAAAAGTTCAATATTCTACTGACTGCCTGTGAGCTGCGATTTTACAGGTTATCTTTTTAAAGCATGGTATATCAGGCCCAGTGTCAGATAATTTTAACTCGTGTAAATGTACTGGCTACAGTATACTGAATGAAGGATTCAAATATTATGATTTTGAAAGAAAAAGGTAGATTATCGCAATAGGCATGCCAACAAGTAGTCAATAGATGTTATTTCCATATGTTTTCTCAACATTTTCAGTAACATAGTTTAGGAAATACACACCAAATATATAAAAAACCGTAACTTACCAGGTCTAGAAAAATTATTTCCCTGCAGTAAAGATATAACTTTGTTCTGCATCCTTTCCTGAGCAGCTTGCTTCTGTAACTCTCTAAGCAGTTTCTGTTGTTCCTGTACCCTTTGCAACCTCTCCATTTCAAGCCTCTGAGCCGCTAAGGTAGCTTCATCCAATTTCGTCTCATCCATAACTTCTCTGATATTTTTTCTTAAATTAGATGCTGCCAAAGTTTTACGATCGAATTCATCACCATCACCTAAAAATGAATGAGTCAATTTAATATAAAACAATCAAAAAATAATAGAACTAATCTTTGTAATTGAATGCTAAATTTTATGGATTCAGGCAAAAGAAAACTTTTTGTAAAATTTTTGAATTGTCTATACTTTGACCGGTGTAAATTAAGAATTATGTATTTCAGCATCTTGCTACTGAATTCAGACAAGTCTTTAAACCGTATATAGTGTTAGCATACAGTTCTATATATCTAAAATGAAACAATTCACTTCGGAAATACATCATTACAATAATTATTTACACCAAAATATAATAAAAAAATAACTACCTGACTTTTTAGCTGGCATTACTACTACTTCATTCTCGATCTTAACCTCCGTCTTAATAGGTTTCTCCCCTTTCTTGACAGTTTCAAAACTGATCTCTCCCATTTCCTTGAGTTTTTCTTTGATATCGTAATCATAATCTTCATTCTCTGAAGGAACTGACTCGGCAGACTTACTTGGAGTATCTACAACTGGTCTACTACTGGTACAAGGTTCTAGATAAGGACCTTCTACTAATTTTTCTAGGAACGAGCTATCATTAGCATCTTCCTCTTCCTCTTTTACAACTACTTTCTCTGGAGCATGCTCTGGAATACTGAGATCTTCATCTGACTCGATCTCTGAATCTGTACCAAATTCAGAAGGTAAATCATCCTCACTTAAATTATTTAAAATATCTTGAGGCCTTTTCTCCAACACTTTATCAATAGTTATCCCACTAGGAATACTATTATTCATATTTAAAATAGGATGTATGGGATTTTGTTTTACTTTTTTCATTGGAATTTCATGTTCAGATGGAAATGGTCTTTTCATATTAACAGGAGATTTTTCCTCTTCATCGAAACTATCTTCCTCGCCACTCGTGTAATATTCCTCATCTTCGTCTTCAGACTTGTCTTCCGTTTTATTAATAGCAGAAGCTTCAGGGAATTGGGGAACGGGAGGTTGGGGTGGTGGTTTGGGTTTCTCAACCCTCTGGATCGTAACATCTCCGAAACGTTGTAAAACTGGTTCCATCTCGACGTCAGATTATAGGATCATTTCAATTTGTTTACAAATGAATTCAAATGAGCCGCCATATCTCATGATATTTTAGGCCGGCAAATCATCATTCATCATTCACATTTACAATAGGGTGATCGAGTAACTTCAAGTGATTCAATAAGAGTTATTCAGGTTTGGTAAACTGAACCAATAAAAGCACTATTTTGGGTAAAGATACGATCTCATTCACGATTCAACACAGACACAATCGTAGTCCGAGAGTATGCTGTAATAACTGATAATGACTTTTCATATTTATTTTCCTTAAGATTAAAAAAATCACTAAAAACTACTCAATTATGTTTATATTCATCCATGAACGAAGTTTTGACAGCACCATTAATAATATAAAATGGCATTGTCTCTGCAGAATAGCATCAACCATAGAACACTGACAGAGCATCCATATTAACACAGAAGAGGCATTGTTCACTGATTTCTAATATCAACAGTAGAGGCGCTCGTTAATAAACAATTTGATAACTACTTGAACAATCAACCTACTCACTGACAAATTTAGAGATATCCAATGTATTTCCCATAAGTCCAAGAATATTTATGCACTTGTGTCATAGAGTTATAACCTTTATGTAATATGTTAATTTTTGAATATGGAATTAAAATTATTTTGGATTGTTTATGTTAACATTTATCGACTAAATGATAATATCACATATTTCATCTGAATAAATGAGTTTTTTTCTCATTTGCATCATGTTGATCGAGATTCACAAAAATCACTTATAGAACTTTCCATTTTTAAGCATTAACACTCGTACAAGAACACTGTTGCAGAATTTTCCTCTCAGATTGTAATGGAATTCAAATGTTACCATTCACTTTTACTTTTTTTCTTCAAGCTGTGAGGAATAACATTTTTGTATGATAAATTTTCCAGAGAATATCAAAATTCATAGAAAAGCTGATTCACGAAACCAATCAATTCCATCCCTGAGCTTTCATGCATCTATTTACTAAAAAGCTAGGAACAGATCGCCTCCAATGACCCACATACTAAAACTTTGAAATGACTGCGATTTTTTATTATATGGAACCGCATTTATGACGTTATTTACAAACTCCTCAGTTGATGAGCCGATTTTTCTTGTCTTTAGCATTAAAAAATAGATTAGTAATTGAAAATAATGCCAAAGACATGAACAATACCCAAATAAGGCGCAAACACTGGGACCCATTAACCAGTATTAATTTTGAGTAATTTTAGAAAACCTTAGTACACATATGATTTCGTTGAATGGACCAATATTTTCATCTTAGATGAAAACGTTTCGTTTGTTCCAATTTCATTCCTTCATGAATGTTAACTAAGACTTAACTCTTGATGTAGTTTATAAGGAAATTAATAAAATGAATAAAAACAACTTGACTTAAGTTTCACTGTTAATTTCATGTCTGTTGTCATACATGTTTCGGGTTTTCAGCCCATTTTCAAAACTGAAGAGAACAGAACTTAAAATCTTATTTATAATAGTAGGGTAGATAACAGGTAGAATTTTGAAGAGTGTAAAAATAAGATGTTTATTCGGTCTTAATCTTTTAAAAAAACGATTAACACCGAATCGACACCTTATTTTATTAATTAGCAGTGTTGCCACCATCTACATGAAATTTCTTGTACCATATTATCAAAAAGTAAAATGTTAATTATTTTTATTGGTTAATGGACAACTAACTTTATTTGATAAAATATTAATATACTTATGAATAAAGCAAGGGTTTACAGGATTAATAACATTGTGAGACTTGAATGCTAACGACGGTTCTAAAAGGAGTAATTGGCAACACAAGACTACGTAACATTGGACCAGTTGAATAATGAGCGATATAATGTTAGCTTCAGTTGAAAACGTAAGTAAGTGGGTCTCTTGTAATACGTCTATGCGTCGAACTCATAGACGTATTAATGAGGATAATAAGTCTATGGTGGAACTTTAAACAAAATTGAAAACAAAAACAAACCAAGTAGCATAGATCTTGTCTTGACCTGGCCTCCTTTATATGATTAGAGATTGATGATGATAATTGATAATCAGTAAGTTCTTTTTATTACCTTCTGTTTCACCATGAAATCTTCATCAGCAACAGCGTTTTTAAACATTTTTGAAGTATCAGGTAAGATTCATTTTTCAAACTTTAAACTCTTTTCTTGTTAAACAAATTTATCCATTTAACACAATCACAAATAAATTTTACCATTGAAGATTATTCTCTAATGTATAAATATAGCAGGTGTTAAATAAACTTACCTGTTCTCAACAACAATATAAATGTGTGAAAAGCATGCGTGGTTAAAAAATTCTTTATTCATATATTTCCAAGGAAAGTGTAACAGATCGTTACGGAATGAAGTACAAGAAGAATATTCCCTATTTGAGTCAATCAGAAGGGAATGAAAAAATAACAAATATAATTTAAAAATTTATTTTTACATGCTACAGCAGACAACAGAATCAATATAACGGGATGATATACTCTAAAAACAATCCAAAACGTTCTTAATTCGGTTTATTATAGGCATATGAAAATGAAAAGCAAGATATCTATATGGTTTTTGAAGATTTGTAGTAATCTGAAAATACATCTTCAAATCCATTTTTTTTCACAAGAATATCCTATATATTGAGTATTTTCAGATAACTGCCAATTTCAAATATTCAACAGTAGCACCATTGTGATGAACAAAATGTAATATAATATAAAGCAATAAAAATTAACATACAAGGCTTTAGGAAAATGTACCAGTACATAAGTAATTTCTGATACAAAATTATGAGAGTCTATATTTTTCACTAATTTTTACAGTAAGCTCCTGGGTATAAGAATTTCATCAGCTGTGGAGAGGCAGCCTTGAAACTCACTTTAGTAGGGATAAAAATATACGTTTTGATAAAACGAAGTGTTCCACTCCTTCATTAAATCTCCACGTGACTATTCAATATAAGAAAATAATAAATAACGATATAAAATATAGGATATAGCTCTACAAAATGTGTGCGTCCTCAATATACACATAAACATCTGAATGAATATAAAACATAGATCAAATTATCAGAAGCTGATACATTTGAAATATCTTGTGGGGATTAATCTCGTCATAGCAATATCAAATCAAGTTATATATGTACAAAAACAGAAACTCAAAATTCAGTATAAACGACTCGTCTATCGTCGCAAAACAAATCAATAGTTATTATAATTGGAATGGTTGTAGAAGAATGAGAAGAAATCAGTTCAAACTGGAGGTGGGCCCCCGTTGTATCGAAGAACGGGGGACAGGCTGTTCGCTATCGAGGTGTACAGGGAACAGGAGTCGTCATCTTCGGAGAAAGGAACGAGAGATGCAGCCCCCAGTAAGAGCAACATTACGGCCTGGATAGGAATAGATGCTCTCAAGACCCTACCCAAGAAACTACAGCCTCTTCTTAATACGCTTGGGTTTATCTGGAGCTCATCATCTGTACCATCGCTGAAAAACATCAATACTGTTAGGAACCATTTGCACATTATGTGCTAAAGATTTGTTTCATTTAGTGTGCAAAAATCAGCAATGTTTAAATAATCTCGTAATATTTCTCCTACTTGTGAATATAGCTATGACACATACAACTTTCAAGTTTAATGATACTTTAAAATGAGTTTCTTCATGTTTTGTTTTCCTGTACCAGTTTTTGAAGTGCTGAAACCTGGACAAACTGTTAATGTAGATCTTTATTGTGAACAATTTGATCGAGTGAACCAATTTTTAATCGAAAGGTATCCGGTGATTTTCAACAGAAAAAGCGTTATTCTGCAACACGACAATGCAAGACGAACCTTGGAAAAAATTAATGAATTGGTGCTGCTTCAGCCACCATATTCGCTCGATATCGCACCCTCGGATTTCCATTTATTCCGATCACTACAACACTTTCTTAGTGGAAAAAATTTGAAAATTTGTATGGTGTCCAAAATGCCATCTTGAGATATTTTACTCAAAACAAATTGATTTTTATCGGTCTGGCATTGAAAATTTGCATACTAGATGACGAAAGGTTGTTGATAACGAAGTTGATTACATTATTGATTAAAAATAAAAACTTGTTGATAATTTATTTGTTTGAATTTAATTTAAGGAAGCGACATTATTTTCGGGTCCCCCTAATATTTATTTGAAATAAAGCAAAGAATTATCCAACGAATTAACATAAATAGAGGTTAATACTTGATAGAAGGTATATAAAATTATTTAAATATTTTAATATTAGCCTTCTACATATTTAATTTCAAAAAATTATATTTAATAATTATAACTTCAGGAATTAAATTGAAATAATGTCATATAAGTACCACTTATATCAAACGACATATAAAATAAACATTCATTATAAGACATTCAAATGATATAACAAAATCCAGTAAATAAAAATTGTTAACCAAAATTCTATAAATTAAATATTTTGAATAGACAAAATTTTGTTTCTACTGATCAATCTTATGAAAATAAATTTCTTTCAAAAATATTTGACATAATCTTAAGAATTTCATCATAAAACTATCTTAATTAGAATATTCAATATTATCGGATATCTAACTAAGTTACTTTCTATAATATTTTTTTTACATATCTTGAGATTTTATAGAAAGTAACTTAGTTAGATATCCAATAATATTGAATATTCTAAGTAAGATAGTTTTATGATGAAATTCTTAAGATTATGTCAAACATTTTTGAAAGGTATATGTTTTCATAAGATTGATCAGCAGAAACAAAATTTTGTCTATTCAAAATATTTAATTTATAGAATTTTGGTTAACAATTTTTATTTATTGGATTTTGTTATGTCATTTGGATGTCTTCTAATGAATGTTTATTTTATACTACTCTGTCAAGAAAGTACCGGGAATTTTCAATTAAAACAACATTTTTACATTTAATAGTCAAAACTTATTGGGTCGCCTTCAAAATAGGCTCCATTTGCTCCAATACATCTATGCCAACGGCACTTCCAATTATCGAAACATTTTTTATAGGCGCTTTCCGGGATGGACTTTAGCTCTCGCACCGAATTTTGTTTTATGGCTTCAATCGACTCAAAACGGGTGCCACGAAGGGGCAATTTTAGTTTTGGGAAGAGGAAAAAGTCGCAGGGAGCCAAATCCGGCGAATACGGTGGTTGCTGAAGCACGTTTGTTGAGTTTTTGGCGAGACAGTCAGTCACAATCGTAGCTCGGTGAGAAGGCGCGTTATCGTCATGCAAAATCCATGAGTTGTTCGCCCACAAATTTGGCCGCTTCTTACGGATACGCTCACGCAAACGTTTCATAACGCCTAGGTAATACTCCTTGTTTACCGTCTGACCCTCTGGAACGAATTCGTAGTGCACCACGCCACGGATATGAGCATCACCTTCATTTTCGAGCGGCTTTGGTGTGGTTTTTTTCGGTTTCGGCTCATTTTTTGCCACCCATTCCGATGAGTGCTGGCTTGTTTGCATATCGTACTCGTGGACCCAGGTCTCATCACCAGTTATAATGCGTTCCATGAATGTAGAATCGGAATTACAGCGATCCAGCATGTCTGAAGCAACCTGTTCGCGATGACGTTTTTGAAGAAAATTCAGGTCTTTCGGTACGAGTCGTGCGGCCACCTTTCTTATGCCCAAAATATCAATCAAAATCGTACGTGCGGACTCGTGGGATATCTTTAGATCATGTGTTATCTCTCTCAAGCTGGTACGACGGTTTTCCAGCACCCTTTCCTTAATTTTATCGACGTTATCTTCGATCGAAGCCGTCGATGGGCGACCACTTCACGACCGTCCTTGAAGGCTCTGTACCACTGATATGCACGAGTTTTCGATAGAGCATTATCACCAAAGGTCTTTTGCAACATTTTCAATGCATCGGCACACGAAAATTCATTTGCAACACAAAACTTTAAACAAATTCTTTGCTCAACGTAATCACCCATAGTAAAAATCGGCACGCACTCTGACATCGACTGACTTAATCGGCTGTTGCAAACACACTAGTTGACAGATCCCGCTCAAGCTTGGCATAGTAATTAAGGACAGTGGTAACAACCTAGGAAAAAAAATTTTCACCTGCCTCATTGCCCCGCCAGATTTAAATCGATAATTCCCGGTACTTTCTTGACAGAATGTATGTCGTTTGATATAAGTGGTACTTATATGACATTATTTGAATTCAATTCCTGAAGTTATAATTATTAAATATAATTTTTTGAAATTAAATATGTAGAAGGTTAATATTAAAATATTTAAATAATTAAATAAAGAATTATCCATTGAAGTGTAGATATTTAATTCATGTTTATCCGTCACAGTAGAGGATATACTCGGTTTATTTTAGCATTTTTTTAGGCAAATGTGTTTCGGTTTTGTTGAAATAAACAATACTGAGTTGTTAATCAAATTGCCGAACAATTATCAGGAAAAAATATTGAATGACATTTCTTCTCCACCACAACAGTAAATAAACCACTGTGATAAGCTGTTGTAACTTTTAATGGTATTTTTGTGAAATCAAGATTTGAATATTTTCAATTTCATTTTTAAATTGAAATATCTTCAAACGTTGTAGTTGTATGTCCAACAGTCTTAATATTTGAAGATAAAATATGGAAAATTGTACTGAATTAGGAGAAATATCAATTTTGTGTCATAAGATGAAGCATTTTCATATTTAAGCGAAAATTTATCCGTTCACTAATTCACCCAAATTCTCGCAAAAATAATTTTAATAACATCCTGTTGAATTGATATCGATAAGAATGAGGTGAATCAATGAACGGTCAAAAGGTGAATAAAAAACAATAAAGAAAAATATTTACGTGTGAGCACTTTCGCCGTGAGTGGTTGATGGTGGTTGTCTCTCGCTGGAACCGTCCAAAAGCTGTCCAAAAACGCAAACCAAATGTGAAAATGTGCCTTATTACCAATTGACTTCAACAAATATTCAATGTATGTTCATGCAGAACAATTCTACTTGAAAATAACAATAAGCGGAACAAAATCATCAACAACCATACCAATGCGGAATATTGACATGTTCGTTTCTGCATTTATAACTAAACAAAACTACAAATACAATGTGCCACTACAAGAGTTTATAAATCTTAATTTATCATAATAAAACTTCTACTTGTACACTTTCTAAGTATATCAGTACATATATATTTTATAGTATGAGGCAACGGCTGGCCAAACTTACGTCATAAGAACCAGAGAGGGAAGGTGCGCCTATCACAGAAGAAGTTAACGGAACCCCTAGTTCGCTCGGGTCACGTCCAATAACTGCACCTAGTTTCAATATGTACACCCCTGTTAACCTAATGAGGGATTGCAGTTTCAGTCTAAGATCTGTAAGTTTTCTATACGTTGTCGAAGAGCCCTCCGGTGAATTTTCTTGCCTCAAGAGCTGATTGGCGGCTTCTTGAAGGCTCATCACCCTGGGCTCGCACCTCTCCAGTTCAGAACGTAACTCTCTAAAAGCTTGGTATTTGTTCTCGATGATCGAGGTGTCTACCGTCAGATCCACAGGTTCAGAAAGTTTGATCTTTTGTTCAGTCTTCTCTAACCAAGCACAGAGCTCGTTTATTATGGAATGGAATTGTTGGTTCTGCAAAGGAATGGAAACAATTAATCAATAATATATCTTGCAATCTCAGGAATTTGTAATACGTGTTGCAGATAAATAAGTTTTCATAAAGATTCACACTTTTAATGTAATTTAGTTTATTGAATTCATAATGCGATTATAAGGGAACGAACAATTCACGAAACTGAAATTGGAGTCCTGAAACAAAAGCAGAATGAAGACTGAATACCAATGATTGGATTAAAAAAGAATTCCAATAAGAACGATCATTTCAAGGACTTTGGCTATGCTGTTAATAAAAGCATAAACCTTAATTGGGATTCATGCAAAAACAATTCCAAACAATTATCAATATAGGAGTGAAGGAAAGGGAAGTTTTATGAATCAAAATCTCAGCAACAGGCAGACTTTAAGCTGGAAATTACCATGGAAGTTGCCGAGATATAAATATTGAGAAACCAATAAATTACAGAAACATTTGAACGAAATCCAAAAATGGCTTCCACAAGTGGAAAATCCAAATGAGTCCAAGTCTGTGAAAGTGAATTTTACCTTACAGAGAGGCCAATGTATTTATCAATAATGTACAAATATCAGAAGGGTACAAAATACTTGAGCATGCATTTAGATAGCAGACATACACGGAAGAAGGAACACATAATTAAGAAAAGGAAGCAAATAGACTTAAAAACACAGAACTAAATTGGCTTATAGGTAGGAAATCTAAATTGGAAAACAAGTTACCCATCTATAAAACAGTGATAAAGCCTTTATGGGTACATGGTATTGAGCTCTGGGCGTGTACAAGCAAATTAAATATATTAATAATCCAGAGAAGCCAATCCAAAATACTTTGAATGATAGCAAATGCTCCATGGTACGTCAGTAATCAAACCCTACATGAAAATTTACAAATCCCTTATATAAAGGATGTCATCAAAGAGAAGAGTGAGAAACGTCATGCTAAAATAGAAAGCCATACCAACCATCTATTGCATCCATTAGTTCTGCTTCAATATAGAAGACTAAGAAGGAAATAGTTGAAGGGGCTTTTTCACTGGAAAAGGCCTTATAATGTCATGTGAGAGCCTCAAGCTCCATAGTTAACAAATTGGCTTATAGAATTTGTATTCTGATTGCTATTAAATGAATTACGTTAGAAAAATATTTATATTAAGACAATTTCGTAAAATTACTAGATAAGAAATGTTGCCTGAGGAAAATATGAAGATTGGATCCATAGGGAAAAAACAAGGAGTTCGAATAAGATAATGCTGGAAGCAGAATATATTTATAACATACTGGAAACTAATTAAAACAAATTGTAGAAATTACTATGTTTTACTACCAATAAAAATATATTTTACACATTTTCTTGTGACTCAAGTTTCGGGAAACGAACTATCAGATATCGGAATGTCGGCAATCGACAAAGAAGGTTATTAAACAGATGGTACCAATTTAAATATCTCAAATAATTTTTGGGGTTACATAGCTCCGTACAGTCATTCATTATTTTTACGTTATTTTGTTGTACATATCAAATATTTGGATTTACAAAGCTCCATACAGTCATTCATTATTTTTTTAAATTATTTTTATTGTGAACGAATTTGAAAATTTCAATAATCAAGTTTCTTTTCATTTGAATCTACATGTAAAATTTTCTTAAGGTTTTTTTCATCGAAAGGAATTACTGTTTTCTAAAGAATGAGTGGCAAAAATTGAATTTTTGTTTACTTTTCATTAAATTCATTTTATGTTCGTTAAAAAAGTTTTAAACAGATGTTACTTTTTGAATATCTCAAATATTTTCGATTTACATAGCTCCGTACAGTCATTCATCATTTTTACATTATTGTTATTGTAAATCGAAAATATTTGAGATATTCAAAAAGTAACATCTGTTTAAAACCTTTTTTAACGAACATAAAATGAATTTAATGAAAAGTAAACAAAAATTCAACTTTTGCCAATAGTCATTCCTTTCGACAAAAGAAAATCTTAAGAAAAAATTTTACATGTAGATTCAAATGAAAAGAAACTTGATCATTCAAATTTTCAAATTCGTTCACAATAAAAATAATTTAAAAAAATAATGAATGACTGTATGGAGCTATGTAAATCCAAATATTTGAGATGTACAACAAAATAACGTAAAAATAATGAATGACTGTACGGAGCTATGTAACCCCAAAAATTATTTGAGATATTTAAATGGGTACCATCTGTTTAATAACCTTCTTTGTCGATTGCTGACATTCCGATATCTGTTAGAAGGCCCCCTTTTTTTAACCGGGTTTTTATCACGTTCCGCTTGTAAACCTCTGTACCACTATTAGGTGTTAGAATCTATTGAAATATTCAAAATATTTATCACTTTTGTTTAAATACCTCTGTACCACTGTTAGGTCTTCAGTTGTCTGATGATGGGATAGTTCATTTCCCGAAACTCGAGTGACAAGAAAATGTGTAGAATATATTTTTATTGGTAGTAAAACATAGTAATTTCTACAATTTGTTTTAATTATGATTAACTTCCAAATAGTAACGGCTGAAACAATTCAGTATACTGGAAACTGTTAAAAATGGCAGACTGACTTATAGAACTTAAAGAAAATTGTCGGTACCAGAACCTATCTTCAGAAAATAATTTATGTAGATGAAGACAACTAAGGAATACTCATCAAGCGGCTAAGCTTAGGAAGAAGGCGTTGATCATCAGTGACACCTAGAGAGTTCTCTAGGTGGCACTGAATATTCATACAAATGGCTGTGATAAAATGCCGATCTGATTTATATTTTCCAAAATGGCATATTCAAATGCTTACCTCTATTAAAGCTGTTTGAAGCAGTATCTCCCAATTGGTCGCCCTTTGGCACACCATCTCCCACGTCTTATTATCTTGCTCCAACCTCGTGCGCAACTTGTCAGCCCGATCAGTATCTTCTGAATGATCTGCCAGATGGGTTCCGACAATATTCAGCGATCTGATGATGCTTTTATGACTATCAAGATCCAGTACGAACTCTCGATGGTCTTGTATCACGTCTTCTAGTTGCTCGATGTTCGATGGAGGTTTTCGCTGCTCTTTCTGGGTGCCGTCGGCCACCTCTAGCCACTTTTCAAGTCTCCAAAGGTCGTTGTCCAACTGCGCCCAGTTGCGTTTTGTGCACAACGGACAGATGAGTCTTCCAGCCTCACTGTGAATTTTAAAATTGTTATTGGAGCATTCAGACTAGAGAATCGTAAAAGCAAATCATGCTAATAATATGTGTGTCAATTGAAGTGGATATTTTTGATTAAGTCTGATGTATAATTAGACTATGCAGGGTATTTTCAATGACTAGTCCTTTTTCAACAGAAAAATTCATCAAAATAGTATAAAATGTTCAAGGGACTAAGATATAAGTCAAATGTTACTTCTTCGGACGTTCATATTGGATCAAAGTCATGTCATAATCATGTCAACAATTAAACACCGATTAAAGTAGTTCAGTTTCACTTTTATCTGCTATCACCCTTTATTACATCGGGCAAGACTGTGCGCACATCAAACTAATGGTGACCACTTTGAACATCTTCTGTGAATAATTTAGATACATTTTATTGGTGTTTTTAAACTTCATAGGTTTACATTTTTTATACAGATATTTTCGAAGATTATTCTTTTCATGTTAGGGGTATAACTTACCAGAAATTTTAGAAAAAATCCCCTAATGAAAGTCAAGATAAGAAAAATTTCAATATTGAAATTTGCGAATAATTTTGATTCCCAATCCAAGATCGAACAAGTCAACATTTTAAACTAAACTATCATATAAGGCGGATTTATTAATCACGAGATAAAGTAAAATATGTTACTCTCGATAATACATGGACACATATATATTAGGGTCTACTTCATCTAATCTGCTTTATTTTAAAAAGATCTACCACCTGTAATTCCAAAAAAACTACTAAGCTTTAAGCGTTACAATCCTCAAACTGTTAAATTGTGAATAAAAATTTGTAATGCCTTATTTAAAATATATCTTCACAATCTATTCGAACTTTTTTGATAAAGATGAGTAGAAGAGTTAATTAATTGTTAATTTAATTGAAATATCTACATGAAGGTTATGTCAACCTCTACATGTTTTTTAATATACCCACTTCAAAAGACAAGCGTTTCATATAAGAATAAACGAGAGAGACTTACTGTTCACACATGAGATTATAAGCGTCAGAAACCGTAGACCTGTGTTAAGGAAAAACAAACACCATGTTAATTTACCTCAAACTCAGAAGATAAAATCATGCAGTTACTTGGGTTTCGAAAATTTTCTTACCTGAGTTCCCTTATCTTCTGTTGCATCTCCTTCGCTCTCATTAGCAATATTTCGTATTTTTCATTCAGTTCCTGAACTACTGACGACATGACCTCCTCATCTGTTGCGTTACATTCCTTTACCAGTACGCCGTGAAGGTGATTAACTACCTCGACGTTCGACTGACAACTGGCTAGTAGCTTCACGATCTCTTTGCTCCTCAAACTTAGATCTTGAGAACCCTGTGGTGGCGTTTCCTTGTCTAGTAAAACGACTAGCTTTTCTTGATTTGCTCTGCACTCGTCTACCGCACTCGCGAGTTCCACTAGGTAAGCGTCTTTAGCACTGATTGAAGTCATCCTTTGCAACTGGGGAGGAAGTGTGTTAACTTGCACTGCTGTGTCCTGTTCGAACTTTAAGGTCTCGACTTGGACACTCTCATCGACTTCTTGTGGAAGAGACTGCTCAATTAGAGTTCTGAGTTCGGATTTAAGAATTATGATCCTCTCTTGTATCTCTTTCCAAAGTAGTTGGTATTCGTCAATTAAACGCTGCGTCGTTTCGATATCTATGGTATTACTTTTCCTCATTATCTTCAAGCCCAGTTCGTCAGCTGTTTGCAGTGTTGAGTTTTGTGAATTAAGATCTGCTTCTATGACGTTGAGTTGTTGTAGTCGCTCTTGAGGAGACAGCTTGGAGTCTGTCAAGTGTTGTAGTATTGTCAGTCTTGAATCTATACCAGCCAATGCTACGACTGATTCACCCTGAGCCATGTCGAAGTCTGTATATAATGTTGCTTCATTCCTAATGGACTCCAATATCATATTGGCTTTTGGTAATAAATTGTCCCATCTGGTTATTACAGTTCTACACCTCGAGGTTAAATGTTGGATATTGCCAGGATTCAAGCTGCCCACAGTGACTGTCTTTGAATAAGTTTGTTTTAGAATTGCTAGGGAGGCTGCTCTAGATTCAATTTCAATAATCATAGATCCCAAAATGCTCATCATCTTTTCGAGATCCTTTCTACCTAGCTGACCAGTTGTGTTTTCCAAGTCTTTCAGATGCTTCTCTATATCTGATACCCAGTCTTCGGACGAGCTACTTAAATTGTTGACCTCGTGGAGTAGTTCCCAGAGCAAAATTATCTTTCTTTTCCTTTCCGCGGATTGTTCACATACATTCTTCCACCTTTTTTCAAGACTTTGTACAGCGGTAGACAATTTTTCGTATCTGAAATTAGCTTTCAAGACGTCTTCATCACTAAGTAAAAGTTCACAGAGGTTCGCGATTTCCGCCAGATTACCACTTTCAGTCTCTATTGATTTTTTCAACTCCTCATGCTCCAGTAACTTTCGGTCAAGAACTTCTTTACTAGCTTCTGTGAACATTAGGGGCTTGCCTAATTGAATTTCCATTTGAGTTAACCACGCCCGTATTTCAATTATTCTCTGTTCCAGTTGGGATAAGATTTTATATCTGCTGTTCAGATGTTCTACCCGATTTCTTCCAAGGATCTCTAATTTCTCCCATCTAGTTTTCACCTCATTCGTTTTAGAATGAAGGATCTGCTTGGCAGTAACGTCACTATATTGTTCGCCACAAGATGACACCAATCCGTTTCCGGTTGTTATTAACCAGTTGTATTCTCGCTGCTTCAAGGTCATATCGGCTTTGAGTTCAGTCTCTAGTTTTATTGATAATTCTTCTAGGTCTTCTATTGAGTTATCTGATTCGATATCTTTTAAAATTTTTATTTCTAAATCATCGGCCCACGCGATGAATTTTTGATGTCTCGTTTCGAACTTAGATCTTTGTCCTAGTTTTTCCTCGATTTGCTGGCACAACATTTCGAGTTCATGATCCAACTCGTTTCTTTGGTTCTTGAGCACCCATATCTTTTGGTTGATTCCCTTGATGTCCGATGGACTGAGACATTCTTTAAGTTGTTTTTGACTAGATTCGAGTTCCTCCAGGTCGGTTTTAGTTCCTGCTAGTTTCAACTTCGCCGTTTGTAAAATATCTAATCTATTGCTAAGACTGGGAGTACTCGATGACTCTGTTGTGAAATCTGATATTATATCTTGCGTACTATTGAAAATGTTATCTAATTTACTGACGCGTTCCTCGTGAGTCTGCACCAGTTTCGAAATTCTTTCTAGGAACTGTCTCCAAGTCATCAGACTAGCCTGGAAGTTGCCTATACGTTGTTTTATGGCAGCATGTTCCATGCGGATGGATGTCGCAAGAGCGTCGTCGCAGAACTGCAAGATCTTGTTCTGTTGGTCGATTAGATTCGTCAGTTGGTCTTCACCATAAGGTATTTTGCTTAGGAGTGTGTCTATTTGAGACATGACTCTCGTGATTCCTCTTATGTGTAGATATCTCAACTGCATTCTTTCTTTTTCTCGCTCTATATCCTTCAACCAAGTATGCAATCTGTTCTGGTCGTTTCTGTATCTCTCCCAAGAGTTGATACGATTTTGGACTTCCGTATACCTTTGAATGATGCTGTCCAGAGTTTCGTTATGCAGCGAAGTTAAATTGTTGAATTGTTCTAGTACACTGTTTTCAACAAGACCGCTGGCCAGTTGTCCGTTATGGTCCAATGGCTGAAGTATATTTTGCTGCGTCGTTAAAAGATTCTTGTGTACTTGGCATAGATGTTGATGATCCGATAAACTGTAATAGTCGCTTGGTATTGAACCCTGTAGGAACTGTTGCACGTTTATCAGATATTCCTGCCAAAGCCTGAGAGCAGCAGCCGCATCTGAGTTTTTAACTAACCTCGAACTGAGTTTGTGATACTGTTGGAATGTTTCTTTGAATACTTCTTGCCACAATTCGAGAACCTCTAAAACCGTTGTCTCAGTACGTACGCTTTGACTCAATTCCAGCGTTTTACTTCGGACTAACTGAATCTGACTTTCAGCTTTTCCGAGAGCTAATAAATTGTCCCTGACTGTGGTCAATTTTTGTTCATCGTTATTCGCACTTGTCGATATGCCATTGGTACTCTGCAAAAAAAATGTGATTGTAAAATATTCGAGAGAGTCGTTTTGAAAATGCTTTACCACTTTGATGGAATGTATCAGATCCTTGGTCTCGTTTATTCTGCCTTTGTTCTCTGCTTGAAGATTGAACTGTTCTTCGGCAACGTCAGTGATAATCGTCAACGATTCTCTGACATTTTCCAACCGCTTTCCAAGATCTTCGATCTCGCTGTTCAGCAAAGATTTCTCGTCAAGACCAACTGCAGTGGCGATTTCAGACACCATGTTTTTGAGCACAGCGAATTTCTCTACATGCTTTCTCAACGTTTCCTCACACACCTAGAATGAGGAAATATAAAGTTTAAATCAATATATCCATCTTATAGGAAAATGATCAAATATTGTAGATGTATTATTTATGATATTATGATCTGAATGCTAAATTTAAACTCGATCGTGGGAGTGTTGCTATGATTTCTTTAGCAAGCTTTCTCCAGCTGCTCTGCTCACAAAATTTTTGTCTTGGTTTTGAATCTTCTAATCATAGAAAATCATGGAAAATATTAAATAAAAATGAGGGAACATTTCAAATTTTCACTGCGATTACTATAGTCCGTCTAGAAAGTATTAGGAAAAAACAAAGCTCAATTGTAATTATTAAGTATCTATTTTTAATTCTTAGAATTAGAAAATTATAACAAAATATTTATCTTATTTACTTATACAGCCCCCATTTAACTGTAAACACTTGACTAAACGTCGAGGTACACCCGAAACTAGATCACCTCCATAATTTTCTGTGATAGTAGTCCAGGACTGTAAAACTGACTGAATTAATTCATTTCTATATCGTGGACCTGAATCTTCATTAATCCCCATATGTTTTCAATGGGACTAAGATCTGGTGAAGCTGCTGGCCATGAAATGGTTGTTACTTTGTGTTCTTGCCGGAAATTATTTTTAAAATATCAATGTCATAAAATTATCTTTCAAATAAAAAAAAAATTGGCTTCAATCTTAATTTAAATGTGTTTTATTTCAATTTAAAGTTCTATCACTCTAAAAAAAACACCCGATATTACCATAGGCTCATACTCCTCATCAACTTCATCTAGGTATTGAATTACCTGCATGTTTTCCTTCATAAATAAATAAATAAAAAGAATAAATCACAGGTGATGCAATCCAATTTTCTGAATAGCGGTGCGATTCTGCCAGATCGAAGTGTCATTGAAATTGAAATTCGAACAAATGCAATCTTAAATGAAAGTGATTAAGTTCGCGTGTTCGGATTATAACTAATCGCAGTGTTGATTTTCGATTTTAGGGGGTTGATTCTTAATTGAAACACGGGCCAAGGTTAATGGGCCACAAAACGCATTCGCAGAAATGAGCTTCACAATTGTGCCTCTGCAGAATCAAATCGACTACTTCGTCACTACGAAACACTGCAAATTCGATACGAATATCGGACTATCTTCGATATCTAACACCATTTTTCTATTTTGCCGTCTACTTCTGTCCAGATAGCATAAATGACCAACTGAATTTATAAGATTTTTTACAGAAGGTGTACATGTGTTTTTAATTGTTCGTCGGGTTGGTTTTCTCAAAGTATATTCCCTTCAGAATCGTGTTCACTCGATCCCTTGTAAATATTGAATAGAGGGGTGTAATAAAAATCTATTTGTTCATTTACTGTTATTGTTCATTTATTGGTTATTGCTGTTTTTATGTTTATTTATTTCGTAAATTTCCCATAAGTTCAATTTTAGACCTCTATTTTCAACATGTAGAATTTCTATTTCTTTTGTGAAAGAATGGTTATTTTCAAGAAGGTGTTTAGCATAATGTGAATCTTTTTTATTTTTATCGAAACTTCTTTTATGTTCTGTTAGGCGTGTACCGAAATTTCTACCTGTTCTACCAATATAAATCTTTGGGCAATCTGGGCAAGTGAGTTTGTATACACCTGATAATTGAAGTTTATCCATACTGTTTTTATTGTTTTTGATGTCTAGCAAAGACGAAACGTACGTCAATACCAAAAATAAAGTAGAAAATGTAAACAAGTGTTTTATTTTATAATGACAATTACAACTGATTTCTACCAAGCAACGGCCCAATCTATCATAAACCTCCTATAAATTATAATTTCAAAAAAATTTAATCAAAAACTTTAGAATTAAATTAATGTCTAATAAGCACTGCTTATATTTAATAGACATAAAATCCAAACTCATTATATAATATCAAATGGAACAAATATAAATTGTCAATTAAAATTGATAAATAAATACCTGGAGGAGACAAAATTTTGTTTCTGATCCTATATTCATGAAAACCAAATTTTTTCAAAAATGCAAAACATAATTTTAAGAAAATTTGAACATCAAAACAGATTTAATCAAATAAAAACAATTTTAATTTGAAAAAATTGTAGAAGACTGATAGATTAAATCTGTTTTGATATTCAAATTTTGTAATAATCCTTCTATCAAGCAAAAAACCGCTTCTTATCATTTTATAATTTTAAGAACTTCTCCAAAACTAATTTATTTGAAATATTATATATTTAAATAAGTTACTTCAAAAATCTCTCAAAACATGTAGCACATTCTCAGAAAACAATTTGAAATTAAATAAGATATAGGAGGCTAATAGAATAAATTTGTTTTGATATTTAAATTTTGTAATAATCCTTCTATCAAGTAAAAAATCTCCTCTTATTATTTATTGTATATATAATATATAATTATATTTTGGTTTTCCTGAAACATTATATGTTATTTGGTTTTAACTAAGGCCATAAAATACCTTACAATCTTTGTGTGATGAACTTAGAATACGTTGGATTTTTAAAGTTTTCTAATTTTAGTGTTTGTTCAACAAGGATACCACCTGGTCTGTCTGGTATGTTATTTTTTGTTAATTTGTTTTATTTTTTAAATGTGAAGTAGGACTGACGAAGATCTTATTTGATTTCAAATTGTTTCTTGAGGATGTGCCACATTTTTTGAGAGATTTTTGAAGTAACTTATTTAAATATTTCAAATGAATTAGATTTGGAGAAGTTCTTGAAATTGTCTTTTGCATTTTTGAAAAAGATTTGTTGAATATAGGAAACAAAATTTTGTCTGGGTCTAATAAACACATAATCTTGAAAAAAATATTCATTAGTTTTTTATTTATAGCCGATTAAAAATGTACATTTTAAATGACCCACCCCTTATAATATTTTCTTTGATCCGCTTAAAATAAGGATAAGTAGTCCTTCTTCATTTGTGTAACGTCTTATGTTCTAATCAGAACATTAAAATATTAAGAAGCGTCATGTCAACCGACCACAGAAGAGAAAATGCTAAAAATGCTTTTTATGTGAGTAAAAAGGCTTTTTTCCGGCGGGATCTGCAAAAAAATGCACATACAAGTCGAATGTGGAAAGATCGATCTAGGTAATAAGAGCATTTTCATTTCTGTACGATTTTTCGTTTATTTGCTGCGAACGGAAGAAAATTTTGTCCGATTTCCGGAGATTAGCCACGATTAAACACGCTTTCTCGTCGCAGATAATTTAATTTATCCTGGCAGATCATTTATATTACCAGAAAAAATCTGTACCATCTAATGAGTAGATCAATTGACTACACTAGTTGATAGTTACAGTAAACAGGTACTTCCTTAGAACCTTGGTGCAATGTACTAAGGAAATATTTCTGGCATCAAATTAATTTGAAAATGTAATCTATCTGACGAAGTTACCCTGTCTTTTTTCCTTTGCAGCAGCTCACAAGAAAATAATGACGCTCAAACTTCGTGCGAGTATAGTTGTGACAACTCGGCGACAAAAAAAATTCGACAATTCCTTTTAGCGGACTTTTTAAATGATCGATTCTCCGTACTTTCTCGAAGTAACGTTTGAAGTAGGCATCTCATAAACAGTCCCCTAGCATTAACAGCGTTTTTGTAGCTTCTTACGTGTCTCGAGAGTGGATGTATTTTCTTATTTCAGGATTTGTTCGAGTACCTCGACGGGTCACGTGAATATAATAAATGGAACCTAACCGTGGTGTTGTTTTGTGTTCTCAAATGTCCGCATGGAAGTATTAATGATTGTTATTTGATTAGAACACGCGAACTTTAATTTCCCTCAATGCAGAACTTCCGACTATAAAAAATAATTCGCAACAGGAATTTTCGCGGTTTTCCGCCTCATTTAGAGTTTGCCTGGCCCGCTCAGGAAACTTACGATAATGCGAAAAGGCACCGCTCAACACTGCTCGGTTTCCCCTTCATGTTTCATGATGTTCGTTCGGGTTGCTCGAGGTTACGACTTATGGAAAAGTGAAAACGATCCCTCTTCGACATATATAAGGCCAGGAAAGTACTGGGAATTGATCATTTAATATATTGGCGGATCAGGTAATCGTTGGGACTTAAGCAGCAGACATGATCATGTTTCGAAGCTTATTGGCTTCAATCATCAGTGCCAGCTGTAAATTGCAATGGAGCATATAGAGCCTAGCAGGGGGCATGTGAATTCTACTATAATAGTTGGCATGTGAGCGTGGCTCTTTCACCAATTGACTACTCAGCAGTGTCCATAATTCTGCCCCCAGAGGCAGAAAGTATGATAAGGATTATGCCATATCATCGCGCGAAGCGAGAACCCATCCCAACAACCCACCAGCTTCCAGTTTAGGCTTCAGTTCGAAAACCTACAACCGTCTGACTGGTAGCAGCGAAGCACTATCCAACCTCTACTGGCTATGGTTGTCAGTACCCGAGTTTTTGGGATGCAACTCACACGCCGGAAGGGCTTCTTATCCATCCGCCCGAACGCAGTCTCATGAACTAAGATAATCCCCAAGGTTGATGATATCAGCCCCCAAGGTTGATGATATCAGCCCGCAAGGTTGATGTCTCAATTGATCCTGGTACGAGCTCCGTCAACACAGCCTGTACGTCAAGACCCACGAGCCCATGTGAAGTCTTTCGATTGATCCTGCTGTCAAGCACCAACGGACTAGGCGTTTCGTCGAGAGCCACAAACCATGAAACATGACACATGACACCGGTGGAACCGTCAAGTCCCGCTAAACACTGAGTCATCTCATGAGAATATCCGGAACATGGGGGTCTGCGAATAGATAAATGAAATACCGCTCTAGTCCAACACCTAGCAGGGGGCATATCGAAGATTCTGTTATCAGTAAAGATTGAACTTTTTTCGCCCCCGAGAGATTTAATGCCAACTATGAAATGATCATAGGTGACCGCTAAAAAGGCATGGAGATTAGCTCAACTTTAAAAAAATCATCTCATCCGGTATACTGATGGGTCCTTAAGGAAGCAAGGAGTAGGCATAAGCATATAGGGAATTATTTCCTTTGGGAAAGACTATAACAACGCTCCATACAGATATTATGGCTATAGAGAGATATGCTCAAGTCCGCCTGTCCAGACGGTACAAAGAAAGTAGAATTTGCATTGCTTCATATATCCAGATGGCACTGAAGCAATTGATGCAGTTGAGTGTAAGTTAAGAACCATTTGGAGCTATAAAAAATACCTCATATCACTGATGAGTGGGAAAAGAACACTGGATTAACACTCCAGGCTAAGACAAGTCAAGGAGTGATGGAAATCAAGCCCTTCCGGCGTGTGAGTTACGTCCCAAACAACTCGGGTACCGACCTGCAGAGCCAGTAGCGGTTGGATTGCTTCGGCGCTACCAGTCACGTGTAGGTTTCAGAACTGAAACCGAAACGGGATGAATTCACCTCAATCGGAGGTTTTGCACGATGATAAGGCATATTGCTGCTTTCGGGCTTTGTCGGGGAAATACTTAGTTGTCACCTGGTGAAAAGTCATACTCTATCTGTAGGTTATGTGAAATAGAAACAACCGAACATATACTCTGCCAATGCAACGCGCTGGCTTAAACCATACTTACACTACTGGGTGGCATGACGCTAATCGATATAAGAGCCAAGTCTTCCAGAAAAAAATCAATATTGTGAAGGAGATAACCTTCCTGGGAAAACTAGTAGTATGCTAGGGCACAAAAGACCTCAGTGGTCGCAGTGCAGAGGTAAAGGGTCTTTCAATGGAAACGCCCCATTTTTAAATTGATTTTACTCACGCATGGCAGTCATTGTTTATTTGTGACATTGACAATGTTTGTCAATATCTACCATTTAATCATGGAAAGGTACATACTCCAACAACGTTTACAAATAATCCAAATTTATTATGAAAAATCGTGATGTGTTACAACTTTACGTGCTTTAATTCCAATTTTTGGTCGTTATAATGGTCCGGATAAAAGAACAGTTGAACGTTTAGTGAAGAAGATTGAAACAAATTTTACACTTCATGATGTTACAGTGCCAATGAGACAAAGAAATGCAAGAAGTCAAGAGAATGTTGCTGCCGTACGTGAAAGTGTTCGTGAAGACCAAAATTTATCAATTTCTCGACGTTTATAAAAACTAGGCATCTCCCAGACGTCTTTGTGGCGAATTTTAAGAAAAGACCTTCGTTTACATCCATGCAAAATTGTTTCAACCCAAGAACTCAAACCAACACATCATTTAAAACGTCGTGTATTCAGTAATTGGTGCTTAGAAAAAATCGGAGACGAGGCAGATTTTCATAAGAAAATCATTCTCGGCGATGAGGCTCATTTCCGATTAAACGGTTATGTTAACAAGCAGAATTGCCGTATCTGGAGTGGTGATAAACCTGAAGAATATCAAGAACTGCCATTAGAATCTGACAAACTTACTGCTTGGTGCGGATTTTATGCTGGAGGAGTCATTGGACCTTATTATTTTTTCAACGATGCTCATGAGGCGGTAACTGTCAATGGAAATCGTTATAGTCCAATGTTGACTAATTTTTTATGGCCTGAATTGGTTCGTCTTGATTTGCAGAACATGTGCTTGCGACAGGACGGTGCCACTCGTCATACTGCCAATGACACAATGACTTTATTGAAAACGAAATTCGGTGATTCGATCATTTCAAGAAATGGACCGATAAATTATCCATCTCGTTCCTTCGATTTAAATCCATTGGAATTCTTTCTTTGAAGTTACTTTCTACTATTTACAGTTAAATATTGAACGAGTAATTGCTAACATACGACCTGATTTGTGTGAGAGAGTCATGGAAAATTGGGTTCAACGACTTCATTCCTGCCAGCGTTTCCGTGGTCAACATGTAAACGATGTTTTGTCTCATAATTAATTGAATCCATTGTACTTTATAATGAAATAAAAATTGCAATGATTTTCAAATAAATAATGTGTTTTATTTACAAAACAAAATGGGGCGCTGTTAATTAAAGACTCTTTACTGTCATTATGCGAAACGTAATATAATCTACCCTGAGAATTTCAAGTCTTTAACTCTTTTCATTCAGACGTTACAGTGTTTACGAACGCTCCTGTCAGATAGAATCATTTTTTACCTAGTATTTCTCACCGGTGAGTTCAACCTAGTCGTTCGAGATCATTTTCGGCTCAAAATTCGATAATTATAGATATTTGGGCAAAATAAAAGCACGAAGAACAAGCTTTTTAAGATTCCAGACCGTTCAACAACAATTAAGAAGGAAGAGTCGAATCAATAAGTTCACCATTCATTTTCGGCTACCGTTTCGCCGATTTAAAATACTGTATATGGCAGAAAATTGACAAACCTCGACGTCATCCTCGGTACACCGACTTTTCCCACTGTTCTTCTGATTGATTTTCATTGGTAACCAGGCATGAGAATCACAATGTCACATTAAAACCAACACAGCGCGCACAAAAAAACCCGAAGGTTCCGCTCAAAATCTAGACGTGATAATCCGTTTAAAATAATCCGGATAAACTGACTGACCAATTCGTTTGTTGATGACCGAAAATAAACGATTCACGTTCAAAGTTCCACGGTCAATATAATAAATCGCGAAAGGCTCGCGTAAGCTTTGCTGAATCGGCACTAAAAATAAAATATGTACGGGGATATTTCGATATAAACAGATTTTACTTCGGGAACCTCGGCCCAGATATATCTGACCATTGGAGGCCCTCAAAAATTGCGCAAATTTGAGGAGAGCGTCGACGTTTTGAGAACGATGACGGATGTATTACTGTAAACGATTGTTTTGAGTTGAGCAGATAAGGCCAACACTTATTAAGTAATGAAGGAAGGTCTGCAGATTAGATAAGGAATAGAAACATACCTTCGAATAAATAAATAAATATAATTTGGTTAAGCGAAATATTGATTTTGATGCATATTTGAAATATTTTGCTGGGCAAATAAGCAAATTTCTCGAGTTACTTAGAGTAAGAAAGATAAGTAAAGGGTCTTCCATTAACAGCGCCTCATTTTGTTTTGTAAATAAAACACATTATTTATTTGAAAGTTATTAAAATTTTTATTTCATTATAAAGTAAAATGGATACCATTAGTTATTAAACAAAACATCATTTAAATGTTCCCCAAAGAAACGCTGGTCGGAATGAAGTCGTTGAACTCTTTTCTCCATGACTCTCTCACACAAATCAAGTTGTATGTGAGCAATTACTCGTTCAATATTGATCTGTAAATCGTCTTAATTTGCTGGATGATTGCTGTAAACCAATGATTTAATGTAAATCCAAAGAAAGAAGTCCAATGGAGTTAAATCGCAGGAACGAGGCGCATAATTTATCGGCCCATTTCTTGAAATAATCGAATACACAACGCTTGAAAAAAAAGGTCCAATGCCTCCTCCGACATGAAACCAGCACCAAACAGTAAGTTTGTCAGAATGTAATGGCAGTTCTTGATATTCCGCTCCAGATACGGCAATTCTGCTTGTTAAAATATACGTTTAACCAGAAATGAGCCTCATCGCTGAGAATGATATTCTTATGAAAATCTGCATCATTTCCGATTTCTTCTAAGCACCAATTACTGAATACACGACGTTTTAAATGATCTGTTGGTTTGAGTTCTGGGGTTTAAACAATTTTGTATGGATGTAAACCAAGGTCTTCGTAAAATTCGCCACAAAGACGTCTGGGAGATTCATAGTTCTTGTGAACGTCGAGAAATCGATAAATTTTGGTCTTCACGAACACTTTTTTACGTACAGCAGCAATATTCTCTCCACTTGTTGCATTTCTTTGTTTCACTGTAACATCATGAAGTGTGAAATTTGCTTCAAACTTCTTCACTAAACGTTTAACTGTATTTTTATCCGGACGATTATAACAATCAAAAATTCGAGTTAAAGCACGTAAAGTTAGAGAACAGATCGCGATTTTTCATAATGGGGTTTCGTAAATTGGCTTACAGATTTGTAAATCAACGAAATATTGAAATATGTCCAGAAATCGTCCGTATGTCACTGGAAAGGCAAGGCTACATATCAAGGAAACCAAAAAAATCCCTATAATGACACCTTTACAAAAGGAACGAAGGATAGAATTTTGTCAACGTTTTCAAGATCATTTTAATAATGTCTTTATATCTGATGAAAGTTGTTTCCAACTTAGTGGAAATCACTTAAAAAATCAAATCAAAACAAACTGTTACCGTTCAAATGTCCAAATTTCGCACCAAAATAATGGTTTGAGGAGCAATATCTTAGCGTGGTGCTACGCCTCTCTGTATAGTTGATGGTACCATTAATAGTGAAAAGTATTTTGGCATTCTGAAAGATTTTTTCCTTGAAACAGCGCATGCTTTATATCCAGAGGGGTGGCGTTTCAGCAGGATAATGCAAGATGCCATATTTCGATCTATACTCAAGCTTGGATGCAAGAACACCAAGTGACAACCATTTAATGATCAGCAGCTTCACCAGATCTTAGTCCCATTGAAAACATATTGGGATTAATGAAGATTGAAGTTGCACGAGCAGCGCCACTAAATAAAGATGATTTAATTCAGTCAGTTTTACAGTCCTGGACTACCATTAGTTTCAGACCCATAGGTTTGACATCGTCCCTGCTGAAGAGGCTGGAAAAGGTGATTGATGTCCATATCAGGGGGAAGGTGCTAATTGACAGTCCCCCTAGCCTTCATCAATACGCCTACCAGGCCGGCAAATCGGCAGAACTTGCATTACATAATCTGGTCGGAAAATCTCTCGATAATCCAGAGATAGCACTAACAGCGTTTGTGGTCATTGAAGGTGCGCTGAGGTTCTATTGAGAACTGACCTTGGCTTGTTTACGGACGGCTCGCGAACGACGAGCAGAACCGGAGCGGGAGTCTGGGAGCAAACCGAGAATTAACATCTCATTGAGTCTCGGTCAAAACGCAACCATATTCCAGGCAGAACTATTTGCCATTGAGACCGCGGCAGAACTGCCGATAAAACGGCAAATCCACCACGTTAAAGTCAAAATATTTACTGATAGTCAGCTTTGGAATCCAGTTCTTGTACCTCGAGAACAGTCTGGAGTTGCCGCACGGCTTTAAACAGGCTCGGTATGTATAACGGAGTCACTCTGGTTTGGATACCGAGCCACCCAAACTATTTGGTTAACGAGGAGGCAGATTGGCTGACGTTTGCTGGAGCTGCGCTGCCTCTGGTGGGACCGGAATACCACATGACGTGGCTAAAGAGGCGATAACAGGTAGAATGAACTCATGGCTAGAGTCTTTCTGGCGGAGTTATTCTGGCCTGAAACATTCGAAGTTGTTCCTTGGAACAGCTTCGAACAAAAAGATGGCGAACCTAGCGCTAGGTCTGGATAGGGCCAAACAAGAACACTTATCAGAATTATGACAGGTCACTGCAGACTGAAAGCGCATTTGCACAAAATCGGTCTGGCTGAAGACGATGAATGCAGGCTGTGTCTTGAGGATACTGAAACAGCCATGCACATCGTCTCAGAGTGCCCAGCGGTGAGTCGAATCAGATTCGAGGTCTTTGGCCAGGCTTTTATATCCCACTGCGAACTGAAAAAATTACCCTCGAACAAGATTTATCCAAAAACTGGATCTCGTCGGGGAGATATAAATTAGGGGTTAACCACAATAGTCCGTGCGGACGCAGTGGTAGGGTGGACAGACGCCCGCTCGCCATAAATAACAATAAACAATAACCATTAGTTTCGGGTGTACCTCGACGTTTAGTCAAGTGTTTACAGTTGAATGGAGGTTGTCTAAGTAAATAAGATGAATATTTTTGTATGATTTTCCAATTCTAAGAATTAAATATATATACTAAATAATTACAATTGAGCGTTGTTTTTTCCTAATACTTTCCAGACGGTACAAGATAAAGAAAATATTTTATAATGTAGACAGAGGTCTATTATAATTGGAAATTTCAACGAAATTATTTAATGTTTTTTTTTAACGACGTTCCAGCCAGCCAAAACCGATGCAATCGAATATTTCCACGAATCTTTTCAACAACATTCTTCCCCCCAATTGCCCCTAACAATAAGTCTTACCTTGACTGCTTCCACCGCTTCCTCCGGTGGTAGATCGGCCACTGTGTCCATGCAATTCTCAACCCATTCGTGCACCAGGTCGCTGGACTCCTTGTACTGCTTCCAGAGATCGGCAGCGTGGTTGTATTTGATGCAGAGGTCTTTAAGGTTGGTGCAGGTGATCGAATATGCTGTCACGGCCTCGTCGACGGCTGCTTCTACCTTCGCGGACACCTCCGGGGTGCAAGATGCGGCCAAGGGCTCGGCGGCCTCCTTCAGGTCGTCCACTAGGTTCTCACGGTTGGCAAGGTTGCTTGAAACACTCTGCAGATGAAAAAAAGATTGATTGAATGAATGTGATCTGAAAGAACTCGAGGTTTTCTGGGTGTTCAGACTGAGAAAAGCACATTAATGTACTGCGAATCTAAATTTCCTTCAAAAGTCAATTTTTCACAAGAAAGCTTCAATTTTCGACAAAAAACCGCAAGAACTTTTGACGTGTGTTGATATAAGGTCTACGCCAATGTTTGTCAGCCATCATTTGTAATTTCTGGGAATTTATAAAACGAATTCATTTCTACTATAACATTATATAGAACACAATCATTACGCATTCCATAAATCCTAATTTTATTCAAAAAATTTTGTAATTTATGTAGTTCTCCCAATCGGCGGTTTATTTTATTATCTCTGTTTACGATAATGAATTATTATTTAATACGATGAAGCACTAGAGCACAAAAGGAGCGGATGTCATTAGAAACTGTTATAATAGCTTGTTATTTTGATTGCCCGTCGAAAAGTAGGTTTAGTTAGGTGTTTGTACCAATTCAGGACGCATTGAATTATTACATGCGATCCAAGGAATGCATGTGGAAAATAACAAACATTGTGATTAATATTGAAGACCGGAAAATAATGTCGCTTTTTTAGATTCGAACAAATGAATTATTAAAAGTTTCTATTTATAATCAATAATGTAATCGTTATCAACAACCATTTGCCATCTACTGTGCAAATTTTCAACTCCGGACCGATACAAAACTATTTAACATGAATAGAGGTTAATACTTGATAGAAGGTATCTAAAATTATTTAAATATTTTAATATTAGCCTTCTACATATTTAATTTCAAAAAATTATATTTAATAATTATAACTTCAGGAATTAAATTAAAATAATGTCATATAAGTACCACTTATATCAAACGACATATAAAATAAACATTCATTATAAGACATCCAAATGATATAACAAAATCCAATAAATAAAAAATTGTTAACCAAAATCCTATAAATTAAATATTTTGAATAGACAAAATTTTGTTTCCGCTGATCAATCTTATGAAAACAAATATCTTTCAAAAATGTTCAACATAATCTTAAGAATTTCATCATAAAACTATCTTACTTAGAATATTCAATATTATTGAATATCTAACTAAGTAACTTTCTATAAAATCTCAAGATATGTAAAAAATTACTGAAAAACAAGTTTTAGGAGAGACTTTGCTTCGTCAGTACTCAAATAATTCATATTCAATAAAATATAACATCAATCAACAACAAATATTTACTCATCCTTCCTGTTTTTTTAAATCTTCGAAAATTTTTCGTTTCTGAGTTCTGGAGGGGAGGAGGGTTAAATTTTCGTTGGGACACCCTGTTCACGAAGTGAAGGTGTAATTTTTAGAGTAAGTTCAAAATGAAAACCTGAAGAAGCCACAGTGCTGGCGAAACCAATGATGTAAATCAGTGAATTGTGGAAATGTTCTTCAATATTTTGTTCAATTTATATGAATTTTCATCAAGTGAGGTCCGATTCGATCAAGTTCATAACTCAACCGTTTGTTTGCACCGAGTCCGTTTGCAAGTCTTCACGTCCTCGATACCAAATAAGCTGGAAACGCCATTCCAAGAAGAGTCTCGACCAAAACGGAGATCCCAAGTTCGATCATCCGGCTACTTCCGACGTAGCGACGTTCCCGTTTACGACTCAATTGAAACGATCGGTTTGGTGCAGATTAAAATACCACCGATTAATTACTCATAAGGGGTCATTAGCATTCCGATAACATCCGGAAGCTGGCTATTTTGAGCAGTATCGGGTCGGTGTTATGAGAAGCTTTAAGTACCCGAAACGGCTAATCTAGTATTGTATTCACGCCTTCTGGGAAACGAATGTTAGTAGGAGATGAATTCCAAGAAAAGGCATTCTGAAACCACCCACACTTTACACAATGGTTTACGATCTCAAAAATAGTGCAGTGTACTTCTTTGTTGAAATGTCCACCGAAGAAGAAACCTCAGAACATTGATTTCAGGTATACAACTAATTTGTGGAATAGTACATATCGAACGGGGAAGGATTACAAGTCCGTCTAGAAAGTATCCGGAATTTATCTTTCACAATTTTAATATACTTATTTTTTGTAACATTCTAAGACAAAAGTAATGTATGAAATAGGTTGTGCAGATAGCCGGCTATGACCAAAGTTGTATGGAAACACTCTTTTTCAAATATTGTTGATTGTCAACAGGTATACAATTTATGAAATAATGTCGCAACTAAAAAAAGAAAACAGGTAGAATATTTGTATAGAAAGGGTTTTCGAATCGTTAAAAAATTAGTGCAATTGACTGAACTGGGAAAAAGTGCTGTATATGAGACAATGAAGAGAATAAAAAATGGAATGGATAAGAAGCATAGACCGGTTTCGGGAAGACCGCTATATTGACTTTAGGACGACACAATCAGCGCCTGGGGTTTCGCGAATTGACTAACAGATTTGGAAATCAACGAAATATAAATGTATGTCCATAAAGCGTCTGTATGTCACTGAAAAGACAGGGCTACATATCAAGGAAAACAAAAAAATCCCTATAATGACACCTTTACAAAAGGAACGAAGGATAGAACCACGCTGAGATATTGTTTCCCAATATCTCAGCGTGGTGCTACGCCGCTCTGTATAGTTGATGGTACCATTAATAGTAAAAAGTACTGTGGCATTCTAAACGATTGAAACGGCGCATGCTTTATATCCAGAGGGGTGGCGTTTTCAGCAGAATAATGCAAGTTGCCATACTTCGGCCTATATGCAAGAACACTAACTGACAACCATTTCATGGCCAGCAGCTTCACCAGATCTTAGTCCCATTTAAACACATGGGAACGAATGAAAATTGAAGTTGAACAAGCAGCGCCACGAAATAAAGATGATTTAACTCAGTCAGTTTTACAGTCCTGGACTACCATCATCGAAAATTATGGAGGTGATCTAGTTTCAGGTGTACATCGACGTTTAGTCAAGTGTTCTAGTTTTGCGAGCAGTGACTGCAAAATTTTCTCTATTGTTGTAGTGAATTTCAACAATTTCAATGGGTTGTTGAAGCGCAATTCTCAGTAATGGCGTAGTTTTTACATGTCAAATGTCAAAAGATGACAGCTTCAAAAGTGACAGCTGCCTAGATCGCGGGCTATTTAAAATGAAACCTGTTGTTGGAAAACCCTTTAGGTGTTTGTTGTAGTTCAAATCCATTGTTATACCTAGGTATTTCACGGTGTTTTGTAACATTATTAATTGGTTGTTCATCTTGATTTTTCTGTAGGTTTTCTCCTTTTTTTGCATTCCGGCCTTAACTAATCTTAAGGATACTGAATCGTACACGGACGCGAGCAAAAACCACTTGTCCCATATTTAGGAAATGGTGGTTGTATAAGTAAATAAGATGAATATTTTGTTATGATTTTCCAATTCAAGAATTAAAAATATATACTTAATAATTACAATTGAGCTTTGTTTTCCGGATACTTTCTAGACATACAATGTTACAGCCGAACGGAAAGGTGGCATAAGGTATTGGGTGTTTTTTTTTAGAGTGATAGAACTTTCGATAGGAATAACTATGATTTGACAGAAGGTTTTTCAGTTCTGTTCAGTAAGCATTGACAAATTATCATGGAAAGACTCACTCCGCAACAGCGTTTACAAATTTTTGAAATTTATTTTCAAAATCAGTGTTCTATTCGCCAAACTTATAGAGGACTTCGAGAAATTGATGGTTTACATAATCGTCATTATAAAATAAAACACTTGTTTACATTTTCTACTTTATTTTTGGTATTGACGTACGTGTTATTTTATAATGACAATTACAACTGATTTCTACCAAGCAACGGCCCAATCTATCATAAGTTTACATAATCGTCTATCAGAGCAGCTTATTCGTCGAACTATCGATAGATTTCGGACAACATTTTCTCTACTCGATGCAACAACAACAACAACAAGACAAAGAACTGTACGTAGAGAAGAAAATATCCCTGCTGTAAGTCATACTCTTAATGATGATCCAGATTTGTCTATTCGTAGATGTTCACAAGAAGTTGTACTCTGTGCATCCACCACATGGAAAATTTTGCGTGAAGATCTTGGTCTACACCCATACAAGATCCAACTGGTTCAAGAATTAAAGCCACTTAACCATAATAAGCGTCGTTTGCTTGAAGTTGATCCACTTTTTTATCATAAAATTGTGTTTAGTGACGTAGCTCATTTCTGGTTGAACGGCTATGTAAACAAGCAAAATTGCCGTATATGGAGTAAAAACAATCCTCAAGAAGTTCTACAGCTTCTATTGCATCCTGAAAAATGCACTGTATGGTGTGCTTTACACGCTGGAGGCATCATCGGTAAATATTTCTTTAAAAACGATGCTGGTATCGACCCAAAAGTGTTTTGATTCCAACAAGGTGGTGCTACACCTCATGCTGTTACCGTAACAATTGATTTATTGAAAGAAAGATTTGGCGATAACATTATTTCGAGAAATGGTCCAATTTATTTGTCTCCAAGATCATGTGACATAACTCCACTGGATTATTTTCTAGGGGGTTATGTCAAGTCAATGGTTCATGCTGACAAACCAGAAACAATAGACGCTCTTGAAGTCAACATAACTCGTATTATTGATGATATAAGGCCTGAATTACTCGAAAAAGTGGTCCAAAATTGGTCTGGTCGAATGCGGTTCCTCAGAGCTAGTCGTGGTGGACATATGCCGGAAATTATTTTCAAAACATAAATGTCATAAAATTATCTTTCTAATAAAAAAAATTGGCTTCAATCTTAATTTAAATGCGTTATATTTCAATTTAAAGTTCTTTCACTCGAAAAAAAACACCCGATAGATGCTGCAGACCATTTTACTCACAATCTATCACAATAATAATCAAGTTTTGATAATAATTATTATTAATAATTAATTAATAAATATTATTGTATTGATTCAACCATAGATTGGACCTGACAGTTTGGTCATTATGCGCAATTAGGTTTGAGGCTGAAATATCTCGGCCAACTTCGTTAATGGGCAAAATCAATCCAACAGTTCCGCAGTTACTTATTCTTTTTGAATTCGTTTATTTTCCCAATAATTTCGAAACTACTCATCCGATCAACACGAACCAATATTTTTCCAAAGAACTCAATATAATCAAACAAATAGCATTCAACAATAGTTTTAACCCAACCCTTATAGATGAGATGATGGTCAATAAACAGAAAAAGATAGTTGAAACAAGTTGTAGAAATTACTATGTTTTACTATCAATAAATTGATATTTTACACATGTAATTGGTAGTAAAACATATTAATTTCTACAACTTGTTTTAATATTTATAGTATTTTAATAATTTCTTTCTATAACAAGTGAATTATTTCAGGCTCTAGAGTTGCTGAAGTATTATATACATGGTTCAATAGAAAATTGGGCTAAAATGGAAATCCTCTTCTGTATCATCAATGAGAGCATATCACTAGAAGATTGTTAGTTTTCAGTCAGTCGCTGATAACGCTAGATTTAATAGAACAGTTTCTTCAGGCAACACAGGTACCAGGAAATAGTTCGAATTGGTGAAAAGACTCCAGCTATTACCGTAAGTACTTTACAGAAAAAGACTCCATTTAAAAAAAACATTTTACAAATTTCCTATATAAATAGAATATCCGAAGACACTGTCAATTATTTTAAGAAACATTTCAACTACACAGCAATTTTTTCTGTTCTCTAAACATCACAGAACATAAATAACTTTCAAACTAACCTACACTCGACATCTTTTCTCTATGCAAAAAATGTTGAAGGTTGTACCACCTTCATGGTGGTGTTTTTTTTTCGGAACGATCTCTTGATGGAAATTCGTTCCCCTCAAAACATAAGTTGACTTGTTTGTTTAAAATCTTCGAAAATTCTTCGTCTGTGAGTTCTGGAGAGGTAGGTCGAATTTTCGTTGGGACACACTGTGTGTAGCTTATTAAGGAAGTAATTCAAATATTTTAAATTTTCAGGGGAAATGAACTGTTGAACAATTTCGCAAAAACTTCTGATTTTAAGTTAGTGCTTTTCTAGATTTTTATTCACGTTTTTCGATTACAACTCTTGCTTAATTATATCCAGATGATATATGCACCAAAATTAGGATTTTAAACTTTGTACAATTATTATGCTCCTATTCCTATGTGTAATACTCTCAAAATTACTTTTAACATTCTTATATTTCGTCATCGTATATTAAATGAATGTTTGATGCGAATAGAAATACGTTGTTCCTTTCTAAATATTGTTGATGACTTCATTTCGAACCATTGTTATCTGATCTAAATATACATACATACTCGACGTGTTTTTATCGTTAATCAACAGGAAAATGATTATACTGAAAACCGTTGCAATTTCCCCTGAACTTGAGGTTATTTATTTCAGGATAAAAGTATGAAACGGAAAGTTTTCAAAATTATTAACGCATCTGTTTGAAAGCGATTAAAAGTCAACAATTTACGTACGGAAAAAACAGATTTTATTGAAATCTCCAGTAATAAAACAAGATAAATTTGAACAGTCCTATCGTCGTTAGTATGTGAACTGTTTCATATTGTCATATTTGTTTAATTATCATATATTGAAGATTAGCATTTGCTGTTAATGGGGTTATCAATTTTTTTTTAATTACGAGGAATCGGATTTTCATACATCTTCTGATTAAGAGCGGATTGGCAAGTCACTTATATTTTCAACATTAATGATTGTAACAACAAAATTAAATAAGCATTGTCATTAGCGGCGCTGTATTTTTACTCGTCTAAAATTATAAAATATCTGAAAACACATGTTCACCACGATGTTTTTATTATTTTTGTTCGTTGAAATTGATAAATAACTGTTCGAAAATGAACCATTTTTCAAAAACTTTAATATTTTCTATTTGAAATGTATTGCAACAGTTGCGACCAAAAACATTTGCGATGTTTATCCAAGTGCATTCATAAATGCCAAAGATCGAGTGAATCAATCTTTAATCGCCTCACCCACCATACTCGCCCGATATCGCACCCTCGGATTTTCATTTATTCCTATCGCTATAACATTTTCTTAGTGGCAAAAGATTTGCAAATTTGGTTGATGTCCAAAATTCCATCTCCAGATATTTAACTCAAAAACCAATTGATCGGTCTGGAATTGAAAATTTGCACACTAGACGTTTGTTGATAACGAACGTGATTACATTAGTGATTAAAAAAAAACTTGTTAATAATTTATTCGTTTGAATTGAATTTAAAAAAGCGACATTACCTTTCGGTGCAACTAATGTGTTGAGGATATGGTAAATAACTAAATAAAGAAAGTATCTAGATACATTTCTGATTGATTGTTGTTATTTAACATAGAGATAACTTCCGAACTGAGAAGAAAGGGTAAGAATTTCAGATGCTTTTTTTGGAGAATTTGCTAAATATTTTTTGAAAAGAAATAAAAAAGACTTTTTGGAATCTATGCTGACAATTTTCTGGAAATGACATTTAATTGAATTTCAAAGATTTTTCAGACTAAATTTGTAGAAGTTTACAGAAAATTCTCCATCAGTGTGTCCAACCTAGACGTTTGAGATCATTTGGTAATAACTATAGGACGCTAAAACAAGCGTGCAAAAAGAAATAGTATTCGTACATTGATAAGTTTTCGAGAAACACAATTGTTTATTTCACTACCTGCAAACCCTTGGATTCTTCTGAAAGGCCTACAAGTTCGTCCTTGAGGGTTTTTAGGTTCATGAAAATCGGTTTCTCAGAATTTTTTTCAATTGGAATTTCTTTTCATTGCGTTATTTGTTACTACTAAAAAGTTCCCAACATCAAAGTTAGTTTCGATGATCATAAATCATAAAGTAGATATGATTTAAGATTTGTCTATATTAATCATTTTGATTGAAATTGTCAGCAAGAAAATATGAATAAACTTATGACAATCAGAATCATTAAGCCGTTTGTTTTTGTCTTTGATCTATGCAGCATTGATCTGTAGGCAATGACTTTATGAATTTCAAACCATCCGAACACTCATAAACTCGCAGCCCATTGATACATTTTCAATTCCCTTAAGTAACGTTGAAAAGGGTACTAAATACAATCAAACAAATAGTTACAATCACTTCGAAACAAAAACTATAAATTCTCTCATAAAAACAACTCATTCTGAAACAAATGTATCAGATTTCCGAAAGAGAAAGCAATGGCAAAGAAATTGTAAAACTAATATATTTTGGACCAATCTTGCAAAAAATAGCTCGAATCATTTTAAAAACTAACATGAAAATAGCGTTCACAAACTCACATAAATGTTTCAACCTCTTTTTTAATGCTTAAGACAAAAACAACCGGCTTAATAATTCAGGAGTTTATTAATTGATTATTTCTTATTTCAATCCATTTTAAAATAAACTATCACACAGTAACGAACTGCTCCATCGAATATCTGCAATTTGCGATTCAATTTTCGAAGAATCTCAGAAATTTAGTCAGTTAGACTTCTGTCTAGAATTTATCATTAACTTTAGACATTTAAAAAAATTAAAGGGTTACGTTTACGTCCGTATTGAGTATAAATTAGATTTCAAGAATTGTTTAAAACATGTAAAAGGGAATAAGGCAAACGGAATAATACAATAAAGGAGATTTAAATATGCACATAAATATAGATGCTATGTTAATAAATAATTGAATAAGAAAAGAAGCTGAAGATGACCAAAGATTTCGTGATAAAATTGTCTCTAAACCCGATAACTTTCTAAAGAAATAACAAAGACTTGAAAGGGGTAGGTGTTGAGCACAAGTGGTGCTGTTTTGAAAGGACAAAATCCATCGCTCGAAACCACAAATATGGTCGTTCCAAATTTTGTTTCCTCACTACGTTACCCAAAAAGGGAAAAAGCACCGACATGAAGTCAGGAGTTTTTGCACGCTAGTTTATATAACCTTATGTTTCCTACTTTTTCGTCTTCTAATTATATGATCTTCAAGAAATTTTGTATTGTCCCTATCGTAGTTATTTTGCTTTTGTGAATGCTAAATTTTAACTTCATCGTAAGACTGTTGCTATGGTTTCTTCAGCTCCAACGGTGCTTCGCTCATACAATTTTCGTCTTTGTTTTTAATCTTCCAGTCGTACGATCCTCATGAAAATTCGCAAGAACAGATGCGTTACCAGTATCCTTTTAAAACCTAAATGTATATACGTGTATATTCAGTAATAAAAAGTAATTTCTAATTTCAATACATTTTAAAATGAACTATCACAAAATAACGCAACTACTCCATCCAATATCTGCAATTTGTGATTCAATTTTCAAAGAAACTTAGTCAATTAGAGTTCCATCTAGAATTCACCATTAAGACTTAAGACATTTCAAAAAATGTTCAAGGGTTTACGTTTACGTACGTATTGAGTATAAATTAGGTTTCAACCATTGTTTAAAACATGTAAACGAGAATAAGGCAAACAGAATAATACAATAAACAAGATTTAAATATCTATAGGCACATAAATATAAATTCTATACGTTAATAATAATTAAATCAGATTCACTTCTCGAAGTTTTGCACCAGCAAAACCAACGTATATATAATAGTTAAGATGCAATTTTATTCAGTTTGAAAATGTGGTAAGCACTACGAAACATGATTTTGATTCATATATCCATGTGTTCCGGAGACAATATGCATTTGTCGCATTCAGCAGATTTAAATCGGATGGAGCCTTCTGTTATTTATGTTTATTTATTCGCGAACATATCAAGGCAATATGTCGGCCGAGAGTAAGGTGACAATGGAATATTCCCACAAACTCCATTAAAAGGCAAAACCGCGAAAAAATTTCCATCGATCTCTCATGTACCTTTCGTCAAGTCCTAATCCAGACCATCATCGTCTTTCGCAATTTAAATCGCCGATGATGACACTTCACCTTGAGCTCGGCGCGAACGAAAAATCACATCGGCGGAAACAAATTGAAATTCCGCATTGAAACCGCGCACAAAGTTATAAATAATTGAAAATGATGAGAACGATACCTCGTCGGTGGCGCGACGGGAAGGTACTTGGTTTAACTGTTAAATTAAAACGCGAACAGCCGATTTCGAAACGGAGATTACAGAACAGCCGCTCTTATCGCGCGGAGCGGACTGATACAACTTTCCTTCCACGCTGGTTCCCGACCAACTGGCGAAACGAAGAAGTAACGCGCGAACGACTGTCTGCGATAAGAGAGCGCATGAACTACTACCCCTAAATATTGGACAAGTGGTTTTTGCTCGCATCCGTGTCCGATCCGGTATCTTTAAGATTACTTAAGGCCGGTATGCAAAAAAGAAGAGAACCAACAGAAAAAATCAAGATAAACAACCAATAAATAAAGTTACAAAGCGCCGTGAAATACCTTAGCATAACAATGGATTTAAACTACAACAAACACCTAAAGGGTTTTCCAACAACAGTTTTCATTTCAAATAGCCCGCGATCTAGGCAGCTGTCACTTTTGGAGCTGTCATCTTTTGACATTTGACATGTAAAAACTACGCCATTACTAAAAATGTCGCTTCAACAACGCATTGAAACTGATTAAATTCAATACAACAAACGTCGAGATACACCCGAAACTAGATCGCCTCCATATTTTTCGGTGATAGTAGTCCAGGACTGTAAAACTGACTGAATTAAATCATCTTCATTTCGTGGCGCTGCTCGTTCAACTTCAAACCTTATTAGTCCTCATATGTTTTCAATGGGACTAAGATCTGGTGAAGCTGCTGGCCATGAAATGGATGTCACTTGGTGTTCTTGCATCCAAGCTCGAGTATAGGCCTAAGTATTGGAAATTTGAACGGTAATAGTTTGTTTTGATAAGATTTTTAAGTGATTTCCACCAACTTGGAAACAACTTTCATTAGATATGAAGACATTAACTTCGGTGACGTGGTTTATGGAGATTGCCTAACTACATTGTTCAAGATGAGAATTCAAAAAGGTCAGAATTCGTGTTAACGATTTATATATGGTATCAGAAAATACGAAAGAATTAATTAATTAGGTGTGGCGTTTTCGGCAGGGTAATGCAAGCTTGTATGTAAGAACACCAAGTGACAACATGTCATGGCCAGCAGCTTCATCAGATCTTAGTCCCATTGAATATGGGAACTAATGAAGATTGAAGTTGAACGAGGAGCGCCACGAAATAAAGATAATTTAATTCAGTCAGTTTTACAGTCCTGGACTACTATCACTGAAAATTATGAAGGTGATCTAGATTCGGGTGTATCTCGACGTTCAGTCAAGTGTTTACAGTTGAATGGAGGTTGTATAAGTAAATAAGATGAATATTTTGTTATTATTTTCTAGTTCAAGAATTAAAAGTATTTACTCTATAATTACAATTGAGCTTCGTTATTTCCGGATATTTTCTAGACGGACTAACATAACATAACAAAGAGTTCTATATCCGGTTGATTTTTTTTATTGAAATGTGGATAGACTAAGGCAGTTATTACCTTCTACATCGACAAACGGCTTTTTGTGTGGGTATGCCAAGAACATATATTTTGTGGCTATTTCTTAGGTTTAAATAATGAATAATTTTATCGAAATATGAAGTATTAGAAAAAAAATGGAGAATTTTTAGCTTTGGATCTTTCATACAAAAATTAGTCTAATACTCCGATATATTTTTATAATTTTCAACCGACAGAGAAAATAAGAAAAATAAACTCACCTCTAATCGCTCTGTCGCTTTCTTCAACCTCTCGTAATCCACAGTACCCTGAATGGTTAACAGGTCCATCATAAAATCGGCTTCCTGAACACTTTCCTGGACCATCTCTAATTGCCTCTCGAAGCGTTGCCACAAGTTCAACCTGCCTCTCAACAGGGCCAGCAATTGACCGCATCTTAGCTCTAAGCAGGTATATTCCTCTTGGAGTTGGGACAATTCTTTTTCTACAGTCACCGGTGAAACAGTCGCCCTCAACCTCATGGGCAGCGTGTGCAAGAGCTGGCGTAGAGACATCACGTCTTGCCATAGGGTCACCAGACTATGGTCAACTCTAAGACAGTCGTCCACAGCCTTCTGCACCTCAGCACTTCCCATTTTCTCAGCTTTTTCGGCTTGGTCCAAGATGACGCCGATTTCCCCGAATTTCCTCTTCAGTCTGTCGATTCCCTTCTGTATAGCTCGTAGTGAATCTTTCAGCGCAGTAGCACCTTCCAGCTCTTCAGCAATATGCAATTCCAGTGCCTTTGACTCCGATAGTAATGCCGTAACTTTATCCGATTCATCGGCAGACATAATACCGAGTTTGCCGAGTTCGTTCTGAAGTGCATCTAACCTTTTGGACATGATCTGCAAACGCTCTATGAACAAATTAAGTTCTTCTGCATTCTTCATTACACCTTTGTGTTGTTCCACATCGACCTTGAGATCTGCCAGTTCTTGTTCGATGAGCACCAGTTTCTCGTTGATTGGTATTTGGGGATCAGAGATGGTGCTCATGATGTGCTTCTCGATTTTAGAGATTCTAGATGATACGGAATTCCACTTGTTCAGCAGAAGCGAGTGAGATTTCCTCTGACTCATCTCGTCGGCTATAGGAATTATTGTCATTGCGTTTTCAAAGGAAATATTTGCGTTTTGTCGTAAGCTGTTGTTGACTTCGCACTGGGCTTTGAGCTCCTAAAGAAAAAAAAAATAATTGGAGAGTTTCTCAACAGAGTCGCAAAAGGTGTTGGAGCGCATTCAAAGGATGGGTGAAATTATTCACCAATAAGATGGTTACGGCAATTTGCGGATACATATTTGATGATGAACATCGAAATAGTGATTTTTTAGATAATGATTATGATAATTTTTGATACAACCATGAACCATTCTGGAATTGAGAAGAACTAGTAACTATATATGATAAAGAAATTCAAATTTCTAAAACGAAAAGATTTCAACAAACAAAATGATATCTTTTTTAATTGAAAATGAAAACTATATTCCAAATCAATGCATAACCTATAACTCCGAGACATACCGCAGAAAGAAGACTAACTTCAAGCATACTTTAGACAGGGTTTAACAGATATTACTTTATCTCACTCTCAGAATTGACGTTGATGAAGAAACATTGTCTATTTGACGTTTTTTATGAATTTTTGAAATGAAATATATATATTTTAGTGTCTATGTGACTAGTAAAATCTAATAATAAATGCATATCGATTGAAAATATACTGATAACAGTTAAATTTTGAGCATGAATATTAATGAGAAATTACTGGTTCACGAAAACTTACCCAAAATTGCCTCATGAGGGTCTTCTGTAGCTCTGGTTGTTCCATTTCTTCAAGAACGTATTCCGCGTCCTTCAGCCAGTCTTCCAGTGTGCTACTTTGTTTACTATACAGCTTCCAGTTATCTCTAAACGCTGCTATATGTTGCGAGTTGATTTCAACGTCCTCTTGTAACTTCTTGATTATCTCCAAGGAATCTGCATATTCCTGTTCCAAACCCGAACATACCACCAGTTCTTGTACTTTTAGAGCCAGGTCCTGCAGATGTAACATCGCCGCGTGATGATTGGCTATGTCTTGACCCAAAGAAAGGTAGTGGTTCATATAGCTGCCGTAATCGTAGGAAGTGACGTTAGTGATATCCGGGATACGTTCTTGCGCAACTTGCAACCATCTCGTTTCCTCCTTCATGCCCTGTTCTAAGGTTGTCCATTTGGAGGCCGCAGAAAACATCAGCTGGAACCTACCAGTTGCTCTATCTAAAATTATCTTTGCTCTGTCGTAGAGACTGTTGTGTAAGGCCGAGTGTTTCGCCTTAGTTTCAGAATCTAAGTTTTCTTCCAGCGATTCTAGTATAGCTCTGCAGTGGCTGAGGTTCACGAAGAATTTGCGATGGTTCTGCATTTCGTTCTCTAAGTGTTCCAGGTTTCTCACGGTCAGGGGACTTTCAACGATAGCCTCGGCTATGTCTACGATCTTACTGAATTCCTTTAGGGTTTGTTCATATTCATCGGCCAATGTTAGGAATTGATAGGCTTTTTCTCGTTCAACTAGAATGTGCTGCTCGATCTGCTTCACTAATTGTTGGTTTCTATGTACTTCGTTCGGTATTTCCCTAGTTGGGAAATCTCTCAACAATCCTTTAGCTGTAGCTAGCAATTGGACAGCCCTTACCATGCTTGTTTTATTGGCACCATCTAGTTCATCCAACTCGTTTAGTTTCGTCTGAGGAGATGCATCTGAATCTCTCAGATCATTTAGAGCTTCCAAGTTCTCAAGAATTATTTGGCTTACAGATGTAAGTTCATCAATGAACTCATTCCACCTCTGAAGGTCACCCGCTGCAAGTTGTCCATTCTCTTCTGTCACGTCTTCAATAATCTTGACTTGTTGTTGAAGAGAATCGATGTAACTCTTCATTCTGTTTCTATCATCTTCGTTGTATATATCGTCAGCCTTATTTAATTCGGTTTGAAGTTGTCCGATTCTATCCTCGATTACGACAATTTCGTCCTTGAGGCTGTTGAATTCTTCCACTCGTTCTTCAGATGGACCTTCAGATGTTTGTTGCCTACTCACATAGATTCTGTACTCGATTGTCTCTAGCCAAGTCGTTATAGTTTCCACTGTAGTTATTATGGTCTGTTGGATAATTTGTACATCCCTCTTCTCTACAGCCTCTTGTAACAATTTCAATTGCCTCTCAACATTACTACTTCTTTGTTCAATAGATTCTTCAGTTATAACTTCGCTAAGTGTTGCGAGATAGAGTACATCACTTAGATGAGTGGTTCTTTGTGCATTCTGAAGGTTCTTAATACGTTCTAGAGTTTGTGTATTAGTCCACGTGACACCAACATTTTGGACCGTTACAGATCCTTGTTTTTCGCTGTCAATAAGAGCTTGGGAATCTTTCTTGGGGAAAGTTGGTTCTGAATGAGACCAATGAGTTAATGGATATTCTGGGGGAGATATAGGAAAATCTTCTGAAGGTGTTAAGGGTGTATCAACGACGACACGAGGTGATTGTACTTCTTCAATCGTAACAGACGTCACATGCTTATTCTTCGGTTTTGTTTTAGGAGAAGATATTTTAGTTTTTTGAACAGCAGGTTCTAAAGTGGAAGATATTCCAGATTTGGTGTACTCGGGAGCTTCGACAACGATAACCGTTTTCATTGTGTCTCCAGTAGACGATCCCGTTTCGGTAGTTGGAGTCTCAGTGATTTCACTATCGTATAATAGGATATCTCCTACGACATGCTTTTGTGTTGTTTCTGTTATCACAGTCTCAACTTTGAATGAATCGGATTTTTCATCCGACGAACTACCGAGAGTCGATTCTGGTTGACCTTGTTCTATAGAAAGTTCGATGTGTACTTCAGTCTCCTCGGGTTGTGGAGAAATTGATTTTTGTTTCATTTCCTCAACTTTTTCTTTGTCCAAATCTGTTACTATTGATGATACAACTATCCCTTCTGTAGGAAGTTCAGACTGAGAGGTTTGAACGTCCGATTTTTCTTTCTCAATAAAATCTGTTATGGTAGAGTGTTTTTTTAGGACTAGGTCATCCACGGATAGCTCCACAGCAATATTCTCTGCGGAATCCTCTTCTTTTATGTCGATTACCTTCTTTATATCATGTGGTACATCTGTTGTATCTAAGTTCACATACACTGGTTGAGAGTTGTCCTTACCATTGGTGGGAATACTAATTGACGCTTGCACCAATACTTCGTACTCTGACAAACTACTAGGAGGGGTAAGCTCAACTACTTCTTGTTGGGTCGGTGAGGTTTGTGTGACAGATTCGAAAGTTTCTACTTTTCTTTCTCCTTGAGGATTCATATAATCAAGTTCGGTAACAACATCAATATGTTCTTTAGGAATTGAAGGTAAGGGAGATGTTTGAGAAGAGTGATCTTTAGGTGTTGGCTTAGCTTGCGTTGAAGTTTCTATTGTCGTGACGGGAGTGATTTCTACATGATCCAACCTATCAGATTCTTTATCTGTTTCAACACCGATATCTTCAGTTTGAGCAGCTGGTATCGGCGATGTCTGTGCAGAATGAATGTCCGCAGAATGAGCTTGAGTTTCAACTTCGACAGTTTCTACCTTAGTCTCTGTCACAGGGCTTGTTTGCATTTCTCTCTCTTCAATGTTTCTCTCATGTATCGTTACTGATACTGGCGACTGTGATGGAGGAGATACAGATTCTTTTTCTATTTCAACAGTAGTGTTTCCCGTACACGGAACTGATGTACGAGGAGATGTTTGAACAGAATGAGTTTCTAACGATTGATATGCTTGAACCTCTACTTCTACAGTTCCTTTTTTCGGTTCTTCTAAAGGACTAGTCTGCATTTCCCTTTCCTCACTTTCCATCTTGATTTTGGGAAGTACCGACTCACGTAAAGATGGAGTAGGAGATTCTTTGTCTGTTTCTGTACAAACGTCTTCCATAGGTGGTGCCGAAGGTAATGGAGATGTTTGAACTGAATGACTCTCTGGCGTATGACGTGCTTGCGTTTCAACTTCTATCATTTCTACGCAAGATACTTCGACGGGACTTGTTTGAATTTCTCTCTCCTCTACATGCTGCTGAGTTTGTATCGATGTATCGATGCATTCAACTGATTCATCCTTTGGCAGAGTTATTTCTTCTGTTTGCGTAAATTCTTCTTGAATATCAATTATTTCTGGTGTTGTTGTTTGGATGGAAGTATCCTTAATATCCTTGTTGCTCAGCTCTGGTGAAACTTCTCGTGGTGTTGTTTGTATAGTTACTTCATTAAGAGACAATTCTACTTGACTAGAGGATTCAAGTACTTCTGGTTCCCGTTTGAATATTTCATCAGTTTGTATGGACAATTCTGTCATTTCTATTTGTGCTTCAGGAGAAGTTTGCATTGATGTGGGTTTCATATCGATTTTTTCAATAGTTGTAATTTCTGATACGAGTTCTGGAGAGGTTTGGGAGTGTTCCTCTTGAAGTGAGACTGCTTCAACAACTGGCACTGTCGTCACGATTTCAGTCGATATTCCTTTGGCTTCTTCATTGGAAGGCACTATGAAACTTTCTTCGATTATTTTTACAGTACCAATTTCTGAAGCTGTGGAAATAGTTTGGTACGAGTCGTTCACAGAATCCAATTCGTCATCTTTGGCATGTTGTGGTAAAGGTTCAGAAAAGACTTCACTATCATCGATAATTTCTTCCGGTATAGGTTCTGAAACTGGTTCGCTTTCGGATTTCTTACGTTCCTCTCTTTTAATCTTCTTTTTCTTTTTCTTCTTCTTCGCGTCCTTAGTTTCCTCTTCCTCAATTCTTTCAATCTTATCATCGTCGCTGTACGAAATTGATTCTCCTCCCTCAACGGAGTCGGATGTCGATGGTGGCATATGTGATTCGTCGGTGTCTTCAATTCTCACTTTCTGTTTTCTCTTTTTCTTCCGACGTTTTTTCTTCTCCTGTTCTTTATCTTCGATTAAACTCTCTTCTACTGTAGTCTTGTCAGCATCATATCCAGTGTCTTTGCTTCCTTCTTCCTGGTCTGACTCGGTGACAGATTCAAATGTTTCGAAGGTTGGTTTGGGACTTTCTTCCAAGCATTCTTGAGAATCAGTGGGGATCATGATGTCGGTGGACTCAGAAATTGTTGTTTCAATGGAGATTTCTTCAGTCGGCATCATTTCATCGGTTGGTGTTTTCTCTTCCTTCTTTTCTTCTTCTTCTGGTGTTTTTGCTTTCTTTTTTCGTTTACTTTTTCTCCCTCCATGGTCTATCTCACTTGATGTGATCGACGTCTCATGCTGGGAAGGTTCGACGACAGAAGGTACTTCTTCGTGTCTAGATGTTGGTAGAGAGTGAGTGGCTTTTTGTGTGATTGAAGGCAACGAGAAGTCGCTTTCACGTTGCAATTTTTCCCCTTTAGTTTCATCATTTTTCTCAACAGTAATTTTGCTAGAAATTTTTGCGGATTCAAATTTCCAATCTATTGGTTTTTCTTCCAGAGAAACCGTGATCTCCACGCCTTGTTGTTGTTTTTTCGGCGACGTGGATGTACTAGGTTGTTCAACTTTCTTAATTACATTAATATCACTAGATTTTTCAGATTTCTGATTTGACATGGTGGAATGTTTTTGCTCTTCAATAATAAAATCGGTTGTTTCCAGACTAGAAACTTCTTGAATTGTCTGCACATCGTTTGGTTGTACTGTTTCAACATAGATTTCAGATATTGCAACATCTTTAGCGTCTTTTGGAGTTTCACTGTGCAATTTTTCAGATGCAATGAACATCTCTAATGGGCTTGTTTTGTGCTTTTCTTGATCTGTTTGTGATGTGATTACGTTTTGTGATATTACGGGTGCTTCAAATGTTGTTGATTGAACATTAGGGACATTTTGAGTAATTATTACTGTATTTGTTGTTTCATTAATCTCAGTAGGACGATCCTGAGGTAGCTCTGGAGCATTGAAAACTTCGGTTATAAGTAATTCTTTGCTGCTATCTACTTCAACGCTAGGTGACTGAATAAATTCAACATCAGGTGCAGAAGATTTGATTTCTACGTTTTCATAGACAGGCGTGCTAGATGTAATAATTTCTTTATGCGTTTCAAAACTTGTCTGAGTTGTTACATGCTGTGCAGGCAGATGCAGAGGTGATTGGTTTTCAACATACCTCTGTTCGGATTGGTTCGTTTCCAGAAACGAAACGTCTGCGGAACTGGGCTCTATTTCTTGACCTGCAACAACATTTTCTATCTCCTCTTCTTTTTTATGTAAAATTTTCGGAGTTCCTACGATAGGAGGAGGTTCTTGTGGCTTCTCATTCGATTGAAGGTCATCAATTACTTCAGAACTGTCTATTGGAGTTGGTTCTCTACTTACTTCACTAAATGGTGTAGATTTTTCCACAACTGTTTCCACTACTGCCACATTTGATGTTGAGGGAGATTGTTCTGTTACCTTAATGATTTCTAAGGGAGAGGCTTTCGATATTTCTGAAGTTTTTTGCGAAGTCTGATCAGATTCATCTAGTTTTGATGTAACTTCAGTATTTTCCAAGGGTTCTATCGACAGAGCTTCCTGCCTGATCAAGGTTTTTTCAGGTTGTTGTTTATTCAGCTGTGAATCCTGAGAGATTGTAGTGACTACTGGTTCAAGCATTATGGATTGTGTCATCTCAGTATTTTCAGTTTGGGCCGGCATAGGCTGACCATACTGCGTCTCTGCCACCACGGAACCATCAACAGTTTTCGTTACGTTAATGCTGACTCTGGGTATTCCTTCTTCAGTTACTTCTACCTCTTCAGGTTCTTCTACCACTTCTTCCGTAATTTGTTCTTTGCCATCAATAACAACTATTCTCCTTATAATCCTACGGGTTTTTCTGATAACTTTTCTTGTCACCTGTTGTACTACAGCTCTAACACTTGAACTTGATGTGTGGATTTGACTGGTTTCGAAAGCAACATTATCTTGATTAGCAGATAACAATTTATTAGCTTCATCAACGAACGCCACGTCACCTTCATGAAGTTTTACTCCTTGTATTTCCACTTCTCTAGGTTTATCATCAGCTTCAATAACGGTGTATCGTGTCTCAGGATCTGTTCTGAATTCTTGAACATCAATGTCACCACCAGTTGTTCCCGATATAATGTTACCACCATATTGTTTGTTGGTCAATATTTCCCTTCTTCCGTCCCCTCTGGCAACTGTCGTGCTGCTTTGTTGCCCTTGGAGAGTAACTTGTGAAAACGATTGACTGATAGGTATTTCGCCTTGTGTTATAGTGCTCATAGAAGTTAAGTTTTGTTGTTGTACGGTTTGTTGATGTCTGACAACAGTTCTGTGCAGTTTCTTGACTATAATTCTCTTGGTGCCATCAGCATCTACTATGACCTCTGTTGTAGTTTCATCGGGTTCTACCATAACAGTTTCGAATGGTTGGTTTGCTTTGGCATTTGTTATGCTCAGCTCCAGGGACTTTGTATCTGTTTCCGCTTGGTTCTTATAATTGGCTTCTACCAAAAGGTCATCGTCTGGTTCTTGTATTATGGGTTGAGGATCGTGAGACGCCATCGGTTTGGTTGCGATCTGAATTGTTTCTTCACCTCCACTGGTTGTGAATTTTGAGATCGTGATGGTTTCTCTATGTTTGGTATCACCTTCCCAGTCAACTGATTCTTTCGAAAGTTGAGCTTGAATTTGGGCATCTACTGGTTCGTTATAGGTAACGGTGAAATCTTTTTTCGAAGGTTCCTTAGACGGAGATTTCAAACTGTTGCCGGTTTGAGTCTCAATAGTTACAGCAGTGACTTCTGTTTGGTGTACGACTGGCTCTGGAAGAGATTGTACATCAGCATGAACCGAAACTTCTTCAATAGGCATAGAAATCGAATTGAGGGTGTCCAGAGAAGTATCAGGTGTAGCTAAAACGCTCCTTCTTCGTTCTCGGACTTCTTCGAGGTTATTTCTCAATTCTTCAATCTTATACTCGAATACAGTTTTCTGCTCAGTCAGTAGGGTGAGTATGGATTCGAGTTGAATGCACAATGCGAGCGAGATCTGTTTGAGATCGGCGTATTTTTGGAAGTCCTTGCAGATTTTTGACAATTCCACCAGTTTCCTCTCTTTCTCAAGTAGCTCTTTGTGGAGGATTTCTACCTCAATGACAAAATCTTGAATTTGGGATTCGGTATTTGTTCGTTTAGAACTTTCCAATATTTCTCTAACAGAAATAATCCAGGTTTCGATTTCGTTCAGGAGTTTTTTGTATTCGTCTAGCTCTTGTCTTTTATTGGCCTGATTCGATTGTGCTCGCTGAAAAAAAGCAATCGAATATTAATAATGAAGTGATTGATCCCGCAAACTTGACTTCTTTCAACAAAAAAATTTTAATGCCTGATAATTTTCATGAAAAATGATGTCGAGTTAATTTTTGATAAATTTACAGAGACCCCCTTTTTAGGGCCCTAATGTTCGATTAAATTTTTGTACCTACTCTCCACAAAAAGAAACCTATTTCGAAAACACATTTAGTTATTCAAAGATGTAAGATACCACCTAACTGAAGATGCTACTGTGACAGCGTAATTTTTGTATTACAATAACAATAAAAATTTGTGAAAATCAGAATGACCTTATTTAATATGGATTTTCATCAAGTGAAGACTGATTCAATTGACCTTCCTGTTTTTATCTGTGATCCTATTGCTGAACTGCTTAATTTCACGATAAATTTGAGAGTAGATTCCTGATTCACCCTAAAGTACGGGGTGTAAATCGTGTACTTTGGAACACAGGGTCCAAAGAGAGCCGATCAAACGCAATCAGTAGTAAGAAGGTTTGGACATAAAAGACGAAAACTTTTACACTGATCATATTTAAGAGTTAAGATGTTTGGATATTTATGTGAATACCTGTAAATATACTTGCTTGAAGTACATGGAGTGTTTTAATTGATACAAGCGAGAATAAAGTGTTACGCGTTTTAAAAATCAATCAAACCTCTAGGCGATTGATTTAACAAGCCCACATTAAATGAAGAACCCATAATTCCATTTTTTCAATAAATGATATCCCTCTTCATGCCTTCTGTTGCTTTAGTGAAAGTTTCAATGTACGACTATAATAAATACCCTTTTTCGCGAGAGTAGGACGAAATAAGCGTTTGGAAATGGATACATACCGTTATGGCCGTTCTTCCATTTTCAGCTTGCGATAACAAGAATGCTATTCTCGTTCTAACTTTCGCTAATGCGGTGACCAAATCATTGGTATCCACCTGAGAGTTCAACTCGAGTGCCAGACTCTCTAGTCGGATAGCTTCAGCTGCGTATCTCTTCAAATCTGTGGCTATTACCTACAATGGAAAAAAAGAATCAAATATAAAAATAGGTTATTGAGTTCATTCTTGATGAAGGCTTATATTAACATTCTGTCAAGAAAGTACCGAGAATTATCGATTTAAATCTGGCGGGGCGATGAGGCAGGTAAAATTTTTTTTCCTAGCTTGGTACCACTGTCCTTAATTACTATGCCAAGCTTGAGCGGTATCTGTCAACTAGTGTGTTTGCAACAGCTGATTAAGTCAGTCGATGTCAGAGTGCGTGCCGATTTTTACTATGGGTGATTACGTTGAGCAAAGAATTTGTTTAAAGTTTTGTGTTGCTAATGAATTTTCGTGTGCCGATGCATTCAAAATGTTGCAAAAGGCCTTTGGTGATAATGCTCTATCGAAAACTCGTGCATATCAGTGTTACAGAGCCTTCAAGGACGGTCGTGAAGTGGTCGCCCATCGACAGCTTCGATCGAAAATAACGTCGATAAAATTAAGGAAAGGGTGCTGGAAAACCGTCGTACCAGCTTGAGAGAGATAGCACATGATCTTAAGATATCCCACGAGTCCGCACGTACGATTTTGATTGATATTTTGGGCATGAGAAAGGTGGCCGCACGACTCGTACCGAAAGACCTGAATTTTCTTCAAAAACGTCATCGCGAACAGGTTGCTTCAGACATGCTGGATCGCTGTAATTCCGATTCTACATTCATGGAACGCATTATAACTGGTGATGAGACCTGGGTCTACGAGTACGATATGCAAACAAGCCAGCAATCATCGGAATGGGTGGCAAAAAATGAGCCGAAACCGAAAAAACCACGCCAAAGCCGCTCGAAAATGAAGGTGATGCTCATTGTTTTCTTCGATATCCGTGGCGTGGTGCACTACGAATTCGTTCCAGAGGGTCAGACGGTAAACAAGGAGTATTACCTAGGCGTTATGAAACGTTTGCGTGAGCGTATCCGTAAGAAGCGGCCAAATTTGTGGGCGAACAACTCATGGATTTTGCATGACGATAACGCGCCTTCTCACCGAGCTACGATTGTGACTGTTTTTCTCGCCAAAAACTCAACAAACGTGCTTCAGCAACCACCGTATTCGCCGGATTTGGCTCCCTGCGACTTTTTCCTCTTCCCAAAACTAAAATTGCCCCTTCGTGGCACCCGTTTTGAGTCGATTGAAGCCATAAAACAAAATTCGGCGCGAGAGCTAAAGTCCATCCAGGAAAGCGCCTATAAAAAATGTTTCGATAATTGGAAGTGCCGTTGGCATAGATGTATTGGAGCAAATGGAGCCTATTTTGAAAGCGACCCAATAAATTTTGACGATTAAATGTAAAAATGTTGTTTTAACTGAAAATTCCCGGTACTTTCTTGACAGAGTAGTATATTCAGATATAAAAACAGATTACCAACTTCATATCATATTTTATTCTTTTTACCATGAAAAGAGAATATTTTATTACCTTCACCCAATAATTAATTTAATTTGAATATCAAAACAGATTTAATATGTTAGTCTCCTACAATTTCAATTTCAAAAAAATTTCATTAAAAAATTTTTAGAATTAAATTAATGTCTTATATTTAATAGACATATGAAATCTTAACTCAATATACAATGTCAAATGGAATTAACAACCCAACAAATATAAATTGTCAATTAAAATAATAAATAAATATTTGAAGGAGACAAAATTTTGTTTCTCATCTTACAATTATGAAAACAAGTCCTTTTCAAAAATACAAAACATAATTTAGGGACTTCTCAGAAAATATGATTTATTTGAAATATTTAATATATTTAAATACGTTACTTCAGAAATCTCTCAAAACATTTATTATATCTTCAAAAAACAATTAGAATTCCTTATTGAAATATTTCAATATTAGCCTTCTACATATTTAATTTCAAAAAATTATATTTAATAATTATAACTTCAGGAATTAAATTAAAATAATGTCATGTAAGTACCACTTATATCAAATGACATAAAATAATTAATTGCTGAAGTTATAATTATTAAATGAAACTTTTTGAAATTAAATATGTAGAAGGCTCATATTGAAATATTTAAATAAGGAATTCTAATTGTTTTTTGAAGATATAATAAATGTATTGAGAGATTTCTGAAGTAGCTTATTTAAATATATTGAATATTTCAAATAAATCATATTTTCTGAGAAGTCCCTTAATTATGTTTTGTATTTTTGAAAATAATTGTATATACCTTCTATCAAGTACATTAACCTCTATTTATGTTAAATTAGAATTCCGATAAGTTTTCAGAAACAAAATTTTGTCTCCTTCAGATATTTATTTATTAATTTCAATTGACAATTTATATTTGTTGGGTTATTTATTCCATTTGATATTGTATATTGTGTTATGATTAAATATAAGTTGTGCTTATAAGACATTAATTTAATTCTAAAAATTTTTGAATAGAACGGCAAAAAAGAAAGGGGTTTTTGCATCGAATTGTGACTGGGTTGGTCCATTACGATAATCCAAAACGTCTGACAACGTATGGATGCCTTACCATCAACTGTCAAGCCGAATATTTATGGCGAGAAAATAAAGCTGGGTACTTTACGGTACCAGCTGGGTGGGGGAGGTCTACCGACGACAATCGATGCGTTTGAGCCGAGAAAAACGGCCGCAATAGGCAAAATTTATTTTGCACGATACATGTTGCGTAGCCCGTTAAACGTACCAAGAAACGCTCAAGTGGGAAGTCCTGCCCCACCCGGTAAACAGCCCAGAATCTCTTCCGATCGATGCAACATGATCTGGCTGACCAGCACTTCTCCAATTACGGTGATCCGCCATTTTTTCGCGGTGGGATCCGTCAATTGATAGAAAGATACGACAAAATAGTGCCTAGCGATGGACAATACTTTGAACTTTGAATGTAAAACCAATTTTTCACAATAGAGGTTCAATTTTCGACAAAAAACGAACTTATTTAAACTAACAGAATATGGAATTTTGAAATAATGTACGAGGGTTGCTGCTTAAGTTTTGAAATGGACAAATAAAAATCTATAAATTATGTAAGGGTTACAGAATGTTTAGTTGTAACACTCAAAAGAATAAAATAAAGAACTTGGTAATCGAAGGTGACAACAGAACGAACTCATTTGGAATGAACGGAATTGCAATGAAATAGCGTCATAAACCATCAAATGACTCAAGTAATTCCTTGGAAAGTATAATGAATCCGCAAGATATAAAATAGGATTTGATTTCTCTAGGAACTTCATCGAATTTTCAACTAACGGTAGACTTTTTAGTACGACATCAAACTTCATGTGAATAAGCATAGTTTTAATAGCAGTTTTGGACGTTGGCTTTCAATTATTCGTCGACAAAACTCTGAAAATAAATTTTTCATAGGATTTCCATAGCTATATTAATGTTGTTCAATTATTTCTAAATAATAAACAAACATGTTCAACGGAAAAGGTTGCACATTGAATTAATCTTCTTGAAACAATTTTTCAATTTGAAAACTGCCGAAGTATCAAAAAGTTCTGATGAAAAATATTGTAAGGGTTGATGTTTCACCCCTTCGTGATAATATTTTGGGATTACAAAACCCATCGGAAGGTGGCATTCAATTAGCAAACTTCCAAATTTCATTCTTCGTAATTGTACGAGGAATTTAATATTTCCATTTTTCCATTTATTTTAAAGGACACTTACTTGAAAAGGAAGGCGCTTAGAACATTATGTGAAAGACTCCTATTAATTTCTGCTAAAGAACCACCTATTCAATTTTTGCGCATCAGTTAACGAGGAACTCACAAAAAAGTTCAAGAAATATCAAGCTTCATTCAAGCGCAGGAAAGGTAATGTTAATTTCGCAAACCATTTTTTCCGATCAAAATATGTCCTCGCAGACTTAGATAACTTTGAATTCACACATTTAGAACAGGAATGTAAAAAACTGGACACCTTGGCATCAACATATTACTTCGAGAACATCAATAATACTGCAATAAATCTAAATTCTCAAGAGAATAAACATCCCTCAAATGAAAACCATTAGAAACAATTGACTAATTGACTGAGGCTTCACTCATCCATACTAGATGATATTGAATAAGGTTATTCTGATTTTCACAAATTTTTATTGTTATTATAGTACATCAATTGTTTCGCTATCACAGCAGCGTCTTCAGGTAAGTGGTATCTTATATTTTGGAATAACTAAATTTGTTTCTAGTTATATTAGTGCAGGTCCAAAAATTTTTATTGAGCTCTAAATCCCAAAAAAAGGGTCTCTGTATTTAGGTCTAATTTTCCGGTAAGTACTTCTCCAATTTTGTTGTATTTATTCATCTCTAGGGACTCTTGACAGATTCAAGGTATAACTTTTACTTTCTATATGTGAAATTTCAAAATTATGGTTGGATTTCTTGTTTCTAACAAACGGTTCGAATATGTCAATTACTTTTTTATAGAGGACAATCTGCAAAAAGTTCACAAATTCTATGTAAAAAAAGTTCTTCCAGTCTGTCCTATGTACACCTTTGGGAAATTAGGTTAGGTTAACTTATAAATTACCGATTTTATGTGTAAAGTCTTTATTATTTTTGATGAATTAACTCAGGTTTTAATAAATTTTGAGTGGAGTTCTTAAATCATATTTATTTCTGAGGTGTGTAGCAATTTTTTCAAGAGAACCTTTAGTATATTTTAAGAAAATGTATTTGAAATTTTCTTTTGTATTGGAATATACCATAACAGAAGCTTTTTTATTATTTTTAACCATTAACAATTTATCTATCAACATAGGATCGTAGTCATTATTAATAGCTATTTGTTTAATGATGTCCAGTTCAGAAATATAATTTTCTCGATTCATGGGTATTTTAACTAATCTGTGTATCATACAATTAGTTATATGCATAAACAGATTAGTTTATTCAATTTGTTATAATGTTTTTAGTTGAAATATTAATAAAGTCTGAGGTGATACATGCAAAACTATTGGAGCAGACCCAAATGAAAAAAGAAGTACGTGATGACGAACCTAATCTGAAATTTAGTTTTCCCCGAATAACAATCGAAAACTTACGCTATCTTTTCAACCGGTCACTTGACATTAGCACCAATTTCAGATCGCACCGACCAACGTTCGACACTCGCCAATAACTGAACGATAGATGGCCCGTAACGACGAGCCCAGTTGCGGTGCAGTCGCGCTAGCATACATCGAGTGACGACGGTTGTTGATAAAAAAAAAGCCGGCCGGCTAAAACAGATGGAAAGTTCGACGATCTTCCTACCAGCGAGCGCCGTTTAGGCGTTTGGCAGCCTCTTTAAATGTCACACATTGATCGCGAAAGAATGCACGCCAAATAGATGCGTCTTTGTCATCTTAAGTCTTCGAATCGGGCTCTATTAAAAACTCAAAGCGGACAGAAAAAAAAACATAATAAGCTTCTCGTTAAAATTTGAGGTTACTGATGTTTTCCAAAGATGCATATTTTCCGTGTCTTTCCAATGTTCATAATGGCAACACTGTATATTATTTTTAAGAATTGATTACATTCTTATAAATCAAAAACGTAAGCTATAATGACGACAACCATGAAGATTTGCATCGCTTTGGAAGCATCCAAGACTGATAAGAAGAAAAATACATACAAATTCAAATGGATCCAAAACTACAGGAACGGAAAATACATATTATGAAATACCAGAAGACAAACAGGATATATCTGACCATCATGAACTTTTGGCTCTACCGAACGTGAAGAATATCTTGAAATCATTAAAGTAAGAGGTCCATTTCGTACGTGTGTCATTTCATTAACTCCGGAATTGAAAGAAATATATTTTGATGCCGAAGAAGATGTGATGTTTAAGAATGAATATTTACAACTGATTTATTCACCCACATACGTGAGAACAGTATTTGGACAAGAATCACCAAAACCACAGGATACGGTAGAACTTTCAAGTAAAAGACATGATTTCAAGAGGATAAAGGAGGAAGTTTAGTTGACTACGCTTTTAGGAAAGAAAATTTGTTATTGAATCTCCGAAATAAGTTTCCAACTTGGTTGATTTAATTGTGACAAGTTTGCCAAATATTTTACAAGAGAATTGATCGATCAAATGTAACACCTTTCGAGAAATTATTGGGTGAGTTGCGAAAGCTAGAAAGTTCAAAACAACGATCGAAATAAAGAAAACCATAGAATGAATAAATCTGCCGAACAAATTCCTTCCTATTCACAAAAAAATAGAAAACCAGTTAAGAAGGAACCATGCTCAATTTGTGAGAAGAATGGTTTTTCAGGTAGATTTCATCCGGAGACTTTATGTCGGCTTAGGAATAAATCCAATAATTTTGAACAAAAGAACGTACTCGGTAACATACAAACTGTAAACAATGTTGGGGTACAGGATGAATTAAATCAGACCATTTCGAACCAAAAAAATTAAGACTGCTGCTATTGATAAAATTGAAGGTGTTTATAAATAATAATGAATTATGTGGAATTTATGATTCGGGCTCAAATGTTAGTCTACTGAATTCCAAAGTAGCAGAAAAGTTATGTCTACGCATTCAAGATAATAGAAACACATTCAAAACACTCAGTGGCCGGGCAAAATTTTCAGGAAAAATAATTACAAAAATGAGAATCAATAATATCAAAAAAGAAGATCTACTTTTTGTAGTTAATGAGAAAAATTTCGAGCATGATATTCTACTCGGACTAGATTCTATTTACAATTTGCAATTAAAACAAGATTTTGATTTGAATATTTATCAAAGATTATATATGAATGAAGAGAGAAAGATCGATTGTGTCCATAATAATAATAATAATGATAACAATGATTACACCATCAATTTCAATGAAGGGATACCAACAGAACTTTTCGAAGCAAAATTAGACCATTTGGAAACGAATCAGAGAAATAAAATTGAAGTTTTAATAAATAAATATGACCATATTTTTGCAAAACACAAGTTTGATATTGGTCAGGTGCAAAATAATGAGGCACACATAAAACTTTTAGAACACAAATTTATAGCAAAAAAACCATACAGATGCTCAATGGAGGATCAAAAAGAGATTCTAAATAGGAAGATTGTTGAAAGCGAATCTGATTGAGGAGTCCATCTCATATTTTGCATCACCAGTCACTTTAACATATAAGAGAGATGAAGGGTCTAAAACCAGATTATGTATGTACCATAAGCCATTAGAAGGGAAAGAATTTCGTACAAGACCAGATGAAGAGCTGGGTGACATGATGAATATTCTATCACAATTCGATTTTGAGATCGAGGAAATGTAGAAGCAGATTGCCTTTCTAGAAACCCAGTTCTGGAAGAAACGGAAAATATGGATGAATGTATAAGAACAGTTAATTTGCTGAAATTAAATGAAATAAAAAACGAAAAGAAAACTAGGGCATGGACGAAAATAGCCGATGAATGAATTGAAGAATACAATAGAACAGACCATTCTTCAACTTGATATAGCCCAGAATATTTGCTTTGTGGCAGAACTGATCCCATTGCTCCAGAAGAACTTATTGAAGAGAGAAATTCACAAAAGATAAGGAAATAGCATATACAAATTCTTTACGCTATCATGAATACAATAAAAGACTGATCGTCAAGAATAGGAAACATTATGATTTTAAAATTGGAGACTACATTTACGTTGAAAATAAAACTTGATGAAATAAGAATAGGACCTTTTTCAATAGTGAAAAAAATTTCTAACACTATATATGAGATAGATATTTGGAAATAAAAGAAAGGGCAATAACTATTTTTATGTAACTAAGTTGCTCCCATGTGAACACACAAACATGTAATGAGGGGTTCATACTTTGTGTGGGGGGATGTGAAAATAAAACTGTTATTTCTAGGGAAAACAACTTTGTAACTTCTATGTTCTATGTCTAAGATTTTAACCTAAAAGTGTCACATGTCTATTTAGTTAGTTGTTAGAAATGTGAATTGAGAAACCCGAAGAAATAGCATTGTTTTTGATTTCTTCCAGGTTAGTAAGCTATTTTTTTATTTATTTCTTTGTATGTTATTATTTCATTTTGTGTATGTTATTCTGTTATATTTTGAACTAAAGAAAATAAAATCTTTCAGAATCATGACATAAAATCGTCTATTTCTTCAATTATAAAAATAAGAATTGATTTTTACAGCATAGAACCAAAGAACATAGGACGTGTATTTTGAAAAACTAGAAACCAACAGGTTTTGCAGAACATTGTATAGAAAACAATCATTTTTTTTTAATGAGAAAGATGTTACTTTACTATATAATATTAATAAGGGTAAATTATTGGACCTTTTGGAGATTCTTTCAACCGAAAAAGCCTTTTATAAAAAGGAGAATTCAACAAATTTCCAAATATTCTTTGTATACACCTCTATATTGGATGCTGTTATTTCCATGCGCCATAAAAATACACAGATGTTCCAAGTGTAATAAAAGAAACTTTTCAATTTTGAGTTTAGTTACTTTTTGTATTTCTTTGAAAATGGTCGAAAGACCGAAACAAGTGTCAGGATTCTGATTAAATTGGGAAATATAAAAACTATGTTAACTTCTTTTGAATTGAAATAGCAAAATTATCCATGATTTCTGCAAGAGGTTAATTCATATCGAAGACAATGAATGAAAACGGCGCCGCTAGCTGAGAAAAAGCAGACAATGTTTACTCGGGAAATGTTTACTAAACGGACGCGCATCTTGCCAAACATTGTACAGATTGAAACACAAGAAAAAAATCCGCCAGACCTTTATCAAAGAAATAAGAGTGTTTCTCTAAATTTAAACTGAAACGATGCAAGTCAACTGGGAATAAACATCACATTACAACTGCGGATCAGGTTGCCAAATTCGCTGGCAGGTCATCACTATATTTTGCGGTGATGTAACGCACCAGGAAGCGAAGATTGCGAAATTTTCGTTCTGAAAAGCGTTCTTATCGAAAACAAAAACAATCACCTACTAGTTTTCAATGAGAACGGCGGTTTTGATAAAACGGAGAGAGAACCGATCTGAGTAACCACCAATAAGTAAGTTTTATCACATTTTCCATTTCCTAGAAAGGCGAATTTGTCATGTTTGGCTGGGATTTCTCCGCTTGTAAACCAGTATAATGAAGCTATTTATAGGAAAGGATAAACACTTAAGGATTGCCTTCGGCACTTGCATTATGTCCATAATGCAACACCGGCGAGATTTAAGACGGGTAAAGTTGAACGAAAAATGAAATATTCCGTTACTTACTCGAGTCGGAGCTTGAGAAAATTCTGTAAAAGCACTTGACGAAAGGAGTGCTCGTGTATTAATACACTGCCGATGATAGTTCTATTTCTATAAGGAGTATGAGCTACGGTAACAAAGTTCTTCGAATCGAGACAGTGCAACATAATCTGTCTAATAATTATAAACTCAAATATACTGACGATTGAAGCCAATAAGCTCTTAAACATCCGCATGTTTGCTGCTTATGTCCCAGCGATCAACAAAACCTATTCGGGCTTGTTTGAGTTAAGAACTGTTATACAGATGCACGATTCGAAAAACTCTCTGTCACCCTAGCTCCTTATTGATCATATTTGGTACATTAAAACAAATTGTAGAAATTAGTATGTTTTACTACCAAAAAAAGATATATTACACATTTTCTTGTGACTCGAGTTTCGGGAAATGAACTATCCCATCATCAGACAACTGAAGACCTAACACGAGGTACAGAAGTATTTAAACAAAAGTGATAAATATTTTGAATATTTCAATAGGTTCTAGATAACACCTAATAGTGGTACAGAGGTTTACAAGCGGAACGTGATAAGAAACTGGGTTAAAAAAGAGGGACCTTCTAACAGATATCGGAATGTCGGCAATCGACAAAGAAGATTGTTAAACAGATGGTACCCATTTAAATATCTCAAATAATTTTTGGGGTAATCCTCAAGAAGTTCTGCAGGTTCCATTGCATCCTGAAAAATCCACCGTATGGTGTACTTTACACGCTGGAGGCATCATCGGTCCATATTTCTTTAAAAACGATGCTGGAGCTAATGTTTCAGTGAATGGTACTCGTTACAAATCGATGATCAACGATTATTTGTTTCAAAATTTGAATGGTATCGACCCAGAAGTGTTTTGGTTCCATAAAGATGGTGCTACACCTCATGCTGCTACCGTAACAGTTGATTTATTGAAAGAAAGATTTGGCGATAACATTATTTCGAGAAAGGGTCCAATTAATTGACCTCCAAGATCATGCGACATCACTCCACTGGATTATTTAATTTGGGGTAATGTCAAGTCATTGGTTTATGCTGTTAACCAGAAAAAATAGACGTTTTTGGAAGCCAACATAACTCGTGTTATTGATGAAATAAGGCCTGAATTACTCGAAAAAGTGGTCCAAAATTGGTCTGGTCGAATGCGATTCCTCAGAGCTAGTCGTAGTGGACATTGCCGGAAATCATTTTTAAAACATAAATGTCATAAAATTATCTTTCAAATGAAAAAAAAAATTTGGCTTCAATCTTAATTTTAAAACCGATTTATTTCAATTTAAAGTTCTATCACTCGATACAATCATTAGAAAACAAATAAGCTGAAGTGTCGATTTCGCGATGAATTATCGGAAACAGTCAATACCTTAGAAACTCCGTATAGTCATAAGCTAAAAATAAACAGACCACCTTGACCGACAAGCAACAAGGTTCTTCGCATAAATAAAGATTCATAATACATTCTGTATTATTGGGTTTATTTATAAAGATGATTTTAGCCGTGAAAAAGTTCCTCATGATTTCGGAACGATTGTGTTTGGCATCTGGACAAATGTCGAAAAGACTAATCGTAAGTCTGCTGTGAAAAATATTTTCCGAATAACTCCATTCGTCAGCTCCTTGTTATGAAATAAAAATCAAAAGTTCTCGTGTATCCTTATGATGGAATCATTATTTTTACATGAGTATTTATATATTGTGATGTACCAACTGATCAATCTGATCTTGACCTGTTTTATTCATATTTATACTCAATAAGCTCCAAGGCCATGTCTACCAGACGGGATTGAGAAATATTATTAATCGATAAAATCGAATTGAATACGAAAAACAATTCAAAATTTTTGTTATTCCTCATGAAACCTGAACATTCTGGGCTCTTCATCTGGATTGAATTCATGAAACTTATAGATTATTTGGCATTGTGAAATGAGGGGTTTATTTTCATACCATGATATTGTTTAACTCCTTGGAACACAGAAAAACATAAAAAACGTTGTCGTAAAATCGGAAAAATATATACAAAATAATTGAAAAAAATGTTTTCAAAATTGTAATAGCAGTGTTTGAAAAATAGTGGTAATAGAAACAGGAGAACATCAAGAAGCAAACAATTATAGTAACAAGAACATAAAGAGGTGAATAACAGTAAACCACGTGAAAAAAATGTCGATGAAAGCCTTCTTATAAATGCTCAAATAGGTCACTAATCTTGTGAACATGTGTTGCATCTTACGCGTCCACTTCAAGGCCTTTTGGTCACGTTTTCCATTTCTCAAAATCACACTTTCAATAATCAGAAAGAAATCTGTTTGAGCATTTATGAGAAGGCTTTCCTCAACATTTTCTTCACATGGTTTTCTGTTATTCACCGCTTCATGTTCTTGTTACTATAATTCTTTGCTTCTTGATATTCTCCTGTTTCTATTACCACTATTCTTCAAACGCTGCTATTATAATTTCGAAAACATTTTTTTCAATTATTTTTTAAAGATGTTTCCGATTTTACGACAACATTCTACTAGATTATACTAAAACAATCCACATTTCTTATTTTGGAATTTATTTCACGAATTTCTCGAAGTAGACCCCACAAACCTTATATCGACGAAAAGCTCTTACGAAATGTCATGCAATGGTGTAATAAAATACAGAGTGTTGCATTTGAAAACATCGAGATAATTCAATTTGTTTTTTGTCATTTAAAAAACAATGTATTAGGCGATAGAATACCGACATCAAACTAACGCCTATTTCAAAAGATGCACGTAAGCTTAAGGAATAGACTGGAAAAAAGATTATTGAATTATGTTGAACGGTTTCGAAGTTATGACTTTTTCTGTGGGTCTACACACGACGCTACTTCGAAATATAAATTGACATAGGTCAAAAACTAATGCAGATAAGTCAATGGAACCTAAGGTTATCGACAATTAAGTGGCAAATCCAAAGATGTATGAACAATAGAGGGTTGCCATTTGAAAAAACCGAACCTAGGCATGTATTTCATTTTCGGACACCCTGTATGTGGATGAAAATATTTTCAGGATGTGCGGATTGTACCAACTATCGTTTGGAAAAAACAATCAAGTCGATAGCTTGAATAGAAACGAAGTTATGGACCATTTACGCACCCTGTATAAGGATATCATTTTGATAGTTTTTGTATATAGTTTCAATATACTATATACTGTATATCGTAGAAGTTAGAATAATTCGAAAACGTAGTAATCGAAACTCTAGTCAATATATCTTCAGTAAAAGAAAGTGATAAACGGAATGATTTCTTACTTTATTCCATTTCTTAAAATGAACTTGCACTCTATCCAACATTCTTCAGAATTAGGTATAACTAATTTTCACTTGTTTATATGATCTGAAGAGTGCTGGTTGACAAGTAAAAATATGAAGATTGAAATTTGCAGTTCCATTTTCTTCTTGGATATCTATAGCAGTTATGCAATAAAAAATGTCAGGTCAGACATACCTCTTTTTCGAATAAATTTGAATAAATTCTTCAAGTGAAAATGTATTGGTAAGAAAAATTTCTGCTTACCTCCAAGGCTTCCAATATTTGAGGAAAATCTCTCTGCGGCAAGTGCTCTATTGACGCTTCAGTAACTTGCACTAATCTCTCAAGATTTTCGAAGTCTTCACTCAATTGCTGCAAGTTGAAAATGAAATGTAGAAAATCCTTGAAAGAGCTAATTGTTAGAAGCGGGAACGATGTGAAGAACAAATGCAAATAAGATGTATCATCGAAGGCATCTCTAATATTTCAACCCAACTGGTTATTCATTATACATGTTGCATTTGTTGCTTCGAAGCATAAATAAGTCAAAAAACTGCATAGTAATGAAAGTAAAAGCCTTATTTTTCGAAAGAGCCCGATCAAAAAAGCTTCCAGATCATGCAAATAATATATGTTTAGTGCTTGTTGAAATTCAGTAGTAATATACAGATATTGTATACAGTTTCAGCATCCACTTATGGAGGAAGCATTATCACAATACATGTGTATAAAATCGAACTACACACATCGTCAAAAGTTTTGGCCCCCCTAGGTTTCTCAAGAAATAAACAATCTATGATCTGGAAATAAGAAGAATATTTTTCTCTATTTCCCCAGCAATATATATGATAGAAAATATTTGTTACTCTTTGTTTTATGCAGGATGAGACAAAATAGGAAAAATCTAAATTTATGGATTATTTATTTTTGATTAATTATAGTTATTAGCTGACTTCTAAATTCCATTCTTCTCTATTATTACGTATAGGATATACATTCTGTCAAGAAAGTACCGGGAATTATCGATTTAAATCTGGCGGAGCAATGAGGCAGGAATTTTTTTCCTAGGTTGGTACCACTGTCCTTAATTACTATGCCAAGCTTGAGCGGGATCTGTCAACTAGTGTGTTTGCAACAGCTGATTAAGTCAGTCGATGTCAGAGTGCGTGCCGATTTTTACTATGGGTGATTACGTTGAGCAAAGAATTTGTTTAAAGTTTTGTGTTGCAAATGAATTTTAGTGTGCCGATGCATTGAAAATGTTGCAAAAGGCCTTTGGTGATAATGCTCTATCGAAAACTCGTGCATATCAGTGGTACAGAGCCTTCAAGGACGGTCGTGAAGTGGTCGCCCATCGACGGCTTCGATCGAAGATAACGTCAATAAAATTAAGGAAAGGGTGCTGGAAAACCGTCGTACCAGCTTGAGAGAGATAGCACATGATCTTAAGATATCCCACGAGTTCGCACGTACGATTTTGATTGATATTTTGAGCATGAGAAAGGTGGCCGCACGACTCGTACCGAAAGACCTGAATTTTCTTCAAAAACGTCATCGCGAACAGGTTGCTTCAGACATGCTGGATCGCTGTAATTCCGATTCTACATTCATGGAACGCATTATAACTGGTGATGAGACCTGGGTCTACGAGTACGATATGCAAACAAGCCAGCAATCATCGGAATGGTTGGCAAAAAATGAGCCGAAACCCAAAAAACCACGCCAAAGCCGCTCGAAAATGAAGGTGATGCTCATTGTTTTCTTTGATATCCGTGGCGTGGTGCACTACGAATTCGCTCCAGAGGGTCAGACGGTAAACAAGGAGTATTACCTAGGCGTTATGAAACGTTTGCGTGAGCGTATCCGTAAGAAGCGGCCAAATTTGTGGGCGAACAACTCATGGATTTTGCATGACGATAACGCGCCTTCTCACCGAGCTACGATTGCGACTGACTTTCTCGCCAAAAACTCAACAAACGTGCTTCAGCAAACACCGTATTCGCCGGATTTGGCTCCCTGCGACTTTTTCCTCTTCCCAAAACTAAAATTGCCCCTTCGTGGCACCCGTTTTGAGTCGATTGAAGCCATAAAACAAAATTCGGCGCGAGAGCTAAAGTCCATCCCGGAAAGCGCCTATAAAAAATGTTTCGATAATTGGAAGTGCCGTTGGCATAGATGTATTGGAGCAAATGGAGCCTATTTTGAAGGCGACCCAATAAATTTTGACGATTAAATGTAAAAATGTTGTTTTAATTGAAAATTCCCGGTACTTTCTTGACAGAGTAGTACACAGTCCCATTAATTTCTGCTCAAAAATTTTCAAGTCAATTTGAAAACATTCTGTATATTGCATAAATCATCATAAGTGACATTATTCTTAATTGTTTGGATATTATCAAAATTCAATTATAACAATCTCCGCAGAATTTGGAATTTCTATTTCAATTTGATATGTTCGGTAGGTACCATATAAAGAAAGGAAAAACAAGTATTAATTAGCTATTTGATTCAACAGATTTGGTAGTATCGAAGAAACAACAAGATAGTTACTGATTGCATCTAAAAAAGGCCCTCATTTGCGGAGAATCAATTTAGTACAACATACAATAGCAAAATCATTATTTTCTAAAGAGCATTCCATTTTATATAAGCATTTACAGGTGCACGGTTGATCTTTGGAATAAGGTATTCCATAAACGATATTACACGGTATTTCTTAAGGCTTTAAAGAACTGAAGCCGTTCGATTACCAGCATCGTCGTATCTTCGCTGATTGAGTCCTTAAAATGCATCAAAATAATCCGGATTTTTGTCGAAAAATAGCCACTTTGAATTTTATACTTCACAATCTCTATGTCTCAGGAAAATTTCTCAACAGAAATCTCTTCAATAAATTACATGATCTGAAATACTGAATTTCATTCACAACTGGCGAATTGAATTCAAGCTGAGTAAACTTCTATATCCAATTACATAAAATGCCACATATTATCTATTGTTAGAGAGAAATAATTTCCAAACCAGATCGATTTAGTCTAAAGATTGAAAATAAGGGGTTCAATTAAAAATTTTCATTCTAGAAAGATTGAAATTTCGATTAGATTCGAGTTGAAAAAATAATATTTGCAAACAGTCAAACGCATTCATCAGAATGTATCAAGACTTGATTGATTTTTTTATATCATATATTAAAAACAACAATTTGAGGATAACTTTTCATGATTTGAATTAAAAAATATATAGGAGACAGTACTTTATTTCCACAAAAATGCTTGTACTAAAATTGTTTCACCACCGTGTGGTTTCAACAGGTATCTACATTCTACTGGCTGATGGTGTTCAGTGGAACCGAGTTTAAATACATTGTTAGGTACGTGACAAAATAATGGAAGAACAAGTCATAAAAACTCAAGGTGTTTATTAGAGTTTGCCCTAAAAAATGATATTAGGGAAAGATATTCAGTAATGGAAACTTGTCAACATCTGTTTGTTCGTTCAGAAGGATTTTAAGGGCATTGTACCTGATGATTTCAAGAAATTTTGAAAACGTTAATCTAGAACTTTTGCTTTCAAGTTGGATAATTTCATATTTATTGTTGAAATTATGCCTGAATTCCTTAAGATGATTAGCATATGTTGAAAGTACGGAATCCGATATATAACTCCTTTAGTGTTCTTGGATTCTCTTTTTGAATGATCTACCTGTCTGGCCAATGTATACTAAAGGAAATCCTTGCAATTCATCTTGTAGACTCAAGATTTATTTTCTTTATTTGTTCGATCCTAATTGTACCTACATAAAAAACAATAAGCATCGACAAAATAGAGAAAATCAATCTGGAGTCTACAAGTTGACCTGCAACGATTGCCCTTTAGTATACATTGACCAGACAGGTAGATAATTCAAGAAAAGAATCCAAGAACACCAAAGGAGTTATATATCTGATTCCGTACATTCAACATATGCTAATCGTCTTAAGGAATTCAGGCATAATTTCAACTATAACTATGAAATTATCCACGTTGAAAGCAAAAGTTTTAGATTAACACTTAGAATTTCTTGAAATCAACAGGTACAATGACCTTAAAATCCTTGTGAACGAACAAACAGATGTTGACAAGTCTCCATTACTGAATATCTTTCCCTAATGTCATTTTTTAGCTGCAAATTCCAATAAACACCTTGAGTCTTTATGACTTGTTCTTCCATTACTTTGTCACGTACCAAACAATGTATATAAACTCGGTTACACTGAATACCATCAGCCAATGAATGTAGATACCTGATGAAGCCACATCGTGGTGAAACAATTGTTGTAGTACAAACATTTTTGTGGAAATAAAATACTGTTGTTTTGTGGAAATAAAAAACGAAGTCTTTGCAGAACCATATTGATGAAAATGTACAATATTATCTAAAAATTGACCAACTAACTACTTTATTACGTCCTCTACATGCTCATTCAACAACCACCAATAAATAGAAGAAAATTGTTTCCATTTGTTGTATTCAATCTTATTAGAATTAATCAGAATTTCTCTGCATCATCGAAAGAGATCGTCAGAAAGCACTTGGAAAACAATGTTCCCAAATTAATTTTTAATCTAGACTGATCGCTGACAGTCAATGCTTCATAAGCCTTCATTAGCACATCAAAGCAATCTACAACGATTGAAGAAGAACTCTAAATTAGAGCTATAAGGTTAGTACGAACTTTTATTGACAACACAGATCAAATAAAAACAGCCGAATATATCACAATAGTTAAGCATATAAAACATTTCGGATTAATCAAAAGCATGCACATTAAACGTAACCCCAACACACCACATTTACAATCACCTTTTTCTGTTGATAACATTTCGGACTGGTGCATATGGGTGGTGGCGGTGATGAAGGCTGCTCTTTGGGCCCTAGAGGAGGATGAGATTGAGGGACAGGGTGATGTTCAAAGTCAGTGGCGTCTTTAGTTATGAAATCAATGTCTTCATAGTCTTCCGAAGAAGATAGTGGTTCGAGACTCAGATAGGTACTTTCGTCCTTCCAACCAGCTAATTTTCCGGGCAAAGAATACAGTTTGCATCCAGTCTCATCGGTGGTACTTCTGTTCTGTTGACTCTGCGAATGGTCAGGGGAACCCCCTCTGGAGGAACCGTTATCTCCATTGTCATGGTCGTGATCGAACGTCTTCAGAGAAGCATCACCGGATGCCTTTTGTTTATTTTTCCTAGCTATGTCTATGTACCAACGCATTTCTGCTTCTTCGTAGATGTTCCTGGTCAGCCAGAAAGGTCCATCACAAGCTAAATTTCTAGCCAGATCCCTGAGTCTTACGTCTTCTTCGGAACAAACACACTCACTCTTATCCTTCTTTTGGGTGATGACGCCAGATATTTTCGACATGAGGTTACTGATGACACCAGATTTGCTCTTTTCAGCACTTTTCTCTTCTGATTTCTTGTTTTTCTTAGATTTTTTTGGAGTTTTATCGGGGACTTTACTATCTGAGCTACTCTTAAGGGTAACTTGTGTTTCGTGCCAAACCGATCGTTCTTCTGTAGGACTTGGAGTATTTGATATCTCCCGAGATATTTCAGATTTTTCTATGGATTCTTGTGAAGTGAGTGAGGTCTTTCGAGTTTTGTTTCCTCCAAATATACTTCTAAAGAATGTACGTCGTTCTGTGCTATTCTCTGAAACTGAAGACTCCTGCTGATCCGAGGAAGAATTTTGTTCAATATCTCTGGAGGTTCTACTTATATCTTCCTTCTGAACATCTCCAATTTGATCTTCCTTTTGAACAGGTTTAGGAGTTTCTTCATCTTGAGCACCCGTTTTATATTTAGGTGACTTGTTCTTCTTCCTCTTTTTCTTTTCTTTTTTTGATTGCCTGTCATCAACATAATCAGATTTCGTCTCAGTTGTCACGTCTGGCTGTAGAGACTTTTCCTTGATTTTACCTGTTATGGAGTGGATAATCTTCGCACAAATACCTTTCTTTTCCTTCTTCTTACCCTCAACTGAAGGTTTTTGGAGAATATCTTCATCTTCTGAATCTTCGTGTAATATTTCTGACAAAACCGGTTCGACATACTGAGTTTGAGATGCTACACCATCTTCAATTTTTTCTGTTCCTAACTGGATATCACTGGATATCTCCTCGACGGTCAAATCTCCAATCATGCTTATTGTCCCTTTATTCGTTTGGGGTCCCGCATAATCTTCGGATTCTGTTGAAAGTACTGATGAATAGAACTTGATCTGATCTATCCTACTCTCAGAAAGAATAATAGGATTCATCTGAATGTAATCGACACCTTCTTGTCCTTCGAACTTCGAATCCGATTGCGTTTGATTCGTTTCCGTATCTAAAGATTCTAGAGCATCGCTATAGCTATCGATTTCGCATAAAGTCTTCACGCTTTCGTCCTGTTTGTCTTCAATTTTTTGCACAGGAGATTCCGAATTATATTCTGTGATTACCTGATACTCAACGAAACAATCAGTCGGCTTTAAGTTCTCAACTGGCATTTGTGAGATTTGGTTGGGTTTCTCGTGATCTGGAATTTCTGAACCGATTGTAGAGTTCGAAGAAGACTTTCCAGAAGCAGAGTAGTATTCTTCTGATCTGTAAAAACCTTTTTCTTCTTCTATAAACTTCTGATTGCTTCTCTTCATATTTTGTTCGTCTTGACTGTCAGCTGAAGAGTCGCTGAGTTTTTCTGCTGAAAAACTATCTTTAACTTCTTCAACTGCACTAATAGAGGATAAAACATTTGTCGTCTCTTCTTTATCCTGTCTGTTTTCTTTCTGGGTTTTAACCTCGGCATCGAGCAAATCTACAGGTGGTGTTTGGTCAGTACTTATGGTGATAATAGTAGATATTTCAGTTTCTGATTTGGCCGCAACACCTTCTTGAATCTGTACCTCATTTGGTTTTTTGAGATCAATTGACTCTACGAAACTCTTCAAATGCACCAGAGATTCTGATTCCATTTCTGATAATTTATCTTCTGGAAGCTGATAATCGGAATCTGTTAGATGTAGCAGATCTGATTCTATATCGGTAATGTTTCGGTTTGTATCGGCGAAGTTGTCACTAATGTTCATATCTAATTCGTTGTTTTCGATCTCGTCTATAGAATTAGGTATATGATCTTCGATATTCCCCTCTGTTCGTAGAGAATCAACTTGAAGACTAGTGTTTTCTGTTATGTTGAGGGTATCACCGGCCTGTCTGAGAGCGGATTCTTCGGTTCTTGGCGTGAGTTCCATACTGTTGGTCATTGATACCTCTATACCTGATGATTTACTTCTGACGGATTTTTCGCTGATCGCATCTTGATCGGAATCTTCAGGTACTTTATCGACTTCTTCTGGCTCAGTAATTTCTGATTTACTTTCCTGTGAATTTCTAGAATCAGCTTGGGTATCAACAATCTGTTCTTTTATAATTGAAGGTTTTTCATAATCTGGTTCGGAATTAGCTTCTTTTTTGACATCCGCACTATTCAATGATGAAGATGAAACTTGTTCCTTAACATCAGATATTTTTTGGAGGTTTTCCTCACTTTTCATTTTTTTCGCCTTTTGTTTACGCGATTTTTTGCTTGGTGTTGCTATTTTGGGCTCTGGAGCATCAGATTCCGGTTTATCAACTACCAATATATCCTTTTCAATTTCTACACGGATATCAACAGCATTTTTAGATTTACCTAAATTTTCCGAATCTTTATCGCAGACATCTCCCTCAGAAGATTCAGCTTTTGTCATTTCCACTGAAGTTAAGTCGGATTCAATGGAAGGCGCTTCGGTTTCTATTTCGGAAACTAAGAGCGAATGTACTGTGTTTGGATCTTCCCCTTCATTTCCGCCAACTTCTTCACAAATATGTTTTATTAATTCAGGAATAATTTGTGGTATTTCTTCTTGTTCCGAAATGGTGCGTGCTTTGAACTCACGATGGAGCTCAGGTTCTAGCCTAATTTCTGTGCTAACTATACTAGAGGTTCGAGAGCCGAGCAGAATATTTAGTCTACTATCATCGGATTTTTCCAAGTGAACTTCTGGAGCAACAGCAGATGTTTCCAAATCACCAAATGTATCCGGATTTACTGTTGAAGCGAGAGAATGGCTACTTTCTGTCTTTACTTCACCTTCTGTTGGAGGAGAATCTCCTTTCTTTTCAGTTGCAGGTGAAGGTCTCTTCTTATGTTTTGATTTCTTCTTAGTACTCTTCACTTCTGGACTACTCTGACTGACTTCGCTCATTTCAATATTTGAATCATCCTCCAATTCATTATTTTTGGATTGTGTAACTTCCGTATCTACCGATAGGGCCGAGACTGGTCTAGAATCACCATAACAGGAACTGTTTAATGAAGGTGACGGTGAGGCGCATCCTTTGTAATGCTTGACGGATTGAACAGAACCAGTCGACCCAGTTTCGTCTTTGGTACGTTTTCTTGGCTTCCTTTTGCCCATGTTTGTTTCGCTTGGTGGCGACTTGGATTTTTCCTTGCGATCCTTGATGTTAGATGTGGAACGTGAACGACTTCTTCGTCTCTTAACTTCGATGAAACCTTCGCTTTCGTTTTGCGGAATAAGCGCTTGTTCTTCGCTCTCAGTTACTGTAATTTGGACTTGAGGAACCGGAATTTCTACTTGGTGCCGAGATTCACTGGAAACTTTTTCGGGACCAACTATCGTTCGAGTTGAATCTTCTCGTGTAGCAGATGCAATCACTTCTGCATAGGTCTTGCCAAAGTGCCTCAAAGGTTCCTGTGATACATCTTCTTTTTGAATAGAACTCTGACAAATTTCATTTACTTTAATTTCTGGGTTGTCATTTTTACTGTCGTTTATGTCATTCAGCGTTGATATCTTCGATTTTTCAGGTATATGCACACACTTATCACGCTCTTCATCAGCTTTAGTGTTGTTTTCATCGGTTTTAGGAGAAGCTGAAGTAACCGGCTCGTTAGCTTTCTTCTTCTTCTTAGACTGTTTATTTTTAGAAGGTATAGAAAGTTCGTTTTGATCTTTCATATCCTCGATTTTGCTAGAAGGAATTTGTTCGTTGTTCTGGACGTTTTGAATTTCTTTCTGTATGAATTGTCCTATACTTGCAACGTTTATCTCTTTCGCACTATCTTCATTTTGATGGATACTTTGCGTTTCTGATTGTAAGAAAGGAATGATTTCAGATGTTTTATTTCCTTTAACTACATTAGCCCAGGAAGGACCATTACCGCTATTTTCAGGATTAACAACCGTAGATTCTTTATTACTAGATTTTATTTCTTCCTTCTCCACGACATTCGATGAAATTATTTCAGGAGTAATTTTCGTTATCGATGGACTTTTTTTCGGAGAATCAAATTTCTTAGATTTCTTCTTCTTTGATTTTTCAGTTTTGAATTCCGTTTTCTTTTCATCAGTTTCCACTTCAGGAGCAGGAATAACACCATGCTCAACTACTTCATCTGTATTTATATTTGACTGAGTATGATCCATGGTGATTACTGGTTCACTCTCTTTACTGTCCTTTTTGCTGTCAACATCCAAGTCAACAATTTCTTTATTTTCTGAACACTCTGTATCATTATTTTTTACACAAGCTTTTTCTTCAGATATAAATTTCTCTGTTGTCGACTTCTCCGTTTCTTTTAACTGTTGAACAGCTTCAGAACCTACTGATTGATGTTCCGCAGTTTTATAGTTGGATATATTGTCAGAATCCTCGAGAATTTGATCTATCCAAGCATGAGTCGAACGATCTTCATATGCAAAATAAGCATTGCCTTCAGTCCAACCAGAATTTGGACTCTGGTTCGATGGTTCGATGTTATCGTTTGAACTTTGGTAGATCGCTTCATTTGTTCTCAGACCAGGGACAAATTCAGCAGCATTCGGATTGAGGTTAGATATGAATTCATCAGATAGTTCTTCACTAGTACCCATCATTTCTTTAGGTACATCTTTGTCCATTTTCTTGATAGGCGTTTCTTCAGCTTCCGAACTTTTCTTTTCAGAATCACACACCAAATTTTGCTCCTCCTTAGGAATGTACTTTTCATTCTGATTTCTGATATCTTCAACGTCTACCTCATCTTGAACTACACTGATTTTTTCACTAGAAATCTGTAGCACAGATTGGGTTGTTTCAATTCCTCTATATTCTGTTGTTTCTTCTCTACTTTCTTTAGATACTTTCTCAACTGTTTCAATATCTGGCGATTTAGGTGTCAATTTTTTCTGGTGTTCTTCTGTATGGGGTTTGAAAGTATTTTCTGGCTCTTCTAAGTTCTTCATATGATTTGTATTCTCTGTAACTTCAGAAGATATTTCTGTTTCGTGTAGTTTCTCTTCAGTAACTTCGTAAACAGGTACTTCCACCTCTTTCAAAATCGTTTTCTGTAATTCCCTTTCTATATTCTCTGGAACAGTTTCAATCAGTTTGTTTTCTGAAACTGAATTCGTGTATTCCATATTTCTTTCATCAGTTATCTCACCAGTAAGAGCAGTTCTGATGCATTCAGACTGTTCTATCTTTATGAATTCCCCACATAAGTCTTTTTGGTTATTCTGCGGATTTACAGATTGAGATTGCAAAAGAACATTTTCCTCAAGAAACTGTCCGCTCGGATTTGTATCGATCTGTTCTTTAACATCTGGCGTATTGATTTGAAACTCTTCTATCGTTTCAATCACTAGGTTGACTTCATTCGGCTTTTGCAATTTCGATTCTTCTTTTTCCTGCAACTCTTCAATTTTTGGAGTAAAGAATATTACTTCTTCTTCCTGAGGTTGAAGCAGTTTGAGTTCCTTTTCAGTCGATTCTATGAAAGTTTCGAGAACAATTTCCTTTTCTTCTATACTAGAAATATCTGAAGCCTGTTCTGAAGATTCCGTTGTTTGGATTGTTGTCGTTAATTCGGTATTTTCCGTGTCGAATTCTGGAGCATGAGAAATTTCAGTATTAATCTCAATCACCTTACTTTCCGGCGAATAGCTTGCTGTGATGTTATTCGAAGTTTCTTTCAAAAGTAGAATCTCTTGTTGCTTCTCCCTTTTATTTTTAAGAATATTCCATTGTATATCACTGTCATATAAATTAAGTGTTCTATAGTGAATTAATGTGACAAGATCTGCGTATTGCTCAGGTCGTATGAAATCTTTGTGTATTTTCATCAGTTCTTCTTGATTCTCATTTGATAGTGTAGATAATTCTGTATTATCATATTCATTTATATTCTCGCTTTTCTCGTTGGATAATGTGCTAGATAATTTTGCATCCTCCTGTTCGTCTATAGCATATATTCCATCGTTCTTGATATTTCGTTCTTTCGACCCATTTAATGAATTTTGATTTTCCCTTCCTTCCTCAGCTTCAGTAGTTTTCTGCATGGCTATTCGAATATGCCACTGTAGCTCATTTTTCCACAATTCAGGCAATCTGTACTCTACGAGCTTCACAAGATCGGTGTACTGCTCTTGGTGGAATTGTTGCTTCGCATCAAACTCCAAAATTGCTCCTTTTTGGGCTTGCATTTCACTTTGTGGGCGTTGTTTCTTTTGAAGATCCATAGGCAACTCGTTGCTCTTGAGTATATACCAATTTTCTTCATTTTTCCATAACTGAAGTACACTATAATGAATTAACTTCAGTATATCATTATATTCTTCAGGATGAATTTGAAGATTTAATACGGTGTTGGCATTTTGATTTGATTTTTCTTGGATTGCTTTTTCTTTACTTTCTCTCTGATTATCCTTTGATGACCGAATGGATACATGCTCCACTCTATCATTTGATAAAGGTGTTACAACGGCTTCTGAAGTACTAGCTATTGCATTTTTCTGTATATTTTTGTCCTTTTTATTCTTGTCAATTTGCCATTTAATCTCATGTTTCCAAAGTTCTGGTAATCTGTAGTAAACAATCTTTATCAAATCATTGTATTGCTCGCAATATAACTTTTCTAGGCTTTGTGTTTTTGCTACTGTATATTTAGTTACAGTATATTTTTCCACAACTTTTTCTATTTGATTATCGTAAGTTTCTGGCAATAGTTTGGAACTGCTGGACTGTTTCGGTTCTTCATCCTTTTGGTCATAATCACTACCTTTTTTCTCGTGCCAGGCGAGTTCAGAATTCCTCAAATCGATAACATCGTATCCTATCAATTTTATGATATCTTCGTATGTACCACTCTCCCTTGGGTTTCCCTTTGATTCTCGCTTGGAAGCATCTTTCGAAGGTGTCTCTGGTTTTTCCACTCCACGGGCGTGATCCTCAATCGATATTTCCTGTTTAGTTTCGTGTTCTACTGTATCTTCTGTATGTTGTTTTAGATTGTCAGTTTCCTTTGGTTCTATTTCGTTTATATCAGCGCATTTTTCAAGTTGACTTTCGACTCTTTTTTCAATTGATGGTATGGCATCTTGTATGAGTTTTATCTCTTCAATTTCTCTTACAACGTCTGCTGAGTCTCTTATAATCTCGAATGACTCTGTTATAGAAACATCCATTTCCGACTCACTTTTTGAGTCTTCCAAATTAGGTTCAATGACTCTAACAATCGCTTCTTGCTCCGTTTTGGTTGGAGGTAAGCATTCACTATCGATTTTTCCTTCCTTTTCCTTCAGTTTCTCGGATATAACTATCGCCTCCTCAGGTTCAGTGTCCACTATTTTATCATCACCTGTTGAAGGTTTTTCATCTGGAACTTTCTTCGATTTCTTCTTTTTCTTCTTATCTTTAGATTTTCCTGGCGAGTCTTTATTATCCGTCACCATTTGACATTCTATAGATTCAGGAGAATAAATATTTTCACTAACTACAATAGATCTCGTAGATTCTTCAAAGGATATTTCTGATTCGATTAATTGTTTCGTTTCTCTTTGACATACAGTGGGTGCCTTTGTTTCCTCTTCGAATTCGATGTTTCTAGAGTCTGATTCCATAGGAATGAAATCTGCAGATCCAAACGATACAGATTTTTTCTTTTTAGGCTTTTTATTATTGGAATCAGATTCGGGATCTAATAATTTCGAAGCAGTGCTTTCTACGGCTTTAATCGTTTCCTGTTGCGAAATCACTTCTTCTGTTTGGATGATGTCATATTCATCATCAGTTCCTGCAGGTTCTGGTGATTTAACAGGGGATTCAGCTGAATTATCTTGACTTGGTATTTTTTCGGTTTCTGACTTGATAATTTCTATTCGAATGAAGTCGTCACTCTCCCTGCTTTCGAAGGAAAGATCCTCTTTGTTCGACTCTGACTCAATAACTTTCACCTCATCAGTAGTTTTCATCGTTTTGCTCAGTGGTTCTTTTGATTCAACTGACTCATGCTCTTGTGAATCAGTTTTTAAATCTTCTTGAACTTGATGTTTTACAATTTCGGCGTAAGTAATAGACTTAGTTTGATTCTCTTTCATCTTGGTTTCAACCCCCTCATCTTTTTTAGACAATTCTATTGGCTTTTCTAAAACTTCAATTAAGTCTGTTGTGGTATCAACAGGCAGATCATGGTATTGCTCTTTGATGGTCGAATCAGTCCTATATGATTCCTCAGTGACTTTAAGAATAGTCTCTTGTTCTTCATCTGATATTTGAATTGGTTCGTCCAACAGATCGATAATATTGCTCGAATTATCAATAGGCAACCCTGCATAATCTTTTTTAGATGGAGCAGTTTCCTTTTTCTCTTTTTCAGATTTATCATCTGAGATTTGTTCACCTGTTTTGGCAAAATCTGGTTCTTCATCGGAAATTTCAATTTCCTCATCCCACATATCAAAAATGTTACTCGATTCATCGATAGGTAACCCAGCATAATCCTTTTTAGGTAGGATGGTTTTTGCCTCCTCCATTCTGGATAAATCTTTCTTAATTTGTTGACCAGTCTTCGGAAATTCTTGTTGTTCATCGGAAGTTGCAATGGTTGCATCCAACACATTAATAATGGTACAGGATGCATCGATAGGTAATCCACCGTAATCTTTTTTACGTGAAGTTTTCTCTGCTGATTCCATTGATTCTATTCGAATTTCTTCATCAATTTTAGTCAGTTCTGGTTCTTCATCGGCAGTTTTAATAATTTTATCCGATACATCAAGAACCTTAGATGAACGATCGATAGGCAATCCGGCATGATCACTCTGAGGTGAAATTTTCTCCTCTGTTTCTTCGTCGGAAAACTCAATTGTTTCATCCAGTAGGTCAATAATGTTACACGAATCATCAACAGGTAATCCAGCGTAATCCTTTTTAGATAGAGGCGATTTTGTTTCCTCTGTCTTAGATGAAACTTGTTGGATTTCTGATCCACCTTCAGTCAGTTCTTCATCAGATATTTTTATTGTTTCGTCTAATAGATCAATAATGTTGGAAGATTCATCAGTAGGTAATCCAGCGTAGTCTTTTTGAGGCGGACCAGTTTTTGCTTCCTCAGTTTTAGATAGACCTTGTTGGATTTCCTTCCCAACTTCAGTTAGTTCTTTGTCAGAAGTTTCAGCGTCCAACCGGTCAAGGATGTTGGAAGATTTATCCTTAGCCAATCCAGCGTCACCCTGCTCAGGTGGAATAATTTCTATTTTCTCCTTTTTCGGTGAAGTATTTCTTATTTGCTCTGTTTTAGATGTATTTGGTTGCATTAATGGTCCAGTTTCAGCGAGTTCCTCATCAGAAATTTCAATTGCTTCATCCAACAGATCGATAATGTTGAAAGACTCATCGATAGGTAATCCAGCATAATCCCTTTTAGGCGGCGATGATTTCGTTTCCTCAGTTTTAGATAGGTCTCGTTGGATTTCTGCTCCAGCTTCAGTTAGTTCATCATCAGAAAGTTCAATTTTTTCGTCCAACAGATCAAGAATATTGGAAGATTCATCGATAGGCAAACCAGCGTAATCCTTTTTAGGCGTAGTAGTTTCTATTTCCTTTATTTCAGATGTGTCCCATTGGTTTACTGCTCCAGCTTCAATTAGCTCTTCATCAGAAATTTCAACTTTGCAAGTTTCATCGATAGGTAATCCAGCGTAATCCCTTTTGGGTGGAGTTATTTCTGTTTTCTCTATTTCAGATGTGTTTGATTGGATTTCTGATTCAGTTTCGATAAGTTTCTCATCAGAAATTTCAATTTTTTCGTCCAACAGATCAAGAATGTTTGAAGATTCGTCAATAGGTAATCCAGCATAATCCTTCTTTGATGAATTAGCTGATACTTCCTCTGTTTCAGAGGTGTTTGGTTGCATTAATGGTCCAGTTTCAGTGAGTTCCTCATCAGAAATTTCAATTGCTTCATCCAACAGATCGATAATGTTGAAAGATTCATCGATAGGTAATCCAGCATAATCCTTTTTAGGTGGCGAAGATTTCGTTTCCTCAGTTTTAGATAGGTCTTCTGCTCCAGCTTCAGTTAGTTCATCATCAGAAAATTCAATTTTTTCGTCCAACAGATCAAGAATATTGGAAGAATCATCGATAGGCAAACCAGCGTAATCCTTTTTAGGCGGAGTAGTTACTATTTCCTTTATCTCAGATGTGTCTGGTTGGTTTTTTTGTCCGATTTCAAGTATTTCCTCATCAGAAAGTTCAATTTTTTTGTCCAACAGATCAAGAATCTTGGAAGATTCACCGATAGGTAAACCAGCGTAAACCTTTTTCGGTGGAGTAGTTTCTATTTCCTTTATTTCAGATGTGTCTGGTTGGTGTTCTAGTCCAGTTTCTATAAGTTCCTCATCAGAAAATTCAATTGTTTCATCTAATAGATCAAGAATGTTGGAAGATTCATCGATAGGCAATCCTGCATAATCCTTTTTAGATGGAGTAGATTTTGGCTCCTCTCTTGTATTTGATTTCTGCTGAAATTGTTGATCATTTTTAGTTTGATATTGTTCTCCGGCTGATGTTTCGTTTATAATATCCAAAATTTTGCTTGAGGAATCCACCAGTAATCCAGCAAGTTCAGATTTTTCCTCGGAAATTTTCAAAATATCGGGTATGTTACTTGGTAAATCCTCAGAGTCCTTCTTAAGGCTTATGTTTTCTTCAGATGCCTTGAATTGTGAAACATTTTCTTCATTCTGTATTTGCGTTTCGATTTTGTCTGGAAATTGTAGTGGTTCATCTAGAATATCCAGAATATTGCTTGTGATGTCAACTGGTAGATCAGCATATTCTCTCTTTGTTTCTTCGATTTCAAGATTGTTTCCTTCTGAAAATTCTTCCATTTCAGCGACACCAGTATTCTTGAAGAATTCTGTTCGTGAGTTACCTTCAATGCTCTGATTAACCTCTTCGCCATTGCGATAGTGGATAATGTTCGAACTGACGTTCATTGAAGAAGACGAAGTTGTACTGGTGGTAAAAGTTCGTCTTATTTCACAACGAGTTTTCCTTTCAAGAACAGTCGATCTGAAAATCTCTGAATCACTTTCCCTACTTTCTTTTTTATCGGAACAAATCACTTCATTGGTTTGGTTCCTGTTAGCACCGATTCTATCATGCCTGTCTTTGATGATATTCAAAATTTCATCTACGTTAGTAACTTCTTGGTCTACAATTGAGTCCGCTCTAGCAATCGCACTTTCAGTATGAACCGTAGAAGAAGAATTAGCCTTGGAAAGCATTTCCTTTTCATTTTCTCTGTTGATTTGCATTTGTGACGTAGTTGTTGCGGTTTGCATCTTCGACTTAGGACGTTCTTTAACGGATCCGAATATAGCTTGCTCGATGTCTTCAGGCTTAATCAATTCGCATTCACTGCTCGCTTCTTTTTCTGAAGGAAGTCTCATTTTTAATGATATAACAGGTTTGGTTCTTATCTCTTCATGTGTTATGAGAGTGACTTTAGTGATACCATCATGAGATTGTCCAGGCAAGATCTGAGTTTCAGTTTTTGATTTGATGTTTTCGTGTAAATCAGATTCGCTTACAGTATCTTCCTTTTTGGATAATAGATCACAAGAAGTTTTGCTGATCTGGGTAGATATTTGTTGGTTTTCCTTAGTATTCTTTATTGTATGTTCCTCAACAGCATCCTTGTTATGTCCAGCTATTTCTGTTGGAGTGATTCTTGTATCTTCTTGGTTTTGTTTGACGTTCTTTTTCTTCTTCTTGTTCTTTTTAGGAACTGGCTCTGCATCCTCATAACTTACACTTATCGTTTCTCTGTTCGCTATTTCACCAGATTTTTGTTCATATGAACAACTGAATATATTAGAGATTTTAGTAGATTGTGTTATACATTGTTGAGTTTCTGTATGTATTTCTTCACTACTTTGAGTCACTTTGGATGAAAGATCATTGTTCTCAAGAACCGATATTTTGACTTCAGGTGTAATGTCTAATCTTTTCTCAACGATTGCTCCGTCGTCTATTTTATTCTTATAACTCTTAGATTTCTTCTTCGTAGAATTTTCATCGGTAACTGTTTTTAGTTCATTTGTAGTATCTGTTCCTTCATTTGCATTAGATTTCTTTTCTTCTGTTTGACTGATTTGAATTTCGTAATTTATCTTTTCAGCCTGTGGACTTCTTTCTTCAGAAATGATCAGTTTCAATGGTTCTTCTTTTTCAGTTTCATTTGAGGCAATTTCCTTACTGACCTCATCACTTCTATTCTTCTTTGATTTTTTCGATTTCTTCTTCTTAGGAGTGATAGAATCTGAGTCTTCATGTTCTTTGTCAATTGATTTTGCTTCTATTAACTGAATTACGTCGCTATGGACCTCTTGAATCAGTGGGATATCCTCAGAAATCAGTAGGTTCTCTTCTTTTTTGTTATTTTCAGAGCTAGCTTCGTCAACAGCCTTCTTCCTAGATTTTTCAGATTTCCTCATTTTAGGAACAATTTTTTCGTAGACTGCTGATGATTCTTCCACACTTGTACTTGTTCTATTTTCTTCATTTGTATTAATTACTGTTTCTACTGACTGGATTATCGTAGCATTCTGTATTTCACTTTGAATTCCTTCAGTCCGTGGATTTTCCTGTACGAATTCTGCTACAGTTTTATTTTCTCCAGATTTTACTGACTCAATTTCAGGAGTAAGTGCATCAGTATTTTTCTTTTTCGCTTTTTTAGATTTCTTCTTTTTAGGAGTGATTTCCTCGTTAATTGTTGATGAATCTGCCTTAATATTTTGAGATTCTTTCTCTTCAATGGTATAAGGTGTTTCTACAGGCTCCAATACTGTGGACTTGTGTTCTGCGGATATCTGTGAGTGCTTGGGTTTTTCATCTTTAATTTCTTCCGTCTTCTTTTCAGGAACGATTCCATCAATAGTTTTACCCAGTTTTTTAGATTTTTTATTTTTGGGAACAGCTCCTGTTTGGATTGTTTCTTCCACAATTATTGTATTTTTTCTCTCTTCATTTACAATAGATGCTGTCTCTCTCATTATGAAATTTTGAGTTTCAGTTTCAATTTCTTGAATATGTATGGTTTCTTCCGCAGAATCTACTAAGTTAAGGAGTTCTTCTCTAAGTTTTTCATCCCGATTTTCATCTGAATTATTTAAAGATTCGATTTCGATAGTTTTCTCTTCAGATGTGCATTTTTTGAGAGGAGTTTGTTCATTCACTATTGATGGTTCTACCATATCATTTTTATTCACAATATCCTCACTCTCCTGAACTGCTATGTTAAAATGTTTCACCTTTTTCGATTCATCTGATTTAGTTTCAGAATTAAAATCCTCGATTATTTTCTTCTTTGGCTTTTTAGATTTCTTTTTCTTAGGTGCATTTTCTTCTTTAATTGCTGATTGTTCTTCAGAAACAACAATTTCTCTTTCATCTATATTTTCATTATTTCCGGTATCGAAAGAAACTGCTCCCTGAGCTTGATGAAGTATTTCTTTTTCTGTTATAGTTTTTTGTATTTCATTCGAAGAGCATTCAGATACATCTTCAATATTTAATTTTTCAACTTCTGAAGCGTCTGTTTGCATCTCTTCTTGAGCAGAAATTTTCTTTTTCGATTTCTTAGATTTCTTTTTCTTTTTAGCGCAAGTTTCATCTACATCTCTAGGCAATTCTTCGGTTATAGCTGATTTTTCTTCAGTTATGAAATTTTCAGTTTGCTTTGCCTTGTCTGCATTTTTTGATAGTATTGAAATAGGACTACTTGTTTCACTGGAAATATCAGTTTTTTCTGTAACCACAAATTCATCAGTTTTCTGGACTTCAGATTTGATTTCGAGAACCGGATCATTATTCTTCTTCTTCTTTTTGGATTTTTTCGATTTTTCTGTTTGAGAGGGACATGAGGTAGATTTTTCATCTGGAAATTCTTCATTCTTAAAATTTTGTTCATTTTTCCGTTCCAACTGTGGTTTTGTATGTTCATCTTTTTTTCGATTTTCTGTTTTGTTGCTGTCTGACGTTTGGATATTTTGTTTTTCTACCTTCGATTTTTTCTTTTTAATTTTGACATTCGTCGATTCTTCCATTTGAGTTTTTATTTCAATATCAACTTCAAGTTTGTCAGGTACAGCAGATTCTTTGATCAATTTTTCTTTATTTTCGATACCTTCTTGTTCTGTATTTGATTTATGATATTCTGAACTGCTGTCAAGACCTGTTGTTTCATCTCGTTTTTCTACATTTGATTCCAAATTGTCTGTTTTCTTTGATTTCTTCTTCTTTGCGGTTTTTGAAATTTTTTTGCCATTATCATAGTCTTTAGAGACGAGACTGCCAACTTTTTGATCTGGTTTGATAGTTAAATTTTGTTTTTTCTTATTTTCTGTAGTTTCTTCATTTGCTACTATGGTTTGTTTCAACTTTGGGGACGGGAAATCATTCATTTTGAGAGTTTCTATTTCCGTTACATATATTTGATCAGTATCTTTATCTTCAATATTTTTTCTATTCTTCCTTTTATGGGTATATTGAGGATTCGTTTCATCTACTTCACTACATATTTTCAAGTCTTTTTCTTGAGGAATAAATATATTTTCACTCTTCTCCCTCGTTGTTTTTTCGTGCTTTTGAGCATAGCTTTCGTTGTGTCGAATTCGGTTCGACTTTTTACCAGAACCATGGTGCTTATCGTCAAATTCGTCTTGACGAATACTCTTTGGTTCCTTGTGGTCTTCACTTACGTAATCATCCTTAGACCTGGCACCTTGTACAGGCTTCGGAGACATTTCTTTCGCAGATATATCTTTGGGTTTCGTGCTGGATGGCTGGAAAGTTTTTTCGAGGCCTTGCGATAAAATTTTGGCATAAGAGACGACTTTATGCGTTTTTGTATTTGACTGATTCTCAGCAGATTCTTCAATTTTTACAGGTAGCGCGGAGTTTTCATCCATTATATTTTTATCACAGTGAGTTTCTTCTATCATCGTAACATTAGGAGTGCTCTCGTAGGTATTTTGCGACTCGTATTGTGAGGCATGATAAGTACCTAGACCAGAATTCATCAGCTGTTGACCTGAGGCTATGAACCCTATTGCTTCTGGTACAGGAATATAGTTATAAAAGGTTGCTCCAGGTATGGGGTTATAATAAGTGATATTAGTACTAGGCAACTGCATCATTTGATTATTTGTAAAAGTGTTGACCATAGTGTATTGATTCCAAACATTTTCCTGAATTGGATATGTCACTTCTTGAGGAGTTATCTGTACGGGTTGAGTAGGAGCTACTATAGAGCCAGATTGAGAAGAAGCACTTGACACATAAGTGGCTTGGACTGGCTGTACATTAGATTCACTTATTGATGTAGCTTCTATGGTAGTGGTGTCGTATTCAGCGCCTTCACCAGGATTATGGTGACCCTTCAAAATTTCAGCGTATGGAACTGAACCTGGATGCCACATTGGACTAGGTGACCTGCACCTTTTTTCTTTCTTGGGGGCAAGCGTATTGGAATTCTTTGCGAGCTCATCACTCTCATTGATGACATAATCAGGTTTGTCTTCAGTCGGTGTCACGATAGCTACAGGAGCATCCTTACGTCTTGGAGACCTACTCATACGCGGGCTTTTTTGCGCTCCTTCACGTTGTGTTTTCACACTTTTGGTTGTTTGCTTCGTGTAGAGAGGCTGCGTTTCTTTGCTCTCGAATGTCTCTACCATAATTTCAGGCTTGATTATAGTAACAGACGGGGCATTGGATTCGCTGATGTTTTGCGTCACTTGTGGAGTGTAAAGTTTTGGTCGTTCGTTGCCGTCTTCGTTGCGCACGGGGGCAAATCTTTCCTTGGATTTGGAGCGACCAGCGGCGATATCTGCATAACTAAGATCCAGACTAACCATCGGAGCCACTGGAATTTCGGCATAGTTGTATGGATCCAGTTGTTGTATGGCGATTGTGAGTTCGTTAATCCGCCTTATCCCTGACGTCTGCTCGCGCGGCAACAATGAAAAAGTAGCATCAGTAAGCGCGTAATACAATATCTTTCGCGTGGCAAGATGGTTGACGCGGTGTCGTTTTATCAGGTGTTATGGTCAAGATCGGTGAGTGGGTCAGTTTGGTTTTGGTGGGAGAGGGATTAGTCACTAGGTGTCTAGACGATCCGAGTCCGGCACTCCCCTCTGTATGATAAGTTTTATCCGCTCATTTCGCGCGGATATCTTACTTTGCAGAGCTCGGAGGCGGTCTTTGAGCATCTGGACACAGCGATGGAATGAACAAGGACGCAGCAAAATGAAAGAGAAAAAATGAAATATGAAAATTAAGTAGTACATAGCGAAACGTGAAGATGGTGGCAAAACTGCCTGTGTTACATATTCGCCCTTCCTTTTTTTGGTGTTGATCAATTAAAACAAAAAGTGTTAAAACAAAATGTCAATACGAAATGAGCAAAAAAAGAGGAAGAGTTTCGATATGAAACATAACTAAATGATAACTAAAACAGTGAAAATGGGTCCCAAACAAGCATACAAAAGTGAAAATGATTTGGATAGCGAAAGCAAACAAAGCAAACCATAAATGAAATATACCCAGCAACGATAGTTCTTGAACATTTATTTTTTTGTGAATATGGTAGTAGACTCTCCATTATGAAAAAAGTAATCTGACATTGAAACAATAAACTACTTCATAATAATATTATCTTAAACTGTATTTCGGATTCTTTTCGAACTTAAATTGAGACATAATTTTTGATTGGAGGAAAACTTGAATTTTACAAGCCATGTATGGAGATTTCAAGGGCAAGATTTCATTACTATTTTCATAAATGTTAGTTCCAGAAGTACGCTAAGTTGCAACCACACCCAGTATACCTACCGTACCACCAACCTGTTATAAAATTAAGTTGTTAGTATGAGATACGGTAAAGCAAAACACACCACATTCTTCAAGAACTATCGCGGCACCACGAGCCTTTGTGCTAACATAAACAAATCCCCCAGCTGCTAGACGGATAGGTGAAAGGTGGAAACACCTTGATGACGAACTCACGCGTCAGTCATCTTGCAGGTATAACATCAAAATGTTTCCAATGGTTTTATTTCGAATGCCATCAGTGTATTTTAAATTCTCGCAAGATTTTGATGGGTTTATGTTGTTGGCTCTATGTTGCGTCTGCAGTGCTGTTTGCTCAAGAGGATGGTGACATGATCTGTTAGTAGTATCTAGGATCTCTTAATGTGAGAGTCTAACAATAACTTATGAATAATTAATGACGTTCTGAATTAGGAAAAGTGGAAATAGTCCAAATACGTTGAAAAAGATGGAGGAGATCGTGAATATTCCATGGATCAAGATACTTATTATCAAATGAAATTGGGACAACTTTGGCGAGCAAAACTATACCAAACGGATAACAAATTCACCATTAGAGTACCAAGATCACATTTAAATTCGACACCACTAACAATTCATGCCACTCCACCTGTTCTAGAGTAACTCATTTTGTTATTCCACAAAAAAAACCTACCTGTTGTTCTTTGAGAGCCTGCTCTCTGTCGTCAGCTAGATGCACAGGTGCCATAGCAGACCTCAGCTGCTGTTCCACCTGCACCATCTGCTGACGCAGTTGTTGAACTTCCACTTGGTACTGGTCAACTTGAGCTATGCTGCTTTCTAACTGGATCGTCTCCTGTCTGATAGTCTCGTCTAGATCATCTAATTCTTTGAGTAATTCTTGTGCTGATTCGGTAACCTTAGAGTCGCCACTGATACCCGCACTGAAGTGGAGCTGCAACAAAATTACTTGTTGGAAAAAGACCCCTGGGGTAATCTTACAATCCGAAAAACTCTCGAAAAATCTATAGGACAAGGGCACAAACCTGTAATTTCTTCACGGATAATGATATTTTCGTCTTCTGCGTATGGATATCTGCGAGCATCTTTTCTCTCAGAGCGTGTTGGTCTCTAAGAGCCTTCTTCTTGTTTTGTGGAGATTCGAGTGACGTTCTAGTCTTCTCAACCCAGTTTCTAACATCCTTCATTTTCTTCTCGCATTGTTCCCATTCTTCTGAAGTTTCTTGCAGAAGTCCGTTCTGGAAATTACAAGGATTAATATGAAAAATCAAAGGTTGGAGATTCTTACTCTTTCTAGAATGAGAGCTTCGACTTCTGTTTTCGCCTCTTCAGCTTCTTCCATTTTCTTGGGTAGATCTCCAACGCTCGTGTGATTACCAATATTTTCGAGCTCTTTGACCATATCGCTGAGGTTTTTTGTAGCTACTTTACAACCCTTGACGGCATTCTGAAAAAAGAATATCATATAGCAAAATGCATGTATGTGTAGACGAGTGGATGTCTCACGTTGTAGTCGTGCAACTTCTGTTTGGCTTCCTGGAGAGTGCTGATATATAGGGATTCCTGGAGGAAGATCTTCTTCTCTTCCACCCAGGTCATCACAGTCTTGTATAAGGTTAAGAATCTCTGCCAGGCATCTAGAGTTTCGCCGACTTGTTGACGCTTCTCATCAAGCCAAGATTTGACCCTTTGCAACTGATCGGTGAGGTCGGCTATAGTCGAAATTATCAACTGCGCTTCCTTCTCGTCCCTAGTTTTTTCTGCTATGATCTTTCCATTCTTGGTAAGCTTATCTAGACGATCGCTAATACCCGATATTTCCGATTGAACCTTCTGGAGGTGTTCATGGAGGATTTGTGGTTCGATACTTCGGTCTTGTATCTTGATCTCGGCTTCCTTGATCCATGACTGTACCTCTTCAACGTCAGTGAGATATTCGGTTCTTATAGTTCGGGCTTTCTTGAATTCCCTATTCTTCTCCTCCATTATATTGAGGACTGTTTCGCCCGCTAGTTCCAACTGGTTTAATTCTTGAGCAATATCAGATGGTATTATACCTTGAGCCTCGTATGATTTCGATATGTTTTCAGCTATCGATTTGCTGAATTGCACTTCTGCATCAACCCTTCTTCTGAGTTCTAATAAAGCCTCTTCTGTCTTTGGAATATTCTGACTAAAAACGTAAAAATTGTCCGCTTCTTCCCTAAGTGTATTCAACTTCTCTTTTTGTCGGGATATCTGCGATAAGTACTGCTCTATTCTAGATAGGTCCTCCTCAATTTGCGCCCTTCTGTTAGATAAACCTTCTTTGAGCCTAGAATAGAAGAGAGATGATTGTATTTCATTGAGTTGCGTTGAGGAATAATAATTAAAGAAGCCCCCGAATACAAAACGATTTCAGGAATGGCGCGGCTCTATTTTTATAGAATACGCGACCTGCAAGCGAAATATAGACGCAACTAGATCCAGAGAGTAATTTTGACTGCTGATTAATTCTCGATTCTATATAAAAATCAGTGTTATTCCCTCGGAAATGTACGAAAGAACCGAGCGTTAACTTCACTCCTGAATTTTGTAGTTGTTCATAAAGGCATATAACTCGTATTATTTTTGTTTACTCAACATAAATATGCAGGAACTGAATGAAAAAGCTGGATTTCATATTCATATATGTGAATATTTCTGTGAATTTCACTGTATCCTGATGAAGAACTTTAAGGGTTGAAAATTATCGAAAGGAAGATAGATAAGTTGATATTGCATTGTTTTTGTTTTTATTATCATTTGTTGTGAACTGATACTTACAAATTGTCTAATAATAAAAGAAAGTTTTGAGTTTATTATATAAAATAAGTCTTGTATTTCGATTCAGTAATTTCCACGTCTATGGAAGTGAAAAAATTACGTTTTAGAGACTACTGAAGTCAGTACATAAAACAAACATAACGGTTTTTTATAACGCTTTGTTATTGTTATTGAAACAAGTTTCATTTCGTTCGATAGCGATGTTATTTTTAGTTTCCGTTTCGTTTATTTCGACTTTGAAAAAATCAAATCTCACGAGATTCAAACGAAATAGGAAACATTACCTTGTTTACTTAAATTTTTTTATATCTTAAATACCAAACAGAGCAATACTGTTATATCTTGCTACAAATTTTAATTTGAAAAAATTTCTTAAAAACTTTTCAACATCAAACTGAATAAATGCCTTTGAATATAATTTTAGTAGTCATGTACAATTGACACTAATCAAACAGTATCAAAGGGATCAAATTTGTAGCGAGGTTCAACATAATTACTCTGTTTAATATTTAAGATATTGAGAGAGCCTTCTATCAACTACAGAATCTCTGTTTTTATTATTTTAGCTTGTGGTACATAGGAACAAATTAATTCTTTTTGTATTCCATTTGAAATAAGCTATCACAAATTAATAGATTACTCAGCCCAGTAATTAACAGAATCAAATGAATAAATAGTGGATTTAAACCATATTTTCGAGTATGGGTTTCATCGTTCAAAATTATAGATATAGAACATTTAATCTAATTGACGTCCTGTATATTCGGAAGCTTCGAGGATTCAACTTTATCCACGCCGTAAAAAGCTCATTACTGATCAAGGGTAGAAACTGAGGTTGATCTGAAAGGAATTGTTATGTGCAATTTTCCTCTATTTCCATTTTTTTTTCGCTTTTATCGTCCTTGTTTCTGCGAGAAAATGAGAGTTCACTAACACCCCGCCTTCTAGATTCACCTTGAAAAATGCTCTAGTCGGAAAAAGGGAGCTCTCACAGGAAGGCACACGCACAAAACTAACACAAAACTTGTCCGCTTCAGCAGTCGCAGCAAAACAACGGTCGTCGTCCGATTAAAGCGGTTCTAGATAGCGTAGGAGGGTAGTTTTTTCGTTGGGGGTTGCACCTTGCCACTGGCACCAGCAAGCACTTCGATTGGGGCAGATTCACTTTCGTTTTCTTCGCACGGGGCTGTCCAGCCACCCAGACAGATGCGTTCGTCGAGAATGAATTGAAGAAAATGATTTTTTGCCAGGCGAAAGATCGTTTTGCGTTATTTTTGGCAGATTGTTAGCGTACGTGGGGACTATCGAATTGGTCGGACCGGGGTTATTTTTAGCCCATGTGGTGGGACGCTTGGCCAAAAATTGTGTCAATTTAAAGTCGACAAACCGATGCACCGAAAGTCTGGACGCTCTGGGAAGTATGGAAAAATAGGTTACGATTATTTTTGTAGGAGTATTGTTGACTTTTGGATTTATCGATCTTATTTTTCTCTGATTGTCCTATTTTAAGCGCGACATAGAAATTTGAAATTGTAATTGGTTCCGAATTTTATTGGCCCCTACTCAATGCAAATCCATTGTAGAGTTCATTAGGCAATGCATATAAATGCTGATTTATATTTATTTAAGAGTTCAACGCATGACAACTGGACGAAAATTTTATAATATACTACTCTGTCAAGAAAGGTCAGGTCTCATCACCAGTTATAATGCGTTCCATGAATGTAGAATCGGAATTACAGCGATCCAGCATGTCTGAAGCAACCTGTTCGCGATGACGTTTTTGAAGAAAATTCAGGTCTTTCGGTACGAGTCGTGCGGCCACCTCTCTCATGCCCAAAATATCAATCAAAATCGTACGTGCGGACTCGTGGGATATCTTAAGATCATGTGCTATCTCTCTCAAGCTGGTACGACGGTTTTCCAGCACCCTTTCCTTAATTTTATCGACGTTATCTTCGATCGAAGCCGTCGATGGGCGACGACTTCACGACCGTCCTTGAAGGTTCTGTACCACTGATATACACGAGTTTTCGATAGAGCATTATCACCAAAGGCCTTTTGCAACATTTTCAATGCATCGGCACACGAAAATTCATTTGCAACACAAAACTTTAAACAAATTCTTTGCTCGACGTAATCACCCATAGTAAAAATCGGCACGCACTCTGACATCAACTGACTTAATCAGCTGTTGCAAACACACTAGTTGACAGATCCCGCTCAAGCTTGGCATAGTAATTAAGGACAGTGATACCAACCTAGGAAAAAAAATTTTTACCTGCCTCATTGCCCGCCAGATTTAAATCGATAATTCCCGGTACTTTCTTGACAGAATCTACAACGTTTCAAAGAATTCAGAGATAAGGGAAGACGCGCAACGACCTGGAGCACCAACAAAGTGAATATCCATCACAAACGCAAGGAGAACTCGCAAAAACACTTGGAGTCACTCAAGCAGTCATTTGCTATCGTTTAAAAACAATGGGAATGATCCGAAAGGTTGAATATTTCTATTCACTTTTCGTGTATTTGAGTTTTTTCAGATCAAATTGAATAAAAAATGTGACGTTTTCTTTTCAATATTTCAGTATCCATTATTTTTCTCTTATTTTTAATGCAACAATTCATTTCCAACCGCAGGGGAGTGGATTTTGAGAATTCCTGTATAATTAAATCAGTAAGCGTCGTGACAACCGACCATAGAAGAGTAACCACGAAAATGTTCTTTTTGTGTATTAGTTGACCTACCGGCTTATTGAACTACCCCCAAAATTTTATTACTAATAGCTTATATTCATTGAATCGACTAGACTAGTTCTAGCATTAAAGGAAATTTATCCATTGTTGCGAAAACCCATGAAAGGCTATAGAAATGATAGATTATTTGATGCAAAATATAAACTATTATACATATCGGGTGTTTTTTTAGAGTGATAGAACTTCGAATTGAAATAAAACACATTTAAATTAAGATTAGTGCCAAAAAAAATTTTTTTTAAACATAATTTCATGACATTTATGTTTTAAAAATAATTTCCGGCATATCTCCACCACGACTAGCTCTGAGGAACCGCATTCGACCAGACCAATTTTGGACCACTTCTTCGAGTAATTCAGGCATTTCATCAATAACACGAGTTATGTTGGCTTCCAAAGCGTCTATTGTTTCTGTTTTACCAGCATGAACTAATAACTTGACATAACCTCAAAGAAAATAATCCAGTGGATTCATGTCGCATGATCCTGGAGGCCAATTAATTGGACCATTTCTCGAAATAATGATGTCGCCTTAGCTTTCTTTCATTAAATCAATTGTTACGGTAGCAGCATGAGGAGTAGCACCATCCTGATGAAACCAAAACACTTCTGGGTCGATACCATTCAAATATTGAAACAACTAAACATTGACCATCGATCTGTAACGAGCACCATTCACTGTAACATTAGCTCCAGCACCGTTTTAAAGAAATATGGACCGATGATGCCTTCAGCGTGTAAAGTATACAATACAGTGCATTTTTCAGGATGAAATGGAATCTGCAAAACTTCTTGAGGATTGTTTTCATTCCATATATGGCAATTTTGCTTGTTTACATAGCCGTTCAACCAGAAATGAGCTTTATCACTAAACCCAATTTATGATAAAAAGTGGGATCAACTTCAAGCTTTTCTAGGGCCCAATCAGCAAACAACCGACGCTTATTATGGTCAAGTGGCTTTAGTTCTTCAACCATTTGGTCTTGTATGGGTGTAGCTCAAGATCTTTACGCAAAATTTTCCATGTGGTGAGTCCAACTTGTTGTGAACGTCGACGAATTGACAAATCAAGCTGCTCTGATGGACGATTATGTAAACCATAAATTTCACGAAGTGCTTTATAAGTTTGGCGAATAAAACACTGATTTTTAAAATAAATCTCAACAATTTGTGAACGTTGCTGCTGCGTGAGTCTTTCCCCGATAATTGCTCAATGCTCACTGAACAGAAATGTCAAAACAACATGGCTTCTTCCTTCTGTCAAATCAAAGTTATTTCTATCGAAAGTTCTATCACTCTAAAAAAAATACCCGATACTTAGAAATATCCGAACTTTAAGGAATCGGCCTATCTTCAAAGGCAACAATAAATTAATTTATCGTCTCTTGAATTGATTGACTACCAAAGTACCATTTTATGATCTGAATTTTTTCTTCCACACTGAACATTTCGATTTACTTCATTTTCGACTGATATGGACAGGATTATCCCTATCGAAAGTTCTATCCCTCTAAAAAAAAAAAACACCCGATATTTCATGGTTGTTGGCAAACAAAAAATTCAGCGATTTCTTTCAAAACTGAAAATAACCCTAGAAAATTATGATTGAAATTTTCACTTACCCTTCGTAGGTTTTGCCGAGTTGGGCTAATTTTTCTGCAAGTACGTTAGAGGATGTCCTCGATACTCCGTCTAGGAAGACTAAGATATTTCTAGATAGTTCCTCAGTCTCGTCTTGGTAGATCTGCAATGATACTGCTTCCGATTGCAGTTCCTGAAAAAGGAAAACAAAATCTCAAATAAAACCAAATATGAATTATTCCTCAAAAAAGCTAATAAGTGCGAAACTATTGAACTGATTATGAACCATGACGAACTCAATCGAGGGTAAAAATTTCTTTCGAAACAGACTTAGAGAACCAAAAAATATAATCACATGAAAAATACAGTTTATTTTATATGTCGTTTGATATAAGTGGTACACTTATATGACATTATTTCAATTTAATTCCTGAAGTTATAATTATTAAATATAATTTTTTGAAATTGAATATGTTGAAATTCGAATATTAAAACAAATTGAAATATGTTTATCTTCTACAATTTTAATTTCAAAAAAATTTTTTTTTCAAAAAACTTCTAGAATTAAATTAATGTTTAAAACAAGCACCGCTTACATTTAATAGACGTATATAATCAAACCTCAATATAGCGGTGCTTGTTTTAGACATTAATTTAATTCTAAAAGTTTTTTGAATGAAAAATTTTTTTGAAATTAAAATTGTAGAAAATAAACATATTTCAATTTGTTTTAATATTCAAATTTTGTTATATTTCTTCGATCAAGTAAAAGGCCTTTCTATTTTATTTTAAATATGTTGAAGGCTAATATTAAAATATTTAAATAATTTTATATACCTTCTTTCAAGAATTAACCTCTATTTATGTTATTTTATTTATAATATATAATTATTTGGTTTCCTTAACATTCTTTATACAGACAGTCTTTGTGGTATTACAGAGGCCGTTAAATTGTCTTTCAATCTTTTAGATCAAGGGTAAACCACAGATTTATTTATTTGTAACTTGACCTTATATTACATTTAAATTTTTCAGTATTCATTTACCAGAAGATTTCTAAATTGTTGAAGGGTGAGTAAATATTTGTTGTTGATTGATGTTATATTTTATTGAATATGAATTATTTGAATACTGACGAAGCAAAGTCTCTCTTAAAACTTGTTTTTCAGTAATGTTTTTACATATCTTGAGATTTTATAGAAAGTAACTTAGATATTCAATAATATTGAATATTCTAAGTAAGATATTTTGATGATGAAATTCTTAGGATTATGTTAAACACTTTTGAAAGATATTTGTTTTCATAAGATTTATCAGCAGAAACAAAATTTTGTCTATTCAAAATATTTAATTTGTAGAATTTTGGTTGACAATCTTTATTTATTGGATTTTGTTATATCATTTGGATGTCTTATAATGAATGTTTATTTTATATGTCGTTTGATATAAGTGGTACTTATATATGACATTATTTCAATTTAATTCCTGAAGTTATAATTATTAAATATAATTTTTTGAAATTAAATATGTAGAAGGCTAATATTAAAATATTTAAATAAGAAAGATAAAATAAATTTAAGTTTGTGTACGTAGTTAGGTGAATGCACTTTTATAATAGTATTTATTCTTTATTATTCAGTGCTATCTTAAGATGTGAAAAAGTGTAAAATCTATTTGTTAGAACGCACAGTGTGGCATCGATCAGATTCCGTTTGGAATTCCGCCAATATCCTATTAATGAACTATATAGTTTTTAGAACGTAGTAAAGTTTTGAGTATTACAGCGTGGAATTAGATTAGCTGCAGAATCTTTATTACTGCAGATCTCTGAAATATCTGATCATCGAAATACTGTAATGAAGAATGTTTGGATAAGAATGTTTTATTTTAAACTTTATGATTTGTGATATATACTTTTTGCGCGCTACTTCCAGGGAAAAGCGTGCTTTCGTTTCGCCTAAATGTCATCCTCGAATTTTGAGCCGAAAAAAAAAACAACTTAGTTGGACCCACTGATGAATCTTAGATCAAAAGTCCGTAAACGGGGTAACTTTTGAAAGAAAAGAGCTAGTGCCTCGAAACTTTCAAGGAAGGTTTGACCACTATAGAAAGCATAACAACAGTCCCATGATCGAGTTTAAATTTAGCGTTTACATGTAAAATAACAACAAGAAGGCCAACACAAATTCTTTTGAAGATTGAATAATTAGAAGAAGAAAAATTATTCTGTGATAATCGTGGGGGGATATAAAAAAGCGCATAAGCTTCTGACTGCGCGTTAGAGCTTTCCACTCTTTTTTTTGTTATAAATCATTGTCAATTTTTCCACAGTAATTGATTACAGATTGTGTATTGCATATTTTCTTGATGAATACATGTTATTTCTATTAAACTTTTAAAAAAATCATATGAGATGAAACATTTAGTCCGTCTAGAAAGTATCCGAAAAAAACAAAGCTTAATTTTAATTATTTAGTATATATTTTAATTTGTCGAATTAGGAAATTATAACAAAATATTCATCTTATTCACTTAGTTCCGAGATTGTTTCAAACTGTTTATTTTTACCCGACACTTCAGATTATTGATTTTTTAATTATTATATATGGCCTTAGAAAACATGGAGAGTCGATTAGAGATTTGGATATATTTATGCCTGTTAATTTCACATGAAGCAGCATTCGGAATCACTGAAAATTTGCATGCCTCATGTTTCAACGACAACAAACTTTAACCATCTCCACTTCCCAATTATTTTATGATAATGCAATATTTCCTTTCATTGAACTAAGTTTGCAATTTCGCAGTAAAGTGCAGGGAACAGGAACGAAAAAACAGTTGTGATATTTCAAAACTTGCATATTTTATTTCAATTCATATAACATCTACGTTGGATTCAAGGCGCCGAAATTTCAATTCATCCAGTTCAGTTGATAACATTGTTGATTTATATCACGGGTATTGCACACGAAAATTCGATAAAAACCGGTTTCACATCTATCATTCCAAATTCGCTCTGAATATCAAAAAGATTCGTCATTTACGGCCGGTTTCATAAACGAAATTAAAGCCTCCTTTTTTCCAAAAAGTCTCCTTTAATGATAAAACGTGTTTCATAAACAAATTTTGAGGTTAAAGGGAACTTAAAAGCGTCCTTTATCTTAAAGTGAGAAAATCGGCCCTTTACGGCTGGAAAAGGATCCTTTAACGAGAAGCTCGACACTGCGCAGGTGCTCGATAAACACGAAAACAGTGGACATAACCTTGTTCTGTCACATTTACCCATTTTGTTTAATTTTAGCGTACAACGAAATATGTTGCACCAAATGTTGAATGCTGATTTTAGTTCTATTTCTTCATCAAATGATGAAGAAATAATTGTGAGAAGACCAAAAATTTACAGGAGAGACATTTTTCCACGTTAGATGATCTAGATTTCGTCTATCGTTTTTGCCTGACAAAACCAACTGTTTAATCTTTGCTTCAAAAAATTGCAGATCAATTGTACTTCCCATTTAACAGGTAAACAAATTTCGATTTATTATTTTGTTGATATAATTTTATGCATACCAAATCATTTAATTGAAAATTTTCAGAGGTAGCTGTATTGAACCGATGAACCAACTACTTTTGACATTGAGGTTCTATGGAACTGGAAATATATGATCAAACCATCTTTAATAACAGTGTCTTGAAGAGGCAATTTGAGAGTGGTAAATTTGGACGGTATTTATTACTAGGTGGTAGTGGTTATAGTTTGCAGACTTATCTTATGACAAAGTTACCGGAAGCTATAACTGCAGCTGGAGAAAGAATTGCTTGAACCACACTTGTGGGTGAGATGGATAAGTTGGGAGATCTGGCATCATGCTATATTCAACATAAGTAACTCCTTACCTCGATAAGTTTCTTCGTTGCAATCACATGGTCTCTGTTCCGGACGACAGTCTCCACGTGCTTAGATCTCTCTTCTATTCCTGTCAAAAGGCTTTCGAAGTTTTGCCAGCGACCTTCGAAGGTCTCCCAAATCTGTGCCAGGCTGGTTAAGGTCTCCCTTCTATTCTCCAAGTCCGACACCAGGAGGGTCCATTCGTTGGACACCCTCTCGCCTTGCTCGTCTATGTTCTTCTTGTTGGTTTCGTCCGCTTGATCGGACACCTCTTTGACGCACTGTAGGAACAGATCGAGCTCGACCTGCTGATTCTGGAAAAGAAATAGGAGAGATTGAGGAAATTTTCCAAATAAATAACAAGCGCTTTTATCGTGTAGGCAGTGTATTGAGTTTGCAACCGCCAAAAGACCTTCATTCAGTTCAGGAAGAAATTTTCTAGCGATATCAGTCCACAGTTTTGAATGAGTGTCGGCGTTGCAGTAGCCTAGTGCTTAGTGAAGAAATTTGAAACAAATTTCATGATGTTACAGTGCCAATGAGACAAAGAAATGCAAGAAGTGAAGAGAATATTGCTGCCATACGTGAAAGTGTTCGTGAAGACCAAAATTTATCGATTTCTCGACGTTAAAGAGAACTAGGCATCTCCATACGTCTTTGTGGCGAATATTACGAAAAGACCTCGGTTCACATCCACACAGATCATTTAAAGCGTCGTGTATTCAGTATTAAGTTAATTCAATACTTAGAAAAAATCGGAATTGGTTTACCAATAAATTATCCGCCTCGTCCCTGAGATTTAACTCCATTGGACTTCTTTCTTTGGAGTTACAATAAGTCATTGGTTTACAGCAATCATCCAGCAAATTTAGACGATTCACAGATCAATATTGAACGAGTAATTGCTAACATACGACCTGATTTGTGTGAGATAGTCATGGAAAATTGGAATTTCGTGGTGGACATTTGAATAATTTTTTGTTTCATAACTAATGGTATCCATTGTACTTTATAATGGAATAAAAATTTCAATAATTTTCAAATAAATAATGTGTTTTATTCACGAAACAAAATGGAGCGCTGTTAATGAAAGACCCTTCATTTCTTTTTGCCCTCAGTCATTAGGTATTATTTCATTTAATAGAAAAAATTTAAATGATAAAATTTCAAATGAGAATCGTTCAGTCGATTCTATCAATTTTTCAACATAACTGATAAATTTAGACTTCAAATCTACCCTGAAAGTGAGAGTTTCTAGATCTTTCGTTCAGGTGTTTGCCTGAAAAGCGGACGTACACGAAATTTTACATAAATATTCGCTTCGTTTAGGCTCATTCAAAAGCCAAATTTGGTTCTGATCGGATAATTAGTTTCGAAACTATCAGAAAAATAATATTGAATAACAAACGTGTATAACTTCGGAACCATCCAACCGATTTCGTCCATTAACTAACTTAGGCGGGATATTTAGACCCCAAACTCATACCGAAAATTTCAAGTCTCTAGCTCTTTGCGTTCGAAATCTAGAATGTTTACAGAGGGATAGGCCGGACAGAATCACTCCTGACCCTGAATTCTTCACCAGTGAAACCTAGTCGTTTGAGGCCGCTATCAATTCAAAACCAAAATTTTCCCTAGAACTAGTGCACAAAAAAAGATTTGGTTCTATTTGAGTTGTTAAATTTTATTTGATTAAAAAAAACTTTTATCTTCAACGGGAAACCCTTCATTATAAAAGTCATTCAGCGTTGGTGATATTCATTCAATATAAAAAAAATATCGTAGAAAATCAACAAAACTCAAGAAATTCGAACGAAAATTTTCAAAGTAAGTAGGTATCGTACAATGTTATAGACTCAGAATATTATCTGATCTGTTATTTCATTTCAATCATGAGAACAACATTTAATCGCAAAAACTGCTGAATGCAGCACACATTTAATGAACGTGAAGTAAACAGTTTTTTTGAACCGTGCAGAAAACATATTCAGATTTGAATTTCAAATTGATACAAGTTGTACTTCTAAACTATCTGAAATAACCTTAAGATATTTTCATTTACTTTTCACGAGATGAAATTATTTGATTTTATATCGGGTGTTCCATATAAAACAGTCCAGTCGGATATTTACGAATGGGAAAGACGCCTAGACAGATCAATTTTTATATGGACGGTTGGAAACCCCATTAAGAATTTTATGGCAATAGAAAACTAAGTAACTTCTTATTTCATTGCATTTTAGAATGAACTATAACAAAGTTACTTCATCCAATATTTTGCAATTCAATTAATATAATAAATAATGTAAAAAATTTCTGTTTGGTGTAAGTTTTAGGGTAAAAACTCATTTGGAGTGATGAGTGATTAAGTAGTCGAGTTTCTGATCGAATTTTAATTGATAACATGTTAGTTCGTTTCTTAACAGTAATAGTGTTTTTTCTCTTACATTCCGTAGCATTTCAGATATTATTTCGTAACATTCTAACATTATTCTCTGGCGAAGATGTTTTAGAGAAGTAAGATACAGAATGTAAGAGAAATGTTGAATACAGACGATATTTCTGTTCAGAAATAAATAGTAGGGAATTTGAACATCACACCAATTAAAATTCATTCAGAAACTCGACCACGCACTTCACTCCTCACTTCCAAAAAGATTCCTATCACATTTTATTACCGAAGTTTCAGTGACTCGAATTTCGTAGTGTTTAGTGAAATTTCAAACCAAATAACAAATTGTATATTCCAAAGGTTTTATATATTCATTGAAGCCTTCATGGCTTGTGTGAAACTTTGAGAAGTGGGGTGTGCCAAAGGTCCACCTGCTCATTTTATAGTGTTATTTCTAAAACGTGCTTGTCCTTAAATCTTTCTATGGATTCCAGGAAGTCTAGTTTTTCCTTTTTGCATCCAGGTCTAATAATTCAAGATAACCAGTTTTGGGAAGAAATGATTGGTTTCGAAAAAATGTTTCGCAAAATTAGAGTTATCTTTCCGGTTTCTAAAGGAGGATTGATGTTCTTTGAACCTTTTTTGGAAAAATCTCCCGGTTTGCCCTATACATACTCTACTGTACTGTTGACAACTTTATTTATAAAATCTAGAATTATTCAGCCTGTTTTTTTGTCTTTTGCACCAAAAAAGAGGTTCGAAGTTTCATGTGGGGGCGTAAAACCTGTCTTTATGTAAATTTTCGAAAATATTTGAGTCCAAAATATGTTGATACTCAAAAATTTTTGTCATTATTTTCTCCTTCGGAAGTGGGGTATAATTGTTTCAGGATGAATTGTTTTTCTTTTTTTATGAGAGAATTTATGGGTTTTGTCGAATTGATATTATTTAAGGGTTGAAAATGCTTTATGTATCATTAATCCGTATGATGGTTTGATGGTTTGAAAAGTTGGGTATGGTTGTATCTGTCGTTGTAGGTTTCTTGAATATATCAAAGGAAGTTTCATCATTATTCTTAATTAAAGTTATGTCCAGAAAATTCATTTTATTATCACATTGTGGTTCCATCGTGTATTTGACCTTATGGTGCAAACCGTTGAGATATTCCAGTGTGGTTGTACCATGAGGTCAAGTTTGCAGAAAATTTATTTCATTATCACGTTGTGGTTTCATCGTGGTTTTGACCTTATGGTGCAAGCCATTAAGATATTCCAGTGTGTTTGCACCATGAGGTCAAACCTACAGAAAATTTATTTTATCATCACGTTGTGGTTTCATCGTGGTTTTGACCTCATAGTGCAAACCATTAAGATATTCCAGTGGGTTTGCACCATAAGGTCAAATTCACTATGAAACACAATGTGATAATAAAATAAATTTTCTGGACATAACTTCAATTGAAAATAAGGATGAAATTTCCTTTGACATATTCAGAAAACCCATAATGACAGATACATCTACACAACTTTTCAAACTTTTTTTTTATCACCAGATTATTGTTCCACAATTAATTTGACCTCATTGTGCAAACCAGTGAGAGATATTTCAGTGTGTTTTCTAGTTCTGAATGTGCTTGTTCCACATAGAATTGCAAAACCTTCATAAATATTTTTCAGTCAAACCTTATTGCCATTCTTTAGGGGGTTTCGAAAAATTAGAGTTATCTTTATGGCTCCTAATTGAAGACTGATGTTCCTTGAACCTTTTACGGAAAGATCTTCCCGTTTGTTCTATCAGGTGTTTTTTTTTTAGAGTGATAGAATTTTGACAGGAATAACTGTGATTTGACAGAAGGTAGAAGTCATGTTGTTTCGACATTTCTGTTCAGTAAGCATTGACAAATTATCATGGAAAGACTTACGCCGCAACAACATTTACAAATCGTTGGAATTTATTTTCAAAATCAGTGGTCTAATCGCCAAACTTATTGAGCACTTCGTGAAATTTATGGTTTACATAATCGTCCATCAGAGCAGCTTATTCGTCGAACTATCGATAGATTTCGGACAACATTTTCTCTACTCGATGAAACAACAACAAGACAAAGAACTGTACCTACAGAAGAAAGTATCGCAGCTGTAAGTCATAGTGTTAATGATGATCCAGATTTGTCTATTCGTCGATGTTCACACCAAGTTGGACTCTGTGTATCCACCACATGGAAAATTTTGCGTAAAGATCTTGGTCTACACCCATACAAGATCCAACTGGTTCAAGAACTTAAGCCACTTGGCAACAATAAGCGTTGTTTGTTTGTTGATTGGACCCTAGAACAGCTTGAAGTTGATCCACTTTTTTTTATCGCAAAATTGTGTTTAGTGATGAGGCTCATTTCTGGTCGAACGGCTATGTAAACAAGCAAAATTGCCGTATATGAAGTGAAAAAAATACTCAAGAAATTCTGCAGGTTCGATTGCATCCTGAAAAATACTTTATGGTGTGCTTTACACGCTGAAGGCATCATCGGTCCATATTTCTTTAAAAACGATGCTGGAGCTAATGTTACAGCTAATGGTGCTCGTTACAGATCGATGATCAATGATTATTTGTTTCAAAATTTGAATGGTATCGACCCAGAAGTGTTTTGGTTCCAACAAGATGGTGCTAAACCTCATGCTGCTACCGTAACAATTGATCTATTGAAAAAAAAAATTTCGTTGGGACAACCTGTATAATAGTTAAGATACAATTTGTTTTTATTTAGTTGGAAAATGTAGTACACACTACGAAAGTCCAGTCACTGTTAATAAAAAAGTGAGAGAATACAGAGTAATTTCTTAAAAAAATGTATATGAGACAGTAATTTATTTCCACAAAAATGTTTGTACTACTACAACAACACCACGATGTGATATTACATTGTACTGTCTGAGTCAGTACAATGTAATACCACATCGTGGTGAAACAATTGTTGTAGTAGTACAAACATTTTTGTGGAAATAAATTACTGTCTCATATAAATTTTTTTAATTAAAATGAGTTTCCACGAAGTAAAGACCGAATCTTTAGTAATTTCTTATTTAAGTATTTAAGTAATTTCTTATTCCATTCCATTTAAGAATTTAATTTATGTTGTTGTTGACATATATGTTTCGAGTCTTGACCCATTTTCATAACTTTCAGTTTTGTACGACATAAATTAAATTTTTGTGAAACTTAAGGCTGCCGTATTAGTTATTGATACTTTTACCTCTATCAATATATGAAAATTCCACTAAATTAAATTTCAGACCTCTATTCGCAATGTGTTATTAATTGAAAAAAAATTATTATATTCTAGAAGGTGCTTTCCGTGATGTTTTAATCGAAAATTAATTCATGTTCACATAAACAATAATTGAAATTTCTATTTGTCTACCGTTATAAATGTTTCTACATCAATGGAAATTGGACGATTGTATGTTATGTTATTACTAGTTCTGGCTGTATTTCGAAATATTGTGTAATTCATGTTTTTTCTTCAAGGAATTGAATGGTGAGTAGAAGGAACTCCGTGAAAACTCGTCGTTCACACAGAATAATAAGCCGGCAAATCGAACCATATAAGAATAATAATTGTCCAAAGATTCTAACCTTTCGTTCAAATCCTCACAACAAAGAAAATAAACAACGACGAAGTAACAAGATCACAAACTGAATACAAACGTAAAAACTGCGGTATAAGTTCTCAATCAGCGTTTGACATACACAAAACACCGGCCAAAAACAATCACCGATCTACAGAACAATTGCTACTACTGATCCAGAGCCGGCGGCCCGCGATCCTCCTCAACGAAATTCGACGTGACAGCCTTGAGGAAGGCTAGACGCATTCGAGCACCACGTTCACTGCTTCTCGCATTATAATTGGTGATGATGCAATCGCGAACGCAGCGAAAATACGGTGATGACCTCATCACTTACGATTTCAACGGAACACCACCTGATAAGAGCATTTCACCTTGTAAGGTGTAGGTGCAATCACCCTGGTCAGTTAGTCAATGAATTTAATAAGATAATTCAGGTATACAGGGTGTCTCATTTTAAAAGATCCAAACTTCAAGGGGAGATCATACGAGTTATTTGCAACAAAAACTGTCATATAGCACATGGTCGAAATGTTGACGGTTATTCTTCAATTTAACATTTCTTGATTTCACGAAATACACACATCGTCAAAAGTCTTGCCCCCTCACCTTATCAACTCTCAACTTGTTTAATGTAACATGACAATTTTTTGTGTGTGGAATCTTCACTAACTTATCACTTAACCCTTATGTTAGTAACCAACTTTGCCGACGTCTGTTAGCAACCGGGTACCCGGGTACCCACAGATCTAAATATTAAAAATTTTGTTTAAAAAAAAATTCTAAACATTTTTTTCTTTAACTATGAATAGTTAGTGACAATTAAACAAAAAATAAAAATAATAATAATAATTTAGAATTGTGAATGAAATCTAAAACCAGTTTAGCTCAGATGTACAAACCAACCGCAAACTTGACAATTGATGAACAGCTTTACCCATACCGTGGCCGTATTGGATTCACTCAATATATACCATCGAAACCAGGTATACCATGGTATAAAGATCTGGTGGATTTGTGATGCGGAAAACGCATATCCTTTGCAAGGGATTATTTACACTGGTAAAACAGATGGCACTCGGGAAAAAAATCAGGGTGAAAGAGTAGTGAAAGAATTGGCGGCTCCGTACCGAGGTAGTGGTAGAAACATCTGCATGGATAACTTCTTTACTACTCTACCCGTTGCTAAACATTTGTTATCATGGAATATTACCATTGTTGGCACGTTAAAAAAAAATAAACCTTACATCCCTAGTGTTATGGGAGCAAATAAGACACGAGAGCAGTATTCGACAGTTTTTGGATTTCACGAAAAGGTTACCATGTGTTCTTATGTTCCTAAAAAAAATAAAGCTGTCATTCTGTTATCTACAATGCAAGCAGATGCATCAGTTGGTGATGACGCTAAGCAAAAACCAGAAATTCTAAATTTTTATAATAGATATAAAGCTGGCGTTGACACAATGGACCAAATGGTCCGGAGGTACACAAGTCAACGACGATCTTCGAGATGGCCAATGGCATTGTTCTTCAACATGCTAGACATTTCTTCACTTGCATCATATATAATTTATTACGAAAATAATAAAATGATTGCCAAAAGAACGACAGAACGTCGTCAATTTATGCGGGAGCTAAGTGAAGAACTAGCATTGCCGATGATTGAACAACGTATGGCGAATCCACAAATAATGCGTCACTTCTCAACAAAGATTGCTGTTGAAAGTATTTTAGGTCATGCATTAGCAGAAACAATCGAGATAAATCCTGGTCCGGTGGTTGAAAAAGATTAAAACGGAAGAAAAAAAGTGATAGGATCTTGTCGTGTGTGCAATGCCTTGCCAATAAAAAGACGGCGAAAGACTCGTAAGAGCTGTGCCAGTATGTGATGAGCACTCTATTAATCTCATACAATTATAAAAACTTATAGAGCACTTCGTGAAATTCATGGTTTTACATAATCGTCCATCAGAGCAGCTCATTCGTCGAACTATCGATAGATTTCGGACAACATTTTCTCTACTCGATGCAACAACAACAAGACAAAGAACTGTAGGTACAGAAGAAAATATCGCTGCTGTAAGTCAAAGTGTTAATGATGATCCAGATTTGTCTATTCGTCGACGTTCACAGCAAGTTGAACTCTGTGCATCCACCACATGGAAAATTTTGCGTAAATATCTTGGTCTACACCCATACAAGATCAAACTGGTTCAGAACTAAACCCACTTGACCATAATAAGCGTCGTTTGATTGCTGATTGGGCCCTAGAACAGCTTGAAAATGATCCACTTTTTATCGTAAAATTGTGTTTAGTGATGAAGCTCATTTCTGATTGAACGGCTATGTAAACAAGCAAAATTGCCGTATATGGAGTGACAAAAATACTCAAGAAGTTCTGCAGGTTCCATTGCATCCTGAAAAATGAACTGTATGGTGTGCTTTACACGCTGTAGGCATCATCGGTCCATATTTCTTCAAAAATGATGCTGGAGCTAATGTTACAGTGAATGCTGCTCGTTACAGATCGATGATCAATGATTATTTGTTTCAAAATTTGAATGGTATCTACTCAGAAGTGTTTTGGTTCCAACAAGATGGTGCTACACATCATGCTGCTACCGTAACAATTGATTTATTGAAAGAAAGATTTGGCGATAACATTATTTCGAGAAATGGTCCAATTAATAGGCCTCCAAGATCATGCTACATAACTCCACTGGATTATTTCATTTGCGGTTATGTCAAGTTATTGGTTTCTGCTGATAAACCAGAAAAAATTGTAAGCCAACATAACTCGTGTTATTGATGAGATAAGACCTGAATTACTCGACAAAGTGGTCAAAAATTGGTCTGGTGGAATGCGGTTCCTCAGAGCTAGTCGTGGTGGACATATGCCGGAAATTATTTTCAAAACATAAATGTCATAAAATTATCTTTCAAATAGCAAAGAATTTGGCTTCAATCTTAATTTAAATGTGATTTATTTCAATTTAAAGTTCTATCACTCTAAAAAAACACCCCATTTATTAAATATTTCAAATAAATTATATTTTCTGAGAAGTCCTTAAATTATGCTTTGTATTTTTGAAAAGGAATTATTTCGTAAGATCAGAAACAAAATTTTGTCTCCTTCAAATATTTATTTATTAATTTTAATTGACAATTTATATTTGTTGGTTTAATTATTCCATTTGATATTGAGTTTTGATATTAACGGATGAAAATTGAATTTTCATTACGCTAAGCCAACTTTTATTCGACGAATAATTTGGGATGATTTTTTGGGGGCGATAAAATTATTATTTCTGATGCGTTCTTCATAAATAGTATGAAGTTATTTCGAGTGTGTCAACATGAATTATGTTGTGACTAGCAATTTGAATATTTGATGAAGTATTTCTCAAGTATGCACTTCACTTCGGAAAACTTACGTCATCGATAGAATAAATCATATTGACCATAATTCAAATATATTTTCCTAACTATTAAGATTGAAGTTATCCTTGAACTAAAAAATTTGTCCTGCATTCAGGGGAAATCATATCATACGAGAGTATACTACTCTGTCAAGAAAGTACCGGGAAATTTCAATTAAAACAACATTTTTACATTTAATCGTCCAAATTTATTGGGTCGCCTTCAAATTAGGCTCCATTTGCTCCAATACATCTATGCCAACGGCACTTCCAATTATCGAAACATTTTTTATAGGCGCTTTCCGGGATGGACTTTAGCTCTCGCGCCGAATTTTGTTTTATGGCTTCAATCGACTCAAAACGGGTGCCACGAAGGGGCAATTTTAGTTTTGGGAAGAGGAAAAAGTCGCAGGGAGCCAAATCCGGCGAATACGGTGGTTGCTGAAGCACGTTTGTTGAGTTTTTGGCGGGAAAGTCAGTCACAATCGTAGCTCGGTGAGAAGGCGCGTTATCGTCATGCAAAATCCATGAGTTGTTCGTCCACAAATTTGGCCGCTTCTTACGGATACGCTCACGCAAACGTTTCATAACGCCTAGGTAATACTCCTTGTTTACCGTCTGACCCTCTGGAACGAATTCGTAGTGCACTACGCCACGGATATCGAAGAAAACAATGAGCATCACCTTCATTTTCGAGCGGCTTTGGCGTGGTTTTTTTGGTTTCCAGAGTCCAACTTGCTGTGAACGTCGACGAATAGACAAATCTGGATCTTCATTAACACTATGACTTACAGTAGCGATGTTTTCTTCTGTAGGTACAGTTCTTTGCCTTGTTGTTGTTCCATCGAGTAGAGAAAATGTTGTCCGAAATCTATCGATAGTTCGACGACTAAGCTGCTCAGATGGACGATTATGTAAACCATAAATTTCACGAAGTGCTCTATAAGTTTGGCGAATAGAACACTGATTTTGAAAATAAATTTCAATTTCGGCGTGAGTCTTTCCATGATAATTTGTCAATGCTTACTGAACAGAAATGTCAAATTAACATGCTTCTACCTTCTGTCAAATAACAGTTATTCCTTTCGAAACTTCTATCACTCAAAAAAAAACACCCTATACTTTAGAAATAGCCGAACTTGAAGGAATCGGCCTATCTTCAAAGGCAACAATAAATGAATTTATTGTCTCTTGAATTGATTGATTACGAAAGTACAATTTCATGATCTGAATTTTTTCTTCCACACTGAACATTTCGATTTACTTCATTTTCGACCCATATGGAGAAACGAATCTCACGTTTGTAATGCAAATGATTCGCAGACTGCAGATCTTTTCGATCGAAGCATCCCCCTCCAGCTACCAGCATTTAGAGAGAACAGTCATTTATTAGTCATCGCACCGCGCTGAGGTTATAATTCTTCCACTGCTCCACTGGACCGACGTTGTTTATAGATTAACATTGAATTTCCTATGTTTCCGACTATCTTTGTCATACCTGTATATCCAGATTTGATTGTTTTTGGATTTTCACGAGGATAGTGATGCAACGGTTCTAGAAGTTCTAGAAATCGAGACTGTGTAACCTACATCTGTATAACAATTCCATATTCAAACAAACTCGACAAGGTTTGGTTGATCACAGAGAAAAATTGTAGACATACGCTCGTTTCAAACTGATTGGTTTTCATCAGTGCAATATATGCTAATGACCAGTGCCAACTAGAGTATGCAAAATTCGTACAAAAAATACCTTTGCGAGTGAATTCAAGTGAAGAACTGTATTCTAGATATGTTCACGTTACTAACGCAGAAAAAACTTTCCTCATGCTCAAATCAATTACCATAGCTCATACTCCCTATTAATGATTTTTGATACAGATCACCCGAAGGAATTTATTTGAATATGAATATGCTAAGTATTGGCATTACGGCAAATAATGGTCTGATTTGAGCACCAGGAAAGTTTTTCCTGCTTTAGTATCTTGAAAATATCGAGAATACATTTCTTTACTCGAATTAACTCGCAAAGGTATGTCTTGTATGTATTTTGCATACTCTAGATGGCGCTAGTGTATTATCAATACCTTAGCGACTCTGTGTATAACGAATATAGATACTTGACAGATTTGGAGTCACTAGCATACATTGCATTATCGTGCTTACAATCAGCCAGAGGAATAGAAATAAAGTTGTCCAAGAGACTATGTGGCCCTCAAGGTAATAGTTTAAGGTTACTTTCGGTTCCATATTCGAAACATACACACATTAGAGTGAAATGATACGAGGTCTGGTATAAGAGTGTAGAAAAATAGCACGGATTAGGGTTTTGAAGAATACAAACTTCGTGTGCTCAGAATACTAAAAGTAATTGGTACATAACTCACCTGAATGTCATTGAGGGCATGTGAAATCTTCTGGATGTTAAAATGAAGACCAGCTAAGGTTGAAACAGGCTCGTCCACAAACTTGCTCCTAGCAATCACTGTCTTAACCTTGTCCATTGCTTGACAGTACTGCTTCCACATATCTGCACTCTGCTCTAGTCTAGCCTTCTGACTCTTGGCGGAATTCAAGGTGTTTTTCAACGTTTGAGTCAGATGTTGTTGTTCTCTGCTCAGCTCTTCCTGTTCGCTGGTGATCAGACTCGGCCAGATATCGTCAGCTGTTTTTTGTATGTTCACCGATATCAGTTCTCTGATGCTTCCTTCCGTACTGAAGAATATTTTATGTTCTTCCAGATCTGTTAGGATGTTTTCGAAATCGACCCCATCTTTATAAGATTCCAACCTAATATCTGCCTCTTTTATCCAGTCGAAGAATTTTCTCTTCAAAGCTTCGTTTTTCTCTCTCATCTCCTTGTTGGTTGTCAAGTAATTTTCCCTCTCCTTCAGTTCTTTGGGCAGGGAATTCAGTAAAGAACTGGCTTCAGATAGCTGTTCCAAAAGTGAACTAGGCATGCTATCATCGTTCCTGGTTGATTGCTCTATGGAACGAATTTTATCCAAATAACCCAAGATTTCATCAGCGAACTTTTCATGCTCTTCTATTTCTGTCTCGACACTAGCGATGTTTCGTTTAAGAAGTGGTCTAGACTTCGCTTTTGCTTCTTTGCTGTGCAAAAAGTCTAGAATATTTCCTAAAGTAGCCGCAAGCTTCTTATGCTCAGCTGCGGTATTCTCGTGTTCTTGTCTTTGTTTTTCTACGGCTCGTCTTAGATTAAGCAGCGAGTTTTTCAAAGATTGCAACTGCTCCGTTATGCTGTTCTGGTCTTGAACACTACAGTCAGCAGCAATCTGTTGCCCCTTATCATAGGCGGACGCTAGGACTGCCTCGCATTCTTGTATATGAGTAATTACATCGTCGTACTTTTTAATTTTCTCTTCAACAGTTCCACCAGGTTTCTCTATATCCCTGATTATTTCAGTATACTTAGTGATGAAAGTAGTAATCTCGGTGATTAGTGCGATGAACTGCTCGCGCAGTAACAACAAATGACGCAACCTCGAAATCTGATCTTCGATAGATTTGATGAGTTCATCCTGGGTATTTAAAACATTCTGTAAGTCATCACTACCGGGAACGTTGCTTAGTTTCTCCTTATTGGCCTTGAGATCCTTCAGGATATTCTCATAAATAGACAACACACCTCTTACATCTTCCACTTTTGACCCTATTGGCTTATTGAGATCTTTAAGTTGTGCCTGTATGTCACTGATGAATTGGATACTCTCCTCTATTTTGTTCTTAGCATCCCTAAGTTGAAGGATATTTTGTTTCAAAGCGTCGGTTCTATCTTTAATCAGATCAGAAATTCTCTTATGCCAGTCCTTCATGTCGTCTAAAGTTTGGTTCAAACTGTATTTATCTGATTCACTTACTGTAGGAATAATGGCTTTACCTTGTTCGACAATCTTGTCGATGTTATTTTGTACTTCTTTAGATTCCTCCAGTAGTTTCAAATACTTTGTGAGCTGTTCTTCAAGAATCTCCAAGTTCGGTGTACGTATCTCCGATTTGGTTGCGACATCCGCCTCTTTCAACCAGTTGATACATTTATTTATATCGTTTTCGAATTCTTTCCTACCTTGGAAGAGATCAGTAAGTGCTTTGATCTTCTGATCGCATTCTTGTTTCAGATTATCATACTCTTCCTTAATATCATCCAATATGGTTTGTAAACGTTCGGCATCATTTTCATTGCATTCTTTTAAAACGCTGTTGCCAAGTTTGATCAGGTCGTTCAAGTCTCCAGCTCCGAATACTCTAATCTCAGTCTCATACGTTTGTTGTTGATCCATTTCACGCTTCACATCAGAAGACTGCAAGGGAAGATATCCGCTCAACTTCCTCACCTCAGCATTTTTAGCTTGTAGCCAAGCCTTTGTTCTCTCAATATTTGCTTCCAAGTTCTTCCGTGTATTGGCAGCAGCAACTGTTTTGTCTATTTCCTTTCTTATGTTTTCTACCAGTTCTTCTTGTTCACTGCTTAGATTCTTCAACGCATTCTCAAGCTGACTCTTCTCTGATGGTTCCAGTTCGTTGACCATATTATTAACCCGTTTCAATAAGGTATCTTTCAATATATTCTTGTTGTCTGTTTCTTTCAGTAGTGTTTTTAAAGAGTTGAGTCTGTCATCGGTTTTGTGAACTTCGAACCCTAATGGTTCTTGTTTTCGGAGACTCACAAGTTGTGTTTGTACCCAAGCCCTGGCATCTTCAATTTCATTCTTCGTATCGTCAATACCTTTTTGGGTCATCTCTAGGATCTGTAACTTTCTTTGTAATCTCTTCTGGATATCATTGTATTTTCTTTCGAGCGATTTCATTTGTTCTTCGATTTGCTGAGAATCCAGGTTGTTAACCAGGCTGATGATCGTTGCAGCCAAAGTCTTCACACGATCTACTTTTTCTGGACTTTTTTCTTCGAAATCAGACTTTAGTTCCAAGATTGTGGATTGTTTCTGCTGACAATTTAAACCAGAACCTTTATCGATTGCATCTATTTGTTTTGCAATGCTGTCAAACCAACCGTTTATGCCTTGAAGATGTTTTCTGTAATCTTCTATTAACTCTTGGTGACTCTGTCTAGAACTGATCAGGTCCACGAGTTGCATTTCAAGATCGTCTAAGAGTAGTTCTAGATCTGAAGAATCTGGAAAATCTGTCAGTAACTGTTGTTTTCGTTGAGCAATAGACATTAAGAGTTCATTCATATTATTCAGATCTTGCTTAGCAGCATCAGGTCTAAGTTTAGTAGGTTTGTTCTTCCAATCGTTCACTATCAATTTTTGTGCTTCGACCCACTGTTTAAGGTCAGCTTTAGCCCTTTCTTTTTCTTGTAATTCGCCAACGGTTGAAGTTAATTGGCCAAGATAAGCTTGAACCTATGAAAAAAATTCAGTTGAAGACAAAATACCAATCTAATACTGATAAAATACAATCTCAAGCAGATATCCAAAACAGCTGTGCCTTCACTTACCTCGACCACAAGTAGATGAAGTTTTTTAACAACTCCTGGTTCTTCGAGATGTTCAAATAGCAAGCTCATTTTTGCCGATGAACTATTTGATTCTGAAGATTCCATGATTTCCTAAGTGCAGAAGCGTACATGCGTATAAAATTAAAATCGAATAGCGTGAGTAGCGATTACAAAGCTTACACAAAAAAATCAAATGCCTTCTTATTTATATGATAAATAGCTTAAAAAATTAATTGATTTCAGACAGTTTCATGAAATAAATATGAATATATTTATTATTATTATTATATATTTTGTTATCTTCCTTATATATAGCAATCGAAACTGCTACCAGTCATTACGGATGATATCCCAGTACGTTTATTACGTCACTAGTGCCAATTTTCTGATTCTAGTCCATAGCAATGTATCGGATAGGTTCATGACATTATTATCGAAATTAGAATTCCTTTTGCGTGAATGACTAATGGTTCTCAATTTCTCAGATAATAAGAGTAACATTTGTGAACTAGAATTGCTGTTAGTATATTGGTAGCCTTGGAATTTAGACTAAGTTCTTCCAAGTTGAGCTGTATGATCAAAAAATTAATTTGGGAGGATGTTTTGATATTGAGCACAATCACAATAACGATACTTGCTCAAGAGAAGTATTTAGAATGTTTCGTTCTAGTGCTGAGTTCTTTGAATCAATTTCTTGTAACTCCAATTGGATACTCTTTCTTGATGGCTTTATATTACCTAACATCGATGAATGGGCATCATTTCCGCTCGAAAAAATTGTATTTTGCTATCTTAACCCAAACTGGTGGAGAAAAAGGGATCCAAAAAGAAATTTGATTGCATTCCGAAAGGATTATCTTGTATGAAGAGAACAATCAAAATTTGAATATATTCTACAACCAACTTTTATGTAAAAACAATTATATTTGTATTAAGAATTAGTTTGAATTATGCATTAACATCCAGATATGATTCCAAGCATACGACGAAGTAATGTAGCCATATCTCATGCATTAGATAACCAATTCAAGTTGGTTCTTTAGGTGAGCTCTAAATTATCATATCTATTTTTGCTGAAACCATTCTTGCAGCGGACAGTGAGACCAAAATGTCCATAATTACCTGATCAATGTCGTCATTCAATCTAGCTCTACATTCAAGTTCCTTAACTGGTACAGAAGGAGCATGAAGATCTCTGGGACTGCCTGGTCTACTCATGGATGCTGCAGATTCACATGCCTGTACTGCTAATGCAAGCCTAGTCTTTTCTCCTTGTAATTTTTCGTGCAAACCCTGCAATCGGACGATTTTCAATAACACTGTCGTTATACTAAATTAGTTTAGTTTATACATACCCTAACTATTTTCAGTTCTTCCTCAGCTTCTTGGAGTTGGTCGGCCGGATTAGCTGTGACCTCTGAAAACGAAGCCTCGTATTGCTCCAAGTTTCTCATGATATCGTCTAAGGTAGCCTCATACTCTTTGAATTTCACAAGGGATTCAAGCAATCTGCTCTTGATCTGTAGAGCAGTCTTCAATAGAGAATCATAGCTGCTCTGTACATTGTCTAGTTGTCTTCCAATAGTTTCCTTAATGCTTGGTGTATCAGATACATATCGATTTATCTGGATCTGTCCTTTGGCTTTAACCTCATCCAAGTTAGACTGGAAGTTCTGAATTTCCTGTATACTCTTCTCCTGCTCTTCTATTTGTGCTTCTGTTTGTTCCTTACTTGATATATAGAGGGAATTTTGATTCATGAGTTTGAACGATGTTTGTAATAGCCATTTTTCAACATCCTGGAGGGATTGCTGATAAATGTTGTAGTCCTTGATTTCTGTTTCAATATTATCTCTAACTCTGTCGCATTTACTGACTAAGTTGGCATGTAAGTTTTGTATTTGCTCAGCTTCATCTACGATTGCTTTACTCTTGGACCATTTCGATAATTCTTCTGCTTCATTCTTGAACCTGTCGATATCGTCCTGTTTCCTCAATATTTCTGTTTTGAGGTTCTTATAACGCTCAAGCAATGTCTTCATTTCGCTATATTCTCCCTTGGTATTATGCTTCTGATCAAGGATATCTTCTTTAGTCGACAACCACTTCATAATAGCATATTTAGTTTCATTATATTCTAACCATCTGTTCAAAGATACCTTCAACTGTGCTTGAATAGCTACCAAATCTAGGTTGAGTTGATCCCAACTGTTTCTAAGTGTAGAAACGTCTTCCCTGAGGGACTCTTGCTGCTCAGCAGGTACCACGTTGATTGCTTTTGCGAATGCTTCTTGTAGATTGGATAACAAACTCTGACCTTCAGGCAATCTTGCTGCATGCTTCGCAATTCTGTCCAACCTTTCCTTAATGGTAGCTTCGTCGCCAACTCCTACGCAATCTTGAATAATACTGTGAGATTCAAACAACCATTGTTCTAGGACGGACTTGGCCTTTAAGAATTCCGTATGATCAGCTAGAGTTTTCTCGATTCTGGAAATCAAATCTTGGACACTGGTGAGGAGCACCAAGTATGTACTCTGCAGTTCTACTGTTTTATCTCTCACCCAACCAACAGCACTTTGTTCCATAACTAAATCACAAGCATCAGTTAAAGTTTCTAAATCATCTTTGAAACCATTAATATCATTCAACAGATCCTTAGCCTCGGCCAAATCATCGTGACTATGTTTTTCTTTCTTGCTCAATTCATGCAATTGATTCTGATGCGATTCTATCTTTAATTTCAATTTCTTGTGGATTTCAATGAAATCATTCCAAGCTTCTTTACACCTCACCAATGATTTTTGGGTCTCGGAACATAAAACTTGGAATCCTTCCCATATGTTATTTAGGGTGTCTATGTCTTGTTTAATAATGTCTTGTCCTTCTTCACCAGTTGATTTTAAGATCAAAATGCTAAGTTCGATTGTTTTGTGCACCAAGTCTTCTCCTTCGGGTAGAACAGCCACAATTTCATTTATAGTCTTTTCCTTTTCTTCAATATCGTGTAACTCGCTATGGAGATTGGTACATTTCTGTACTTCCATCTGTTTTATTTTGATCCATTCGACGGTTTCATCATACAGATTTCTGTACTGTTGGTGATCTGCAACTTGTTTCTCTAATTTTTCTGTCATGCCTTCGAGCTCTTGAGTAAGAGCATTATATCTTTCAATACATTTCTCGTAATTATTACCAGAAGCATTGTTCTCTGTTATTTTCGTCCTCAGTTTCTCCACTAAATCATGTTGCGACTTGAGTTCCTTCAGAGCAGCCTTAAACTTCTCGAGTCTCGCCTTTTTCTCTCCCAGATCTTGAAGGTACATATCTTGAGGTTTCACTTGATGTTCGATATCATCCAAGAGCTCTGTGAGGATTTTGCATAACTTATCGATCTCTTCAAGTTGATTCACTCTAGCGGATAACCTACTTCGAGCATCGTTCAAAGTATTCAAGAGTTTTTCCATATCTTGTTTCAAATTTTCGGTTTCTTCTTGTATTTTTTCAGCTCCAGCCTTCTCTGTATTGATAACTACTCGCTCTTTCAATTCAAGAATATATCTCAGTTTGTTTTGACCTTGTTCAATAGATGCTCTTATACTTTTAACGATTTGGAGCTTGTTGTTCACCTCCAATAGCGTGGTAGGAATATCGAGACAGTTACCTAGTCTTTCTTTGGTTCTGTCTAACCAATCTTGACATTCTAAGCATAGGGTACTATGTTGTTGATGTTCCTGGTAGTGAAGTTCCAGTCTGCGCATGATTTCTTTTGCTAGAGTCAATATTGTGCCATATTTCGTGGCCAACTGTGTGACTGCATTGCTTATTCTGGTGTCAGAGCATGTTTCTAACAGAGTTTGCGCTCTCATGTTCAGTCTATCCAGTTCGCTCTGCCAATCAAAGAGGGTTTGTAGATGTTGTTGAAACTCTTCCAGAACAGTGCGTTTATCTTCTAAACTGCTTTGTTGTTTGTTGAAGGACTGTATTTTCTCTTCTTTTCTAGTCAGCCACTTAAGAGCTTCTTGATATTGTTCTTCGTAGTCAGTCCATTTCACAAGCCCGATCTCGAGGAGGTTCTTCGTATTGGACAATAGTTCGGTATAATTGTCAAATTCATCTTGGAGAAGACCGACTTCTTCCTCGATTATTTCTTTGTCATCTTCATCTGCGTAATTGCAAGCTCTGTCTCCTTTTTCGAGAGCTATTTCCAATTTCTTCTGACCTTCGGGTAACTCATTTTGCAGTGCTTTAATTTGGGATAATTTGCTACCAAGGCTTTCTTTATCTCCTGTGGGATCCGAACATTTGCCAAGCCTCTCTCGAGCAGCACGAATCCATTGAACGAAATTTGTTCCAGCTTCAATGAATGCCTCGTGTGAATCGATCGTTTCCTTCTGCTTATCATACAGGGCTTGCGCTTGCTTCGAAAGGTTTTCATATTTGGAAGAAATTTCAGAGGCGGGTGCTGCTTGTTTCAGATCTTCTGCCTTGGATGTGACAGATTGTATCATTGGCTCGAATGACACCAAATCTTGTACGATATTTCCTGTCTCCCTAAGAGTTGCTTTCCTTTCACCGATAGGAAGTGCACCAAGTCCAGTTTTTCCAGTTTTGGTGATTTTTACTTCAGTTACTTGCTGTAATTTCGCCTCTCTTTCTGTCATCCATTGCTGCAAATTATTGTAGGAACTATCGTAGTCTGCCCATTGTAGGAGCTGTGTCTCCAGATGTACTTTAGCGGATGACATCTTCTTCACGATTCTATCCCAGTCGCTCTGGATTTCCTTGAGCTCGGAGTTAATGATCTCTTTTCCATCAGACCGTGTATTTCGCACCACTTTCTCGCCTAAATTAACTGTGGAATGAATCAGATTCTGACCAATCTCACGTTCACCTATTAATCTCTGTACTTGATTCAGGTGATCCTGCAAAATATCCTTACTGGTCAATGATGTTGTTTCTGAACAAACTCTAATCAACTCTTTGGCATTATCTATCCAAGCCCTACTCTTCTCTAGATTATCTGCATATTCCTTGTGTTGAGTGTAATTATTTTCTATTTTCTTTAGGACGTCTTTAGTTATGTTCAATTCGACTTCATATCGAGAGTTTAGTTGCTGCAATTGGTTGTTGACGTGGGTTTCCAAGGGAGACTTGATTAGAATTTTAGCAGAATCGTTCAGTTTATCGATTTGAGTTCTTCCATCTTCGAACTGCTTGAGAAGATCTTGGACTGTTCCAACTTGCTTTTCTTTCTCTTTAAGATTGGCACATAGGGCAATTTTCTGATTCTTAACTAAAATGGCTATTTGTTGGAGCCAATCAGAAATTCTCTCATAATCATCCTTGTATTCTCGCCAATGTTCCAGAACAATTTCTAGTTGTTCTCTCTGCTCCTTTATATCTGAAACGAAAAGTCAGTAATATTGAAGAATCAAAAATAGTTTATCTGTTTACCTTTGAACAAACGTTCGAAAGCTTCTTTGAGGGCCCCAATATCATTATTGATGGCTACTTGACCAGTTTCGTTTGTGTGAGGAAGGACAACTTGTGCTGTATGTTCCAAATTCTCGATGAGAATTTCACCTTGAGCTTTCTTGTTCAGAAGATGATCCAAGGGACCGGAAAAACTATCTACAGTTAGTTCAGCACCCAATGGTCTCTGTTTGAACTGCGGTACTTTTTCTTGAGCTCTTATCATCCATCTTTGCAATTCGTCGTAAGCTTCTCTATAAAGTTTGTGATCGCGGTACTGACATTCCCTGTCTCTGAGTAATTTCTGAAGAAAAATAGAAGATAATTCAGAACATTGAAAAAAGTGGAAGAGTACAGGGCGACAAGAATAATTTCCTTCTGTTCATAAACTTACCTGTATCTTTTGAACGCAATCGTCAAATTCATCAAGAATATCTTGACAGCTAACAATGTCATCTCCTTGTTGCGTTGCAAAAATATTACTTGCAATCTGCCTGAGATTGTCGACTTCATTCTTCTCGCATCTGGCCTTTTCCTCGATTTTTTTCAACGAATCTAGTTGATTCTTCTTTTCAGACATAGTTCCACAATATACAGAATGTTCGGCTATTTGAGTCTGCATCGAATCGATTATCTTGCGGAGGTCTTGAATTTCTTGTATTATTCCAGTCCACTTGGTTAAAGCATTATCCAGAATGTTTTTCGTTTCTATCATACGGGAGGCTATTGCAGACCATTCTTCTTGCAGTTTCGAAACTTGGTCGTTGATGGCTGGGTGGCCATTGGAAGCGGTGTTTGCCAAGACGCTTTGGGCCAATTCCACCAGTGACTGCATCTTCTGAAAACCTTCGTCTTTCATCAGGAAGATTTCTTGAATGACCGTTATTTTTTTCTCGATTTCTTTCTGAGTTGCATTTTTGATGTTTTCGCAGTTCGATAGTTTATTTCTCAAACCTTGGAACCACTCTTCCAGCTGAAGGACTTGGGAATCTAGGTCTTGGTGAGAAATAACAAACTGTTGCCATTTAGCGGTGGTATCCTTCACTTTCTGAGATATCTGCTGGTATTTGGCTTCGATTTCGGGTATTTGGGAATTGCGTTTATTCGCCCCCTTAGTTAATTGTTGTGCTTTTTCCGTCAGCTGATCGATTTCTAATTCCTTGGCTCGTATTTCTCCTTGTAAAGTGATGAGGTCATCAAGTTGTCCTTTCTTTTCATCTGCAGTGCTTTTGAGGTTAATGGAATGCAGTTTGGAATCCGCATTTCTTATCCAGTTTGAGCACTGTTCTTTTAGGCGGTCGTATTCCTCCCAGCTGTTGATTTTAGTTTGAACCTGCTGGATAGAATTGTCAAGGATGGAGACCAATCTAGCCCATTCCTTTTGGATATCTTCCACTGTTAATCTAACTGCAGATCGACCGTTTTGGTTCGTTTTGTGTATTACCTCATCTCCCAATGACTTTACCGTCAGAACCCTGGACTCTTCATCTCTCAATGATGATTTCAAATTCTGAAAAGTAAAATCGATTAAACCATTGAAAGCATATTTCTATTATACTACCTTCAATTTATCCAGGTTAGTGTGTAGAGTTGTTCGGTCTAAAGCTGAGTCGCTCCAACTTGATAAACTGGTATTCGTCGCTTCCAACCAATTTCTTGCAACGTCAGTAGCTTGATCGAACTTGATATGGTCGCTGACAATACTTTCATAAGACCCAACAAACTCTTGTGCTTTCTTAAACAATGTTTCGTGTCTTTCCTTTATGACTTGTAAATCTTCATTGATTGTATCGCTTGTATTAGGCAAGCTTTGCAGTTTTTCTTCGAGTTCAAGCAAATTTTGTATGTGTGACGATATTTCGTAGCTTAGATTTTTGTATTCCGTCAGCTGATTCTTCTTCTCGTCTAATGTTGACCATAACTTGAGGTCTCCCAGTTGATTTTCTACAGTCTCCAACCAAAGATTGAATTTTGCGCTGCTCTCCTCGAAGCTTGACCACCTGCAAGATAAAGCCATTCTGAAATGTCAAATTTTTTCATCCGTCAAAATACACTACCTTGTCAAATTAGATTTGAGTGCTCTGTCAGACGTATTCAAAGTGTCGAATAAGTTTTCCATAGATTGCTGTAGATCTTTCAATTGGTTCGCTATGATTTCTCTGCCTTCGTTTGATGTGTTAGAGTATAATTTTTCACCGAGCTCCACAACATTGTTTAGGAGTAAGGATGCACTAACCTCTTCGGCGAGGAGTTCGCTCAAGGCTTGAGATTCTTCCAAAAGTATCTCTCTAGAGCCAGTATCGATGTTCTTCTTGTGAATTGCAAATCTAAAATAAACAGTTTTCAACAAGTACTTCAAGACAAATGGAAATTAAAATTGTAGGAGACTAACAGATTAAATCTGTCTTGATATTCAAAGTTTAAAGAGGCCTTACCTAATACAGATGTACTTACTTGGCTTGGGCTGCAGAAATCCAGTCAGAGCATTGACGATATTTTTCGTTATAGAATTTATGATCGGTGTACGCTTGTTCACATTTCTTCAGTATTTCCTTGGCTGCCAACTGGATGGACTGAAATCGGGATGTTATCTGTTGTATATTGACAGAAACCCTCGAGTCTCCGCTATTCTGAACCAGCTCGTTGAGGTTATCGGATATTTCATCAATTTGTTTCTCGATAGGGGAAAGACTCGAGAACAATCCCTGATATTTTTGCAACTGCTCTTGCTTTTCGTCTACGGTGGATTTCAACGAGAAGTTCTTCAACACTGCTTCGGCATCATTGAGCGACGATAAAAGTTTCTCGAGCGAACTCTCGAATTCATTCCACTGAGCAAGACGGCTTTCTAGATTACTCTTCGCGTCCATAAGGGCAGAGACGAATTTGTTCTGGTCGTATTTGAGATTGGCAACATCTCTATGCATCTGCTCTTGTATTCTAGCGGGAAGAATTGATATTTTGGCGGATACAAATTCCTCTAAATCTTTTATCTTGAGCTCGTTTTCAGTTAGACGATCTTGAAGTTCGATAATGTGGTTCAATCGTTCTTGTAATACGTCCTTACCACCGTCTAAGTCATTGTAAGTATTGAGGTCGTCCCATTCCTGCTTTTGGATGTCTTGGTGATTCTTGTGTAAGTCGTAGAATTGATGATATACATCTAAACATTCTTCCAGTTTCTTTATATTGATTTGGGAGTTACTGACCAATGAAGCGTAACGATTCTCGATGGATTTAATTTGTTCCTCCACTGAGACAGCCTTGTCTTTGTTAGTGCTAGATTGTACAACATACTGAGCTTTCGCCGTGACATCTGCAAGGGACGAAAATATTTATATACGGGACAACTAAATCATAAATGCAATCACTCACCTTCGATAATTTTTCGATGTCCAATTATTTCCTGATTTAGAGTCCTGTGTTTGAGTAACTTGGCTCGTATCTCCTGTGAACTGTTCCATTGTGATTGATTCAATTCGATATTATTTTCCATGGCGTTCAACCAAGTTAATGTTTGTTGCAGGATATCTTGGTAGCTAGATAACTGGTGACTTTGAGCTTCTTGCTCTTTCTGATACTTTTTAACATCTGTGAAGTGAAGAAAGAAGATTCAATAATACTTCTTCAATCAGAAAGATAGATGATATTATATTTGAGCAACATGTTAGTGGTTATTCTGTGATGAAATGAAAGAGCTTTTATGTTTAGACTATTTTATGCGTGTAATGATATGCAGAAAGCATAATTTATGTTTACCTTCGAATAGTTCATCCCATCTTTGTCTGATGCTCCTGAGTTCAGTTCTTATTTTATCTCGGCCTTGAGTTGCAGTGTCTGGCAGCAATTTTTCCCCAACTAATAAAAGAGCACTTACTTGGTGTTCCCCTTGGTCTTTTTCAGCCAGAATAAGCTGGAGTCTCTTCATTGAGTCGTCCATATTCTCAGATTTCAAAGTTTCCAAACTGTTTTCCAATTGTTTTAACCATAGACTAGTGTCGTGCAGTTTTCTATGATAGTTCTTATGATCATCAACTATTATTTCCCACCTATCAACTACCTCTTTCGAAAAGTTTTTGAGTTGTTGGTACTTTGAACCTAGTTGAGATAGAAGAGGCTGGATTTTCTGAACACCACTCCTTTGGGCTAAGCTGTGGGCGAAGTCTATGAATTGATCTATTGTTGTTTCTTTTTCAAAAATGTTATCTCTTTGATTTACAAAGTGCCTGCTCTGTTTCATTTTGTCTTCTAAAGTGTTTTGGAGCGGTTGTTCCCTGAGCGAGACCTCTGCGGCTTTGCACCATTTAGATAGTTCTTCGAGAGTCTTATCGAAGGTTTCCCATTCCTTAAGCGCGACATTCTGTCGTTCGAGGCATTTATCTGTGAAAGAAAAAGATGAGTAAATGTTGTCTGAATTTTTTGTAGGAAAATAGAATGATTTGGCATTTTTTTTTCAAATCTAGACTTGATTCAAATAAGGTAGTAAGAACACGATGGTGCCAAGCCTTCTGAATATCCGAAAAAAGCAAGAAAACATAAGATACTCACCTATTTCAGCTAAATAATCCGCGAACGATGCAGAAAGTTCTTGTAATTCCGACTTCAATATTTCTACACCTTCAGGTGCAGTACTTCTCGCGGTAGCAATCAATTTTTCCTTGATTTTCTCCAATAACTCTTCACCTTCCTTCTCGTGTCTGCTTTTAGTTGCAGTAATAACCGATACCCTCTTTTGCAAGTCCGACTTTTCGCCTGTTGTTTCATAACAATCCTGTAGTTTTTCTCTTACCCCTCTGAGCCATTCTTTGAATGAAGCAACACCATCATTGAAATCTATATGCTTGTTGACACAAGCATTCAAATTATTCAAGAGTTCCTCTGACTTATTCTCGATATTGAGGAATAGTTGTTTGATCGATTGTAGATACATATTCAATGATTTATCCTGAGTTTGGTCTACTAATTTTTGTGCTTTATCGCAAACAGCCTCTACAAGCTGTTGATGAGACATAATCTCTTGGTGCATAATCTTGTGATTTTGGAATTGAGCTCTTTTCTCCTGTAATGTTGATTTCAATTCTGTGTGTTGTTGCATTGCTTTTTCGACATCTTTAAGCCATTTCGTCAGTTGTTCTTGGGTCATGGTGAAATCTGAGAACTGCACCAAACATTGGTCTAGTTTATGACTCGAATTCTGCAAATCGTCTGCAAAGCTATCCCAGATAGTTCTCAAATTTTTAAGCTGTTGTCTTATTATTTCTCTGCCATCAGGAGAAGTATGGGAATACAATTTTTCGCCTCTTTCTAGAAGAGCGTCGAACTCTGAGCTCTTTTTATTCCTTTCTTCTCTAAGCACTTCGATGTCCTTGTGCCTATTCTGTATAACGGCAACATCTCCTACAATGTGACTTAAATCTTGCAAATCCTCGGCTTTCTCGGTAAGCCAGTTTATCAAATGGTTGTAAGCCACGTTGAAATGTTTATGTTCTTCAACTAATGTTCGATATTTTCTTATGTTTTCCTTTGATGAGTTCTTGAGCGTTTCATATCTGGTAAGTAATGTGGGAATTTTCAGATTGGCATCAATGTTGCTATATTCTTTCGACAAATTTTTGAAATCTTCGTCTCTGGAAAGAATTTCTTCATTTAGAGATTCCAGTTTAGTGAGATGGGCTTTCTTGGTTTCTTCCGTACTTTTTAAACTTTGATCCCTCACTTGATTCTCTTTGATTTTGAGCCACTCCTCAAGTTCCTTGATTAAATTCTCCAGTTGTGTGTATTGTGTAGATATATCATCTAGTTTTTGCTGCGCAGAAGAGCAAAATTGTAGGAATGACTTCCAAGCCCTTTCTTGTTCCTCAAATGCATTTATCAATGGAGGATGGCCTTCTTCGTCTGTTTGAGTAAGTACAACCTTTAGCTGACTCTTGCATTTTCCCACTAATTGGTCTCCTTGTTCTGTTTGGGATAACAAATCTTGAACCATCGATAATTTGGATTCTGCAGAATACGATGAAGATTCATCCATTAGAATAACAGCTTCTGATGTTAGTGCATCGAGCCAGCTCCTACAGTTTTCAATGGATGCTTCGTAGTTTTCATGTTGCTTGACATAGTCCTCGGCAGTTAGACGGAATGTGTTAACTTTAGTAATCAAATTATCACATCTTTGAATATTTTCACTCATCGCTTTTTGAGCTTCCGGATCATTTAGATCAGCAATTGAATCCTTCATTTTCTTCAGGATGGTCTTATGAAGGTCGATGTCATGTTCGGTTAATCTGTAATTGTATAAAGTTTCTCTCTTCTCGGGTAGTGTTTTGTCTAATACATATTCATCTGCCAGTTTGTCGTCAATATCCTTCATCCATATTTTTATTTGTTGTAGACTTTCTTCAAATGAATGTTTTTGGGTAAGTACCGCTTCAACGTTTTTGTATAAATTGTTTACCTCTTCAATCAAGCGTTCCGCATTTTCCCTTAAAACTCTTAATTCACTCCTAACTGTTTCTCTATTCTCTGGAGTGATACCTGGAAACATAGCTTCACCATTTTCCACAGCTTTAGCTAGCAAATTCTGGCCTTCTTCTTTCTCAACAGAAAAGCCTTTGAGTTCTCTTAATGTCGCTTGGTCTGGCTTCGCACTAAGAGTTTCGAATGATTTGACTTTGTTTTCTGCTTTCGTCAGCCAGTTCTCAACATCTTCAACTGACATGTGGTAACGTTTTTTATATTGAGCTAATTCCTTCAACTTTTCGATGTAATTCAACATGAAGTTTTTCAGAGCGGTATAGCGAACATTCAAATGCTCAACCTGCTGAGTGATCCTGTCATCTTTTTCAGTTGCCAATTGGATGCTTATAGGTTTCAAGGTATTCATATTTTTTTCATAGTCGACTATTTCTGTGTTGAGATTAGTCATTTCTTTTAATTTATTATCCAAATTATAGATATTCATTGGTGCACTACTTATAACCTTCATATCATTTTCTCTTGTTTTCAACCACGAAGAAATTTCTTCGACAATTGTTTCATATTTCTGATGCAGTCCAACAGCGTTTTCTAATACATTCTTGGTTTCACTAAAATTTCTCGTCAAAGTATTTAGCTCCAGGAAAAGATGATCTTTTTCAGCATTCAACAACTTGATCACTTCAGGATGTTCTACTTGGGTTAGTAGTTCTAGGGATTCTTCAATTTCTGATGCCTTAACTTCGCAATCTTCAAAAGCTTTATTTAAAGGAAGAAGGGATTTCAGTTTTACCTCCAAATTATATTTATCTGCGAGACTATCAGGTGTACACCATTCGATCTTTTCTTTGTGGGTAGAAATTATTCTTTGCAAAACTCCAAACTTTTCAGAATGTACTTTCTTCAAAAATCCGAGGAGTGTGTTTTCAATTTTATTCGAATGGTTGATGAGATCATCATACCTCTTCTTGATAATTTGTTGTTCCTTGGGGAAGACTCCTTCAATGAGATTAGGATACATCATTTTGATTTGTTTGAGATCTTGTTCGAGTTCATCGATATCATTTTCACAATTCTTGAGTTCGTTCTTATGGTGCTGTATTTTCAAAACTCTTTCGACAACTTGTCTATTGTCTCCACCGAGATCTTCACATTTTATTATTTGCTCTCTTAATGAGCTTATTTTGTTATTAATCACCTTCAGTTTATTCTGGATATTCTTTTTGGCATCCCCAAAGCTTGAAGTTAGTTCGCTTAATTTCTTGGCATTCATTTCAACTGTTTCAAATTGATCGAAAATTACTTGTGTGAGAATTTGAAGGGGTTGAATTTCTTCATTGGAAAGTTTTCTGAGCTGGTCACATTTTACCGACAGACTTTGTTTCAGTCTGGAGTATAATGGTAGTTCTTCTCTATATTTTTCAAGTTGCATTGTAGCTGTTTCAGTTTCGTTAGGTTTCTCTATTGCAGTAGCGAAGGCAGTATTTTGTTCACTCAACCACCTCAGAAGATCGTTTTTGGTGTTATCAATGTCCTTCCATATTGTGACTTGAGATTCAGTTTTCTGGACAAGATTGAGGATATTTTCATATATAGACGACCAACTCTTGCTCATTTCTTGGATTCCATTCTTGATTTCAGCTTGCAAGACAGGTATATTCTCACATTTTTTGATAACTAACTGACCTTTCGATTCCAGTTTATCCAAAGTTAGTTTGAATCTTTTGAAAGTATCCAATAGCTTTGTGGCTTTTTCAAAATTAACTTTAGCTTGCAGGAGGTCATTTGGCGTTTCAAAGTTTTGTATTCCTTCATTCAAATCTGATATCTCATTGGCTACCCTGCTTTTTGCTTCTTGAAAATCTTTCCAGCCATTCAAGGCATTAGAAATAACCAATTTCTGGTTTCTGATATCCTCCATTGCTTTGTTCCAATCTGATTCAATCTGTGATATAGCTCCTTGTATTACTGCTACGTTTTGAATGTCTTCCTTAGTCAAGTACAGTCCCTCCTTCCTCAAATTTTCCTTGAGCACGAGATTTTCAGACTGGTCTGAAAGACTGTTTAAATGATCTAGAATAGTAACTACATCAGATGGTTCTTGGATCATCGAATAAACTCCTGAAGATTGGTTCTTCAATTCGTCCAAGTTTTTCTGTAGATTGTCTCGCAAATCTTGGAACGATTGCCAATGATTTTTCAGAGTATTCAAATTTTCCAACCTCTGTTCGATGTTTGACTTCAAACTTATCGTTTTTAACTCTATCTCTCGTATTGGGTGTTCTGCTGTTAGTGGTAAACCTGTTTGCCTGTCTATTATGGTGATTTTCCTAATGTTTTCAAAAGAAGGTAATTTCTCCTTCCAAATTGTTAATTTGTCAACTATGGTATCAATTTCTGGCAGTAATGATCGGAGAGTATCCTCAGATGCATTCTTGCTTTCGATCTGATAGTTCAGATGATTGAGTTGATTGAAAGAATCGTTGTACCAATTCATTAGTTCTGACCATTTCTCTAAAGCATTCTGCTTTGCCACCAAGTCATCATGGATATCCTGATAATTTTTTGAGATGTTTGTGTATTCGGAAGCGATTGCTTCGTTATCGTCCCCAGATGTTCTGAGTGTAATTTCTTTGACTTCCTCGTATATTTCGTTGAAAACTGGTTGTTTTTCTGAGTGTTCAGCAAGCAGATTATACACTCCAAGAAGGGCACCGGATATATTCTCTTGATTTAAATCATCATATTGGGAAGTTTTGTTTTTAAAGTCATATATCCAATTTGTGAATCGACTGATTTTTGCTTGGGATTCGTGTTTGGCCAAGATGGCGTCGGAGCAATCGTTAATTCTTGCCCTTAAACCATCAGCTAACTTGTTGATTTCAGCTTTCATTTCTTGCAATTTAGTTTTGTTCAAACTCAAGGCTTCCGGTGAAATATAATGGCTGATTGCATCCAGACTTTGTGTCAACCCTATAATTTTCGCTTGCTGTTGTGATAGTTCGTTGTTGAAGGACTTCAACTCTGACAGGTTTTTCTCCAGTTTATCAACATGTGGTGTGTTCAAATTAATTGATTGTTGAGCGAAATCAACTATGCTTTTGTTAATCCAGTTTTCAAGATCTTTCAGATTCGAATCAAGAGACCCCCAATTGGCTACAAGTTTATCTAATTTTCTATCCCACTGGTGTACTGTGTCGAAAATAATAGTATGTTTGGTAAGAGAAGAATCTATATCATCATGTGTAGGTGTTTTGGAGCTCAGTTGATGTGACAAGGTTAAAATGCCCTGTAGTTTTTCTGATTGAGTTTTACACTCTTCTGCGAACTTATCGTTGTCCGCTTTCATTCTGATAGCTTCTTCGACTGTTTGGGGTTTCTTCAGGCCTTCTTTAATTTTAAATTCGGCTCTCTCTAACCAAGGCTTGGCTTCTTGTAGATTCGCCTGACAAACTTCCCAATTTTTCAAGTCCTGGGTGATTATGCTCTTCTGACTCTCGACGTTTGTGCTAACACTGTCTACCTTTTGCCTCAATGCTGATAGTTTAGCATGGAATTGTGGTGCTTCTTCAGGATGCACCTGAATTTCTTGAGCTTCATTATCGAGACTGTCCAATAAGGTGATATGATGTATGATTTCCCTTTGAAGTTTCTCAGTTTTAGCGATTTTTTCTTGAGGTGGTATATCTTCTTGTTCTACAGAATTGAGCAGAATAGGTGCTTGAGATGTCGTCCATTCTTCAAGTTTTGAAAGCTGATTTTGGAAAGTATTTATTTTTACCGTGTACTGTTCTAAGTTTGTGATATTCTTTTGGGCATTCTCTAATGTTGATCTGTATCTTTTTTCTATGTCATAAATTTCTTGTTTAAGAGAAGGTGCTTGATCTGCGAGATCCACACACAACTCTTTGAGTCTCTGTAGCATCTCCTCGATTCTTTCGCGTAAGTAAATTGCTTGTTGCTGCTGTTTTTTGAGTTCAGCTGGAAGATTTCGTAAGCTGTATTCGCTAGGATGGATATCCTTGAGCTGCTGTTCGGCTTTGGAGAGCAACATAATTATTTCATTCTTTTGGTTATCATAGTTGGTCCACATTTGATGGGTTTCTTTCAATTGGGTTAGTTTTTCCACAGTTGTTTTGTATGTTTCGGACCAATTTTTTTCCAAATTTTCGACTTCTTCCCTGATGAAAGATGGAGCGTTTATATCTCTTTCAAGTTCTTTACCTTTTTGTAGTATCGACATAATACTGGGCCTCTGGGAATCTAGATTGTTGAGGGTACTCTGCTGTACGTTTATGAGTTGAGGTAAGTTTTTGGGCTGTGGATTCTCAGGCCTGATTTCTCTAACTTTTTTCAGTAACTCACACACCTCGCGGACTTCTCTACGATAAGAATAACATTTAGAGAGGGTATCGGTTTTGATCATGGTGATTTCGATGGAAGGTATGAGGTTTTTATACTTCAATAAAACGGCGTCCAATTGCTTCTGTTCAATTTGGGCTTGACTCAAGGGACACTGAGACACTAGGAAGTCGAGTGTTTGAACTAGCCATTTCATGTCTTGCCTCTTGGAATCTGCATCGTTGCATATTTTCTACAAAATATCGTGAATATCAATAATACCAATCGAAGAACATTAGTAAATAGCAGAAAATGTCAAAGCTTTAAAAAAATGTTTCCAGAAGAAATTAGTTTGACCAAGACTAGTTTTACAAGTTTATTGTTTTTTTTTTAATGAAGTGAAGCATTATTTATGAAAACTGATTTTTTTTCAGGTACGCATGCTTGGAACGAAACATTCCAACATTTATTTTAATTGACAATATTCATTTGTTGGTTTTTTTATTCCATTTGATATTGTATAATGAGTTTTGATTTTATACGTCTATTAAATATAAGCAGTGCTTATAAGACATAAGTTGAATTCTAAAAGATTTTGAATGAAATTTTTTGAAATTCAAATTGTAGGAGACATACAGATTAAATCTGTTTGATGTTCAAAGTTCATAAAATTTAATTTTATTCGAAGAACGGCTAGCTCAAATCAAATATTTTTCTATATTTGGAAGAATTGCTTCCATAACAACCCTCATTACTTTAAGGACAGCCCTGTCCCAAATCATTCACCAATGAATGAATTATAAACGTCTATTAAATGTGAGCGGTGCTTGTTTTAGACATTAATTTAATTCTAAAAGTTTTTTGAATAAAAAATTCTTTTGGAAATTAAAATTGTAGAAGATAAACATATTTCAATTTGTTTTGATATTCAAATTTTGTTATATTTCTTCTATCAAGTAAAAAGCCTTTCTATTTTATTTTATAGTAGTTTTCCTGAATTCCATCAATTCAAATTTAAAAGACGATTTTCACTTCTCTTGAGCTTATTACAAAAAAAAACGAGAAAAACTTCGAAATACTCACCTGAAATTCTTCTTTCTGCTTATCAAATTCCTCTGTGCTTTGGCAAGTTATGAGAATACTCTTCAGAGATTCTTCTACTTGATCCATCCATCTGCTGATTTCTTCACATTTCTTATGGTACTCATCCCATTTTTCAGGTATTTGCCTCAACTCTTTACTCAGGTTATCTAGTTTGATATTCAAATTGCTCCATTGTTTCTCGGCATGTTCACAAGCTTGCTGTAAGGAAACGTCATCAGGATTATGCTGAGTGTAGTTTTCAGCTATTTTTCTCAGATTCTCCAGACAGTGCTTAGCCTCATTCATAGGTCCTTGGTTGGAGAAATATTCTTTGTTCCTGTTGATAATCAAACCAATATCCGTTTGTTTGCTGAATGCGAGATGTTCAGAGTGTATTTCTCTCTCTAGTTCCTTGATATAATAATTGAAAGTTGTTTCATCTAGTCTGAATTCTAATTTCATGAGATGTAGGGGAGCAAATGAAAGTACCTTCTTCCATTTTCCTTGTAACTCACTGACAGAATTCAGTATGGTCTTATGTTCCTCCTTTGGAAGACAATTACATAAGTCTTGGGAATTTTGTATCAACTCATGGATCCATTTCTCGTTGACAGAAGTGAAGAAATTCTTGTGATCTTCAACAGTGTCCTTACTATCGATACGTCGTTCTTCTATCAGTCTTTCAGCCTGGCCTAACCAATTAGATATCACTCTGTAACACTCTGTATAATTGTGGAGACATCTGAGTGTTTCCAGGAGCCTCTGCTCCCAAACTTGAGCGTTTTGGGTTACATAAGAGAACCTGTCGTTTAGTTGATCCATTTTTTCGACCATTTGTGCAACATCAGTGTTCTGGTTTTGATCTACAGTCTTGATTATATTTAACATAACTTTATTCTTACTATCTAACATGGATTTATAATAAAGAGTTCTTGTGAAGAATTGTTTAACCTTTTCTAGGTGACCTTTCATAGTGTCGCGCTCACAGCCTAAGTTTAAGTTGCTGAGGAGATTCTCAGCTTCATCCAACCAAGCATTAATTTCTTTCTGACCGTCTTCCAAAGATCTCTGTTGAACAAGAAGCTGGTTGAATAGATGGATCTGGGCAGGAATTAGAGCTCTAATTTTAACCAACGCTTCTTTCTCTTGTTTCAAAGCAAGCATCATCCTTTCAACTTCATCCCTAGACAAATTCTGAATGAGAGACTGGAAGGTCTTGCTTATATTCTTGAAGATATTTTCGACATTCTCAATTTCTTCTTGAATTTGTACAAGTTTTTGTATATGCTGAACGATTCTTTCAGTCGAACCTAATTGAGGGGAATTTACAATGGTCTCTGCTTTCCTCAACCACTGGGATAATGTCTCAAGGCCACTCTTGAAATCTTTTCTGTGTCTAACTAGATCGCCACCGTGACTATATTGGTTCACCTGCGGGAATATTTTTTCCCATTTGTTTGTAATTTCTTGATATTGGTCTCTCAGTTCCATAGCAACTTTTTCGTTGCAAGTTGCAATCAGGAAGCTAACAGTGTCTCCTAACAATTGATAGTTGTCTCTCCAAACGGTAATATCCTGGAAGAACTCTATTTTTTCATCTTCTGGTAAGTTTAGGGCATTCTCAGCACTGGATAACCAATTCTCAAATGGTGGCGCTAACGAATCCCATCTTCTCCAGTAAACCACCACTTCTTCGAGCATACTTTGAACGCATTTCAATTCCATTGAAACGTTCTTCCATCTTTCAGCGATCTCATTGATGAATAAATCGGTGTTGGCCTTCTCACTTTTACCTGAAATGGAATTTTGATTCGAAATATAGAGCTCGTCCCTAAAAAATATGCTTCTGACTCACTTATATTTCCGTCTTGTTTATACTCCTGTATCACTGCTTTCATATCAAGGAAAGCTTTGTTGAATTCTTGGAAGATGTTATTTTTCGATACGAAATTTCGGTACTGGTCTAATAAAGGTGTTACTTTCTCTAATCTTCCATATTTTGAGGTCCATACTTTGAGTTTGGTCTCTGTTAGTTGCAAAAATGCAATAAGGCAACACTACAATTAAAAATTCCATGTTATCTTCTAGGGAAATGTGCAGAATGTGTGAATAGCAACAAGAACACTTTTCTCATGATGTTTGGGCAAAAGGACTCGTTATCATAAATATCGACCTATCATATCAAATCATAATAGTCCAACTGAAATGCAATTTAAATCCAGTGCTCTAATTATTTTTATATACAGAAGACTTCACAATGAGAAGAGAGCTCACCTGTGTCCAAAATTAATATGCAGATTCCAGAATCAACATCTACCAAATACATGGAGATGCAAATGGATAGAAGATTCATCTAGAAAGAGCATGTTTGGAAAATAACGGAAACAAACTGATTTGGGAGTCAAAGATCTATACTGAAGAATATGAAGAAAGCCAAATTTATCATTGGGACGAACAATTTAACATACAAAGCTGCCATCAGACCAATATGGGTATAAGGAGTAGAATTGTGGGGATGCACGACAAGGCTATCATACAAAGAAGCCATGTGAATGATCCATGGTATGTTACTAATCAGACCCTTCACGAAGACCTGAAGGTGCTATACTTGAGGAACATCACCGAATAAAAGAGTATGAAGAACTATGAAAAATTACATGACCACAAGAATACTTCTGTCCAACCACTACTTGATCCACAAGATGGTAGAAGACTCAAAAAAAACTTGGCAGTAGAGGACTGAAGAGTCACTGGAGACTCATCACATCACCTGAGAGTGCAGCTCTTACAGCATCACATTAGCCCATCTAATAAATGTATTCTGATTGCTATTAAGAAAATATATATATAATATACGTAAAACCTTAAGATAAAAAGTAGTACCTACCTTGTGCTCCAGGAACTTAAGTCTAACTCTACGTTGAGAAGCCTTAGGCCCTACATCATTCAGTCTAATATTCAAATTATTCAATCTTTCTGAAGGCACTTCTTTCGCAAGTGGCGTATTACACAGCTCCAAAAATCTCTGTTTAACAGTCGGATAGTCGGCGAAGAAAGCTTTGTGTTCTTCCAGTTTCTTACTAATAATAGCGGCAGTCTCGTCATTCATAGCAGTTGGGATATCGTCGCAATAAATGAGTCTTTCGGCCTTTGCCAACCACTCCCCGATGAATTTAAAATCGCCAGGAAGTTTCGAGTCGATCAACCACAACCATTGCAGTAGTTGAATCTGTAGTTTTTGCCATAGTTTAATGATGTCTATCCAGGATTCTCTGGTCACTGTGACCAAACTCTGGGATTCAATGAGTTGTTTCAATTTTGTGTAAAGCTTCTCCCTCTCGTCTACTTCATTTTTAAGGGATAAATATTCGTTGTAGTCCAAAGGCAGAGTTCCTGTCTGTTGTAAATGTTCCAGGTATTGGGTTTTCTGTCTTAGCCAAACCAAGAGTTCACCGTACTGTTCTTGGATGGTCACTATTACATCCTGTTGACCAGTTCCTGGTTCCGGATATTTATGTAGAAATTGAGCTACGTAGGTCATAATCGATTTTTCGTCAGGTTTCGGTACGTCCACGTCTTCGGGATCCAAAAGTCTGCTGATGCCAAGTTCGGACTCGGCAACGTCGAAAGCGGTCTCTAAACGGATCCTGTTATTTTCTCGTCGTAAGGCGGCAATGTCGACCAAGTTCTTTTTGATGGCGTCTATGATGGCTAGGAAGGCTACACCGTCCCTCCAACTTGCTCCAAAGTCCTTCACTTCTATCCCGGAGTCTTTGGGGAGGGCGTTGGTCACCCAGTTTAAGAGAGTTTTCCTGGCGCCCATTCTGGTTTTATCACGAGAGGCTGTGGTACCAGCGCTCTCTAAGCTGCTCTGGCTGCCCCATAGAGCGAGGTATTCTAGAGCTCTGCTGTTTTCTTCGATCTGTGAGTATTAAAAAAATATTTGGTGAATATTATTATCAATAAGTTTGTAGATTTTGCCAGATGTTTCAAGTGCCATTCGATTCTAAAGGTTTTTTAATCGGCTCAGTGAGCAAATATTTCTGTTAAATACTTGGTGATTCTATATGGATTGGTTTCTGTATATTTTCCTAGATATATCGGGTGTTTTTCAAGAGTGATAGAACTTTAAATTGAAGTAAAACACATTTAAATTAAGATTGAAGTCAAATTGTTTTTTATTTGAAAGATAATTTTATTTGGACCCCTTTTTCGAGTAATTCAGGCCTTATTTCATTAATAACACGTGTTATGTTGGCTCCCAAAGCGTCCATTGTTTCTGGTTTATCAGCATAAACCAATGACTTGACATAACCCCTAAGAAAATAATCCCGTGGAGTCATGTCGCATGATCTTGGACGCCAATTAATTGGACCATTTCTTGAAATAACGTTATCGCAAAATCTTTCTTTCAATAAATCAATTGTTTCGGTAGCAAGATGAGATGTAGCACCACCTTGTTGGAACCAAAACACTTCTGGGTCGATACTATTAAAATTTTGAAACAAATAATCATTGATCATCTCTCTGTAACGAGCACCATTCACTGTAACATTAGCTCCAGCATCGTTTTTAAAGAAATATGAACCGATAATGCCTCCAGCGTGTAAAGTACACCATGCAGTGCATTTTCAGGATGCAATGGAACCTGCAGAACTTCTTGAGAATTGTTTTCACTCCATATACGGCAATTTTGCTTGTTTACATAACCGTTCAACTAGAAATGAGCTTCATCACTAAACACAATTTTACGATAAAAAGTGTCTCAACTTCAAGCTGTTCTATGGCCCAATCAGCAAACGAACGACGCTTATTATAGTCAAGTGGCTTTAGTTCTTGAACCAGTTGTATCTTGTATAGGTGTAGACCAAGATCTTTACGCAAAATTTTCCATGTGGTGGATGCGCAGAGTACAACTTGTTGTGAACGTCGACGAATAGACAAATCTGGATCATCAATAACACTATGACTTACAACAGCAATATTTTCTTCTGTAGGTACAGTTCTTTGTCATGTTATGGTTGTTGCATCGAGTAGAGAAAATGTTGTCCGAAATCTATCAATAGTTCGACGAATAAGCTGCTCTGATGGACGATTATGGAAACTATAAATTTCATGAAGTGCTCTATAAGTTATAAGCGAATAGAACACTGATTTTGAAAATGAACTTCAACAATTTGTGAACGTTGTTGCGGCGTGAGCCTTTCCATGATAATTTGTTAGTGCTTACTGAACAGAAATGTCAAAACAACATGGCTTCTAACTTCTGTCAAATCACAGTTATCCCTATCGAAAGTCCAATCATTCTAAAAAAAACACCCGATATTAAAATTAAATTCATCACTCATGAATGAATAGCAACAAAAGTGGAGGTACTGTGAAGCTTTGATGAAACTTAAAAAACGCTTCTAGTTTTGGCCCAGTATATTGGAAAAAATTCCCTTTCACGAGATAAAAATCAGGGAAACATTTCAAATTCTGATTGATAATATTTTGAAGATTAAAAAATCTGTTAATTTTCAGCCATGAAATTCCATGGAATTAGATAATATAAATAAGATACAAGGTAATTCTTTACTCAGCTATAGAATGAGTTGTATGTTATATCATGTACCGAGAAACTTTTTTCAAACATTTTTTAAAAACATAGGAGTTTGTTTATTTGGAGACAATAATCATCTCTTTTCATAAATCGAAAGTGCTCTCTAGACAGCAACATTCTACTTACCGATTTACTAAAATTCCATTTTCGAAGCTTTTGAAATTAGAACAAAATTAACAACGTCTAAAAGATCAATAAATACAATCAACTCATTTAATTAAATTAAAATGGGGTTAATGTAAGGGAAATATTATCATTGTTTCAGATCTTGAAATAATGAAATGAATTTTTATGAATGTTTACTTGATCGATGTTTACTCTAACTTATTTATATACTGGTTGAAAATTTTGAAAAGGCCTCAACTTTTACAACACACTATGCTGATTCTTGTTATGATTTCATTGTAAGACATTTATTTGTTTGTGACAATTATAATTTTCGAAATGCTTATGGAGGTAATATTGTGATTTAATGTTTAGCTTAATATTTTTCCGAACTATTCTAATGCGTTGAAAGACAGCCGACCCTTTCTCTGTATTCTGTAACATCTGTATTCAGATGTTCCTTCAGTCTCGTTTCACAGTTGCTATCTGTTTGCCCCACGTTACAGTCATCTCAGTCTACACAATCAATTGTCATGATTGTAACGCAACTTACTTAGTTCAAACAGGTAAAAATTTCATACGTGTCGGAAAGAATTTACAATGAATTTAGTAGATCCCGATCTTCTTACAACCAATTGGAAATTAATAATTCCTCTCCCCCCAACATATATCCCCACTGCACCCAATCCACAACGCCCCCCTTCCTCAATAATATGATACCATATACTGGGTGTTCCTAAATTGAAGGTACAAAGAAACAGGGGAGATTCCTTGCATAGTTTTAAGACATTTCGTTTTCGAGATACAGAGCGTTAAAGTTTGAAGTTTTTTCTCATAGTATCTGCATTTCGCCAGATATTGAACTGAAATATTGGCATGTTAACCGTTTTGAGGAAATTTGATATGAATTCATTGATGAAGAGATAAGTAATCATACCATTTTATTTTACACAAATCCAGCACACAACTGCGTTGTATCGTGGCCATTTTTGAATTTTTCAACCTGTTCAATAGAACACATTTTGATTTTTGCGTTCTTACCTGGAAGTATAAAATTATAGTCCATATAAGTCCTAATACAACAGGAGGCCTGCCATCTACAAGATCGCTAGCATTTATGTTCACTAATTTAATCCGTTTGCCTTGAAGGAATTGCAAAGCGGTGTTGGCGTTACTTAAGAAATGAGGTCTTCGAAGTATTCTGCCTCTCTCCACAGGCTGAAAGTCATAAAATAACGTGTTTAGGATTTTTTCCTTCACTCCTTTTACTGTAACACTTACCAGCTTTTCTCCAGATAAAACCTCTAGCAAGGCGAGTAACTTAGTTCCATCCTTGAGGTCTTCGATCAAATTCTCTATTCTAAGCGGTGGAACTCGCTGAAAATAATATGTCCAATATTAGAATGAGATATTTCAGAGAAAAATTTCATTGAATTCTAAGCCATTATTATTTCCGCAATAACTCTTTATATTAAAATAAAAAATATGAACGATTTCAGTGATATTTTTTTTGAGAAAAGATTAAATTCAATTTGCAGACATCAAAACATGATCCTTTCATTAAGAGTTCAGGCTAATATTGGACAATCACATATTTCAATAATATGGTCCGGCTAGAAAGTATCCAGAATTTATTATTTTTCATAGTTTTATATACTCCTTTTTTGTAACATTCTAAGACGAAATTAATGTATAAAATAGGTTGTGCAGATAGTCGGCTATGACCAAAGTTGCATGGCAACACTATATGTCAAATACTGTTTATTGTCAACAGGTATACAATTTATGAAATAATGTCGCAACTAAAAACATAAAACTAGTAGAATATTTGTATAGAAAAAGTTCTCTAAACTTTTAAAAATTAGTGCAATTGCCGGAACTGGGAAAAAGTGGAAAAAGAGGATAAAAAATGGCATGGATATGAGGCATAGACCAGTTTCAGGAAGACCGCGTAAGATTAAAGAAAACATTTCAAACGCTTTATCGGCTTTAGGACGACACAATCCACGCCTGGGGTTTCGCAAATTGGCTAACAAATTTGGAAATCTAACAAAATTCGAATATCAAAACAGATTTAATCTGTTAGTCTTCTACAATTTTAATTTAAAATTGTAGAAGACGTTTAGTCAAGTGTTTAAATGGAGGTTGTATAAGATTAATTATTTGTTATAATTCTCTAATTCAAGAATAAAAAAGATATACTAAATAATCACAATTGAGCTTTATTTTTTCCGGATACTTTTGAACTGTTGAATCAAGAAAATTGGTAGAATTATTATGTTCGGTTTCCATGGTGAATAATATTGACGGATGCATTTCGTTGATAAACAAAAAGAATTTTTATAAAAGTCTGTCTGTACCAGTGAAGCAACAGGTACAGAAGAACCAATTTTTGCATGAAATAACAATAAAAATGTGTGAAAATCAGATTAACCTCATTTAATATCAAGGAACAATTGTCGTTGAATTAATGAATTGTGGAAATAATCTGAATTATTTCATTTAATCAAATCTGTTAGTTAGCGTTGGAAATTCTCATACGAAATCGATTCGAAATATTCTTGTGCTGCACAGGTATATTTAGAACTTGAATCAAATCATCCGATCTATAAAAATAGTAGATGAAGGTCGAATGCAAAATAATGACGATATTTATAAGAAGAAACCTCGAACTTGATCTCATTGGCTTTAGGTGTCGGATCTTTGATTCCATATTTTTTCGCGGTGACGATAGGAATAATTCTTCATTCAATTTACAGGGTGACAGGAAAAACTCCGGACCAATTTAACTGTGTTCTGGAACAAGAGTATTTTAGCGCAGTCAAATAATTTTTATTCTGTTAGATTTTCTACACTTCTTGTACTAATATGTGAATTTTCAATTTGATAATATTTTATTTTGGAGAGTGTTAGAACGTCAAATAAACGTAGTGCAATTTTGGAGCTGTTTCGTCAACGTAAGCGTCAATTGTTCGTTTGCTCAATGTGCCTCGACAAACCCTGTCCGATTCAATTTACCCTTTCAAGAAGCTTGGCTATGATGGTTGTCTTTTATTATATATTATATTATATATATTAAATACTGAATTAATCCGTTTGAATATAAATGTTAACTATGGGTATCATGGCGTAACTGGATATGACTTGAACATGGGGAAGGTTTTCTGCATTTGTAACGTTATAAAAATCGGCATTACAGTTCATTTCTTGAATTAGCTCGATGGGGATGTCGTGTATTTAAATTCGTATGCATTAGATGGCTCTAGTGTTTAATAAAACATTAGTGTTTCTATGCAGAGCTGACTTGTATCCATTGGACGTTATAGCGCACTGACGATTGAAGCCAATAATCCTCGAAATATGTGCATGTCTGTTGCTTATGTCCCAGGGATAAAAGGAATTTGTTCGGGCTTATTTGAGTTTTGAACTTTTACACAGAAGTCTGTTGCACTGTTCGGATCCGAGACACTTTCTGTTACCATAGCTTCTACTGCCTCAATTTTCTAAACGTAATATCTTTCAATGGAAACGCCCCATTTTCAAATTGACATTACTCACGCATTACAACAATTATTTATTTGAGTTGTATTGTCAATGTCTACCATTTAATCATGAAAAAGTACACACTCCAATAACGTTTACAAATAATCCAAAGTCATCATGAAAAACCACGACCTGTTATCTAACTTTACATGCTTTAACTCAAATTTTTGGTCGTTATAATCCTCCGGATAAAAGAACAGTTGAACGTTTAGCGAAGAAGTTTGGAACAAATTTTACACTTCAAGATGTTACAGTGCCAGTGAGATAAAGAAATGCAAGAATTGAAGAGTTGCCATACGTGAAAGTGTTCGTGAAGACCAAAATTAATCGATTTGTCAACCTTCACAAGAACTAGGCATCTCCCAGACGTCTTTGTGACGAATTTTACGGAAATACCTTGGTTTACAAAATTGTTTTAACTCAAAAACTCAAACCAACAGATCATTTAAAGCATAGTGTATTCGGTGATTCGATTATTTCAAGAAATGAACCGGTAAATTATCCGCCTCGTTCCTGCGATTTGACTCCATTGGACTTCTTCCTTTGGGGTTACATTAAGTCATTAGTTTACAGCAATCATTCAGCAAATTTAAACGATTAACAGATTAATATTGAAGGAGTAACTGCTAACATACGACCTGATTTGTGCAAGAGAGTCATAGAAAATCGGGTTCGACGACTTCATCCCTGCTAGAGTTTCCGTGGTGGACATTTAAATAACGTTTTCTGTCATAACTATGGTATCCATTGTACTTTATAATGAAATAAAAATTTTAATAATTTTCAAATAAATAATGTGTTTTATTTACAAAACAAAATGGGGGCTGTTAATCAAACACTCTTTATTTGAAAAAAATCTTTGAAGATATATTGAATTTATAATTGTCTGAATAATTTTCATTTCTTGAAATTTTAAAGACCAACATGAATTTTTTTTTTAAATAATAAGGACTTACCCTGAATATAATGAATTCTTAACAAAAACCGCACTATAGTAACTCCAAGCTCACAAACTCTTTTGGACTAAATTCTATATTAAAGTTTCTCTAAATCGTACGTTCGGAAAATTCCTTTCACACCTCTACCACGATTCTAACGATTTATCCAACAAAACGCGGCTGAACTTAACATTTCCTGAACCATGACATTTTGAGGTATCAATTTATGTGAACCCCGTAGAGTCTGGTTAAATTCTGTTAACCCTACGATGCAGCGTGCCTAGCACCATTTCGAAATTTCAATCAGAACGTCTATCTGGTAATTAGTGGATCTGTTATCCACGATCTGAATTTACTTCGCAAGGAAGTTTAGAATATTAAGTTGTCTGGTGTATAATTTTCACAATTAGGTGTTTTTAGGGGATCGTTAGGAGAAGAGACAATTTTACACAGAATGTCCCAACTAAAATCAGACTTCAGTAAGGCGCATACTGGCCCTTTTCCTGGAAAAAGGCAGCGTTGCCCGGAGACCGGTGCCTGGTCGATCCACATCTGCAAGGGAAGACCATTATATCGCGAATTTTACTCGAAGGAATCGAACGGTATCTGTAACAGCCCTTCGAAGTCATTTTTTGAGCATCTATAGACGGGTAGTCTCAACCAATACCATAAGGAGACGGTTGCATTCCTCAAATTTAAGAGTGAGAAGACCTTTAAGAGTACCTCGGCTATCATCTGGACATAGAGCTACCAGTCGTGGGCAGAACACCACCAAGACTGGCTTTTACCACAATGGCGCAACGTACTTTTTTTGGACGAGTCACGATTCGGTTTACAAAGTGAAAGTCGACGAGAAAGTGTTTCAAGAGGTCTAGGCAGACTAGAGAGACTCAATTTCGCCCGGGAAGTTGTACCCTTTCAAGGCGAATCAATAATGTGGTGGCTAGTATAATGTTATAATATTCGGTTGCCCTACCCCTCTTATTATCGTTGAACGAATAATGTTATGTTAGATGTAGAGGTAGATGGTAGAGTTACCACTGCGTCCGCACGGACTATTGTGGTTCACCCCTAATTTATATCTCCCCGACGAGATCCAGTTTTTGGATAAAACCGATATTCTTGTTCAGGGGTAATTTTTCAGTTCGCTGTGGGCTATAAAAGCCTGGCCAAAGACCTCGAATCTGATGCGACTCACCGCTGGGCACTCTGAGACGATGTGCATGGCTGTTTCAGTGTCCTCAAGACACAGCCTGCATTCATCGTCTTCAGCCAGACCGATTTTGGGCAAATGTGCTTTCATTCTGCAGTAACCTGTCATAATTCCGACAAGTGTTCTTAGTTTGGCCTTATCCAGACCTAGCGCTAGGTTTGTCACCTTTTTGTTCGAAGCTGTTCCAAGGAACAACTTCGAATGTTTCAGGCCAGAATGGCTCCGCCAGAAAGACTCTAGCCTTAAGTTCATTCTGCCTGTTATCGCCTTGTTAGCCACGTCATGTGGTATTCCCAGGAATGGTTCCGGTCCTACCAGAGGCAGCGCAGCTCAAGCAAACGCCAGCCGATCTGCCTCCTCGTTACCCAAATAGTTTAAGTGGCTCGGTATCCAAACCAGAGTGACTCTGTTATACATACCGAGCCTGTTTAAGCCGTGCGGCAACTGCAGACTGTTCTTGAGGTACAAGAGCTGGATTCCAAAGCTTTTAGTACTGACTGACTATCAGTAAATATTTTGATTTTACCGTGGTGGATTTGCCGTTTTATCAGCAGTTCTGCCGCGGTCTCGATGGCCAATAGTTCTGCCTGGAATATGGTTGCGTTTTGACCGAGTCTCAATGAGATGTTAAATTTCGATTTGCTCCCATAGACTCCCGCTCCTATTCCGTTCGTCGTTCGCGAGCCGTCTGTGAACAAGCCAAGGTCGGTTCTCAATAGAACCTCAGCATGCTGGGTCCATTCGTCTCGGCTGGGGACGATTACATTGAAATTCCTGAACGAACAATGACTGGTGCCATCTACGTAGAAAACATTATTGAACCAATCATTATTCCTCTGCGCAACGAATTTGGGGATAATTTCATTTATCAGGATGATAACGGCCCACCGCACACGAAAGGTGCAAAACATTCTTCAAGAGAACGATATCCAGAGAATGAACTGGCCAGTAAACTCACCAGACATGAATCCAATTGAGCACGTATGGGATTATTTAGGGAGAGCAATATCCGATGTATTGTTCAAAATGGCCACCACCAACCTCTATACAATTATATAGTCTACTCTCAAATCCTTATCTAAAATTTTCGAGAATGTCTGGTGTCAGTAATTAGCATTCCGTGATGATTCTTTGTCGCAGTTCTGCAAGATTTTCAGGTGGAGTTGTATAGACTTTGGACTTCAAATGCCCCAAATAAAAAAATTTTGGGGTTTGTTACCATTCTCAAGTGGTTTTTGCGGAACGATATGGTCATAGAAATTCTTTCTCCCTAATACAGAACTTGAAAATTATTCTTGGATTCCTCAAAACTATTAGGTTCTTAAGTTTGGGCGGTTCAAATGTGTGTTCAACATCACCTTTTGACGATAAGATCAATATTACATTATTTCGTGAATAATGAACCGATTTTGAAATTTTTGCTGGATTGTGCACAGAACATAAATAAATTTCTGACTGACCAGCACTCGACATCTCTTTCCTATTTAAAATATGTTGGGGGTTAATGCCACCTTCATGGGGGTAGTTTTTCGGAACATACTCATGATGTGAATTCGTCCCCCTCAAAACAGAAGTTGACCTGTTTTTTCAAATCTTCGAAAATTCTTCGTTTCTGAGTTCGAAGGGGAGGAGAGGGGGGGTCAAATTTTCGTTGGGGCACCCTGTGTAACAGGACGGATCGGAAAGAATTACTTTTGACCTAGGATTTTTCATCAGTGAGTCGTTTGATATCATTTTCGGCTCAAAAACGATACCACTCTGTTCCTTAGAACAAACGCGCAAAAACATACCTTAAAGACTCAGAAATCAGAGCTTAAGTTGGACACTGATTGCATATTGAGTTAAATGAAGATAATTCCATTCTGTACCTTGACAAAAGAATAATTTAATGAATGAAATACAGGTATGCCTCTAATTAAGTCTTGCTGAATGAAAGAGCTATCGTTCCAGTGAATGAACCAGACAGCTGAATAGAGTACATATTATAATCATCATCTGAAATCTCACTTATCTCGAGCACTTTGACATTTTCATGTATAAAAATAAAATAGTGAATGAGTGTAGTGATCATCAGTAAATCGAGCGACAATGGTTGAATCCTCAGCCAACGATTCAAGCGCCCTGGCGCCAAATGACGTCACGCGTGCTCTATACACTCCAACTGTTGAATAATTATGGATCAATGAATATCATGAGAATTCATGAACGTTTGGTGGTACGATAAATACATTTTATGTTAACATTTAAATGTTTCAACTCCTTCACAGATTCTTTTGCTTTTGAATTAATAAATTCGCGCTCTTTTTGATCGATTTTCGCCCGTTATATGTAACTTCACATCTCATTTTTGTCAAAAGTGTCAACTGAGTGAAGTTTAGGATAAAGTCTGTGCCTAAGCCTAATTTTCTTTCACGATTCATATACATACAGACTCATACAAAGAATAATGGAAAGAGATTGCCATAATCAAGATATACGAAAATTATTTGACTTACCTTAGACAAATATGAGTTGATCCAGTTCACGAATGTCTTTTTCTGTACTCTTTCTTGTTCATCTGAAAAAAAGTCATCAATATTAAAATTAGAAGGATAAAAACAACAACCGACCAATCACTATTTCAATTGCACTTATCATACACGTATACAAACATTGTCAAAAGTCTTGGCCCCACTAGGTTTCTCAAGAAACAAACAATCTATGTTCTGGAAATGAGATGAATATTGTCCTCTGTTTCTACTTCAATATTTTTGATAGAAAATATTTGTTTCTTATTCTTTGCTTTATGCAGGATGAGAAAAAATCTAAATTTATCGATTATTTATTTTTGATTAATTATGGTTATTCCACAACTGAATCCAGATTCAATACTCCGTATTACCACCTCTTTCAATCAACTGTCTAGGCATTCCACGAATTAAGTCATTAATGAAATTTTCAGGCATATCGTTCTATTCTTCCTGAAGGGCTAAACTCAATTCCTGAAGAGTTGAAGGGGAATTTTGGCAACTGGATATTGCTCTCCCTAAAAAATCCCATACGTGCTCAATTGGATTCATGTCTGGTGAGATTGCTGGCCAGTTCATTCTCTGGATATTGTTCTTTTGAAGAATGTTTTGGAACCTTCGCTGTGGTGGGGCGTTATCATCCTGATAAATGAAATTATACCCAAATTCGTTGCGCAGAGGAACATTGATTGGTTCAGTGATATTTTCTACGTAGATCGCACCAGTCATTCTTCGTTCAACAATACTAAGAGGGGAACGGCGACCGAGCATTATAGCCCCCCCAGTACATTATTGATTCGCCCTGAAAGGGAACCAGTCTCCCGGCGAAATTGAGTCGTTCTTGTCTGCCTGTACCTCTCCAAACCCTTTCTCGTCGACTATCGCCTTGTAAACCGAATCGTGACTCGTCCGCAAAAAGTACGTTGCGCCATTGTGGTAAAAGCCAGTCTTGGTGGTGTTCTGCCGATTGCCGACTGGTAGCTCTATGTTCAGGTGATAGCCGAAGTACTCTTAAAGGTCTTCTGTCCCTTAAATTTGAGGAATGCATTCGTCTCCTAATGGTACTGGTTGAGACTACCCGTCTATAGGTCCTCAAAAAATGACTACGAAGGGCTGTTACAGATACCGTTCTATGCCTTCGAGTAAAATTTGCGATATAATGGTCTTCCCTTGCAGATGTTACTCTGGATCGACTAGGCACCGGTCTTCGGGCAACGCTGCTGGTTTCCAGGAAAAGGGCCACTATGCGCCTTACTGAAGTGCGTGGAATATTCAAACGATGCGCCATCTGGTGGTGAGACAAAGCTTCTTGATGTAGGGCTACTATTCTTGGCCGGTCAAACTGAGAAATTGGATGTCCCGACATTTTCCACGGAATATTCTCAATATTACAACTCTCGTTATTCGCAGAAAACTGATCAACTTCGAATACACCTGTATTCTCCCGAACAAGAAACATTTTTTGCTGGGTTATTGTTTTCATTCAAGTGATAAGACAGTGAACATTCAACAAGTTGAGAGTTGCTAGTTGGGGCGAAGGCTTTTTAGGATGTGTGTAAGTATAATATGAATATCCAAATGAATTGATAAAAAAATTAACAGGCGGAATAATATTCAATTTCCAAGATGATTTCAATTATTACTCATGTCTATAGAGAAATGTGTATATTGGAGAAGAAATAAGTTCGTGCGGTCTAGATAACATATGTCGCTACTAGTTTATTAGTCCATTGTTTCATCTAGAACCACCTTCATTTTGCAGTTCATCATAATGACTTTCTTCTCATTACCTGTCATTTCACTGAAGTGTTTGAAGATGTTTGTTTAATAATATTTAATAGTCTATGAATAAATCCTTTGATTGGTGGGGTGATTTGAAGCTTTATGTATTGTGACAGCTTCAAACGGTTACAATTCCTTTCTTATAGACAGAACGGTATCCAATAAACAATAGAAAATGGCATTAAATCTCATGTACCCAATCATAAAAGAGGACAATACACAGAAATATTTTTCGTTATCTTATGTCAATGAAAATTTTGCTTATTATTTCAAAAATATTTTCAATTAAAACGCAGCTTTTAAAACCATAAATACCCTTAGTACCTACATAAAAAACAATAAGGATCGAACAAATAAATAAAATAAATCTGGAGTCTACAAGTTGACTTGCAACGATTGCCCTTTAGTATACATCGGCCAGACAGGTAGATCATTCAAGAAGAGAATACAAGAACACCAAAGGAGTTATATATTATTCCGTACATTCAACATATGCTAATCATCTTAAGGAATTCAGGCACAATTTCAACAATAACTATGAAATTATCCACGTTGAAAGCAAAAGTTCTAGATTTACACTTTGCCCGTGAAATCCTTTTGAACAAACAAACAGATGTTGACAAGTCTCCATTACCGAATATCTTTCCCTAATGGCATTTTTTTGCGGCAAACTGCAATAAACGTCTTGAGTTTTTATGATTTTTTCTCCCCTTATTTCGTCATGTACCTAACAATGTATTTAAACTCAGTTACACCATCAGCCAGTAGAATGTACATACCAGATGAAGCCACATCGTAGTGAAACAATTGTTGTAGTACAAACATTTTTGTGGCAATAAAATTCTGTCTCTTATGTATTTTTCAATTAAAATGAGTTTCCGCCAAGTAAAGACCGAATCAATCAAATATGCATTACTATAGTTTTTCGTCAATAAGGACCAAGACTTCAATGAGAAAGTTATTATGGAGCTACCTTTAAAATGTCAACAAATTATAGTACGTCTTTGGCCCATATCAGACACTTAGAAACATGTGAAATAGAATTTTTGAAGTTCACGTAAAATAATGGATTTTTCCCCAATCTGGTTTATTTAGTAGCTGAACTTATTCTCTTTTCCATGCAGAAATGAATATGGAGATACTGCGAAAACCGGAAAACTCAAGAGTGCGCGCTAATTGTTTATTGCAACATCAGCAATTCTAATCACATGTATCTGTTGATATTTTTATGAGGTATACAAACGTAACACCACTTTATCCATTAAGAAGCCCACACATTTTCTCTATCGGTCAGTAATTACTAGTGGTGACAAGATCATTTCTAAATATAGAAAAACAATCAATCTTATCGACTGGATTCCATGAAGTCAAGTAAACATCAGATTTATTTGAGAAAAAAATATTAATCGGCCATTAAAGCTGAACACAATGACATCACCTCGCATTATTTTTGACAATTTCATCATGGCTATTCAGTCATTATTATAGAGATAAGGCTTATTTTATTTGTAACTGTTGCAGTTTATAGTTGGATAATCAATATAAATATCATGCAATGATAAAATACTTATTCGGGACCTATGATAATTTATCGTAGAAAATTTTTGGAACAAATTGATCAAATATTTAAGTAGGTAGATCTTGGCAGTTTCATTGAATAATACACATATATACAGTGTAGAAACCCCTTATAAAATTATTCGTGTACTTATCTTACAAAATTATAAAAAACACTGGGACACTTCAAATTCAATGGTTTTTAAGCATAAATTTAAAGTGAAAACCCTGTATATTTTTATATTTTTTAAGGCTCCTTAATAACTTGAATTCAATGAACTATATCATGTATGGTCTATGATGAAAAATACCGGATGGAATTTCGAAAGTATTTATAATTGTTTTCGACAATAAAATCCATTATTCCAAAATTATCTAAAATTTGGATATTCATATTATACTTACACACATCCTAAAAAGCCTTGGCCCCCACTATCAACTCTAAACTTGTTGAATGTAACATGACAATTTTTTTTTGTGTGAAATCTTTACTATCTAATCCCTTAAATGAAAACAATAAACCAGCAAAAAATGTTTCTTATTCAGGAGAATACAGGTGTATTCGAAGTTTATCAGTTTTCAGCGAATAACTAGAGTTGTAATATTGAGCATATTCCGTGGAAAATGCCGAAACATCCAATTTCTCAGTTTGCTCGGCCAAGAACCACCAGATTGCGCAACGTTTCAATTTTCCACGGACTTCAGTAAGGCGCCCTTTTCCTGGAAACCCACAGCGTTGCCTGGAGACCGGTGCCTGGTCGAACCAGAGCAACATCTGCCAGTTAAGACCATTATATCGCAATTTTACTCGAAGGAATCGAACGGTATCTGTAACAGCCCTTTGAACTCATTTTTTGAGGACCTATCGACGTGTAGTCTCAACCAGTACCATAAGGAACTGTAGCATTCCTTAAATTTAAGGACAAGAAGACCTTTAAGAGTACCTCGGCTATCAACTGGACATAGAGCTACTCGTCGTGGGCAAAACACCACCAAGACTGACTTTTACCACTTTTTTACTTTTTTCGGACCAGTCACGCTTCAGTTTGCAAAGTGATAGAAAGGGTTTGGAGAGGTCCAGGCAGACTAGAGCGACTCAATTTCGCCCGGAAAGTTGTGCCCTTTAAAGGCGGAGCAATAATGTGCTGGGAGGTATAACGTTACGTCGCCGTACCTCTCTTATTATCGTTGAACGAACAATGACTGGTGCCATTTACGGAGAAAACATCATTGAACCAATCATTTTTCCTCTGCGCAACGAATTTTGGGATAATTTCATTCATCAGGATGATGAATGAAGTGTTCAAAAGAATCTTCAAGAGAACAATATCCATAGAATGAACTGGCCAGTAAACTCACCAGACACGAATCCAATTGAGCACGTATGGGATGACTTAAAGAAAGTAATATCCAATCGCCAAAACCCACCTTCACCTTTCCAGAAATTGAGTTTAGCCCTTCAGGAAGAATGGAACGATATGGAATAATTATAATTAATCATAAATAAATAATAGATAAATTTGGATTTTTTCTCATTTTTCCTATTTTGTCTCATCCTGCATAAAGCAAAGAGTAACAAACAAAGATTTTCTACCAAACATTTTGCAGTTGAAATAGAGAAAAATATTCATTTCCAGAACATAGATTGTTTATTTATTTTTTGTACTCCTTTGAAGACGGCCGAAAGACCAAGACACGTGTCAGGAGTCTGAATAAACTGTGAAATATAAAAACAGTGTGAACTTTTTTTAAATAAGTAGTATAGTATGTTGAATAATATCATTTCGAAGAAAAGTATACGGAAGTTTATTTGATAATGTGATGGAAGTTCACCTGAACTGAAAAACTATATATTCCTGAAGATTTTTAATTTTATTTTCAGACTTGCACATCATAGCGTGCTGCGTGTATCTCTATAGCGTGACATGTTAAAAGGACGATGATTTATTTTTGAGAAATACAAAATAGTTTACGAAATAACAAAATACCTTACGACATGAATTAATCGATATATAGACCAGTGATTTCTCGGCTTGAGCTATTTTATATTTATGTGTTGGGTTGTTCTGAAAATAATTTCATTTTTTTTAGGAAAATGAAGAAAAATTTTCGTATAATGAATAAATATTTTATTATAATGAATTATATATTGGCCTTTCTGGTTCAACACTTTTCGTCATCTTTCTGGTAGTAGTATGATTTCATTATCATAAAATTTTTGGTCTTTGCTGGCAAAAAACTGGGGATTTTTGACCTCTTCATTTGAAATAAAGGTTTAACCGTCCAAAAATTTTGCAATGATCAGAACAAATAATAATCTGAAGGTGCCAGATCTCGAAAATATGGTCGGTGTGGCAGTGTATCGCATTCAAACTGTAAAAGCTTTTGGCAAGTGACCAAACCTATACGAGGTCTCGCATAATCTTGGTGGAACACTACTTTTCTGTTGATTAATTCTGGCCTTTTCTGTTGGGAATCATTCAGTTTGACCAGCTGATGATAGTAGACTTCCGAATTGATTGTTGTGTTATTAAAAGCTCAAAAAAAAAATTTCTTCAAACACCCACCAAACAGAAAACATCACCTTTTTTATGGATATTGGCTTTCGAAATGTTTTGAACCGGTGCAAACCTGGCTCTGAAAACTGGCAAGAGTTACAGTTATCTGGATTTTACGGTCCTCTGTTATGCTGATGATGCAGTACTCCTCGCGGAAAATGAGGACGATCTATAGAGAAACCTCCAACGCTTCATCAATATAGCAAAGCAATTCAATATGTTATGTTATTTATGGCGAGCAGGCGTCTGTCCACCCTACCACTGCGTCCGCATGGACTATTATGGTTCACCCCTAATTTATATCTCCCCGACGAGATCCAGTTTTTGGATGAAACCGATAATCTTGTTCAGAGGTAATTTTTTCAGTTCCCTGTGGGCTATAAAAGCCTGGCCAAAGATCTCGAATCTGATGCAACTCACCGCTGGGCACTCTGAGACGATGTGCATGGCTGTTTCAGTGTCCTCAAGACACAGCCTCCATTCATCGTCTTCAGCCAGACCGATTTTGTGCAAATGCGCTTTCAGTCTGCAGTGACCTGTCATAATTCCGACAAGTGTTTTTAGTTTGGCCCTATCCAGACCTAGCGCTAGGTTCGCCATCTTTTTGTTTGAAGCTGTTCCAAGAAACAACTTCGAATGTTTCAGGCCAGAATGGCTCCGCCAGAAAGACTCTAGCCTTGAGTTCATATTGCCTGTTATCGCCTCGTTAGCCACGTCATGTGGTATTCCCAGGAATGGTTCCGGTCCTACCAGAGGCAGCGCAGCTCCAGCAAATGCCAGCCGATCTGCCTCCTCGTTACCCAAATAGTTTGAGTGGCTCGGTATCCAAACCAAAGTGACTCCGTTATATATACCGAGCCTGTTTAAAGCCGTGCGGCAACTCCAGACTGTTTTTGAGGTACAAGAGCTGGATTCTAAAGCTTTTAGTACTGACTGACTATCAGTAAATATTTTGATTTTATCGTGGTAGATTTGCCGGATTAATTCAATATGAACATTGCCATTCAAAAAACTTAATGCATGACAACAGCAAAAGAACCTCTCCGATGTAAACTGGAAGTCAATCAGAACGTTATAGAGCAAGTAATGTCCTTTAAGTACTAGGCAGTTGAACTATCCAGTTTCGGTTATATTGAGGATGAAGTGTCCCAACAAGGTATGAGAGCTAACAAAATCGCAGGCTGCCTTAACGACACGATATGTAGGAATAAACATCTCAATATAAAGACAAAGGCAAGAATCTACAAGGACACCATACGACCGATCATCACTTACAAGGCGTATGTTGGGAACAGCAGAAATGAGAACTCTTCGTAGAATTACTGGAAAAACTTTGTACCCCAGAGAAAGCAGTGAAGACATAAGAAGAATGTGTGAAGTGCAAAACATCCAGGATTGGATAACCATCAAAAAGAGATAATGAAAGGCGCACATAGAGAGAATGTGGCATTAAAGAATCGTAAAAGGAGCTAGAGACAGCTCACCTATAGGTAGGAGGAGTATCGGCCTTCCAAAAAAAAGATGGCGTGATAAATCACGTCCTGAATAGGGACATCATCGATGGAGAGCAGGAACCGCATTCCACCAGACCAATTTTGGACCACATTCTCGAGTAATTCAGGCATTATTTCATCAATAACTCGAGTTATGTTGGTTCCCAAAGCGTCTATTGTTTCTGGTTTATCAGCATAAACCAATGACTCTCGAAATAATGTTATCGCCAAATATTTCTTTCAATAAATCAATTATTACGGTAGCAGCATGAGGTGTAGCACCATCTTGTTGGAACCAAAACACTTCTGGGTCGATACCATCCAAATTTTGAAAATAATCATTGATCACCGATCTGTAACGAGCACCAATCACTGTAACATTAGCTCCAGCATCGTTTTAAAAGAAATATGGACCGATGATGCCTCCAGCGTGTAAAGCACACCACAGAGTGCATTTTTAGGGATGCAATGGAACCTGCAGAACTTCTTGGGGATTGTTTTCACTTCATATGCGGCAATTTTGCTTGTTTACATAGCCGTTCAACCAGAAATGAGCTTCATCACTAAACACAATTTTACGATAAAAAAGTGTATCAACTTCAAGCTGTTCTATGGCCCAATCAGCAAGCAAACGACGCTTATTATGGTCAAGTGGCTTCAGTTCTTAAACCAGTTGGATCTTGTATGGGTGTAGACCAAAATCTTTACGCAAAACGTGGTGGATGCACAGAGTCCAACTTGTTGTGAACGTCGACGAATAGACAAATTTGGATCATCATTAACACTATGACTTACAGCAGCGATATTTTCTTCTGTACGTACAGTTCTTTGTCTTGTTGTTGTAGCATCGAGTAGAGAAAATGTTGTCCGAAATCTACAATAGTTCGACGAATAAGCTGCTCTGATGGATGATTATGTAAACCATACATTTCACGAATTGCTCTATAAGTTTGGCGAATACAACATTGATTTTGAAAATTTTCAATAATTTATAAACGTTGTTGCGTTTCCATGATTATTTGTCAATGCTTACTGAACAAAAATGTCAAAACAACATGGCTTCTACCTTCTGTCAAATCACAGTTATCCCTTTCTTGTTCTATTACTCTAAAAAAAAAACACCCGATAGAAGCATAAAACTTTCAAATGTTGAATTTTTGGTTGTTAATGTTGGCCAGTTTTATCGTGGTATGAACACATTGAAGATCTTTGCTTTAAAGTGAATTCTGCTTGTTATTGTATTAAATATTTGAAGGACTTTATTGATATGAGAACAATGGGGAAGCTTCAGTTTGCTCAGTTTTAATCTAGTGTTAGATATTGTGTTAATTTATTTGGAAATACAACACAGTCTAAAAGAGTATTTTGAGTATTTTTCATACAGAAAAGAATAATTCGAAATACTTTTTCGTTATCTTACAGAAAAAGCTGAAGAAGTGTCTAAAAAAGGAATACTCACGGTTTATGGTGTTTTTATTCAAGAACCTTTATTATTTTTTTTCAACAACAAACATTTATTTGAAATAGATAGAGCAGAAAAACATCATGATACAAGTAATGTCCATTCCGACAAGGGAGTTTATTATACATTCATAAAATTATTTAACAATCTACCGAGTCAAATAAAGTTAGTAAGTATTCAGAAGGTTTTTAAGAGAAAATTTAATAACTTATTAGTGGATATGGAACCATATTCCACTGGGGAGTATCTGTTGTGGGGAAGTGATTAAATATGACGATAATTTCCTTATGTTTCTCTTTGTAAAGCATTTGTAAATCAATAAATTATTTTTATTATTATATGAAATTAGGAATAAGAACAATATTCTATTTCCGCTAATATATATTAGCGGAAATAGAATATTGTTTTTATTCATAATTTCAAGATGAATTTCCGTCAAGACCGGAACAATCATAGATATTATTACATGTGTTTCATTTAACTAAAATAAGTAAATTCAATCAGGGGCAGTGAAATAAAAGTATTCAATACTCGTTTTCAACTATTTATAGCACAGAAATCGTGAAATGGGGCATTAATCCTATCCTACCTTGCCTTCCGATAATGCAGAACTCCAAGTCTGAATGCACCCACAACCAAGCAGACAGAATTTATCGAACACAACTGGCTGATTCCCAGTTTGCATGCCCGAATAGAACTGAGGTTTGTTAGGGAGGTTGATATAGTCTATAAAAATGCGCAACCCCCAATAAGCGGAATAACTTCGATATGCCTCAACATCTTCCTCATAAATTCAGAATATCATGGTACCGGGGTTAATGCACGTTTTATCAATACCCATTCCATAAGTCTTCTTCTTGGTCACGCACCACATCCCTCTGACCCAATTCTAATACGACGCAATTAAAGATATTGTTTTTCAGGTCTAAGTGTGTGTCAAATACAGAGTCTCTTTTTAGAATTTCTCGTCCGTTTGACTGTTTCATTTTCAAGTTCTAATATATTCAAAATATATTATTATACACACATAGTCAAAAGTCTTGGCCCCCGTAGGTTTCTCAAGAAATAAACAATCTATAGTCTGGAAATGAAATGGATATTTTCCTCTATTTCAAGTGCAATATATTTGATAGAAAATCTTTGTTAACCTGCTTTATGCAGGATGAGACAGAATAGGAAAAATGAGAAAAAATATTAATTTATCGATTATTTATTTTTGATTAAATACAGTTACTCCACAATAGTCCGTATTACCACCTCTTCTTTCAATCAACTGTCTAGGCATCCCACGAATCAAGTCATCAATGAAATTTTCAGGCATATCGTTCCGTTCTTCCTGAAAGGCTAAACTCCTGAAATGTTGAAGGTGGGTTTTGGCGATTGGCTATTGATCTCCATAAGTAATCCCATACGTGCTCAATTGAATTCATACCTGGTAAGTTTGCTGGCCAGTTCATTCTCTGGATATTGTTCTCTTGAAGAATCTTTTAAACCCCTCGTGTGCGGTGTGCTGGGGCGTTATCATCCTGATAAATGAAATTATCCTCAAATTCGTTGCGCAAAGGAACAATGATAGGTTCAGTGATGTTTTCTACGTAGATGGCATCAGTCATTGTTCGTCCAACGATAATAAGAGGGGTACGGCGTCCGAATATTATACCCCCAGCACATTATTGATCCGCCTTGAAAGGGTACAACTTCCCGGGTGAAATTGATTCACTCTAGTTTGCCTGGATCTCTCCAAACCCTTTCTGGCGACTATCACTTTGAAAACCGAATCGTGACTCGTACGACAAATGGACGTTGAGAATTGTGGTAAATACCTGTCTTGGTGGTGTTCTGCTCATTGCCGAAGGGTAGCTCTATATCCAGGTGAAAGCCAAGGTACTCTTAAAGGTCTTCTTGCCCTTAAATTTATGGAATGCAACCGTCTCCTTATGGTACTGGTTGAGACTACCCGTCTATAGGTCATCAAAAAATGGTTTTGAAGGGCTGTTACAGATACCGTTCGATTCCTTCGAGTAAAATTTGCGATATAATAGTCTTCCCTTGCAGATGTTACTATGGGTCGACCAGGCACCGGTCTCCAGACAACGCTGCCGGTTTCCAGGAAAAGGGCCACTATACGCTTTACTGAAACCCCTGGAATATTCAAACGTTGCGCAATCTGGTAGTTCGACAAAGCTTCTTGATGAAGGGCTACTATTCTTGTCCGGTCAAACAGAGTAATTGGATGTCCCGGTATTTTCCACGGAATTTTCTCAATATTACAATCCTCGTTATTCGCTGAAACTGATTAACTTCGAATACACCTGTGTTCTCCTGAACAAGAAACATTTTTTGCTGGTTTATTGTTTTCATTCAAGTGATAAGACAGTGAACATTCCACACACAAAAAATTGTCATCTTAATTCAGTAAATTCAGAGTTGTTAGGGGAGGGGGGCAAGAGTTCTAACAATGTGTGTATTAGACTGGGCCAAAAAAAATGACTATTTTTGTTTAATGATATTGTGAAAATATCATTCATGATGATAAAAAAAATTCTCGTGAAAATTTGAGCCCTTAATAATAGCATTAAGGGGTGTATCGTTACGACTCTTAGTTTTTTAACAGTAATCGCATTTTTTCACTCCAATCTTGTCAATTATTAATCTGAAAAATTTGAGTTATGCATATTTTCAAATGAAATTTAATTCCCTACAAAAAAGCTCTCTTTGTGAATGAATGTGAAACAAACCGTTTGCTTGTTATCGAGCCTTAAACATTGATTAATTTTTTCAATTTTGCGTTTCGATTTTGCATTTCTGTAACTACCAGAAATATCAATATTTTTATGGTACAAAATACGTATTTTAAGGGAAATTTAATACTCTACAAAAAAGTTTCTTAACATTTTTCATTTGTTTCACTCCTCTCAAAGTTATTCGACGTTGAAGTTAAATTCAAAAGTAATTTATCGTTTTTTTTTCGCATTACACATGATTTTTTCCACTTGATTGAAAAATGTATCACTTAAATATTGAAAGTAACTTTTTTCTGTTGGACCACTAAACTTTTTTCTATAAAATTATAATTTATTGATGTATTATATTGCTTTTTAACGATTAGTTATATACATAAAATCATTTTTAATGTATTTAACTAACTCTAATAATACAAAAAAAGTGAAGAAGATAATTATTGAAAATCTGATAAATAAAAAATCTTCAAATACTAAAACCAGAAAATACGAAGTAGCAAGCGATTCAGATGCATTTGTAGAAAAAGATATCAGTGACTTGTCGAATCGCTCATCATATTCAAAGAATTTGATTTGCCGTATGATTTTAATGATGAAGATATAAGCAATTGGCCCCATAATGATAGTTTTCAAGAGTGTAAGCAATTTTTCGGAAAATTAGCTGTCGTCAACGATGTTGCTGAGCGTGGTGTATCATTAATTGAAGATTACAATAAGTGTCTCACTAAAAACGAAGAAAAACTTCAATATTTGTTGCTAGCCCTTAGTGAACATCGAAAAAAGTTTCCAAATTGTAATAAAAGTAATTTCATTGAGTAGTTTTTTTTTCAATTGATCATTCTCCATGACTTGATAATAATTAAAGCAATATGAAATATAAATTATAAGTGAAAATAAAATGATTTTTTATCTCTTTTATTACTTCTTTTTGTTTTGACTTATTATTCAATTTTTTTCTGTAAATAAAACTCTGTTAGAGTTAGTTAAATACATTAAAAATGATTTTATGTATATAACTAATTCTTAAAAAGCAAAATAATACATTGATAAATTATGATTTTATAAAAAGAAGTTTAGTGGTCCAAAAGAAAAGAGTTACTTTCAATATTTAAGTGATAAATTTTTCAATCAAGTGGAAAAAATCATGTGTATCGCGAAAAAAACGATAAATTTCTTTTGAATTTAACTTTAACGTCGAATAACTTTGGAAGGAGTGAAATTAATGAAAAATGTTGAGAAACTTTTTTTGTAGAGTATTAAATTTCCTTTAAAATACGTATTTTGTACCATAAAAATATTGATATTTCTGGTAGTTACAAAAATGCAAAATCGAAACGCAAAATTGAAAAAATTTATCAATGGTTATGGCACGATAACAAGCAAACGGCTTGTTTTATTAGGAGTACAATAATAAGTACTAATAATAATAAGTTACCGCCGTTTTTTAACACAAATTAAATATTTATTATAGAAGAACGGTGTGAGACTGCTTGCTGAGTGACTTCAAATGTTAGAGCAAGTTCTTTTTGTGTTTGAGAGATTCATCTCTCATTATTATGTTGTTCTTGAATGTCCAAACTATTTTTTAAGCCGGTTATCATCTGCGAAAACTAACCAAAACTCCGTGCCGTGCCATCTACAATAAAACGGCAGAAACTTATTTGTACTCCTAATACATTAATTTACAAAGAGAGCTTTTTTGTAGGGAATTTAATTTCCTTTGAAAATACGCATCGCTCAATTTTTCAGATCAATAATTTAATAAATTAATTACTGTTGAGAAACCAAGAGTCGTTACGATACACCCCTTAATACTATTATTAAGGGCTCAAACTTTCACGATAATTTTTTTTTATCATCATGAATGATATTTTCACAGTATCATTAAAAAAAATATTTTTAATGATTTTTATATGACACTACTTACGCATGTTAGCCATTGTTTATTTCTGAAATTGATAGTTGTATTTCTTAATATCTACCATTTAATCATGAAAAGGTACACACTCCAACAGCGTTCACAAATAATCCAAATTTATTATGAAAAATCGCGATCTGTTATTCCAATTTTACGTGCTTTAACTCCAATTTTGATCGCTATAATCGTCATGATAAAAGAAGAGTTGAACGTTTAGTGAAGAAGTTTGAAACAAATTTTACACTTCATGATGCTACAGTGCCAATGAGACAATGAAATGCCAGAAGTGAACAGAATATTGCTGCCTTACCTGGAAGTGTTCGTGAAGACCAAAATTTATCGATTTCTGGACGTTCACCAGAATTAGGCATCTCCAGACGTCTTTGTGACGAATTTTACGAAAAGACCTTGGTTCACAACCACACCGATTTGTTTTAACCGAAGAACTGATGACACAATGACTTTTATGAAAACAAGATAGATAGATAACTGCTCTTTATTGAATGGCCATCGACCTAAGTCCCTCAGCCGAGATTGAAAACAAAATTCAGTTTTTCGATTATTTCAAGAAATGGTCCGATAAATTATCCGCCTCGTTCCTTCGATTTAACTCCATTGGACTTCTTTCCTTGGGGTTAAGAAATAAAAAAAGACCCTTTAGAAAGTAAAAGTCACACTCTAAACCTGTTAGAGTCACTAGGGATGAATAAATACAATAAAACAAGGAATAGTACTCAACGAACAATTACACCTCAATTCTTCTCTACTCTTAGATAAACTGGAATTTCCAGATATCCACACTTTTTGGACTTTAGTCCCAATAAAATTTTGTACCTACTCTAATATAAAAAAGATCCAATTCCGGAAACAAATTTATTATAGTTATTCAAAAATGTAAGACCAACTACTAGCTAATTTGTTTGCGAAACGATCGTTGTATCATAATAAAATATGTGAAAATCAGAGTAACGTTAGTTAATATTATTCTAGCACGTAATATTTGTGTTCATTTGATTTTTTTTTCGGCACATTATTTTCTGTTTTCTTTACTTTATTATTTGTTAATTTATCGAAGTCGGTACAGGCAAACATGAATTAATCTCAATGTGTAAACCTGCGAAAATTAAATTTTGCTTGTACATATGTGGAGGTCCTTTACAGGCTAAGATAAGACATTCGATCGGTCAAGCTGCAATTAAATCGAGACCCAGAATGACTCGGTAAAGTGAATCATATTCTATAGTTAGAAAATCAATATTGCAAACCAACGGAAGTAGAGTTATGGCCAAGACAATAAGGGTCAGAAGAACGGTCAGTTCGTTCTAGACTATTTCTACTCGAATGGATCTGTTTCAATATAATATAGTCCGTCTAGAAAAAATCCGGAAATTATTTTTCATAATTTTGATATACTTCTTTTTTGTAACATTCTAAGGCAAAAGTAATATATAAAATAGGTTGTGCAGATAGTCGGCTATGGCCAAAGTTGCATGGCAACACTATTTGTCAAATATTGTTGATTGTCAACAGGTAAACAATTCATAAAATAATGTCGCAACTAAAAGAAAGAAAACAGGTAGAATATTTCGATATGAAAGGTTGTCGCAACGTTAAAAAATTAGTGCAATTGACTGAACTGTGGAAAAGACAATGAGACAATACAGGTGATAAAAAATGGTATGAATATGAGGCATAGACCAGTTTCAGGAAGACCACGTAAGATTAAAAGAAACAATTTGAACGATAGGGATAACTGTGATTTGACAGAAGGAAGAAGCCATGTTGTTTTGACATTTCTGTTCAGTGAGCATTGATAAATTATCATGGGAAAACTCACGCTGCAACAACGTTTACAAATTGTTTAAATTCATTTTCAAAATCGGTGTTATATTCGCCAAACTTATATTGCACTTATATTATTATAACTTCAGGAATTTAATTAAAATAATGTCACATAAGTTCCACTTATATCAAATGACATTTAAAATAAACATTCATTATAAGACATCCAAATGATATATATATATAACAAAATCCAATAAATAAAAACAAATATCTTTCAAAAATGTTTAACATAATCTTAAGAATTTCATCATAAAACTATCTTACTTAGAATATTCAATATTATTGGATATCTAACTAAGTTACTTTCTATAAAATCTCAAGATATGTGAAAACATTATTGAAAAACAAGTTTTAAGAGAGACTTTGCTTCGTCAGTATTCAAATAATTCATATTCAATAAAATGTAACATCTATATCAATATGAATTATTTGAATACTGACGAAGCAAAGTCTCTCTTAAAACTTGTTTTTCAGTAATGTTTTTACATATCTTGAGTTTTTATAGAAAGTAACTTAGTTAGATATCCAATAACATTGAATATTCTAAGTAAGATAGTTTTATGATGAAATTCTTAAGATTATATTAAACATTTTCGAAAGATATTTGTTTTCATAAGATTGATCAGCAGAAACAAAATTTTGTCTATTCAAAATATTTAATTTATAGGATTTTGGTTAACAATTTTTATTTATTGGATTTTGTTATATCATTTGGATGTCTTATAATGAATGTTTATTTTATATATCATTTGATATAAGTGGTACTTATATGACATTATTTTGATTTAATTCCTGAAGTTATAATTGTTAAATATAATTTTTTGAAATTGAATATGTAGAAGGCTAATATTAAAATATTTAAATAGTGTTTTATTTCAATTTAATGAGCCTATGGTTGGGAAAGAACCTGACTTTCAAAGAACAAAATAATCAATATAATGTTTTCTGGTTCCAACATAGAAAATTATTTGAATGGTTACAGTATTGTCTAATACCTAAGTATCAAAAACAGAAAAAATCTCTATCGCTCTTCACATTTAAATATTCTATCATTTTCATGGAAAATAACGTATCTTGGACGTCCATAATCACTATATTTTCTTATTTATACGAGCCAGAAAATCGCTTATTTCAGCTCTAACAAATGAAGTCATAATTTAATTTCATACAGGTATATCATAGCTACACGTATACTGCATATTTCGACAAATATTTGCACAGGTTTGTTGGAAAATACATTCATAGGTGCAATGTAAGTGATTTTATCTTGAATGAATCGTACATATGGTATTTTTGTTACCCTTCAAATGAGCATTATTGCTATTTCAATCATAAACAAAAAGATTAATTGGAACGGGATCATAAATTTTTGTTGCATTGTTCGGGACGTATCTTATCTCGATCAAAACAATCAAATGGAAACGCCGAACATTATCATATCAAAGATATGATAATCTTCATTTCGCATTTGAAAGTATGTTGCAGATGAATTCAATATAGCAAAACATTATCGTTTGTTGATTATTATAGAATGTTATCGTATACTTTTAGTTTGTACGTAATAAATGGAATTATTGAGAATTTTATTCATTCTGTTATTGAAAATCCCCAACTAAAGCTTTATGATATCTAAAATGATAATGAACCTTTGGTTACCTTCTCTTATTTTTGAGATACAACTGAAAGAAACAAAGAAATGGGCAAGATTTCACTGTAGAAAAGGAAAATAACGAAAATGTTCACAACTCTCAGCAGTTAACAGAAATTGGTCAATAAGAGAATTTTTGGGACCACTCAACCTTTTCATTAAAATTCATGAAAATCAAATAACAATAAGAGGATGAGAAATATTTTTTTTTTTAGGGTAATCTAAAATAGCTGGTAATTAGATGTATTATTATAATACAAATATATCAATACTTGATGAGGATTCCAAAATAAAATAAGAAGGAACGGTTTTTTACTTGATAGAAGGATTATTACAAAATTTGAATATTAAAACAGATTTAATCTGTTGTCTTCTACAATTTTAATTTCAAAAAATTCTTTGAAGAAACTTTAAGAATTAAATTAATGTCTTTATAAGCACTGCTCACATTTAATAGACGTCAAAATTCATCATACAATATCAAACGGAATTAAGAAAAACCAACAAATATAAACTGTCAATTGAAATTAAAATATAAATAAGCAAACATTTTTTGTTTCGTTCCAGGCATGCGTAATGAACTCTTCAGACAAACTTACGAAGCCCTGTTTGTTACAAAATGTATTGTTTTCTGATCCCATATTAATGAGAAATAACTCTTTCTCAAAAATATAATATAAAACATAAATTCAAGAACTTCTCAAAAACTAATTTATTTGAAATATTCAATATATTAAATTATATATTAAACAAATTACTTCAAAAAATCTCAAAACATGTAGCACATCCTCAAGAAATAATTAAAGTTACGATAAGATCAGTTCAACTTTACATATAAAAAAATAATAAAATCAATTAAACAATGTATAGACTTACTCAGTGCCATCTCAGAAACTCAGAAATTATGTTTTATATTTTTGAGAAAGAGTTATTTTTCATTAATATGGGATCAGAAAACAATACATTTTGTAACAAACAGGGCTTCGTAAGTTTGTCTGAAGAGTTCATTACGCATGCCTGGAACGAAACAAAAAATGTTTGCTTATTTATATTTTAATTTCAATTGACAGTTTATATTTGTTGGTTTTTCTTAATTCCGTTTGATATTGTATGATGAATTTTGACGTCTATTAAATATGAGCAGTGCTTATAAAGACATTAATTTAATTCTTAAAGTTTCTTCAAAGAATTTTTTGAAATTAAAATTGTAGAAGACAACAGATTAAATCTGTTTCAATATTCAAATTTTGATTCCAAAATAATAAATATGAATATTTTCAAGATATAAATTCAATCCAAGTTATCTCTGGCCAAATTTAACGACTTTTTTACTAAAAATATAACATAACTTGAAAGTTATCATCTTAATCAAAATGCAGTCTATACCATTGAGAATAGCGGAAAATTCTCCTTAGACTAGATGCTTTTATGAATATTTTTATGAAATATCGGGTGATAGAACTTTCGATAGGGATAACTGTGATTTGACAGAAGAAAGAAGTCATGTTGTTCTGATATTTCTGTTCAATAAGCATTGACAAATAATCATGGAAAGACTCACGCCACAACAACGTTTACGAATTGTTGAAATTTATTTTCAAAATCAGTGTTCTACTCGCCAAACTTATAGAGCACTTCGTGAAATTTATGGTTTGCATAATCGTCCATCAGAGCAGCTTATTCGTCGAACTACCGATAGATTTCGGACAACATTTTCTCGATGCAACATCAACAACAAGACAAAGAACTGTACGTACAGAAGAAAATATCGCTGCTGTAACGGACAGTGATAATGATGATCCAGATTTGTCTATTCGTCGACGTACACAACAAGTTGGACTTTGTGCATCCACCACATGAAAAATTTTGCGTAAAGATCTTGGTCTACACCCATACAAGATCCAACTGGTTCAAGAACTAAAGCCACTTGACGATAATAAGCGTCGTTTGTTTGCTGATTGGGCCCTAAAACAGCTTGAAGTTGATCCACTTTTTTATCGTAAAATTTTGTTTAGTGATGAAGCTCATTTCTGGTTGAACGCCTATGTAAACAAGCAAAATTGCCGTATATGGAGTGAAAACGAAAAATGCACTGTATGATGTGCTTTACACGCCGAAGGCATCATCGGTCCATACTTCTTTAAAAACGATGCTGAAGCTAATGTTACAGTGAAGGGTGCTCGTTACAGATCGATGATCAATGATTATTTGTTTCAAAATTTGAATGGTATCGATCCAGAAGTGTTTTGGTTTCAACAAGATGGTGCTACACCTCATACTTCTACCGTAACAATTGATTTATTGAAAGAAAGAATTGGCGATAACATTATTTCGAGAAATGGTCCCATTATTTGGCCTCCAATATCATGCGACATAACTCCACCGGATTATTTTCTTTGGGGTTATGTCAAGTCGTTGGTTTATGCTGATGAAGCACAACTTGAAAATGATTTTTGGATTCTTTAATACTCTTAGGTTCTCGAGTTTGGGCGGTTCAACTGTTTGTTCAACATCACCTTTAGACAGTGAGTTCAATATTAAATTATTTCGTGAATAGTGAACCGATTTTGAAAATTTCAACTGTGTTGTGCACAGCACATAAATAACTTTCAAACTAACCAACACTCGACAACAAAAAATGTTGGGGGTTGATGCCACCTTCATGGGGGTGGTTTTTTCGGACACCTGTATATTTCATTTCGTATCTTGGAAATTTCGTGAAGGAAACGAATATTATGTGCTCTCCTCAACGTGTCGATGATTTGGTGAGGAAAGGGTAGCCAATAGTCTTTCAAAATTAGATTTTAGCATTTTCTTCAGACTACAAAACAAAATATCATCTGTTATCTTCAAAATACATTAGGTAATTTCCTTTATTCTGAATAGAAAGCACCCTCGTATCTTATAAAACATTATGCTTGAAGTTCTTAAATTCAAATCCATCAAATAATCTGAAATTTTTGAATTAAAAGGAATATAATCAAACGTGCGATGTTGTTAGAAGTGGAATCAGATGGATAGTTGTCAAAACTTTGCATGACATAATAGATGAAATAAAAAGAACTTCATCAAATATGTTCAGTTCTTTTATAAATGAATGAACCAACAACCTACCTCTTATAACAGCAATATGATCATCAAACTGCGACTTGCTTCTCACGTAATCCAACTTGGAGGAATTGCTTTGGAAGCTCTGAGTTCTGTATTCACTGTACCACTCGCTACTGGAAGATGTAGCCTTGCTTCCGCTGCAGCTGGTATTATCCCAATCCTCCTGTGCAGACCTCGACACGTCCAGAGATTTGGCAAGATTCTCATCGGACGAAAACCTCTCACCAAGAGACGTATTACTGGAGGTCTTTGAAGTATTGCCAGCGTTTCCATTGGAATGTGTAGCGTATGCCGAGTCTTCCAGGAGTACCTCTTCGGAAGGTGTTCTGCTAGCCCCAAATTGTTCCGTTATAGGACTGGTAGGACTACTGATGTGCTTAATGGTCTTTCTGACGATCACCTTTTCAAATTTGATCGTTTTCAGACCTGAGCGAGGGTCTGCCTCCCTTTGAGTTGTTGTTATGGTTTCCTAAAATTTAGGTTCTTGAGCTGGAGAGAAGGCTAGTTTCCTATTACTGGTGCCTTATATATTATCAAAGTTTGAAGTGAATATTTGAGGAAGTAATGTTTAACCCAAAGATATCGACTAGTATTTAGACCGTTCAGTGAAATATTGAGCCTAAATTGGCATAAACGTGCAGAAAAGCTTAATCGATTTCTTGATATTTAAACTCTTCAATGGGCTTAAGGGAAGTAAATGCATATTTCGTGCATAAAATCAAAATTTGATTCGATATAGCTCTGGGGTATATACACACATCGTCAAAAGTTTTGCCCCCTCTATCAACTCTCAACTTGTTGATGCAACATGACAATTTTTTGTGTGTGGAATCTTCACTATCTTATCACTTAAATGAAAACAATGAACTACCAAAAAATGTTTCTTGTTCGGGAGTGTTCCGTCTCATTAGAGACGGCCCTATCGTTCGAAATTAGTTTGTCATTCGATACTTATGTCTTTTACGTTGATATGCGATCTAGCAGATCAAACTGTTTATTTTTACTCGACACTTCAGATTATTGGTTTTTTAATTATTCTATATGGCCTTAGAAAACATGGAAAGTCAATTAGAGATTTGGATATATTTATGCCTGTGTATTTCACATGTAGCAGCATTCGGAATTACAAACTGACTCTATCCTTTTTTACTTGCAATATTCTCATGATTTTTCTGTAACCAATAAGAAGGCTTATCTCGATCATTCAGTCCACCTCCAGATGGACCTTCCAATCATTTACGTTAATTTCCCTCTTTTTATTAGAAGGGGTGCATCGAGCACCTCTAACGTTCGGTCTTTGAAAAGACTGTAAAATCATTATTATTCCTAATAGTCAAAGTGGTCGGTCGTATGTAGCACTTGCTACATCATGCATTATTATTCGTGATAATCAAAGTGATGTACGTAGCTTGTGACATTTCGGTCCAAGCTATCGCGGTTATTATTGATACATAGTAATCCAGTCGATAATTATATAATAACCAAATATATAATATATAATAACCATATATATAATAACCATATATATAATAGCCAAATTATTGGCAAATTCATATGTTGTTAGTGTAATAATCATTCCTTTAACTTGGTTTATATACAGTAAACCAAGAATTATAGTTCGCTGTTGTCGTAGTGTAATACGAGTGTTTTACTTTAATTCCTTAACATTTCCGTTGGTTTATCTTATTAGATAAACAAAGCTAGTTCATCATCGAGATAACTACATACAAGTGCCCTTGAAGTAAAACTCTTCGTCAAATAAGCAAAAATACAGTCCACTATAAACCTTTCGAAATTAATCAACGAGATTAATTAATTTGCAATTGTCTGTTATTTCAAAATACTGAAATAATAGGCAAAATACTGCGGTAAATTAACCGTGGTACGAAACAGGGAGAATACAGATGTATTCGAAGTTAATCAGTTTTCAGCGAATAACGAGAGTTGTAATATTGAGAATATTCCGTGGAAATGCCGGGACATCCGATTTCTCAGTTTGACCGGGTCAGAATAGTAGCCCTATATAGAAGCTTTGTCGAACCACCAGATTGCACAACGTTTGAATATTCCACGGACTTCAGTAAGACGCATAGTGGCCCTTGTCTGGAAACTGGCAGCGTTGCCCGGAGACCGGTGCCTGGTCGACGCGGAGTAACATCTGCAAGGAAAGACCATTATATCGCAAATTTCACTCGAAGGAATCGAACGGTATCTGTAACAGCCCTTCGAACTCATGTTTTGAGGACCTAAAGACGGGTAGTCTCAACCAGTACCACAAATAGACGGTTGCATTCATCAAATTTAAGGGCGAGAAGACCTTTAAGAGTACCTCGGCTATCATCTGAACATAGAGCTACCCTTCGGCAATGTGAAGAACACCAAGACTGGCTTTCACCACAATAGCGCAACGTACTTTTTTCGTACCAGTTACGATTCGGTTTACAAAGTGATAGTCGACGAGAAAGGGTTTAGAGAGATCCAGACAGACTAGCGCGACTCAATTTCGGCCGGAAAGTTGTGTCCTATCAAGGCGGATCAATAATATGCTTGGGGTTATAATGTTCGGTCGTCGTACCCCTCTTATTATCGTTGAACGAACAATCATTGAACCAATCATTGTTCCTCTGCGCAACGAATTTGGGAATAATTTCATTTATCAGGATGATAACGCCCTGCCACACCGCACACGAAGCGTTCAAAACATTTTTTAGGAGAACAATATCCACAGAATGAACTGGCCAGCAAACTCACCAGACATGACTCCAATTGAGCACGTATGAGAATACTTAGGGAGAGCAATATCCAATCGCCAAAATCCATCTTCAACTTTTCAGGAATTGAGTTTAGCCCTTCAGGAAAAATTGGACGATATGCCTGAATATTTCATTAATGACTTAATTCGTGGGATGCCTAGGCGTATTGGGCAGTTGATTGAAAGAAGAGGTAATACGGACTATTGAATTTGGATTCAGTTGTTAATTGTGTTTTTTCGAACCCAACTCCACAGTTAAGCTGCATAATCATTATATGTTTTTAGAGCTTATATAGCAAGGCTTGTATGTGAAAAAGTTCACATAACTCTATGCAGTAGTTTTTGGTTGGTGCCCTTCTAAATATGGACAGCAATAAGCTGCATTTTCGTCATGTTTTACTTTTTATTTAGGTAAAAATGCTGTTCAAGCCAGAAAGAAGTTAACTGATGTATATGGAGAAGATGTGTTGACAGTACAGTAGAATGATGTTCTTCAACAGAAAAGGCCAGAATTAATCAACAGAAAAAGCCAGAATTAATCAACAGAAAAGGTGTAGTGTTTCTCTAAGATAATGCGAGACCTCATACAAGTTTGGTCACTTGCCGAAAGCTTTTACAGCTTGAATATGATACACTGCCACACCCACCATATTCTCTAGATCTGGCGCCTTCGGTTTACTTCAAATGAAGAGGTTAAAAATCACCTGGATCAGTTTTTTGCCAGCAAAGGCCAAAAATTTTATGAACGTGGAATCGTGCTATTACCATAAAGATGGCAAAAGGTGTTGGATCAGAACGGCTAATATATAATTTAATAAAATATTTATGCATTAAACAAAATTTGTCTTTCATTTTCCCCCCAAAAAAAAGCGAAATTACTTTCCGAACAACGCAATACGCATGTTAATCACATTAATGAAAACTGATTCACTTCTTCGAATATGTCACTTTTTAAATTAATTGAATAATTCACATATTTGTTGATTTCATTAATTTCAAGTTATGAATTGAACACATAACGCGTTTGGCTACATTGTAACTTCATAAAATGCCTTTAAGAAATTGGTAAAGAATTTGGTACCAAACAATATCAAAATGTATTCAGTTCTAAGATGAAAATACAATAAAATTTTCAAGAAAAACTACCGGTTTTCCGGTAATAGAACTATTAAGGGTAGAAAGCAATAAATTGCGACACAAATCTCAATATGCAATATCCGATCGTTCATATATTCACAAGAAGTGAATAACATTTAAACATCAAAAAACATAACCGATTTAAAAGCAATTTCCCGAACACACTCTAAAATGTCAATCAACGTTTCTAACTAGTTATTTATATTAATTGACTCATTAAGAGATTCAGGCGCCAACAATACAATTAAATATAAACAAATAGACTCAGATCGCTGAATCATTCTATAGAACCGACTTGCATAATGTCAATCGGTGTTTCAATCGATTATTCCGGCTAGGTTGGCTTTATTGTAGTTTCCCATATTGTCGGTCGCCTGCTAGAATTGCAAATAGGGTCTAAAAATAGAGTTTGCACAGAACAAACAAATTAACTTCTTTCGGAATGACGACAGAGATAATCATCTAGATTTAGTGTCCCCATTTCATTGAATACCTACAATAATTAAGGTACGGAAAATATATGGCGTTAATTTGAACAAATTAATTTGTCAATTTTTCTCTTTATGATGCTTTTGTTCCGGGAAACAACGTGCTATAATTTCGTTTTTTAGAGTGACAGAACTTTTAATTGAAATAAAACACATTTAAACTAAGATTAAAGCCAAATTTTCTTTCATTTGAAAGATAATTTTATGATATTTATGTTTTAAACATAATTTCCGGCATATGTCCACCACGACTAGCTCTGAGGAACCGCATTCGGCCAGACCAATTTTGGACAACTTTTTTCGAGTAATTCAGGGCTTATTTCATCAATAACACGAGTTATGTTGGCTTCCAAAGCGTCTATTGTTTCTGGTTTATAGGCATAAACCAATGACTTGACATAACCCCATAGAAAATAATCTAGTGTCGCATGATCTTGGAGGTTTCTTTCAATAAATCAATTCTTACGGTAGAAACATGAGGTGTAGCACCATCTTGTTGGAACCGAAACACTTTTGGGTCGATACCATTCCAATTTTGAAACAAATAATCATTGATTATCTATCTGTCATGAGCACCATTCACTGTAACATTAGCTCCAGCATCGTTTTAGAAGAAATATGGACCGATGATGCCTCCAGCGTGTAAAGCACACCATACAGTGCATTTTTCAGGATGCAGTGGTACATGCAGAACTTTTTGAGGATTGTTTTCACTCTATATACGACAATTTTGCTTGTTTACATAGCCGTTCAACCAGAAATGAGCTTAATCACTAAACACAATTTTACGATAAAAAAGTGTATCAACTTCAAGCTGTTCTATGGCCCAATCAGCAAGCAAACGACGCTTATTATGGTCAAGTGGCTTTAGTTCTTGAATGAGTTGGATCTTGTTTGGGTGTAGACCAACATCTTAACACAAAATTTTTCGTGGATGCACAGAGTCCAACTTGTTGTGAACGTCGACGAAAAGACAAATCTGGATCATCATTAACACTATGACTTATAGCAGCGATATTTTCTTCTGTGCGTACAGTTCTTTGTCTTGTTGTTGTTGTTTCATCGAGTAGAGAAAATGTTGTCCGAAATCTATCGATAGTTCGACGAATAAGCTGCTCTGATGGACGATTAAGTAAACCATGAATTTCACGAAGTGCTCTATAAGTTTGGCGAATAGAACACTGATTTAGAAAATAAATTTCAACAATTTGTAAACGTTATTGAGTCCTGAGTCTTTCCATGATTATTTGTCAATGCTTACTGAACAGAAATGACAAAACAACATGGCTTTCACCTTCTGTCAAATCACAATTATCCCTATCGAAAGAACTCTCACTCTAAAAAAAATAACCGATATGTACTTTTGTATACTCTAGATGGCACTAGTGTATGATTAATATCTTTGTGTCTCCGTGTATAGCGAATGTAGATACGTGACAGATTTGTAGTCGCTGGCATTCATTGCATTGATGAAAACTAACAAGTTCTAAACGTGCGTTTGTGTATATAGCTCACACCTCTTATTAACGATTAAAATATTCCGCTCAGAAAACAGTTGCATTTTCTTTCTAGAATACGATCATTTCAGCTCTTGTGGAAACAAAATAACCGATTCAAGTTTCAAAACGTTTCAATATTTCAGTTCTGTCTTAATTTTTTTCATACCGATTAACTCAAATCTCAATGGGATCGAATCATTAATGATATCTCTGAAGCGAAGAGATAAAAGTTTCGACTTTTCTATCAGATACGTCCCTATAATAATCAAATTTTAATAACACATGAACTGAGCGGTCAGCATCGACATAAAAAAATTTTAACGACTTTAAGGAACCATCTTTTTTCTAAAACATAAGAAATAGTAGTGCAATAAAAATGTGAGATTCCTAAAAAAATGAAAAAAAAACTTGTTTAGAGTTGTTTTCAATCAGTGTATCAATCCTAATACGAATTCAAGGCACCTACACATATTAGCATATATTAGCATTGAATGAATATCGATTGAATTGGAGACGAAGAAAAATATACAGGAGGTCGAAGAGTGAACATCGAAAGTAAGATTTATATGCCTTATACAATTTCAAGAGGTAGTTCTTTTGCCATGGTTTATTTCAGCTAGAGAATAAAATATAAAATGAACATTTTTTTTTCCGAGTCATCACCTAAATTCGAACTTTTTCTACACAAAACAGATGGTATCTTGTTAATAAGAAGATATATTTTTTTTCAGCGCAACCTTCTGATTTTTTGATTTGTTATAACTACAGCGTTTGCTTGATTGAAAAAATATTAGAATTAATAGATTAGACTAATATTTCACAATTGAAACTTTTTCTGTATCGAGTCAAAAAGACTTGTGTCTTTTCATGTCATTTATGTTATATCGCATTTATATAAAATATTATATCTTAATCTTATTGAAAATTTCATCCCCATATTCGAAAAAATTCTGCACACCCCTAGTAATCACTGGTTAACACTAGTTAAACCTGGATTGCACCAGGCTATGACCTTCAAACGACATTGAGATCAGAAAGTTCGCAGTGCATCGAGTAGAGAAAGCCTACATTCTTTATAGGGATGGGCTCAAATGGAAATGTGTATATTTTTCGGCTGAAAAACATCTGTGAGTATTACAGGATATACTGCAGAGTGAAAAGTCTGCTAGGTGACAAATTAATTGGATTAAAATTTGAGGAAATCTGGGGCAGATAATGTGGCTTTCAAAAAAAGAATAAGTGGAAACATGAAATCTCGAAATTAAAGCGCAGAAAAAATTACTGTTGTCTCTGGAATTTTTTACAAGAGAAAGTTCGATTCAATTATTGAAAATTCATGTAATAAAGATGAAACAGAGATTATCGTTGAGAAAAAGCCGGCCGGCGTAATTCAATAAGCTACCATTTGACAGGTGGTGTTGGTACTTCGAGTTTTAAGCTAAAAATCTTGTACAAATGGATTCAACAGAGTCTATAAGTCATGTGAATATGAAACGAACGATGTTATGCTCATATTTTATAGAAACCGAAGCAAAGTATGGGTCTTTTTCTTTACATTTGCGTTTGCTGTTGTCATTTATGGATTTCCTCTTTTAATTCGCCGAAACTTCTACAGGGAAATCAATACATAAGGCACCAGTAAAATCAAAAAACAAGTACAAAATAATTGCCTCGAGGGTGCCATCGTCTTTGATCTCCTGGACGTGCACAATTTGTCTGGGGGATGCCCCATCGGTCCTCCTCAACCTAATCTCCTCCAATTCGGCATGACCTACGTGCTTACTTCTCTCCTTCTCCAATCTCCTCTCGAAGTCTTCTACGTCCTTCTCCGAAATTCCTCGAGAACACCCTTCAGCTGATCTCGTGCCGGTAGTCCACACCTTCTCGAAGAATTTAATGTTTTCTCGCAGTTTCTTCGACGTGGGACTCTGTCCCGTGTCTGGAGGCCTCTTTGAGGACCCCCCTTGTCCTTCTTCGCGACTCGTCATCGTGTCATTTTCGCACAATAAACAGTTCACTCAACACATATGTCATTTTCGTCCTGTTTAGGTTAAGAGTCATGCACGACGGCTTCGTTCGATACTGAACCTCGGTAATGCGCTTTGAACAAGTGGATGGAATGGATAGCGCAATAGGTTGAAGGAGGGAATAGAGAGAGAATTGGGGGGGCTCGCGAAGATTGGACCTGTTCGGAAGACCTCGAAGGTCCTGCCCTGTGCGCCTGTCCTGTGTCCCAATGTCGCTTCGGCAACTTTCGTCCTTTATTTGGACTGTACGAGCACTCCTGACCGAGAACTTGTCTCTCACAATTAATTGTTATTTATTTCTCTGGAGATAATTTATTGCATGCGTCTAAATTAAAATTTGATGTATGTTTACGGGAATGAAGTACACAAGAGCTGTTTATCGGGAATTTGGTTCTAGGTCTCGGGTTCTGATTTATCCTTCTAATTGGGCTTCAATTAAGTATTAACCTACTTTATTGAGATCACACAGAGTATTCAAACTGAGATAGTTGCTTAGATCCCATAGGAGTATCCAAGTTTCATCCCACTATTTTGTCATTTCACTACCGAATTTTGGATAAAATCCTTAAAAAAAGTTGTTCAAGGTGTAAACTTGACAAAGTCAAAACAATTATGATTAATAATAAATCGTGGAAATAATCTATATTATTTTTTTCCCCTAAAAAGGGATGAAGTCAGTAGTTTTTGCCCGCTAGGTCATATCTACCACAATCCGCACAAAACATTCTTTTTTGTTGTTAAAATTATACTATCCCCACGAAATTTTGAACAAAAATGTGTCTTATCATTCAACCTCCAAATGCCCAATTTCAGTTCGATCGAATCTGTAGTTTCAAAAATATTGTGAAAAATATTGAAAACTTTCAAAACTTCCTCACAAAATATTTTTTTTATCTTCTAATTATACAATTCGCACAAAATTCTGTAAAAAATTATTCTAATCCTAAATGCTACATTTGAATCTGTATTGTCGAAAATACTGGGAAAAACATGACAAATTTTCAAACGTGAATAACTTTGAAACTAACAAAAATATGTTTTTTCTCGATAAAAGGATTATTACAAAATTTTAAATATCATACTGATTTATTCTGCTAACCTCTTTTCATTATTTTATTGTATGTATAATAATTATATGAAAAAAATTAAATAAATGGAGGTTTATACTTGATAGAAGGTATATAATATTTATTAAATATTTTAATATTAACAGATATATTCTGTTCTGTTAGTCTTCTACATATTTAATTTCAAAAAATTATATTTAATATTATAACTTCAGGAATTAGATTAATGTCATATAAGCACCGCTTATCTATGAAGTTATAAATAAATGGAGGTTCATAATTGATAGAAGGTATATAAAATTATTTAAATATTTGAATATTTACAGATATATTCTTAGCCATCTACATATTTAATTTCAAAAAATTATATTTAATATTATATAAATGAAATAGAAAGACTTTTTACTTGATACAAGAAACATAACAAAATTTGAACATCAAAACAAATTAAAATATGTTTATTTATTTTATTTATTTATTTAAATTAAAGTGCCTCGACTACTAGGTCATTGGCACATGGTACTGTGTTAAATGTATATGGTGGAAATAACTGTTACAATGGTAAAGTGTATGGGACTAGTGATTATATAGTATTGTATAATTGGCATTCTTTAAGAAATTTTAGGGCTGCTTCTATTTGAGATGTTGAGCTGAGGATGTCCTTTAAGTTGTCCTTAAGTCCCATTCGCTGGTGGACTTCATCATATTTGGGGCAACAGGACAGGAGGTGTTCTACAGTTAAGCGAGTTCCATGACAGTGGTTGCATATAGGTGGTTCTTCTGATGACATCAGGTAGCTGTGTGTCATCCTGGTATGGGATATCCTTAGTCTCCTCATCACAATTTTGTCTTTCCTATTCAGATTGATGTTTATTCGGGGATTGATTTTAGGTTGGATTGCATATAGTTTGTTGTTACTACTGTTCCATTGAGTTTGCCAGTCTTGAAGAAATTTTAGCTTGATGGTCGCTTTTAGGTCCGAGTGTAGCTGGATGTTTGTAATAGGAAGATCAGAGGACTGTGCTAGTTTCGCGGACTTGTCTGCAGCTTCATTTCCCTCTATACCCACATGAGATGGTATCCAAATTATTGACGTTGTAATTGCTTTGTTGGTGTGTAGTATATGGCATCGTTCTTGGATTTTTTGTACAAGTGCGTTTTTAGAGTATATATTGGATATCGATTGAATTGAGGATAATGAATCTGTGAATATTGCAGTATGATGTCCTGGTATCATGGTGTTAAATAGTGACTTGTAGATTGCAAACAATTCACCGGTATGAATGCTACAGGTAGGTGGAAGTTTGAATGATTCTGGATTATTGGTCCCTTGGATTATTGAGCATGCAACTCCCTGTTCGTCTTTGGATGCGTCGGTGAAAAACTCCACATCAAATTTTTCACAGTTTTTTAATTCCAGGAAGGCTTGTTTCAGGATTGAGGCATGGGTTTCCTGTTTATTGTATCTATGTAAGGTAGTATTGAGATTCGGTAAATATCTGGACCAGGGGGCATGTTTTGAGTAAGCTATGGGAGCTATATTTTGAAAATCAATAGACTCTGAGTCTTGTCGTACAAGTTGTAGAATTGGGGGCAATGTCATAGGGTGTGCAGTGGTGATTGAAGTTTTCATCAGATCATGTGCCGGATGGTTTGGCATAGCAAGCACCTTACAAGCATACCAGAGAATATTCTGTTGTCGACGCAGTTTGAGAGGCATCTCCTGTGCTTCTATATGAAGGCTCTCAGATGGGCTAGATCGAAATGCTCCAAGTATGATCCGTAACGCTGTATTCGGTATGGTATTCAGTGATTTTAGGTTTGTTCTACTTGAAGTGGAATAGAGAATACTGCCATAGTCTAGTTTCGACCGTATTACTGATCTATAGATTCTCAGTAAGACTTCCTCATCGCATCCCCAGTGCTGGTGAGATAGGGTTCGAAGGATGTTCATAGCTCTCATGCATTCGCCTTTGATGTTTTTGATGTGTTGTGTCCAGGTAAGTCTGCGATCTAAAGTCATTCCTAAGAATTTTATTTGGTCGACTATTTCCAAAGGATGGTCGTTGATTGTGACATAAGGTTGTACGGTTGAATGTTAGCTTCAAAAACTGAAACCATATTAGATATGTCCAAAAAACCATTATCAGAAAAATATTCAATAGCAAAAAATTTTAATACTAAAAACATTTCCAAATTTAACAACTCCGAAAGAAAAATTATAAAGCAACTCAAACGTAAAATTCAGTTGAATGATCTAATTATAAAAAAAGCAGATAAAGGAAATACATTAACTATCATGACGAACACTGAGTATAAAATTAAAATGGAAAATTTATTAAAATCTGAAGATTTCAGAGAAATAAAATCAGATCCAACAAACTCGTTCCAGAAGTCGGTGAGGAAACTAACTATTGAATATAAGAATATTTTTAGTGACAGAAATCTAAAAACTTTATGTGTTATGAACCCTACTGCTCCTGTTCTATATGGAATGCCTAAATTACACAAGGAAGATATTCCAATGAGACCAGTGGTTTCATATATAAACGCACCAGCATATATTTTATGTAAAGATTTGGCAAAAAATCTACCATCTGTAGTAAATTGCACTTCTCCGTATAGTGTCAAAAATTCCCTTGAACTCATTAAAAAATTAGAACAGACTACCGTACCGAACAAATGTAAATTCATCTCTTTTGACGTAAAAAGCCTATTTACTTCGATACCAACAAACGAGCTCAAGCCACTCTTGAAATCTATGATAAATAACAGCCATCTAACACCAACAAACAAAGATAATCTATACAAAATTCTAGAAATGTGTTTAGACCAAAATTATTTTAAATTCAATAACAAATTTTTTAATCAATTTAATGGCCTACCAATGGGTAGCCCTATAAGTCCACTTTTGGCTGAAATATTCATGGCATATTTAGAAAATTTATTATTCACGAATAAAACAAATAAACTAATTAAGTATATCCATTTTTGGGCTAGATATGTAGATGATGTCTTTTGCATTTGGACCGGAACCGACAGACAGCTGAAACAATTCTTGAATTTTCTCAATGACTTGAATGAAAATATCGAATTTACCATAGAAATTGAACAAAACTCGTCGATTAGCTTTTTAGATCTCAAAATCTCTCATTTAGATAACAAATTTGAATTCGATATTTTCAGAAAACCGACTACGACAGACACCACCATACATTCCAAATCCAATCAGTCATGGCAGATTAAAATGTCATCATTCCATAGCTTCATACATAGACTCTTGAATATCCCGTTGAATGAAACTAATTACAAAAAAGAAGTTAATATAATTAAAACCATAGCTTTGAATAATGGCTATAGAACGGACCTTATTGACAAAATGATTAAAAAGAAAGCATTTAAATATATTTTAAAAAATTTTTATATAAATTCAAAGGATTATAACCGAGATTTAATGTGGTACTCTATACCGTATATAAAAGGTATTAGTTACAAAATTTGTAATGGTTTCCGGAAAATGGGAATTAGTTCGATAACAGTCAATAAAAATAATCTAGCCAAACTCTTAGGGAATAATAAAGAAAGGAACCCTAATATGACTAATACGGGAATTTACCAACTAAAATGTGATGATTGTGATGCTATATATATTGGACAAACAGGTCGGTGTTTACAACATCGAGTGAAAGAACATAGGGTATCAATTCTAAAAAACCATAAATCAACCGGTTTTGCAGAACATTGTATAGAGAATAATCACTTTTTCAACGAAAAGGATGTTAGTTTATTATACAATGTTAATAAGGGTAAAGTGATGGACTATTTGGAGATTCTTTCAATTAAAAAATCTTTAGAGAATAAAGAAAATTTGACCAATTCCCAAATACTCTTTCCTAGTACGCCTGTATTGGATTCTGTTGTAAAAATGTGCCATAAAAAGCAACAGATGTTGTAATTGTAATAAAAATGAACCTCTGTGATTTTAAGTTTAGTTACTTTTTGTACTCCTCTGAAGATGGTTGAAATACCGAAACACGTGTCAGATTTCTGAATAAACTGTGAAATATAAACCGAGTGTTATTTTTAATATAAATATTATAATGTTTCACCTAGAACCAACCGCAAACTCAATTCTTCTTATTTAAACAATTATTTTGAAACAAAAATTAGAAATTCTCTCATAAACAAAAAAGAAGAACAATTCATTCTGAAACTAATATACCTCACTTCCAAAACGAAAAACAATAACCAAAATCTTTTGAAACTAACATATTTTGGACGAATTCCGCAAAAATATCTCAAATAATTTCGAAAACTAACCATAAAAATAGCTTTCACACCCTCACATAAAATTTTAAACCTTTTTTTAATGCTCAGTACAAAAACAACCGGCTTAATACTTCAGGAGTTGATAAATTAAGCTGTCATCAGTGCGTTAGCGTAAATGTAGGACAAACCGGGAGATCTTTCAGAAAAAGTTCCAATGAACATCAATCATTATTTATGAACTGGAAAGATCACTCCTATTTTTTCGAAACAAATCATGTTTGCCCAGAATTAAATAATCCTAAAGTAGTATTGGGTGTAGTAGGCTTGGATCTATTGCATTGAGAAATAAGTTAACTAACGCAGGAATTCAAATCAAATAAAATTGGGGAATCTTTCTTTTTCACCTTCATTCATGACATCATTGTACTTCGTTGAAGTCGCAGAAAGAGGAGGGTGCTTGACAGAATCGCAAATTTATAGAGGGGTGAATGTAATTAGGTCAACTTCATTAACAACTGTCTTTTAGTTACCGATACGTTGAGCAGATAACTATTTGGATCGATGGCGCAAGATAAATTTTTCACCTGAGTTATTTTTTGTGGGGAAATGATAAGAGAAGTGGATGTGCTCCTAAAATAACTATAACTAATCATCAATATAGTTTGTTTTAATGGCCTTGTGAAGCTAGTTTCTTATCTCAAATATGTCGATAATTGCCAAAAGAACAAGAACCATATAATGGGTTTCTGAAAGGTGAAACCTTTCCAAAATCATTTAAATATCCATTTTTCCAAATTTGAAAATTAGCTGTTAAGAAATGTCAAACGAAGAAATATTGTTCAGAGATAAAGGTTCTCAAAATAGAGTCCGTAAAAATAACTCTTTGAGTTATCGAATATAATTAAAGAATTTATTGCACGCTCCTGCAAATGTGCACATTATCAATTTGTACCAATGTCTCCAAGATATGTCGTTAAATTTAGCCAGAAATTTGTTGCATGCCTCAGTAGATTCGAGAAAATTTCAACGATTAACCAGCTTTCCCTATTTAAATTCGGTTTTAAATAAAAGAATTCAGATCTTTGAGACAAGATTCACATCTTAAATTGAAATTCTTGGGCTAAATGACGAGTTGATGTTGATGGATGTTCAACCAGATTCTGTGCTGCACCATCAGCAATGTTTTCAGGTGTGCTCGCTGGATGAGAATGTGAACGGGTTGTTTTATCAAATAATGATCCAGTTTTCACGAACAAATTGATCCACAAATTGCCTTGAGGGCACTTCATTTCTATTAGATTTTCCAGGTGAATTTCTAACAGTTTAGATAGAAGATTCACCATTTTGGAATTAAAAACGACACAATACTCGAAACTACTTCAAAATGCAAACTCTAGATGGCCCACCTTTAAAACTAAATTGAAGATAAAATTCGAAGTGATTATTTTTTTAACCGAAATATCTTATTCTACGCTAATACTTCTCATTTAAATTCTACTGAGAGTGAATACAACTTACATCTGATAATCACTCAAGTTCAAACAGCCCTTCAATATTCCTTCCACGATCAAATCAGTCCAGACAATCTCGCTTAGCACTAACGCAAAACTTGACACTTGATCCGTTTATATCTCGAGATAAGTATATGCAATACGAATTCTTCGATATCGAGTGTCTAACATATTTTATTGAAATTGAATAGTCCGTGAAAGAATCAGATATCGAATGACCTGTGAGATTTTCTTCGGACACCAGGGGTAATTAGATTACGCGTTCAACATGGTTGGTTTTATTTATAGAATATCGATGGAAACAAGGAAAAAGTGCCAATTTTTACGACGTTTTGTTAGTGCAACGTAATATACAATCTCATATCTAAACAAGTCCAAATTTTCGTGGAATCGTTGTTTTATGAGAAACTATTTATACGGAAAAATTTATTTGCACATCAATAAATGTTGTTTTCATCGATGAAAATTGTTATTTCATGAAAATCTATTGAATTTTGAGGAATCAAACACTTTCAGTGTGTTTCACAAAACTTTAGTCATTGAATCAAACCTGTAGATGACGGAGTCCTTTTACAATTTATCTACTCGTAGTTCTATGTTCCCAAAGTGCTGTCACAGATTTGGTCGCTATGTCAAACTATGACAGATTAACCTCTGTTGATCATTGATCTAGTACAAATTGGGTTCTACTGAAGATGTTAAAATTTAATGGCTAATTATTTCTAGAGATTGTTTGGTCTGAGAAATTCAATTCATTATTTGTTTTCCTTCAAACTGAGAACGGAAACTGTAAAAATTTATGAATTTGTCGAATGTCTTGAGTCTTTATTATTACAATATACATTTTAATGTGAATGCACTTTGAAAATCTTTAAAACGAGGGTTAAGTATTCGAGTGCTACGGTTTGACTCATAATCGAGCTCGTAATGATAAATAGCTTTTAAACCCACTCAAAGTCAATATCAGTAACCGGAAAGTAATCTGAAAATATTTCAGCAGGTCACTAAATGACCTGTTTTGACGTCTACGATTTCACTTTGTAATTCGAACACGCTTCCTTGAAGAAAATTCATTTATGTCGCCATTCAGAGCTTTTATCGAAAACTATTAGATATAGATTTGTGGAACAGCTTTTAGTTCTTCAGTCGATCAAAATACTCTAAGAATTGGAAATGAGTTTGTGCAAATTGAAGAAATTATTATTCAGGAATTTATTTCTATGAAGTTCTATGAAGGCCGACACGATTCGAAATTTTTTAATATAATTTTTGTCTTCCAATTTACTGATTTTAATTTCAAGTTTAAATTATAACTTCCACGAAGAAGACTCGAAATTCATAATTTTAATACTTTATGTGTATTTTTTCATGGACCCCAATCATCTAGATTTCAAAATAACATTTTTTCATTACGACGATATATAAATGTTGCACCAATCAAGATCATATCAACCGCATTGTCCATCAGCAGCTTTACGATGATGAGCTAAGAAAGTAAATTCTATGAGTATTCACTAATATAAATTCAAATCATATTACGTAAGTATGTCAAGGTTAGCGTAGACCGACCTAATGGATACGCGTTCATCGGAAGCTGACGAAAATTTCAGTCTGTCTAGACTCGAAAAGAATAAACGTAAACAATGTTAATAAGGTCAGTAAGTACGTTTACGTTATACAATTTAGAGCGCATGTCAAAACGTCGGACATTTTTAATCCGAATGTATCGGTGTCTTTTTTAGAGTGATAGAAATTTCGATAGGGATAACTGTGATTTGACAGAAGGTAGAAGCCATGTTGTTTTGACATTTCTGTTCAGTAAGCATTGACAAATCATCATGGAAAGACTCACGCCACGACAACGTTTACAAATTGTTGACATTTATTTTCAAAATCAGTGTTCTATTCGCCAAACTTATAAAGCTCTTCGTGAAATTTATGGTTTACATAGTCGTCCATCACAGCAGCTTATTCATCGAACTATCGATAGATTTCGGACAACATTTTCTCTACTCGATGCAACAACAACAACAAGACAAAGAACTGCACGTACAGAAGAAAATATGTGTGCTGTAAGTCATAATGGTAATGATGATCCACATGGAAAATTTTGCGTAAAGATCTTGGTCTACACCCATACAAGATCCAACTGTTTTAAGAACTAAAGCCACTTGACACAATCGTCAAGAAGTTCTGCAGGTTCCATTGCATTTTGAAAAATCCACTGTATGGTGTACTTTACACGCTGGAGGCATCATCGGTCCATATTTCTTTTAAAACATCCAAAATTTGAATGGTATCGACCCAGAAGTGTTTTGGTTCCAACAAGATGGTGCTACACCTCATGCTGGTACCGTAACAATTGATTTATTGAAAGAAAGATTTGGCGATACCGTTATTACGAGAAATGGTCCAATTAATTGGCCTCCAAGATCATACGACATAACTCCACTGGCTTATTTTCTTTGGGGTTATGTCAAGTCATTGGTTTATGCTGATGAACCAGAAACAATAGACGCTTTGGAAGCCAACATAACTCGTGTTATTGATGAAATAAGGCCTGAATTACTCGAAAAACTGGTCCAAAATTGGTCTGGTTGAATGCGGTTCCTCAGAGCTAGTCGTGATGGACACGCCGGAAATTATTTTTAAAATATAAATGTCATAGAATTATCTTTCAATGAAAAAATATTTGGCTTTAATCTTATATTAAATGTGTTTTATTTCAATTTAAAATTCTATCACTCTAAAGAAAACACCCGATATTTGATCGGATGGGAAAATACAGGATTCTTCCAAAGGTGAGCCTTTTCTCAACTTTTCTTAATTGCACCTGTAAAATGAATCATTTCAATAAAAATCACCTCTTTGAAATATTCAAGGGGACAAAGATATGACTTTTATTTTGAATTCGATTCCGTGAAATTCAAGTCTGAATCTTTTAGTTCTGGCGACGTCAATATTATTATTATTATTGACAAGTGAAAAGAGTAGGGGTTTTTACCGATAAACTCAAAATAACAAAATAAAATGGAATTCATAAACAACTAAAATCAACAAAGAAAAGCACATATTCACAGTTACATAATTAAGTTAAAAAAAGTTTATCGGATGTTTTTCTTGTCACCCTGTAAAACTATTTCTGCGTTATCCCCATAAGTTTTGACGTTTAATAATAAATAAATAATTGAATCTTAAAATAAAAAAATATTTCAGCATTTTGAAATTTATATTCACCTAATGAAATCATATTGTGACAATAAATGAATTAAAATAATATACTTCAAATCACCATGATTAGAATAAATTTCCATCAAGTAGGGATCGAGACAATCAAACAAAATTGTCTTTCGCTGATTTGACAAGATTATCTAGAATTGAATTTCTCGAACAGAACCCTGACCATTTCCAACAACAAACTTCGATGCATACCAAATGAATCCGTGTCTGTACCAAATTCCATACCAGTGAAACTATGGCGACAAGTCCATTTGAAGTAGCATCATTTCATTATTTAAAATTCAAGGTGGTTCAGTCTGTTCGTTGCTGGGTAACCAATGCAAACTCAAAGTAACTGTTGGGGCCCAACAATCGTGTTTAACGAAGCTATCTTCCACATTGTATGCGTCCATACACAAATGTTATCCTTTTGTGCAGCAACAATTTATTTCATTTCATCTTGTTGAGTCATCCTCTAAAGTCCCAACTGTTCTGGCAAAGAGTTCTACAGAATGATTCCAAACATACAGGCTGTTCCAGCCTTCATTGGTGAAATTTCACCATAATAATATATCTGGGATGAAAGAATAGGACATTCTGTAACTTTTATACAAATGATTGATACTATAGTCCCTCTAGAAAGTATCCGGAAAAAACAAAGCTCAATTGTATATTTAGTATATATTTTAAATTAGCAAATTATAACAAAATATTCATCTTATTTACTTATACAACCTCTATTTAACTGTGAAAACTTGACTAAACGTCGAGGTACACCCGAAACTAGATCACTTCCATAATTTTTGGTGATGGTAGTTCAGGTCTGTAGAACTGACTGAATTAATTCATTTTTATGTCGTGGCGCTGCCTGTTCAACCTAAATCTTCATTAATCCCCATATGTTTTCAATGGGACTAAGATCTGGTGAAGCTGCTGGCCATGAAATGGTTGTTACTTGGTGTTCTTGCATCCAAGCTTGAGTATAGGCCGAAGTATGGCATCTTTCATTGTCCTGCTAAAAACGCCACCCTTCTAGATATAAAGCATGCGCCATTTCAAGGAGAAAATTCTTTAGAATGCTACAATACTCTTCACTATTAATGGTACCATCAACTATACAGAGAGGCGTAGCACCATGCTGAAATATTGCTCCCCAAACCATTATTTTGGTGGAGAATTTGGAAATTTGAACGGTAACAGGTTGTTTTGATAGGATTTTTGAATGATTTCCACCAATTTGGAAACAACTTCCATCAGATATAAAAACATTATTAAAATTATCTTCTTGAAAACCTCCAATTGTCACACAGTCAAAATTTCAACGATGCTTCGATTATTGATTTTTATAATACAAATAGTTTCACGTCTTTTGAGGAGGAACTAATTTTACATTGACCGATGAGGAGGAAGTTACGGAGTTCTTGAGATCTACCAAATCTAATGCTACGGGTCCGGATGGGTTGAAGGTTAAAATGATGCTTGAGTGCAGCCCGCATGTTCTGAAGTTTCTGGTTAACATTTTCAACAGTTGTATGCTGGATTCAAAGTTTCCAGAGGTGTGGAAGATTTCGAGGGTTTTACCGCTTCCAAAGATTACTGACCCTACTAGTTGGAATGACATCCTCCCAATTTCTATTTTATCGCCGTGTGCTAAGATTTTTGAAAAAGTTTTAGTGAATAGAATTGTGTCACACCTGGAGAGATATAATATTTGACCACCTCGTCAGTCTGGTTTTAGGAGGGGATATGGTTGTTGCGCAGCTCTCCTTGATGTTATCGACTCTATCATCGCTAAGGTAGATTGTGGTGAAATCTGTGTTTTGACATTGTTAGATTACTCCAAAGCATTTGATAGCCTGGACCATGAGATACTCATTGCGATTCTAAAACATATAGGTTTCTCTGCATCTGCTGTTGACTTAATGGTTGATTATCTTCAGAACCGGTGCCAGTTCGTTGAAGCTTCATCAGGTAGATCTAAGATGTGGGGTGCAACAGGGCTCTGTACTTGCTGCTGTTCTGTTCTGCATTAACACTTTTTTCATTACGAGAGGACTGAGATTCTGCACTGATTATCAGTACGCTGATGACTCTCAGCTCTTGTATTCGTTCAGGGCATCAGATGTTGAGCGAGCATCTGAGGAGATCAACGCTGATCTGACTTGCTTGGGGGATAATTCTCTGAAACACCATTTATTGTTGAATGCGGATAAAACTAAAGTTCTTGTTTTTGGCAGGGCGGCAGAGTGTGTCACTGATAAGTTCGATTTGAGGGTTAATGGAACTAGGGTTGCTACTGTAAAATCTGCTCGTAATTTGGGAGTTATTCTGGATATAGACCTTCGGTTCACTGAACATGTGTCATCCTGTGTTCAAAAAGCTTATGTTGCATTAAGACGGTTGTGACCACTTAAACACCTGCTGTTGAATAAAATGAAACAGATTTTTGGCCTATGTAGGTTAACGAAACAACATTTATTTCATTAACTTACATAGGCCAAAAATCTGAAAATATTGCTAGATATTTAAAGAAAAAATACAATTATAACATCTTTTTTAAAACCATCAATTCTTTAGGCAGCTTAATAAAAAATAATAAAGACGTCATTCCTAAAAACAAAAAATCAGGTGTTTACAAGTTAACATGTAGTGATTGCCCATGTGTATATGTGGGACAGACAGGCCGTTCATTCCCAACAAGGATACGAGAACATGAAAAATGTTATAATAATAATAAACCAAATTCAACTTATGCCAACCATTTGTCAACTTTATGCCAACTGGTCATAATTTTAATATGAACTATGAAATATTACATATCGAAAACAAAAGTCAGAAATTAAATCTGTTAGAAACTTTAGAGATCAATAGATATAATAAAAGACAAATTTTATTGAATGATCAAATAGATTCAAACAGATCACCCCTACTTAATATTTTTCATTAATTGTAAACCATTTTCCACCCCTCTATTTTTTGTACCAGAGCTGTGTATTTAAGGTCATGTTTTACATTGTATACCTCAGTTTAAATACTCACCTGATGAAGTCATGGTATGACGAAACAATTGTCGTGTAAAGCAATAAAATAGTTAACATTTGTTTTTCTTCTATATTCTGTATGAATATTATTATATTAAATCAATTGTGGAACATAGATAAAAAAGTAAGGTTTTTTTTCTAATCTTGTAACCATAGGTCCTACAGTAATAACAGTTTTGCTGATGTAGGTCCTTTTGCAGTGTATATTTTTAATAAAGTAGAAGTGTTATTTTTTTTTATTTAATTCTGCAAAAAACTTATTATTATTAAACGTTGACAAAATTCTATACTTCGTTCTGTTTGTGAAGTTGTCATTAAAGGGATTTTTTCTGGTTTCCTTGATATGTAGACTTGTCTTTTCAGATCTGCGGACGGTTTCTGGGCATACTTTTATATTTCGTTGATTTCCAAATCTGTTAGCCAATTTTCAAAATCCTGGGCGCGGATTGTGTCGTATTAAGGCCAATAAAGCGTTGTTTCCTTCAATCTTACGCTTCCTCCAGAAACCCATATACATGCCATTTTTTATCCTCTTTATTGTCTCATGTACAGGCACTTTTTCCCTGTTCAGTCAATTGCATTAAGTTTTTAATTTTTCGAGAACTTTTTCTATACAAATATTCTACCTGTTTTCTTCTTGCGACATTATTCCATAAATTATAATATATACCTGTTGACAATCAACAATATTTGACCAATAGTGTCGCCATACAACTCTGGCCATAGCCGACTATCTGCACAACCTATTTTATACTTAGAATGTTACAAAAAAAGTCTATTCAAAATATGAAAAATAATAAATTCCGGATACTCTCTAGACGGACTATACTATAATTCAATAATTCTTCGACAGGTTCTAGGTCCAGGGTTATAGTAACACCAACTTTTTAAAAAAAGGCCAACTAGTTTCGATTTTATTATTATACAAAAACTTCATCAGGGCTCTGAAATGGAAAACATGAACTACAGCTACAAAATCCCATTTTTGGAGTTGCCTGAAGTTACGATATCACAATACAATTTTAAAATCAGTACAAAACGAATATAATTTTTTTTTTAATATAAGTGAGGAAAAAAAAGTTTATGTTTATTTTGGTTAAAAATTTTTTCTCTAATTCTTTCTGCCAAATTTTCTATACAAATTATTTTGAAATATTTTTGTGCTTACTTTTCCTTTGGTTGTTGACTTTGCGAAATTACTTCTTTATTGAGAATTTTCTTTATGAACTTGGTGGGATAGTCCTTATTTTCTAGGATTGATTGTATTTTAGTGATGTTTTTTTTGTGGAATTCCGAAGGAATTCATTAGTGATACCATATATAAAATATTCTGCAACGACTGTCAATCAACATACATTATCAAACTAGTCGGTATCTAAAGGACAGGATCTCTGAACACAAAAGAAAGTTCTTGAATATCCTCAATCCACTAAAAAACAAAAAAGAAAACGCTTTAGCAGAACATGTGAAATACACCCTTCATTCCTTCAATTTCGATCATGGATCTATCAAAATTTTAGGCAAACAAAAAAACTTGAAAAAACGTTTAATGCATAAGATGATATCTATCAAGCAAGACATTGAAAGTCTAAACACAGCATATTGTTATTCAATAAAAAATAAAGGACACAAATAAAATTAAATATAAAAAAATAAAACAATTTTCCAAACAATATTTAAACGCATTATTCTCCAACTCTTTACATTTTCAATACGACCAAAACCAAACGAGACAGAAATGTAAGTTGAAGAAGTCTATTTCATCCATCCACATAAAAACAGAAAATTTTCCTCACTTATATTAAAAAAAATTTTATATTTGTTTTGTATTGATTTTAAAATTATATTGTGATATCGTAACTTCAGGCAACTCAAAAAATGGGATTTTGTAGCTGTGGTTCATGTTTTTCATTTCAGAGCCCTGATGAAGATTTTGTAATAAAATCTAAACTATTTAGCCTTTTCTTAAAAAGTTGGTGTTACTATAACCCTGTACGTCTTAAAGAATTACTGAATTGTCTTAGGTCTTATCTTAATTAATTATGGACTATACTATGCTTTCCAAGTAGCAGAATTATTTTATTTGTTCAATGATGGACCCTCTCAATTTTAAATCAGCTGTTTTTCTCATCCATTTTTTGAATGATCATGGTTTTTGTTGGAAAATGCAGCCATAATGTAAGAATTAAATTTTTTAGGTTGTAAAAAAAAGCTTTTCCTAAAAACTTGTTTTGAATATTCATTCAACGAATTAATATACACAGTGATAATATAAAAGTGTAGTTGCTATGAATTCAGCATGAATTAATTCCCCAGTAATTGATGGTGTAAAGAAAAAATGAAATTCTCCTTAGATCTGTTTAAGTGATCTTATTATTGTGCATCCTAGAGAATGAACTTGGGAGTAAACAAATTCAGCGTTCAAAATAGATCAGCAGTCGCAAAAGCGTCGTCTACACAGGCACACCCACATAAATATCTGCAAGTCGGCGTTGGCCGTACTTGTTGCCAAAGAGATGACGGTCAACGACATTGAACAGACAGACAGGTTAGGAACGATCTGGTCCGCGATAATTTCACCCATTGTTACAGCATTCGACCAACCAACTCAGCGTGACTCTCAAGGATGTACGTTTTAGTGGTACAGGTTATCTCCATCTGATACCAGTTTTTTTTAACAGGAAAAGCATGGGACGCTGCAATCGAAATTGATGGACCAAATACGGGTGGACATTGCTGGTAGATATAATATACACACGTCGTCATAAGTCTTGACCCCCCCCCACTATCAACTCTCAACTTATTGAATGTAACATGACAATTTTTTGTGTGTGGAATCTTCACTATCTTATCACTTAAAAGAAAACAATAAACCAGCAAAAAACGTTTCTTGTGTGTATACGAAGTTAATCAGTTTTCAGCCAATAACGAGAGTTGTAATATCGAGAATATTCCGTGGAAAATACCGGGACATCCAAGTTCTCGGTTTGATCGGGTAAGAATAGTAACCCTAGATCAAGAAGCTTTGTCGAACCACCAGATTGCGCAACGTTTGAATGTTCCACAGACTTGGCCCTTTTCCTGGAAACCGGCAGCGTTGCCCGGAGACCGGTGCCTGCAGGGTAACATCTGCAAGGGAAGACCATTATATCGCAAACTCGACTTAGATCCATGCAGGTCAGCATCACATCATCTGCATCATCCAATGCCTTCATGATGTACTCAACGATGTGGACAAAAGCTGTGGTAATAGATTTTCCCTCTCTGAAACCATGCTGGAAACTGCCAAGTATTCTGGGGTGATTAAGGAAAAAATGATTATACAATTTTCTTCAGCCCTAATTTTTGGTCAAAGTATACTCTGAATTCTGCCATGTCAACCCCCATATAAATTATGTGCAAAAACTGACCTCTTTACAAAGCTTTTCAAGGACGTATAATACATTCTATTAAATCTTCATTTTCATTGGACAACAGATGTGGAACATATGGAGAACTTTAAAATTGTAGTCAAAACCATGTCCTGATTCTTGTAGGTGGTTGGCATAGGTAGAATTCGATTTATTTTCAACGAATGAATTCTTATGTTCATTGATCCTGTTCTCGAAAGCTCTGCCTATTTGGCCAAGATAAGATACTGAATCCTCTCATAAACCTTAGAGTCATCTGCATTTAATTCTAAAAGAGTATACAGGAAGCCACCCGAAATGTCACAAACGAATAAGGAACAGCAAAAATGGCAACCTTGTGGTATGATGTTCTATGAATAACTTCAGATGAAACAGCCTTCACAACGTCGGTTTCTCTTCTTCATTCCCCTACAATGAACCCTTTATTCGCTAAGAACGAAAGAAAATGTGACACTTCTCAATTTCGCACCATTTTTGGAGATCACAGACAACAATTAGACACGCCTCTCACCGCGTACCGTTTCATTTGACCTACCGGCTCATTGAACTAACCGAAAACATTTTATCAATCGATTATATTGATCAATCGACTAAGCTACTTATCTATTATTTTGTTTTGTGAGATCCCTTTTGGGGTTTTGATAACGATTTTTCGCGGGCTGATGGCCAACCCAAGTTACCATTTTAAAGTTTGCTTCAGGACAATGTTCTATGAAAAAGTTTGAATGTTGAGTGTTTCATTTTTGCTATTAGATAGTCTGGTAGGTTTAGTTCTCTAAGATGTTTCTTTACTAGTTCTGATACCTCTCTTATTGTATATTGCTTGTATATTCTGGATGTTTACGACTGCACATTTGCAGAGTTTATTAGAGGAATGATATATTTTCTTCTTTCATGTTTGCTTCATTATGGATAACTGTTCGATCTGTTTTGATGGATCTTTTCCATGTACTTTTCTGCTTCTGACTCTGATTTCGGGGTATATATGAATAATCTGATTATAGATCCATTTTATCTGTTTGGTTTTTCTGATTGGGCAAAGTGAAAAAAGTTGACATAGGTGTTTAATTTTCGAATCACCATTGGACCAACTGTTTTCGATCAGATAGATGAACTTTCAACGCTTCATTTAACCTATTCGATCCGTATACTCACTCAAATGAAGAGAATTGTTGAAGTTAACAATTTTATCCAATTTTCCACGAAAACATTCGAATCACCTCTCAAAGCGTCGGATTGTTTGTTGAATTTATTGTTCATTTATTGAATTTCCACACGTGATTAGACGTGATAAGATAAGATTATTCTCAGTCATACACAGTAAAGGTGATTATATATTTTGTTTGTGTCAAGTATGGAAGATAGCAGCCCCAAAGAAATAACCAACGAGGATTTGGCCTTGTTTAAAGACGCGTTGACTGGAGCAGGATGTGATAACATTGAGGTAATTTACATAATACAAATGTTTCCATTATCAGACATGTTGCTTGATTTTTATGTTTGTTCGCTTGGCTTCAAAACGCAAACGTCACTATTCACATATTTTTTTCTTTCTTTTTGGCGAACTTGAGTAACTGAGTAAGTAGTTCTTGAATATTATTCTCTGAATTTCTTTTCCATACATCTATCGGGTGTTTTTTAGGATGATAGAACTTTCGATAGGGATAACTGTGATTTGACAAAAGGTAGAAGCCATGTTGTTTTGACATTTTTGTTCAGTAAGCATTGACGAATTATAATGGAAAGACTCACGCCGCAATAACGTTTACAAATTGTCTACACCCATACAAGATCCAACTGGTTCAAGAACTAAAGTCACTTGACCATAATAAGCGTCGTTTGTTTGCTGATTGGGCCCTAGAACAGCTTGAAGTTGATCCACTTTTTTATCGTAAAATTGTGTTTAGTGATGAAGCTCATTTCTGGTTGAACGACTATGTAAACAAGCAAAATTGCCGTATATGGAGTGAAAACAATCCTCAAGAAGTTCTCCCGGTTCTATTGCCTCCTGAAAAATGCACTGTATGGTGTGCTTTACACACTGGAGGTATCATCGGTCCATATTTCTTTAAAAACGATGCTGGAGTTAATGTTACAGTGAATGGTACTCGTTACAGATCAATGATCAATGATTATTTGTTTCAAAATTTGAATGGTATCGAGCCAGAAGTATTTTGGTTCCAACAAGATGGTGCTACACCTCATGCTGCTACCGTAACAATTGATTAATTGAAGTAAAGATTTGGCGATAACATTATTTCGAACTATGGTCCAATTAATTGGCCTTCAAGATCATGCGACATAACTCCACTAGATTATTTTGTTTGGGGTTATGTCAAGTCATCGGGTTATGCCGATAAACCAGAAACAATAGACGCTTTGGAAGCCAACATAACTCGTGTTATTGATGAAATAAGGCCTGAATTACTCGAAAAAAAGGTCCAAAATTGGTCTGGTCGAATGCGGTTCCTCAGAGCTATTCGTGGAGAACATATGCCGGAAATTATTTTCAAAACATAAATGTCATAAAATTATCTGTCAAATAAAAAAAAATTTGGCTTCAATCTTAGTTTAAATGTGTTTTATTTCAATTTAAAGTTCTAACACTCTAAAAAAACACCCGATACCTAGATAAATTCTAAGGTCGACCAGGATAATTGTTTATGGTGCAGATATTGATCATATACGAGGATTTCAGATAATCTTAAACACTTGACCTAACAATAGATAAGTATGTCACCACTTAATAAAGTTTTCAATAGATTTCAGAATATAATATCATATATTTTTATTATTTGAGAACGAGGTTGTCTAAATAATTGATTTTATGGAAATAAATAAAAAAGGATAGGCAATTGAAAATATGAAAAGTCCACTTAAAATGTATTATCGAAATTCCTTTTATCGCTAAGTTTTCTATATTCACGCGAAGTTTGAGCATCATCTGTCATTTGATTTATCAACAGAGCTCCATTATGTCGTTAATATCTAGGTGTTTTTGTTCAGAAATTATCATTTTTATCTCCAGTCGTCCGCATGCAACTTCTGATGTGAATCTTCGTGTCATTATTAGATACACAACTGATTTTGCATGGCCCACCCTCGGATTCTTCATCAGTGAGTCTATCCTAGTCGTTCGAGACCATTTTTGGCTCAGATTTCGAAAATTACAGACATTAGAGCCAAACGATACCACGCTGTTCTCTACAAAAAGCCTTTACTCTTTGAAGTCAGTTTTGTCTGAATGCAGTCATTTTTCTGAGAAATAATCTCAATCACACACAGCTATCAAAGTTATAACGATCATAAATTAAATCATAAACTGTCGTTATTTTAATTAAGAGGAGCACATATTCAAGGTTATTCTTCTTAAGGCGAATCGTTAAGTGTAATTCCGAATTTTTACGACGTTGTTCAGCAGGTTTTCCTACTCTGTTTCATAATTGAGCGTTTTTTAATTTGATTTTCAATATTTCAGCCTCGTGTATTATGAAGATGACTTTTGACTGTAATTTCCATCGATAATAATATACTGAGAAAAGCATTAACTCTGCAGAATAGCAGTCTTGAAAGCAATATATTGAAAAAAAAACCTTTATTTCCACTAATATTTATTGTTTACACAACAATTGTTTCGTCAATTACATTTTGACTTCTTCAGGTGATTATAGTAACAGTTACCATACATTACCTGAAGAAGTCAAAATGTGATTGACGAAACAATTGTTGTGTAAACAATAAATATTAGAGAATAAAGTGTTTTACTTTAAATCATATTCGATGGATTAGTTTGAAGGACAAATGTTCATAGGAATGAACGATTCATTCTTCAGATTACGAAAATCGAAAATAATCAATTTTCTTTTAATAAAATATTTGTTTTCACTATTTCGGTGATCTAAGATGATAAAATTACATAACAAGAAGTGCGTAATTGTCTTACAACTCCAATTGTGTACTATACTTTTTCTACGACTGCATTCATTCCTATAAAAACTTAAGATTATATCAAGTGACGAAACGTCAAACGGCTGCGTATTCGTTTCCATGGAAACTACTATCTTATTGGTTATACGTCGTGCGATTTATTTTACAGATGCTACCGTATTGGTTGTTGACGGTAAAGTTAAATCGTTCAGTTTTATGTTGCACAGTGCGTAAATAAAAAGTTACAGAGTTGGTGAGTTGTATAAATTTCGTCATTTTCTGTAAGGGAAGTAGAAAAACGCTTTAAAACCCTTTTTATTTATCTAATAATTATCCTTATAATTTATGAATGATATGATATCGTTGTCTATCATTTTGTAACTACAGTGATATTCCGAAAACTGCGAAAATTCAGCGGGCTAGATTTCACTGAAAATGAAACGAAATTTTAAATATTCGCGAAAAACACAATGGCGCATAAATTTTTCACGATAATGAATATCAAGTTACTCCTAATAGGTTAGAATAAAACAAATATTAAACGGAAAAGCCTAGTTAAATTCAAAGAAGTTTTGAAAATTTTTCCAGATGGATTTTTTTCTATTTTTCAATATATTGAATATGCAAATAAATTAATTTGGGTGATCTGTAACAAAAATCATTGATAAGGAGTATAAGCTATGGTAATAGAAAGTTCTAGAAATCGAAACAGTGTAACATACATCTGTATAACAGTATAGCATTCTGTGTTGGTAACGTGAAAATATCGAGAATACATTTCTTTATTTGAATTAACTCGCAAAGGTATGTCTTGTATGTATTCTGCATACTCTAGATGGAGCTAGTATATTTTTAATACCTTTGTCTCTGTGTATAGCGAATATAGATACCTGACAGATTTGGAGTCACTAGCATAAATTGCACTGACGAAAACCAATCAGTTTGAAACGTACGCATGTCTGAAATTTGCCTCTGTGATCAACAAAAACTTGTCGAGTTTGTTTGAGTATAGAATTGTTATACAGATGTAGGTTACACTGTCTCGATTTCTAGAACTTTCTATTACCATAGCTCATATTTGTTATCAATAATATTAAATTTGTTTGCTGAAATCGTTCATAAAGTACCATTCTAGAATGAAATATAAGCTGTGACAAATAATTTAATAGTTTTTTAAATCAGATCATTATAAGATAAGGAACAATAACTGCCAAAATTGAGGTTATTTGAGAGCAAGTTGACGAAACAAGTAGAGCTATTGGAAAATATAATCTATAATATTGGAAAAACACCAATAAATCTTTGAGAAAAGTAAAAAAACTTTAAACTAAATTATCATGTGGTACCTGCCCAAAAACTTATATTGGACAAAATGGAAGGTTCTTTAATACCAGAATAATTGAACATATGTAATATTTCCTTAATGATACGGATGCAGAACATCTAATAACAGAGAAAAGGATTTTCATGAGCGTTTTAAGTTTGTGCAAAAAAAATAAAGGTCGAAAGCTGGAGATGTTGAAAAATTTAGAAACAAAACGATTAGGGAATTCTGGGAATTTATTGAACGACCAGATCGAGTTGTCTAGTTCACTATTGGGTTCATTTTTGAAGGTGTCCGATGGTTTTTCAAAAGTAGTGAAAACTTTCTTACCCTCATCTCAAAACTGAAATGATTTAAATATCGTATGTTGTCCAAAATATTTCACTACTTCTTTAAAAGCATATGAAGAAGTTACTATGTGAAAAAACGTCTCATGTGAGTAATTCACAATAATAAATAGAAATCAACATATATGTGTGGTATTCAATTAAGTGTACAATGGATTTCTGTCAAGTAAAGACCAACACAGTTCGGAAATTGCAGGATTTGGAGCAAGGAAAATTCTCATTCACGTTAATGATTATTGTATTCGGTTGAAGTTGGCATAACTGGTCCTTATTTGATTGTAAATTATCAAGAAGAGCGTTTCACCATCGAGTTGGTTATCGACTAATGAACAATTGTGAAAACCAACTGAAGGAATTTTGGTTTAAACTGGACGGCGCTAAGTGCCATAGCGCCAACGAAACCGCGATGTTAGAACAGGTGCGGTTTGGTGAAAATTTACTAACCCAAATGTGTTAAAACGTCCTGATGAATTGTACTTATCAAATTCGCTATTGACAACAATGTCGTGAAGCATATTTGAAGAATAAAATTAACAGTGCTAAGGTGGCGTAAGGGCGCAGTAACAAAGCATCATAAAAAATGTTTATATTTTATTCCTCTTTAAAATTCTAAAGCACAAATTCTATCACTGTTATATGATATACAGCAATAAAATATAAAATGAGCAATACAACATCAATCATTATACAAAAATTTCTTTTCAGTGCTTCTAATTTCAGCTGTTCTTGGTACTCACGCTACAAATATTTTGATCGGTGCCCAATAAAACTTCCATGCTCCCTTTTTGACAAAATTTGTCATCCACGACTCCTCTATAGTTTTCGCAATTTGCTTCTAGCGTTTTTGACAGGATCCATTAGTATTATTCTAACAATGAAAACATTTTGGCTTATTAAAAATTAGGTCAACGAAACGACGCTCACATAAATTTCGAAATGTTCAAATAGAAACACATCTTTATGATTCATTCCGCAATACGTCATTTCATAAACAAGTTTTTCTTGAGCATCTGTCAAGATATTGTGTTACACAGAACGTGCTAGCATTATAAAACTAATTGAGGAGAATCAAACACATTTATTTCTGGATTAAATTATTTCTCGGAATGTTTCTCAAAGAAAATATATCTATATCAAAACATTAACATGGCTTCAAGAGCTTAAGCCCGCTTGGAGATTAATTTTCAAATGAATTTCCCTGGCTTGCAACCTCTAATACGTAGTGACATTGAATCAATCGAGAATTCCAACGGCATCTCGTAATTCACAATTACATGCAAAAACCACTTTTTTGCCGTTGGAGCAGTTGTTCACACTTAAAAAAACGACGTTCGACGTCTCTTGTCATACGAAGATCACGAAGAAAATGAAAATTTTCAAAACAATTCAGTATGCTCTGGTATTTCCATTCGTATTATCCACTATTAGTCTCAAAAGATAAAACAAAATTTATGTCTTTCTGATAGTAAAGGTAAAATAGAAAGGCCTTTTACTTGATAGAAGAAATATAACAAAATTTGAATATTAAAACAAATTGCAATATGTTTATCTTCTACAATTTTAATTTCAAAAAAATTTTTTTTTATTCAAAAAACTTTTAGAATTAAATTTATGTCTAACAAGCACCGCTTACATTTAATAGACGTATATAATCAAAACTCAATATATAATGTCAAATGGAATAAATAACCCAACAGATATACGAAAGTAATTAAAATTAATAAATAAATATTTAAAGGAGACAAAATTTTGTTTCTGGTCTTACCTTTAAGAACACCAATTGCCTTTTAAAAACATGAACACACTTAAAGGACTTCTCAAAGAATATAATTTATTTGAAATATTTAATATATTTAAATATTCGAATAAATTATTTCAAAATCTCTAAAAAATGTGCACTATATCTTCAAAAAACAAATATAATTCTAGAAAATCCCGTCTTCAGTCCTCTTTTAACATTCCAAATATCAAAATCAAAAACATAACCTATATCTCTCACGTGTTAAAAGACTTAAGCTTCGAAATACAGATCAACTATATAATTCAAGATTGATCTATGTTCTAACAAAATTTATTTAAATTCATTGACATTCTATAATGAGATTTATTGAAGCCAAAATATAATTATATATTATATATAAAATAAAATAGAAAGGCCTTTTACTTGATAGAAGAAATATAACAAAATTTGAATATTAAAACAAATTGAAATATGTTTATCTTTAGACATAAATTTATTTCTAAAAGTTTTTTGAATAAAAAAAAAATTTTTTTGCAATTAAAATTGTAGAAGATAAACATATTTCAATTTGTTCGAATATTCAAATTTTGATAGTAAAGGTGTTTACAAAACTTATTTTGATACCATATTGAACATGGCGATTTCACGAATTCCATAATGGTTGACGTACATTTCATTTATGCTCTTGCAGTGAAAATGTTAGAGAAGCTTAGCGTCCCTTTATGGAACCCTATTCGAATAGAGGTGCTTAGTTATCGAGTATTCTCTAATATTCACAGGCGTCTTTCAGGAACTGGATCTTCTTCAATAAAAAAAATTGATCCAGTTAAACCTCGCACTATTAGAATACCAAGAATCGATAAAGCAGTTTTGAAGGAAATAAAAGAAAAATTAAAATATCGGTTATCAAATTGCACGATTCTTCGTTATATCCATATCACCTCCAGAAGATGCAGGCGATCCTGCCTCGAGATTCCCATTCAGGGATTCTTTTTTGTCGGTGGTACCTTCACCAGTAGATGATCCTCATTTTCATTCATAAAAAATCATTAATCATCGCTCGGTAGCGCAATCCATTCACCATAACAGTTGCACCAGCCTCATTTTTGAATAAGTAAGATCCGATCACACCACCAGCTCAAAAACCACACCAAACAGTGACACGTTGAGGATTTTATAGTGAACTTTAACAATTTCACTGCGTTGTTGAAGCGTGTATAGTCCCATTTTCAGTCAAGGCGTAGTTTTTACTTGTCAAATGTCGAAAAAGACAGCTTCAAAGACACCTACCCAGATAGCGGGTTACACAAAATGAAACCTCTTATTGAAAAACCCTTTAGTAAAATCGTAATTTATTTGTAGGTCAAACTGTTCACCATCAAGCGGATAGGAACGTTGGCCAAAGTATTAGGTCCGAAAAAAACAGTGGAGGAGCTTTTGGACTTCATCGACTCTCAACTGAGCAGTTTGGAAGATGAGGTATTGTACGGGTTGGTGGAGGAATTGGAGTTCTTTTTGCCGCTCGTCGGAGGACCGGACCATTGTTACGAACTATTTTCGATACTTCTGAAAATCAGCAGATCTGTGGATGAGACTCTGGTGAGAAATAGAGCTGTTGATGTGATCAAGAATTTATTGAGTGATATAGACCAGCAGCTGACGGAAAAGTTTCTCGTGGCCAACTTGGTTGCTAATGGCGATAACGTATGGTTTTCAGAGAAGTGTTCAACACTATCTCTAATACCTGTAAGTGATTTATCTAAGGGTAAGCATTTACTTGTCATGAATACACAGTAGCTTTGTGTCTCAACATCGTGGTAGCTGCAGTTGCGCCTCCAATTCTTTAGGCCAGGAATTTTGGAATCTACTATAATCATCCTTAAATACACACATCGTCAAAAGTCTTGGCTCCCCTATCAACCCTGAATGTAACATGAAAATTTTTTGTGTGTGGAATCTTCACTATCTTATCACTTAAATGAAAACAATAAACCAGCAAAAAATGTTTCTCGTTCGGGGGAATACAGGTGTATTCGAAGTTAATCAGTTTTCAGCGAATAAAGAGAGTTGTAATATTGAGAATATTTAGTGAAAAATTCCGGGACATTCAATTTCTCAGTTTGACCGGGCAAGAATACATCAAGAAGCTTTGAGGAACCACCAGATTGCGCAATGTTTGAATATTCCAAGGACAGTAAGGCCCATAGTGGCCCTTTTCCTGGAAACCCTCAGCGTTGCCCGCAGACTGGTGCCTGGTCGACCCAGAGTAATATTGACAAGGGAAGACCATTATATCGCGAATTTTACGGGAAAGAATCGAACGGTATCTGTTACAGCCCTTTGAAGTCATTTTTTGAGGACCTATAGACAGGTAGTCTCAACCAGTACCATGAGGAGACGGTTGCATTCCTCAAATTTAAGAGCGAGAAGACCTTTAAGAGTACCTCGGCTATCATCTGGACATAAAGCTACCCGTCGGCAATGGGCAGACTGCCTTTTACCACAATGGCGCAACGTACTTTTTTCGGACGAGTCACGATTCGATTTCAAAGTGATAGTCGACAACAAAGGTTTTGGAGAGATCCAGACAGACTGGAGCGACTCAATTTCGCTCGGAAAGTTGTGCCCTTTCAAGGCTGTTCGGTCGCCCTACTCCTCTTATTATCGTTGAACGAACAATGACTGGTACCATCTACGTAGAAAACATCATTGAACCAATCATTGTTCTTCTGCGCAACGAATTTGGAGATAATTTAATTTATCAGGATGATAAAGCCCCACCACACCGCATACGAAGTGTTCAAAACAGTCTTCAAGACAACAATATCCAGAGAATGAACTGGCCAGCAAACTCAGCAGACATGAATTCAATTGAGCACGTATGGGAGTACTTAGGGAGAGCAATACCCAATCGCTAAAACCCACCTTCAACTTTTCAGGAATTGAGTTTAGCCCTTCAGGAAGAATGGAACGAAATGCCTGAAAATTTAATTGATGACTTGATTCGTGGGATGCCTAGGCGTATTGGGCAGTTGATTGAAAGAAGAGGTAATACGATTTTTTCTCATTCTTCCTATTTTGACTCATCCTGTAGAAAGCAAAGATTAAGAAACAAAGATTTTCTATCAAATATATTGCAGTTGAAATAGAGGAAAATATTCATCTCATTTCCGGGACATGGATTGTTTATTTCTTGAGAAACCTAGCAGGGCCAAGACTTTTGGCGATGTGTGTATATCTCGGGACAGGGCGTATATTCCTCTGCGAATTTGGAGCCAAATACTATATAAAGGTAACGATATTGTACCTACTTATAAAATTGGTAGGAATGTTAATTTTTTTCCATTTGAAATTAATTATTTCAAATGTTCAATGTATTCGTCACATTGTTACTAAATATTAGGTGCTCTGGTATGAATATACAAAATAAAGTTGAATGGACTTAACTCCCGCAATCAGGGCTTTCATGTTTTCTTCATGATACTCACTCACCTTCTTATTCCATTGAGTGTTTTTCATTTCTATGATATTTTAAACGTGCAAAATGTTTCGTCAGCATCTATAGTGAAATCATCTCTTAAGGTATGTTATCCCAAGGCTAGTCCAGAAAACAAAATACTCCTAAGACATAAGTACTGCCAGATATTCGAGGACAACTCTGCGCTTGTCAGAAAATTAGCAGCAGTGGGTTTGCCTCAATTCATCGATGTCTTGGAAATCGAACACGTATTGAAGGAGATTGTACCACTGTTGTCCGTGATTGTTGAAGATGAGCAGGTGAGAATTTATTCTGTGTTTGATCGCTATCTGTCTAGTCTATGAAAATTTAAGTTAGAAACTAAAGTGGTCGAGTTTATGAACGAATTTCAATGAATAAGATGAAATTCACTGTTTTCTCTTACATTCTGTAACCTACTTCTCCAGGAGATTTTCGCCAGAGAATAGTGCTTGCATGTAATGGAATAACACCTGAAATGTTACAGAATCTAAGAGAAAACGTTGAATGAAGACACTTTTACTGAATATCTTATTAATTAAAATTCGTTCAAGAACTTGATGCACTTCCATCGAGTTTTTTTACATCGAAACGAACGCAAAAGAGGGTTTTTTTAATATATTCAGAAATAGAATCACAAAACCTTCCTAATGATGTGCCTACCCCTATTGTCATTTAGTATTCTTAAAGGGTTACCACCCACGATTTTTCAATCAAAATATAGCCTCCTCCAAATTGAAATTAATAATATTTGGCGGCAAGGGATAAAAAACAATAATAAGAATATAAGGATTGTAACTTGCTGGTGTCATGGATAGCAATAAATTGTAGCTTCTTCGAATAGGCAAAATATGTGACAGCGAAACTTGCTTATCTGTATTTGGTGCCCTTGAGCGACGGTTATAGACTGTAAATTTAAATGCTGTTACTTCGCACCGTAACCTCAAGGTCCATTGTTCCCCTCCATCAATGCTGTACTATAGCTCACCTTCCAGTTTCAAAGTTCTGATGAATACCAGTATGTGTGATATCTTAAGTGAGGTAACATCCTCGTTCCTAGAGGTTTCTTGTCCAAAGCATTTTTGCATTGGCTTGTAATCGAGAGGAATTCTGTAACTGAATGATCTGAGGTTTCTCCTTCTCCCCACAGAGTCTGAACTCTTCAATGTCTGCTAAACCTATTCTCATTAAATACTTCCTGAGGCGGCAATGTCTCGTAAGGAAGCCAATGAGGAGGTGGAGCATGTTTTTACTGGGATCTAGGTACTTTTTGGATCTTGCAGTATTTAAGTTCCCAAGAAACTTTCTGAAGTCATCCATCCCTTGAAGATTCCGCCAGGGTATTTATTCTTTTGGTTTCTTCCTTCTTTCGAACTAGGCACAGTCAACATTCCAAAAGATGGATGTGTTGAATCTATGGTTCCAACAGGATAGTTCCACAGTACACAAATCTCATGTGTCAATAACTGTTTTGCGTAAACACTTCTCAGGACGCCTCAGCACCTTTAGAGGTGATCTGCATTGGCCAACACTGTTACCTGATTTAGTCGACTGTGATGACTTTCTATGGGGTTGAGTAGAATAAATCATTTACAACCATTTTACTACGATCTTGGATCACCTCAAGGAAAACATTTATCAAGCTGTAGTCAACATACCTATCTGTTACTGGAAAGAGTTGAAGGAAACTTCAGAAGTAGATCAACCCATTGTTTTGTCGATATCGAACTCATCCTGCTGATTACGTTTTTAAGACAATGTGAATATGAACTTTACACGTTATGCTTGATATTGCTGCAAGAATCGAATATACATCTGCATCATTTTTCTTTTACTGAATTTCAAAATGAACAAGTTGCTCTGCCCCACTCTTTATATTATGGCTAATTAGCTATTTGAAGTCATGTCATTTTACACAAACGATAATTTTCCTTTTTTCAGGAAGCAGTGAGAATGAGTTCAGTGGATATAGCACTCAGCATAGCTTGCAAGTCGAAAAATCAAGAAATTAGAAATGATATGTTCGAAATCATCAGGAAAAGTAGCCGTAAGTAAGAAAATTCTCCCACAATTATTGGCATTGAGAATTTAGACTCCTGAAACACTTTCCTTTCATAATATAACAGAAAGGAGATCAGGGAGCCCTATTTATTACACCACCTTTCCCCCTATTACAAAAATAAAAAACAGATTACTAAGAAAACAAAACATTCGATAACCAATTTTTTCACAATATTTAAAGTTTCACATATTGTAAATGAAATCTTTAAGGAATATTGAAGATCAATAAATATGATGAAAAGCAATTTTTTATATATCTTCAAATAGACCTCAACATATTTTAATCGGAGCTCATCGATTAAAATAAATTAATTCGGCTGATCTGTACCAAATATCATTAATAAGTAGTATGTGCTATGGCAATAGAAAGTTCTACATATCGAGACAGTGCAACATACATCTGTATAACAATTATGAACTCAAACAAGCCCGATTAGGTTTTGCTGATCGCTGGGACATAAGTCGTTGAACATTACAGGGCACTGACGAGAAGCCAACAAGTTTCGAAACGTGCGCATTTCTGCTACTTATGGTCCAGTGATCAACAAAACCTAATCGGGCTTGTTTTGAGTTTAGAATTGTTATTCAGGTGTATGTTGAGAGATAGAAGAAAACTGTATTGATTTCCAGAATCAAATAGGTATCGACCGAAGTCTTCCAGCCAGCAGTATACATTGGGAATAATTTGTAATATATAAAATGTAGTCGTTGCTACACAGATTTTATTGTAGAGATACCAAATGTCCAAACAGTGGGAGTGCTGGTAGTTTCGCCTTTTCTATTTCTCTATTGTAATGATGTATTAGGGCTCCATGATGGTCCTGTTGTTCTGGTTCAAAATGAAGTTCATGCTTAGCCAATATAGTCTGGTCAATTGGCTCCACTTCTGTTTTCTCGTATAGCATGATGTTAGAAGGATTGGTAGAAGACTGTTCGGGTGTCTTCGTTATTTTTCGAAGGCAAGTTCTTTCCACTTTTACTAGGTTGTTAAGTGCAGTTTTTGTTGCATTTGAGAATATTATGGTACCATACTGCAGGTGTGGTTTGAGGATCATTTTGTAAATAGCAGTGGATGTTTTGGTGTTGATGCCTAGGTTCCTGAATGTTAGTGATCTGAAGTGTCCGGCTCGTGTGATGGCTGCTTTTTTCTGGGTTTTTATGTGATGCTTGAAACTCAGTTCGTTGTCTGTCAGTATTCCCAGAACACTTAGTAGTTAGTCTGATTGTTTCATTGCCAATTTTGATACTTGGTGAGTTGTTCCCTATGTTGTGGTGGAATATGATGAACTTGGACTTCTTTGGGTTGGGTTGTATTCGCTAGCGTTTACAGTGCTACAGTGCTATCTGTTAATTTTTGTAGCCTTTCGATACCTTTCTTTAGAGCCCTACCATGGGTGATCAGTAGTGTATCGTCCGCAAATTGCAGGGAGTATGCTTCCCTCTCTATGTGGTGTTCTATTGGATACTTGTAGCTATATATGTCAGAGCAGTATGTGTTGTATAGTATTGGAGAGAGTGGTGAGCCCTCTGTGAGACCTTGTAGAGGTATGATTGGATTGAGAGTTCGTTCCTTACTCGTTCTTGGCTGGTTCTACTAGATGAAAATTGATCAATTATCTTGAGGAAGTATCTGGGGCATTTTAGTTGGAATAATTAATAAATCTTACCAGCATGCCAGACACTGTCGAATGCTTTTTGAATATCCATTAACAAAGCTGCTGTTTAATTTCCATTTTCTTATTGCACTGTATATTTGTGGTTAGTATAGTTAGGAGGTGAATGGTAGAGGTTTTACTTTTGAAACCGAATTGATAATTGGGGATAGATTTTCCTAAATTGGCGTCGATCCTTTCTGTCAATTTTTTTTTCAAAGTTTTCACCTAGTACAGAAAGCAGAGTAATAGGTCTGTAATGATGCGTATTTCACTGTCTCGACTTGCCTCGCCCCCCATGGCATTAGAGCTAGGCGCGCTGGAGGCGCTTGTCAAGACTAGGACCCTAGTTTCATCCCAGTGAAATGGAGGGTTAAGGATTGGTGCCTAACGTAATGCCACTTTGCGCCAGTCACTGGATCCGTGTGGTGGAAGATCTACCGAATGGGGCCCTAGTTTTGCCGTTATGGTGGAACGGAGGGCTGAGCCGGTTGATTAACTCAGTGACAGTTATGTAGCATACTGCGTTACCTCGGGAGGGTGGATGCCCATAGGTGGTACTTGTATCACCTGGCCACACGATTGGTGTTGGACTCTAGGGGGTAGTGGTTGAAAGTCCGCATGCTGGACTAGATGCAGGTACTTCATTTATCTGTTCGCAGACCCCCATGTTCGGGATATTCTCATGAAATGACTCAGGGTTTATCGGGCCTTCCTGAATGTGAGTTGCGTCCCAAAAATTCGGATACTAAACATCCAGAACCAGTAGAGGTTGGAGAGTACTTCGCTGCTACCAGTCACGGTGTAGGTTTACGGACTGAGGCCGAAACTGAAAGCTGGTGGGTTCAGCTCTTCGACCCTTATTACACTTTCTGCTTCATGGGCAGACTGTGAAGACTGCTGAGTAGTCACCTGGTGAACGAGTCATGCTGACATGCCAGTAATCTAACTGTTAAAATTCAGGTAGAAATCTTTATGATCATAGCTCATATTCCTTATTATTGATAACCTCATCGAATTGGCAAATGAAATATATACTAATTATACTTAATTTTCCACGGGAAGTAATGACTAAAATGATGTTCATTTATACCTTTCAAAAGTGACTATATCTCTTTATATTCTAATTCACAACATTGTTAAATTTTTATTTCCAGAAAAAGATTCATGGAGAACACGACAAAAGGTTGCTATGACAGTACACGATATTGTTGCAGCATTTGCAGAAGAGGATTTGTTGCAAATGATCCTAGAAATGTACGACAACCTCGTCAACGATGCTGAAGGGGAAGTGAGAATAGAGGCCGTGTTGAATCTGTACAACTTCGCAGAAAGCTTACACAGAAACCTGAGCAAAATGAAGGAACCCACACGTAGATTCGAAGAAATTTTTTTACAAGAACTCATGCCCATCATCCTCTCCATTACAACGGATGAATCTAAGGAAGTGCAAATAGCATTTTCATCCGTTATTTTATCCTTTGGATTGTTGATATCCGACGACATCTTCAAAGATACAATCCTGTCGATTGTGATCAATGGTCTGGAGAAAGACAAACCATTACTCTTCAAAGAAAACATCTTGATGAACCTAGGTTTCCTTCCAAAAGACGTTGATCTCATCAAATCCCTCACATCGATTAAGAGCATCATGAAACATATTCTTTTAGCTTCAGAAACATCCTGGAGGACTAGAAGAAGTATGCTAGTCAGCTTTGTTCACGTCAGTCAATTTTGCACTGCGGAATATTTTCAGCAGAATTTATTGGTTTATTATATTCTTTTATTGAAAGATAATATATATGCTGTCAGAAGAACTGCTACACTCATCCTTCCAATCTTAACCAAGAGGTTTGGTGTCAAATGGTTTACTATGGAGGTGATGCCACCAATTTTAGAAACACTAAAGAGCGAAAAATATCTTCAAAGGTACATGGTATTATTTTGCATCCAAGAGCTGATATTCCCCTCAATAAACACTATTAAAACACTTTGTGATAACGAGAAGTACTTGAAGGACTTCAAGACACTTCTAGATGAAGATGAGAAAACATATGGCAATGTTTTATGCAGAATAATACGCCTAAATAAAAAACTACGAGAATCTTTGGAGAAAGAACCGATGAAAAACATAACTATCTCATATACCGACGACTACAACATCAACCAAGAAAATATAAGGTTATATTCTGAGGAAGTCCTAGATACCATCACCAAAAATGACGAAGACATATTTTCGGTTGATATTCATACAGCAATCGAAGGTGTATGTTACTTGGAAGGTATTCTTGTTCTCCTCAACAAAAGTATTTTAAACATACTCAAGAATCTGCTGGAAGATCCTACCAAAAACGTTCAAGACAGGACGAAGTATGTACTGACGAGTATCAAGGAGTTTTCCAACGAATTGAACAAGGAAATTATTACAACGTGGGTGACCAATTACACTTCTAAAATAGAAGAAGGAGTTTGGAAAGAAATCGACCTACAGATAGATGAAGAAATCGAGGCGTCTGCTAGAGACTGCAAAAATGCGGATAAAATTGATACAGAATTGATGGACACTATATATGTTGAACCATCAGCTATAGAGAGCAACATAACAAAAAACGATATTTCTAGTTTGGAAGTATTTCCTCCTGACCGTGTTCAATCGGAAGATATGCATTTCGAGCAAATGGAGAGTCTTGATGAGGAAAAATATAAAGATTCGAATTGCTAAAGTGTCCAAGTACCTCTTTGATATTGTTTGAGTTCTTCAATTTGTATATTGCTGTAAATAAATATTACCACAAAAGTTTTAAGAAATCAATCAGACAAATTCAACCTTCCTGGTGTAATATTGAATAAGTTTCTGTCCGAACCACAAGCGGCAGTGGAAACCAGATGGCGCTCATGACCTAGGTACACAATAATAAAATTCGAGAAATTTCGTCCAATGCAAAGTGCACTGACTCATGTACGCATTCTATTCTCGGTTTAATGATGGAATTTACGTATAAATTTAGTTCACAATTTACGTAATGCGTCGGTCACCGGCTATATTTGAAACACTCCATGTTACAAGCTCTGGCTGGCAGAAAATCCAATATTTGGGTTATTAACCTACTTGAATTGTGTACGTGGATTTTATTCACTCGCTAATGATGATTAATCTACGATCTGATTATCGATTGGTGGTTGAGGACAATCGGATCATTCAAATAGATGATGTGTACACGGTGGCTGTAATAACAGTGGCGTAGAGATAGATGATTTCTTTCACCCCCTAGGACACGCCCTCCAGGCATTAGATCTTGACGTGATGGGGGCGCTTGTCATGACTAGGACCCTAGTTTCGTCCTGACGAAATGGAGGGTTAAGTCTTGGTGTCTAACGTAATGCCATTTCACGCCAGTCAGTGGACCTGTATGATGGAAGATCTCCAAATGGGGCCCAGTGACAAGGGAGTCTGTCGCAGCACAGGGCTTCTCCCTTAAAACTGGCGTACTCTACCCTATCGCAGTATGAATCTCCGGATTCTGTGTAATGGCCGAGTGCGTTTTGTAGCATACTGCGTTACCTCGGGGGGATGGTTTGTCCACAGGTATTACTTGTACCACCTGGCCACCCCATTGGTGTTGGACTCGAGGGGGCAGTGGTTGAAAGTCCGCATGCTGGACTAGGGGGGTATTTCATTTATCTGTTCGCAGACCCCCATGTTCGGGATATTCTCATGAAACGACTCGGGGTTTAGCGGGACTTGACGGTTTGACCGGCCTGTCCTAGCCCCTGGATCAATGCGTAACAATTTAGGGTTTGTGGATCTCGATGAAATGTAGCTTGATGCGCAGGAAGCGCTTGTTTATACTAAGATCCTAGTTTCACCGTAAAGGTGAAATGGAGAAGTCACCTGGTAAAAGAGCCACGCTCACATGCCAGTAACCTAACCGATTGAATTCACCACGTGGAAGGATCTCCCCTAGTCTCCTGACCTTGGGGAGCTTGTCATGACTAGGGTCCTTGTTTCACTCAGATGAAATGGAGGATTAAGTCGTGATGCCCAATAAGGAGGCACGAGTTTTTGTTGCAGCAAACAGCTTACAGCCTTAAAACTGGCGTTACTCTACCCAATTGCAGATTGATCTTTCATATTTTTTTTGTTCAAAGGCCGAGTTACCTGTTAGATGGATGCACACCGGAGTATTCGTACTTCTGGCCACCCAATTGATGTTGGACTCTGGGAGTCAGTTGTTAAAAGTCTGCATGCTAGAATAAAAGGGTGTTACATTCATCTGGTCGTGCGTAATTCTCGTCTCATGATTGCTCACGAAGTAGTTCAAGGGTTTAGATGGTCTTCATGATATAGCCTCGCCTCGAACCCGGATTGTTTTCGAGACATTTCTGAGTTTTTTAGGTATTGATGATACGGTTGAAGACTGTTGGTGCTCGAATCAGGATCGGCTGAGGCGTCTGAGCTTTTTCTTGTTTCTTGAATTTGCGAATGGATGGTGACAATCAAACCCCGTCGGCCTGTGAGTTGCATCCCAAAAAACTCAGGTACTAACCTGCAGCTATTGGATTGTGCTTTGCTGCTACCATTCACGGTGAAGGTTTTCGAAGCGGGGGAGTTCTTGCTTTGCGCGATGATGAGGCGTATTCTTATCTCACAACCTGCCTTCAAGTTGTGAAGACTACTTAGTGGTGAAAGAGCTATGCTCATATGCCAGTAACAGTATTTGGGAATCTGTTTAAACTTTTCTTTTTCTCAATAGCTTTTTTGATTGCAAAAATCTCCAAATAGTCCATCAATTTACCCTTATTAACATTATATAGTAAAGTGACATCTTTCTCATTAACTCACTTTACTACATAATGTTGATAAGGGTAAATTGATGGACTATTTGGACATTATCTCAATCAAAAAAGCCATTAAGAAAAAGGAGAATTCAACAAATTCCCAAATACTCAACACCTCTGTATTGGATGCTGTTATTTCAATGCGCCAAGTTCAGTTCCTTTTTGTACTCCGTTGAAGATGATCGAAAGACCGAAATACGTGTCGAAATTCTGAATAAATTGTGAAAAAAAACTGTGTGAATATTTTTAAATAAAATTGCTGTAATGATTCACCTAGAGACAACCCCATATTCCATTCATTTGACAGAATTTAGATTTGAATTTGAAATAGTTTTGTGTGAGGCAAATTTCAAATGAGTTTCCGGTTTCTGAATTGAAACAAATTGTAGAAATTACTATGTTTTACTACCAAAAAATATATATTACACATTTTCTTGTGACTCGAGTTTCGGGAAATGAACTATCCCATCATCAGACAACTGAAGACCATACAGTGGTACAGTGGCATTTAAACAAAAGTGATAAATATTTTGAATATTTCAACAGATTCTCGGTAACACCTAATAGTGGTACAGAGGTTTACAATCGGAACGTGATAAAAAACCGGGTTAAAAAAGAGGGGCTTTCTAACAGATATCGAAATGTCGGCAATCGACAAAGAAGGTTGTTAAACAGATGGTACCCATTTAAATATCTCAAAATAATTTTTGGGGTTACATAGCTCCGTACAGTCATTCATCATTTTTACATTATTTTGTTGTATATCTCAAATATTTGGATTTACAAAGGTCCAAACAGTCATTCATTATTTTTCACATTAAATTTAATTAAATTCAAATTAGACAAAGAATCGAAGAACAGTATTACATTTTTAGGCCTCTCGATATCACACTCAAATAGAAAAATAGATTTCAACGTGTTCAGAAAACCCACATCCACTGATATATGTATTCCTATTGATTCCAATCACCCATATTCACAAAAAATGTCAGCGTATCAATGGATGATCCATAGAGCCTTCGCATTACCCTTATCAAAAAATGACCGCGAAGCTGAAGTACAAACTATAAAATCAATAGCCGCGAACAACGGTTTCAACCCCAATATAATAGATAATCTAATTCGACAGAAACTATCTAAAATAGCTATGAGCCAAATTTATCCCATCATAAAAACCGAAGAAAATAAAAAAGTCATTTCTCTGTCGTACTTTGGTAGCATAAGTCAAAAAGTGGCCAATAGTTTTTCAAAATCAGATGTCAATATTGCCTTCAAAACGCAAAACAAATTATCATCGGTATCATTTAACGCAAAGGACCCTACTCCAAACATACACAAATCAGGAGTTTATGAGTTATCTTGTTCTACGTACAGTAATAAATATATAGGACAAACAGGACGTCCCTTCAAGACGAGGTTCAACGAACATAAAATGAGTTTCAGGAAAAATAAACAAAATTCTACTTTTGCCACTCATTGTCTAGAAAACGGTCATTCCTTTCCCACAATCGATAATCTTAAAAATTTACATGTAGAATCAAAAGGGAAGAAACTCGATTATCTAGAATCTGTTGAAATTTTCGAATTAGTTCACAATAACAATAATGTAAAAATAATGAATGACTGTACGGAGCTATGTAAATCGAAAATATTTGAGATATTTAAAAAGTAACATCTGTTTAAAACCTTTTTCAACGAACATAAAATGAATTTAATGAAAAGTAAACAAAAATTCAACTTTTGCCACTCATTCTTTAGAAAACAGTTATTCCTTTCGACAAAAGAAAATCTTAAGAAAAATTTTACATGTAGATTCAAAAGAAAAGAAACTTGATTATTGAAATTTTCAAATTCGTTCACAATAAAAATAATGTAAAAAATAATGAATGACTGTATGGAGCTTTGTAAATCCAAATATTTGAGATATACAACAAAATAATGTAAAAATAATGAATTACTGTACGGAGCTATGTCACCCCAAAAATTAATTGAGATATTTAAATGGATACCATCTGTTTAACAACCTTCTTTGTCGATTGCCGACATTCCGATATCTGTTAGAAGGCCCCTCTTTTTTAACTCGGTTTTTTATCACGTTCCGATTGTAAACCTCTGTACCACTATTAGGTGTTACCGAGAATCTGTTGAAGTTTTCAAAATATTTATCACTTTTGTTTAAATACCACTGTACCTCTGTTAGGTCTTCAGTTGTCCGATGATAGGATAGTTCATTTCCCGAAACTCGAGTCACAAGAAAATGCGTAATATATATTTTTTGGTAGTAAAACATAGTAATTTCCACAATTTGTTTTAATTATGATCAACTACCAAATAGTAAATAGTCGAAGGTTATTTTCTTCAAGAAACTTTTTCAGTAATCCGAAACAATTTTTGAATTCAGGAAGATCGAAGAAATTCACCAATCCCCTGAAATATGAATTTGTAATTTCCAAGAACTTATTGATTTTCCAGCTGAGTCTCCTTAGTACATCTCTGGAGATAAACACTGGAACCAGATTGTTCGAGAAGTCTGTCAAAAACAAAGGTGTTCTTTCCATCTGTAGAGAAATTAGTATTCTGAGATGTTTGCCGCATTTCATTGATATTCAGGGTATATTCCTGCCAAGGCATTCATTGGGCACCATATTGTGAAGAAATAGAACAAGGGACCACACGTAAATAATTTTTTATTCGACAAAAACCATTTCAGGGAAGTACAGACGGTTTATCAAACGATGATTCCGAAAAAATCACTTAAACAGATCTTTTCTTGAAAGCACTGACATTCACATCTTTCTGTTTCAATGACTCGAATGAAAAAAGAGCATCCTTACAGAAATTATCATATAATAAAAGGATAAAGTCGGCTTTTTCTTAATTTATTTCATCATTTAGATTTCAAGAAATTGACCGCCCTTATTAAAGATTCATTCTTACTTGATGTTTTTCGACGAGATAAAAACCAAACAATCTTCTGAAATATTGTGTCAGAATTATCAACATGGTTAACATAGCCGGCAATAAGTTCCATATTACCCAATCAGAAACCTCGAAACAATGTAGCTGGCGTCATGACGCAAGGATATCCGACGTTCTAGCCAAAACCAGACGCTCCAAGCACGACGCTGACGCCATAAATCAATAATGGAAGTTCAATGGAACCTTTCTAAAATTGGAAGACTTCATCTATATATGAAAACGAAAAACTATGAATTGATTCTATCTTTAATTCACCGAAGTTGTCAGTCACTATTAACAAGATATCTAGTTAATAAGAAACCTTCTAATTTCGTCATTTAAATTAATTTCAATTAGACATCACTGAGAATAACAAATTTACGAATTTAATGAAATTATTCTCTGTCTGTGTCTCGCTGAATAATTTATGTGTTTTTTTAATTTTTAACTTGTGTCATCGCTATCGAAGACCCTTTATATGAGTAGTCCCAACATTTCCTGTAACAGAGAACACAAAAAACAAGTTACTCACCCTGCAGCTGGTAAATGGTCATTTGGTATTCAGCCAACTTTTCATCGATATAATCCTGTGATTGATTAGCAATGATCTCTGCCGTTGAAGGACCGCTTTCCTCTTCGTCTGGGTCATAATTATGGGGGAGAGGAGGTGGTTCTAGCGGTACGCCCACGTATTCGTATTCGCGAGGGGGGTGGGCGAATTCCGAAGGGGACCAGGGGTGGACTCCGCGAAAATACTCGGGAGATGCGCTCCTGTTCACGGCGGGAGAAGGCTGCAATGAAAAAGATTAAGATATTACGTCGCCCAATAACATAAAAAATGTTCAGTTCATTGAAGTAGACAAGCAATATTATAAAGAGTCTTTCAATGGGAACGCCCCATTTTTGAATTGATATTACTCATTGTTTATTTGTGATATTGACAGTTGTATTTGTCAATGTCTACCATTTAATCATGGAAAGGTGTAGTGTGTCTGCTCAGTACGTGCCAGCTCCTCTTTAAGATTTCTAGTCTGCTCTGCTACAGCTTCCGATGTAGCATATAAGGGGGCGCGACAGGTAGCAAACAATACCTCAAATATCCGCCCTCACCGGGGTTAAGTAGGGCAGAGTACCAGCTTGCGATGATCACCGTTCCCATGAGGAAAGAATTCTCACATTTCATTATTTCCAGTAATATCCAAAAGGACAGAATTAATAACACAATTAATAATGTAGCGAACAACTTCTTCGCTCCTCGTCCAGAAATCTGCCTTGCTTTGTAGCAGCTTGACTGGAGTATCAAAAGAGGACACGACGAGTCTAAAGATTCCTAACTAACCGTTTCCGCCGAGTTCAAAAAGGGCAAGGCTCACAGCGTTTGACGACCGCTCCAAGCGGAACACATGGTCACTGGCGTCACAGGCAGAGCTGCGTACCCCGTCTGTCTGAAGAGTTTCAGGTACGCAGACTCAGAACGAAACGCCGTCTCCCGAATTAAGAGGTGGAGGCTCCCTCGCAACATCGCATTTCAAAAGAACTTCAAAGGTATACACTCCAACAACGTTTACAAATAATTCAAATTTATTATGATAAATCGCGATCTGTTACTCTAACTTTGCGTGCTCCAATTTTTGGTCGTTATAATCGTCGAAAGCAAAAGTTCTAGTTGGATGGAGTAGTGCGTTACTTTGTGATAGTTCATTTTTATGGAACGAAATAAAAAATTACTTTGTTTTCTATCACTTTTCATTATAACTGATATACAGTGACTCGAGTTTCGTAGTGGTTACTACATTTTCAAACTGAATGAACAAATTAGATCAACTATTATATATGCTGATTGTAGGCTTCGGCAGAGCTTCGTAGAGAGGGGTTTTCCAAAGTTCCGTCTGTTCGTTTAGTAGTTTTATTAGTGGTACGTGCCTCTTATATTTTTCAATTTCTATGGATTCCAGGATGTCAAGTTTTTCCCTTTGGCTTCCACGTGCAAGATAACAAGGTTGTTCAATTCTGGGAACGTGTGATCCTTATTGAAGAAATGATTCGCAAAATTGGAATTATTCTTCAGATTCCTAAAAGCAGATTAGACTCCAACCCGTTTGAATTTGACTTACTAGATGATAAAACTAGACATACTATATCTATCATAAAACACAAAAAATATATCAATCAATCAAAAAAACTAAAGAACCTAATATTTAAACAAAATAACAGTGAACAGCAAAATTCAATTCCTAACACAACACCATATAATAGATTCATAAATTTCTCGAATACCACTTTTTCTACAGATGAAATTAGGCTTCTTGAGAAAGGTCCAAATTACAATCCCCACATAACCTCAAAAAATATCATTGAAACACTAACTTCCGAAATCAAATTAGCGCTAATTAAAACACCGAACACAAACTTCACCAAAGAAAAAATAAAAAACTTACTACTAACCCATACAGACTCACAGAATAAAAAAGAAAAATCAATAGTAAAATCAATTCAAAACAAAATTCGAAATGATAATTTGATAATGACTAAAACCGACAAAGGAAACTCTATTGTTACTCTATCCAAAGAAGATTATGACCAGAAAATAAACAATTTTTTAGAGAAAGAATCGCTCATACAACTAAAAAGAGATCCCACCGCAAAAATTCAACAAAAACTAAAAACAACGCTCAAAGATGTTCAAATTATTTTATCAGATTATGATAAATTCAAACTTATTAATATGAATCCTACACCTCTCAAACTATATGGCCTTATTAAAATTCATAAAGATAATTGTCCGATACGCCCTGTGGTATCATATATTAATAGCCCCCTTGCGAAACGAGCCTCTAAATTAAACCAAATTTTTAAAGAAACAACACAATTCAACTCACCCTATTCAATAAAAAATTCAATCGAGCTCACAAAAAAACTAAAAAATGTTATCCTTCCAGTTAATAGTATTCTAGTGTCGTTTGATGTAGTTAATATGTTCCCGAATATACCAAATATAGAATGCATGAATATAATCGAAAATATCCTAACAAAAAATAACAAAAATCCTGTGATAAAAACGAAATTTTAACCCTTTTCGAACTTTGCGTGGAAGAAAATTACTTTCAATACAATAGTTAATTCTACAAACAGAAAGATGGACTTGCCATGGGTTCACCTCTCAGCCCATTACTCGCTGAAATCTTTATGTCCCGTTTTGAAAGAAAAATTCTAAAATCCACACACGCAAAGCATATCACTTTTTGGTACAGGTATGTAGACGATATATTGGCTTGCTTCTGCGGAACACATTCAGAATTAAATGAAACATTAGAATATCTTAATAGTTTGCACAATAAGGTCAAATTCACCATGGAAACCCAATTTGATAAAAAAATAAATTTTCTGGACATAACTTTAATTAACAGTAATAATGAAATTTCCTTTGATATATATATATAGAAAACCCACATCAACTGATACAACAATACCAAATTTTTCAAACCATCCGATCAATCATAAACTAGCTGCTTATAGATCAATGGTACATAGAGCATTTTCAATTCCTTTAGATAATATTACGTTAAAGAGGGAATTGAATACAATCAAACAAATAGCCACAAAAAATCAGTTCGAAACAAAAACTATAAATTCCATCATAAACAAAAAAACAAAAGCAACTAATTCGTAAACAAATTTACTCCATTTCCAAATCAGATCATAATATCAAAAAATTCATAAAACTAACATATTTTGGACCAATTTCACAAAAAATAGCTCAAATTTTGTCAAAAATTAACATAGTAACAGCTTTCACACCCTCCCATAAAATTTCTAATCTTTTTTTTAATCCGAAAGACAAAGAGAACCGACTGAATAATTCTGGAGTCTATAAATTAAGTTGTCAACAGTGTAATAGTGTGTATATAGGACAAACGGGCCGACCTTTCCATAAAAGGTACAAAGAGCATCAATCTGCTTTTAGTAACCGAAAGAATAATTCCAATTTTGCGAACCATTTCTTCAATACAGATCACACGTTCCCAGAATTGACCAACCTTGTTATCTTGCACGTGGAAGTGAAAGGGAAAAAACTTGACATCCTGGAATCCATAGAAATTGAAAAATATAAGAGGCACGTACCACTAATAAAACTACTAAGCGAACAGACGGAACTTTGGAAAACCCCTCTCTTCGAAGCTCTGCCGAAGCCTACAATTAGCATATATAATAGTTAAGATCTAATTTGTTCATTCAGTTTGAAAATGTAGTAAACACTACGAAACTCGAGTCACTGTATATCAGTAATAATAAAAAGTGATAGAAAACAAAGTAATTTCTCATTTCATTCCACAAAAGTTCTAGATTAACACTTTTAGAATTTCTTAAAATCAACGGATACAAAAATCTTTTCGAAAGAACGTTCAGATGTTGAAAAGTCTCCATTACTGAATATCTTTCCCTAATGGCATTTTTAGCGGCAAACTCCAATAAACACCCTTACTTTTTATGATTCATTTTTCCATCATTTTGTCACGTACTTAACTGTATTTAAACTATACTACACTGGACACCATCAACCTATGGACGCCATATCGTGGTGAAACAATTGTTGTATTATTAACATTTTTGTGGAAAATAAAATACTGTCTCTTATATATTTTTTAATTAAAATGAGTTTCCACTAAGTAAAGACCGAATCAATGAAACATTTACGATAGGAGAACCTGAGTTACAAATTTCCTTCCTACACGTGCTCTAAATGTGAGCACAACTCTAAAACAGTGCAAAAGCTCATGACTACAAGTCAGTGCTGCCCATCTTATGAATGATGTATTATCAGTACTTTCTTAATGTAGATTGAATTATCAGAACTACAAACTATATCACCACAGATAATATATTAGGAGTACAAATAAGTTTCCGCCGTTTTTTAACACAAATTAAATATTTATTATAGAAGGACGGTGAGACTGCTTGCTGAGTGACTTCTAATGTTAGAGCAACTTCTTTTTGTGTTTGAGATGAATCTTCCTCCAATTCTGCATCCTCGTAAATTTTTGGCCTTCCACTGCGATCTTTGTCTTCTACGTCGAAATCACCGTTTTTAAACTTTTGAAACCACTCTCGACACGTTCTCTCACTCAAAGCACCCTCACCATATGCTTCTACGAGCAATTGATGCGCCTCAGCAGCAGATTTCTTTAAATTAAAGAAGTAAACTAATATTTCCCGCAAATGACGCTTAATTGGCTCAAATTTTGACATTTTCAACTTATAAAAATTATATTTTACCAATATAAAATCAATGATATTAATAGGTTATGTTGTTCTTGAATGTCCAAACTATTTTTTAAGCCGGTTTTCATCTGCGAAAGCTAACTGAAACTCCGTGCCGCGCCATCTACAATAAAACGGCGGAAACTTATTTGTACTCCTTATATAATATAATCCATTTTAATTTTTTTATTATTATGCTGATACTCCTAGATCTTCTGTGAAGATCCCTCAGAAGCTTTTTCAGCTTGGGCGAGTTCAGTTGTGTTCTGGGTAGGCTTTGTAACAGCGATCTTGCGCCACTTTAAGTCACAGCACTGTTAATTTTTGATCCAACAGTGAAATGGTAGCAGACACCCGTCCAACCAGAAAATTTTTTTCCTCCTGAACAGGATTCGAACCCGGACACTCATGAATCCATATTCTAAACAATTCAGTTTTTTTCTGAAACTACTATAATACTATGTAAAAAAACTTCCTGTGGTAGTGAAACATAATAGAATCACTAAACAAACCATGGTTTTATACATCTCAAGAGTAGGTTAATAACAACTTTCTCATGATACATTTCTTCATTTCATTAAATTATGACTTGACGTTATTAATGATATATCTACGAAAATAACGTTTGTCAAAGTAAAATGTACTTGAGCTTGTCTATTGACAAGAAATGCAAGAAGTATTTACAATTATTTATATTATATTTTATTATTGTAGTACAGTTTCCACACTGTATACAGGTGAAGGTAAGTCGGTGCTAATACAAGATAACCGTTAAGCCATATATGCCTAATAATAAATCTTAATATGTAGAATTCTCATCATTTTTAGTTAGCCTAGACGATTATGGGAACAAGGTTGAGAGGAGAGGGCCAGCCATTAACAAACGAAAGAAAATAAGTGCGGTCATGTTCTTCGCTGACACGTTTGCTACTGACAATTATCAAAATTACTCTGGGCTGGAATGCTTGAAGTTGAAGAAGAAACCCGAGATCAAGGTTAGAACCCTAACAGTAGGCAGTTTCAATAAAACAATAATATAATCTTCAAGAGCAACTTGCAGACCTGATAACGGGTCCTCCAACAGAAACTTCCAAACTATCGGGTGTTTTTTTAGAGTGATAGAACTTTCGATGGATAACTGTGATTTGACAGAAGGTAGAAGCCATGTTGTTTTGACATTTCTGTTCAGTAAGGATTGACAGATTATCATGGAAAGATTCACGCCGCAACAACGTTTACAAATTGTTGAAATTTATTTTCAAAATCAGTATTCTATCCGTCAAACTTATAGAGCACTTCGTGAAATTTATGGTTTACATAATCGTCCACCAGAGCAGTTTATTCGTCGAACTATCGATAGATTTCCTACAACATTTTCTTTGACCATAATAAGCATCGTTTGTTTGCTGGTTGCACCCTAGAACCGCTTGAAGTTGATTCACTTTTTTATCGTAAAATTGTGTTTAGTGATGAAGCTCATTTCTGGTTGAACGGCTATGTAAACAAGCAAAACTTCCGTATATATCATCGGTCCATATTTCCTTATAGTCTAGTCAACAAGTGCCTTTTGGGTCAACTTTTTTCAGCAGTCTCCGAAAATTATGATCAAGGTGTCATTCGATTCGGAATAGCATCTAAATGATTTTTGAAAAAAATGAAGTTCAGCTTGCAAAAATTGCAAAAGTTATTAACAATTAAATAAAAAAAGGGGGTTTAGTTTTTTGTAAATATCTCAAAAACTAATGAAGATTTTTGAAATAAAAAAAAGATTCAAAAAGAGGAGGAAATTTCCTAAAGAAAGTGTCGACTCCCGGAATTGTAGTCCCAATATTAACAATTTTCCCAGAGGGATGAAAATACGGCCGAAAACGGGTACATTTTTAAATTTTTCCAACGGGGATATAATCTGAAGTCTTCCAAAAATTGCTCCAAGAGAGGAAAAAAATCTCAAGTTAATAGTTTAACAATTATCACACTTGTTGTTCACTTGTTCATGTCAGCAGAAAAAAATTATTAATTAACTATTGCATAACCAGTTGAAAAATCCAGATAAAAATTTTTTTTTGGCGGATTATTGTTCATTCATCTATTCAGTATGCCCCTGAATTTTTTCATTCATTAAATTTCATATTTAATCTGTTAAAATAATTTTTATTAATAAAGTGTCCAAAGTGGGGTGGCTTACGAAAGCCAGAGTACCCGTTTTCGGCCGTATTTTCATCCCTCTGGGAAATTTATTAATATTGGGACTACAATTCCGGGAGTCGACACTTTTTTTAGGAAATTTTCTCCCCTTTTTGAACCTTTTTGTTTATTTCAAAAATCTTCATTAGTGTTTGAGATATTTACAAAAAACTAAACCCTCTTTTTTTTTAGTTAAGTGTTAATAACTTTTGCAATTTTTGCAAGCAGAACCTCCTTTTTTTTCAAAAATCATCAAGATGCCATTCCGAATCGAATGACACATTGATCATAATTTTCGGAGACTGAAAAAAGTTGACCCAAAAGGCACTTGTTGACTAGACTATTAAAAACGATGCAGGAGCTAATGTTACAGTGAATGGTGCTCGTTACAGATCGATGATCAATGATTATTTGTTTCAAAATTTGAATGGTATCGACCCAGAGTGTTTTGGTTCCAACAAGATGGTGCTACACCTCATGCTGCTACCGTAACAATTGATTTATTGAAAAAAAGATTTGGCCATAACATTATTTCGGGAAATAGTCCAATTAATTGGCCTCCAAGATCATGCACCATAACTGCACTGAATTATTTTCTTTGGGGTTATGTCAAGTCATTGGTTTATGCTGATAAAACAGAAACAATAGACGCTTTGGCAGCCAACATAACTCGTGTTATTGATGAAATAAGGCCTGAATTACTCGAAAAAGTGGTCCAAAATTGGTCTGGTCGAATGCGGTTCCTCAGAGCTAGTCGTGATGCCGGAAATTATTTTTAAAACATAAATGTCCTAAAATTATCTTTCAAATAAAAAAAAATTGGCTTCAATCTTAATTTAAATGTATTTCATTTCAATTTAGAGTTCTATCACTCTAAAAAAAAACACCCGATATGACAGTTGATAGCGGCCATATTGTTGAAACTACATCTCTCGAATTGGCTCTCATTTATTCGGTCTGTTTTGCCAAATCACTATGGGCAGATATAGCGTTCAATAAAACTCGCAAATGATAACATTGTTATATCAAAATCGGTGATGATTCACATAAAGAAACACAAAAACGAGGTGATGACATCGATCTGTCGTGAAATGACATAAATAAAATAGAATAGAATGTTATATTTCTTCTATCAAGTAAAAGGCCTTTCTCTTCTATTTTATTTTACATATAATATATAATTATATTTTGGCTTCAATAAATCTCATAATGGAACGTCAATGAATTTAAATAAACCTTAAAATAACTCACACTGTTCTTTGATTTTGTTAGAACATAGATCAATCTTGAATATATAGTTGATCTGTAGTTCGAAGCTTAAGTCTTTTAACACGTGAGTGATATAGGTTATGTTTTTGATTTTGATATTTGGAATATTAAAAGAGGACTGAAGACGGGATTGTCTAGAATTATATTTGTTTTTTGAAGATATAGTGCACATTTTTTAGAGATTTTTGAAATAACTTATTCAAATATTTAAATATATTAAATATTTCGAATAAATTATATTCTTTGAGAAGTCCTTTAAGTGTGTTCATGTTTTTGAAAGGCAATTGGTGTTCTTAAAGGTAAGACCAGAAACAAAATTTTGTCTCCTTTAAATATTTATTTATTAATTTCAATTACTTTCGTATATCTGTTGGGTTATTTATTCCATTTGACATTATATATTGAGTTTTGATTATATACGTCTATCAAATGTAAGCAGTGCTTGTTGTAGACATAAATTTAATTCTAAAAGTTTTTTGAATAAAAATTTTTTGAAATTAAAATTGTAGAAGATAAACATATTTCAATATGTTTTAATATTCAAATCCTTTGGATAATCTAAATTTGGATGAATAGGTCTTAAGCCCGCTGAACAAAGTATTTAACTCGTTTTTACTTCGTGTAGTGGCCTTTACTTGATAGAAATCCACTGTACACTTTAGCTGAATGATATAATTATAATTGAATGGTTACCGATAATATAAGGTTCAAACAAACCAAGAAAATTTTCCAGAAGACATATCAATTTTGTGAAATTATAGTGGAAAAAGTGAATGAAAATAGTTCATTCCTTAACAATATCTTATTCACCAATGACTCATCGTTTTCGTTGAACAGAAAACATAACCTATCAGTATTAAGATATTGTTCTAGGAAGAATAAGCATCTGAATATTCCTGTGCGTACCCAGTATCCCCAAAAACTTAATGTTTGGGCAGGAATACTGGGAGTATTCAAGTCACAACGCAAGAGTCGTCACACATCTGGGGACGTTTTTTTCGGACCGTGTCATTTCTACAAATGGCAGGATCAAATGGCCCCCCAGATCACCAGATTTATCTCCCATTGATGTTTTTTTTGGGGGGATATCTGAAAAATTTGGTTTATGGGTATGAAATTGATAGAGCGACGAATATTAATGAATTGATGTTCAAAATAATCCAACTTTGTGCCAAAATAGCAACTATGCCGAATCTGCTCAGAGATATGAGATTAACTCTTTATAATAGTTTTGGCTACTGTTTGGTTAATTTAAATTTGTCGACCTTCGATTCCGCATCTTTCAGAATTTGTCTTTGTTTTCGAATTTCTTATTTTCGTAGAATTTATTTTATAAAATAGAAAGGCCTTTTACTTGATAGAAGAAATATAACAAAATTTGAATATCAAAACAAATTAAAATATGTTTATCATTATCAATAAATCTCATTATGGAATGTCAATGAATTTAAATAAGCCTTAAAAATAACTCACACTGTTCTTTGATTCTGTTAGAACATAGATCAATCTTGAATTATAAAGATGATCTATGTCTCGAAACATTATTCATTTACACGTGGTACGTTGTTTGATATAGGTTACTTTTTTGATTTTGATATTTTGAATATATTTCAGGACTGAAGACGGAATTACTTAGAATTATAATTGTTTTTTGAAGATATAGTGCATGCTTTGAGAGATTTCTGAATTTACTTATTCGAATATTTAAGTATATTAAATATTTCAAATAAATTATATTCTTTGAGAAGTCCTTTAAGTGTGTTCATGTTTTTAAAAGGCAATTGGTGTTCTTGAAGGTAAGACCAGAAACAAATTTTGTCTCCTTTAAATATTTATTTATTAATTTTAATGACTTTCGTATATCTGTTGGTTTATTTATTCCATTTGACATTATATATTGAATTTTGATTATATACGTCTATTAAATGTAAGCGGTGCTTGTTTTAGACATTAATTTAATTCTAAATGTTTTTTTGAATAAAAATTTTTTGAAATTAAAATTGTAGAAGATAAACATATTTTAATTTGTTTTGATATTCGAATTTATTTTATTTTCGAGCCAGTTATGGCGAAAAAGAACCTAAGTACTCATTTTCACAGAGGAAATTATTTGTGTCGTTAATCATGGCAAATAAATTCCTTGTTTACAATGAAAAAAGATTTTCGTATTTATTTTTAACCGTTATGGTCTAACGCATCCCACGTTTGTGAGTGCGAATGATTGTGATTGCTGAAAGCAGGGTGCAGAGCCCCGTTTCCATCGAAACATCGCTGAGGTTTTGATTCTTCCAGTGCTACACTGGACCCTTGTGGTCCTCTAGGTTAACATTGAATTTCCTACGTTTCTGACTGTCTTTTCCATACCTGTATATGTGTTTCATTCAACTAAAATGTTTAACTCGTAGTGATTAACACTTTCCTTTGTAATAGTTTCGTTCTTCTCGATCATGAGGCAAAATATGGTATACTAATGTTTCAGTACAGAACTTATATTTGATATTTCAGCATTGTACAGACGTACCCAGAAGTATTTTTTCTCGCAAAAAGAGACATTGGACTTTTAAGAGGCGCACCTGCACTTGCTATGCTCGATTACAAGAAGTTATCATGTCTCTCCTGACTTATGCACAAAATTCCCTGGGAATGGTTACAGGTAATAGAAAACTCATGAACATATTGCTTTATGGAAAAATATAGAAATGCATAAATGCATTTTCATCTAATCTATCTAATTTTATATACACTAGTGTAGGCAATTGATCAATATATTAGAAATAACATTTTTCGGATAGTTCAATAAGTCGGTAGATCAAATGAATCTACGGCGAGACTGTGTGTCTAACTATTGTCTGTGATCTCAAATAGGGGAAAATCACACTTTCTGCTGTTCGTACCTAGTAAAGGAAAAGTTGTACGGGAATGAAAATGATTTTATCAGTTAAATCGTTCCTTTGATTCAAACCCACCTATTCTTCACAGGCTTCGCTGGAATAATGCTTTTAGATTTACAAAAAGAAATGTGCAATATGACGAATTACTATAAAATGAGTAGTTTGAAAAAATTGAATTAACTTTCAAACTTCAAATCATATGAATTTCGGAATCATCTCCTTCCAGCTTTAGGATCTCTGTCGAACCACAGCTTTAGTAACAGTATTCGATTTGGGAATACCGAAATAGAAGTCAAAGATCGTTTCGAAACCAACGACGAGCCCTTTAGGGATTCCATGAGCAAAAAGATGAAGAATACCCTCAAAGTCGGCCCCGGTACCACGAACTCAGCCAATCAAGAAGAAAGCCCTTACTCCTTAACCGACAAGGAGGAGCAACAGTATCGGAAGGTGCCACTCTTGAACGTGTTTCCGAAAGACTCCCCTCCGCCTTTCTATGCCTTCACCGACGAAGACGAAAGGAGGAAGAGATCTGAAGGACCTTACGTATTGGAACCAGAGCACAGGGAGGTCTTTAAGATAAAGACCAAGAGAGAAGTGCCTCAGAGTAAACCTAAAGAGATAAGTGATTCCGTTTATCTTAACAGGGAGCCGAAAGTAAACACCATCTTCGACATCATGGATATAATGAATAACATGCAGAAATCCTTGTTTGGTACCATGCTACAGGACGAATCTGGTTTGTATCTAGCTTAATACAACCTTCTTGCATGGTCTTGTGAGGCAGCTTTTCTTTTCTACGTCTCTAAGATATGAATCTTCCGCCTTTTCAATTCGAATTTATTCCTAAAATGTAGTCCTATTCCAGAATATTCGCATATTCTGGAAATACCTCATATCTTCTTGGTTTCTACTCCAATTCTTCTCATATGGTCACTTTATTTTTCAATATTTTCAAACCGTAACTTCATTTTACATTATTTCATATTTCCATTGCTTCGATTGGCAACCAATCCTTGCTAGCCTTTCCAGTGCTTATGAGTTTCGTCAACTCTTCATTCCATGGCCCGAAATTAAGGTTCTAGCTGTGATTCATTTTCTGGGTCCATGATCCAGAACGACATTTCAACAAGAATAAAACATTCATGTTTTTTGTATGTAGTTTCTTCCTGATTTTTTATTCTTCCTTATGGTGTTCTCTTTGGTTCTGTCACTTCCTCGAAACATAAAGTAGTTTCTTTAATATTGATTCACCCTATTTTCTTCATTTCAGTATATGGCACAAATTTAAACTTCTTCTAACTTCTTCACGTCGAGATATAGCCGCAGCAAACAGCTCTTTTTGGGGCAAAATATAGGAATGGTGAAGAAATATTGGAATGTTATCTTTTGCTCAATTTGAACTTTCAAATTTGTATTCATTATTGCTTCACCAATGTCAGGAACTTCATCTATCAATTTTAACTTCTACACTCTTCCATAGATACATACAGCCATGAGGGAGAAACTTGCCCCTTTCCCCACAATTTTTTTGGGAGGATCAGACAACCTGGATTGTTCGAAGTGGTCCAGAAGACCTTATACTCCGTGATAAATTCCTCTGATACGGGTTTTCTTATGATAATCATTGGTGGCAACCTATCGGATATAGCTTCCTCCTACACACCACTGGTGCAGAGCATTAAGCACGTTGCAGAAAATACGGAGGAGAATTCCACGTTGATAGTGTTGACAGGCACGTGCCCCAATAGTCCTGACGCCAAGGTAAAGCTACCTTGTGAAGAGCTGAACAGGAAGAATCTGCCACTTTTCGCAATGGGTTAGTGTTGATTTTCTCTTTTTCCGATAGTGAAATTGTAAATTGTCTCGCATTAGTTCGATTGCAATAAGTCTGCAATATAGAAATCATCAAATATTTATATTCAATTTTCACATCATACAGTACATACGTTAGTAAATGAATAAATCTTTTGGAGTTAATTTTGACCTTCAAGTGATTGTTGGTACTTGATTCCTTCTAGAATCACCATGAGGTCACAGCATCAAAATTGGCTGATCGAGATCACAGAGAAACTCTTAGTGAGGTTTCAGTTTTTCTTGACCATGTAACCGACACTATGAGCTAATTAAATAAAATAATAAAGAATATTTCCACAATCCATTTAATTACCAACCAATTGTTTCCAAAATACTGTGTCTACCAAGCATTTGCTATATTCTTTAGCTGAAGTTTGTAGAAAACATTACTGAATTGGAATTACGACATATTTGCAAAGAAGAGAATCATTCAACCGTAGAAATTAAATATGTTACGAATCCCTATCATTAAATAATAAAGAGACTATACTCTTCTAGGACCTGGTAGCGAAGAATTTGCCAATTGCTACGAACTTTATGATGTACCATTAACAGTAAAGAGGATCTTGGCAAAATATAACACTAACAGCAAAGAAGGTATAATATTCATCTTCTCAACTATCTAATTAAACTCTTTGGATAATTCAATCAATATGATATTATGATATTATCCTGATACTCCTAGATCTTTGTGAAGATCCCTCAGAAGCTTTTGTAGCTTGTGGGAGTAAGGAGTTCAGGTTTTTTCTGGTTAGGCTTTGTTATTGCATTCTTACTTCACCTTCGACACAGTACTGTTAATTTTCAGCCCAACAGTGAATTGGTGTCCGAAGCCATCTAACTAGCAATAATAATAATGAGTAAGCTTTCAGATATCACTGGGACATTTAAAATGAGCTATAATCCAGCAATATTTTTATAATGTCAGGCACATGGTGTCTTGATAATTAATTTCTGAACTCTGACAATACAGATTGAATCTGAAGAAGCAATAGATGCAAAAGTAATGGTTTGGATTCAGAATGCAGCTCTACTATATTGTTTGATACCAGTAATAAGTCCAACTATAGTTTTATCCTTCTTCTCAGCTCTACCCCAAGACCTAGAAATACCAGAGCATACAAGATCGAAGAGAAGCCTCATCGATATGGATGAGGAAGATGAAGATTATGACGAAGAAGAAGAAGTGCATTATGATCCAAGAAGGGCTGCACACGTAACTGGAGCATCTGCAGCTGCAAGAGATAAGGCTAAGGGTGGTAGTACTGTTACCAGAGCGCACATGGGAATTATATATTTAAATTTATTTTCTATTCGTATTTATTCGAATATTATAATTATGTAGAAATAGAATGAAATACAGAACAAATATTGCAGATAATGAGGATTTATACAGGCATCCAACTGTTACGAGGCTAGTGGAATAATTAATAAGACGTCCATGCTTGATTTCATAAAGATTCGGTGATCACTGGATCATTAGATACTCTTGTCAAATTTGACAAACGGATCAGCGATCAGCGGGTTTCACAAAACAAGTTCAGGTAGATCAGTTGATCCGAAAAAACAATCTGACAAAGTCGACCTTGTAAAATTTGACTTACACTATAGAAATAGAATGAAGGAAAGTAACAATGTATATTTTTCTGTGGTAGCACTGTTAATGTAGGGTTAGAATGTTATTGTTTATATGCTTGTCATACCATACTACTACGAACTACGTTATTAATATTACTTGGGTGCGTGCGCAAAATCGAAGACAGTTTCAAAGAGAAAGACAACTTGAAGTTGTTTTTGTTTTTAGTATCATAGTTGTGATTAAAGTTGTTTTTCAATAGTATGTCCTTATTATCATGGATGTCCATTACACAGGTAAGTATAAGAATAGACGTCATGGTAAGAATTTTTTCTCTGGGGAATAGCTATATCTACTACTTACGCTACATAATTATCTCAGTACCTGCTTCTGTTTTATGAATACTTTCTTACTTTCAGATAAATCCCCCCAGAAAAGCATACCGAAGTTAAGGACACTATGAAAGTAGCTGAAGTAAGAAATCTTGGCTGCTAAACTCCCGCCATTTGCTTTATTCTCCGAACTGCATAGGTAGCTCTTGACAACTTAGGAGTCATTTCATCAATCTGGACAGACTACTTGAGATTTAATCGCAAAAAGACACCTCATGTGATTGTTCGAAGACATCTTTGGTTCAAATAGTAGTCTCTGTGTTTTATTACTGTTCATCATCATTTTGTTTGCGCTGAACCAAACCTGGGCTTCCTTTAGTGTCTTCTTGTTTTTCTCTTCCAATTTTATTCCTTTATTCAGAAAAGAAGTGTCATCGGCGAGTAGGACGGTTTGATCTGATTTCACATTAGCTGGTAAATCATTCATGTATATCACAAACAAAAGGGGATCCAACACAGAACCCTGCGGTTCACCATGATTCACAGTCTCCCAAGAAGAAGATCTGCTTCCCAAGCTTGTTTTCTGCATCCTGTTTATCAGATAACTCTTCATCAGGTCAAGAGCCCCACCCCTGATTCCATTGTATTCAAGCTTGTTTAAAAGCACTGAGTGTGAAATACTATCAGAAGCCTTGTATAAGTCACATGCCTGTAAACTAGATTTTTGTCCCCCATCAAAATCTTCTCCTATATTTTCAAGCACCTCCTTTAGTTCCGTCTCCACTGATTTGCCCATCAAGAACCCATGCTGTTATTTGCAGAAAATGTTATAATGTTTGAAGAAACTCAGTAATCTATTTTTTATTATTATCTCAAAAAATTTTTAGAACACAGGAAGTATCGATACAAAACGATAGTTTTCTGGTTATTCCATATCTCCTCTTTTATTAAAAAAAACTAATATATTTTGAGAGAAATCACTGGATGTTTATTTCATTGTAGAGGGAAGGTATGCCATTAACAATGGAAAACGATATCAGCCAAATGGCCGCCACGGCTATAGCTGCAGCACCGTATCCTTTTCATGAAATTTTCCACGACGAATTCGTTCATATGCGGCTGTATCTTCTCTATAACGTCACGAATTCCATCTCTATGTGATTGTGGAGCATTGGCATAGACCTTATCTTTCACGTAGCCCCAAAAGAAAAAGTCTAAAGGTGTTAAATCACACGATCTCGGTGGCTAATTGTGATCACCTCTTGGAGAAATAACACGGCCAGGAAACTTTTCTTTTGACATTGCGATTGTTTCATTACTTCTGTGGGATGTAGCGCCGTTGAAAATAAACGTCGACCGCATCAATATCTTCCAATTCCGACCATAAAAAATCATTAATCATAACTTCTTAACGCAATCCATTCACCGTAATATTTGCATCAACCTCATTTTCGAATAAGTAAGGTCCAATCACACAGCCAGTCCAAAAACCGCATCAAACAGTGACACGTTGAAGATGGAGAGGCTTTCAACAATCATTCTTGGATTTTCCGAGCCCCAAATGCCAATTCTATTTAATAACGTAGTCTCCGAGGGTAAAAGTGACTTCATCTCTGAAGATGATTTTTCGATGAAAATCCGGATCATTTTGATGCATTTCAAGGACCCAACCAGCGAAGATACGACGTTGCTGGTAATCGACTGGCTTGAGTTCATGTATTAACTGAACTTTAAATGCCTTGAGACCTAAGTCTTTATGCAAAATACACTAATGTCGTTTATGACATGCCTAATTCCAAAGATCGACGAGGAATCGACAAACCTGGGTATTTGTCAACACTACTGGCTACAGCAGCAATATTCTTAGTTGTCCTTGAGCGATGCACACGGTTCCGATTATTCACATCTCTAATCCAACAGCTCAAATTTTTCTACCAGTTTCACAATTGCCGGCCGAGAAAGTACTTCACAACGACCCAAAAGTGCTTTAATTTTGCAAACTGTGACTGCAAAATTTTTACTATTTTTGTAGTGAATTTTAACAATTTCATTGCCATGTTGAAGTCTGTATAGTTCGATTTTTAGTAATGGTAGTTTTTACTTGTCAAATGTCAAAAGATGACAGCTTCAAAAGTGACTAGATAACGGGCTATTCAAAATGAAACCTCTTATTGAAAAACCCTTTACATTTCAGTCTGAAAGGGGTAACTTTCACAGTAATATGCTAGCTCAATTTTTTAATGGGCCTTTCTATTTTCACATCGATTTCAACCAAATGAGTATTTTCAGAGGGACCACAAATAATAGAAGCTGAACAGACCACCGAAGTGTTTAACTGTTTTATATTTAAGCACATATTCCGAAGTCACCATGAAGTCGACCTCAATATGACTTAGTTCGAACCTAACTATCAATTAATCGTTCTTGGAAAAAAGCCCAGAAAATGTCACTCGCTCTTTAAATAATAGACAGGGCTGCGAAATTCTGGTTATAGCTGAGATCGATTAGTTCTGGGCTTCTGGAGGAGGATTTAGTGAAAATAGAGTATTGAGGAAATAAATGAAATCTCTTCGATTTTTTTTAATTGACATGTCTTGTCTCCAAAAGATGATTGGCATATGTTTGCTACGAATATAGGAATTCTACTTTCCCTTTACCCTATTTTCGTTCCCTCTTCGTCGAACTTAAACGTATACGTAAGGGCGTATACCGCATGTTAAAGAAGTATGGGGGAGGAATAATTATATGAAATATTCAAGGGCACAAAGTTATAAGCCCATAAAATTAAATTCCATATCTTGAAATTTCAAGTCCGTTTCTGTTACTTCGGTTAATTTAAACGCTTCGATCATCTTTGAACAACTTATCTGAAATATTCTCAATTGTTCTGGAGCAATATTGTAAGTTAATCTGCGGTAGATGTTCATATTTATACGTGTATGCGTTGGCCAAACAATTTACATGAAATCCACATAGTTTCTCATGACAGCCACATTGTTTTTATCGAATTCTCACATTTCATTATGTCCAGTAATATCCAAATGGACAGAATTAATAACATAATTAATATTCTCAAAACCGCAGGTTTGATCATTCATCAGACAATAATTCATCATATGGTCAAAATTTAATCTCCTCTTTATTTTCCAACAAGTCCTATCTACACAAAAAAAAGAACTTGTAGTGGAGTCCTCGCTAAATTTCCAAATGCAGTGAAAACAGTACCAGGTTGTTTTAACTCGTGAACCAAATTTATCAAAGTAGGTTTGTGACTCGTAGGTTGAGTATTCATAGAATAGCATGATATGACAGACACGTTTGCCAATCCACAAACCGAAAACAACTAGAATAATGACAATCAACTGAAATAAAATTAACAAATTATTTTTACTTACAGGGTGCATAGGCCTTCTGAATGGTCTCGGTCCAGGTGGTGGGGACATCCCCATAGGCACTGGGGACATCGGACTTGGCCACCTTGGCCGTGGGCAGGCCATATGAGGAGGCAAACGTGAATTCATCATATTTGCTCCAGGGCTCCCAAACCTAGGTGGAGGTGAAGGACCGTAGGGGGAACACGGTCTGAAATGGACAGGAGACCATCCACCCCTTCCCCCAGGCCCGGGCCCAGGACCCGACATTTCGATTTAAAACTGCTCTAACCGAAATTTTCTAATATCCATGCGGATCTGTAACAAAACATAACTATTTTAATATTCAAATCAGTTACAAATTCCCAGTGGTGGATTTACGATTTGTGGGGCCCTACGCTAGAAACCTTTGGGGGCCCCTCCGCCTACTTTTACAATTTACTTCGAAACATTTTGAATGGGAACTCGGATCTTAAGGGTCTCAAGGAAATAGGAATTAATAATAAATAAAATTCAATTTCCACAATTTTTTCATTGTTTAACGATAATTGTTCCACCACACTGTGGCTTAATCATGCTTTACATTTGAACTGATACTGTGTGAAAACCTACATAGGTTCTTATTTATGTACTGACAGGTACTACAGCAAATGGGGCAGTTTGTGAATTTCCTTTTAAGGGGAATTTAAGACAATTATAAGAAAAAATTCAAGTTTAACTCAATACAATCATTACCGCAAAAAGATATGTCTTCAAAAAAAACCCTTAACAACTTTTTGACTTCCTTCCTTCATTAAATTCTCCATGTAAAGAGTTTCCAGATAATCTACAAATTGTATCGATGATCTGATATAAAATAATCCAAACATCCTGCTACCTCACCAAATTCATCGTCTATATGTTATTTATTTTCAACTACGAAATTAATGATCGTAAATTTGCGTTTGGATCTTGGTCTTCCAAGCTGCACCAGACCGTATCATAGGGAGAACTATTAAATTAATCTTACCATGCCAGAAAAATTTTATTACCTTCAGAGTTGCCAACATTGGCCACTCGTTAACTGGAAGTTTCGTTAGAATCTATATTTCCATTGTAAACTCAGATTTTTCTAGGGCATCACGGTATATTTTTAGAATTTCACTTCCGTTTTGGTTGGTAGATGGATGCGACAATGATTGAGGAACGAACAGAGTTGACTTTGAATTGCACAATTCTTTCAGCGCCGCCTTGTAACATCGGTTCGTCTCATCAAGACGCTTGTTCGATGTTTTGTTTATTAGTCCGAGACAAAATGCATTAACACGATATTTCTCATTGAATTCGGCTTCTATGGGCAAAATAATATGAAATGTAGTAGTCACCTTGTCCAAATTTTGAACACAAAATTTTGGATATTATGCACACCTGGAGTTATATGGATCTTTTTTTTATAAATTACGTCTTATCATATCAAATATATACAATAATGTCTATGAGAGTAGGAGATCTGGAGTTCTATGTATATTGTTTACAACTTGGTTTTAATCATCAGTTCATATACAGATATATGAACTGATAAAAACCATGTTTTAAAATACTACGTGCATATTTAAAAAAAAAACAAATTATAATTATTATATACAGAATAAAATAATTAATTAATTCAATTATTTTATATACAACTTGTAATTCACCAATTTGCAAATGTGGTAACACTGCTGAACGCGGGGTAACTATATACCTTTTCAATAATAAAGCGATAGTAATCAAAAAAACTTCTCTTATTCCACTTGAAATAAACTATAAAAAAGTAACGAATTACTCTATACAATATTTCGTTTTTAGAAGTTGCTCCATTTGTAATGCGGCTCATAGATTGTCATCGTAAATATAAATTCGTGGTTCACAGAAGATCCTAAATTCTGTGTTTGTGATGATATATTTGAACAGTTCATAGAATTTCAATAGGACATAAATAAAAGTTTTCAGGAAATGTCGAAGCATAGATTACAATAATGGTTTCTGTAATGATCCGTCTTTATTGGATGAACAGAAAATGGCTTTTCTCTTTCTTGAAAGTGGTTTATGCTCTAAACAATCATTTGTGTTCTAGCATCGTCTGAGTATTTAAGGGTTGCAAGGTATAAGATATATTTTTTATTGATTGTTTTTATTTAAATATATTTAACCCATTCAAAAACTGAATATTCCAATAAATAAACCAAATTAAAATTCTGTAGATGACGTAATAAACCTTTTTGAAAAACATCTAAAAATTGTAGCAAGCAGTAAATAAAACATACTAAAAATGGATTCTTTTTGGATATGAAAATATTTCTACAATTGCAAGTACCGAGTTTCCCGGAATATAAAGTGTTTTGAATTTACATGATTCACAGCTGTTAACGCTTCGAAAAGTTCAGAAATATTTTTCGATGTTTATACGAACTCTGTAAATAGATCAGAAGGGATCTAAAATAATTTCTCGTTGAAGAGGAGTGAGATCGTGTCCAACGTTGTTGCAATGTCCGTCCGCAATGACCCGATTTTATCAAATAGAATGATAAATCAAAGCTTTGCGAAAAATAATGAATATATTTCATACGTTAATATTTAGTAGTAAAATAAATTTCACAGTATTTTCACCAGGTACTAATTAAAATTCGTTAGTTGACATCATCAATTTATTCGAAATAATATAATCTATAGGTTATAATCGTGTCCAAATTATTACTACACACTGTTAAATGTCTTGAGCTATACAGGCTGTCCCAAAGTAGGTGTAACAAACTGAAAAGGTAAGTAGGACTACTGGCAATAAGAACAAATTTCCTGCAAACATGGATCCTAAATCTTTTCACTTTCGAGGCGCAGGGTGTTAAAGTTGAATATAATTACTCATTTTTGCAATAATTCCAAAAGGGCGATGCGACTCAAAATAACCACACTGCATGTTGAATTTACCTTTTAATATTCGTTGCATAATTCACACATTTTCAGTGGCGTAAACTGAAAGGTTCATTGATATTACGTCCCATAACTTGAACGCCTTTGAAATTTTTCCTAATTTTTTTGGCGGAATTGAAATTGTTGAAGATTATTCAAAAATAGCACTGATCGAAAGCTCTAAACCCCACCGTTTTCGAGAGAGTCGACCTCAAACATTTGAAGATTTGTAAAAAAGGAATGCTCGGAAATTAACGGAATTTTTATTGAAAAATTAAGATAATTGAAACAGCAATCAAATGTTTGATATGTCACCACTTGCCTTAAATTTTTCCGAACTCGTTGAAAAATTACAATATTGTTTTGAATCTGTTGCCATTTTATTTGAATGCGTTCAAAAAGATGTTCTCAATTTTTAAAGGCCACCGAGTACACAAAGTTCATTAAAACGTACTTAGAAATGATGAATGAATAGCGGCCTTTTTTCGCGATGAGAACCTTGAACTTTGAATGTATATCCAATTTTTCACAATAAAGCTTCAATTTCCGAAAACACACGAACTTATTCAAACTAATAAGGTATTGAGTTTTTTCTTTTGGTTCGTGTATTTGTTATAAATTTTCCGATTCACCTTCATTCAAATTTGAGAATCTTGTAAATCGAATTCTATTGGATGTACTCGATTCGATGTTTAGCCCTTTTCATACTAATTTTTTTCCAGTGCAACATTTCAATGAATGTGAATTAATATTGATAAACTTCAACAATCATTGACATATGTTTGTGATAATAGATTGGAGAAAAAAATCCATCATTCTTGGGTGAATTTCAAGACTTTATTTAACATGTTTTGGATTGTTCGATTTAGGTCAAATATGCACCATTTCAAAGGTAGCTCCATAACGCCTCTCGTAGAAATCTTGGACCTTATTGGCGAAAAACTCTTGTAATTTTAACAATCTGCTCTTGATGCCAATTTTTTATCACTTAGGAAGTCTTGCATTGAGAGAAAAAGATGGTAATTGCTTGGTGCCAGGTCTGGACTTTATGGTGAATGCATTATAACTTCCTAACCAAGTTCTCGGAGTTTCTGGCAAGTCACTACAGACGTGGGGGCCTGGCGTTATCCATTGGAACACAACACCTCTTCTGTTGGTCAATTCTTGCCGTCTGATCAATCCCTAGCTTCAAACGATCCAGTTGTTAACAGTAACTCATAATAAATTATTCTTTTCCAGTCCCACCAAATGAACAGTAGAACCTTCCTGGCCGATAGTCCTGGTTTGGCCACAGTTTGAGCTGCTTCACCGCGCGTTGACCACGATCATTTTCGTACAATATTGTCGTGTGTGACCCATTTCTTATCCTCACCATCCGTTCAAGAAATGGATTGATTTCATTCCGTTTAGCCAAGACTCGCAGGTGGAAATTCGATTTTTTTTTAGTGTTAACTGGTGTGGCACACAAAAATCGACCTTCTTTTTGAATCCAACTTTGTGTAAATGGTTTGAAATTGTTTTAAGGTCGATCTTCAGCTCCTGGGTGAAGCTACAACTACTAAAATGCATATTAATTTCGATTTTTTCTGTGATTTTATCGACATTTTCGACGATAGGCCTGCCTGTGTGAAGTGCATTTTTAACATTAAAAATACCCGAAGAGAATCGACGAAACCAAAATTGCACGTAGTTAGCTTTTACAGTATCGGAATCATAGACACCATTCACAATTTCGGCCGCCTGGCTGGCGTTTTTCCCGTTATCAAAGAAAAACTGTTAAATGTATTGAATTTTCTCTTTGTTTGATCGACACTTTACGAGGTAAAGCCCCTAACTGCAATGGGCAGTATATCATTGGGATAAGAAGATTGTTCGAGAAAATTCAATCTTTAATCGGAATTCCTCCAACTCTCTAGAATCATAATTTATCAGATAACATGAAAGAGTTCTCATAAACGTTACAACGTCCGCCTGCAATGACCCGATTTTATCAGAACGTATCGATAAATAAGAGTTGTTTAGAGAATAATAAATTGTCTTGTTGAAGTCAGCACACCCATGAAATGGTCGTCTGGGCTGTAGGATGGCGGTTAATGTTGAGAATGAATGGCGTTAGTGGAATAAACAATTCTTCCACTTCACAGAAGGCGAGCTAGTCTAAGTCGGTCAAAAAAATCGTAATCTACAGTTTGTCCTCTTATCGAAGATTCTGAGACAAGAGACATCGTTATGGTGTTGCCTTAGATCGAATATTAATGTTTTCTACAGACTGTCAACCTCCAAAGTCTAGGTTATAGTCAACCTTCAAATTATATACAACCAAACCAGTATTTTACATAAACCTTTATTCACTTATAATACCTTAAGAGATAACATTTTGCTGGTGAAATTTCTCCAGTGTGATTTGACTGTTATTTGCTTATAAATTAGGTTTTTCCATAAAAAACACGAGCCTTCATACGGCTAACGGCTTGTGATTTTGGTTAAATGTCATGAGCGAAATGACCGAATAGAAAGTAAATAGAAGTAAATAGAAAGTAACAGACTTAAATATTGGATTGAACGGAAAGTAATGTCACATATTTAAATTGAATTCAAACGAATAAATTAATAACAAAATTTTATTTTTAATCAATAATGTAGTAATCTCCGTTATTAACAACCTTTTGCCATCTAGTGTGCAAATTTTGAATGACGGACCGATAAAAATCAATTAGTTTTTGAGCAAAAATTCTCGAGATGGCATTTTGGAAATCATCCAAGTTTTGACATTTTTCGCTACTAAGAAAATGTAGCGATCGGAATAAATGAAAATTCCAGGGTGCGATATCGGACGAGTAATATTCATTAATTTTTTCCAAGGTTCGTCTTGCATTGTCGTGTTGCAGAATAACGTCTTTTCTGTTGACAATCGCCGAATACTTTTCGATTAAAGATTGGTTCACACCTTCCAGTTCACAATAAAAATCTGCATTAACAGTTTATCCAGGTTTCAGCACTTCAAAATGAACAATTCCGCGTATACTCTATCAAACACACAGAAGCGCCTTTTTGGTATACAAATCCGGCTTCGCAATACTACGTGTTAATTCATTTGGAGAGAGCCAATGCCTTTTGCGTTTTGGATTCTCATATAGGACCAATTTTTCGTCTCCAGTGATCAGACGATCAAAAAACGGTTCTGTATGGTGCCGTTGAAGCAATACGTTGCATGTTTGTTTGGCCTTGTTCTCCTCGGACAGATTATGGAGGGCCAAACACCTGCTCTGCTCAGTTTTCCAATCTGCTGCAAATGTTCTTGGATGGTCTACCAAGGTTGGTTATACCTGTTTGAGAGTTCGATTGTCTGACGTGGATTTGTTCCTATTCTGCCCTTGGCACGAGCCTTTCACACGTTACATTTCGATGGATCTTACTATTTTCTATAAGTTTAAGGTACAGGTGAACAGGAAAAAATTCTGATTTTAAGTGTTTCCCGCCAACCACTAACCACTCATCAACTTTTTTTATAACCGAACCATCAAGAAGATCTTCAAGAAGCAGTCGTTAGTGTTTTCCCATTACTCCGCTGTTCACTTTCGTTTCATCATTTCCTTCAAAAACTAAACAAACTACTTCTCTTTCTATTCCAGTGATTGAACATGAGTGTGTATCTTGTTTTAAACAAAGTCTTAAATATTCTCAACCATGATGTGTATTGATAAATTGAACCATTATTGAGTGAAACCTGTAATTCATTGATTGATTACCCCTTTCCTCATCGAAGAGTAATATGTTCAGAGCAATGATTGACCGTTATAGGAGATATCAAGAGCGGTTTCCGGCAAGATTCAATGCTAACCTTCCTTTGGATATATATCGATTTGATGCGAACTAATGAGACATATGGAATGTGCACTTTATTTTTATGATACATCAATTTTAATGAATAGAAAGAACATTCAAGAGATTGGAGATTGTGTGAGGCATGTAACTCGACATGAGATGGTCTTACGCTAACAAATGGAAAATAAACTAAATTGAAACAATAAAATATCTATTGTTCTTACATTTTGAGGTTTAAAGAAATTTTCCATATGTGGTGTTCTCGACGCATCTACGATAAAGAAATTATTTCAAGAGGATGAAGATGGCAAAATAACTTCGAAAGAAGCGTCTCTATCAGACAAATATTGATGGAAAGATATGAACAAACAAGTAAGGCAATTCAAGAAAATCTACCATTTAGAAGTAGACAAGAATTAATCGAAGCATCGGATGGAAAATTGTCCAGCTTATGGTGAAGAGTCTTTCAACTGTAAAAAGAAGAATCATTCAGCTGCTGTAACCGAAAGAAGATAAGAAATAACGTATAACAAGTAACAACTACTAACAGTCTCAGATATAAGTATTTAAAGTATTTTTTAGTTCTTATAATTATTAATGAAAAGATAAGCAGTAAGTTTCTAATAACTACATTCAGGTACAACTTTTGTACATTGTGTTTACACGTGTATGTTCTTCACAGGATTGTCACATGTTAGATTGTCATATGATGCTGTTGGTTTCTCTGTGCTTCCAGGTTAAGTCACAGAATATATATCAATAGTTATGGATAACGTTATATCTTAACAGATAACTGGCTCTATATCATTCCAACCTGGTACTTGGTACTACCAGTTATTTATCAATCAGGTTTTTTCGCGCTTCTACTGCTATGTTATCCTTAAGCCTAAATACCCATATTTTACATTTAAGGACTCTTATGCTTTTTAGCTATTTCATAGGAAACACATGAAACACATATACTTAGAACTGCTTGCCAAATAAATATAATGACATATAAATCAATCTAAAATATAGTGTGGTGTCGTTTGGCATATGACAGTACACGAAGGTAATGTCAACTTTCAGCAGCAAGTCCATTTGTCTTTATACGCGGTTATTTATTAATCTCTCTTTAAATTCTTCGAATAATATCGTGAAGGAGTAAAGACTTTAAACGGCTAACCAAAAAAATACTCATTTATGAAAAGCTTAATACACAACAGTAAATTTTTAAACCAAAGGAAATAGGTTCAATGTTGAAATTGGCCATTCCAGTTCCGAAAAAAATAGTTCCTATAAGGTTTCTATCTCATGAAAATTTTCCTTTGGAGTAAATACAATAATTTTCATTATTCTCAATTAGAGATAAAGCTACTCTTCATTTAACTACTTTCCAATATCATTAGAAATATTAACGATCAATATTTGTAGGATATAGTATTTATTCTAATCAAAGGTGATACAGGTTTGAATATACCTGCAAATTTAGAAACCGTATTTGCTTTAGAAGTTAATAATTAAATTCGCACCAAGAATAACTTCGCCGCAAAAAGGATGTCTTCTTGTTTAACGTTGGTATCTTTTGTCTTTTCTAATGATAACTTTATAGAAATTTTTCTAAAATAGTATTTTGTTTTTCATAGTTAAGTAAATTAATGAAGTTCAGACTAATTCTTTTAATCCACCGCTGAAATATACTTTCTCGGGCTTACGTTCCAAAAGACTCTTTAGTATTTTTGGGAGTACTTCCTATCGTCTCCCTTGCCGATGGGCTATTAGTTCAAAAAGCAGTAAAACGGTCCCTTACCGTGGAAAACGGAAAAATTCACAGCACGAGTCCTGCGTTTCACTCACTAACACTAAAAACTGCGAAATCTAGACTGCCATGACTTAATTCATCGGACGCATAGCCGTCTCTAACTAAAGCGGCGCTTTAATTTTAGAATTTGGCAGTGGAACTCGCTCTGACGCGATTTATTTTTATTATACTTTTTTCGACGGGAATTTTTCGCAGACTAACTCATTGATCTAAATAATTTTTGATCAAATCGAAAAGGTATGGTGAACTTCGTGAACTTGGACTAGAGTTTATTTCGTGCTTTCTTTTTGGAACCGATGCGGGAGATAACACTCGCTACTGCGAGGACAAACGAAGTACTATTCTGATGCTGTGTTGGTTTTTTGCGCGCTTGTACTATCGTTTTATCCAAATAATAACATTAATGTTCATTATCTCACATAGTGGTCCAGTCCAATTAGTCCTAAAAATAGGGATAAGGTGACAAAAATTTCCATACAGCTGAAAATTGGTATCGATTTTCAAAATACTATTATAAATTAATGGTGAGAAGTCACCATCGATACCCCTTGTGCAAAAAATTTAATTGATGGTGAAGGTTTGCAAAAATGTGTTTTTTGAGTTTTCCAGCCGAACAGTGAATTTTACAGCAAAAATAGTTGAGACAAAAATTGTAGATCAACAAATTCACTACAAAAATGTTTCTACTTTTTTTTGGTAAGTATCGCCATTTTCGTGATAGGACGATTCAAAGAATTGAAAAAATCATTTTTATCCTAATATGAACGTTAATGTACTTCAATATACATTTTTAAACAGTTATACGAGTAAAATTATGAGTCCCTGTGACTTATACATACAAATTGTAGAATTCTTAGAATATGAATGAACGTCGAAAATTCGGCCCCTAACTTTCTTTAGTCGTTTGGCCTTGAGAAACATCTGTCTTCCACTCAATTGTCATCGTGGCGATGCTCGTACACCTGCTCCGTTTCAAAGGCGTCATACTCAACCAAATACTGCTAGTCTTAAGCATCCCTTCGTAGTGAGAACTTCTTCAGTCTTCGTCTAGAAACCTGCCTTGCTCTGTCGCAGCTTGACCGGCGTATCAATAGAGGACCTGACCAGTCTTAAGATTCATGACTAACCGTCCCCGCCTAGTTCAAATAGGATAAGGCATACAGCGTTTGACGACCAGCGTTCCAAGCGGAACACATGGTCACCGGCGTCACAGGCAGGGCTGCGCATCACGCCCGTCTGATGAGTTTCAGATGTGCAGAACGCGAACGAAATGCCGTCTCCCGAATCAAGAGGTGAAAGCTCCCTCACCGCATTCCACTCGAGAGCTTCATTTTTCTGCTTTTTTTGCAGTTAACCTTTGACTGAAAGTGAAGTTGTTACTTTTGATCGTGGCATGCAGACATTAATTGATGCAAGTGTTGAAAGTTATGATGAGTTTTCGGAATACCTGTAAGACCAGACATTTGTACAAATTCATGTGCAGTGGCGAAAAAATTACACCCGAAAGATTAGCGTTGCTGCTTGGATAAATTCCGATACTTATCTTTTGCAAAAAAAACTTATATTATAATAAAAAACAAGTGCAATTTTTTCCCCCAACCTCTGCTGCTGCTCAAAAACATTTAATCCGGGTATATTATCAAGTTCAAGTATGGCTTGGTAATAAATTGGATCCACAAGGCTGGGGTTGGAAGTTAATTGACAATACATTGGAACCAATTCATACGTTACTCCCACCTGTACCAGGAAAACTCCTCTGTAACGACCACCTTCTTCGCTCCTCTTCCAGAATTTTTCTTTGCTCTGCTGCAGCTTGCCGGCGTATCATATAGAGGACACGACTAGTCTTAAAATTCCTGACTGGCCCTGAGTTCAAGTAGGGCAAGGCACACAGCGTTCGACGACCGTTCCGACGTGGAACACAAGGTCACTGGCGTCACAGGCACACACGCCTGTCTGAAAAGTTCAGGTGCGCATGCTCAGAACGAAATTCCTCCTAACAAATTAAGAGGTAGAAGCTCTCTTATAACACCCGCATTCCTATAGAGCTTTATTGGTGACCCCGACGTGATTGAGGGTGTTTGCTTCAAGAGCGAACCAACCCATTCATTTGCAGGCCCTAACTGCCCCACCCATCATTCGGAGACAACCTTTCCTTTCGTTCCCCCGCTGGAGATAGCACCGCGTCCAATCCAACGGCGGACTGTTTCCTTGCCTGGTCCCAACACTCTATTCCGAGACCTTACCGACGCTCACTGGGAGGGGAGAATTCTACTCTGCTCTGCTGCAGCTTCCCGATGTAGCATATAAGGGGCGCAAAAGTCAAAGTCTTCAATGAATATATTAAACCTATGTATGAGTGCCGACAGTTCAGTGGTAGAAAGCTCGTAACCGGAAGGTCGCGGCTTCGGATCCTGTTCAGGCGGGAAAGAAATTTTCTAGTTAGAAGGGTGTCTGCCACCATTTCACTATTGGGTCGAAAATTAACAGTGCTGTGACCTAAAGTGGCGCAAGAGCGCAGTAACAAAGCCTACCCAGAACACAACTGAACTAACTCGCACAAGCTGAAAAAGCTTCTGAGGGATCTTCACAGAAGATCTAGGAGTATCAGGATAATAATGTAGTAAATACTAGGATCACTGCATCTTCAGTAATAAAAAATGATAGAAAACGAAGTTGTCTCTTATTTCATTCCATGTCAAAAAGTTATTCGGAAGAAATTTTTAGAACAAATAATTCGACAATAATAACACGATGTTTAAATTGTCTTTCCCAAACTGGGAGTATTTAATTCAAATAACACAAGGTCCACAAGGTAATAAAAATGAGAGAAATATAATCTCAAGAACATTTATTTCTCAACATTCATAATCAAAAATTGATAAAACCATTACAGTTTGAATGGATAAGTAACCTAGTCAAAAAATTTAAAAAAGTGGTTATCTCTCAAAGTAACAGATGAAATTCATATAAGCAAATACCAAAATCTTACAGAAAATACCTCAAATACTGAAAATTTAGTGCCGATATTTTTAACTAATTTTAAGATTCTCTTACACTACTACTAACTATATCAACAAATCATTCTCTGGAATGCTTTAACTTGTGAACTATGAACTGAAAAGTGAAAAATAACTAGACGACTATTATACGAATGTATCTAGAATAATTTATACAGATATAGATGGTACTACTATAATACAACTGGACAATTCGATATAAGGAACTGCATTCACCATAATGTTATGTCGAATAATTTTTGCTAAAACTCCATCTTTCCAAAATTAACAAAAAAAGAAGTTTATTTTACATTATATATAATACAAGTAAATCAAGAGACTATAGATCCCAATAAGAAGGTTATGAATTCTGATTTATCAACAAATTAATATTAGATTTTTATAGCAATTATTAATGCATGTCTTTATATTTGAAAGGATTCAAAATTCTACAATTTCAAGTAAATTTATATTTTGTATTGACATTGACTGAACAAATTTAATGAAATTACAGTGTTTTACTATCAAAATGAAATTTTTGTGAGAATTGAGCATTCTCGTTACACTTTCAAAGCATTAATCTTCAAACAACCAAAAACTTAATAATAGGTACAAAGTATTTATACAGGGTCCGAACAAAAAAATGATAGCAAGAATACAAAACTAAAAAATTTACAAAGAAGTAATTTGTTGGTGTTAGGTATGTAGTGTAATTTATCTGTCGACTATTTTGGATTTACAGAGATCAGTTAGTCTATTAACTTTAAATTTATTATGGATTTATTTGAAAATTTCAAAGGACTCCAAATAATTAACATTTTTGTCGTAAAATTATTAATTGGTCGATATTAGGAAAAATTGAGTCATTTCTGTATACAATGGTTTATATAGGTAGAGATTTGTTTATTTTCAAAGAAATCATTGTTCATTGGGTCTTGTCTTTTCCATTTTCTATGATTCAATTTTACATTAGTTCATTTTTAGTTTCTGAAATTAATGAATAACGCAAACTGATTTAAGTATGAAAACCGTTATATCTGTAAAATCATATTTAATTAAAAGAAAAACAATGAAATTTTTTCGAAAAATTCCACAGAATTCTAAGAAACATGAAAAAGAAAATATAACTTAAATGCCAAAGATCAAAGGCTACAGATATTTCAGTTTTTATATTTAGATTGGATATAATTTTTGTCAAGTAAACTCAATAAATACATTTATTTTTATTAACCAAACTGATTTCTGTAAACCCAAAACATTCAAAACCTTTTTAAATAACATCCTTTATAATTTCATAACAATTAAATTCTTGTAATCATTCTTTTGTACCTTTGTCGACTGAAGAATAACTAAAGAGGTTTGAAATTGCAGAAACACGCAGCTTACAAAAATAAAATTTAATCTCTCAGTTTTGATAGTAAAACAGCAATTCTCAAAAACTTATTTTGAATACAGTGAACTAGCAAATAGTAAACAATAAAACAGTTCAATATTTTTCTGATTGTCCATATTTATAAATTTATATGCACTAATCTTTAAACAGAAACTAGAAAAATGTGCTTGTACGACAGAACATGATTACTAATGTTTTACTTCGGGCACGGCAATTGTGAAGCTCAACGGTAAATCTACAATCATCCCTTAGAATTAGAAGAGCTGTTGCATAATTTCTATGGATATCACAACATTCTAGGAAGGAAGAATGGTTTCATGACATTCTCAAACGATCTCTGTGGTATACGATGTTATTTAAGTATGTAAATAATCTATCCCAGAGTTCTTTAATTTTAAGACAATATGGGTAGTTTTCAAAGTATAAAAATTTTTAAATTTTCAATTTAGTGTTAGTAAACTGAATGACACATTTTGATATATTTCAAGAGATTATTTTCACACTATTTAGTGAATTTAACTTCGACTACAGATGTGTATATAGGTAATCTATGAAGTTTAAAAAATATATAGTATTAGCAGCACCTTTTTTCTATCAGTTTGGAGAATTTATATTGCAGAAGGTGATAGTTGCAAATTATCACTCGATGCTTAACCTTGGTCAATCTGATTGAGCTGAAGTTTACCAAGAAGTGGGAGACGAGACATACATATAAAGGTGAAGTAAAGATAATATAAATTAACATTTCCTAGTAACAATAAATAATTAATAAAAATAAAATTTCTAAAATTTAACAGTGTATTATATCTAATGCAAGAAACTTCCTAATTTTTGGAGAAATTCCAGATAAACCATACACACACCTATAGTGAATAATATTAACATAATTTTCATGTAGAATCAGATCATCTGGATAATCTAGGAATTGTGTGATTAATCACATGTTCAAGAATTAACGCACATCAGTGAACACCTTTTTAAAGTATTACAGTCGACTCTCGTTAATTCAAACCTGCGATAATTCGAACCTTTCTATAATTCAAAGTTATCACGAGTTCCCTACTAAATCTCTTTATATTTCGAACTAAATCAATACATTTTCATACACTTGGTAATTCGAACGAAAAAATCATTGCTATTTAACAAAACGACGCGTTAATTCGAACTCATCAGCGTCCAACACTCGACAATTCAAAGTTGCAGAGAGAAGAGGCGGAAAGATTGTAAGTACATTTTGTGACAAGTTCAAACTTGTATGCGACAAGTTCAAACTTGTATCAAGATACACGAGCCTTTGTTTTTGTTATGATTAGTTTGACTATTTGACGCACACACTTCTTACGAATTGGTTTGTTTAGTTATTCAGTTACTGTTATTCTTTCGTTGGTATGCAGATTAAAAGTTAGTGTTAGTTATGAGCCCTAGAAAGTATAGATGTTTGACGATTGCTGAAAAGAAAAAGTTAATCAAAAAAGTAGAAGAAGGTGAGAAGAAGAGTGATGTTGCAAAAGAATTTAAGATTCCTCTGAGTACTCTCTCAACAATAATAAAGCACAAGGAGAAAATTAATGCTGCTCAAACTGCTGGAGTACGGAAAAGAACTACTAAAGGTGAATTTCCTCGTCTGGAAGAAAGCCTAGTCACTTGGCTAAGACAGTGTAGAGGACAAAAAGTGTCTATTAGCGGGAACTTGTTGAAGGAAAAAGCAAAAGAGTTCGCGTCTACTCTAAGCATCAAAAACTTTGCGGCAAGTGAAGGGTGGCTTACAAATTTCAAAAAGAGAAATGGAGTTGTTTTTAAAAAAGTTTGTGGGGAAAGTGGAAGTGTTGATGATGCAGTTTGTTTAGATTGGCACGGTAAATTGAAGACCTTGATTGAAAACTATGATGCCCGAGACATTTTTAATACTGATGAAACTGGCCTATTTTTTAAATGTTTACCGGACAAGACGCTTACTTTTAAAGATGAAAAATGTCACGGAGGAAAACATAGTAAAGAGAGGTTGACAGTTTTACTTGCAGTAAATATGGATGGATCGGAAAAACTCAAACCCTTAGTGATAGGAAAAGCAATGAAACCGCGATGTTTCAAAGGAGTGAAATCGTTTCCAACTGATTATCGTGCTAACAAAAAAGCTTGGATGACGACAGAACTTTTTAACAATTGGCTTTTAACAGTTAATGGGGACATGAAACGACAAAAGCGGAAAATTTTACTATTTTTAGACAACTGCACTGTCCACAACAGTCCTCCTACATTGTCTAACGTGGAACTCTACTTCTTTCCGCCAAATACAACTTCCAAATTGCAACCATTGGACCAAGGGATTATCCATAATTTTAAGACGTTCTATCGCAAAGAAATTGTTTAGATCGTTTTAGAATCTCTCGACAAACGGCTAACTGCAAATATCACGGTTCTGACAGCTATTTTACTAATTGACAAAGCATGGAGAGCTGTAACACCCCTAACGATTCTCAACTGCTTCAAAAAATCCGGTTTCTTAAAAGAGAATCAAGAAAATCTTCCAATACTTATAGATGATGAAGAACCAGCAATAGAACCATTAGTTGACATCAGCGGTGCGAGTTTTTCTGATTTTGTTCAAGTGGATGAAAATGTTGCTGTCTCAGGTTCACTAACCGATGGCGAAATTTTATCTGCGACAGATACGCAAAGTAACGATGAAGATGAGGACGACACATCGGAACCTTTGGCGGAGGTGTCAGTTAAGGAAGCAAGATCCTCATTTGATACCTTACAAAGCTTCTGTCTAGAAAACGAAAGTGATGAAAAAGCATTTCAGGCACTTTTTCTCTTAAAAAAAGTTATTGAGCAGTGTGAGCAGCAGAATTGTGCTTTAAAGCAAACCAGTATAACAAAGATTAATTAATTAACATTACGAATACATGTACATATGTACACGAATGTACCTCTTAATTCTTGTCATTTTTATATTAATAAATAAAAATTAACCAACACTTAATAATTCGAAGTTTTATTTATTTTCTTTCACAAATTTCAAACCATTTGATATTTCAAACACTCGATAATTCGTAATATTTCAAGAGTCCCTCGAGTTTCAAATTAACGAGAGTCGACTGTATATGCATTTACTCTCTGAGGAGAATAAAAAATTTGAAAAATCTATGTAGCTATATCTACAACCCTAACATTAAGCATCTATGCTTGATGACCTATCAGGTACTAACACATGTAATTTCAAAAATTTTCATACTCTTCATTTTACAACAAACCGTTGAGATTTCATATCAATAAAAAAAATTTCATTTGCAAAACAAGGCATTTGAAATTGTCACATACTCAGTAACCTGTATATTAAGCAAGATGAAAGGTATAAAACACCATATAATACCCTACAATTACACGATGTGAAATCACATTAATGAATCCAATATTTAAATGATTAAAGGATACGGGAAATTTAGTCAACATACTTCCAGTGGCGTACTGATTGAATAATAGAAATTAGATATGAAAAATTTTGTGACAAATCCCTTCAAATAACTACCCTTAGAGCGCAAATGATTGTTTCTAAAATTGAATGTCTCCTGTTATGAAGTAATTTAGGTTCTTATGCAGATTTTTCTAATTCTTTTTCCCATCATTTGAACTAGTTACATCACCGAAATCAGACAAGTCATATTTTGATAGATCTTCTTCATCGTCATCATCTTCTTCTTCATCATCCTCATTTACATCTTCTCTTGGCCTCTTCCTTTTAGGTTCATCTTTCTTTTTCACATCCTCATCACTGCTACTATCTCTATAACCAGACCTGTCACTATGACGTCTTCGTTTCTTTCTTCTTCCAAATTCATCATACTCATCATCAGACTCCTGTCTTTCTTTATACTCAACTACCTCTCTATCATTATATCCACCACCAAAACCTGTTCTTTCTTCCATAACCGCGAACTTAGGAGTGTTACAAACATTGCAATGTTGCCTTCGAGCCCAGTTTACATTCGCACACTTATAGCATTGCCAGTCTTCTGCATTGAAAAGACCACCACTCTTCTCGGCAGCAGCCTTACCAATTTCTGTACCCAGTTTCCTCTTTTTCGATGAAGTTGTACGGGCTTTATTACATCTGTTACAACTGCTTCGACGAGCGAAATTTACGTTAGCACAATCATCACACGTCCAATCATCATTGTTCGAAGTCTTTGAGTGAGGTGGTGATGAATTCACCAATTCTGTTGGCGAAACATTTCTAGCCATTCTCACTTATTTCTAGAACAAACATATTGTTAATATACCCACTTCAACAAATTGAAACATAAGAGTATTCAAATTGTTTTTAATTGCTTATAATAAAAAGGAACTAATTCTGTTCTGCAAGGGAGGTTGTTGCCAGTGTTGTATGTTTTGTAACTACATATACATCTTATAATATTACATCTAACAAATTCCATTATAATATTCAAATCAAATTTTCAGTGTGGCAAAACCTCTTTTTACCTTATACCTTCACTTTTTCACTTAAAATAATAGTTATCACGTTAGAATTATTTAATGTAAAATGACATATGTCTACGTCAAGATCATAGATAATCGAGAATGTTCGTTTATCAAAATTAAAGCCGCCAGTGTTGGCGAACATCAGAATGCAATATCTGTAGAGACTACAAAATCCCTAGATATTAATAAAAATTTATTTAATTAATTAAACAAAGTACGTATGAACTCAGACTACATATAGCAATATAACATTAAACAAGACTATAAAAAAGTCACTTTAGAAAAAGTCTTTAATATAATTTTTTAATAGAAATCGGGTAACTATTTGTTCACCTCCAAGTGAAAAAAATATATCGAATACATATCAATATTATTATTTTATTGAAGGAATATCGATGAAGTTTAGGGTAAATTGAAAACTCAGTAAATATTGCCTTCGGTATTTCAGGAGATCTGCCTTCAAATTGGTAGGTACAGCAATGCTGAATGCCACAGATGTGTTATTGTACATAGACAAACGACAATTTTTGTCTATGCCTGTGTGCTCTAGTATTTTCACGAGATTAAAAAAAAATCGCGCAGGATAAGATTTTTCGAATTTATTAAGAAATTAGCTAATATTCGAGACAATTCGTATATTCAACATAAAAATAAGTTTTATGGATAAACATTATCAATGCAAAACTTCTATCGATCATAAATTTTAGACTGCCTTCATTATAGCATATTCAAAATTTACCTATATATTTATTTAATGGTACAACATTAAATGATCATTCTTTTTTCTGAATCTACGAAAATAAAACGTGTATATTCGAAGTTTTTCATTTTTGCATATCATTTTCAACCACAGAATATAAATTTTATCTGCATAAAAAGAGTTGTTTGTGAATGCTAAGAGCATCATAATTTTTAACCTGAAAATAAGCTGCTTTGATTCGGTAGAAAGGAAATTTTTTTAGTGTAAGAATAAACTAATTAATCTCGCAAAATGTCGAAAGCTCATCCGCCAGAATTGAAAAAGTAAGTATCTTCGTTGAAGATTGGTTCTACCATTTTGTGAGTGCAATTTCACATTGAAATATTTTGCAGGTTCATGGACAAAAAAATGGCCCTTCAGCTGAATGGAGGTCGCAGCATTTCAGGAATTCTTAGAGGTTTCGATCCCTTCATGAATCTCGTTATAGATGAAACTACGGAAGAATGCAAAGATGGTACCAAACACAACATTGGAATGGTGGTATGTTCTAAGTGTATGTTACATATTTCGTTTTTTTTCAAAACAAATTATTTTTTAGGTCGTTCGAGGAAATAGCATAATAATGTTGGAAGCTTTGGATCGATTATAGTTAATTCACTGTGTAAATAAGTCTCGAGTTTTCTTAATTTTAAGTGCACCAAGTGTAATAATGGGCTGAGAATAAATTGGATTAGATTTTGCTTGTGATTATTATTTTGGTATTTGGTTGTCTCGGTCCTTATTCGATTATGATTCGTAAAGTAAAGCAGTTTAAATTCTGCTAACCCTTGTTTAGTTTCACAACAGTTATTTCGCCACAACACAACTTCATCAGGTGAGTACTTCAGGGTGAAATTGTAGGGTTTTGGCCATTACTTGGATTTTTTTTTAATTATTTTTGGATTTACTTGAATTAATTTTATGCTCATATCCGGTCAGTACTAAAGAGCTAGCTGGTATCTTTGATCATAAATATTTAAATATTTCTTCATTAATTTCTGCTTTTTTGTGGTTACTAGGTTTTCATTAGGTATTTATTGTTATTTAATACAACAATTGTTTCACTACCACAGTAACATCATAACTACCTACCTGATGATGCTACTGTGATAGCGAAATAATTGTATTAAATAACAATAAAAATTTGTGAAAATCAGAATACCATTATTTAATATTACTTCAAAAATGTTCTCCATGAAGGGATTGATTGAACGATTGAAATATTTCTTCTGTAATAACTTCGTAGTAACATTCCACGTGACCTTCACGACAGTTTCTTCTGTCGTTCTATTTTCCTGCAATATATGTTTGAGTGAGTCACAAAAATCCTTGAATTGGCTCCAAACATACTTTTCTGCTCAGCTCGTTATTTCATGTACATTCTTCTATACTTTCTAATTAAAATGTTCAGAAACATGACATCTTTGTATATAAAAATTATAATAACTGTTTTTTGTTTGTAGTAAATGTGACTGTTAATGTGGTGATTGGAATGACGCAATGTGTGATTTTTACTTATCAAATGATCATCGCTAGTTTAAGCAACACTCGTAGAATATAGTGTTTCATAATCTCTGAAATTATTTGAAAAATTTTGTATTCAAAAACTTATTAGTGGATTTTCTTGATACTGTGGAAAAATCATAACGTCCTATTTATATTTAACCTTCTAATTTATCCTTGTAAAATTTTATACCTTTGTGTGAAGTTTGCAAGGTTTTTGCATTTGAAAGAAGGTAGTTTAAGACTGGTTCATATTATTTGAACATGTTCACTCAAGTTTCACATTTCGGTTGACTTTTCTTCTCTGCCTTCATAAAAATACAATTCTAAACTCATAAAATATATTTTCCTTCAAGTACTCCTAACAATAATCTCATAAAAATTAATAACTCTATGAACCTAAACTTAATAATAGAGCTGTTCCTCTCTTTATCCAGAAATCTGATGATTCAGCGCCACTGTTCAAATCAACGGCTACTACATAAGAGGGTTGTTGCTGACTTCCTGTTCTTATGGGATAGTAATATGTTGGACATTGATACAGTCCTAAAAAAAGAATCTGTGACTGAAAATTTATCTGAAATCAGTGAAAAGAGAGTTCAATCATCAAACAGATTAATTCTGCTATGCCTGACTACAAATTTTATTAAATTTCTTAAAAACTTGTCAAAATCAAAATAAATAAATACTTCAGAGAACACTTCCAATTCTAGTAGCAGTTCGAAACCAAAACTATAAATTCCATCATAAACAAAAGCAACTAATTCGTAAACAAATTTACCCCATCTCCAAATCAGATCATAATAACAATAAATTCATAAAACTAACATATTTTGGACCAATTTCACAAAAAATAGCTCAAATTTTGTCAAAAATTAACATAGTAACAGCTTTCACACCCTCCCATAAAATTTCTAACCTCTTTTTTAATCCGAAAGACATTCTGGAGTCTATAAATTAAGTTGTCAAGAGTGTAATATAATAGTGTGTATATAGGACAAACGAGTCGACCTTTCCATAAAAGGTACAAAGAGCATCAATCTGCTTTTAGGAACCGGAAGAATAATTCCAATTTTGCGAACCATTTCTTCACTACAGATCACACGTTCCCAGAATTGAACAACCTTGTTATCTTGCACGTGGAAGCGAAAGTGAAAAAACTTGACATCCTGGAATCCATACAAATTGAAAAATATAAAAGACACGTACCAATAATAAAACTACTTAACGAACAGACAGAACTTTGGAAAACCCCTCTCTTCGAAGCTCTGCCGAAGCCTACACTCCCCATATATAATAGTTGAGATCTAATTTGTTCATTCAGTTTGAAAATGTAGTAAACACTACGAAACTCGAGTCACTGTATATCAGTTATAATAAAAAGTGATAGAAAACAAAGTAATTCCTTATTTCATTCCATTAAAATGAACTATCACAAAGTAACGGACTACTCCATCCAATATTTCCAATTCTAGTAAAAATTTTTAAGAAATTTAATAAAATTAAAATTTGTAGCAAGGTAAAGCAGAATTAATCTATTTGTTATTTAAGATATTGAAAAAGCCTTCTATCAAGTGCAAACCCCCCTTTTTATTAATGTTTCAGCTTATAGATTTCATGGAATCAATTGAATACAAGATACACTGTATTCAATATTGTTCAATTTACCTCTCGTTTTCTTCTTTACTTGTTCGACGGGTTTAAAATGTATTAGGGGCATCGGGCATACAAGTTGCATCGGTTGTGGTTCTATCAGACAAGCAGGCTTCTTCTCCCAACCGGCTCCCTCTAAGAAGAGTCCTCTAACATATACACCAGATTCTGGAGCCACTTGAATCTGATATTCCTCTAATGTTTGAACGGTAAATTCCCAACTTAAAGAGTCTATCGGAACTTCCGTTTTACGGGCAGTCGTCTGAAGATAGAAGGATGTGAATATAATATACAGGGTTTTTCAATACTTATAGGCAATATTGAAATGGAATAAGACAAGCTGTGAGTGAGGTATTATCTGAATAATTTTTTTATTTGGAAGTTACCTATATATATATATATATTTGTATTCCATGTTTCCGGCTAGCTCTTAAGATTATAATTTTGAATAATTGAAATTTAAATATTATCAAATTTGATTTGGTCTTTTAGGGAGGGTTCAATTTGAATTTTTAAATTATATTATATAAAAGTAATTTGAAATATAATCAGTGATTAATAACCTAAATTCTAATTCTATGTTAACCTAACCCTATCTAAATATCCTAACGTAATTCTAATGTAAACAATGGTTGTTATTTCTAAACTTCTTTCTGGAAAGATTAACAGGATTGAATTTTCACTACCTTTAGTAAGTTTGTTCATCAATTTATGATTGTACCTTCTTCGTTTCAAGAATAAAACTGGTTTCGCTGGAAACAACACTTCTAGAACATTCTGAAATTCACAGGCAACTTTGTTGATTTTCTTCAATACATCCACAAAATTATTAAAAAATGATGCTTTCGATGATTTTACAATATTTCTTGCTTTGAAATTACGGTTGAAAATAAGCCTATTTTTTAAACTACATTTTGATGTATGTTTCAAGTAAAACAAAACAGTGAAAGTCTTACTTTTCATCCGTACAGTATTTCAAGTGTCAAAATTTAACAAAGTTTAACTTCTAATGCTTATAACTTATAAATTATTTAAAATTACTTATGAAATTGATTAAATTTCTTTAGCTTAGATGCTATTATAATTCTATTGATGCCTAAACATTCTCAAGGATATCTCTTACATTAATCATTTGAAAATATCTGACGTAGATGCTATCTTTCATTGAATTAAGTGAATTTTGATCAAATTTGTCCTATTTACATCATTCTGTTGAGTTATGTTTAACTTAGCTTGTTCTTTGTCAATAATTTCACTGAAGTTTATATGTGATTCATTATAATAACAAATCTTTTCAACAAATTCTTCATCAATTTCAAATTGGATATCTAAATTCAAATTACTTCTATTTATTGCAACTTTGGTTGTTTTTACATTGAATAATCGTGAATTGAAATCTCCCTGTGAATTCTATTTATAAACTGTCAACAATATTACTGATTTTTGATTATCGTTCAAAGAATTTTCATTCGACTAGTCGTTATGTTCACTGAATATGCTTTTTCTTCATAATTTTAGCTTGTTAGTATTTTTATGAATTGAATTATTAATATTTTTATCAGAATGGATATTATTTAATTAATTTTGGTGTGGTTACACTCTAACGTGTCTACTTATATGCAACGGTGAGTCTTTTCCTTAATATATTTATGTAATTATTTATTTTAACTGTAAATTCCATTTCATTTTTAATTCCATAACAATATATATATATATATATATATATATATATATATATATCGGAGTAGTCCAATTTTCAATGACTGATAAATCCAGCTCTAGGACATCGGTCCTTTAAGAAGGTCAAAATTGGCCTAAGACTACTGTCATTTGACCTTTTTTATATTGATAACAGTACTTGAATTTGATGAGTTCAAGCGCATCTCAATGCTGCATCAGGACTTGAGCCCCATTTAAGTGTGATATTGTTGTTTATGTTTTGCTTCCTTTATGTTTTATATTATTAGGTATAAGTCTTTGCAACTAATAACCATCTTCATGTTTGTGAATTGAATGAATAATTAATTGAATATATTTTGAATGTAATTAAGTTCGTGTGGTTTTTTGTCGAAAATTGAAGCTTCAATGTGAAAAATTGGTTATACATTCAAAGTTCAAAGCATTGTCCATTGCTAATCACTACTTTTTCCCATCTTTCTGGCAATTAACGGAACTCATCGCGAAAAAGGCTAACCTGAGATATATACCTGTAAGACGGCTGTCAAAAATCCAGTTGGAAAGGTGTAGGCTGCCAGCCAGAAAAATAGAGGAGGGTGTGTTGTCTCAGCCCAGTAAGCAAAGTGCTCCACTCTTGCTACCAGGTCTCTTGTCCAGGATCCTAACAATTTCAAAGATGGATATGCTAAGAAAAAAGTGAAAAACAGATTAGTAACCTTGTAACCTTCAATGAAATATACTTGATGCCAAAGAGTCATAATCACCGAAATAGCGAGGTTCCATTCCCTTCACTCTCACAAATTTTTAAATATAACAGTGGTCGAACTTTTCTGCTTAACTATCATACTGGGTTAGTTTAGGAATATAAAGCTAGTATCGTTAGTGTCACCGACAAGATATGGCCCCCGTTTATTAAAGAACAACTTTTTTATAGTATCCTTTTGACGTTTTCCGAAATTCTTCTATTGGTCGAAAAAATCCAAAATGGATAAGTTAGTGACAGACTTCAAATTAAATTGGACCGTTGATTGCAAATAAACCTACTATGCAACCTATTGAGGATGAGGATACGTTGCAAAAGATCGAATTTTTTGAGATTTTGAAGAAATTATATTTCTAATGATTAATGTGCGGACTTTACTCGTTCACGAACTTAATCTTCCCATTTTGGCTTAAAAGCTGCATTAGTATTTTTTGTCACCTTTCAACCATCCTGGTGGTACCCTACCATCATAGACGCAGATGAAAATTTCTTCTAGTTCTGAGGACATCACCACCAAACCTTTAATACCCTTCTGAAGGTCTATCAAAGAACTCTTAATAGAAAGAAGCAAGCTATTGTACCTGTAATAAAATAGACTATAGTCTGTATATTTGTTAATTTTTCAGCAGCAGCGACTAAGGTTGCATAAAGCATAAGAAAGACATTGTTTAAATATTTTAATATTAGCCTTCTACATATTTAATTTCAAAAAATTATATTTAATAACTTCAGGAATTAAATTGAAATAATGTCATTTAGTACCACTTATATCAAACGACATATAAAATAAACATTCATTATAAGACATCCAAATGATATAAAAAAATCCAATAAATAAAAATTGTTAACCAAAATTCTATAAATTAAATATTTTGAATAGACAAAAAAAAATTTTGAAAAGACAAAAATTATTGAAGGGTGGGTAAATATTTGTTGTTGATTGATGTTATATTTTATTGAATATGAATTATTTGAATACTGACGAAGCAAAGTCTCTCTTAAAACTTGTTTTTCAGTAATGTTTTTACATATCTTGAGATTTTATACAAAGTAACTTAGTTAGATATCCAATAATATTAAATATTCTAAGTAAGATAGTTTTATGATGAAATTCCTGAGATTAGGTTAGACATTTTTGAAAGATATTTGTTTTCATAAGATTGATCAGCAAAAACAAAATTTTGTCTATTCAAAATATTTAATTTATAGAATTTTGGTTAACAATTTTTATTTATTGGATTTTGTTATATCATTTGGATGCCTTATAATGAATGTTTATTTTATGTCGTTTGATGTAAGTGGTACTTATATGACATTATTTCAATTTAATTCCTGAAGTTATTAGATATAATTTTTTGAAATTAAATATGTAGAAGGCTAATATTTAAATAATTTTATACACCTTCTAGAAAGACATTGAAATGTCAAATCAGTTGTCGCAGAATTTTTTTTGAAAAGTCATTCTCTATTCCTGTCCGTTTTCAACGAAATCTAAAGTCCAAAAGTATATCAAAAAAATTGATAGGTCATATGAGTGAATTCTTTAGCATTCCAAACTATACGAAAATTTATCTTTATTTGTTTGTTTGTTTGGATATCTTCATACACTAAATTTAAAATAATTTTGTATTAAAATTTTGAAGTATCCTTTGTCATTCCACCTCAAAAAAAATAAGTGGAGGTTTTTTCTATATTCAAATAATATCGAAGTAAAAAATTATCATCTCATTCTTCTGCTTGTAGATTCTTCATCATCAGCTTTAGCAGATGAATTTCAGGCGATCACGATTAACTACATCGTGCCACCTATCGTTTATTGCTGTCTTCGAGAATCATTGCGACACTGACGCGGCTTGCAAGTCTATCTTGAAAAATCATTTGGAATCGCTACCATTGAACTACTCAGCTTGGAAGCAGCAGATAATGTAAGAAACTGATATAACTATTGGATTTACTGCAATTTCATTTAAACGCAATGTAAAATGTGAACTGTTAACTACCCCTACCGTATAATTTCTTGCAGTAACACAACATCCAACGGCTTCTTATCTGCACCAATGAGTTTTTCAGTATTTTCATAGTCGATGACACGTGGTATTTTGGAGAAAACATCCAAAGCCAATTTGCCAACTTTCTCTTCTTTACTTTCTGCCTGACTAGAAGACGATTGTATCTGGAGTGACATAAGAGTTTCGAACAAGTTTCTGGATTCTATGATCTGAGATGTTATATCTGCATTTGGATGTTGTCCAAACGCTTCCGGTCTATCGATGTTTGGTAACAGTGTTATGTAGTCTTGGTATGAATGAAGGGATCCATCTCTTGGTATATAGTACGTCGGCAGGTTTGATAGTCTAAAAGTACAACAGATACATTTTATAATGAACCTGGAAGCCTCTAGATCTATATAGATTATTAAGTTCATGGAAGGAAACTGAACTATCACTCTGTGTGTCAACTATCTGCGTTCCTCTGTAGATCCAAGAGTTATATCGCAGATGATGGCGTCTCTGCATTCTAACATCAGTCAATTGTTATGGTGGCTACATACCGTTACTATGGTACATGTAATTTTAGATGAGTATAGACATGCATCAAGAGTTTTACAAAATCAGCTATGCCATGAATAACCTCGCTCTGCCCGGCCATTATAACTCCAACACTTATGTTATTGGAAATATTAGAACATCAATTATACTGAAATTTCTTAGTACCTATAGTAAGCTATGTTGATCGCATCTTCGCAGAAAAATTGATTGATGTATGTTATAAGTAGTCTTCGATCCCAATCATCTGTTACATGCCCTCCGTAATTAACACCTGCTATAAGATATTTCAGTGCGTCCCAAGGCGTTTGCGGGTATTCGTCCAAATATATGGTTAGCAAGTTTTCAGACACCTGAAAAAATTCAAATAAAAATGTACCTTTGACTACGACAGATATCTGAATCGATATTGCTGAAAATTAATATCTGCTAAAGCTATTTTAAAGGCTCTGTAACACTAGGGTATCAACTGTATCTATCATAATACATTTAAACTATAGTAGCTGCAATTTTAACAGATTTTTTAACACGAAACTTCTTAGGCCTTGAAAAATGAGTGTCGGATTTCATATATTACTGCTTTCTTTCGGGGTCCTAAAAATGTATCCAAGACTTGTCCAATAGTAACAAGACAGCTTAAGAAGTCTAAATATTTTTAAAACTAAGCACAGATCAGACAAGATGTTTCTATACTTGAACATGTACAACTCCATGTACTGGATCCATTTTGCAAAAACTTTTCTTTTAGTCCTGAAAACGATAAAAAATGTCGTGGACAGTCATTTGAGTAACGATTTCCTTGAAAAGAATCCATTGAATATGCGACAGTTCACATCCTAACTTGGCGAATCTACGTTAGATGCTCGACACAAGCTAGTATCGGAGTTGCCAGTCATCTTTTGGGGCATTTGTGGATGTAGAAGGTGCTTTGGACCTATGCATCCATAGGGAAGGCTACATCCCACTATTAAATGGATTCAGTCCATGCTTGTGGAACGAAGAAGCTTAAGGGGTTTCTACTACCGGGAGAAGATGTCCACAGGACGGAGTCCTGTCGCTTCTTCTGTGGTGTCTGGTGGTGGATTAACTACTCAAAAGAATGACCGAGCAAGGTACAGCTGCTACTATTATGGCGGTGATCTAACGGTCATAATTAAGGGAAAGTTGGAAAGAACGAAGATGAGGTATTACCTCGTCTTCACACCGTATGAAGATGGTGTACTACCAATAAAATTTTTGGTAGTAAAACAAAGCAATGTTTTGTTTTAAGATATTGTCTCTATTAGGAAACCCAATACACTTTCAGTACTACTCACTTCGAAATCTGAATCGTTGAAACTGTAAATAACATTCCAACCAAGCTGCTGGAACTTTTTTCTCTCCAGTAAAATTGAATGAAAAAAGCATAGAGAAAACAATAATTTCTTATACTTTTCTCTTGCCTCACAAATACTGAATTGTTCTTCGGTGATCAAATTGTAGAGCCTCTTCAGATTTGCCTTGAGACCCTACAATATTCAAAACGCTTAGCAAATCAAATGTTTCTAAACGGACTTCGAAACCTTGGGTGGTTCAGTTGTCATTTTGATTCCTGCTTGTAATATAGATATCGGGAAGTCTGGATTCGGACTGGAACTTAGCCAAAGTCGGAATTTACTGTGTACTTTCCCTGTTTGCAAATTTTCAACCAGTTTGTCCAAACGTGGCATCCAGCTCAATGATAAATGGCAATTCGCCAAAAAAATCCACTGACCATCTTTAGCTCCTGTTTGAATCATTCTAAAAAAAAATCAGATGTTAACAATTCATGAATTTTGTCGCAATGCATTCGAATTTAAAGGCTTATATAAATGTCCTCTTGAATATTTCACATAGACAATTTTTGTTGGAATGGTATAGTTATATACAAATTATCGTTGAAGTACAATTGTTATCATGTTTCACCTAAAGCCAACTGTAAACTATTCATTTCCCTAACCTAATCTAACCTAACTTCACACATGAACAATGAATGTATTCTTCTGATTAGATATATGTAGTTGTAAAACTTTCTTACTTTGTGGCTATAGGAGCCTGTCCCTGTCCCAAGCTCAGCGAACTGAACTTGGATGACATATTAGACATTTCCGCCAGTTGTGTTAGGGCAGTGGTGGGATCTACTCCTGGAGATAGAACAAAAATAAGGGGCGTTTGAGGCACTGACTCCTCTAGAACAGCCCTAATATCAAGTACTGGAGGTTCCACGAATCTAGGTCCCAACTGATTCGTTATGAAGTTCGTTATACAAAATGTTGTCCTGTCTTGTCTAAGGGATCTTATGAATAACATTTTCTGGAATTCGTTACAAATATCGTTCCATTCACCTGAAAACGTACCTCGTTACCTTTTAAGATATTTAATTGAAAAAGTTATACTGACCGATTAAAGGAAGAATTTCCGGTTCGGTGTTAGTGTACCACAGGTGCCAATCTCTGGTATACTGCTCGAAAGTGTCAATAACTCCGTGGAAGCCCCCTATTTTATCTAGTTCTGTTATGTTATCCCAGACATCATCAGGCATCCATGCTTAAAACGAAAACAAAGTCATTAAATATAAGGATAAACAGATGAAATCAAGACCGGCCTCGGATTTGTAAAATCGACAGAAAATTGAAAATGGAAAACCCTTCTGAATCAAATATACAATAGTGAACAAACACCATAAAGTTTCACTATTTTAAGCTTATTGTTCACTTTCTACCTGCTGGTTTATCGATTTGGTTTTCTCTGTCCAGAACTACTCCTCCCTTGAGAAGGAAATTATACTCGGCCTCCACAATTTTTCCCTCTGCACTTAGAATTTTGACGCACATATGAAATGAAAACAACAACTTATGTTGCTCAAACAATGCTCTGCATGTATTTCTGAAATTGAAAAAAAAGTTTTTGGCTCAAGTAGTGTTCTTGATTTTTACTGATGTACTTACTTGTATAATGCATATGTGTGGAAATCATTCAAAAATGTGATTCTTTCGGGTAGAATAACTGATTTTTCACTTTTGTCGATAGATTTCTCAAACAAGAAAATGTAGGAGTCCAAAGCAAACTGGTACATGGGATCTATTCTTCCCATGTCATTAAGTACAAAAAACAATATTGAAGCACGTTTTGCGCACGCCCTGTAGCCCTAAAATAATTCAATCATTCAAAATCAATTCAAACGGGGATCTAAAAATTTTAAAGTAAAGATTAATAGCTGCCATGGTAGAAATATCCGAATGATGACAGAAAATTTATTGTGTATAGCGACGATAATACATGTTGACTTCCCAATCTTGAAACATTGAACAACTAATTGGAAGTGAATCATCATTCCTCAATTCTACCTCATAGAATCCACAATATGTAACCTGGTCATGCTGCCTCCACACCTTCAGTGTTTGAACAATGTCCATAAAGATTTAGATCTTCAAACACTGAGTAACCAATTGGAATTCTCAACGTGTATCCTCACCCTGAGCAAAACGCAAAAACTTCGCGCAGGCTAGAATTATCGCCGTGAAAATCATGGCAACAGCAATGAAATGCAGTTTCCATGTCAACTAGCTAGATGACCTACCTCTCTGGCTAAATCAATTTCAACCTCGGTCGTTTCAGACACTTCTAGACTTTTTTTCACCGCCAGAGACGTTGCTTTCGATACCTGCAGCGTATTGAACAGTTCAGCATCTTCAAGAATAGAACCTCTGGATTCGTTCAGTAATCTCAGAAGTTCATTTTCCAGTTCCACCAGAGTTCTTCTACCTGAAAAATTATGCATCACATTATATTGATGATCGGCGATATAGTTTTATGAATTACGATTTAAAGAGGCAACCAAAAAAATTTGGTTATGACTTATGACAAACATTGAACAACTCTTGAATAAGAACCGAAATGAAGCCACTCAATAATGTGAGCAAATATCTGACCATAAAGAATCGTGGGCAGCATAAATTTCATCATGCAGGTTCATTTTGATCTAATTCTGGTTGAATCACTGGCTCATTGTTATCTGATGGATCTTGTATGGATGTAGAACCTACCCTTTGCAATTGTGGTTACTAGTTTATCCTTCTGCTCTTCAAGTTGTGGTTTCTCTTTTCTCACTACAATACCTAAAAGTTGGGCTTCCAGGCCTTCCTCTTTAACCGCAAAATTTACTATTATTGTTTTTGTCGATATTTCCGGAGCATAGTGTGGATTCGTAAGTTTCGTTGTGATGAAGAACCTGAAGTCTTCGTTGTAGGAAACCATCTTATCGTCGAGCTTGATCAGATTCATACCGCCTTGTTTGAACACTGCCTTGGCCAGGATGGGGTTGATGGACGGATCCACCGTCTCTATGATATTTTGTAGCAGTACTGGCAAACCCATTTGTACAGCATTCTCTATCACCTTCATGAAGTTTGACATTCCAAAATCGATTACCTATAATTAATCAATCAAGCATCATGTTCAAGAAATATTTTTATAATGAAGAGATTCGCATTCTCTAAGGACAACCGGGGCAGAATCTCCTATAGATAATACAAAGTACAGAGGGTTTTCACCCACTATATCTGCTTTTGCCTACCTCAAAAACAGTTTCTGTGATACTGTAACTTTATGCATGCGCTGAGGCAATAACGAAGATAGACGTAAGAAAGACAGGCTTTGATTTCTAGCCCGCAGGATCTAAGAACCTTCTGAGTTATTCTCGACTGAGAATCCAGCTGAATAAAATCAGATTCAGTTATCTCGGTAGCTTTCTGTTCGATCGACTTCTTAAGAACGAGCCTCTGGAAATACCACAATATCGCCCATTTGACGTTAAGTGCTGCCCATCCAAATCATATCATGCGAATTCTTATAGCTGGTGGTTGAAGCACCAGCTAAAAGAAGGTAGGTACATGCATGTTGTAGTTTTAGATGCTTGCTGGTTTTAAGATTCCTCCCGCTGAATGATATGATATATTTATCGATCTACGAATATGTGAAAATATAAACAGTACAGAACGTGAATAAATAATAAAATTTCGAATGAATCATTTTGGAAAATAATAGCTATCGAAACGAGGAAGTGAAACTTGCTCTAATTATTATCATCTACCAAATAGTAATGACTGAAATAGTTCAATAGTGGAAGAAACTGTTGTATAAGACCATTCGATCAGTTAGGAAGCAAGACATTCGCTCACCTTCAAGCCATTTTCTTCTTCTTTCGCTTTGATCCATTTCATCGCTTGACACTGAGGGTCGATGAGCAAAGGCCATCGAGAACTCTTAGTGACTATGATACCATTTTCTGTGCTGAAATTATCTGCTGGAAGACCTTGGGAGTTCCATTCTCTCACAAGCGTCGGATCGGTTAGAAAGTTTATAATACTGAAATCGCTATTGCAAGGAATCTCTTGCACTAAGACCTGAAATAGATTGGTAATTGCTTTCCTCTATTGTCCTTCCTTCCATTAAATAATATATCTACCTCATCAATCCACAATTTCAACAGCTGATGTCTATAAACCGTAACAAAAGGGCCAAGGTAGGAGATGAACGCAGTTGATAGTAAACAGTTTCCTGGTAGTAATTCATAAGCACCATCAAGTTCTATAACTGACTCTCCCCATCTATGAGCTTCACCCGATAAATTCTCAACCAACATGGCGGCTCGCTCAAGTTTCAATCTCAACAGTTCAGCCTTGAAATTTAACGGAATATTTAAGAATCCAATTGTTGATATACAAAGAAGATCACCTTTTTATTGAGTTCTTCCTTCTGCTGCAATTTCTCTTCGTACTCCTGTTGTAATTTTGCTAACGTGGCTTGCAGCTCAGCCAATTTCGCTTGGGCCTCAGCTAATAATCTCTGTTTCTCCAGAAGTGATGCGGTTGCTAATTCCAGCTTTTCTTGCTTTGGTGCAACTACTCTGTAAACAGAATAGTACTTCAGCTGGCATCCTATTCGAAGTAACCATTAGACTTACTTCCAAACTTTGGCATATTTTTCAATTGCTATTACCCACATACACAGAGATTTGGCCGCGAAAGATACAATACCAACTTTATCGGGTTGAAATTCCTCGTTTGTAGTATATTGCGCAATTTTTTTCAATGTCTTCTCAGATATATGATTCTTATCGAAATCTTTCAGTGCTTGGAGAAAATTTATATCTCCGAGCTGACGTTTAGACTCAGCCCATGAAGTATCGAGCTGTTGGATATCATAAAAGATGAAATGCGATTTGCGTTTATAAATTGAAATCTAAATTACCCCTTTGAGAATCATAACTGCCTCCATGACCATTTGCACTTTTTCTGGAGGCTTGCCATACGATTTTAGTTCACTAATGTCCTTTTTACTGAGGGCATCCAAAGCTGCGATAGCTTCATTGAGGGCAGGCATTGCTTCATCCAGATCTGCTTGAGCAACTGTTGCCAGTCTTTTACAAACTACTTCTTCTTCTCCGATTTTGACACTCTTTATAGCTACTTCTTTCTGTTGAGAATAATATATAGTAATGCAAGATAGTCAAAAAGTTGAAGAATTTCATTACAGCTTGTTCGTCCGCTTCTTTTCGCTGGGCTACAATAATAACTAAATACTCGTCGCATTGTACTTGGAATTCAGCAACCTTAGTTTGAGCCTCCTCTAATTCAACAGACATCACCTCAACTTTCTGCCTGCAGTCTTCAATCTTCCAAACACCACTGCGCAGCTTATTAGCTTGGGTTGCAATTTCATCACGCTTCTCTCTTAACATTCTACAATAAAATTGTGATATAGTATACCACAACATTTCTGCGTTACAATTTCAATCATATTTGTGTAAGTTTTAGTCCATTCTCTAGGGGTTCATTTACTGTCAAACTATTTTTTCTTAATTCTCGCTTTTATCAATTAAAACAGCCGATGTACTCTGTACAGGTGTTCGCGGAAAAAGCAAAACGTGTTAATACTCAAATACAAATCGGAAGTACGATTAGTGAATTTCAAGAACTTTACTAACGGAAACTTCGTATTTTCCGTCTTTTGCTTGCTTTACATGATATAAAAAAATGAATAAGTAGAATGTCATCGCTGTCTTTGGTTCGGTATAAATTAAACATCATGCAAAATTACATTTTATAGCGAGCCACAAGTTCCAGATAGTTTGTTGGAGTGACATAATTGTGTCTCTTCATTTCTTCTGCCATCTGCCTAGATTTTTTTGCAACGGAATCATGTATCACAGAGAAAACCTCAGCTGAAGCTGTTCTCATCTTATCCTGTGTAGACAGCAACACGGATTCTCTTCGTCGTTCCTGTGTATAAATTCAGTTTTAGCGGTCTAAAACTACAGAAGTATTGTGAAAACCCTCAACACGTCAACCAGTATGATTTGCTTGTTGTTGACTAGATACCCTGAGACTGGAGAAGTAAGTGATCGACATAGTGGTTGTAAGAGAGCAGTTGACCTTATATAAAACCATTTTATTCTATTACAACCATTACAAGATTGAACAATTGCAGCAAGTTTAGCAAATAGACTTCGACAAACGCGCCAGGAGTGAGCAGCCAAACCGTGGAAACCAGGATGCACAAATTCAACTTTCACGTTTCATGTATGCACAAAGGAAAGGTTGTAATGCTAACGGTTAAGAAAAGGAAACTGCTGTATATGGTACATGTTATGAGAGGAGAAAAGTATCAAATGCTACAAATTATTTTGCAGAGCAAAATTCAAGGAAAAAAACCATAGGAAAGAGATGAAATTCGTGGATGAAGAACCTCAGGGAATGGTTTAGATGCGATAATAGTAAAGTATTTATATTTGGGGTTTCAAAGATTAAAATCGCCTTGATGATCCCCAACCTTAAATAGCGGAGATGACGCCTCCAGAAGAAAGATTGTTTTGATATTCATCTGAAAGTATGTGCTAATTATAACCAGATTTTGTGTTATGATCATGAACACACTGAAACTTAGACGTCATCTATAAACTCAAATTATTATTAATCACCGTTATCAAAAGTATTAGCTTATATGTAGATATCGGAATGCATATTGAGCTTGCATAGTACTCAAGACCTTAAATATCTCATACCCCCTTTTCTTCGCCAGTTATCCTTTGGACAAAGTTTACATCGGCAATATACTTATATGCCACCTCCAACAGCGCCTCTTTGGGCCATTCGGTAAACCAGTCGATAGTGGTGCAGTTCACCAAAGCCGGATACTGCCTCAGTCTGTTTCTGAAGTCATTTCCTATCGGACTCATGCACAAAATTATATGAAGATTCGTCCTAACTCTATCTATGAGATAATTATATAGTCCTTCTTGGGTAGGGGGTACTCCAGCCTTGATAGCTGCATGATAAATTTTATTTTTCACCTACGGATATCAATTTTATAGTTATCATTCTCAAAATCCCAAGCAGAACCTCTTACTTCATCATATTCCTCAGGTTTAAAGAGGTTCGATACTTCTCCGCTACTTAACATATTGTTGACGATTTCCAAGAAACTCTCTTCTGTGACTTGAGTATCGTTGAACAGAAATGAGGTAGCTTTGTTGTCAACTCCAGTAAGGTTATATAATTTCTTCAGATCCTCTTTGAATTCAGCTGTTTTGTAACTTCTAGTGACGCTTATTTGGAATGTATTGTATTCACACAAGTACGCTGATATCCTAGATAATGACTGTCTGCCGCTTCCACCTTAAATAGAATAAAATCATATCAAACAATTTCCGCATTCCCCTCCGGTCAACTCATTGCCCATTCCAAATCTTAAATTACCATTTAGAGGCACGATAAAGACATTAAAAAGGTTCAGGACGACTACTGAAGTGCAGGTTGAAAAACAAGTGTTATACTAACCAATTCCAACCAGAAGCATATTTCCTCTAGGTTGCGAAATGACTCTGACAATCCTACAAATATGATCGATAGCGTCCTTGAAAAGTACCAAATCCATAGGTACCACACCGGGTGAGACATTGTATTCTTCCATTTCGTTTTCCAAAAATTTCCTAAGGCCAGGTAAGTCCATCAGATCTTCGTAAATTCGATAAACGTTCACGAACTCGGCATAAAAGGGTATCTCATTCTTAGGACATAAAGCATGCACGGTAAGTTCGAAATGAGCACCTAACTGCTCGTTCATTTGGCCCAGGAACCACTCGCGATCTCTGAAACAGGCAATAGCAATATTTTTGGCGCCCAAATTATAGAAAAGATGGTGAAGATTATTTCAGAATAGTAAACCAAATTGTAAGAGATAGGAAGTTGTTTGGATGACCTAATACTTCCTCTGTCATTCACTCAACCTACGTATTACGATTTCTAAGCAGAGCTACACGATGCTTTTTAGTTCCCAAAGCACCTTCAAGTCTTTTTGAAGCAGGTTTAGTGCTTTTGTAACAATGATTCACCTGTAATAAGCCACCTTCTGGTGGCAGGTGGTATTAGATTGACTTATTTACGAATGGAGTGCGAACCAATCCTAGTCGAGCGGTCCTAGGAAGGGTACGGCCTTCGCGAAAATGGAAGGTCTTTGATGTTAATAAATTTTCTCTGTGATGATAAAAATGGTAATGATACTCAATTATTGATTTTAAGAAGTATAATGATAAAGTGTGCCAAAATACAACAGTTTTATCAATCCTAAACTCAATAAAATTCAAGTAAAGATGATACACTGAATAATTAATGAGAGGGCGATACGGATCCCTCAAGCACTATGATTCATTTCTATGATTCTCAATTCTGTCTAAATTCTTCAATCATAATAATTACGAAGAGATATGACAACCTACCACCTACTTCTTAATTTCTAACTCTTTAATTAGACAATTTCAACCTGAATAATATACCAACATTTTTAGATACTTCTTACCCCTACACTCCAAGACCGTACATTCAAAACAAAACTGGGCACATGCGATTTTCTACAAGAAACAACCTATTTAACACGAACAATAAACGATAAAGAAGGACTACCGGTACTCTTTAATTTCTTGGTCCCGAAACTTAGCACTATCTGTTCAATTTTCCTAATTCTTCTGACTCAATTCTCAATTCAAAGATAAAAAAAATTACTAATATCACTCAATATAATTATAATAATGCTAAATTCTGAGACCAATTCGAGCCCCACACCGCGATCTTTTATTGACGAGTCAAGACTTTCCCACAAACTCTCTTTTGGCCCTTTTAATACCTCGTACGCGTCGGTTTTCTCCTTTCAAACTTTTAGATCGTTCACTTTCTCAAAATTCCAACTTAGCACTTTTAGAAAGCTCAACTCCTTGTCGAGCCACACGTGTTAATTACGACGTCAGCGTTTTCCTACGAAACTTTCCGTTCATTGTCTCATCTGAAGGAATATATTTACGTTTTGTACAATCAGCTATTATGAATTATTTAATCTGTAGTTTGTTATTACAATATATAGGCCAGAGTAAAAGAATTTCCTTTCATGAAGCCGCTGTTCGTGCGTGCCACGAAAGCGAATTCCTAAGTTTAACATTAAGTGGTCTGGAGATTAGAATAAACACATTAATTCGGGGGCATTGAACCTCTCGTAAAATTTGCTATTGTCCATTGAATTAACCCGTATATCATTACAGCCCTTTCATGAATTCTAAATCTTGTTGGTTTACCACAAACTTACTTATCATCAATTAGGCGATCGTAAAATACTCTATAACACTCGTGTATCCACAACCTTAGGAATGCCTGCCTGGTGCTTTGATAATCCTTGTGGGACCTCAACAGCCCTTGGAAAATTTTTGAAATATCCCTCAGGTTAAACAAGTAGTGAATTTTCGTAGGTGTTGGTAGCATTGTGTTCGAAACGTTGTTGTACAGGTCCAAAGTTGTCTCTGGTATGTCCCTGCCCACCATTTTGACCTCGTCATCGAATTCAGCCATATGTTGGGAAAGCATGGTGCCGAATATCCTGAGTATTATGGAATCGTCCGGGAAAGTGATGTTGATCACGTTGAATCTACTGAGAAGTCTGTCGCTTATAACATTTCTTCCACCACCTGGAGGGCCCATGCCGGCCAGTATAAACATGTTCTAAAAAAATAGAAGTAATTGTAAAGAACATCTTATGAGATTATTGATTAAAGTGTGAGTTTGGTTTTTGTACATGACAAAATTTGCTGGTTTCTTCTCTACCTTATGGATTCTTAACTATGGATAACTCACCTGAATGTATCTTCTAGTTTGTTTCGACCTATCGTACCAAAACCCGTAATCAATCCACTGCCTGAGCAGTTCCAAAGGTGGCTGCGAACCATATGTTTCTTTGGCGGGCATATTCAAATCGTCAAGGAAAGTAATCATCTTTTTGCCACCGATTGGAACAAAAACGCCTTTGGTTCTCTTTTCCACTTTACTTTCGACGAAATCTTGAAGATTTTGGGATGATGTTTGTGCAGACATGTTGATGTTGCAGATCATATATCTCTCCTTGTCTATGGCGCCCAACACGGTTTGAGCTGTGGAAGTTTTTCCAGTTCCCACAGGACCAGTCACCAGTGCCGGGAATCCATTGTCCAAAAGAGCAGCTAGCAGGAACTCATACCGTATAGTATCAACCGTAGGTACTATGATTTTGTAGAATGGAGCACTGAGATGAAATTGAAAATTAGAACCTATTTTTAATAGTTTAGACTACTCTGCTCTTCAGGATGTAGACCCATGAGTTGATTGAAATTTTTTACCTTTCAAAGGTTAGGTCCAAATAGCCAACCAAATATGGTGAAAAATTTAAAAAGGGAAAGGACGACTTTTATTTATTGACTATTGATTACTGACAATGTCGCGGATGAGCATTCTTTTCAGTTATGAACCTTATCAATCATCAACCAGAGCAAAAATATGATTATTTTCATAACAAGAATAAATTCCAACTGAAAAACTACTCACTTTGGATCATATCTCCAAGCATACGGTAATTTTTCTTCCCAAGGTGCAAAACATCTACTTCGTGTATCCACATAATACTCATAAATGGTATCTTTGAGGGGAAAACAACTTTCCTTTTCGCGAAGGAAAACATCCATTTTTTTCCTGCCAACTTCGTTAATGGTACAACAGACCGACCAAATTAGACTACAAAAAATTCGATAGAATATTATAGATGCTAAATTTGTTGCGTATATTTCAAAGAGAAATTGGCGTACCAGAATAGAAACCAGATCTTCATATAATCCTCGAACGTCTCTTCATTAGCCGGATTTACTCCGTTTTCTTTCGTGGCAAATATTTCAAGTAGGATGCATAAAGATTTTACAAGATTTAATTCGGCGCATACCACGGTTTCTTCACAGTTTAGTCTTTTAAATTCGAGAACATAATTCAGGTAATTGTGAAAATGGCCCATAACCTGAAAATTTTGAACCACATAAAACTTAGAAGACAATGCAAATTATACCAGCTGGTATTTGGGTGAACTATTGAATATCCGGGCTTTTTCTCAATTAATCTTAGTTGATTCTAGTCATCTACTATGAAAATAAAGCAACTTATGTCAAACTTAAAATGATCCATTGGACATATATCGGGTGATTCATTTAGAGGTGTTTTTTTTTTCAATAAAAAAATGATTAAAAACAATTTTATTTTATAATCTTTATTATTACACAAAATAACCATTCTTTACAATTATTTTTTAAAGGAAATTTCTTTCAAATGTTGTCCGCGACTACACTTAACAACGTCCATTCTGAAACTCAAATTTTCAATTACGCGTCTGAGTATTTGGCCAATAACACGAGTAATATTGGCCTCCAATGCCTCAATTGTCGCCGGCTTATCCATATAGACTTTGTACTTTACATAGCCCAAAAAGAAAAAGTCGAGAGGTGTGATATCACACGATCCAGCCGGTTAATTCGTTGGTTCAAAACGTGAGATGATCCGTTCGCCGAACCGCTCTCGCAGTAAAACCATGGTTTCACGGGCTGTATGGCAAGTGGCGCCATCTTATTGGAACCAATTTTCGTCGAGACCACATGCTTCAACTTCTGGCATGTAATAGTCTGTTATCATTGCGCGATATTGGTCACCATTCACTTTAACGTTCCGGCCGGCCTCCGTTTTGAAGAAATATGCACCGATTATTCCACCGGCCCATAAACAACACCAAACAGTTGTTTTTTCTGGATTTAATTTCAGCTCTTGAACCTCGAAACCAAAACCAAAAATGGGCCTCATCGGTGAACAAACTTTTTGTCGAAAACAGTGGATCTCTGCAAGCTTGTCAAGAGCCCAACGACTAAAACGAAAATGATTCGGAAGGTCGGTCGGCTTCAGTTCTTGCAATAGTTGAATTTTGTAACATTTTAAAGAAAGATCCTTACATAAAATACGCCAAGTTGTTGAATATGACAGGTCAAGCTGTTGAGAACGGCGTACACTTTCCCGTATATTTTCTTCACTACGTGCTAGGGGTGGTCTATTTGGTCGAGTATTATCCAATAATGAAAACTGGGTCTCAAACGTACGGATGGTAGAGCTAATTGTGCGTTCGGTAGGCCGATTATGTGGACTATAAGTTGCTCCAAGCGCCCGATACACATTCCACGTCCATTTTCGTAATAAAGTTGAACAATTTGTAGACGCTGTGCCGGGCTAAGTCTTTCCATTATGAATTGTCAAACACTACTGAATAGAAATGGCACTTCAGTTAACACGAGCAATCTGCAACTAAATCCCAACCACAAAAAGTACCTCTAAATGAATCACCCTTTACTATAGTCGTAAGACTTATTACGTATGTAAGTCTAGTAGACCAAAACTGAGGAAAGATCAACCTTGCAGACGCTATATAAGCTTCAAAGATGGGCTTTTCTAGGCATCACAGGAGCTGTGTAAACAACTCCCACAACAATCTTCTGTCCCTTCTCTTAGAATGGACATACAGGGCCTAGGAGAGGGGTATGAGGATTTTGGAATTACTAATGACCATGATGGCAACTATGAAGTGATCTTAGGTGACCGCCTAGAAGCGCCTTAGCTGGTATACTGATGGCTCCTTAAGGAAACACGAAGTGAGTATTGGTATTATAACCTGCCTGCCAGACAGTACAAGGAAACTAGAATTTGCATTGCTTCAGCTAGTCAGATGGCACTGAAGCGACTGATGGCCATTGACTGTAAGTCCTTCTAGAGCTGTAAAAAATCTCTCATATCACTAGCGAAAACCAACAATTTAGTCCTAGTTCTAGAACTTACCGACTCTTGAAATTTTTTTCCTCTATGCGCCTGTTTCTGCATCCAAGACGTAGCATAAGGAAGCCACCCCCAATCCTTATAATCGTTGTATACCATGCCGCATCGACTTACAGTAGCTGGAGACGCCACTGACAAATCACCTACTTCAAATAACAGTGACACTTGTTCTGGCATCGTTATCCTGTCACTGTTGATGAGTGTGAGCACTTTATTGTCGTCCATTACACTGTTCATGTTCTCAATCCAGACAGCGTCCACTGGCCCATCAAAAAGAATCCATTTCTCATCGGGAGTATCCTCTGGAAGTTTGAACAATTATACAGATTAGGTATCCGCCTGTGCCTACCTTGTACCGTATACTGTGAAACCGTATCTTAACACATGCGCTCATAATAACGATCGAATGTTGCAAGGAAGGCAGGTTCTCTTTAATTTCGAGCCGGCAAGGACAAAGAATCTAAGAAATAGAAACTGCGAATCTAGCTGTGTTTGCTCGCCTTTTTAGTTTGTCTTGGTAGCTTCTGGTAACTGAAACCTCTTGTATAACTATATTTCCTACTCGTCCTTTTAGCTGTAGGTTGAAGCACTGGCTAAAAGAAGTAACAATTGAAGGTGTGTGTTGACTGTAAGATTATCTTCGCTGTCCAATAATATCTTATATGCGATATTTACTGATCTACTAATGTGTGTGGAAAAGATAGTCGTTTATACTCGGTGGTGTTAATACTGGGTGCTCTTAGAACTTGTTTGACGTATACCGTTTTGAATTTTTAAAATTCCCGCTTCTATTTCTCCTCGTTTAGGTGTCATTTGAGTCGTCTACACAACAGTCATTCTCCCCTTCTACTGAATTATCACAACCAAAAGGTTTAGGGTTTTCACAACTCCCTAAAGAATGGTAAAGCACAATCTTGAAATATTGAAAATACAATGCTAGCCTACAGAAAGAGATACAAACCTGAACAAGTAGTTCTCATGATCGCGCTTATCACGCCGTCCAGCCATTCGTTGGTTGCCAAGTTGTACTCTCCGTAGAGTTCCCCGAGATTGAGCGCCTTGGGATTAATCGGATAGACTTGAACCTTCTGATAACCGACCTTCTTCTGATCGCAGAGAATGCCCATCGCACCTTGAAGTGTTTGCCAAGTGACGCTTTTCGCAGTTCCCGTTTTACCAAGAATCATTACCGAATGTCTGGAGCTTTTGGTCTCGTACAACTGGATGACTTTTGTCATCGCTATTGGAATCGGCTGTAAAACAAATTCGAAATCAACTGAAGCCTTTCAGTTGCTGCTGTGCCATTTTTTGAGCCATGTATTTTCGGATAAATTCTTCTAGAGGCCTCATAAAAATAATAGAGCCTACTTCTTTTCCTTAGAAACATTTAATAAAAGACTGATGGAAATTGGTACTTTTTGTTATCAATAAATTATTTGGCTCATTCACAATAAGTAAGGAAGGAAATAATAAGTCCTTGATACATTTTGGTGGAGAATGATTTACCTGAAGAACATTTTTCTGCATATACGTGATGATAGCTGTATTCATATCCATATAGTCAACTGTGGGAATGGATACTCCAGGGAATATGTCCGACATGATGCCGTTAAAAAGCGGCAAGTCGTCCGATGTGAATCTAGCGACGTTCATGTCTCTCATCGCTAGATACACAACTTGTTCTTCGGGTAAGTGAGATAACATTCTTCTTTTTCTTCCAGCATATCTAAGCAGCGCTACCATCGACCTTAGACCAAAATCGTAGTGATCCTGTTTGCTCAGCTGTTTCATCGCCAGTTGGTATAAAGTGAATACCTGAATATCAGACACGGTAAGTAAAAGGTCCTTTTTTTCAGAGGAGAACTTTAAATGGAAATAAAACAATAATAATGCCTTCTAATTGAGGCATGCATAAACGTAACCTTTTAATTTTTGAAAATATATAAACCAATGCTTCCACCGGCCAACCAACTATTTTTTTGTTCACTTTGTAGAGACTTTGGGATCTATATGGTGGACTTTCGAAACAATGCATGTGTGACACCATGGGGGAGTGAGTGAATTGTGTATGGTCTCTTTGGAGTCTTCTCAAGGTTATAAGGTCTTTTCGTCCCTGTATGATGGAAGGAGTGTTCCTAGTATCGTGTCTAATAAGAAGAAGTAGTGTGTGAATTGTACATAGCCTCTTTGAAGTCTTCTCAAGATTATAAGGTCTTTTCGTCTCTGTATAATGGAAGGAGTGTAGTATTGTGTCCAAATAAGAGAAAGTTTGGATCTGCGTTGGTACAATAAAGTCATCCATTTTGGTCTAAATTCGTCCTTGTATCTAAAACTTAGATCTTAGCTTATCAATAGCGTGTCCTTCAGATATGACATCCTTTGCAGCTGCGCCAATTCTTTCATTTTCCACAGTATCAGAGGATATCCGCATTAGTGCTATCTTTATTGGCTGGTTTTAGTTGATCAGGTTGATGTGAAATGCTTTGGGTTGATCGATGAGCATTTCAAGGTTGTTCACTTGGCTTCAATGATTTCATTTCAAATTCACTAAGCCTAATAACAAGTGTTACTATCATAGATAATACATTCAGTTCATACCGTTGTATTTACTTCGGATATAAAAGCAATAAATCGATTCTCACCTTCTTGGCAAGCACTTTGGTGTTTTGAAACCCATCGCTGAAGAGAATATTTTCGGCGATAATACCACTGTCCGGCACCATCATAGAAATGGGCCTGAACATCGACTTGAGATTGTCGGGAAGCTCTGTTCTTCCCGCGTATCCTGGATTCATGGTGATGAAAATGCCACATGTAGATTTCAAATTGATTTCTGCACCTAAAATTCGAACGAGTGAAAGAAATACTCTAAAAACTGGTCAACCTACATCTTAAGTACAAATCAGTTTTTATGCCTGGAAATTATTTTAAGACTAAAGCCTCCTTACCTTCGAATACAACCCTTTTCAATCTCTGCGAGATGGCACTCAATATCGACAAAATTTGTTGGGCGACAACAGACAATACTTCGATATTGATTCTGTTGAATTCGTCGAAGCAGCCCCATGCTCCTGTTTGCGCCAAGCCTGAGAAACATTTTCCCATGCTTTTATAATCTAAGCCTTCTGAACAGTTGTTGACGATGACCCACATGCCCATGGCTTTGCCCAGGTCTTTGACAGTTTCAGTCTTTCCCGTTCCAGCGGGACCTTTGGGACTTCCGCCTCGAAACAGGTGAAGTGCAGTTGTTAAAGTGATATAACACCTGAAAAAACAGAACTATTCTATAACGAATTTGTTGATAGCAAGAAGCATCAACATCTACTAATCTAATTTATTCTTTTTCTAATAAACATCTTCTTCAACTGAAGTCTTGATTTTTGAGGTAAAAGCGAAAGAGTTAAACTCGTGGAAAATTTCATAAAAGCTTAAAGCAAGAACAACATATAGTAATATTCAGCTGAGAATATATCACTCACCTGTCAGTCAGTGGAGTAATGACAAGCCTACCAGAATTTCCATTATATTCATAACCATACCAAAAAGACGTATTTGTCTGTTTTATGACGCAGTCATCAACTTCTCGATCCCAATAAAATCTCAATTGGGAAAACCACTCGAATGAATTTGTATCTCTACAATCTGACAGAATCGTTAAAAGTTTAGTAGTATTAAGATTAATCACGGAGGTTTGTTAAAAGAGACGAATTAGGCTTAGGCGCAAGAAATATAGTCATGGACGTTAGAAGTGGTATACTCTGGAGAAATAATTTAAGATTTATTGGTGACAGAATGATCTTTGAGATTCCTTTTGAAGTTTTTTCCTGGAAGCACTTTCGAACTTGAAGGTATCCAATTATATATTTTGGGAACCAAGAAGTCAACACACTGCTGGGAGTGTGCGATGAGCATCTTCCTATCCACTGCGTCGAAAGAAGGATACATAGAATTTGTGAGAATGTATTAAAGTTTTTGTAGAGATAGGTGACACATTCCAAAATTCATACATGTATGCACAGATTACGAAATGCTTCTCTATAACTATCTGTTCGCTTAAAGTTCAAGATTGTTCTAATGGCCCTCTTCTGGAGAATCAACAGATCTATAGCATGGACAGATGTACCCCAAACAAGAATGCTATATGTACCAACCGAATGGAAGTTGAAAAAGTATGCTATTAAAGCTGCCTTTCTAGTGGACACCTTCATGATTGTTAGTATCTAATAAATAACTGTTGCTAGTTTCCGTTTATGTTTTCAGATGAGGTTCCCATAATAGTGCTTTGTCATTGGTAGACCTAACAATTTGTATTATTGTTTTATTCTTTATAACCAGATGGTAGATTTTGGCTTCATTTATTGCCAGAGAGTTAGGCTTGAACTAGATGTTGGACTTTAAGAAAACCTCTTCCATCTTCCGAAGTTATTTCAAGTCAAACATCTTCAAAAAATGCATCGTCAGCAAACAGCAGCGTTCGTAGAATTGCTCTTGTATCGTCTACTGTGATGTCTATATGAGAATAATAAGGGACCCAATTTTGAACCTTGGGGAATCCTAAACTTCATACTCTTCTTTCTCAACGAATTGATAATAAAACTTCGTTTTGAAACGTGTGCGTATAAAATATTTCTTGTAGAATGATTCATTTTAATGACTTCAAACAGGTTTGCAGTTGCTGTTAAAGATCATCTTGTAGTGATCCACTAATTGTCAACAAATGAACACAAGCCGTTACTTACTTGCTTTATACATCCTATCGATTACATCACGACAGTGAATTTCAATAGTGATTAGTGCGTTAGTTTTAAGTCTCTGAATTTTCGTTAATTCTCTTCTACTCAATTCGGACAGTTTGCTGAGCACTTGGTTCTGTTTTTTTCTCAGTCGTTTCAGGGGTTTTTTGCTCTCCATAATCTTGGCGTGCACTAGTGCCCTAGTACAGTCTGTAGTCCATTGTATCTGTAAGAGGGATATCAACAGAATCAAATAGACTATGTGTGAACATTTTATAATATTTTCACTCTTAGCTGAAAAAAACTTGAAAGATATCAAGTTACCTGACTGCAAGCGTTACAGAGCTGGCCACAAAATGTCATCAACCATTTGTCTCTCTTATTTAACATTTTCTTTAGTGCGCTTCTACATGGTTTAAATTCGGTTTTCAGAGTAGCTCTCATGGACTTTTCCAGTTCTACCAACCACAATTCAACTGCTCCCTCCAGTATGACACTCTTGACTAGGAACATCTCTTCACCATCGTCAGAATACATGTTAACAGCTTCTAATTTGTTAACTCCAAGGTTCTGAAACGATATTTCAAATACGTGTAAAAGTTAGGATAATTTGATGCGGATTCATTCTAGGGAATTTGCTAGGTTTTTTCTTTGAATGAAGGTGACTAAAGATACCTATATGGTCTCTTAGAAATAAATGAATTTGTTGACGTATGACTATACTTCAGAACATTAGCAGAGGACATTAGAATAATTTCTTAGGCTGAGTAAAGATCATAGCTTTTGTACCTTTTGTATTTTGATTTTGGTCAAATTATCGAACAGTTTTTTTAAGTGAGGCTGTATGGCCTCCGGTTTTTTCCCATTTCCCAGTATTTCCAGCATATCGTCGTTCGAAATGAAATAGAACCTCGGAAAAACATATCGTTTGGTCTCCAGGTATCTTTCCAGAGCTCTTTGTATGATTTCTAGTTTGTCGTTCATCTTATTCAACTTGTTGAAGAGATAGGGAGGAGGTTTGTAATGCGTCGCTTTGAGTGCGGTTCCTGCTTCGTGTAAATTGATCGTTATGTCCCTCCAATCGTTTGAAATTTTCTCGAAATCTTCAGATTCTTTCGGTAACTGTTTTCGTATGTCTTCTCCGAAGAAAATATTCTGAAAAGGCATAAATTCCCAAGTTTTATGTCTGAATTCTTCCATGTAATCTATTACGAAGCAGAAAATCATCATTGCGTAATATATTTCGACCGATATTGTCTTGATAACAAGTTAATACATTTGATGTTCTTCTTGCTGGCTTACCTCTAAGTACAAATACTGCCTTTGCACTGTGAGTGCAACCTCTAACGTCTCTATTATATACGTTAGGGTTTTCTCCCAAAAATCGACCTCTTTTTGGAATGGTTCTACAAATCTGGTACTTTTCATTGTAGATAATTGCACCATGTTTTCATCAAGAGTGGTGAATGCATCATCTACTGATTTGATTCTGAAAAGTATCGACCATTGAAAAATATTATCAGTACTGAAAAGTTATATTAGAAAATAGCGGGTGTTTTTTTAGAGAATTAGAACATAAATTAAGATTGAAACCAAATTTTTTTTATTTGAAAGATAATTTTATGACATTTATGTTTTAAAAATAATTTCCGGCAATGTCCATCAAGACCAGACCAATTTTGGACCACTTTTTCGAGTAATTCAGGACTTATTTCCTCAATAACACGAGTTATGTTGGCTTTCAAAGCGTCTATTATTTCTGGTTTATCAACATAAACCAATGACTTGACATAACCCCAAAGAAAATAATCCAGTGGAGTTATGACGCATGATCTTGAAGGCCAATTAATTGGACCATTTCTCGAAATAATAATCTTTCTTTCAATAAATCAATTGTTACGGTAGCAGCATGAGGTGTAGCACCATGTTGTTGGAACCAAAACACTTCTGGGTCGATACCATTCAAATTTTAAAACAAATAATCATTGATCATCGATCTATAACGAGCACCATTCACTGTAACATTAGCTCCACCATCGTTTTTAAAGAATTATGGACCGATGATGCCTCCAGCGTGTGAAGCACGCCATATAGTGCATTTTTCAGGATGCATCGGAAGCTGTAGAACTTCTTGAGGGTTGTTTTCGCTCCATATAAGGCAATTTTGCTTGTTTTTATAGCCATTCAACCAGAAATAAGCTTCATCACTAAACACAATTTTGCGATAAAAAAGTGGATCAACATCAAGCTGTTCTAGGGCCCAATCAGCTAACAAGCGACGCTTATTATGGTCAAGTGGCTTTAGTTCTTGAACCAGTTAGATCTTGTATGGGTGTAGACCAAGATCTTTATGCAAACTTTTTCATGTGGTGGCTGCACAGAGTGCATCAGTGACTTACAGTAGCGATATTTTCTTCTGTACGTACAGTTTTTTGTCTTGTTGTTGTTGCATAGAGTAGACAAAATTTTGTACGAAATCTATCGATAGTTCGACGAATAAGCTGCTCTGATGGACGATTATGTAAATCAGAAATTTCAGGAAGTGCTCTAGAAGTTTGGCGAATAGAACACTGATTTTGAGAATAAATTTCAACAATTTGTAAACGTTGTTGCGGCGTGCGTCTTTCCATGATAATTTGTCAATGCTTACCGAACAGAAATGTTAAAACAACATGGCTTCTACCTTCTGTCAAATCACAGTTATCCCTATGGAAAGTTCTATCACTCTAAAAAAGCACCCGATACCCAATGAGCCTTTGGTCGGGAATTCCCTACTCACACACATACTTTCTAATTAGTGTATTATAATCTGGACGCATAATATTGTTGGGCAGATGTCTTGTTGTGACATATTTTCTGCTACACTTTATTCTAGTCTGGATATTACTACCTATTCGTTATTATATTTATACCTAATGTTAATCAGGAATGTCTTGTAGCGACATTCTGAAGACACAGAGGTTGTTGTGTCAGCTATTCGATTACCTATTCATTATAATATTTATATCTGATAATCTTGTTGTTCAAGAATTGCTTGTTGCGAAATTTTGAAGACAAAGAGCTTATTGTTATTGTCTTTACTTTACACTTTCAACTCACCTAAATACACCTCTTTCCCTATGTGGAACCAATTCGATGCTCATCACTTTCCAAGTTTCAGCAATCGCAATCAATCCTTTCTCGATTTGAAGTTCCATTGTGGCGGCATTAGATATCTCGTTTACCTCGTCAGCATACAGATGAAATTCCATAGCGAAAATTGCCCCCATGTTGAAATCTGGCGAATTTTCATCGAAATCTTTGTTCATCGCTGCTCTCACTCGATCCCAATGTCTCGGTCTCATGGCTGGATTCTTCAAATCGGAAAGCAAGGGCAGAGTCCTTCTGAAGGCGTCTACTTTTTGACGCGTACTCTCAACAATGTCCCAGCTATAAAAAGGGGAATTGAGTCTAAAAATACTTCCTCATTGTGTAAATGCATCAATAAGTATGAATTAAAATCTATTTACTTCTTCTCCTTGAGTTCTCTGGATAGCCGCGTCAACTTTCTGAATAGTGTTTGAGCTTTTTCCTCCATTTCTTCAGTTTCAATTTCCCAGAAGACGCCGTCTCTATATTTTTCCCAAGCTGTTTCCCACTCGTCCGCAAGTTGCCATACGAGTTCCAAAGTTGCCAGTTCCTGAAGGATCATAAACGAGAATTCACTTTCAAAATTTAAAATTATTATTGCAGTAAATTATTTTCTATATTCTATAGGTTGGAGAAGAAAATCCATTATTTTTGCGTGAAATTTAAGACTTTATTTAACATGCTTCTAAATGTCCGATTCGTGTTTAATTTGCTTCGTTTTGTACTATAATTTGTTGCCATTGTAATAAGGCATTTCCCTTCAGCACTACGAATCATTTATCATAATTCTTAATTCTTTCTAAATTCTTCTAACACAATAGTTACTAAAAGATATGTCAACCTACCACGTAGTCCTTAATTCCCGAGCAACGGGACAACGAACGACTACCGGCAGTCTTAATTCCTTGGTCCCGGAACTTAGCACTATCTGTTCAATTTCTCCAATTCTTCTGACTCAATTCTTAGACTTCCGAAAATAATTACTAGTATGTCTCAATATAATTATAATAATACTTAGTTCTGAGACTAATCCGAGCCTCGCACCACGATCTTTCTCGACGATCTTCTGAGTTTTTCCAGGGTACCAAGACTCCCCGATAAACTCTCTTTTGGCCCTTATAATACCTCGAACGGTTTTATGCTTCTAAATTCTTAAGTTCGTTCACACGGTCAAAATTCCTACTTAGCAATTTTCGAAAGCTTCGGTCCCTTATCGGACCACATTTCCATGTCCATTTATACGTCAGCGGTCGCCCACTAAAACCAATACACTTTCCGATCGGTAACTCATTCTGAAGGAATATATTTACATTTTGCACAATCATCTCTTGTTAACTTTTTTCATCTGTAGCTTATTATTACAATATATAGGCCACAGTAAAAGAATTTCCTTTTATGAAGCTGATCGTTCGTGCCTCGAAAGCGAATTACTAAGTTTAACAGTAACTAGTCTGGAGATAAGAATAAATTAATTCAGGAGCATTGAACCTCGCCTTAAATTTGCTATTGTCCACTGGAGAAATTAACTAGTTGGACGGGTTTCAGCCACCATTTCACGGTGGGATCGAAAATTAACAGTGCTGAGACCTAAAGTGGCTCAAGATCGCAGTAACCCTACCCAGAACACAACTGAACGCCCAACTAACACAAGCTGAAAAACCTTCTGAGGGATCTTCACAGAAGATCTAGGAGTATCAGGATAATATAATAATAATATGGAACCGATAATTATGGACCTGACCTGAGTATGTAAATACCAAAATAAGATTACCCTTCTGAGATGGAATTTCGAAAACTTTGCTGACCCTGAATCTTTATAAAATATGCGTTCGTGAATCATAAACTACGTACCTTCTCCAATTTCGTTAATTCTTCACAATCTGGTAGACTCAATCCGAAAATAGCAAGATCTTTCCTTAATTGTTCTTCATTTTCCCGCATTTTGGCTATTATCCCTTTCATATTGGCTATGTATGCCAGAGCATCCTTAGGATTAATATCTGCCCCAAACGGCCCTTTTGCCAAAAAGTCCTCCATCAGCGAAGTGGCCTCATTACGCAGAGTTTGTGAATTTTCTAGCAGGGAGTTCTTGAAAGTATCCTTAGAGAAAGAGTGACATTTTGAGAACAAATCGTTATGTGCTAAATGAACCCACTGATATAATCAGAAATACACTTATCATTCAAAAATTCTGTTTTTCTGTTTAGGATCTGTTACGATTATAAGTGTATAAGTTTTTTTGTTACCAAAAGAACTTAAGAAGTATTAGGTGTCGTTTAGATATTGGAGAATGTGAGCCAAGCTTAGAAAAAGTTTAATTTCATACGACATCTCCAAAGATACACAAATTTTGAATAATTACAATTTTATAATCAGTATGGGCCAGAGATATTGACTGTGAAAAAACTTTGACAGAATCGATTCAAACTGTTTCCAGAACCTTCCTTGAATACTCTATCGATTTAAAGAACTGCTACTACTTCCATAAAGAACATACCACTGACTGTGTCGGTGGATAACCCATTATCCATTTCATTGTCAGAGCCCTGTTTCAACGACATATGTCGAACAGATTGTGATTCGAAGCCTCATATGTTTAGGTGAAGGTTAGCCTTTTAACAATATGGATCGTTTATCAGCGGCTGAGCATGTAAAAATTGTGAAAACTTACTACCAAAACAATGGTTCTGTAGTAAATACGTCTCGTGCATTATGGGCAGATTATGGTCGACATAATCGTTCATCTGAGCGTACAATTTGTAACACAGTGAAGAGGCTGGATCCGTTACTGATGTCTTAAGGCCCATACATTATCGAAATGCACGCTCAATCGAAAATATTTCTACTGTAGATGAAAATATGGAAGAAGATTCAATTGATCCGCGCGCACAACATTTGGGCCTTTCTTACGGCACGCTATGGTGTAATTTGCATCTCCATCCCTATAAGGGTCAGTTGACACAAGAACTGAAGCCAGCTGACCATGGAATGCGTAAAACATACGCCGATTGGGTGCTTGAACAACAACGTTTGGATGCAGATTTTTTGCATCGAATTTTCTTCAGCGACGAAGCACATTTTTCACTCGGTGGCTATGTAAACAAGCAGAATTGTCGCATTAGGGTCATTGAAAATCCCCATGTAACTGCTGAGAGAGCATTACATCCACAAAAAGTCACTGTATGGTGTGCAATTTGGTCTGGTTGAGTGATTGGCCCTTAATTCTTTGATAATGAAGAAGGTGTCACTCAATCCGCCCATTCTCATCGCTATAGTCAAATGATTACCGATTATTTTTTGCCTGAAATTAATGATATGGAATTGGAAAAGATGTGGTTCCAGCAAGATGGTCCAACAAGCCACACAACATGACCCGTTTTTGCTTTATTGCAAGAAAAATTACCAGGACGCGTAATTTCTCGTTTCGGCGGTGTGAATTGGCCACGAAGATCTCGTGATTCATCGCCTTTGGATTTTTTGTGGGGTTATGCGAAGGATCGTGTTTGTACCGTTAATCCTGAGACTATTGATGATCTGTCAAGTTATTGGTGAGAAGTTGCTGGCGAGTCATCGAAAATTACCTCACAAGGATCGAGTTCTGTAAGACATCAAGCGGAGAACATTTAAATTATGTTGTATTCCACACATAAAGGCAAGGTCCAGGCATTATATTGAAATAAAAATTTGATCGATATACTAAATGAAAGAGTGTTTTATTCACGTTTACTTTGACTGTATAGACAACCGAAGTTACACCTAACGAAATAGGGAAATAAAAGTAATGGGAAGTTTAATTATTTAAAGACATAATATACTTTCAAAAATACATTCATTTCGTTAACATTGCTCATTATTACAATATATAGGCAAGAGTAAAAGAATTTCCTTTCCTGAAGCCGTTCGTTCGTGCCTCCAAAGCGAATTCCTAAGTTTAACAGACTGGAGATAAGAATAAACTAATTAATTCAGGGGCATTGAACCTCACTTTGAATTTGCTGTTGTCCACTGGATTAACCATTGTAACATAACAGCCATTTCATGAATTCTATATATTGTTTTAATTACCACAAGGCAATAAAAAAATCGATAATGCTTCCATAAGTCAACATACAACTAAAGGATTGCTTGAGACTTGAGAGATAGCGTTAATCGCCATGATAATGCCATCTTTAAATAAATTCCACTGATCTGTACCAAATATCATCAATAATGAGATACTGAATTGTTTCAGCCGTTACTATTTGGTAGTTGATCATAATTCAAACAAATTGTAGAAATTACTATGTTTTACTACCAATAAAAATATATATTACACATTTTCTTGTGATTCGAGTTTCGGGAAGTGAACTATCCCATCATCAGACAACTGAAGACCTAAGTATTTAAACAAAAGTGATAAATATTTTGAATATTTCAACAGATTCTCGGTAACACCTAACAGTGGTACAGAGGTTTACAATCGGAACGTGATAAAAAACCAGGTTAAAAAAGAGGGGCCTTCTAACAGATATCGAAAAGAAGGTTGTTAAACAGATGGTACCCATTTACACACTGTTGCCAACAGTCAATTCTCTCCAATCTTTTCTGCTGCAAGAAGTTACTGTTTATACCTTAACACGTTCAAAGGATTTAAGAACAGACATACACAATTTAGATAATTTCCTGCCCGTTTTTTATGCATTCCTCAATCACTACCTGTGAATATCCCAGCATTTTTTCAGCCTCATCCAGCGCCTCCAAATATTCTGCCCATGCCGTTGTTATCTGCTTCTCTAGTTGTCTTACATCTTCGGGTACAGCTACCCTGTATTTATCTAGCACTTCCATCTGATCTGTTATCGTGGGAAAGACGGCTTCTTCATCGGGCGCTTCCAATTTCAATTTTCTGTGCAGCAATAAGGCGTCTTGCATTTCCTTGAGAGTCTTGGGTTCTTGTGTGATTCTGCAAAACGAAGCAGCATTTAGCTATTCAAATTGCAATGTCGGATTGTTGGTTTAGCACAAATACAAAATCTTAGATTTCAGGTGACCCCATAGAAAAAAGTTCTGTGGAGCCAGATCAGGTGATCTGGGTGGCCACTCAATATGTCCCCTTCTTCCTGTCCAGGCGTAAGGAAAATTTTCATCTAAGAACTGACGCACCGGTTGAACGAAATGAGGTGGTGCGCAATTTTTTTGGAATATGATCATTTGATGGTCTTCTGCAATCTCCAATACTTTCACGAGGGCTGGATAAATAGCGTTCTCCAATAGATCTAAATAAATTCGGACAGTGAGATTACCGGTTATAAAAAAAAAGTGAGAGGTATCAAGGGACACCCGGATGGAACGAAGTTCCTTTCGATTAATTAGTGAAGGAATTGTAATAAAAATTTTTTTAAAGTTATAATAATATTTTTTTCATTATTAACAAATATAATGTAATATAAACTTAATCAGTAGGCTCAATTTTAGTAATAATTGGCTTGTGGTAACTGAAGTAGGAAACATATGTTTGGGATTCTATTTTATTTAAATGTCTTGAAAAAACTGCATCGATGGTAGTATTATATTTTGTTGTTGATTCTGCTAGATTATTGTGTATTCTTGAATCAAATTCTTCCTCTAGAAACTGCAGCAATGGTTTTGATTTTTCATTACTGAAGTTGATGTTAAAATCACCGGCCTAAATGAGTGGACGTTTATCTAAATTTCTGTTGTATCTGCTAAGCATTTGAGATACATCTTTAGAATACTCTAGCAGTGCTCGATGAATGAACTCCTGAATATCTATCAGTTTGTTATTTTGTGAGGCATATATGACTGCCATGATTAAAGTAATGCTAGTGTAGTCGATTGATCTTTATTTTTAGATTGATTCGCCTTTTCGATCGATATTTATCGAAAAACGCGTTTCATTCCGGCGGTCCGATAATTTCGGACCTCCCTCGTACTTTACTTCACGGATCACCCCTATACGTACATCTCAGAAGCGCTTCAAGGTCGAACAAATGGCGAGTCGTAACAATTCCCGTTTTCATCCGCTCGTATCGAAGGAACAGACAGTCATCCGTTAAAAATAATAGCTTCACTGGGTAGGAGGCCTTTCGGACTTTCGATCCTCATACTTATTTTTGTGACGGGCTTTGTCCGTTGCGAGGTATAACCGTTTTTCCCGACGATTCGAAAATTTTCGGACCTCCGTCGTATACGACTTCACGGACGACCCCTATACGTAAATGACAGATGCGATGCCCTTTCGAGGTGGGCGCGGGAAAAGTCCTGAAATTATTCCAGTTTTCATCCGCTCGTATCTAAGGCACGGAAAGTCATCCGTGAAATATAATGGCTTTACCTGGTAGGGGGCCTTTTGGACCTTCGGTCCGTATAGATATTTTTGCGACGGGCTTTGCGCGTCGCGAAATACAGCCATTTTTTCTGACGGCACAAAAATTTTCGGACGACAGCCGTACTTCACTTCTCGAACGACCCCTATACGTACACCACAGACGCAGTCCGAAGTCGCGGTGGGCGGGGCCTGTTTGTTTAGAAATGGCGAGCGCGGGAAAAGTCCCAAAATTTCCGACTTTCATCCGCCCGTATCGATGGAACTGAAAGTCATCTGCGAAACAAAACGGCTTTATTAAGCGGCGGGCCTCTCGGACCTTCGGTCTGCGCACGTATTTCCGCGACGGACTTCGCCCGAAAGAACGTTTAGCATCGCGCGGCCGACCGACACGTCTGTGGTCCGTTGCCATGGAACTTACATTTTAATATAAAAGCAAAAAGTGTCGTTACAACTTTTGGTCTTAATTTTTTCCGTCTAGCCCCCTTTCGCAACGCGCGCTAAGGAACTTCGTTCCAAAAAGGCACGATTATGAGATTTCCATAAATACCCGCCCAAACATTTAATTTTTGGGGACGCTGAGTATGCACCTCACGGAATAATCTTGGATTTTCATCTGAACAATACCGATAGTTATGTCGGTTTACAATGCTTTTGAGGTAAAATGAACACTCGTCCGAAAAACAGATATCGAACATGTAGTTTTGATTACCGTTAATCATTTCACTGACCACCTCACAGAAGTCGGCGATCGGGATCATCGTCATTCAGTTCTTGAAGCAATCGAATCTTATAAGGATGGAATTTATGTTATTTCAGGATTCTCATGATTTTTGTGCGTGAAACACCAGATACATCGGACAATTTCCTAGTACTCAAGGTCGGATCCATTGCTACATGACCTAAGACAGCCACGACCCTCGTTTCGTCTCTTTCATGCATCCTCTTTTTGTTTCCGACTGAACCAGCAGCGAACCATTTGGCGAGCAGTTGCACAACGTAAGCAGCGGATACATTTTTTCCAGGATGTCGGTAAATAAAGCCGCGTTGTTCGCGCATAGTCGTTATTTCTAAGAAATAATTTTATCATTTCCACCCTTTCTTCTACGGAATACACCATTTTAATTCTACTATAAATTTACAATCACTTTGACACACTTGTAACGTTCTTAAAAACTCACGGTAGACTAAGGTAAATCAAATACATGGTCCGTCTACTTTTTTGGACAAAATATTAACAACATAACTACTAAATATCTTTGAAATGTGTCGGATACGAATAATATTCTCGAGATAAATTCCACATTGTCTCTTTCATTATTTTCGCTGTTATTTCATTATCGATGGATATTTTGAAGCGAAATTTTAGGGTCAGATAGTACTCGATACGATCTTCAAAATTAGTTATCGCAACACCCCTCATCCCTATTCAAAAGCAAGGGGTTGTACTCACCCCCGTTAAGGGGTTGGAGTTATGGGGATGAAAAAAGCGGAAAAGTTGTTCCCCCTCGAATCAGAAATTGATGGATCCGAGCGATTTTCCACATTTTCATTTTGAAGTCGGAAAATCGAGGTGTTAAGTTTTCGTTGGACTATCCTGTATAGAAAAATGAAAATCTTTATCTTGAATCAGCATAATAAGCCATCAATATAATCCTTAATTATACAATCGCAGATATGAAGGAAAGGAAAGAATTTATGTTACCTACCTAGCTACGTTCTCACTTATGTAAGTGTGAACATGTCGAATTTTCTTCACCGTCATCTTCAACAACAATTCGGCCAGTTTTTCTTGCCATTTAATGCAGTGCTCGATGATCGCTCTCTTCAGTAAGTCGGAATTGATCAGACTGAAGTGAACGGGCACCACCGTCTCTTGCATTTGAACGTTGTTCGCGAATTCTGTGTATCTGCCCATATTGGCGTCGAAGGAAGCTGCGTTTGGATTTTTAGATTCGTATTTCTGAATGAACTTGTCCTTATCTATCTCCCATAGATCGCGAAAGGGTTCCCAGATCTTCATATACTCGTGTATATTTTCTGCGTTTATCATTACCTCTGAAAGAAAGACCTACACTGATCATCTAATGATTTGAGAAGGTTTGAATTCTATCAAATTGCTGATCATTTGGTGAAAAATATTGCTGTAAGTTTAACGTGTTCTTTCCGTTTGACATAAAATTGAAAATTCAAGGTTGGGGAAAATGAAATCCATTAATTTTTCGGTGATCGATATCTCGTGAAGTATCGATCAAACAAGATTTCCATGAGAAAAGCATTATTACCTTCAAAATGGTAAAAAAATATAGGACAAAACATACAGATTTAACCTAAATCACAATCCGAAACAAGTTAAATGAATTTCACGTAAAAATAATGGATTTTTTCCAACAACCTACTACTTGGAGACAAAACTTCGAAAACGAGAGCACAAAAATAAGAAAATTTCTGTGTTCAAAAACAAAAAAACATATGCACTCTTTATACCTTCGTTTAAAAGTTCCTGCAACTTTGTACATTCCTTGTCTTCTTCTATAATACGAAAAAATGGGGGAAATTCAGTTTCGGCAACATGGAATTTGTCGTTTAAACGTGGTATGGATCTCAAGTGATATACCATCTTTGGGAGAATATAAGAAATGATGCCGGCAACATCTGTGAGTCCTGGATTGAAAGATATCTACAAACATACAATCAATTTTGAGGTCCGGTCATAACGTAAAAGCGGAACAATTATTCATTTGGCATCTGAAATGTATAGTCCATCTAGTAAGTATCCGGAAAAAACAAGGCACAGAGCTAGTATATAATTTTAATTCTTAAATTAGAAAATTATAACAAAATATTCATCTTATTTACTTATACAACCTCCATTTAACTGCAAACACTTGACTAAACGTCGAGGAACACCCGAAACTAGATCGCCTCCATAATTTTCGGTGATGGTAGTGTAGCGAACAACTTCTTCGCTCCCCGTCCAGAAACCTGCCTTGCTCTATCGTAGTTTGACCGGCGTATCAATAGAGGACCCGACCTGTCTAAAGCATCGTGACTAACCGTCCCAGCCGAGTCCAAGTAGAGCAAGGCGTTCGACGATCAGCGTTACAAGCGGAATGCATGGTCACCGACGTCACAGGCAGAACCTGCGCATCAAGCCTTTCTGATGAGTTTCAGATGCGCATGCTCGGAAACGAAACGCCGTCTCCCGAACTAAGAGTGGAAGCTCCCTCGCAACATCCGCATTCGTTCGAGAGCTTCATTGGTGACCCCGACGTGATTGGGAGGGTTTGCTTCAAGAGCGAACCAACCCATTCATTAGGTGGCCCTAATTGCCCCCTATCCAGCATTCCGAGATGGCCCTTTCCTATCGTTCCACAGATCACCACGACCAGCCCAGCGACGGACTGTATCCTTGCCTGCACCCAACGTCCTATTCCGTGACCATATCGACGCTCACTGGAAGGGGAGTGTGTAGCGAACAACTTCTTCGCTCCCCGTCCAGAAACCTGCCTTGCTCTATCGTAGTTTGACCGGCGTATCAATAGAGGACCCGACCTGTCTTAAGAATCGTGACTAACCGTCCCAGCCGAGTTCAAGTAGAGCAAGGCATATAGCGTTCGACGATCAGCGTTCCAAGCGGAATGCATGGTCACCGGCGTCACAGGCAGAGCCTGCGCATCAAGCCTGTCTGATGAGTTTCAGATGCGCATGCTCGGAAACGAAACGCCGTCTCCCGAACTAAGAGGTGGAAGCTCCCTCGCAACATTCGCATTCATTCGAGAGCTTCAGTAGTACAGGGCTGTAAAACCGACTGAATTAAATCATCTTCATTTCGTGGCGCTGCTCATTCAACTTCAATCTTTATTAGTCCCCGTATATTATCAATGAGACCAAGATATGGTGAAGCTGCTGGCCATGAAATGATTGTCACTTGGTGTTCTTGCATCCAAGTTTGAGTATAGGCCGAAGTATGGCATCTTGCATTATCCTGTTGAAAACGCCACCCTCTGGATATAAAGCATGCGCCGTTTCAAGGGGAAAATCTTTTAGAATGCCACAGTACTTTTCACTATTAATGATACAACTATACAGATAGAGGTAGCACCACGCTGAAATATTGCTCCCCAAACCATTATTTATTCGTGTGAATTAAATCCGAATTTGAATCAACGATGAAGCTTTCAAATTAACCCCAGTATTTAGATCACGTCCATTATATTTATGATATAAAAATATTATTTTGAACCAATAAAACAACAAAGTCTGAACCGTTTATGGGTTTACAAACCAAAGAAAAATCAAAGTTATATCTAACGAATATTACATACAGTGTTTTCCTTGAGATTCACGATCAATTTCAGTAAGGGATTTGGACCTGTGATGTCATCACCATGTACAGCTTCGTACATAGTTTCTAATGAATTTTTACAACAAACCCTTAATGCTTTTTCCACGAGCTTATCGAAGTTGTTAATATATTTTATCCATTGATTTGCCATCTAGAAAAATACATGACATTATATTAGTAATATAAAAACTAACCTGGTTTGGTTTATTTGACGTTGCTCGAGTACAAAATTCAATTAACGTAACATCGATTTATCTCATTGTAACTCGCTTTATCACTCCTTACCGCAGTCATATGAATCTCGAATCCTTCGAAGACCACTATCAGGTATTCAATTATCTCTTCATAGAAACCGACCAGTTTATCGATAGTCTTCTTCATGTATGCACTCAACTCTTTCTGCAATTCTTCCAGCTCGAAGGCATAATTGGAAGTAAGATTAATCAATGGCGTATCGCAGATTTTCTCGCATATCGAAACTATTTTAAGGTTGCAAGATTTGTAGGTATCGACGAATATCTGTAGCTGAAAAAAGGAAAATTTCGATAAATAAACACTGTTTATAATGAACAATAAAACATTTCATTTTTGCAGAATGAATTAATAATTTTACACGAATATCCATTTCAACGTAGAAAATGAAATTTAGGAAATTTTTTGCGAGATTCCTCCTTTTCTTCAAAATGATGACATCTGATTCGGCTTCCTTAATTCAATTTCATAGAACTATTTATAATGAACAATAAAACATTTCATTTTAGTAGATTAAATTCATAATTTTGCGCGAATATCCATTTGAACATAAAATGTGGAATTTAAGAATTTTTTTTCGATATTCCTACTTTTCTTTCAAATGATGACTTCTGATTCGACTGCTTTGATTTAATATCATAGAACTATTTATAATGAACAATTAAACATTTCATTTTAGCGGATTGAATTCATAATTTAACATTATGGAAGATAAAATTTAGGAATTTTTTTGTGATATTCCTAATTTTCTTCCTAAAAATGACTTCTGATTCGACTTTTTCAGTTTAATTTCAAAGAACTGTTTATAAAGAATTATAAAAAACTTCATTTTAGCAGATTGAATTCATTATTTTCCGGGAATGTCCATTTGAACATAGAATGTGAAATTTAGTAATTTTTTTGCGATAGACCTACTCTTCTTCCAAATGATGACTTCTCATTCGACTTATTTTATTTAATTTCATATAATTGTTTATAATGAACAATAAAACATTTTATTTTAGCAGATTGAAATCATAATTTTCCTAGAATATCTATTTCAACATAGAATGTGAAATTTAGGAATACGAATCTCTTGGTATTCGACTGATCCTTATTCTAAATACCTTCTCAAGAGTGGGCGTAGATGAGAAAATTAGCGCGAAATATCCGGCTGCTCCTGATAAATTCCATATACCTTCTCGACTTCATATTCTCCTGATACTCGGTCAGATTGTCAACACTACCCCTAAATGCAAATATTTGATGTACATTCCAGGATTTTCTCAAAATTACCATATATGGGCATTTTTCCATTTTCAGTAGCGTTTTCGCTGACAAAAATGGCGCAAAAATAACCTGTTGTCACTTTTGACCAAGTATATCCGGGTTATGAATAAACAAAAAAGTTTTCACGAAAAGGATAAGTAACAATGCAAGTACAAAATGGAAGCTACAATTCCAAATAACAAAAAAATCAAATATTATCGAATCTATTGACTATATTGAAAACATTAAAGTTTTTAAAGAATCTGAAACTTTAACGCTTACTATAACCCATAAGTTTTTTTCAGTTCTGCATGAATGTTGAATTTGTCAATTTACAACTGTTAAAAGAACGAACAGTTAAGTATTTAGGGGTGAGGCGAATCAGGCATACCGAATTGCTTTGGACCTCGGTCAAATCAAGTTGTCTGCGACAATTTTTGGCTTAAAATTAGAGAATTAGTTTTATTTGGGCAAATCCTGTTTTCCGAAATCATGGCGCAAAAACTCAATTTGATGTAAGTGATTTTTACATCTGCATTTTTATATGCTGGCATCTATTGACCATAACCCGTACTAGCAAAAATGAGAATTTTTAGTCAAGAAATCTACTGATGAACAAATTCGGTGTATCAGTTAGTCAACAGATGGCGGTGTCTCTATTCATATTTGCTGACATCTACTGACAATAATATGTACTGATAAGAAAATAATAACTTTCAGTCCAGAAATCTTCTGATTAATATCTCCTATGCATCAAACAACCAGCAGATGGCACGGGTGAACTCTCTCACACGAAACGGAAACTTCTTACATTGTCTGTATTCATATATGCTGACATCTGGTGACAATAATGTGTACTAACAAGAAAATAATAATTTTTAGTCAAGAAATCAACCGACTAATATATCCAATGCATTAAAGTGCCAACAGATGGCGGAAGTGAACTCTCACAAGAAACGGAAACTTCTTACATTGTCTTTTTCATATATACTGACATCTAGTGACAATAATGTGTACTAACGAGAAAATAATAATTCCTAGTCAAGAAATCTACTAATTAATATCTCCTATGCATCAAACAGCCAGCAGATGGCGGGGTGAACTATCTTTTATAGGAAACTTAAAACGTTGCAGCTCACAATGGGATACCGGTTCTGCTCGAAAACTATTACCACCTACTCAGCAAGTTTCAAGTCTCCGAGTTGTCTTTTCCAGAATTATACAGGTATGGAAAATATAGTAGGAAAGATACGAAATTCAATGTTAATCAAGACTCCAGTGGAGCAGTGGAAGAATCAAAACCTCAGCGCGATGCGATGACGAATAAACGACTGTTCTCTCTGAATGGCAGAGGGGAGTGAAAGCAGATTGTTGAGCCTTTCGATCGAAGCATTACCACTACCCACTGCTATTGAGAGAGAACAGTCGTTTATTGTTCATCGAATCGCGCTGAGGTTTTGATTTTTCCACTGCTCCACTGGAAGTCTTGATTAACACTAAACGATAATGTCACTTGTATTAAGTTATCCTCACACAACGAAATGTATGGCTTTTACTATCAGATACAAAATGTATTATACTATTATCGAAAATATAACCACAGAATTAGCATAAATTAACTCACCTCTGCAGTATTGTTGCTGCACTCTTCGATGTATTCATCACCTACATCTGCACCCCAAGTCAACTTGGATAAACCGGGCGATATTTTCTTTTCCACAGACGAAATGATGGGCTTGAAAAGCAACCTCTCTTCATCCGACAAAGAAGTCAATATCTTATTGTAATCCAATACAACAGCCAGTACACTCTCATAGATTATTCTGATGGTTTTCGATTTCTGATAAACTGAGTTAACGTAAGTTGGTATTTCGTAGCCTAGGGACTCCCAGTATTTGGCCTCGTCGAAAATTTTCAACAAGCTTCTGTAAGAGAAATTACATAGGAAAGTTAACTACTCATATGAATTAATCGGATTTTTTTGAACATTTAGGACTCCATATACCGACTATTGCGTTCCGCGGTTAGTTTGAAGCTATCTAGGAAATGCAGGTGTTATGAGGGAGCTTCTACCTCTTAATTTGGGAGGCTGCGTTTCTTTCCAAGCCTGCGCACCTGAACTCTTCAGACAGGTATCTCTGCCTGTGACGCCAGTGGCCTTGTGTTCCACGTTAGAACGGTCGTCGAACGCTGTATGCCTTGCCCTACTTGAACTCGGCGAGGACGGTCAGCCGGGAATTTTAAGGCTAGTCGTGTCCTCTACATGATACGCCGGCAAACTTGGTTAAACGAAGGTTTAACTCAACAAGAAGTTACTAACCGTCTCCGGGTTTCGCAAAGTCCTCATGGAGGTGGAAGATCAAGAGAAGATCGGCTAATACGGTTAACTGCACGACGGAATCCATTCTTTACAGCCTCCCGAATTGATAGCTCATTCCGGCAAGCTACCGGTAGGATAGTTTCTGGTCAAACAACCCGGAATAGGTTGTACCGTTTCAATTTGAGGACAAGAAGATCCGCCAGACACCCGCGATTGAGTAGAGACAACTGGGCTGTAAGATATCGTTGGGCTCTTGAAGGTGAGGACTGAAACGCTCACAGATGGAGATTCAGATCCAGATCCTGCCTGTTTACGGATCAGGCCAGATTTCTTCTGTATCAGTCTGATGGGCGAATTTTGGCGTGGCGAGAACGGGGTCAACGGTATAATGAACATTTCATGACGCCAACAACACTCTTCGGTGGCGGCTCAGTGTGCGTTTAAGGAGGAATTTGTTTTAATCAGCGCACAGATCTTATTAGCCTCATTAACGCAGCCCTGACAGCAACAAGGTATCGTTATTTGATTGTAGAACTAATAATTGTTCCCTTTCCGGCAGCCATTGGCGATAATTTTACGTTAATCGACGGTAATGCTCGTCCACATTGGACAAGAATCATACATGACCGCATAGAAATGCATGTCATTAACCTAACGGATTGATACTCGTACTTATGATCCGCTCCCGATCAAATTCAACATAGGGTCTACCATCTTAAGAAAAGAATAACCGTAAGCAACGGTTCATTTAAATCATAACTTTTGAACAGCAATTTTCAAATCCAGGTCGCAATAAGGCAAGTGTTAATTTTTTTACCTGTTTGTTTGTGATTTTTACAAACCTGTCAATATTACATTCCAGGAGGCCGTAACGACTTGTGCTCTTGCACATTAACGGTCTATTCAATCTTTCTGGCAGACCTTCGCCAATGCTGTCCAACCATTTCCTGAACAAGTTAAGTACTCTGTCATCGATTGAAGCCACCAATTTTTCGTACTGTGAAAAAATTTCGGGCGCTAAGCTACAAGGCATCAGCCATTTAGCATCATCAAATAACTAGAAGAAAAGGATGAAGTTATTAAAATTGATAAAAGAGTTGAAGAGATCCACATATTTTTATAAAGGAAGATTAGGCGGGAAGAACCACCTAGGGAATTTTATGCCTACTTGTTACTGTCGATGCCAGGAGTAAGAGTCTATGGTCGCTTCATAGACTTGCGCGCGCGTCTGAAAATGTAAACATAACCCTGAGAGATGATCCTTTTGTCGAGCATTGCGAGAAAAACGGACGTAATACGCCGACAGACACAACAAAAGTTATTGGAAATGCGCAATTGGGAAGTATTACCCCACCCGCCGTACAGCCCAGAGATTGCTCCATGACATGGCATGGCTGACCAGCACTTCTCTAATTACGACTAAGTCAAAAAATAGATCGATGCATGGATAGCGTTCAAAGAGGCGGACTTTTTTAGCGATGGGGTTCATCAATTGCCAGAAACATGGCAAAAAGTTGTGGCTGGCGACGAACAATACTTTGAATTTTGAATGTATAACCAATTTTTCACAATAAAGCTTCAATTTTCGACAAAAAACCGATTTATACTCCTTACATAATTAAAGTTTCTACAAGAATATTTGTGAACTTGAAAACTTCGCTATTAAGGAGTTAATTAACCAAGTTGGGACAAGAAATAGTTTTCAGCTCCCCAGACCTTCAATCTTGCTTTCGAATACATTCTCGCCAGTAAAGAAGTTTGATTTGTTCAAGAAGAATCCGCAGATTCATTCTACCAAACAAATGGTGTAAGTTTTCTGTCAGTATGTTTTGATGGATCGATTAAACTTGCACTGATTTACTTATATAGTCTTATTTAGAGAAAATACCTTTACAACTTAACATTCATTGTTCTCTTAACTCTAGCGGGGAATATCTTTTTTTTTGCCACTTTAGCTGTCTGTCTGAACATATTGACAAAGAGCAAAGAATCGTATGACTCAGGTATGGTGTGTTGCCTATTTAAATTTACCTCATATATCAACATTTTCAGTGATTTTTTTGTTTTCAATTGGTTCTTAATTGTATTTAAACTACCGAATTAGCTACCTATACAGTGCGCTCAATTTTTCTAATTCTTTTTCTAGAATACTGAATATTTCAAAATGTATAATCTACTCACCTTTTTGATGATAACCAGACGGTTTTTCTTCATTCGTGCTATCATTGCCCGGCCAGCGTAATAAGGTAGACGAGAAGGATGCTGGTCCCCTTCGTCTATAAGATCCTGTTTGATATCCTGGATCTCTTGCCGGAACATTTGATAAACCTATGATACAATAACAGATAACCACTCCAGAAAATTCATTAAATAAATAGAATATGCGGATGGCCCTAGGTGAAACATTATGACAATTTTATTTCAGAAAATTCAGACAGTTTTCATGTTTCACAATTTATTCAGAATCCTGGCACGTGTTTCGGTCTTTCGACCATCTTCAAAGGAGCACAAAAGTAACTAAACTTAAAATTGAAAAAAGGTTCTTTTATTACACTTAGGACATCTGTGTATTTTTATGGCTCATGGAAATAACAGCATCCAATATAGGGGTGTTCCCAAAAGAGTATTTGGGAATTTATTAAATTCTCCTTTTTCTCAATAACTTTTTTGATTGAAAAAATCTCCAAATAGTCCATCAATTTATCCTTTCTGGGGTTCCTTTATTCTTCACCAACATCTTAGCTAAATTATCTCTATTTATTCCTAAAGAATTAATTCCCATTTTATTATCCCTATAAACTATCTATGGTTGCAACTGATTAACGGTGACATTTCACTTTCACACTTAATATAATTACTAGTGTAGTCGATTGATCTATATTTTTCGATCGATCCGCTTTCGAAAAATCAAGTTTTTTAATAATTTTCTATAATTTTAGGTGGGATCTACTTTTCGTTCAAATTCCGTCTTTGGTCATCCTTGTTTGGTCATCCCTACGCGTAAGTGGCGGAGGGCGGTGACAGTTCGGCGAGCGCGGGAAGAGTCCGAAAATTTTCATCCGCTCGTTTCGTCGCGACGGAAAGTCATCCGCGAAATAAATGGGCATTGGCGGGTAGCGGGTCTATTGGACCTTCGGTCCGAATGAATATTTTCGCGACGGGCTTTGCCCGTCGCGAGATATATCCGTTTTTTCCGACGGTCCGAAAATTTTCGGACGGTCTCCGTACTTAACTTCGCGGATCGCCCCTATACGTAGACCACAGAAACGGTTGGAGGCCGCGGTGGGCGTGGCTTGTCGGAGTTCGGGAGTTCGAGGGGAAAATTCCCGATTTTTATCCGCTCGTATCTCGGGAACGGAGGGTCATCCGGGAACGGGAAGGGGATTACGGGCTAGAGGGAAGTGCGGACCTTCGGTCCGCTGGGATAGTATCCAATGCGTCTGGAAGATAGCCCTTCAAGATGGCCACATCGATGGTCGGTTGCCATGGAATATATAGATACTTAAGTATTGTTCATAGATTAAAAGTCTTGTTAATCTATGGTATGGTTAGGGGATAGTTTTACTAAACGTCCGAGGGGTGGAGATTCAGATAACTTTACAAAAATTTCACTTGCACGTTGGATATTGGTATCATAATTTAATAAAAGGCATGACAACATTGCATAAGAATGTGCTAGTACGAAACCTCAATATTCATAATTCTTCACATGTCCTCGGTAGTATAGTGGTCAGTATCCCCGCCTGTCACGCGGGAGACCGGGGTTCGATTCCCCGCCGGGGAGGATAAATTTTTAAATTTTTTTCTCAAAATATAGTTATAAATATTATCCCCATACGTTTTGTTTTTTCATATACGTGATATTCAGCTCGAGTGAAGCAGAAATTATAAAAATTCTTGGTTTAAAATTTATAAAACAAAAAAATCCCTTTGAGCGAGCCCTTTAAGTGATCATTTCGTGACAATAATGTTCAACATATCCAGATAAAATAATAAAACTAATTATAGACTTCAGCTGTAACCCAATTATGAATAAAACGTACATCACTTCATAATGGCGTCAAGATTCTGAGGACAGAAGCCAAAAGGAGTGTTAAGGATTTTTTGCATTGAGGGATTGACATATATTACTCACAAATAAGGTTTTTCCTTCGAATAGAGAATGTAGCGTCTTCCTTTTCGAGTAGTTAAACATAGCTGCCAAACTCTCTATGCCTTCTTCTACATTTGCTACTTCATCAAATACGGCATTCGTTAAATTTTCCATCACAACCTCGATGTCTTTCATTTTACTCCTGAATTTCAAAATTTCATCGTACCAATCAGCCACTTGTACGTCGAAGATTATAGAACGTTTCTGTTGGAAAAATGAAAAATTAAAACACCTGAAGAACTTTTGCTTGCTTTGCTTCTAGATAAATTAGGACTCTCGTAGAAATGTTTCTTCAAAATTTATAATTCCACGCTTTCATAACTCTTATATACTCTTAGATTATACGGATTGTTGTGGATAGTTGTACATTCTCAACGAAAAGATTAAGCGTTTAAAACATTATGTTTGATGAGGACGAAATAATCTACATATACAGGGTGACAAGAAAAACTTCGGACAAATTTTACTGTGTTCTGGAACGAAAGTATTTTAGCGCAGTCAAATAATTTTTATTCTATACATTTTCTTGTACTAATATGTGAATTTTCAGTTTGATATTACATTATTTTGCAGAGTGTTAGAATATCGAACAAAAGTAATACAATTTTGGAGCGTTAATGCGAAATTGTTCGTTTGCTCAATGTGCCTTGACAAACCATGTCCGATGCAATTTGCCGAGAAAACACACTGTCAATACGCCTAACAAACGCAACATCGCCAAGGAGCGAGTCAATCGAAATCCGAGGGCCTCCATGAGGAAATTAGCCCGTGAGACGGTATCAACCGTGAATCCGTTTGTCAAATGTCCAAAGAGCCTCAAGCCATACAAGCTCCAGAAACTTCAAGACGACTTCAAAGGTGCCGCCAACTCCTTTGTCTTACCGCCCGTCAGCAATGGGAGCGCATTCTCTTCATAGACGAGAAGCTTTTCGACGTAGAACAATCCCACAACCACCAAAATGGCAGACACTGAAGAGGCTCCCGGTACGTCGGCCATCATCAAAATCCACAATCCGTCATGGTCTGGGGCGGAATTTGCGCCAGCGACAAAACACCCTTGGTTTTCGTGGATTAAGGGGTCAAAATCAATAAAGAAGTCCACCGCTGCGACATTCTCGAGGCCGTAGTATTTCCGTGGGCCCAGCAGCACTTCGGCTTTGGACCTTTCAACAGGACTCCGCTCCGGCTCACAAAGCAAAAATGGTGTGAGACACATTTTCCGGGGTTTATCACATCTGCAGAATGGCCGCCCTACTCGCCGGATCTCAACCCAATGGACTACAACGTGTGGTCGATTTTTGAGCTCAGGGCGTGTGCTAAACACCACAAAAGTTCGGAGTCGCTGAAGCAATCCCTGCGCCCGGAATGAGGTCGATTAACGCCTGAAGAGCTGCGGCCCATTGCTGAAAATTTCAAGAAGCGTCTGAAGCTATGTATAGCCGCCAAAGGAAACCAATTCGAAACCGCTTAAATATATCATTGCCAAATGTTTATGTTATTATTATTCGTTGTTGTTTTGTTTAATTTCTTTTGGTTGATAAAGTTAAATGTTTGTCCGAGGTTTTTCTTATCAACCTGTAAAATGCTGCTGCAGAACTTTCAATTATTTCAGTGAACATTTCTTAATGGGGATTTTTCAGATGAATTAACTCACTTTTTCCACTTCTGATAGGCTCTTCTTGAACATAACCTCAATTTTATCTACCCAGCTCTCAAATTCTTGACCTCTAGATCCACCAAAAGTAGGCTTTGGCAACACTTCAGTCTCGTCGTATCTTCCGAATGTAATCATTGATTCGCAAACTTCTATCATGTCCTTGCAGCGTTGGATCAGGGAATCAACGTGGTTGAATATGGGGGCAGTATTCAATTTCCAAGGTTTCTCGCCGAACATAGTATGGGATTCCGATATCTAGTAATTTAATGAGATAAAAAAAGCAAAAATACAGAATATAAAATTTTCAAAATTAGTTTTGCATGACACTGAGACGTTTAATCTTCTCTAGGGAGATTTTTTTTCCGTAGTAATGCAGTAAAACGGCAGACTTCAGAAAAGAACTGTGAAATGACTGCTCTATTCAAAGATACTCACCAATACGTAAAGCTTTATATATTGAGTAAGGCAATCAATACAAGTAGTGAACATATCGATCGCCTTTCGCGTAGCCTTTTCTTCGAAGACAAAGTCTAGATCTATAAAATCCGTACACTGAATGATGATTTGATTGCTTATAGCCCTACAGAGGAGTGTTATCTTGTCGGGCGTGTTATAGAACGGACTGTTTAGCCAGATGAATCTGACCAACTGTAAAATATTGGGTATATTCTCGGGTATCTTGCTGGGATCATCTGCGTCGTTGAGGAGCATACAGGGCTCGCGTAGAACTTGCAAGAACTCTATGTTCGATTTGGCTTCTTCCACATTGTGCTTGATTTCGTCCACTAAGACCAGGAACTGTCTGACGTAAGTGGATTGTACAGCAATAAGTATATCGCACACTTGTTTCAACCCTTTATTTTCCAGTTGATAACTAAGTCCCCTCAAATTTTTATCTGAAAATAAATAATAGAGTTAAAAACAAACAAATCATGAATCGGACAAATCAAGGGCGGCATTTCAAAACAACAGGAGATCAAGGTAAGTCGAAAACTGCTTCAAATTTCGCTGCGATCATAGATGTGTCACTTGATTCAAGTTTGTCTTATAATGGTAATTCAACGTTGATCAATTATTAAGTATCTATTTAGCTTATACTTACATCTGTATTTCCAGAACTGAATCTCATCAGTCGGAACCAATAGATCTTCGGGAGTCGTCTGGTCTTGATCTTGCAATCCCACCCTCACCTGCTTAGTCCAATAGACTACTATGCCCTCCAGTCTTTTCACAAGTTCTTTATCCTTGCTAGCTACCTCTATCTGTAGGTTGTTACTCTCCTGAGGAATGTAGAGAACGGTTAAACCGAACAGCTTGTGATGCAAGTCGGTGAGTTTCGCCAAGAACATGTGCAACTTGTGGCCAAAGTCGTTTTTTACACTGTCCGGCCAATGGGTGGCGCCAAAATATACGGGGGCGTAAACGTTCTGCATGACAGCTAAAAGGCAACCTTCTATGTTGTTGTCCACAGTGCCGAAATTTATGGTGTCGTGAAAATTGTCAACGGTGAACACTTGGTTGGGCTGTCGGTAGAAGTAGGTTGCATCCATGAAGGGCTCTTCAGGAACACCTTAAAGCAATGGGGATTAATAGAATCATCAGGCAACGGCTGTCGTATTTAATACGGTCATCAAGGCTGCTGTGGAAGGACCAAAAGATCTCAAAACAGGTAAATATAGACTGGTGTGGTAAACCAACAAGATTTAGAATTCACGAAAGGTCTGTAATTCAGCGGACAATAGCAAATTCTATGCAAGGTTCAATGCCCCTGAATTAATTTGTTTATTCAAATCTTCAGACCAATTAATGTTAAACTTAGGAATTCGCTTTCGAGGCACGCACGAACGAAAAAGGAAATTATTTCACTCTGGTCTATATATATTGTGACAACAAACTACAGATTAAAAAGTTCATAGGAGCTGATTGTACAAAATGTAATTATATTCCTTCAGGTGAGTTAATGAACGGAAAGTTTCAGCAAAAACGCTGACGTCGAAATTAACACGTGTGGCTTGACAAGAAGATGAGCTTTCGAAAAGTGCTAAGTTGGAATTTTGAGCGGTTGAACGAACTAAAAATTTGTAAGGAGAAAACCGACGCGTACGAGGTATTAAAAGGGCCAAAAGAGAGGTTTTCGGGGTGTCGGGGGGTCTTGACAGGAAAAACTAGTAAGATCGTCGAGAAAAGATCGTGGTGCGAGGCTCGAATTGGTCTCAGAATATTGCATTATTATAATTATATTGAGTGATATTAGTATTTTTTTGAGGTTTAAGAATTGAGTCGGAAGAATCAGAGAAATTGCACAGATAGTGCTAAATTCAGAGACCAAGGTTTTAAGAGCACCGGTTTTTATCGTTTATTGTTCGTGTTAAACAGGTTTCTTGTAGAAAATTGCTTGTGCGTCTTGGAGTCTAGGGGTAAGAAGTATCTAAAAAATTTGGTATATTATTCAGGTTGAAATTGTCTTGATTGAATAATTTAGACAGAATTAAGAATTATAGAAATGAATCATAGTGCTTGAGGGATCCGCATCGCCCTCTCCTTAATTATTCAGTGCGTCGTCTTTATTTAGATTTTACTGATAAAACTATTGCATTTTGGCACACTTTATCATTATACTTCTTGAAATCCATAATTCAGTTTCATTACCATTTTCATTATCACAGAGAAAATTTATTAACATCAAAGACCTTCCATTTTCGCGAAGACCGTACCCTTCCTAGGACCGCTCGCAGGCCCCTCTTCCCCACTGGGCACTATGGGCACGTGCCCAGGGCCCCGCGATCGAATGGGGCCCCCTAGTTCCTGCCAGATTACCAAATGATAACCGATATTTAGGTATTACCGAAACGATTTTGCTCATCTTAAATCTAGAAGGGTACCTTTGCAATCAACATAGAATTAATCTAAGGATTTTAAGTTAAGCGAGACAGCGAGTTACTTTAGTAGATTATTTTTTATATTTCCTATTTTTTTATAGTTAGTAATTAAATAAAAATAAATTTAGAACCTTGTTTGTCTTTCTTTATCTATTGTAACTAAATAGTGTTTTCTCAAGGTCATAGGGGCCCCATGATCCTAATGTGCCCAGGGCCTCAAATAGTTTAAAGACGGCCCTGACCGCTCGACTAGGATTGATTAGCGCCCCATTCGTAAATAAATCAATCTAGTAATATTTTCCATCCAACCACCTCCCACAAAGAGGTGGCTTATTACACTAGTTCCCAAGATGAAAACAATGATCATTCTTGTTATTGCGAGTTGAAGTAAGGGTAAAACCTTAATCGTTCCATTTTTAGTAATGGCGTAGTTTTTACTCGTCAAATGTCAAAATATGACAGCTTCAAAAGTGGCAGCTGCCCAGATAGCTGGCTATTCAAAATGAAACTCTTATAGGAAAACCCTTTATTAATCTGAACCATTTTTTAAGTTAATTTTGCATTTAAATTCTTTCGAAAGATATTTTTCTAACCGAGACAAAGAAAATATTTGAAAAAATAGGTAGTCCGAATTTAGTGGAGAAGAAGTGAAGTTCTTCTTACCAAGTGTCACATGAAGGTCGTTTTGTATGAAATAAATCATCATCAGTGGCTCAGAAACATTCAAAAAGAACTCAGATATGATACTATCGTGAAGATAATTCCAATCTTCTGGTCTGAGATCGTACAGGGTGGTGAAGTCCTTCACGTATCCTATGAGTTGATTCAAATCGGCTTCGTCATATTCCACTCCGAGTAGCAGTTCACATTCTGAGGGAGATTTCACCGTGACGATTTTCTCTGAAAGGACACCGAATATAAGTTAAAATATCAGCATTAATAAACCTTACCCTTGCTCACTGCAAAGAATCTTTCAAAAATAATAGTATATACTTAGTTATTTCGTTTACGTTGTTCAAATATAGGCAGGTATGCGACCCTCAACACTCGAACAATGACGTAGCTAGCAGATGTTGTTTCAAGTTACGGACAAGGGGATAAAATTACAGAAATTTGGGAAAAACGATACCACGCTGTTCCCTAGAATAAGCGCGCAAAAATCTCGTTGTTTTCCAGAAAAATTCCTTCTACGTGAATTATTTTAATCCGCTCTGCATAACTGTTTAAGAGAAAAATTTAATCGGATCTGAATTAAGTTCAGAGATTTGAACTAAGTAGTATGATGATATAATTACCTTCTTTACCCAGTGAAAAAAGGGAATCAGTATCTTCGGGTATTTCTTTCTTTATGGTTGCTGATGGTAAGGCATAATCTTCAGTCACTGCAGTGTTTTGGGAAAAAGTATCTTCCATTTTTTAAGAGTATTTTCCTAATTTTCTTAATGTCACATATAAAACAAATATTTTATGTCATTGGAAACGTGGATACTCGATATTAAAATACAAACTTCATCTTGAAAACACGAAGGGAAGGTTTGTATGCTACTCGAAACGAATAGTTCAGGAGCTTAAGCGCGCTAGTTCATATCACCCCTCACGTTACCCACATTTTCGTTTCTTTTGTCTTGTAATTGTATTATCTTCACGAAATTTTGTATAAGCCTTCTTGTTATAAAATGCTAAATTTAAACTCAATCGTAGGATATGCTATAGTTTCTTTAGCGTTTGGCACTGCTCCGCTCACAGAATTTTGTCTTTGTTTTGAATCCTCCAACCATACGATCCTCATGCAGAAATAAGTGAGTTATTATTATGGCGACGTGCCTTGTCCTTACACAGAATTCTGCTTTGCTCTGCTATACCTTCCTAGCGTATTCAATAGATGACGCTACCGCTTTCCTAAAGAGTTTCATTGGTGATCCCGACTATTCCATCCAAATTTCCGAGGTAATTATACTTTTCGTTCCACAGTAACTCCGCTTGAGATGGTACCGCGTCCAGCTCAGTGGAGAACTGCTCCTTGCGAGATCTCAACGCCCTATATCGTGACCCTATCAACGCTCGCAGGGAAGGGAGTGTGTGTCGACGTGCCTTTTCCTTACCCTGAATTCTGCTACAGCTTCCAGGCGTATCCCATAGAGGACTCTACCGGTTTACGATTACATAGCTTCATTATTATCCTTCCAAACTACTAATTTCATATCAATCGAACTTATAGTTTGGAAAATATTAATAAAATTACAAGAAAAATTTAAATAAGTATAACTGCGAAACCATTGGACTGATTTTGCCCAGTAACGAATTCAACCGAGATATTCAGACCCCAAGCGTAATCCGAAAGTTTCAAGTATCTATCTTTTTCCATTCGAAAGTTATAGTTCTTCATTCTAAAAACAAAATTTCATCTGGATCAAATCTGCAGTTTCGAAAGTATTTTCAAAAATATGAAAAAATTTCAAATGAGAATTATTCTAGAACCATTAAACCGATTTGGCACATTAACGAATTTTACCGTGATGTTTAAACCTCGGATTTTTCATCATTCAGTTTGAGAGCATTTTCAGCTCAAAATTTGAAAATTGCAGACATTTTTTCTAGAAGAATATATAAAAAATATTAACCCACCTTCTTCTTCTTCTACTGTGAACAGGGAATCAATTTCTGTTCCAGTATCCTCCTCGTTTTGTTCCAACTGAATTTCAGCCATTTTATTTAAATATAATCTTTCATTTAATTGTCTGAAATAAGTTTACAAAACAACACTGAGGAATCAAAACACTGGTTTACGTGTTGTTATGTTTGTATTTTGATGCAATGTTTGATCAATAGCCGTCAAACTTCGTCGAAATTGGACTAAGTATCTCTAAATAGTGCGAAAAGTCAGGAGCTTTTGCGCGTTTGTTCATTTTACCTATGATCCTCACGAAATTTCGCATTAGCCTTGTTGCCGTTATTTTACAATTATATGCTAAATTTAAAGTCGATTGGATGTGTAGTTTCGAAAATATTGGAAAAATAATATTTCAACTAAGAATAACTCAGGAACCATTTGGCCGATTTCGCCCGTTAACGAAATTAATCGAGAATTCAGGCCGAAAACCTACCTCTTTCCGTTCAAAAGTCAGAGTATTTACGGACAAATCGGTCGGGCAGAAATAATTTTGACCATGGATTCTTCATCACTGACCTAGTCATTTCCAAAATACGATAATTACAAACATTTGGCAAATGTTGAAAATATGCCATCTTAGCCGACCCAATAATAAAGTTTTTTTTTAATTCTAGCGAAATTCTATATTTAATATTAATAACAGTGCAACTTGTCTGTAAAGAGGCATAGTTCATACTCCCTTATCATATTTCAGAATATCCGATGTTTTAATTAATTCATTTTATTGTTTCTGGTGTAGCGACGTGCCTGGTCATTGTCTAGAATTCCGCTATGCTCTGCTACAGCTTCCCGGCGTTTCAAATAGAGGACGCGACCGTTTTCCGATAATATTTAGTTCACCGTCCTCGCCGGCTTCAAGTGGAGCAAAGTGCAAGCGTTCGAGGACCGACGTTCCAACGTAGACCACGGTCACAGGCGTTATTGGCTGTGACTTGCACCTCATTGCCAATCTGATGAGTCCAGGGGCTGCAAGTTGGAACGAAACTAATAGCAAGCTCTCTCATAACACCGCTTCTCGAAAGAGCTTCACTGGGAAAGGCAGCCAAGCTCAAGTTAAAAATGCCGCTTACTCATATGTTGCTATTAGGAGTACAAATAAGTTTCCGCCGTTTTATTGTAGATGGCGCGGCACGGAGTTTCGGTTAGCTTTCGCAGATGATAACCGGCTTAAAAAATAGTTTGGACAGTCAAGAACAACATAACCTATTAATATCATTGATTTTATATTGGTAAAATATAATTTTTATAAGTTGAAAATGTCAAAATTTGAGCCAAGTAAGCGTCATTTGCGGGAAATATTAGTTTACTTCTTTAATTTAAAGAAATCTGCTGCTGAGGCGCATCAATTGCTCGTAGAAGCATATGGTGAGGGTGCTTTGAGTGAGAGAACGTGTCGAGAGTGGTTTCAAAAGTTCAAAAACGGTGATTTCGACGTAGAAGACAGAGATCGCAGTGGAAGGCCAAAAATTTACGAGGATGCAGAATTGGAGGAAGATTCATCTCAAACACAAAAAGAACTTGCTCTAACATTAGAAGTCACTCGGCAAGCAGTCTCACATCGTTTAAAATCATTCTTCTATAATAAATATTTAATTTGTCTTAAAGAACGGCGGAAACTTATTTGTACTCCTAATATTTTTGAAGGTTTTTCGTTTTGCATTGCATTTGAGCAACAGAATAAAATTACTGGCTAATGGTTCAGATATTTTTAAAATTTACCAATTTACCCATGAACGGCGCACCAATCAAAAACAACCTTGTCCAGTTCATTTGACCTACCAGCTCATTGAACTACCCAAAAATTTTTTATCAATCAATTAACCAAAGATACTTTCGAAATGATCAAAATTAAAAGTCGTTATCATTAGGATAATTAATTTAATTTACAATTTGATTATGAAATTAACTTCTAACAATTGGAAGAATTAGTTCTTGTTAGTAATTTTTCAAACAGCGTGCTCCCTTTTCACAAACTGCAACAAACGAATAATCGTTGTTGGTGTAACTCCAGGTATCCTACTTGCTGCAGCAATCTAAAAAAAGAAATCATTAGTGGTCAATCAATGTTCTGAAGTGGTTTCAATTACAGTTTGGGGTTGCACAGCTAGTAACTTTTCCCTTTCTTCCATTCTTAGCTGCAGTTTATTGCTATTATAGTCCAAATCCTCCGGAATCTTATAACTTTCATCTTGCCTAAGAACCCTGATTTCTTCCATTTGTTCCTTCGTTAAGAATTCATAGACAGTTTCAATATGCAGACGGTTCATCAGTTCTTTGTCATATGTAAAAGGTTTGAGTTCGGGTACTACTTCTGCTAACCTTTCTATAGTTATACCTCTGTTTAGGTCCACTATGTCGAAAGCCCTTCAAGCAACAAATTAAATTAGTATTTTATATTTCCTACTTTTATTTGTTCTTTTCCCTAAATAGCCCGAGGAAACACTATCTTACATCTAGACTCTTCCAATAACCAAAATCTTACTTACGTTTTTAATGAGTGGCTCTTTACTGGTGACGTATTCAACATCTTTCTCCATTGAGAACATGGTTTACTTATATCTTTAAGCAACGCAATTCCATTCATCAAGTTTTCCGATATGCTTTTCATTCTGTCATATCTCTCTTTGGATACACAGCCTGCCGAATATCCCCTGCCAGTCAATCTTTGATCTGCATTATCAGGTCTCAAGCTCAATCGAAATTCAGATCGACACGTGAACATTCTGTATGGTTCGTTAGTACCTAATGTTGTCAAATCATCAATGAGGACTCCTATGTAACATTCAGTTCTACTTAAAATTAGTGGATCCCTTTTCAGAGCCTATAAGTAGATAAAAAATTACGAAAAACGAATCGGTTAACCTTAATGAGGGTTGTCGAAACCCAATAAATGATGAATAGAGTAAATGTATTTTGCACTTTTAAAAAATTAAAGGAATAAGCGTAGTTGGTTTGCACAGATGACCTATGTACCAGGTGTAGAAGTATGAAACCAGAATTTCCCTATATATAGTACTAGCTATCAGTTTCGTTTCCTCTAAGAGCTGACAAAGATTTTCAACGCACAACAACCCATGTTCCATGCACGGTTCATTTTTCTCTAATTTTAAACATGTCGAGTTTTGTGCCTACAAACTACGAATTTGCAGACAGCGTTGGTTTTCTGTTATCATTTGAAAAGAACGTTGTTGCAGAATCGCACTGAATGCTTGCCGAAGCTGAAGGTGAACATGCTCTTGGTAAAACAGTGTTTCGGTAGGTTCAAAATAAGCAAAGGTAGCAATTTTAAAGCGAGAAACAAAGGGCGAAAAAGTTTGCAGACAACGAATTGTAAGCCTTATTGGATGAAGAATATACTTAAACTGAAAAAGAACTTGCGGATCATCAATTGAATGTTCTGCAGAAAGCTCTCTCCATTCGTTTGAAAGCTATGGAAAATTCAGAAAGTGGGATAATGGGTTCCGTACGAGCTGAATGGAAGGTAGCAAGAAAATCGAAAAACTACTTGTGAAATGATTATCCTAAGCACGGTAAATTATGGGTGAATCCAAGCCAACTAGTTCTTCCAAATATGAACTGTACTTTTTGCAAAGCATTCATATACAATGCTTGGGAGAAATGCAAATTATTTTGAATAAAATATTCTTCATCATTTTCTTCTACCTTTTTTAAAATTTTTGCGTTTGTATCACTGTGGTAATGAAAACGTCTTGAACATAACGAGCAATGTTCTGCCATGAAAAGATCTTTGACAGCTAAATTTCCAAGTTCGAGTACAGAAACTTATGACCCACCCTGTAAACATAATTTTAAAAAACTCACAAGGGCTGCACCATTAATTCCTGCTACGATTCCTTGAGCAGCAGCCTCCTCGTATCCGGTTGTGCCATTTATTTGTCCCGCAAGGAAGAGTCCCCCAACCTTCTTCAATTCCAAACTGCTCCTCAATTCCCTGGGATCAACATAATCGTACTCTACTCCATAACCTGGAAAGAAGCAATATAAGGCTTCGTTCCCGATGAATCGGTGTGTGTACGATTCGTATGTTTCACAAATAAAGAATTATGCATCTAGGAGGGCTACCTTTTATGTCTTACATACTGAAACATACTAGATACGGTTATCAAATGCTTAATCAAACTTAATCTCCATCGTTTGTTAATCTGAATCTAAAGTTTCTTTATTGGAATACTTCCAAAAACACTAGTTTTTAAAAGCTATCTTCTATGTTCTTCTTTATCTATATTTACATGTAAGACTTAAAAGATAGCCCTTGGATAGTCAGCAAAGCATGGTTTGTGAATACTTCTAAATTTATAAACAAATTTATGTACATGAACAAATTTTAACTACACCTACACGCAGTTACTAATCCTCTACAGGTTAAATTTTTCCAAGAAAATTAGTAGTGCAGCCATAAAAGAGAGCTGTGAAATGGAGATTTGACAACAATACTTAAAATCAAATAATCTCAAAATTAATATACTGAATTGTTTCATCAGTTACTATTTGGTAGTTGATCATAATTAAAACAAATTGTAGAAATTACTATGTTTTACTACCAAAAAATATATATTACACATTTTCTTGTGACTCGAGTTTCGGGAAATGATCCCATCATCAGACAACTGAAGACCTAACAGCGGTACAGTGGTATTTAAACAAAAATGATAAATATTTTGAATATTTCAACAGATTCTCGGTAACACCTAATAGTGGTATAGAGGTTTACAACGTGAACGTGATAAAAAACCTGGTTAAAAAAGAGGGGCCTTGTAACAGATATCGGAATGTCGGCAATCGACAAAGAAGGTTGTTAAACAGATGGTACCCATTTAAATATCTCAAATAATTTTTGGGGTTACATAGCTCCGTACAGTCATTCATTATTTTTACATTATTTTGTTGTATATCTCAAATATTTGGATTTACAAAGCTCCATACAGTCATTCATTATTTTTTACATTATTTTTATTGTGAACGAACTTGAAAATTTCAATGATCAAGTTTCTTTTCTTTTGAATCTACATGTAAAATTTTTTCTTAAGATTTTCTTTTGTCGAAAGGAATTACTGTTTTCTAAAGAATGAGTGGCAAAAGTTGAATTTTTGTTTACTTTTCATTAAATTCATTTTAAGTTCGTTGAAAAAGGTTTTAAACAGATGTTACTTTTTAAATATCTCAAATATTTTCGATTTACATAGCTCCGTACAGTCATTCATTATTTTTACATTATTGTTATCGTGAACTAATTTGAAAATTTCAACAGATTCTAGATAATCGAGTTTCTTCCCTTTTGATTCTACATGTAAAATTTTAAGATTATCTATTGTGGGAAAGGAATGACCGTTTTCTAGACAATGAGTGGCAAAAGTAGAATTTTGTTTATTTTTCCTGAAACTCATTTTATGTTCGTTGAAGCTCGTCTTGAAGGAACGTCCTGTTTGTCCTATGTATTTATTACTTCACATAGAACAAGATAACTCATAAACTCCTGATTTTTGTATGTTTGGAGTAGGGTCCTTTGCGTTAAATAATACCGATGATAATTTGTTTTGCGTTTTGAAGGCAATATTGACATCAGATTTTGAAAAACTATTGGCCACTTTTTGACTTATGCTACCGAAGTACGATAGAGAAATGAATTTTTTATTTTCTTCAGTTTTTATGATGGGATAAATTTGGCTCATAGCTATTTTAGATAGTTTCTGTACATGTAGAATGGATCATCGATTGAAAAGTGGCCAATAGTTTTTCAAAATCAGATGTAAATATTGCCTTCAAAACGCAAAACTAATTATCATCGGTATTATTTAACGCAAAAGACCCTACTCCAAACATACACAAATCAGGAGTTTATGAGTTATCTTGTTCTACGTGCAGTAATAAATACATAGGACAAACAGGACGTTCCTTCAAGACGAGGTTCAACTAACATAAAATGAGTTTCAGGAAAAATAAACAAAATTCTACTTTTGCCACTCATTGTCTAGAAAACGGTCATTCCTTTCCCACAATAGATAATCTTAAAATTTTACATGTAGAATCAAAAGGGAAGAAACTCGATTATCTAGAATCTGTTGAAATTTTCAAATTTGTTCACAATAACAATAATGTAAAAATAATGAATGACTGTACGGAGCTATGTAAATCGAAAATATTTGAGATATTTAAAAAGTAACATCTGTTTAAAACCTTTTTCAACGAACATAAAATGAATTTAATGAAAAGTAAACAAAAATTCAACTTTTGCCACTCATTCTTTAGAAAACAGTAATTCCTTTCGACAAAAGAAAATCTTAAGAAAAATTTTACATGTAGATTCAAAAGAAAAGAAACTTGATTATTGAAATTTTCAAATTCGTTTACAATAAAAATAATGTAAAAAATAATGAATGACTGTATGGAGCTTTGTAAATCCAAATATTTGAGATATACAACAAAATAATGTAAAAATAATGAATGACTGTACGGAGCTATGCAACCCCAAAAATTATTTGAGATATTTAAATGGTTACCATCTGTTTAACAACCTTCTTTGTCGATTGCCGACATTCTGATATCTGTTAGAAGCCCCTCTTTTTTAACCTGGTTTTTTATCACGTTCCAATTGTAAACCTCTGTCCACTATTAGGTGTTACCGAGAATCTGTTGAAATATCAAAAATATTTATCACTTTAGTTTAAATACCACTGTACCACTGTTAGGTCTTCAGTTGTCTGATGATGGGATAGTTCATTTCCCGAAACTCGAGTCACAAGAAAATGTGTAATATATATTTTTTGGTAGTAAAACATAGTAATTTCTACAATTTGTTTTAATCAAAATTAATAGATAGTATTGATGACTTTTTATTTTATGAGAATCCATTGTATATTAGAAAATAAAACAGTATATTTTATCAAATTCAAATGTTTAATTGAATCCTTCTTCACTTGATTAAAATCCATATTAAAGACCAAAACTCACTTTATATTGAATTCTAAAAAAAATTGCAGTATACATGTAAAAATTATAGTGCTTTTGAAGTTCAATAGGCGACTAGATACCACATGTTGTCACACTAAGTTCACGGCTATCTCTTACAGAGGCTACATTACCTGCCTGGCCTGGCGACTTCTGCATTCTCCAAGCCAGGGATGCTTCGGATCAAGTCCACTTGTAATTCCGCAGGTAAGGTGCAAGATAGACCATTTGGATATACTAGATCGGAATCAAAACCCTCAGGCTCCAACCAAACCTGATGTCTTCTTCCGCCGAATCTTAGAACTTTGGACTCGATACTGGGACAATACCTTGGACCTCTGATTTCTTCCATTACATGTCTATTCACGTGTAGATTGTCTTTCACTATTTTCTCAAGTGCAAGTGTTGTGTATGTAATGTGACATTTCAACTGCTCTTCTGCCTAGTAATTCAGTGTCGGTAAATAATATTTATTTAGTTAGTTACAGCAGTGGTTCTCAACATTCACTGGGCCAACAATTAGTTTTTGCTCAGTGGGTGAATCACATAATTCACTTGCAAATTCCACCATATTTGCCAATACGGGTTTATATCCATTTAGAGAATTTTAATTGAATTTTCACAAATCACCAGTTGGAAACCTCTGATTTATGCAATGATGAAATGTCAAACCTTGGTAAAGTATAACATTTTACAGATAATAACTGGATTAATTATCCGAAACCTCTACAAATTTAATCTAAAAAATCTCTTAAAAACTTATTTTGAGTTTCACAAGGATAATAACCACACAATATTCTCAAAAGCAACAAAAACTGCACTAAACAACCTAGAAAAAGCGGAAAGACCTTGCCTTACAAAGATAACGATTATTGATTAAAGATAAAAGCTTGTTAATAATTTAATTTGTTAGAGGTGACTGTGAGGTTACCGAAGTTGACTTGGCGGGTTTTCGTTATAGTTTCTGTTCCATTGACGTGATTGGCTGCAAGGTACATTATAAGCATAAACTCATTTACATATTTGTTGTCTATATACCTCCTAGAGCTAATTTGTCACACATTTTTAATCTGTTTGAAATGCTGGAATCTTTAGAATACCTATACGGAGGGAACTTGGTGGTTCTTGGTGACTTCAATCAGCCTGATTTCGGTGGTGATGCAAACAGGTATAATGATATTTTGACCAGGCTGGATCAGTTTGCCGGTTTTTATAGCTTAGAACAGTTCAATTCCATCCGGAACCACTCGGGCAGACTTCTGGATCTGGTTTTCTCAAATATTGATTGCTATGTCCATCAAAGTGAAGTTCCATTTGTCCCAGAGGATGGATATCATCCGGCTCTGGATATAACATTAACTTGTCCCGGGCCAGCTTCTGGTATCACATTTAACGAATCAATAGTAAAGTTCGATTTTGCAAGATCCAATTTTCCACTTCTTTACTCTATGATTGTGGACACAGATTGGACATTCTTGGAGAACTGCAATAATGTTAACGTAGCAGTAGAATTATTTTATAACACCCTCTTCAACATTTTTAATGAATGTGTCCCGCTTAAACAAAATTTCAATAGTAAATTTCCAGCATGGTATAGTAGAGAAATAATTGAACTTATTAGGAAGAAAAGTAGAATGTTCAAAAAGTTGAAGACCTGTAATAGCGAACACTTTAGAGCTCAATTCAAATCACTGAGAAGTTTGATTAAGACCAAAGTTGCGGCCGCCTATGATGATTTCAAACGCAGATCGGAAAGTTCTATAACAAGCGATCCTTCTACCTTTTGGAGTTATTTCCACAATAAAAAGAGAACTTCAAGAATTCCAAGTATTTTGCGGTGGAATGATGTAGAGTACAATAATCCTTCTGCGATTGTCAATGCATTTGCTGATTTTTTCCGAAGCGCATATATTGAAAGCTCAGCTGATAATTCTGCTCCTAATCCTAACCCAATCTCAGACAACGACAATCCAATTATTTCATTGAGGTCCTTTGATGAATGCGAAGTCCGGTATTGCCTTAAGGCACTAAAGCCTAAATTTACCAATGGTTTTGATGGTATTCCAGCATTTCTTCTGAAGGACTGTGCTTATGTATTTTCCAAACCACTGCAGACCATTTATAATTTAGCCTTGGAGAATAGTTGCTTTCCAGACTTATGGAAGACCTCCGTGGTGTGCCCAGTCTTTAAATCCGGAAAAATGGATGACATTTCTAATTATAGACCTATTTCCCTTTTATCCAACTTTGCTAAAGTATTTGAGATGTGTATATATAACAGAATATTTTCCCCAGTCAGGAGCCTCATATCGGATAGTCAACATGGTTTTATTAACAAAAGATCTACCACTACCAACTTAGCAATATTTACTCAATTTGTCTGTGAGGCTGTAGACAATCAGTTGCAAGTTGATGCAGTATACACTGACTTTTCGAAAGCTTTCGACAGGGTAGATCACTCAATTTTATTGCGGAAGCTGGAACACTTTGGTTTCGATCGTCGGCTGCTCCTGCTGTTCCTCTCTTACCTCACTAATCGTATTGCATTTGTGGAATTTAGGGGTCATAGATCATGTTCCTTCCCAGCGCTCAGCGGTGTCCCTCAAGGTAGTAATTTGGCTCCACTACTTTTCCTAATTTTTATTAATGATGTCGGAGAAAATCTGCTATGCTGCTCTCTATTGTTTGCTGACGACCTCAAGCTGTTCAGGACCATATCTACCGTTCATGACTGTTGGCTGCTTCAGCAGGATCTTCATAGGCTGAGCAATTGGTGTACTGTGAATAAATTACCATTGAATATTAATAAATGTAAGACCATAACTTACATCCTGAGGAACTCATCCATTTTGTACGACTACACTATAAGCCATCTAGCTTTAGAGAGAGTACATCAAGTTAAAGATTTGGGAGTTCAATTTGACCATAAGTTAACATTTGTACCGCATTATGGAAATGTCACAGCTGCTGCGAAGCGAATGCTTGGCTTTATTTTCAGGGTATGTCGAGACTTCAAGGATCCCAACTGTTTCATTACCCTGTTCAATTCCTTTGTCCGTTCAAAACTTGAGTACGCCAGTCCTGTCTGGGGTCCAATATATAACGTACACATCAACCAACTAGAGTCTGTTCAGAGACAGTTTTTGAAATTTTTAGCATTCAAATTAGATGGTGTGTACCCGGCCCAGGGTTTTGACCATCGCACTCTTCTGAACAGATTCGCATGCTTGGCATTGGAGAACAGGAGGGTCTACTACTTGTGTCTTGTCCTCTACAAGCTGGTTAATTTCTATATAGATTGTCCTGATTTGCTGGCCAGGCTGAGCTTTCGCATTCCTCGCAATGGTAGTCGACTTGAACAGGTGCTATACCTCCCTAAACCCAGAACGAACACGATGATTAGATCACCAATATATGTTATGTGTCAGCAGTTCAATAGGATATGTGTTGATGTTGATGTCTGCAGCGATGGTTTACGAATTTTTAAACTGAAACTGAGGGAACTACTGCATCTTAGGCAAAGTTGCCTATAGATTGAAAGAGTTTTTGTAAATTTTCCTTTTTCTGTTCTGCATCATTGATGTAGTTAGTATTTAATTTTGCAATATTCATCGGCTTTGTACCATATATTAATATGTTGTCTTGTAATTGGGATTCCGTTTAGACAATAAACAATTTTTTTTTTTTTTTTTTTTTTTTTTTTTTTTTTTTTTTTTTTTTTTTTTTTTTTTTTTTTTTTTTAAATTCAAAAAAGCGACATTACTTTCCAGTCTCACTAATGAAACATACATTTCTCAAGAAACAACTGTCAATACCAAAAAGTTTTTAAGAGATTTTTTAGATTGAACTTGTGGAGGTTTCGGAGAACCAATCCGGCTATTATCTGTCATAAATATAATTCCTAATCAGAATTGGAACGCAGTAAAGTTGAGCAGTATATCATACATAATCAACTTACCTTGATCCAAACTTTTTCATTCATAAAGGAAAAAGGTAAAGGTGGATTATCTCCTTCTTGAATCTCGCAAACTTTATAGTCTATAGTATCAGCTTTAAGTCTAGGTGGTGTGCCAGTTTTAAGTCTTCCCATCCTTAGCCCCAAAGATGATAGAGTTTTAGCAAGACCTAAAACAGTTCGAATAATAATTATAGACTTCATTATTACAAATCAATTCAATTGCAGCAAAATAATCAAAGAGTTATACTACTCTGTCAAGAAAGTACCGGGAATTTTCAATTAAAACAACATTTTTACATTTAATCGTCAAAATTTATTGGGTCGCCTTCAAAATAGGCTCCATTTGCTCCAATACATCTATGCCAACGCCACTTCCAATTATCGAAACATTTTTTATAGGCGCTTTCCGGGATGGACTTTAGCTCTCGCGCCGAATTTTCTTTTATGGCTTCAATCGACTCAAAACGGGTGCCACGAAGGGGCAATTTTAGTTTTGGGAAGAGGAAAAAGTCGCAGGGAGCCAAATCCGGCGAATACGGTGGTTGCTGAAGCACGTTTGTTGAGTTTTTGGCGAGAAAGTCAGTCACAATCGTAGCTCGGTGAGAAGGCGCGTTATCGTCATGCAAAATCCATGAGTTGTTCGCCCACAAATTTGGCCGCTTCTTACGGATACGCTCACGCAAACGTTTCATAACGCCTAGCTAATACTCCTTGTTTACCGTCTGACCCTCTGGAACGAATTCGTAGTGCACCACGCCACAGATATCGAAGAAAACAATGAGCATCACCTTAATTTTCGAGCGGCTTTGGCGTGGTTTTTTCGGTTTCGGCTAATTTTTTGCCACCCATTCCGATGATTGCTGGCTTGTTTGCATATCGTACTCGTAGACCCAGGTCTCATCACCAGTTATAATGCGTTCCATGAATGTAGAATCGGAATTATAGCGATCCAGCATGTCTGAAGCAACCTGTTCGCGATGACGTTTTTGAAGAAAATTCAGGTCTTTCGGTACGAGTCGTGCGGCCACCTTTCTCATGCCAAAAATATCAATCAAAATCGTACGTGCGGACTCGTGGGATATCTTAAGATCATGTGCTATCTCTCTCAAGCTGGTACGACGGTTTTCCAGCACCCTTTCCTTAATTTTATCGACCTTATCTTCGATCGAAGCCGTCGATGGGCGACCACTTCACGACCGTCCTTGAAGACTCTGTACCACTGATATGCACGAGTTTTCGATAGAGCATTATCACCAAAGGCCTTTTGCAACATTTTCAATGCATCGGCACACGAAAATTCATTTGCAACACAAAACTTTAAACAAATTCTTTGCTCAACGTAATCACCCATAGTAAAAATCGGCACGCACTCTGACATCGACTGACTTAATCAGCTGTTGCAAACACACTAGTTGACAGATCCCGCTCAAGCTTGGCATAGTAATTAAGGACAGTGGTACCAACCTAGGAAAAAAAATTTTTACCTGCCTCATTGCCCCGCCAGATTTAAATCGATAATTCCCGGTACTTTCTTGACAGAATGTATGATATGAAACACTGTGCAAAGAAAAATGTATATTATGAACTCTATTCAATGTTTTCCATTGAGTAAGGTATAGCTCCAATAGTTATTATTATTGTTGTAATAGGGGGACCAGAAAGTAATGTTGTTTCTGTGCCTGTTTATATTTGATTGTCATTTGTCAGTTCATTGGGTACTTCCAAGTTGTGTCAAAAATATTTTAAGGTTATTGTGACTTGTTCACTTCTAAATAATTAAATATTACACTTTTTTTTGCAATTTGAGGTGAAATGGCCAGCCAAATACCAGAACCGCACATGTGGCATTGTATGCTTTTTGAGTTTCCCAAGGGTAGTAACTCAACAGTTGCGACCAAAAATATTTGCAATATTTATCCAATTACATTAGACATTCGTAAATGCATTTGCACCAGATTGGAAAAATAAGTAGAGCTGGTGCTTCGGTTCCCCATAATCTGTCTGAAGAGTTTAAAGCCAAAGTGCAGCGGCTCTCTCCAAATGAACCACAAAGTACAATAAATTTCAAACTCTTATCATTATAAAATAAAACACTTGTTTACATTTTATACTTTATTTTTGGTATTGACGTACGTTTCGTCTTTGCTTGAAAGGCTTCATCAGAATACGAAGTAACAGTTGTTGTACAATGAATTTATAAGATTTTTACAGAAGGTGTACATGTGTTTTTAAATTGTTCGTCGGGTTGGTTTTCTCAAAGAATATTGCCTTCAGAATCATGTTCACTCGATCCCTTGTAAATATTGAATAGAGGGGTGTAATAAAAATCTATTTGTTCATTTACTAGGTTATTGCTGTTTTTATGTTTATTTATTTCGTAAATTTCCCATAAGTTCAATTTTAGACCTCTATTTTCAACATGTAGAATTTGTATTTCTTTTGTGAAAGAATGGTTATTTTCGAGAAGGTGTTTAGCATAATGTGAATCTTTTTTATTTTTATCGAAACTTCTTTTATGTTCTGTTAGGCGTGTACCGAAATTTCTACCTGTTCTACCAATATAAATCTTTGGGCAATCTGGGCAAGTGAGTTTGTATACACCTGATAATTGAAGTTTATCCATACTGTTTTTGATGTATTTGTATTGTATATTGTATTGTATGGATAAACTTCAATTATCAGGTGTATACAAACTCACTTGCCCAGATTGCCCAAAGATTTATATTGGTAGAACAGGTATAATTTTTGGTACACGCCTAACAGAACATAAAAGAAATTTCGATAAAAATAAAAAAGAATCACATTATGCTAAACACCTTCTTGAAAATAACCATTCTTTCACAAAAGAAATACAAATACTACATGTTCAAAATAGAGGTCTAAAATTGAACTTATGGGAAATTCACGAAATAAATAAACATAAAAACCGCAATAACCTAGTAAATGAACAAATAGATTTTTATTACACCCCTCTATTCAATATTTACAAGGGATCGAGTGAACATGATTCTGAAGGGAATATCCTTTGAGAAAATCAACCCGACGAACAATTTAAAAACACATGTACACCTTCTGTAAAAAATCTTATAAATTCATTGTACAACAACTGTTACTTCGTATTCTGATGAAGTCTTTCAAGCAAAGACGAAACGTACGTCAATACCAAAAATAAAGTAGAAAATGTAAACAAGTGTTTTATTTTATAATGACAATTACAACTGATTTCTACCAAGCTACGGCCCAATCTATCATAAATTCAAACTCTTAGTGACCTTAAAGACATTTGCAATACCATAGTTAAAATACCTCGTGATATGCTATACTGAGTCATCCAATATTGGGCTGAAGGAACCAAATAGATCAAATACACATAAATTAAATAACTTTACCGATTGCTGGTTTATCCCCAACGCGGCCTGCAGGAATTATTGTCAAGCCAATATTTATGTGTCCATTTAAAAACGTTCCAGTTGTAATCACAACACTTCTTGATCGTATAACTGTACCATCACCTATAAGATTTTCACTTTTATTTGAATCAATATTACAAATATCAAGATTTGTATCTTACTCATTACAACTCCTTTGCATGAAAGGGAACTTTGATTTGAAAATTCATTTTCATTTACTTTATCTACTATTAGATCTTCAACTCCACCAACAAGAACATCTAAATTAGGAGTATTTTTGAACAATTCATTCTGCATATTCTTTTTATATAATTTCCTATCTATTTGTGCTCTGTAACCCCATACTGCAGGTCCTTTTCTCCGATTCAATATCTACAAGATTGATAATAATTTTAATTCATATCATTTATGGAAGTGATATTTTTACTCTCTGATAGATCGTTCCCTAATCACTCACTTTATATTGGACTCCAGATATGTCACATATTCTTCCGCAAATTCCATCCAAAGCATCCACCTCCTTAATAAGATGCCCTTTACCTATTCCACCAAACGAAGGATTACAAGACATTTCTCCTGCAAAAGAAAAAGGCAGAATAAAAGGTTCTAAATTTATAGATGCAAACATACCTACTGTTTCTTTCTTATGAGTCACTAAAAGTGTCTGGGCCCCCATTCTTGCTGCAGCAGCACATGCTTCACTGCCTGCATGACCCCCACCAATTACTATTACATCGTATAGTTTTTCCGTCGAAAATAATCTATTTGAAATAGCATTTTTTATCAACAACATTGAATACGAGTGACATTTTGATGTTGAAAACATTTTGGATAATTATCCTCTTACTTAAAACTGCACTAGAGCAGCCAGGAATTTAATTGAGGTTAGATCACAGAAGCATCACAATATTGACGAATTTTGTGTACCATTATCACAGAGTAAAAAATTTTAAAAAAACAAACATTTATGCGAAATAAAACGATTATAACAAAATTTTTGACATTCACTCAAAGTCAAAATTTAAGCGTTATCTGCAATTTACTCCTCAAAATGGTGTATGGCACTTACAATGGTACTACATTCCGTCGATTCGATTGTAATGATATGTGTGGCTATTGGCCTGGGGGACCTTTAGTACCTTACTGCGGCCCAAACTGCCCTGGAAAACCACGGTTGAAAGGAAAAGCTTGTTACCGCCATAAGAATTTCATTGCTAGAGAACATCACTGTCCCTACTGCTACGATTCAAGAATATGTCCTAGTTATATTGAGAAAATTATTTCAAGGATTGATTTAACGTCGTACCACAGAACTTGATTTAAATGTTTAGAACAATCTTAAAAGATATTTGAATAAAAATATCTCTTTAATATTGAACTAACTTTATTGCAGAGAAGCAGATTTTTGCGCACTGGTTTCGAGGAACAGCGTGCTATTGTTAATTTAAAAAAAGTGATATTTATTCATCATATGAAAATTCTTTTAAACGTAATCCACAAATTCAAAATTTTCGGGGGAAATAGACTGTTGAACAAGAGCGTTGATAGAATACAGGCACAGCCTGATTTTTCTTCGTAACTCCTAAGTGAAGTGTGACAGTACAAAGAAAGATTAAGACTTATTTCAGTTTTATTATATAGAAAAAATTAATCAATTTTTTTTGTAGTAAAAGTTTTACATAACAATAATTATATGTATATTTACATGTTATCTTACATAACCAATTGTGTGTAGCGGATAAACACCTGATTCAAGATTACAAGAATTTGTTCCTTATGGACACACCTCTTTTATTAGCAATTTCTACTTTTCTCTTCCTTTGAATTTCTGCAGTAAAGGCCTGCTTGTTACTCTTTTTCTCTCTTCTTCTTTCTTGTCTATATTCCTTAAGTGCCGCTTTCCTTATTCTCTTTTCTTCAGGTGTCTCATTTTTATCTCGTATCGACAAAATTGTTAAACGAGATTTTCTAGACTCGATTGATTCTGGTCTCTCACTTATGGCAGTTTCATCTTGAGCTGATTCAAGTTTTTTCATTGCAGCTTGTGTAAGTTTCATCTTTCGCTGAAAAGTAAATTTCGTTGAATGAGAATATTTTCAATGAATTTAATTTTTTTTCCAGGCAATAATTATTGATTTGTAAGTTAATTTTTGAAGTCCATAGAATAATTTTTTCAATGAAGTAAAATTCGGCTACTTTTCTATTGTTTACACAACAATCTATGACTTCATTAGGTGAGTATTTGAAGCCGATTCTATGCATAAGTACTAAACTAAAAAAAAACTGTTTACGATCATTAGGAATACCAAAATGTTATTTCAATGATGTTATGTAGTGGGTATTAGTTTGGGTTTATTTGATTGTTCAATAAAATTTGCTTTTTATTGTAATCTACAGTATAAATGACTTTTATTTTCAATCTGTAATAATAGAGGGACCGGAAAGTAATGTCATTTCTATGCACGTTGACATTGTCAATTGTCAGCTCACAATCAATGAACTTGCAAACATTCTTAAATAACCTTGGTCCAAGAACATTTGCAGCAGATTGGAAAAATAAGCAGAGCAGGTGTTTGGGGCCCTGGTAATCTATCCAAAGCCAACCGATCCATCACAAGTAATGTATTACTTCAACGGCACCATATAGAACCGTTTTTTGATCGCTTGATCACTGGAGACGAAAAATGGGTTCTATATGATAATCCAAAACGCAGGTAGTGGCTCTCTCCAAATGAATCATCCCGAAGTACTACGAAGCCGGGTTTACATCCCAAAAAGGCGCTTCTGTGTGTTTGGTGGAGTATACATTCTGTCAAGAAAGTACCGGGAATTATCGATTTAAATCTGGCGGGGCAATGAGGCAGGTAAATTTTTTTTTTCCTAGGTTGGTACCACTGTCCTTAATTACTATGCCAAGCTTGAGCGGGATCTGTCAACTAGTGTGTTTGCAACAGCTGATTAAGTCAGTCGATGTCAGAGTGCGTGCCGATTTTTACTATGGGTGATTACGTTGAGCAAAGAATTTGTTTAAAGTTTTGTGTTGCAAATGAATTTTCGTGTGCCGATGCATTGAAAATGTTGCAAAAGGCCTTTGGTGATAATGCTCTATCGAAAACTCGTGCATATCAGTGGTACAGAGCCTTCAAGGACGGTCGTGAAGTGGTCGCCCATCGACGGCTTCGATCGAAGATACCGTCGATAAAATTAAGGAAAGGGTGCTGGAAAACCGTCGTACCAGCTTGAGAGAGATAGCACATGATCTTAAGATATCCCACGAGTCCGCACGTACGATTTTTATTGATATTTTGGGCATGAGAAAGGTGGCCGCACGACTCGTACCGAAAGACCTGAATTTTCTTCAAAAACGTCATCGCGAACAGGTTGCTTCAGACATGCTGGATCGCTGTAATTCCGATTCTACATTCATGGAACGCATTATAACTGGTGATGAGACCTGGGTCTACGAGTACGATATGCAAACAAGCCAGCAATCATCGGAATGGGTGGCAAAAAATGAGCCGAAACCGAAAAAACCACGCCAAAGCCGCTCGAAAATGAAGGTGATGCTCATTGTTTTCTTCGATATCCGTGGCGTGGTGCACTACGAATTCGTTCCAGAGGGTCAGACGGTAAACAAGGAGTATTACCTAGGCGTTATGAAACGTTTGCGTGAGCGTATCCGTAAGAAGCGGCCAAATTTATGGGCGAACAACTCATGGATTTTGCATGACGATAACGCGCCTTCTCACCGAGCTACGATTGTGACTGACTTTCTCGTCAAAAACTCAACAAACGTGCTTCAGCAACCACCGTATTCGCCGGATTTGGCTCCCTGCGACTTTTTCCTCTTCCCAAAACTAAAATTGCCCCTTGTGGCACCCGTTTTGAGTCGATTGAAGCCATAAAAGAAAATTCGGCGCGAGAGCTAAAGTCCATCCCGGAAAGCGCCTATAAAAAATGTTTCGATAATTGGAAGTGCCGTTGGCATAGATGTATTGGAGCAAATGGAGCCTATTTTGAAGGCGACCCAATAAATTTTGACGATTAAATGTAAAAATGTTGTTTTAATTGGAAATTCCCGGTACTTTCTTGACAGAGTAGTACGTCGAATTGTTCATTCTGAAGTGCTAAACCTGGACAAACTGTATATGCAAAGTTTTATTGTGAACTATTGGATCGAGTGAACCAATCTTCAATCGAAAAGTATCCGGCGATTGTGAGAAAAAGGGGTTATTCTGCAACATGACAATGCAAGACCGCACTGTGCAAAATGAACCTTGGAAAAAATTTATGAATTAGGGTGGGAGATACCACCATACTCGCCTGATATCGCACCCTTGGATTTCCATTTATTCCGATCGCTACAACATTTTCTTAGTGGCAAAAATTTTTTAAATTTAGATGATGTCCCAAATACCATCTCAAGATATTTTACTCAAAAACCAATTGAAAATTTGCACACTAGATGGCAAAAGGTTGTTGATAACAAAGGACATTATTGATCAAAAATAAAAACTTTTGAATTTAATTTTAGAAAGAGATATTACTTTCTGGTTCCCCTAATATTTCATAATCATCATCAAAATTATCTCCGGTTTTCCCCAAATGATTTGCGTATGTTCAAATTGAAATTGAATCTGTCCTGATTTGATGGACATTCATTTTTATTAAATAAAATAACAAAGAATAATTTTCACTAATTCATTATTTTATTTAATATTTAATTAGTCTGAAAATTTTTCCCCAAGATAAACCAATCATATAATTTTGTTTTTCATTCTTACCTGCTTCTGTGGCACATATTCTATAAGTTTTGGGCGGTTATGAATATTTGAATATGTGCTAAGAATTGTTTGGCAATCAAATTCCGGTTTTTTTTCTACTTCAACTTCAATATACTCTGTTTTGAAAGCATTTTTCCTCTTTGCCAATGCTTTGGTTATAGCATTGGCTTCATCATCTTTATCTATTTGGTGGGTTTGGTTACGTTTTTCGAATTCTTCAACATATGTAGAGAGCTGCTCAGAGTCTGCTGGGTTTAAACCTCTTATATCCTCATCTTCATCACTTTCGTAAAATTTTTCTAACATCTGAAAAATTTCACAACTTTAAAACAACTCATTACAGTACATTTGAATATTCAGGAATTGAAAGTTGACAACTTTGATTTATGTGAAAGAAACCTCATTCAATTTTTGAGTATAGCAAAACGATTATTTCTAGCATCATGAGTTTTTAGTTCCAGGAAAATTTATTTTCCCTAGGAGAACCAGTACCATCTCTTTCGATCGATGCAACATGGCCTGGCTGACCAGCACTTCTCTAATTATGATTATGATGAAGTCAAAAAATGGATCGATGCATGGATAAGGCCAAAGAGCCGGTCTATTTTCACGATAGGATCCGTAAATTACCAGAAAGATGGGAAAAAGTAGTAGCTAGCAACAGACAATACTTTGAACTTTGAATGTATAACCAATTTTTCACAATAAAGCTTCAATTTTGGACAAAAAACGGAACGAACTTATGTATACTCCTAATATATAAAAAATTTATGTTATGCTGGAAGAAAGACGTAAGTGGTTGGACAATTCAACTATTTGAAAAAAGACAATAATTGACTAACTGAAATAAAATACATACTTTGTCAAACCTCATCGTAAGCAACTGCATCTCTTCATTACCTTCAACCATAGGACTTGATACTGAATAATTAGTAAATCTTGACTTTGTTTCTTCATCAGAAAAGGATTCTGAAGTTGAATCCAATTCATATTCATTTTCGGACCACTGTCCTTGATCAGAGTCCATATCCATCTCGCTACAGTTATCATCATGCAAGTTTTTTCTATCAAAATCGTCCAAATCCAAAACTTCATCACCGGCCAATTCCATAAAATTCTCCTCAAGTTCATTTTCTGGATCATCAAAATCAAAATCACCATCCAATGCAGCAACAATATCTGGGTCTAATTCCAGCTGGGGGCCTACAAATGGTGCAAAAATCATAAGGGAAAATATATTTATTAAATGTACTACTCTGTCAAGAAAGTACCGGGAATTTTCAATTAAAACAACATTTTTACATTTAATCGTCAAAACTTATTGGGTCGCCTTCAAAATAGGCTCCATTTGCTCCAATAAATCTATGCCAACGGCACTTCCAATTATCGAAACATTTTTTATAGGCGCTTTCCGGGATAGACTTTAGCTCTCGCGCCGAATTTTGTTTTATGGCTTCAATCGACTCAAAACGGGTGCCACGAAGGGGCAATTTTAGTTTTGGGAAGAGGAAAAAGTCGCAGGGAGCCAAATCCGGCGAATACGGTGGTTGCTGAAGCACGTTTGTTGAGTTTTTGGCGAGAAAGTCATTCACAATCATAGCTCGGTGAGAAGGCGCGTTATCGTCCCATAGTAATCACCCATAGTAAAAATCGGCACGCACTCTGACATCGACTGACTTAATCAGCTGTTGCAAACACACTAGTTGACAGATCCCGCTCAAGCTTGGCATAGTAATTAAGGACAGTGGTACCAACCTAGGAAAAAAAATTTTTACCTGCCTCATTGCCCCGCCAGATTTAAATCGATAATTCCCGGTACTTTCTTGACAGAATGTATACAATGAATCGATATCTTTTGTAAGATACATCCTCAACTGTTAAATACTTTAGTCCCAATATACTGAGCCATTTCTGATTAAAGCAACATAAAACATTAAAGCATTGATGTTAATTGTAAGAAATAAGTAAAATTACATTTTGGAGCAGCTCAAGGCTGCACTAATTCTTAAAACATTAAAAATAAACTGTGTAATGGACTCTCAATCAAATGCTATTACATTGTATATTCGAGACTGTACCTGAAACTGCTTCATTTAATGTTCCCACTTTTTGCCCACTAGTAGAAGGAAATACTGCACTTGGAAGAGCAAATCTTTTTTTTCTATCTTCAATTTCGGATTCAATATTTTCTGGCCATTGTACATGGTTATCACTACGTTCCTTCAGAAATTCTAAATAATTGGTATCATCGGTAAAGTAAACGCCAAATTTATGCTGTTCTTCAATACGTGCAGCTCTCTCTTCAGCAGTTTCTTTCGGTTTAATCTCGTTTAATACCCTTTGAGGAGCATTTTCATCTACAGTTAATGGATCCTCTTGGCTTCTATGTACCAATTGGAAAGTCACTGCTTTCTTTTTATTAATGAACTTCTTTTTAGGCTAAAAAATAAATTCGATCAACATACATGCTCCATATGAGATTGCCAAGATTTTGAGCAACTAAACACATTTTATCAGTGGTCATATTAGCTATTTCTAAATAAAAATTACTTCAATATATGGAAATAAAGAAAATTAACGCATGAAAAAATAAAATAATACAGATGATTGAGAACACAAGATTAAACCCACCATGCTGAATATTGATTTCTTCTTTCAGGATTCTTACAAAATATCAATAACAAGTAATTTATTGAATAGGAAATTCCAAATATTCTTAAAAGACTCTTGATAAAGGGAGAAAGTGAAATATTTCCTTCCAATTATAGTAGATAATGTTAATACTAATAAAACGAAAATTATAAAATTGTGAGGTTAACACATAATCACAGAACCTTTGACATTGACACAGAGAATGTACATACACAAACTATTGCATCTAATAATGTACTTCTTTTTCTATGGAATGTGGTCCCGGAGTTTGTCTCGTTTATCCAACACCACCTAAACAACAAATTAAATTAAATTTCAAGTTGATTTCCTCCATACACATAGAAGGAATGAACAGAATTCGGAACTTTTACTATTAAGTAAAAAGCCTTTTTCTATTTTAATTTACTAGTAACCCTATTCGTGATGACTCATCTTTCGAGGTGAGTAAGCCTTGTTGTTATGTATGGTAGTTACCATCATAGATCAACAAGATTAATGTTAATCTATGGTTACCATACTAGTACATTTTGTAATGTAAGACAAAAGAATTGTTGTATAAACAATAAATATTAGTGGAAATAAAATGTTTTCTTTTAAAGCATAATCGATATAAAATGAATTTCCGTCAAATAGAGACTGAAACAATCAAGGATTAGAATTTCTTATTTCATTTGTTATTTACATGCATATTCATTTATATTGTTAATTAATTTGGGGAGAATAAATATATTTATTTGAATAGTTCGCCTGGATTCATCCATGATTTACAAAGTTTAGAATTCTCAAATTGTATCTACTTTTATTAATAAGGAGAATGAGCTATGGTAATAGAAAGTTCTAGAAATCGGAGACAGTGTAGCATACATCTGTATAACAATTCTATACTCAAACTCAACAGGGTTTTGATTTGTTTTCGTCAGTGCAATGTATGCCAGCGACTTCAAATCTGTCAAGTATCTATATCCGCTATACACAGAGGCTCTAAGGTATTAATAAAAAACTAGCACCATCTAGAGTATGCACAATACATACCTTTGCAAGTAAATTCAAGTAAGAAATGTATTCTCGATATTTTCATGCTACTAATGCAGAATAAACTTTCCTAATGCTCAAATCAGACCATAATTTTCCGTAATGCTCATAATTAGCATATTCATATTCAAATAAATTATTAATAATTTTTGGTACAGATCAGCCCAATTAATTTATTTGAATATCTACTTTTCATTACGATTCGATGGAGGAATGACTTTCTTTTGTATCTATCGAGCAATATTCCCCAAGTAGTTTTTCGATCTTCTTGCTACCATCCATTCACTACGTAAGGAATCCTTTTTCGCATTTTCTGAATCTTTCAAACAAATGTAGACGCCTTTTGCATCACATTCAATTGATCCGTGAGTTCTTGCTCAGTTTGAGAATCATATTCATCCAATAAGCTTGCAATTCGTTCTCTATGAAGTTTTTCGGTGGTTTCCCACATCAAAATTGCCACAATGCAAAAGCTCCTTTCTTTTTTGCCATTGAAGCAGTTGTTCACAGATGAAAAAACGGAGTTCGACGTCTCTTGACTTCAGCTCATATGGCACCCAATTTCCTACCTTTCGGATCATTCCCATTGCTTTTGAACGACGGCACGTGGCTAGTTAAGCGACTCCAAGTGTTTTTGCGAGTTCCTCTTGCGTTTGTGATGGATATTTATCGAGCTTTGCCTCTAATTCTTCATCGTTAAACTTTGGTGGCGCTCCGGATCATTCTTCGTCTTCCAAATCAAAATTGCCACTTTTAAATCAGGCAAACCACTTCTGAGACGTTTGTTCAGCTAGAGCATGGTCACCATAAACACTCACTAAAGTATGATAACTTTCAGCAGCCTTTTCTTCATATTGAAGTAAAACTCCCCACAAAACACATTATCCAGTACAAAAGTTGACATTTTCAGACCACACAGAAACTATGTTGTTTATGACAGCTACTGAAAAGAAAGCCTAATGATGACACTTCAAAATGAAGGTGTTTCGAGATGAAATAATAAACTAGAACCGACATCTGTTATCAAAACACACGAACTTATTAATACTCTCCTAATAGAAAAATATATTGGTATATGGTACTTGGGTTGTTGTATGTTAAAATCTTTGTCAGCTGTTAGGAGAGCGCTACAACAGCGGTCTTGCCTTCCCTAAACCCCATCTATGGGGTAATTTCTGTACATACTTCTACACCTGGTATATCGCTTAATCTGAAAATCAATAAATTGGGAGTTTGGATAATATGACCAAAAGAAATGATGATTGAAATGATTTAAATCCCCTCAGATAAACCTTCATTTGTAAAATGTTTATTTTAAAATGGCATCTTTCTTCATAAAATAATCCAGGAAACAAAAACATTTCTACAAATTTCTAAAATAATTTATAACTTAAATATACAAACCAATAAAAATGCAAAAAGAGTATATCAGAACAATATTTGGTTTTGAAGGAAACTTAAGTTATTCCAAGAATAGATAAAAGAACATTTGAAATCTTCAACAGTTAATTATTTGCCAATTTGGCATACATTGTTAAGATTATAATGCCTATTAAACTGTAAACTATTAACAAGTGAAAAAAAACAACAAAAATATAAGGTGATCCGAAATTGCGTACTTGTTTAAATTGGATATATACATCAGCTACATTACTAACAAAACAATTTCTTCCAAAGAATCGAATTTTGGAAATCTTAATAAAATATCATAGGTGTTAACAAATCATAAATAAACTTTCTGAAAAAAAAACAACATAAATATAAATATATATTCTATGTATTTTGTTCATTGAGTGAATGAAAGCAAGTTAGATTAAAATATAATGTACATGCTATAATTCCAGAAATTATTTTCGAATACGTTTTACTTTGCTTGTACTAAATTGTATGACAAGGTACATACGCTTTCCACATTGGACAATAAACTCTTGGAAATACAGTGTATGTTTTATTTTAATAATTTATCATGTACGTCAGGTATTTACTGCGTGCATCCAAAAATATAATTAAAATGGATATTATTGCAAAAAGAGAACTCAATCTCGATCACCTTAAAAAATATATATTAACAACTGTTCAAAAGTAAGGTACAAGTAATCAGCAATTTATTTATCAAAAATATTCTATAGAATTAACAAGAGGTGTCACGACTGTCTACAGCCTGGTATAGACCGCAGAGTTAGGCATGATATCTTCTTCCATTTCCTTTTAGTATTCTGTGTAACAACTGTCTTCACATTATTTAGTTCTTCGGGATTCTTCTTTATTTCTGGAAAAATAAGATATTTTGTAGATAATTTTTTATTATTTGCATTTGAGTTTTTTAATCATGCATGGGGTTAGCAATATCCTCAGAAAAAATCCAGAAAAGCATTGACGTGAAGATTTTGCACGCTTGTTCAACAATCCATTTCCTCCGGAAATTTCAATACTTTGAACTAAATCTTTTTGAATTGTTTCACAAAATGATTGATTTTCATATTAAGCTGTAATGAATGATGTGGGAAGTTTTATAATTGTCGATGCCTTGTTTTAATCAATCAAAGCATAATAATCAAACTTGACCGGCATATTAGAAGTCGTTGCATCCCCCAGGAGCTTAAGATTGACCATAAAACGGTTTTAAACCATTTGCACAAAGCTGGATTCAAAAAGAAGCTCGAAGTGAGGTTGCACACCAATAATAATAATAATAATAACTGATCTTTATTGATAACAAGTTATCAACCGGCAATCGACCGAGGTCCTTCAGCCCAAGTTATATTAACAAAATCTTAGAGCAAGTTTACAAAAAAAAAAAAAAGGTCATTATTTATACAATTTTACAATATCTTAGTTTTGATAGGTGTTCAGTCTCTGCATTAGCGTTTGGGTTGGGAATTTTCTTCGGGGGCGTTCTACTGGATCATTGTGCATGAGAGTCTTTATATCTTCCAGTTCGTAAAGGCGCTGCTTGAATTTTGTGTTCAGTTTCTTAATTCTGTCTTCTATGGGTTCTATCCTGGTTATCTGATAAAGGAGATCGTTGGGAGGGTTGTACAGTCTGTTCTTTGGGTGTCTCATTTTGGTAATGTCTCTTAGGGATGTTGTCTCTGCCACCTTTAAAATTTTCATCACAGATTCTTTGCAGTTTGCATAAAGGGGATGTCCATATTCAATTAATGGTCTGCATATGGATTTATAGATGATGGATGCTGTTTTCATGTTGATTCCTTCGTTCCTGTATGTCAATTTTCTAAAGTGCTTGGCTCTGCTGATAATTTTCTTCTTTGTATTATTTGCGTGTATTTTAAGGGTTGCTTTATTATCAATTTGAATTCCGAGATATTTTATTGAAGGTGTTGGTTTGACTGATTTATTGTTTATTGAAATGATGGGGGACTGATGATTAATTTTATGGTTGAAAATTATCAGTTGGGATTTTTCTGGGTTAATCTTCAACCTCCACTTGGAAAACCATATTGTCAATGTAGTTATGTACTCTTGTAGATTATCAATGCAGCTTTTCAATGATTTCTCATGTGATATTATTGTAGTGTCATCCGCATATTGTAGTATGTATTGTTTTTGGTTGTGTATTGTGCCCATGTCACTGCAATAGATGTTGTATATCAGGGGCGATAGCGGAGATCCTTGAGGTGTTCCTTGCATAGGGGTGAAGATGGTGGATATTGCTTCATTGATTTTAATTTTTAGTTTTCTGTTCTCCAGATATGCTCTTACTATATGTATCAAATATGCAGGTGTGTCTTTCTTAAACATTTTATATAGTAATCCTTTTATCCACACACTGTCAAATGCTTTATTGTTGTCAATGCAAACTACTGCTGTTCTTTTATTGTTTAATTGTGCATTTTGTAAGTTGGATATGAAGATAGTCAGTGGGTGAACAGTAGCCTTTTTCTTGCGGAAGCCGAACTGATAGTTAGGAATTAATTCGTGGAAATGTTCTTCAAGTTTGTTTTTAATTATTTTTTCAAAAAGCTTTCCAAGTACAGGTAGCAACGTTATGGGTCTGTAATTTTCTGTTTTTTTGTGATCCTTGTTCTGTTTTGCTATGAGGGTGATTGTTCCTGTTTTCCATACTTCCGGAAAGGACTGGTTATTGAGACACCATTTGAATAATTTTGTTATATGTTCATGTATGCTCTGCTGTAGTTTTTTAACGATATTCCACGGTATATTATCTGATCCTGGTGAACTGTTCTTGGTGTTATGTAGCATTTCATAGTAGGTGGCTTCTTCTATTTCGATTGAATCAGTGTTCACAGGTGGGTTGTTAAAAAATTCCCTGTACCAGCCCTCAACCATTGTCTCTGTTTCAACGTCAAAATTCCTATCCTTGCCATATTGAAATACTTGTTTGTAGTGCTCTGCAAATATTTCTGCCTTTTCGGAATCTGTCTTATATTCTTTATTGTTTTCTATGATAGTGGGAATCTTATGGAATTGTTTGTACTTGGAAAGCTTTTTGATTTGCTGATAAAATGTTCTTCCTTTGGTTTTGCTAATTGATTTGCAGGCTTCATTCCATCTATGGATTCTATACTGCTGGATCATTTTATGAATAGCAGAGTTATATTCATTTATTTGGGTTTTAATATGTGGGTTGTGGGAGCGGCGATATTCTCTGTACATTTTCCGTTTGTTCTTGATCATTGAAATTATGAAGGGTGGTAATTCATGAAGGAATGGGTGATGTGTTACAGTAGGTGTATATTTTCGAATACATTCAGATAGTCTATTATTGAATGCTGTGATGTAGTCCTCGTCCATATTTGATTTTCTATGAGAGTGAATGAACTTGGCCATCTCCTCATTCACTTTATTGACCTTGCATTTGTCGAATTGAAACGTTTTTTTCTTTTGAGTTTCTTTTGGCTGTGTATTCATGTCCAATGTAATAACCATTCCTAGGTGATCGGAACCCAGGTCAGGCACAAGCTCTATATCTGTGATGTTACTTTCTAAATTTGTGGAGTATATCAACAAATCAGGAGTACTATCAGGGTTATTATCCATCAAGAATGTTGGAGGTGTCATATATTTTTTGAAGGAACCGCTCTGGAGAAATTTGTTAATTTGTCTATTTTTTGTTCGATTGGGATTGAAGTCGCCAATGATTATAGAATATTTATATAAGGCTGCTTTTGTGAATATAGTTTCGTCGATTTTGGAATGAGGGTGTATATATATCAAAATGATGTGCAGTTTGTCATCTTTAAAAGGGATTGTGAAATGTGTTGCTTCATTGAGGTTGTTATTAATACTAGGTGAATTGTCCTTACCCATTTTCAGGTTGGGGTGGCACTGTACTATACTCCCGCCTCGTGTATTGATAATTGTATGTCCTAGCCTATGTATAATATCCCAATCTCTGTAGGAGATGTTGTGTTCCTTTTTGGTTTTGGCTTCTACGAACATGGCTAATTGTATCTCATTCTCTTCAATGAAGTTGTTGATCAAATATTTTTTTGGTAGATAACTATTGATATTGTTGTAGAGAATTTTAATTTTAGAGTTGAACTTGGCGGTTAATATTGTTGTCGATAGGTTCTGTTGGTGACGGTTCATTCTGATCTTCCACATCGAACATGAGGATATATACTCGGTTTCCTGAAAAAACTGCAGTTGTATCAACTTTAAATTGTGTCAGGAATCTTCTCTTTAGTTTCTGCAGTAGTTCCTCCCTGTTTGTGTATTTGGGCTTGTTCAGTTTTCTCATATAGGTATTTACAATTTCGTCGTGTATAGTTATAGGTGCATGTATTCTGTTATTCTTCTTATGTAAGTCTTCTATTTCCCTGGTCATTTTATTAAGACGTCTTATGGTTGCATTCGGAATACCTTCGATGGGTTTTTTAGGATGTTTTGGACATTTGCCTGACCATGCCTGATGTTCTTCAGAACCGCAGGCACTGCACTTAGGTGGTAGATTAGTTCTGCACTGTGATGTTTTGTGGGCGCCTTGGCATTTGTTGCATTTTGCTTATTGAGTGCAGTTTTCCGTTATATGATCGAATTGTTGGCACTTGTTGCATGGGATTGGTATGGGTTCAGGAGGATGACTTGCATAAACTAGATAGTGCCTATTTTTGAAGAACATTCCCTCATTGAGTAATCTTTCGGATGTTGTAGCTTCTCCTGTGATAATTCTTATGTAAGTTGTGGGCGTATTGTAATTCCTAGATATAATTCTTCGGCAAAATCTGTGCTTCAAATTCAATTTATTAAGATGTTCACTAATTTCTTCATCTTGGATAGATTTTTCCACTCCGGTTATTACTACTGAGAAAGTTTGCTGTGGTTCTAGTCTTTCCTTTCCTTGGATGTAAGGTATTGTCTGTTTAAATTGGGTGATGATTTTCTGGGTTTTCATTTCTTCTAAAGCATTAACGATTTTTTCTTTCTCATTGTTGGATTTGATAAGATAGCCGATTTTGGTTTTTATCACAATATCTGTAGATTCTATAAATTTCTTGTTCCATTCATCTGCCATTTTAATTCTGTCTGTTATTAAGTTTTCATTTGCTGTTAGATAAAATAATTGTTTGTATTCCGTTTTGTTTATTTCGTTCATTCTTGCTGAATAATTCCTAAAGGTAGTCTTGTTGTTGGGATTTGTTTGTGGTTGTACTTCAGTTTTGCCTTGCTGTGTATGGGTTCCTTTAGTAGTTGAAATGTTTTGTGTGGAAGAATGAGATGGGATGTCTGTTTCCATAGCGATACTGTTATCTTGGTTGTTTTTTTGTGGTTCCAGATGCGGTTGGCTAATTTCTGTCTCGGGAGTTTTGTTATCGTTGACTTTTTTGTTTTTGTTTTTAGATAATCCTTTCTTCTTACGTTTCCTATTAGAAGGTTTCTTGAACAATGGATCGTCTGTAGATTCTTCTGAACTTTTTTCATCCGAAATCATTTTTGAGAAAAATTTCTCGAAATCTGTGGCACCGTATGAGTTTGATCGCGAAATTTTAATTTATCGCGTTTCCGAAATATCACACTGATCAAATTCACTGACATGTGCTTCCCATGAAATCACAATCTGAACTGGCACACCAATTATGTGTGCATGTATCGAACTTCCATCTGCGAAACCTTGGCCAAACGGAACGAAATCGACCCATTTCTTAAACAGATGATGACCTTTAAAATGGCAACAAATTACAGAACAAAACGGTGCATATTTGACCCAAAGCAGACAATCCAAAACATGTTATATAAAATCTTGAAGTTCACGCAAAAATAATGGATTTTTCCCCAACCTTTTATATCGGTAAAGTTTCTTACCAATATGTAAAAAAGGAAGAGAATGGATCCCTTCAACCATGCATTTTTCATTTTCATCAGATTTTGCGTTCTGAAATTTCTTTTTTTTCATTGTTTTAAAAATAAACAAAAAATGTTTTACTAAAACCACTGTAACATTTGAATGAAACGTCAAATCGCCAGGAAATTTCTACAGCTATCTTTTGAATGTTAGTACTTTCTAACAATTTTGAAAAATGTTGTAATATGTCATTTAATTACATAGTTTAGATGAACGAACTTCAAATAAATATGGAAAATTTTAATAAAGAAGTCACTTCTAAGACGGGTGAAAAATATAAATAATCGTGATATATCAAGTGATGTCCATAGATGTCTCAAAAGCCCGTAAGCAACTAAGAGTAAATTTTGTTAATATAGATTAATATCCTAAACTATGAGTAAAAAAGTTACTATTAATAATATAGAGAATGTCTGCACATACCAATATTTTATAGAAAGGCCCTAGTAGGGACTGAGTATTTCTGAAATCTTCTCGAATTAATTATATTACACCATTTAAATAAAAAATATTGTAGAAAGAATAACAAACATTCAATTAAAACTTTTTAAAACTATATTAGTATTACACATATTTCCTCTAATGCAAACTTTTTCTTGAAATTAGTAGTTTCAAAGCAAATATGTGGTTCATTCATTATGTAGCAAAAGGAAGTTTCGTTTGAAATATTTTTTTCGGACATACCACTTTAAAAGGGCTTGAAAAGTTTCTAGATTCTTCGAGAAACTAATGAAAGCTTGATTCATTAGTGAAGCCCTATTGACATAAAAAATTTAACCATATAGTCCGTTCATTCTACAAATCTCAAAGAGAAATGTACAAAGTGTTTTCAAAGATGAAGCAGAAAGCCATTTCATGAAAAATCGCGTGCAGAAAAGTTTTACTTTTGGGAGGAATAGAAGGAAAGAAATTTTCAGCTGAAATTGGAGGCGAAGGAACTAACATACCTCCAATAAAATTAATTACATAATATTATGTGGACTGGAAAGTAATGTCGCTTTTTTAAATTGAATTCAAATGAATAAATTATCAACAAGTCTTTATTTTAATCAATAAACCTTCATTCCCAATAATCTTTTGCTGTATAGTGTGCAAATTTTCAATGTCGAATCGATAGAAATCAATTGAAAATATGAATAAAAACAATATTCTAATTTCCGCTAATATTTTATTGACACTACGATCGTTACGTCATACCATGACTTCTTCAGGTGAGTATTACAAGATACTGAGTATACCATGAACAAGAACTTCATTTTATAGTACATGGATATAACAAAAATAGAAGAGGGGGTGAAGAGAGTTTTACAATACTTTTGGGAAACTGAAAAATGGTTCAAAAAAGATTCAACAAAGGGGAGTTACTTAATTCTGTTTGATTATTCAATAATATTTTTCTTTTATGATATCTATTAATTTCTAAAGTTTCTAATAAATTTAATCTAAAACTTTTGTTTTCTAAGTGTAAAATTTCAAAGTTACTATTAAAACTATGTCCTGTGTCTAGAAGGTGCTCTGCGTAGGTTGAATTTCCCTTTTTGTTGCAATAGCATTTTTCATGTTCCCTGAGTCTCGTCTGGAACGATCTTCCTGTCTGACCAACATATACAAAATGGCAAGTACCGCAAGTTAACTTATAAACACCTGATTTCTTGTTCTTAGATGTTTTATCTTTATTATTTTTTATTAGTTTTCCTAGGGAGTTATTCGTTTTATAAGAAATTCTAAAATTGTGAATCTTCTTTAAATATCTAGCTACCTTTTCTGTTTTTGGTCCCAAATATGTCAACGAAATGTATTTACTTTCAATTGGATCATTATTAATGGGATATACTAATTTCAAGGCCAGCTTTAATTGTATTTTTGAGAAAAAATATTCAATAATCGGGACGTTGAAACCGTTGTTCAACGCAATCTGTTTGATAATGTTATATTCTTTGTCAAAATTCTCACGTGACATGGGTATGTTGGCTAATCTATATAACATGCCATTGTATGCTGCTAATTTTTGTGAGTATGGGTGGTTTGATGTGAAGTGAATTGTGCTATCTGTATGGGTTGGTTTCCGGTATATAAATATACTTATAAAACGAATAACTCCCTAGGAAAACTAATAAAAAAAAAATAATAAAGATAAAACATCTAAGAACAAGAAATCAGGTGTTTATAAGTTAACTTGCGGTACTTGCCATTTTGTATATGTTGGTCAGACAGGAAGATCGTTCCAGACGAGACTCAGGGAACATGAAAAATGCTATTGCAACAAAAAGGGAAATTCAACCTACGCAGAGCACCTTCTAGACACAGGACATAGTTTTAATAGTAACTTTGAAATTTTACACTTAGAAAACAAAAGTTTTAGATTAAATTTATTAGAAACTTTAGAAATTAATAGATATCATAAAAGAAAAATATTATTGAATAACCAAACAGAATTAAGTAACTCCCCTTTGTTGAATCTTTTTTGAACCATTTTTCAGTTTCCCAAAAGTATTGTAAAACTCTCTTCACCCCCTCTTCTATTTTTGTTATATCCATGTACTATAAAATGAAGTTCTTGTTCATGGTATACTCAGTATCTTGTAATACTCACCTGAAGGAGTCATGGTATGACGTAACGATCGTAGTGTCAATAAAATATTAGCGGAAATTAGAATATTGTTTTTATTCATATTTTCAAGATGAATTTCCGCCAAGTAAAGACCGGAACAATCATAGAAATCAATTGGTTTTTGAATAAAATATCTCGAGATGCCATATGCCACACACAGAAGCGCCTTTTTGGGATGATCAAATCACCGGATCTGAACATAGAGATATTTGACATTTACGAACAGCAAATGTACTAGGATAAACATCGGAAATGTTTTTGGTCAAATTCAAAAAGCATACAAAGGCGAATATGGCTCTTCTGATATTTGGCAAACTATTTAACCTCAAATTGCAAAAAAAAGGAAAATATTTAATTATCTAGCAGTGAACAAGTCACAATAACCTTAAAATGTCTTTGACATGACTTTGAAGTACAAATGACAATCAAAAATCAACATGTGCAGAAATGACATTACTTTCTGGCCCCCTATTATATACATAATTTTTTTGACATCTTATTATTCTAACCTGAAATATTCTACATATACATATTTCATAAGCAAATTGGGTTTTTCTGAATAAAAAAGACAAATTAATTCAATATCCTCAACCATTCTCAAGCATTTTTTAGAATGTTGTCCTTTAACATTAGAACACAATGTTCACCTGTTCACTATTTTCAATGAAATGGTTTTGTCCAGCAAATTCTCTACATCCTGTCAAAAAAAATTGTTCACCTTTGAAAACACCTTCTATACAATGTGGAAACTAAGTACTTACCATTTAGTTCTCTTTCTGTAATATAATGTCCTGAACCTTCATCATCATCTATATTTGAAAAATCATAGTAATGATCTTCTAAATATGGTAGTACTGTCATTTTGTGTAAACTATCACCTTGCAAAGGAGGTATAGGGACTTCTTTCGCATTCAGTTTAGGGGGCTTTCTATTGAACCATCTGAAAGTATATAAATTATCTCAATACATGAAATAATAAGAAGAGGTTTTTTACTTGATAGAAGGAAAATTACAAAATTTGAATATCAAAACAGATTTAATCTGTTAGTCTCCTATAATTTTAATTTAAAAAAAGTTTTATTAAAAAATTTTCAGAATTAAATTAATATCTTTTATTTAATAAACGTATAAAATCAAAACTCAATATTATACAATATCAAATGGAATAAATAACCCAACAAATATAAATTGTCAAAAAAAATTAATAAATAAATATTTGAAGGAGACAAAATTTTGCTTCTGATCTTACAATTATGAAAACTAATTCCATTTCAAAAATACAAAATATAATTTAAGGACCTCTCAGAAAATATAATTTATTTGAAATATTTAATATATTTAAATATTCAAATAAGTTACTTCAAAAATCTCTCAAAACATGTATTACATCTTTAAAAAAAAATTAGAATTCCGATAAGATCTTCCTACTTCACATTTAAAAAATAAAATAAAAGGGGTGGGTTATGTTTGTTGTTGATTAATTCTATTTTTTAAATGTGAAGAAGAATCTATGAAGACCTTATCGGAATTCTAATTGTTTTTTGAAGATATAATACATGTTTTGATAGATTTTTTGAGTAACTTACTTAAATATATTAAATATTTCAAATAAATTATATTTTCTGAGAAGTCCTTAAATTATGTTTTGTATTTTTGAAAAGGAATTAGTTTTCATAATTGTAAGATCAGAAAAAAAATTTTGTCTCCTTTAAATATTCATTTATTAATTTTAATTGACAATTTATATTTGTTGGGTTATTTATTCCATTTGATATTGTATATCGAGTTTTGATTTTATAGGTCTATTAAATATAAGCTGTGCTTATAAGACATTAATATAATTCTAAAAGTTTTTTCAATACATTTTTTTTTAAATTAAAATTGTAGAAGACTGACAGATTAAATCTGTTCTGATATTCAAATTTTGTGTTGTTTTCCTTTTTTGTTTATGTTAAAATAATCAACAAATTATTAATATTTGTGTAGAGACTATACTCACGGATGTTGCCTAATATCTTGTATACTGAACCTACAGTAAGGGTCTTTATTGAGCATTCCCATCAATAGAGATCTTAACGGGTCTTCAATTTCAGGGGGAATTGTAAAATCTCCTCTTCCTATGCTCTCGAACAACCTGTAGATGTTATCGCCTTCAAAAGGATATTTTCCAGTGGTGATATTGTACCTGAAATATTTTTCTTCACTATCAATCATTCATTCTGATAGATGTTTTTTTTTTAATACAACACTATGTTATCCATTCATCCTATCCAATATACAGATTTATGCTACCGAGCATAAAAATGGGATAATTCCGTAACCTTTCTAAGGTTGAAATACTTGTCGCACGCTGGAGATTCACTAAAGTTTCTCGCAGTTTCGCTTTAATCTGCTATAGCCGCTACAACAGTATAAAGTAGCATTTTAACACTTACAATGGCAACACAACTCCATCAAACAATTTGCAATAGACAGACAAAACTAATGAAACAAAACATAATCTGATAACGGATTCAAGGAACTATGTTACAACTGACTAAATAAATATTTCTAAAATAAGTGCAAATCACGGGATGACTCTCATTTTATGCTCGGCAGTGTATGAAATGAAAATTTTCATTCTCCAATGTTTTTTAAGAAAACAGGTGTATCTACCTGGAAATAATGGATCTGAGTAGCCGTTTTTGAGATACCTGGATGTAATTTTTTGATTTATTACTTTAACTCAACATTAGATTTACCACAAGAATAACCAACATTCCAGCAAGCTATAGGTAGGATAGTTTCTGCTCAAACAATCCAGAACAGGTTGCATAGTTTGAATTTAAGGGCCAGAAGATTCGCCAGGCACCTGCGATTGAGTAGGGAACACCGGGCTGTAAGATATCGTTGGGCTCTTCAACATGAGAACTCGAACGCGCACAGATGGAGACTCTGTCTGTTCACGGTGAGTCGCCCCCCATGGCATTATAGCTTGTCGCGCTGGGGGCGCTTGTCTTGACTAGGACATTTCTTATTATTCTCATTTAATGCAACCATGACGTGATTTGATTCTAAAACCACTGATTGTTTCCTTTGCGACAGCAATTAGCGACAATTGTACGTTAATCGGTAAGAATAATTTATAAATATTTCATTATTTTAATTGTTATATTCATAACATTAAAATTTAAGTGAAATACGATTTTTTCATGAGCTTTTGCATAAAGATTCAAATAGATCTTCTCCATAAAAATTCTCAATCTCCTATTTGGGATTAGAACCTATCCTGCAAATTTCAGTTCACTGAGTTAATTCTTTCGTAAGTTATCGGACTGAACTAAATTTGAGTAGGAATTTTTCATCAGTAGTTCCAATGTTCAATTGTTGCGTCTAGAACTTCTCAAAATTCGGACGAAAAGGGACCTTTGTTTCTGAATGAATTTGTGAACTGATTCAACTTGTGGCTCAATACATGATTAAATAACAAATGACACAAAGTTAATAACTATTATATAATTAGGGGAAAAACTTACAATGTGACCCCAGAACTCCATACATCCACTTTAAAACCAGGAAATGATTCGACGCCATTCGCAATTTCCGGCGGTTGAAAAGCTGGGGAACCTTGTCCTTGAAAACAGGTATCATCTTCTGCAAACAGGTCTATAGTCTGGAAAATAGGAAAAACAGGATTAGAAGACTTTTTCAAAATTCATTAGATCATTCGCATTTGGGAGTGTGATAATAAAATTAAGAGTCTAGTACGAGAAATATGATTTATCAGTTCTACAGGATATCCCAGAGTAGGTGAAACAAACTGATAGATATTAGGACTATAAATAAGTGCGTGCTGAAACAGGGCCTCCCTCTTTGGCCGCTATACATTCATCGATTCATTTTTTGACTTCATCGTAATTGGAGAAGTGCTGTTTAGCTAGGCCATGTTGCATCGACCCGAAGAGATGGTAATCGGAAGGACCAATGTCTGGATTGTACGGCGGGTGGGAAAGGAAGCGTTTCTAAGTACGTTTTGAAGGTCGACGCAAAATGTGTCATGCTGTAAAATAACTCTGTCGCGTCTGTCGGCGTATTGTGGCCGTTTTTCCCGCAACGATCAGCTTAAATGCATCAATCGTCGTCGGTAGTCCTCCCCTGTGATGATTCTGTTCGATTTTAGCAGCTGGCCACACCAAATACAAAGCACGATCTTTCATAACGCTTGAAAATCATATGAAGAGTGATTCATTTAGAGGTACTTTTTGTGGTGGGGATTTAATTGCAGATTGCGCATGCCTCGTGTTAACTGAAGTGATATTTAGGTTCAGTAGTGTTTGACAATTCATAATGGAAAGACTTAGTCCGGCACAGCGTCTACAAATTGTTTAACTTCATTACGAAAATGGGCGTTCTACGAGGAATGTGTATCGGGCGCTTAGAGCAACTTATGGCCCACATAATCGGCCTACCGAACGCACAATTAGCTCTAACATCCGTAAGTTTGAGACCCAATTGTTATTATTGGATAATACTCGACCAAATAGACCACACCCAGCACGAATTGGCAGGCTAGATCGTGTGATATCACACCTCTTGACATTTTCCTTTGGGGCTAAGTAAAGTGGATAAGCTGGCGAAAATTTAGACACTGGAGGTCAATATTACTCGTGTTATTGGCCAAATATCGGGTGTTTTTTTAGAATGTTCCTATATAGGAAGTATCGGGTGTTTTTTTTCAGAGTGATAGAACTTTCGATAGGGATAACTATGATTTGACAGAAGGAAGAAGCCATGTTTTTTGACATTTCTGTTCAGTAAGCACTGACAAAATATCATGGAGAACTCACGCCCGCAATAACGTTTACAAATTGTTCAAATTTATTTTCAAAATCAGTGTTCTATTCGCGAAACTATAGAGCACTTCGTGACATTTATGGTTTACATAATCGTCCATCAGAGCAGTTTATTCGTCGAACTATCGGTAGATTTCGGACAACATTTTCTCTACTCGATGCAACAACAATAACAAGACAAAGAACTGTACGTACAGAAGAAAATATCGCTGCTGTAAGTTATAGTGTTAATGATGATCCAGATTTGTCTATTCGTCGACGTTCACAAAAAGTTGGACTCTGTGCATCCGCCACATGGAAAATTTAGAGTGAAAATCTTGGTCTACACCCATACAAGATCCAACTAGTTCAAGAACTTAAGCCACTTGACCATAATAAGCGTCGTTTTTTTGCTGATTGGGCCCTAGAACAGCTTGAAGTTGATCCATTTTTTTATCGTAAAATTGAGTTTAGTGATGAAGCTCATTTCTGGTTGAACGGCTATGTAAACAGGCAAAATTGCCGTATATGGAGTGAAAACAATCCTCAAGGAGTTCTGCAAGTTCCATTGCATCCTGAAAAATGCATTGTATGATGTGCTTCACACGGTGGAGGCATAATCGGTCCATATTTCTTTAAAAACGATGCTGAAGCTAATGTTACAGTGAATGGTGGTCGTTACAGATGGATGATCAATGATTATTTGTTTCAAAATTTGAATGGTATCGAGCCAGAAGTATTTTGGTTCCAACAAGATGGTGCTACACCTCATGCTGCTACCGTAACAATCGATTTATTGAAAGAAAGAGTTCTTTCTTTCAATTTTGACGTAGTTACGTCAAAATCCGCAATCCGCCATGGTCCGGAGCGGAATTTGCGCCAGCGGCTAAACACCTTTGATTTTTGTGGATCAAGGGGTCAAAATCAATCAAGAAGTCTACCGCTGCGACATTCTCGAGGCCGCAGTACTTCCGTGGGCCCAGCAGCACTTCGGCGACACGCATTGGACCTTTCAACAGGTGTCCGCTCCGGCTCACAAAGCGAAAATGACGCAAGAATGGTGTAAGAACCATTGCTGTCCCGGGTTTCTGCTCAAGTTTTGACACACCAGCAGCCCCCCGATAAGCTGAAAGAGAAGAGATAGGAATTTTGAAGGAAAATTATAGAGAACTTGCGCCAGAACAACTAGGTGAGGGACCACCACAGGTCACCCCTCTCCTCAAAAAGGATCGCCGTGTCGATCCCAACACTCAGTCACTTGAGCAGAGTGTCTTTATAGTTGTGAAAGATCGAAGCATCGGAACAACACAAATAACAGCTTCCCAGCATAGATCCCCAACCTCTTAAGGATTGCTGTTGCTGTTCGACTGCTAAAAGCGAGGCTCCGAAGCATCGTAGAGGATGGGCTTTAAGATCAAAAAGTGGGGCTAGAGTTGGGGGCGAGCAGAGTGAATTTCCCAAGGCCAACAAACTTGTTCAAAACGTCGTAGTCTCCCTTTGTCCTCCAACGGACCAATCAGGACCCCGCAGCGGGAGCTTCAAGATCTAAAAAATGGAGCCAAATTTGGGGGCGAGCAGAGCCCAACCAACTTGTTCGAAACGTCGTAGTCTCCCTTTTTCCTTCAGCAACCATTTAAGATTCTTCAGCGGATAAGAGGACGAAGGTTAGAAAACCCACGCTGAGATTCAGCAGGGTATCGCCTTCGCCAATGAAAGGATCACAAAACTCTAATCGACCGCAGAGTCGCGTGACTGTCACAGGTCAAAGCCACAACTCCCCTGTACGATTCCAAGCCTTGCGGTAGGAAAAGGATGGAAGTGGGACAACGTGATGGAATGGTATGCAAGAAAGAAACAAAGTAAGGAAGTTTGGATCGGGAGTCATCTGCTTTAGGTATCAAAATCATATCCTCCGTTTCATAAATGAAACTAGGACACTCGTTATGACAAGCTCCACCACCACGGCAAGGTACAGAGACAGGGCGACCCGTATTGGACCTTTCAACAGGATTCACAAAGCTAAAATGACCAAAGAATGGTGTTAGACCCATTTTCCGGGTTTCATCACATCTGCAGAATGGCCGCCCTACTCGCCGGATCTCAGAGCAATGGACTACAGCGTGTGGTCGAATTTGGAGCTCAGGGCGTGTACTGAACCCCACAAAAGTTTGGAGTCGCTGAAACGATCCCTGCGTCGGGAATGGGACCGATTAACGACCGAAAAGCTGCGGCTCATTGCCGAAAATTTCAAGAAGCGTCTGAAGCTTTGTATCGCCTCCAAGGGAAGCCACTTCGAAACCGCTTAAATGTATTATTACCAAATGTTTATGTTACTATTATTCGTTGTTGTTTTGTTTAATTTCTTTTATTCAATAAAGTTAAATGAATATAAGTTTATCCGAGGTTTTCTTGTCACCCTGTATAATCGAACTTCAGTCACACTGCATAGCCTCAAATGTTCTTGCACCCCAAAACAGAATGCTCGCTTTTATCTTATCAATATCCTCGAGCTATCTCGGGCTATTATTACAATTATTAGCGAATTAATTAAGGTTTATTTATAATAGGAATCATGCATCATAAGAATGGATGATGCCCCAACAATGCAGATACGAAAGTCGGCGTCCAGCAAGATAATACGTTACAAATATTGACCGATTTAATTCGAGGGACATTCATAACGATTATTTATTAGTAGATTAAGTTATCAAAAAATCTATTGACCTTTCAATATCCGAATCCGTTCGAGGAAACTTTTCAATTTTGTGCGAACAGTTCGAACGGCGTATTATGTGGTTCTTGCCAAAATGTTGTATCCCATAATTCTCGCCTCAGCGACGGTTGCCCTAGCTGGCGTAATTTTCAAAAAAAGGTACATATTGCCAGTTTTTAACGCGAAAAAACTTATCTCCATCAATACACGACATCCACATTTCGTTATTGTTCATTTTAGATATTTTGTGAGATGTGTTACGATTGTTCAGATTTTTCTATTATATTTGTGTTTTTTGTGTTGGTTTAATTCATGAAAAATGTGTTTTAGATGGCTGCTCGACTTTTTGATAGAAAGTGGGAGACGGTAATTTTAATATATTTTTGACATTAAGTTTGTTAGGTTATAAGGATAAATATTGATTCGTCCATTATTTCATGTTCCATGGAAATTCAGATGATTCCTGATGATTTAGGAAGTTTATGAAATTGACATTGTAATTTAAACAAAATAACAACTAATTATTTACTATTAATGTCAATAAAAATAGAGAACTTCTCATAACTGAAACAATACTTCCATGTGCTGACCATTTAAGTTCCATACCTTTGGTTTATAACTTTATATGAAATATATTTCGTGTCATTCAGAAAAAATTGCAACTATGAAAGAACCTCAGTATACGCATTGAAAAAATAAAAACAGAAAAGCTGATTAATCAGACAGAATCAATATAACTCTTGTTAAATTTATAAAATTGTAACTTGATCAAAAATCTTTTGAGTAATCGATTTAAAAAACACAAGAATTCAACTGAATATACAGACAGGGTGTTTCTAAATTGATACGTGAAATTTTAAGAAGTGGTTACTAAGCTGAAATAAATTTTTTGATAACATTAAATAAGGTTATTCTGATTTTCACGAATTTTATTATTATTGTACAACGATTGTTACGAAATATTTTTATGTTGGTATGCGTAGATGATATTTTCTGTTCCTTCATAGGTACAGACAGACTTGAAACAATACTTTTTAAAATAGAAAAAGGCTTTTTACTTGACAGAAGAAATATAACAAAATTTGAATATCCAAACAGATTTAATCTGTCGGTCTTCTACAATTAATTTTAATTTCAAAAAAATTTTTATTCAAAAAACTTTTAGAATTAAATTAATGCCTACATAAGCACCGCTCATATTTAATAGACGTATATAATCAAAACTCAATATACAATGTCAAATGGAATAAATAAACCAACAAATATAAATAGTCATTTAAAATTAATTAATAAATATTTGAAGGAGACAAAATTTTGTTTCTGATCTTACCCTTATGAACACCAATTCCTTTTCAAAAACATAAAACACAACTTAAGGACTTCTCAAGGAATATAATTTATTTGAAATATTTAATATATTTAAATATTCAAATAAGTTAATTAAAAATCTCTCAAAACATGCACTATATCTTCAAAAAACAATTAGAATTCGGATAGTCTCTTCATCGGCCCTAAATAAACTAACAATTACTATATCCTACCTCACAGTGGTAACCAGATAATTGCTTTAAACAGACTAACTTATGTATGTGCTTATGTAGACATTAATTTAATTCTAAAAGTTCTTTGAATAAAATTTTTTTTGACATTAAAATTGTAGAACACTGACAGATTAAATCTGTTTTGATATTCAATACTTTTTATTTATCAATAAACTACATCCTTCAATATTATTCACCATGTAAACTGATTTAACAATCGAGAAATAAATAATTTCCATGATTTGAAATTTGAATATCAAAACATATTAAATCTGTTAGTCTTCTACAATTTTAATTTCAAAAAATTTACTTAAGAAACTTTAAGAATTAAATTAATGTCTTTATAAGTTATTATTGTTAATTGATTTTATTATTTTTTATATGTAAAGTTGAACCGGTCTTATCTGAATTTTAATTATTTTTTGAGGATGTGCTACATGTTTTGAGATTTTTGAAGTAATTTATTTAAATATATTGAATATTTCAAATAAGTTAGTTTTTGAGAAGTTCTTAAAATTATGTTTTATATTTTTGAGAAAAAGTTATTTTTCGTAAATATAGGATCAGAAAACAATACATTTTGTACCAAACAGGGCTTCGTACGTTTGTCTGAAGAGTTCAGTACGCATACCTGGAACGGAACAAAAAATGTTTGTTTATTTATTTATTAATTTTAATTGACAATTTATATTCGTTGGTTTTTCTTAATTCCATTTGATATTGTATGATGAATTTCGATTTAATACGTCTATTAAATATGAACAGTGCTTATAAAGACATTAATTTAATTCTTACAGTTTCTTAAGTAAATTTTTTGAAATTAAAATTGTAGAAGACTAACAGATTAAATCTGTTTTGATATCAAAATTCATTAAAAATAATGAAGACGTTACACATAAAGATGATTAATCGTGAGTTTATAAGTTAACTTGCGGTAATTGCCGAATATAAGTAAGGCAAGAAGAACTTTCCGGCAAAGAATTGGGGAACATCTGAAAAGTTTCCCCAATAACAAAAGGAATTCCAAATATTCGAAACACTTGTTAGAAACAGGACAAACTTTCAAACATAATTTTGAAATTTTAAATATAAAAAGTGAAAGTTATGCCTTAAACCTGTTAGTCACTAGAGATGAATAAATACAAAAAAAAACGGAATAGTAGTCAAAGAACGATTAGACCTAAATAACTCTCCACTGTTAAATATCTCTATATGAACTGGAAAAATAAAAATGAAATAAAATTTGTAAAAATCAGAATAATCTTATTTAATATGGATTTACATCAAGTGAAGACTGATTCAATTAAATATATAATTTTTCGTTCTAAGCTCTTTTCCCTAAGACACTTTGAAATTTGAAGGAAATATTTTTTTTTTATTTAATGTCTTCTATATGGAAAAATTTAGAAAAACGAAATGTGGCAGACAGCTGACGTTAATTCAATGTTCCTTCTTGACAATTTTATTATTCCGAAATACCCGGTGTTTTTTTAGAGTGATAGAACTTTAAATTGACATAAAACACATTTAAATTAAGATTGAAGCCATTTTTTTCTATTTGAAAGATTATTTTATGACATTTATGTTTTAAAAATAATTTCCGGCATATGTCCACCACGACTAGCTTTGAGGAACCGTATTCGACCAGACCAATTTTGGACCACTTTTTCGAGTAATTCAGGCCTTATTTCATCAATAACACGAGTTATGTTGGCTTCCAGAGCGTCTATTGTTTCTGGTTTGTCAGCTTAAACCAATGACTCGACATAACCCCAAAGAAAATAATCCAGTGGAGTTATGTCGCATAATCTTGGAGGCCAATTAATTGAACCATTTCTCGAAATAATGTTATCCTAAATCTTTCTTTCAATAAATCAATTGTTACGGTAGCAGCATGAGTTAAAGCACCATCTTGTTGGAACCACAACACTTCTGGGTCGATACCATTCAAATTTTGAAACAAATAATCATTGATCATCGATCTGTAACGAGCACCATTCACTATAACATTACCTCCAGCATCGTTTTTAAAGAAATATGAACCAAAGATGCCTCCAGCGTGTAAAGCACACCATACAGTTCATTTTTCAGGATGCAATGGAACCTGCAGAACTTCTTGAGGATTGTTTTCACTCCATATACGACAATTTTGCTTGTTTACATAGCCGTTCAACCAGAAATGAGCTTCATTACTAAACACAATTTTACGATAAAAAAGTGGATCAACTTCAAGCTGTTCTAGGGCCCAATCAGCAAACAAACGACGCTTATTATGGTCAAGTGGCTTTAGTTCTTGAACCAGTTGGATCTTGTATGGGTGTAGACCAAGATCTTTACGCAAAATTTTCCATGTGATGGATGCACAGAGTCCAACTTGTTGTGACCGTGGACGAATAGACTGGATCATCATTAACACTATGAGTTACAGCAGCGACATTTTCTTCTGTACGTACAGTTCTTTGTCTTGTTGTTGTTGCATCGAGTAGAGACAATTTTGTCCGAAATCTATCCATAGTTCGACGAAGCTGCTCTGATGGACAATTATGTAAACCATAAATTTCACGAAGTGCTCTTGAAAATAAATTTCAACTATTTGTAAACGTTGTTGCTGCGTGAGTCTTTCCATGATAAATTGTCAATGCTTACTGAACAGAAATGTCAAAAAACATGGCTTTTATCTTCTGTCAAATCACAGTTATCCCTATCGAAAAAAACACCCGATATTATCACAAAAAGGTGAGAAAATCAACCCCTACAATATTCTGCATCAGAAGTTCTCGATGCTATAACATTTTCACATTAAAAAACTGACCGCAGAAGAAAAATTCAATACGCAACTTTTTTGAATCTTGGCTTTTCCTCCTAGAATTGTGAGTTAAGGAACTTTGGTGATCTGTTGAAGTGAAGGTTGGGCCATCTAGAGTTTGTATTTTGAAGCAATGGTTATTTCGAGTCTGGCAACACATCTGTCATTGGTGTTTTGACAGAAAGTCAGTTTAATATTTGACATTAACGAAATGGGTCGATTTACGCCTGAACAAAACTGAGAAATATTAAAAACTTATTTCCAAAGTGTTAAATCTTCTATCCAAACTGTCGAAATATTGTTTAAACCATGTAAAAATATTCAATTTACGATCTGAAAATCTTAAATCCAATATTTGAATGAAAAATTGACCATAATGAAACTTAGTACAGAAAAATTACTCTAGCACTAGTCGGCTGATTTTCCGATCTGTTAAACAGAAGGCGCCACAAATACAAAATTTATATTTTTGTTAGAAATTATTAATCTTCAGAAGATACCTGTCAAAATTTCTTGACGGTCTGATGTTTGCATCGAAAGTTACGTTAGTTTTAGTGAAACAAATTTCACTGTTTCACTCTAATCGGTAAAGAAATTATGGGTTCAAAATTAGAAATAAAGCAGATGAGAGGTACTGAGACATAATCGATTATTGAGTGTTTGGAAATTTGGTTCTGTGTGTGGGTTTCTGATTTCTAAACATTCCAACAGTTTTGTTTATATGTTTGGAAAGCGTGGACTTATTGTCGAATGTTATATAGTATGTTCTTTAAGAAGTAATCTAAAATTCAAGTTTTTCAAACGTAGGCTGCTTGATGGGCATTTATCAAAATTTATCTTATATGACTTATGATATAGGCCGTTTAGAAAGGGTAAGTGTTATTACTTTTTCAAATTATTAAGCGACGTGTCAGCTTTTTCAAGGACAAATGTCTATGCAGTTCTTTTAATGTTTTAGATCTAAATCTAAATCTTCAAGGGTGTTTTCCATCAAAAAACAATGATTTATCAACACTCAACATTTTTTTTTGCGCCATTGTTTGAAGAAACAGCGTGCTATCGTTTTTCCCAAATGTCTGTAATTTTCGAATTTTGTGTCGAAAACAGTCTCAAACAACCGTGTTGGTATCGCTGATAAAAAATCCGAGGTCAAAAATAATTCTGTCCTGCGTTCCGCCTGTAAACACACCAACTTTCCATCTGGCAACATCTTCATTTTGAAGTGTCATCATTAGGCTTTTTATCATAAGAATGAAGTATGCGGTTGGCTCTAGGTGAAATATTATGACAATTTTATTTAAAAAAAACTTCACACAGTTTCTATGTTTCACAGTTTATTCAGAATCCTGACACGTGTTTCGGTCTTTCAACCATCTTCAAAGGAAGTCAAAAAGGAACTGAAGTCAAAATTGAAAAAAGGTTCTTTTATTACACATCTGTGTATTTTTATGGCGCATGGAAATAACAGCATCCAATATGGGGTGTTCCCAAAGAGTATTTGGGAATTTGATAAATTCTCCTTTTCCTCAATAGCTTTTTTGATTGAAAGAATCTCCAAATAGTCCATCAATTTACTCTTATTAACATTATATAGTAAAGTAAAGTGGCATCTTTCTCATTAAAAAAATGATTATTTTCTATACCATGTTCCGCAAAACTTTTTTTTTTTAAATGGACATCTTATGTTCTTTGATTCTATGTTGTAAACATCGGGCTGTCTCTCCTACATATGTTGCCGAAGTTTACAACATAGAATCAAAGAACATAGAGTGTCTATTTTGAAAAACCAGAAATCAACTGGTTTTGCAGAACATTGTATAGAAAATAATCATAATGTTCTCTGATTCTATGATGTAAACATAGGCAACATATATAGGACAAACAGACTCATGTTTGCAACATAGAATCAAAGAACATAAGATGTCTATTCTGAAAAACCAGAAGGAGGAACATTGTATAGAAAATAGTCATTTTTTTAATGAGAAAGATGTCACTTCACTATGTGATGTTAATAAGGGTAAAATTATTAGCATTATATAGTAAAGTGACATCTTTCTCATTAAAAAAATTATTATTTTCTATACAATGTTCTGCAAAACAGGTTGATTTCTGGTTTTGCAGAACATTGTATAGAAAATAATGATTATGTTCTCTAATTCTATGTTGTAAACATAGGCACCACATATAGGTCAGACAGGCCGATGTTTACAACATAGAATCAAAGAAGATGTCTATTTTGAAATAGCAGAAATCAACCGGTTTTGCAGAACATTGTATAGAAAATAATCATTTTTTTAATGAGAAAGATATCACTTTCTAATGTTAATAAGGGTAAATTGATGGACTATTTGGAGATTCTTTCAATCGAAAAAGCCATTAAGAAAAAGGAGAATTCAACAAATTCCCAAATACTCTTTGGCAACACTCCTATATTGGATGCCGTTATTTCCATGCGCCATAAAAACACACAGATGTTCTAAGTGTAATAAAAGAACCTTTTTAATTTAAAGTTAAGTTACTTTTTGGTCTCCTTTGAAGATGGTCGAAAGACCGAAACACGTGTCAGGATTCTGAATAAACTGTGAAACATAAAAACTGCGTGAATTTAAAAAAAATCAAATTAGGGTTTTCTTCAGTACATCATTTCGCTGAAGTTATATAGTTTCTGTATGCTCTGAAAGTGTCAACTTTTGCACCGAATAATGTGGTTTAGCGGGGTCTTTTACTTAAATATGAAGAAAAAGGCTGCCGAAAGTCATCGTATTTTAGTGGATGTTTATAATGACCGTGCTCTAGCTGGACGACTGTGTTAAAAGTGTCTATTATGAGCGGCTACAATCGAACGAAAGGATAACAGGGAAGACCTACCGAGGGCAATTGATGCATTGCCAGAAATACCGCAATACGCCTGCAGACACGACAAAGTTATTGACAATGCTTAGAAACGCTCAAATGGGAAGTCCTATTCCACCCGCCGTATAGCCCAGACATTTCTCCTTCCAGTTACCATCTCTTCCGATCGATGCAACATGGCCTGTCTGAACAGCACTTCTCCAATTGCGAAGAAATCTAAAAATTAATCGATGCATGGATAGCGGCCGAAAAGTCAGCTTTTTTTCGCGATGGAATCAGCAAATTGCCAGAATGATGTGAAAAAATAGTGGCTAGCCACGGACAATACTTTGAAATTTAAATGTGTAACCAATTTTTCACAATAAAGCTTCAAGTTACGACAAAAAACCGCACGAACTTATTTATACTCTAATATCTTTTGATGCAAACATTAGATCGTCAAGAAATGTTTACAGTTATCTTTTGAAGGTTAGTACTGTCTAACAGAAACATTATTTCAGTATGTGTGGCGCCATCTGTGAGTCAGACCGAAATCTTAACAGCAAACGTAATAATGTCATATTATCAGAAGAATAACTCTAACGTTCATGTTGGAAAACAAAATTGTCTCTACTGATCAACGGCAAACTTTCCCAAGAAAAAATGAGCGACCGCTTCAAAGCCCCAAGATTATTGTTTGGGACGCGATGCTCACCAAAATGAATAATCAGCACATGGATACCGATTTCAAATTTTTAGTTTCATCTCATTAGATGGCGCCACTTGTCTTTCATCAAATGTTTCAATTGAAGTTACAAGATTTCAAATTTTCAGCAGTATCATGTTTTCAATAAGATGGCACCACTTGTCACTTATGAAATGCTTCAACTGAAGCGATGTTTCAAATTTTTAGCTCCATCTTGGCTTTTTTAAAAGATCTTCCGGTTTGTGTTACATATACGCTACCATACTGATGGCAACTTAATTTATAAACTCCCGAAGTATTAAGCAGGTCGTTTTTGTCTTTAGCATCAAGAGGTTAGAAATTTTATGCGAGGGTGTGAAAGGTATTTTTATGGTCGTTATTGAAATTATTTGAGATATTTTTCGTGAAATTGTTGCAAATTATTTCTTATTTTAGGAGTGGGGTAGATATACTGTTTCAGAACGAGTTGATTTTTTTGTTTATGGGAGAATTTGTATTTTTTGTTTCGAAATTATTGTTTATGGCTATTAGATGGTATTTAGTTCCCTTTTTAACGCGATATTATTTAAGGGAATTGAAAACGTTCTTTGATCTTTGAATATATATCAGAGAAAATCTCATTATTGTTCTTAATTAAAGATAAAATTTTTTTTATTATCAGATTATAGTTGCATTGTAAACTTGACCTTATGGTGCAAACCATTTAGATATTTTTTCATGTTTTCAATAAGAAGGCGCCACTTGTCATTTATCAAATGCTTCAACTGAATCCGTAAGATGTTTCAAATTTTAAACTCCATCTTGGCAACGGTTTCATGTTTTCAATAAGATGGCGCCACTTGTCATTTATCAAATGCTCCAACGGCATCCGTAAGATGTTTCAATTTTTAAGCTTCATCTCGGCAACGGTTCAATGTTTTCAATAAGATGGCGCCACTTATCATTCATCAAATGTTTCAACTGAATCCGTAAGATATTTCGAATTTTAAGCTCCATCTTGGCAACGCTTTCATGTTTTCAATAAAATAGCGCCACTTGTTACTTATAAGATTGCTTCAATTGAAGCCGCAAAGTAATTATTCCCTAAATTTTCTGACGATCACTTTTTATTAAATGAATGAAGTGTGGTTGGCTCTAGGTGAAACATTGTAACAATTTTATTTAAAAAAAATTCACACAGTTTTTATATTTCACAATTTATTCAGAATCCTGACACGTGTTTCGGTCATCTTCAAAGAAGTACAAAAAGTAACTAAACTTAAAATTGAAAACGTTCTTTTATTACACTTCTGTGTATTTTTATGGCGCATGGAAATAACAGCATCTAATATAGGGGTGTTGCTAAAGGGTATTTGGGAATTTGTTAAATTCTCCTTTTTCTCAATGGCTTTTTTGATTGAAAGAATCTCCAAATAGTCCATCAATTTACCCTTATTAACATTATATAGTAAAGTGACAGCTTTCTCATTAAAAAAAAATATTATTTTCTATACAATGTTCTGCAAAACCGGTTGATTTCTGGTTTTTCAAAATAGACATCCTATGTTCTTTGATTCTATGTTGTAAACATCGGCAACATATGTAGGACAGACAGCCCGATGTTTGCAACATAGAATGTCTAATTTGAAAAACCAGAAATAAACTGGTTTTGCAGAACATTGTATAAAAAATAATCATAATGTTCTCTGATTCTATGATGTAAACATAGGCAACATATTCTATGTTCCTTGATTCTATGTTGAAACTTCGGCAACATATGTAGGACAGACAGATCTTATATTCTTTGATTCTATGTTGTAAACATCGGCCTGTCTGTCCTATATATGTTGCCTATGTTTACAACATAAAATTATAGAACACAATGATTATTTTCTATACAATGTTCTGCAAAACCGGTTGATTTCTGGTTTTTCAAAATAGACATCTAATGTTCTTTGATTCTATGTTATAAACATCGGCAAGTCTGCCCTATATATGTTGCCTTTGTTTGCAACATAGAATCAAAGAACATAGAATGTCTATTTTGAAAAACCAGAATTCAACCGGTTTTGCAGAACATTGTTTAGAAAATAATTATAATGTTCTCTAATTCTACGTTGTAAAAATAGGCAACACATATAGAACATACAGGCTAATATTTCCAACATAGAATCAAAGAATATAAGATGTCTATTTTGAAAAACCAGAAATCAACCAGTTTTGCAGAACATTGTATAGAAAATAATAATTTTTTTAATGAGAAAGATGTCACTTTATAATGTTAATAAGGATAAACTGATGGACTATTTGGAGATTCTTTCAATCAAAAAAGCCATTGAGAAAAAGGAGAATTTAACAAATTCCCAATCAGTCTTTGGGAACACCCTCATATTGGATGCTGCTATTACCATGCGCCATAAAAATATACAGATGTCCTAATAAAAGAACCCTTTCAATTTTAAGTTTAGTTACCTTTTTTACTCCTTTGAAGATGGTCGAAAGACCGAAACACGTGTCAGGATTCTGAATAAATTGTGAAATATAAAAACTGTGTGAATTTTTAAAAAATAAAATTGATCACTTTTTAGTTCAAAAGTTATAGACATTATAGTGAAACAACTTTTGTCATTTTCAAATCAGTAGAAAAAAAAAGTCTTTTGTATGTTGAAAAAACATTGCTTTTTGATGAGAAATCGACCATTATTGACCGATAACGCTCTGGTAGATCAAATGAGATGATTAGATCGAAATTTTATCTATCAATGTACCAGCCTTTTCTATTGATTACGAGTTTTAATAATCACAAATTTGGACTAATTTAAACAAGTTAATTATATACATTCAGGTTCAAGATATATATTGAAGGTGGTTGCTATTTACTATCTCCAGTAGATAAAACTACTAGAGATCTTTTGAAAAACCGTCGTCATCGTTATTATCACCTGAACCTAAATGAATTATAAGCGCTTCTACATAATTGTCTAACACTATTTACAAGTGTTTATCTTTTACAAGATTTATTTATCACAAATTAGAGAATTGTTAGATCCATTCCAGCAAATGTTTTGTTATTAGCTTTTCTAATGATACTTGATTTCCATCGATAACGCGGTAATAAGTTCGAGCGGTTTTTTGGCGAAAGTTTTATTTAATAAACTATCATCAGACAACTGATGAGTTGTCTGATGATGGGATAGTTCATTTCCCGAAACTCGAGTGACAAGAAAATGTGTAATATATCTTTTTATTGGTAGTAAAACATAGTAATTTCTACAATTTGTTTTAATTATGATCAACTACCAAATAGTAACGGCTGACACAATTCAGTTCTTGAAACTGGTCTATGCCTCATATCCATGCCATTTCTTATCCTCTTTATTGTCTCATATACAGCACTTTTTCCCAGTTCAGTCAATTGCTCTAATTTTTTAACTTTTCGAAAACCTTTTTCTATACAAATATTCTACCTGTTTTCTTGTTGCAACATTATTTAATAAATTGTATACCTATTGACAATCAACAATATTTGACAAATAGAGTTGCCATGCAACTTAGGCCATAGCCAACTATCTGCACAACTATTTTATACGTTACTTTTGTCTTAGAACATTACAAAAAATAAGTATATTCAAATTATGAAAAATAATCAATTCCTGATACTTTTTAGACGGTTTATACTTGAGGTTTAGGCCTTTGTTTTCCTTAAGCAAAATCTCGAAACGCTCATCAAAATCATGTTTTTCATTTCATAATATATTCTGCATATGCTGAATCTTATTATTTTTTATTATTATTGTGGAAAGATCGCCTTTTTTGGCAGGTACTATATCATCCTTGGTAAATATCTGATAACTTTGATTTATTTATTTTGGGCATAGGCTTTTAAACTTTTCCCAAACAATTATTGGTTCTGAAGCATATGCTAATGTTTATGTTATTGAGGAACTTCTCTGTTTATAGGTAGGGTTTACCAAGGTAGCTGAGAGAATTGAATGTTTTTTCGGTTTTTAACATAGGGTATATTTCGTATGTTTATACTGTTTTCTTGCAATCATACTGTCTATTATTGATGGCAAATAGGCGATATGAGTTGCTATTTGTTTGATTAAATTCATTATTCTTGTCTATTATGCTACTACAAATTGAATGGTAATACTCTGTGTCGAATTGATATTCTGTAATTCAGATAGACTTCTATCCTCGAAATCTGAAATGGTAAAAGTTTGGGGAAAAGAAATCCATAATTTTTTTGGTAGATGGCTGTGGTGATCGATATCTCGTAAAGTATCGATCGAACAATTTCAGACTTACGCTCCTTGTCAAGGTGACATTTCACACTACGACAATATTATATTAGGAGTGCAAATAAGTTTCCGCCGTTTTATTGTAGATGGCGCGGCACGGAGTTTCGGTTAGCTTTCGCAGATGATAACCGGCTTAAAAAATAGTTTGGACATTCAAGAATAACATAACCTATTAATATCATTGATTTTATATTGGTAAAATATAATTTTCATAAGTTGAAAATGTCATAATTTGAGCCAAGTAAGCGTCATTTGCGGGAAATATTAGTTTACTTCTTTAATTTAAAGAAATCTGCTGCTGAGGCGCATCAATTGCTATTAGAAGCATATGGTGAGGGTGCTTTGAGTGAGAGAACGTGTCGAGAGTGGTTTCAAAAGTTTAAAAACGGTGATTTCGACGTAGAAGACAAAGATCGCAGTGGAAGGCCAAAAATTTACGAGGATGCAGAATTGGAGGAATTATTGGAGGAAGATTCATCTCAAACACAAAAAGAACTTGCTCTAACATTAGAAGTCACTTAGCAAGCAGTCTCACATCGTTTAAAATCATTAGGAATGATTCATAAACAAGGAAATTGGGTTCCGTACGAATTAAAGCCCAGAGATATTGAACGCCGATTATGAAAGCGACTCCCGTGAAAAAGTACTTGGAAATACTTGATTGGAAAGTGTTACCCCACCCGCCGTATTCGCCAGACATTGCACCGTCCGATTATCACCTGTTCCGGTCCATGGCACATGCTCTGACGGCGCAGCGGTTCACATCTTATGAGGATACCAAAAATTGGGTTGATTCGTGGATAGCCTCAAAAGACAAGGAGTTCTTCAGACGTGGGATTCGAATGCTGCCTGAGAGATGGGAAAAAGTGGTTGCAAGTGATGGGCAATATTTTAAATAAATTCATATTACCGTTCTTCTATAATAAATATTTAATTTGTGTTAAAAAAACGGCGGAAACTTATTTGTACTCCTAATAGAAAAACGATAGTGGTCAAAGCTTGGTTAAGCATTACTTCTACTTTCAACAACCGGAACGTTCGAAGCTAGCGATTGACCAGAAAGGGCCAGAACTGACTAACAGAAGAGGTGTTGTGGTCAATCAGGACAACGCAAGGCCACACATGTCTGTAGTGACTCACCAGAAAGTCCGGGAATTTAGTTGGGAAGTTTTAATGCATCCACCATATAGTCCGGATCCTGCTCCAAGCGAATACCACCTTTTTCTCTCATTGCAAAACTTCCTGAGTTTTGGCATCAAGAAAAAGATTGTGAAAATCGATTACTAGAGTTTTTCGCCAATAAGGACCAAGACTTCTATGCGAGAGGCATTATGAAGCTACCTTCAAAATGACAACCAATTATCGAACAAAACGGTGCATATTTGGCCCAAATCGGACAATCCCAAACATGTTAAACAAAGTCTTGAAGCATATCATACCCAAATTCTGAAATTCGGCATGTGCTCTATATACGTTATGCTTTTTCAGGCATATAAAAAGTGAATTGCAAACTCTGTACCTTTCATTAAGTTTTCAATTATCTGAAGATGGGATAATAACCCCGAACTGCAGTCACAAAACAGCGTAAACTTGAAATTTTTTGGTAATAGAAGTCATTTTGTTATATCAATTGTAGAATCTGTGAACGTGAGGTAGTAGGGGGTAGCTGATTATGACGTCATATGCGAACTGTTAGTGTAAACTTGATTATTACAAAAAGCAGAAAAATGGATGTAAAAAAAAATTTATTCATAAAATTTTGAATTTAAATGTTATTCTGTAAGAAACTCACCTCAGCCACCCCTAAGTCTGAGATCTTTAAGTCTCCTTCTAACGTAAGTAACAAATTGCCAGGTTTAATATCCTTATGAATAATCCTCATGCTGTGCAAGTATTCCAAACCATCGATGAGCTGAGTGAAATAGCCGTGAGCCTGATGAAGGGGAAATTTCTTCTGCGAAGTTGACTCTAACATTACCTGTAGGCTCCCAACGCAAAATTCCATTATTAAATACATTTTTTGCTTTTCATCATTATAAATTACATCGACTAGACTGATAACATTTTTATGGTTCAATTTTTTCAATAAGCTTATTTCTCTGAAACAAAGGGATATAATAATAACATATTAACACCACCATTATTGAGTTACTTATAGTATTTTTTTTTTCAGTTTGAGAGATGCGCTTCGATCTTGCTTTGACTGGATGATAGAGGTGAGTAGAAAAAAATAGGAATTAATCTCTGAAGAATTTGAAAAGAGATAGGTCGTCGAAAATGTACAAAATCCTTTTTTATTTATCTCTTTATACAAATAGTATTCAAAAATTTATTTTTTCCACTATTTATTGAACTTTGACATATCAGAGAATTACCCCGCATACACAAAGCCTTGGCGATTAAAATCTCTCGATATGAGTCCATCTAAATGATGTTTGTTTGACACATTCCTCCTGGGACACTCTGTATATGTCTTAAAAATGCTATATTATTTCTAACTATCCAATTCGTTCAAATTTGATCGACGTAGTATGGTATACTAATAAAAGATAAGATTTTGGTTGTTTTGAAGCTGAAACACAAAATACAACCAAATTTTGGAAGCATTCACACTATATTAATTAAATGAATGAATGAATTTTTTTAAATACAATCACTAGATTAATGTTTATTCTATATATATATATATATATATACATTTTTCAACATAATATTCGTTTTTCTTACATCTAACAACTGGCAAGGAAACGCTATAATATTCCTTACTTCCAATAATTAACAGGTAGAATCAAATCACCCCAATTCTTTCTCGATTTGGTGGTCTTTAAGGTTCAATTTACATTACACTTTACGCATGCCTAGATTCTACAGAATTTATAAGAAATTTGTACCAAGCATGCAGATCATTCAATTCAATTGTAATCAAAAGATTAACCTCACAATATATTTCTACCATCTACAGTATATAATGCTAGATCGAATTTAAAATACTCTAGTAGGTAAATATCTTAACAATAAGAAAAATTAAGTACCTTTCAACATTTTGCTCTCCATTCGGTATTCGTCGTAATTTTCTTCTTTTTAAAATTTTCACAGCTCTCCTACAAAGGTTTTCTGAATCTAGCATTTCCTTAACTTTACCATAAGATCCCTCCCCCAATAAATCACCCATTACATATTTTCCGACCAATTTAAGTTTCCTTTTTTTGGTCTCATATAAAATTTGGTTACTATCTACTCGATGAAAGAAATTTGATATATTTGGGAAAGATAAATCATCATCTAAATCCAAGTTGTCATTCACCCAAAGGATAGGTTTATCTGAATCACTTAAGGGTCTCAGCTCTTCATCACTTTCTACCCTAAAAATCCTATTTGTTACTTCAGTTTCTTCTGGGCTTTCCTCCTGATTATCATTTATATTACACATATTTCTGTCCATTATTATTATAAACTCCCGCAATTAATTAATATCATCAAATTCACTGATCATCAAAACACAAATTTTCTTGATTAGTCTTAAATTATTTCTTCAATCCATTTTAAAAACACTTTTGTTGACGATTCCTATATTAAATTCTCACAGAACTTCAAAATTCACAGCAACAGCTGTTTTTAGAAAACTTTAATCATGTCAAATGTCAATAAATATCTTCTATGGTTGACAAGAATGGACTAAGCTATTCATATAACTGAAATTTTCGCATAACTAGGCTAGAAAATAAATATTATCTTGAAACTTATCTCTTGCAGCCTATAAACTCTTTAAATAAACTAAGAGATAACAGATAAATAACTGACGTCATTGAAGTATCTCATATTCTACTACTGCGGATATACAACTTCCTCAGTGAAATTACTGATACTAGGCTCGGATATTCTTATTTTTATCTTTTCAATGGTTCCTGAAAGTCACCTTGATAATATTCAAATCGTGATCAATTCAAATTGTTTTCTCATGATACTTTATTTTTAAGACATCTTTTAAACGAGTTGGTCTTTATGAGTATTAAGTAAGTGAAAAAAATAATAAACTACTTTTCATTCATCGTGAAATTTATCTCTTCAGCTTTCTTCATATTGAACATTTGGTGGAAGATTCTTGGAATATACTTATTAAAATTTTTTATGATACCTTGACTGATAGCAATAATTAAAAGTTTTTTGAGAGGTAATTTGAAAACAACAAAATAATTCCAGAGAAATTTTACTTAAAACGCGTTATTAGTTGTGTAATATATGGGTATATTACCGTTTATAGGTTTCCATTACAGATTGAATGAATAAAATTTCAATGATATGTATATACATTATCTATTAAACATATTGATATTAAAAATTTTTCTTCAGTGCTGTAGGTGGTGTGACAATTGGGAAATAGGGACATACTCGTCAACATCTAATTTAACTATTGGAAGCGATCCTACAGACCGATTTTCTGTTCGTGAATTTATACAATCTAGCAAATCAGCCCAATCACCTACCGTTACACCTGAGGAAGAAATACCTTTGAATGAATTCTTAGAAACAGTAGAAGAAGAAAGATCTTCTCAAATTTCAACCGAAAGCTCTCAGCAAGCTGTTGAACTCGCTGCTGACAGTATTGCTGAAATTTGTGGCTCTACATTGTCAGTAAATACAGGAAAAGCCAGAAAGTCTGATAAAAAAAAAACAGGTAGCACTGAAAGTTCTCCTTCAATTTCCCTAGCAAGCAGGCAACAGTCCCCATCTCTAAGTAAATCTAAGAAGCAGAAAAAGAAAACCGATCATGTTAAAGTAAATATCGAAGAGGAAGATAATTCCTTCTTTCTTGTAAAAGAAAGGAAAAATCGGAAAAGCAACTCACCAGAGAAATTAGCCGCATCAACATCGGGTGAGTTTTCGTTATATTAATTTATACTACATTTTCTGCTACTTGATAAAAATAATAATAAATATTTCTAATCGTGGATTCACAAGAGGTTAATAAATAAATTATTAAATAATTAATAATTATTCAGGGTATTTTCTTAAATGAAATTTTTTTTTATCATTTCACTGTTGGTTGAAAATTAACAGTGCTGTGACCTAAAGAGGAGTAAGGTAGCAGTAACAAAGCCTAACTAGAACACGACTGAACTCCTAACTCGTACAAGCTGAAAAAAGCTTCTAGGGGATCTTCACAGAATATCTATTAGGAGTCCAAATAGGTTTTGATAACAGATGACGCTAACATTGAACGATAACGATTTCCATTGACGGTTACCGCCTCATGAGCTTTGTTGAAAAAAAAAGGTCCAGTGACTCCTCCACCATAAAATCGGTAGCAAACAGTAAGTTTGTCAAAATGTAATGGCAGTTCTTGATATTCTTCAGGTTTATCACCGCTCCAGATACGGCAATTCTGCTTGTTAACATAACAGTTTTACCAGAAATGAGCCTCATCATGATTTTTCATAATAAATTTGAATCCCACGATTAAATGGTAGAAATTGACAAAAACAACTGTCGATGTCACAAATAAGCAATGGCGGCCAAACGTGAATAATGTCAATTTAAAAATGGGGTGTTCCCATTGAAAAACCTTTTACTTTTACACCTGGTATTTGATTTTCGTCATCTTTCAAGATCATTTATGCAACATTTGTGAAAAAGTGGAATTACTACTCTGTCAAGAAAGTACCGGGAATTTTCATTTATTGGATCGCCTTCAAAATAGGCTCCATTTGCTCCAATACATCTATGCCAACAGCACTTCCAATTATCGAAACATTTTTTATAGGCGCTTTCCGGGATGGACTTTAGCTCTCGCGCCGAATTTTGTTTTATGGCTTCAATCGACTCAAAACGGGTGCCACGAAGGGGCAATTTTAGTTTTGGGAAGAGGAAAAAGTCGCAGGGAGCCAAATCCGGCGAATACGGTGGTTGCTGAAGCACGTTTGTTGAGTTTTTGGCGAGAAAGTCAGTCACAATCGTAGCTCGGTGAGAAGGCGCGTTATCGTCATGCAAAATCCATGAGTTGTTCGCCCACAAATTTGGCCGCTTCTTACGGATACGCTCACGCAAACGTTTCATAACGCCTAGGTAATACTCCTTGTTTACCGTCTGACCCTCTGGAACGAATTCGTAGTGCACCACTCCACGGATATCGAAGAAAACAATGAGCATCACCTTCATTTTCGGGCGGCTTTGGCGTGGTTTTTTCGGTTTCGGCTCATTTTTTTCCACCCATTCCGATGATTGCTAGCTTGTTTGCATATCGTACTCGTAGACCCAGGTCTCATCACCAGTTATAATGCGTTCCATGAATGTAGAATCGGAATTACAGCGATCCAGCATGTCTGAAGCAACCTGTTCGCGATGACGTTTTTGAAGAAAATTTAGGTCTTTCGGTACGAGTCGTGCGGCCACCGTTCTCATGCTCAAAATATCAATCAAAATCGTACGTGCGGACTCGTGGGATATCTTAAGATCATGTGCTATCTCTCTCAAGCTGGTACGACGGTTTTCCAGCACCCTTTCCTTAATTTTATCGACGTTATCTTCGATCGAAGCCGTCGATGGGCGACCACTTCACGACCGTCCTTGAAGGCTCTGTACCACTGATATGCACGAGTTTTCGATAGAGCATTATCACCAAAGGCCTTTTGCAACATTTTCAATGCATCGGCACACGAAAATTCATTTGCAACACAAAACTTTAAACAAATTCTTTGCTCAACGTAATCACCCATAGTAAAAATCGGCACGCACTCTGACATCGACTGACTTAATCAGCTGTTGCAAACACACTAGTTGACAGATCCCGCTCAAGCTTGGCATAGTAATTAAGGACAGTGGTACCAACCTAGGAAAAAAAATTGTTACATGCCTCATTGCCCCGCCAGATTTAAATCGATAATTCCCGGTACTTTCTTGACAGAATGTAATTTTATGTTCTGATTATTTAATATTAACTTATTATTTTAGCAACTCCAGAAAAAACATCTCCGAAACCAAGTCCACTAAAGAAGAATCTACCTAGGATTCCTTCACCCGATATTCAACCCTACAAACCAAAATATACAGAAAAACCAAGTAGACAAGTTGACAGTAGCATCAGTTACGCTCAGGTGGCTTCAACTTCTGCCATTGTTAGTGCAGCTGCTCTTTTCGAACTTAAAGAACCGGAACCCCCACGACCAACGACAATTGAACAGAGTAGACAAATCTTAGACTCATCTGAAAGTAAGTCTGGGAGTCCCGTAATTTTTCAGACAACGTCAATTGTTCATAGGGTTGATGTAACAGAATCCGAAAACTCCAGAGCTAGTCCTGAAAAACAAAGACTTGAAATACACCCCGAACAGGTGGAAAGTAATACAGGAATAATTCAAAGTACTGTAGTGGAAATTAACAGTCCTAAAAAGGAAGAATTACAACAGGAAATAAAAGGAAATTCGGATAAAACTGTTACCTTTGTAGAGGAAAGGAAATTACTGAAGGGTGAAAGTGAAGAAGTGACCGAGGGAAAATCAATATTAGACGACGATCTTTCACCAATAGATTCATCAGAAAGGTCAGATAGTAGAGGGGACGTTGTAGCTGATGACGAATTTTCAGAAAGTACAGAAGAAATAAAAACAACGGTACCCACTTCTTCAAAGCATTCACCTGAAAGTGAAATTTATTCTGGAGAAAAGCAAGGTGAATCTGAAGCAGAAATAAGGGAAACTTCTACTAGCCAAAACAGTCAAAGTTCCATACGATTCGGTGAAAGGAACCCTTTCAAGGAAGATTTCATTGAGGATTACGTAGCTACTAAAGGTAAATTTGTGCCACCAGCATCAGACTATTTAAGGAGCTGTCAAAGCACAATTGCCGATATTAATTCAGATATTCTAGATAATGAAGTAGTAAAAGATTCTTCAACAATAAATTTATCCGAAGGAGAAGATAGAACAACAGACGATGAAGAAAATTTACTAGGAATAAACAAACCGCCACCACTTATCGCTCAACCTCCTCGATATATACCAGAAAAATCAACGGAAACTGAAATTTTGTATTCGGGAGAACAGAACAGTCCTAGTGAATCCGGGACAAATATAGGAATAGCTTCTACAAGCCAAGTAGACCAATGTGAACTATCATCAGTTGACTCTTCAAGCGTTCTAGTCGTCCCTATCAATCATATGTTCATTAAAGAGTATATAACATCTGCAGCAACATTTCACCCAAATGTCATAGAGCTAGAAAAGTACGAAGACCAAGAGAAGAAAAGAATTGCTCTAATCAAGGCGGGAATCTTGCCACCTGACCCGGTGGAATTTGTAAAAACAAAATTCTGTAGCGATTTTGAATCTCTGCCACGTTCAAAATCAGATGAAATAAGTTCAAGATTTGACCTACGACCCAATACTGAAAGTAGCAGATCTGAACTAGCTGACGAAACGGGTGTAGCAATTGAGATAAACTATTGTAGCGGTGGTTCAACGGATCTTTCATTAACTGCTAAAGAGGAATTGGGCTTACTGCGTGCTCAAGAGCAAATGCACTTACTGCGTGTTAAAAAGGATATAAGTGAAGACAGTTTGGAAATAGCAGCTAGGCAGAGAAATATAAGTTGTTCCACAACAGAAGATCAGAAGTCTGAATTAGAGGACTTACCTGTTGAGGTACCAAGCGACGGAACATCAGAAGACTTAAGTGACGACGATTCAGAGGAAAATCGCGAAAAGAAAATAAAGAGAAAACCTACTAAGATCAGAAGGGGAAAACGTAGATTATCTGTAGAAAAAACAACAAAAAGCCCTGTTCTAAGAAGAAGTCCAAAAAAAACACAAGGTGAAGAAGCTGGTCCAAGCTTGGAACAAACAAATCCCGCAGAAGAAAGTCAAAATCCACCAATTGAAAGCTTGGTTAGTGAAGAAATACAAGAAGAAAAGAAGTTCATTCAAGAAGAACCAGACGTTGAAAACCAAGCCGTTTACAAACCAGATTTTACAAAATTTGTGCAGACAGGTGCTCCTGAAAATATGGACACTTTTAAGAAGGAGCACCAAAAAGTTGGCGAAATGCCATTGAAAGCTAAACCGGATACCTGTGACTTTTCCAAAAAACATATGGAAAAGTTAGAGCAAAGAGTCCAAGTCAGGGTTCTGACCCTCAACAATGAAGAATTCAAGGAATCTCTACTGTACAGGCTGGAGAAAAAATGGGTGATAGAATTTCGATTGGGACCTACGCTCTTTGGACGGAAGATCGATATCTATTGCAACTTCCCCGAAAAAGAAAATGGCAGATTGAAGGAGTTCAATAGAACCCAGTATCAATGTTTGGCATGGAAGCATGATGGAGATAGTGAAAATTCTGATGATACAGCCCTTTACGCTCAAATTGAATGTAGCATTTCTGGAAGTTTTCACTATTACTTTATTGATAACAGGTAAAAAAATTTTGTTTTTCATCTTTTCTATAATTTTTTTGTTATTTATATCGCTCTAAAGAATTTCAGTCAGAGAAAGTTCTTTCTTGACTTGAGCCATCAACCTTAAGTTCTTCAAATTGAATCTGACATTGTCATCGTAAAGTTGACATTTTAAATGATGTTATGTTATTTATGGCGAGCGGGCGTCTGTCCACCCTACCACTGCGTCCGCACGGACTATTGTGGTTCACCCCTAATTTATATCTCCCCGACGAGATCCAGTTTTTGGATAAAACCGATAATCTTGTTCAGGGGTAATTTTTTTCAGTTCGCTGTGTGCTATAAAAGCCTGGCCAAAGACCTCGAATCTGATGCGACTCACCGCTGGGCACTCTGAGACGATGTGCATGGCTGTTTCAGTGTCCTCAAGACACAGCCTGCATTCATTGTCTTCAGCCAGACCGATTTTGTGCAAATGTGCTCTCAGTATGCAGTGACCTGTCATAACTCCGACAAGTGTTCTTAGTTTGGCCCTATCCAGACCCAGCGCTAGGTTCGCCATCTTTTTGTTCGAAGCTGTTCCAAGGAACAACTTCGAATGTTTCAGGCCAGAATGGCTCCGCCAGAAAGACTGTAGCCTTGAGTTATTCTGCCTGTTATCGCCTCGTTAGCCACGTCATATGGTATTCCCAGGAATGGTTCCGGTCCTACCAGAGGCAGCGCAGCTCCAGCAAATGCCAGCCGATCTGCCTCCTCGTTACCCAAATAGTTTGAGTGGCTCGGTATCCAAACCAGAGTGACTCCGTTATACATACCGAGCCTGTTTAAAGCCGTGCGGCAACTCCAGACTGTTTTAGATGTAAAACAGCTGGATTCCAAAGCTTTTAGTACTGACTGACTATCAGTAAATATTTTGATTTTACTGTGGTGGATTTGCCGTTTTATCAGCAGTTCCGCCGCGGTCTCAATGGCAAATATTTCTGCCTGGAATATGGTTGCGTTTTGACCGAGACTCAATGAGATGTTAATTCTAGGTTTGCTCCCACAGACCCCGCTCCTGTACCGTTCGTCGTTCGCGAGCCGTCTGTGAACAAGCCAAGGTCAGTTCTCGATAGAACTTCTGCATGCTGGGTCCATTCGTCCCGGCTGAATGATTACATTGAAATTCCGTTCCTGGCTCGTGATTTTTTACATTAGATCCGAGGGCATCGATAGGATACTGTTCGTTAAAAGCTCGTCGAGCAGTCCTGAGCCTCCCATCACTATTGCCTCTGGCCTGTCAATCGCCAGTTGATATAGTTTGTATGTGGTCCGTTCCGCCTCCCTCTGCACAAGTAGGTGCAGGGGTGGTAGATTTAATAGGACCTCCATGGCTGCCGTGGGTGTGGTGCGAAACGCACCTGTAATTGCAAGGCAAGCCTGTCTCTGTAGTCGGGTGAGCTTTTGTTCGCCAACCGTTTGTTGGCCTTTCTTTCACCACGCTACTGCGCCATACACTATCCGTGGTCTAATTACCATAGTGTATAGCCAGTACATCTGCCTGGGCTCTAGGCCCAAGGTTTTACCACAGATCCGCCTGCAAGTCCAGGTACCCATTCTGGCTTTATGACACACTTTATCCAAGTGTGCATGCCAGGTGAGGGTCTTGTCCAGGACTATTGCCAGGTATTTGCCTCAAATGAGAATTGTATTATTTCACCACGTATAGTCGGCGGTTCTAAACCATTCAACTTCCGTTTTTTCGTGAATGGTACTATAACTACCTTTTGCGGGTTAAGAGGCCTGTCTTCCCTTATACACCATTTGTCAATAGTGTTCAGTATCTCTTGAAGGACGGCCGATATCGTCGCCTTCGATGTACCTTTCACTATGATTGTCATTTTTAATGATAGACTTACTCAGAACGTGTTGTCATACGAGTGCTATTTGTGTTGTTGTGGTGTGTTGTGGTGAACATTTGCTACGACTTTCCTCGATCAGCAGCGTGCTGATCAACTTGCTTCAACTTTTGATGATGAAGCACCATGGTTTCTAGAATTCAATCAATTCGGAAAATATCGATGCTGTGCATGAACTGATATTGCAAGATCATCTTCTGACATACCGTGAGAATGAGGCATTAGTTTTATTTGCTTACATTCAATATTATACGAACTTTTAGTCGTCAAAAAGATTTGTTCATGATGGATACGGCATAATTTGAGAATTGCTAAAAAAAAAAGCTTGCGTCTGGTGCAAAGAAATGTTGAAAAATTCAATCGCGGTGCTTCAAAAGATGTATATAAGATCTGACAGGTGACAAATCGTGGATCTATGAACGAGAATAGAAACTAAACAGCAACGGACTTTCCACAAAAAGTTTTTTGCTTGCCAGAAATGTTCGGAAATTTGTGAGGTCAACGTTATGCCTGAAGAAGTGGTTGATGCGCTCAAATCACATTTTTTGGAGGTACCTCAATCGAAATGGATTAGAAATTGGTTCAAATGCACGCAAAAGTGTGTTGATCTAAATGCAGAATAATAAAGCCAGTCCTAACTATAAATATTTGTTTTATTTGTCTATCTCAAAATTTAATTAGCAACCTTCGTAAGTATACAGGTGCAGAACGTCTTGTGACGATATCCGATGGTTGGAAACAGGGTGAATAGACTCTAGATTAGTTGTTTGATTTCAATATATTTGTGCAGCATTTTTTCCACTCCCATTTGTTCTTCCTTCCTGATATTCTTAATGTGAGAGATATTCCCAATGATTTTCTTAGAACGTTCATTTCAACAGCTTCCAGTCGCCTTTTATTTTACTCTGTTATTGTCCAAGTTTCAGCTCCGTATAGAAAATTACTGTTTATCATTGTGTTAAAAATTTTTTGTACCAATGTCTGTGTTCCAAAGTATACATCCTATTATTTTTCTTGTTTGAGCTATTCTATTTCTAAATTCTCTATTGTTTCTTGCACTTGAGTCAAACGATAAATCTAGGTATGTAATAGGGGACCGGAAGTAATGTCGTTTCTGCGCATGTCGATATTTGATTGTCATTTCTCAGCTCAATGTATACTTCGAAGTCGTGTCAAAGGCATTTAAGGTTATTGTGACTTGTTCACTTCTAAATGATTAAATTTAAGACTTTTTTTTGCAATTTGGAGTGAAATGGCCTGCCAAATACCAGAAGAGCATATCCGGCATTGTATGATTTTTGAGTTGCGACTAAAAACATTTGCACACAGGTGCATTAGACGTTCGTAAATGCCAAAGGTTCTCTGGATTCAGATCCGGTAATTTTGATCCTTCCAAAGAGGTGCTTTTGTGTGTTTGATGGAGTATACGCGGAATTGTTAATGTGAACTGTTAACGCAGATCTTTATTGTGAACAATTGGATCGAGTGAACCAATCTTTAATCGAAAAGTATCCGTAGATTGCCTACGGAAAATTAATGAATTTGGGTGGGAGGTACTGCCTCACCCACCATACTCGCACCTTCGGATTTTCATTTATTCCGATCGCTACGTTTTCTTATTGGCAAAAAGTTTGGATGGTGTCCAAAATGCCATCTCGAGTTATTTTACTCAAAAACCAATTAATTTTTATCGATTCGACATCGAAAATTTGCACTCTAGACAGCAAAAGGATATTAGAATGAAATTATTATTGATTAAAATAAAAACTTGTTAATAATTTATTCGTTTGAATTTAATTTAAAAAAGCGACATTACTTTCCGATCCACCATATATAGTCAGAGCATACCTCTATCTCGTCATTATTTTACAACCTGATATTTGTTGTATTTCTGTTTCTATTGTGGAGTATTTCGTCTTCATTAATTTTATATTGCTCTTTCCTAGCCTTGCATCCTAAATAATACCTATCGTTTGCAATTATGACCTAATCGTCAGCGAACTGGAGAACATAAAGATGTTATCAAGTTCGAAGCCCATTAGTCTACATTTCCTTTTCCGCTTTCTTAATGCTGTCGAGATATACACACATTATACCTCTCCAGCACATTATTGATCCGCCTTGAAAGGGCACAACTTCCCGGACGAAATTGAGTCGCTCTAGTCTGCCTGGACCTCTCTAAACCCTTTCTCGTCAATTATCACTTCGTAAACCGAATCGTGACTCGTCCGAAAAAAGTACATTGTGGCCAGCAGGGCTACTTTCCGGAAGAACTGAAGATTGCGAGGGTGATACCGGTCCACAAAAAAGGTAATCAAGAGCTATACGAGAACTATAGGCGCCAATATCTATCCTGCCAGTTGTCTCAAAAATCTATGAGAATCTCCTCAAAACTAGAATTGTCGCATTTCTAGAAAAAAATTCGTTGCTTGGCAGTTTCCAGCATGGTTTCAAAGAGGGAAAATCTACTACCACAGCTTTGGTCCACATCGTTGAGTACATCATGAAGGCATCGGATGATGTGATGCTGACCTGCATTGATCATGTCAACCATGAAAAGCTTCTGCATAAGTTGGTGTACATTGGCATAAGAGGGCCAGTTTTGAATCTGTTAGAGTCCTTCCTTAAGGATAGGTACCAAATTGTAGATTTGGAAGGTAAAAGGTCCTTCAAGATGAAAATTACTGCAGGAGTTCCCCAGGGATCTGTGCTCGGACCTATTCTTTTCCTCCTATATATCGATGACCTGATATATAACGTTGGTGCTGATGATGAAACCCTCTTCGCTGACGATACAACATTTTTGAATAGAGCCAAGGGCAAAAATCTACTCCTAAATAAATCTCATGAAACAGTCAAAGATGCGATAGAATGGTTTAGTTCAAATGAAAGTGAACGAAGAGAAAAGAGTTGATTGTGAGTACAAAACGTCCAGAACCAAAAAGTATTTCTCTGCTTGGGATTTCAATCAGCGGAAATTTAACTTGGCTGAAGCATATAAATGAATTGTGCCAAAGACTCTCAACAGCATTATTTTCAATAAGAAGAATAAAGAACTTGCTCACAGAAAAAGAAGCGTTACTTACATATCACGCACATTTCCACAGCAGGATGAGCTACAGCATCATTTTATGGGGTGCGTCTTCAGAGGCAGAAAGAATGTTCCTGAAACAGAAAAAAGCTTTAAGATTAGTAGCGGGAGTAAACCAGGTGACTAGCTGTAGACCACTCTAAGAAATATAGAATACTTACTTTAACATGCTGTTATATCCTAGAGTGCCTTATGTATGTGCACAAAAATCGGGATAATTTCCAGACACACTCAACGATTCACAGTCATGCCACCAGGTATAGGAACAACTTTGTTTCCCCAAGACATAGACTGCAGAGGACACAGAACACCCATATATTAAATGGAATGAAAATCTATAACCGACTCCCACAATCCCTAACAACACTGCATTCTACAACATTCAAGCGAAAAGTTAAAGCGATTTTAACTGAATGTGCATTTTATTCAATGGATGAGTTTATGAAGTACCAGTTCTAGTCATCTACTTGCTGTGTTTCAGTTCGTATCTTGGTGTAATAGTTTGTTTTTTATTGATTGTTGTAGGTTTTGAAGTTGAAATATTTTAGTATGACATATTTACAATTTTTTATTTTATGATCATATATTTCTTTGAAAATCCCTCTAAAATGTTGAGCGTAACTAATAAATTTAAATTTGAAATTAAAAGCCAGTCTTGGTGGTGTTCTGCCCATTGTCGATGGAAACTCTATGTCCAGATGATAGCCGAGGTACTCTTAAAGGTCTTCTTGCCCTTAAATTTGAGGAATGCAACGTCTCCTTAAGGTTGAGACTACCAGTCTATAGGTCCTCAAAAAATGACTTCGAAGGGCTGTTACAGATACCGTTCGATTCCTTCAAGTAAAATTTGCGATATAAGGGTCTTTCCTTGCAGATGTTAGTCTGGGTCGACCAAGCAACGCTACCGGTTTCCAGGAAAAGGGCAACAATGCGCCTTACTGAAGTCCGTGGAATATTCAAACGTTGCGCAATCTGGTGGTTCGACAAAGCTTCTTGATGAGGGCTACTATTCTTGTCCGGTCAAACGTAGAAATTTGATGTTCCGACATTTTGCACGGAATATTCATTTGGGAATAGTTAGTAGCCACTGGGGGCCAAGTCTTTAATATTCAAACGTTGCGATATATCGGATGTCCCGGCATCTTTCACGGAATATCACAACTCTCGTTATTCGCTGAAAACTGATTAACTTCGAATACACTTGTATTCTCCCGAACAAGAAACATTTTTTCCTGGTTTATTGTTTTCATTTAAGTGATAAGATAGTTAAGATTCCACATACAAAAAATTGTCAGGTTACATTCAGCAAGTTGAGAGTTGATGGGAGGGCCAAGACTTTTGACAATGTGTGTATATCTTGAATAAGATGATAAAATATAGCACCCTTGATGAAATCCTTTATCGACAGAAACTTCATGTGATAATTTCCTTCTACTTTTTTCCACCTAAACTCAAAAGAATGTAAAATCCTAAGTATGCTCATTAATTTACATGAGGAGTGTAAGAACTTTGTCTAATCAATATTTTCAGTACAAAGTCGATTTGCGGTTCCGGATACTTTCTGGTTGATCCCGAGATAACATACGGTGTAAAGGAACATCTACCCCTAGACTGCATTCAGTGTCAGACCGTAATTTCCAAACATTTAGGATATTTCTCCACATGGGAATCTAAGCTAAGAGTGTCGAAGGAAACTGGTTACAACATGATACATTTTACCCCAGTTCAGGTGAATATCTCCGACACTATTATTTTGATTAACCAATAATAATAATCATTTTCTCCGAATGTCTATTTTTGAAGCAAAAAAAATTGTCGAAAACTGCTCAAGAAAGTACCGGGATTTATCGATTTAAATCTGGCGGGGCAATGAGGCAGGTAAAATTTTTTTTTCCTAGGTTGGTACCACTGTCCTTAATTACTATGCCAAGCTTGAGCGGGATCTGTCAACTAGTGTGTTTGCAACAGCTGATTAAGTCAGTCGATGTCAGAGTGCGTGCCGATTTTTACTATGGGTGATTACGTTGAGCAAAGAATTTGTTTAAAGTTTTGTGTTGCAAATGAATTTTCGTGTGCCGATGCATTGAAAATGTTGCAAAAGGCCTTTGGTGATAATGCTCTATCGAAAACTCGTGCATATCAGTGGTACAGAGCCTTCAAGGACGGTCGTGAAGTGGTCGCCCATCGACGGCTTCGATCGAAGATAACGTCGATAAAATTAAGGAAAGGGTGCTGGAAAACCGTTGTACCAGCTTGAGAGAGATAGCACGTGATCTTAAGATATCCCACGAGTCCGCACGTACGATTTTGATTGATATTTTGGGCATGAGAAAGGTGGCCGCACGACTCGTACCGAAAGACCTGAATTTTCTTCAAAAACGTCATCGCGAACAGGTTGCTTCAGACATGCTGGATCGCTGTAATTCCGATTCTACATTCATGGAACGCATTATAACTGGTGATGAGACCTGGGTCTACGAGTACGATATGCAAACAAGCCAGCAATCATCGGAATGGGTGGCAAAAAATGAGCCGAAACCGAAAAAACCACGCCAAAGCCGCTCGAAAATGAAGGTGATGCTCATTGTTTTCTTCGATATCCGTGGCGTGGTGCACTACGAATTCGTTCCAGAGGGTCAGACGGTAAACAAGGAGTATTACCTAGGCGTTATGAAACGTTTGCGTGAGCGTATCCGTAAGAAGCGGCCAAATTTGTGGGCGAACAACTCATGGATTTTGCATGACGATAACGCGCCTTCTCACCGAGCTACGATTGTGACTGACTTTCTCGCCAAAAACTCAACAAACGTGCTTCAGCAACCACCGTATTCGCCGGATTTGGCTCCCTGCGATTTTTTCCTCTTCCCAAAACTAAAATTGCCCCTTCGTGGCACCCGTTTTGAGTCGATTGAAGCCATAAAACAAAATTCGTCGCGACAGCTAAAGTCCATCCCGGAAAGCGCCTATAAAAAATGTTTCGATAATTGGAAGTGCCGTTGGCATAGATGTATTGGTGCAAATGGAGCCTATTTTGAAGGCGACCCAATAAATTTTGACGATTAAATGTAAAAATGTTGTTTTAATTGAAAATTCCCGGTACTTTCTTGACAGAGTAGTATGTGGTCAAATTTGATTCTTTCTGACCTTAATTTTGTAAACATAATAACATGAGGAATAACTGAAAAATCACTAGTAATAAGTTTATTTTTTATCTCGAATAATAAGGTTTGAAATCGAGAAGTCATATACTAAGTGTAGAAGTATAAAACCGGAATTTCCCTATAGTAGTCTAGTCAACAAGTGCCTTTTGGGTCAACTTTTTTCAGCAGTCTCCGAAAATTATGATCAAGGTGTCGTTCGATTCGGAATGGCATCTAGATGATTATTGAAAAAAAAGAAGTTCCGCATGCAAAAATTGCAAAAGTTATTAACAATTAACTAAAAAAAAAGAGGGTTTAGTTTTTTGTAAATATCTCAAAAACTAATAAAGATTTTTGAAATAACAAAAAAGATTCAAAAAGAGGAGAAAATTTTCTAAAAAAAAAGTGTCGACTCCCGGATTTGTAGTCCCAATATTAATATTTTTCCCAGAGGGATGAAAATACGGCCGAAAACGGGTACTCTGGCTTTCGGAAGCCACGCCTACTTTGGACACTTTATTAACAAACATTATTTTAACAGATTAAATATGAAATTTAATAAATGAAAAAATTCAGGGGCATACTGGATAGATGAATGAACAATAATCCGCCAAAAAAAAAATTTTATCTCAATTTTTCAATTAGTTATGCAATAGTTAATTAATAATTTTTTTCTACTTGGACATGAACATTGCAAATGTGATAATTGTTAAACTATTAACTTGAGATTTTTTCCTCTCTTGGAGCAATTTTTGGAAGACTTCAGAATAGATCCCCGTTGGAAAAATTTTAAAATGTTATATTTTCAGTTTTTTATTAACAATTTTCGTTATTGCAAAATTAAAAACTTAGATTAATTATCGAAAAAATTTTTTTTTCAAAATATTATTAATGATCCGTTTTTATGTTGTAGTAAGCTATATAGAAATTTTTTTTTTAATTTTTATCTCTTATTGTTTAAAAAATTGTTATAAACAAATGCGTTGTTTATGAAATAATTGAATTTTTTTTTAAAGAATATCAATCTTTGATGAAAATAAAGATTTAAAAAAAAAATTTTTTCCTTAAAAAAATTTTTTTATTGCTTAAAAACGCATTTGTTAATTAACAATCGTTTTCTCCCACTTCTAACTAATATTAAGGAACCATTTTTTCTTTAAAATTCATGATTTACTTTTCTTTTCTATATAAAAAAAAAATTTTCGTTAATGAAGTGAGATTAGAATGTAAAAGATAAAAATGTTTAGTAATGAACAATTAATGACAAGATACTTGAATGAAGTAATCATATTTTTAATAGTTGATGAGATTTTTAAGCATTAGAGCAAAAAAAAATTTTTGCCGAAGTATTTTTCATAAACAATCGCTATAAATTCAATAAATAAATTAATAACAACTAAATTAATTCTTTAACTAATGGAGAATAAATAAGTCTTGAGTTTTTTCATCGTATCTCCATTAGTTTATAAATTATAATAATCTTAAAGATGAAAAACCAGATAAGGATGACGAAGTTGAAGAGAATTTATATTTAATAATAAAAAAAAATTATAAAAAAATTAATAAAAAAAATCATGTCTGTATTTGTGCCATTAAGAAGAATAGGGAAAAAAATATAAAGTAAAAATTTATTTGTTTATAACAAATTGTTTATTATATAAGCAATGAAAAATCAAACAAAACGAAAAAAATTTTTTTTATATGGAAAAGAAAAATAAATCAGGAATTTTAAAGAAAAAATGGCTCCTTAATATTAGTTAGAAGTGAAAGAAAACGATTGTTAATTAACAAATTCGTTTTTAAGCAATAAAAAAATTTTTTTAAGGAAAAAATTTTTTTTTTAAATCATTATTTGCATCAAAGATTGATATTCTTTAAAAAAAATTTCAATTATTTTATAAACAACGCATTTGTTTATAACAATTTTTTAAACAATAAGAGATAAAAATTAAAAAAAAAAATTCTATGCAGCTTCCTACAACATTAATAATATTTTGAAAAAAAAAAAATTTTTCGATAATTAAACTAAGTTTTTAATTTTGCAATAACGAAAATTGTTAATAAAAAACTGAAAAATAAACATTTAAAAATTTTTCCAACGGGGATCTATTCTGAAGTCTTCCAAAAATTGCTTCAAGAGAGGAAAAAATCTCAAGTTAATATTATCACACTTGCAATGTTCATGTCCAAGTAGAAAAAAATTATTAATTAACTATTGCATAACTAATTGAAAAATTGAGATAAAAAATTTTTTTTGGCGGATTATTGTTCGTTCATCTATCCAGTATGAACCTGAATTTTTTCATTTATTAAATTTTATATTTATTCTCAAAATAATTTTTATTAATAAAGTGTCCAAAGTAGGCGTGGCTTACGAAAGCCAGAGTACCCGTTTTCGGCCGTATTTTCATCCCTCTGGGAAAATTATTAAAATTGGGACTACAATTCCGGGAGTCGACACTTTTTTTAGGAAATTTCCTCCTCTTTTTAAATTTTTTTTTTATTTCAAAAATCTTTATTAGTTTTTGAGATATTTACAAAAAACTAAACCCTCCTTTTTTTTAGTTAATTGTTAATGACTTTTGCAATTTTTGCAAGCGAAACTTCATTTTTCTCAAAAATCATCTAGATGCCATTCCGAATCGAATGACACCTTGATCATAATTTTCGGAGACTGCTGAAAAAAGTTGATCCAAAAGGCACTTGTTGACTAGACTATAGATGGTGCTATTAGTTTAGGGACCGTAAGACCGCTTCTGCAGCACTATCATCTCACAGCTGATGAAGATTTTTAACACACAACAACCCAAGTTCCATACACCGGTATATCTTTCTATAACCTTAAACATGTTTTTTGTGTCTACGAATCACGATTTACAGACAGCATTGGTTTTCTTTTATCATTCCAAGTCTCTGGCTTTTTCCATTAGAAAGTTAGTATTTATAGACAGAATTACTTTTGATCTTGGTTTCTTCATTACCAATTCCAACCTAACCGTTTGAGACCATTTTTTTAAAACAAGCGTGCAAAAATACAGACATTGTGATTAGTCGTTCTGCAACAAAAAAGGAAAATTCATTTTTATTTTTAGGAGCTTGGTGCATCAAATTCTGCCTACTGTCTCAATGACCAACTTAAATTGAATCCGTCCTTCGAAGGAGAGAACGGTAACGTTCCATCATGGGAAGAATTGAAACATCTCATTAATAAAATGAGGACAGAGTGGAAAGTAAGATTTTTCATGTTATTCGTTTTATCATCAGCCTTTTAACTGAAACAATCCTTATAGGTCACATCAATTTGCGATATCGTGCTTAACCATACAGCCAACGAAAGTCCTTGGATACGGCAACACACCGAAGCAACATACAATTGTCAGAACTGCAAATATATGCGACCTGCCTTTTTGCTGGATGCAGCTTTAGGTCTTTTCAATGAGGATGTTAAAGGAGGGATGTACGAAACTAGAGGAATCCCACCAATTATCGACTCCGAAGACCACTTGAATGTAAGTAGGTTTTTTCAATTAAGCAAAATACTGGTATGCGGTGACTGAAAAATCTTGATAAACACAAAGAGGAATTTTCTTGGAATGACTGTGTCCTTTTACGTAAAATTATTTGAATTGAAGCTCTCGAGTAAACGTGGATGTTGCGAGGGAGCTTCCACCTCTTAGTTCGGGAGACGGTGTTTCGTTTCCGAGCATGCGCATCTGAAACTCGTCAGACAGGCTTGATGCGCAGGCTCTGCCTGTTACGCCGGTGACCATGCGTCCGCTTGAAACGCTGACTTTCGAATGCATTGCCTTACTCTATTTGAACCTAGCGGGGACGGTTAGTCACGATTCTTATGACTGGTCGGGTCCTCTATCGATACGCCGGTGTAACTACGATAGAGCAAGGCAGGTTTCTGGACGAGGAGCGAAGAAGTCGTTCGCTACACACTCCTCCTCCAGTGAGCATCGATATGGTCACGGAATAGGACGTTGGGTGCAGGCAAGGATACAGTCCGCCGCTGGGCTGGTCGCGGTGCCATCTCCAGCGGGGATCTGTTAGGGGGCAATTAGGGCCACCTAATGAATGGGTTGGTTCGCTCTTAAAGCAAACCCTCCCAATCACGTCGGGGTCACCAATGAAGCTCTCGAGTAAACGTGGATGTTGCGAGGGAGCTTCCACCTCTTAGTTCGGGAGACGGCGTTTCGTTTCCGAGCATGCGCATCTGAAACTCGTCAGATAGGCTTGATGCGCAGGCTCTGCCTGCTACGCCGGTGACCATGCGTCCGCTTGGAACGCTGACTTTCGAACGCATTGCCTTATTCTATTTGAACCTAGCGGGGACGGTTAGTCACGATTCTTATAACTGGTCGGGTCCTTTATCGGTACGCCGGTCAAACTACGATAGAGCAAGGCAGGTTTCTGGACGAGGAGCGAAGAAGTCGTTCGCTACAGAATTGGTACTTATTTGATGGAAATTCATTTGAATTAAATCAAATAATATAGGCTATTTCCACAAATTAATTGATTTAACAACTGTTTCGACAAAACCGTGGCTTCGTGACTCTTGAAATTACACCTTCATTTCTTATATAGCTAAAAACTTGAAAAAAGAGGCGCTACAACTAAACTAACAATTTTCGTAAATAAATATAAGAAGAACATATGCAAAAAGGGATACAAATAACCATCAATTTACAGAAATAACAATAAAGAAAAATATGCCAAAAAAAGGGGATATAAATAACCATAAAATATATTGGAGCCAATTAGAATAAAAATATTCAACAATGAAGATCTTGCTACATCTGTTTGGTCGTTGAAAAGAATTTGAAGGTACCTACTAATTTCTACTGGTTCCAAATTTTTAGCTATATAAGAAGTGAAGGTCAAGTGTTAGTTCAAAAACGAAGCCATTGTGTTGGCGAAACAATTGTCGTTAAATTAATAAATCCTTAATATAAAACAATTCTCAATTTCAGGCTATGCGGTATCATCTCAAAGAAACTGTACTTAAAGAATTAAAATTACACGAACTTTTCATCTGTGATGTAAACAGTTATGTCTCCAAATTCATGGAAATGGCTCGACAACATCAACCTGGAAAAGATGCCGAAGAAATCGGTGAACTGAACCTCATTCAAGATCCTGATTACAGAAGATTGGCATCTTCCGTTGATATGGACCTGGCCATGAAAATTTACAATATTTACAGGTAAAAACTTTAAAAAAATTCTTACGCAATATTTTCTAGTTTTAGTATTTATTCACTTCAGCTTTAGAAGAAGTTCAACAAAAATTCTGTTAATTTAGGATGCATTAGTATCCATCAAGATGTCTAAAAACTCTGTTGTGTCATAAATTGGGTTACAGTTGAGTACTCGAGTCTGATTTTGCCAAATTCTTGCCCGGTGTGGACGAGAATTATCGTTGATTAACGTAAAATTTTTGTAAAGGGAACAGTCATTGGTTCTGTAATCAAATCACGATGCCTTCCTTAATGGGGATAATAAGATGTCCATTAAAACAAATGCCTCCCCAAACGCTCGCTGAGCCACCACCGAAAAGAGTTGTTGGCGTCATGAAATGTTCATTATACCGTTGACTCTGTTGTCGCTACACCAATATTCGCCCTTCAGACTGATACAGACGAAATCTGGACTCATCTGTTCAAGTTCTCATGTTGAAGAGCCTAATGATATCTTACAACCCGATGCTCCCTATCCAATCGCGGGTGCCTGGCGCATTTCTCGACGTTCACAAGAACTAGGCATCTCCCATCCAGCAAATTTAGACGATTTATAGATCGATATTGAACGAGTAATTGCTAACATACGACCTGATTTGTGTGAGTCATGGGAAATTGGGTTCAACGACTTCATTCCTGCCAGCGTTTCCGTGGTGGACATTTAAATGATGTTTTGTTTCGTAACTAATGGTATCCATTGTACTTTATAATAAAATAAAAATGTCAATAATTTTTAAATGAATAATGTGTTTTATTTACAAAACAAAATGGGGCGCTGTTAATGAAAGACTTTTTAGCTCTAGATAAAATTAATAGCAACTAATAAATTTTTATACTTACAGACCTGGGTGTTTTGATGAGGATTCTAGATTGAGGAGATCTTGTGAGGAATTTAAAAGAAAATTGGATTCTCTCAACCAAACTGTTATTGATAAAATACAAGATCATTTGAACACTGCAGTGGAAAACATAATTTCTGGTGTTAGATATTGGAGAGTGCAACCGGATGGTCCAAAGCTGAAAGAAATAACCGTTCAAAATCCTTTGGTCACTAGGTATGTGTGACGAACCATTATCAATTTTTTTTTTGTGACAAATAATTTTGCAGATATTTCACCGACTTTGGTAAACCCAAGGATATGAAGGAATATGAGGAAATCATGTACAGCGATGAGGGTAGATTCTTGATGGCCCACAATGGTTGGATTATGGACAGTGATCCTCTGGTTAATTTCGCCAGGCCTGAATCTAACGTTTACATCAGAAGAGAGTTGATAGCTTGGGGAGATAGTGTTAAATTAAGGTAACGTGTAGTTTTTCGTTTCAATGAAAATTTTCGGTAAATATCTTCATTTTGGAGAGGGATTACGAAAGAGTTAGTTTCATACGAAAATAATTAATCTACTGAAAACAAAATGGAGCGTTTTATCTTAGTTTGGGCCCGTTTAAGAACGCTCAATCGTCAAGTCGCTTTTTTCACCATGAAAATTAGGTATTGTTCATGTTAAAGATGTACCTCGGTAGGCCCGACGCCGAAAATGTCGATAATCGAAGTTGATCGGCATGTTAGTACTCGTAGCATCGGCCAGGAGCTAAAGATTGACAATAAGACAGTTTTAAACCATTTTCGCACAGCTGGATTCAAAAAGAAGCTCGATGTTCGGGTGCCACACCAATTAACATCAAGAAACATGTCTGGGGATGTGAAAAGAATAACATATGACAATATTGTCGAAATCGTGGTCAAAGCTCAGTGAAGCAGCTGAAACGGTGGCCAAACCAGGACTAAAGACCAGGAAGGTTCTACTGTGCATTTGATAAGACTGGAAAAGAATCATTTGATGAGTTGCTATCATCTGATCAAACACAAAATTTGCATATCTACTGTCAACAACTGAACCGTTTGAAGTCGGAAGAGGTGTTACGGTCCATCGGGACAACGCCAGTCACACACGTCTGTAGTGACTCGCCAGAAAATCCGGATGTTTGGTTGGGAAGTTTTAATACATGCATCATATAGCCTGGACCTGGCACCAAGCGATTATCACTTTTTCTCATTGCAAAATTTCCTGAGTAATGAGAAATTTAGCATCAAGAGAATATTGTGAAAATCGATTACTAGAGTTTTCCGCCAATAAGGACCACGATTTTTATAAGAGGGGCATTATGAAGCTACCTTTAAATTGGCAACAAATTATAGACCAAAAGTAGTATATTTGACCCAATCTGAAACATGTTAAATAAAGTCTTGAAGTTCACGCAAAAACAATGGATTTTTTTCCCCAATCTATTAGTTTACAAACATTTTGAATATTTTTCTCAACGATTTATCAACGTCGCCTCATTTCAAAATATCTATTATTCTACTTCTAATTGCTGAGTTTCAGATCGATTGAATCTGTAGTTTCGAAAATACTGGGAAAAATGTGAAAAATGCCTATTAACGAACTCAGCCGCGGCATTCATACGTCAAACCTTCTCTGAAACTTTCAAGGCTCTGGCTCTTTTCGTTAGAAAATTGTGCGTTTACGGACTGACCATTCAGGGAGAAATACTTTTGATCTCGATTTCTTCATCAGCGAGTCCAATCTAGTTATTTTTTCTATTCACTGTTTATAAGTAATAAAAAATACAATATTCCTACAAGCTAATCTGCTATCTATAAAATTGTGCCCTTAAGAAACTTTAAAAGGTCCTCCCCATTGAGAGAACCCCTTCCACCCTACTTCAGGTCTACTGGCTAGCTCCTTTTGAGTCTTCTATAGTTCAAAGGTTGAATTAGTGGACGTAGTATGTCGTTTACATGAGCCTCAAGTTTGATGTGGTGTTTTTCCCTTTTTTCTTTAATGACCTACGGTATTCTTACGTCTTCATGTAGAGTTATATTTGTTACGTACCAAGGAGCATTGGTTGTTATTCTCCAAATTTTTGATTGACTTCTTTGTATTATTCGATTTACTTGAACATCCCCCAGAGCTCAATTCCATACACCCATAAGGATTTTATAACTGTTTTGTATATAAGAATTTTGTTTTCTAGTGAGAGCTTGGATTTCCTACCTATAAGCCAGTTGAGTTCTTTCATTTTTAGGTCTATTTGTTTCCTTTTTTTAACAATATGTTCCTTCCAAGTTCATTTATTGTCCAGATGTATACCCAATTATTTGATGGACGGGGAATCTCGTATTCTGATATTATTCATGTATATGGGAGGACACTGCTGTTTACGAAGGGTGAAGTTTACCTCTACTGACTTTTTTTCATTGATCTTGATTCTCCACTTCTGTAGCCACTTTTCCATCTGATGGAGATGACACTGTAATTTGTTGGATGCCTCTTCTTGGGCTTCATCGATTGCAAGAATTGCTGTATCATCTGCAAAAGTTCCCATTATAGTATTCACACTTATGGGGAGGTCTGCTGTGTACAATATATATAGTAGGGGCCCAAGAACGGTTCCTTGGGGAACTCCTGATTGGATTGGATGCTTATCAGAGACCTTATCCATATGTACCATGAATGTCCTTTTAGTAAGGTAGAATCTCATTATCCTTAAGTATTGGCAAACATTTCTTAACTTTATAAAGAAGGCCAGGATGCCAGACTTTATCAAAGGCTTGACTTACATCTAGGAAAATAGATGTGCAGTACTTTTTGTGATCCAGGGCTTTATTTATCTCATGGTTTATTCTGTGAGTTTGTTGTATAGTGGAGTGATTCGTTTTAAATCAGAACTGATGTTGAGGTAGCCATTCATCTGTGTTGAGATAAGCTTTTAGTCTTGAAAGCAAGAGTTTTTCAAGAATTTTTGGCATAAGGCTAATAGATCGATATGAGGTTACAGCTTTTGAGTATTTACCAGGTTTTAAAATGAGAATTATTTCAGCAATTTTCAATTGTTCTGGCCAATAACTTTGCTTCAATATTGCATTGAATATGTATGTCATTATCAATACGCTCTTCTTTGGCATTTCTTTAATCATTTTAGGTGTTATTCTGTCCACTCCGGGCAATTATCGTATATTCAGGTATTTTACTTCATTCTGAACTTCTTTTATGGTTAATTCTTAATACGTATTGTGGTGGAAGGAATATCTGATAGGTCCCGTTCAATTTCGTCATTTACTGCATCATCGTTGGGTTTAAATACTTGAGCTAGGTGTTTAGCAAATGTTTTAGCTTTCTCTTCATCAGTTTTTGCCCATCGAAGAGTCGACCCATTTAAATTGTGTATGCATTTTTGGCTTTCTCGAATTTTTGATCGGTTTCCATACTGAATTATCATATCTATTCAGACCAGTGACATAGTTATTCAATGAATTTTCTTTGTGTTCTTTCATTTTGGATTTTAATTGAATTGCTATTTTATTGAGAAATTTCTCGTCTGAAGGAGAACGTGTCTGGTGCCATGCCCTTCTGGCTTTTATTTTCTGTACTAGGAGTTTTTTATTTCTTCTGGTATGTTAAATGTTCTATTCTTTGCTTCAAAAATAGGGGTAACTTCTTCAGCGGATTGTTTGAGGAACCTAGTTATTCAAGACTATTTTCTGCTCAAAATTAGAAAATTACAAACATTTGGATGAAATGATAGCACTTTGTCCCTTGGAATTATCGCACAAAAACAATAAAGACATCGTTTTAATTCTTAAGTTGAATACTGGTTGTGTAGGTTGGTTAATTACAAAAAAAAAAATATTTCAGGTATGGGGACAAACCTTCAGACTCTCCCTTCTTGTGGGACATGATGAGAAGATATGTGGAATTAACTGCATCTATATTTGATGGTGTGAGATTAGATAATTGCCATTCCACGCCCCTTGAAGTAAGATCACTTGATTATTTGATGTAATTAGATCTGTATATGATTTAATGTTTTTAGGTGGCCGAATATCTAATGGATTGTGCTAGGAAAGTTAGACCAGACTTATATGTTGTCGCAGAACTATTTACTAATAGCGACCAAAAAGATAATATTTTTGTTAATAGACTTGGTATCACATCCCTGATTAGAGGTAATGATAATTCAAATTCACTCAAATTGAAAAGACCAATATCAAATCTTAAGTTTAGAAATTTAAACAGATGGTATTTATGAACATACAGAGAAAAATAACTTTGTGTATACATGTTTACTTGTTCATATATTTTATTGTTAAATTATTTAGCATTAATGTTACGAGGTTCTATGAAAAAATTGTTTTCAGTTTAACAATAAAATATGCGAATAATCATTTTACTTTTCTATGGCTGGGCTCACTTCTTGCAGATATCTTCATATCCGATATAGAAAATAAAAATTTCCATTCAAAATTTACCTGTGAAAATATATTTTTGGTATACTACTCTGTCAAGAAAGTACCGGGAATTTTCAATTAAAACAACATTTTTACATTTAATCGTCAAAATTTATTGGGTCGCCTTCAAAATAGGCTCCATTTGCTCCAATACATCTATGCCAACGGCACTTCCAATTATCGAAACATTTTTTATAGGCGCTTTCCGGGATGGACTTTAGCTCTCGCGCCGAATTTTCTTTTATGGTTTCAATCGACTCAAAACGGGTGCCACGAAGGGACAATTTTAGTTTTGGGAAGAGGAAAAAGTCGCAGGGAGCCAAATCCGGCGAATACGGTGGTTGCTGAAGCACGTTTGTTGAGTTTTTGGCGAGAAAGTCAGTCACAATCGTAGCTCGGTGAGAAGGCGCGTTATCGTCATGCAAAATCCAAGAGTTGTTAGCCCACAATTTTGGCCGCTTCTTACGGATACGCTCACGCAAACGTTTCATAACGCCTAGGTAATACTCCTTGTTTACCGTCTGACCCTCTGGAACGAATTCGTAGTGCACCACGCCACGGATATCGAAGAAAACAATGAGCATCACCTTCATTTTCGAGCGGCTTTGGCGTGGTTTTTTCGGTTTCGGCTCATTTTTTGCCACCCATTCCGATAATTGCTGGCTTGTTTGCATATCGTACTCGTAGACCCAGGTCTCATCACCAGTTATAATGCGTTCCATGAATGCAGAATCGGAATTACAGCGATCCAGCATGTCTGAAGCAACCTGTTCGCGAGGACGTTTTTGAAGAAAATTCAGGTCTTTCGGTGCGAGTCGTGCGGTCACCTTTCTCATGCCCAAAATATCAATCAAAATCGTACGTGCGGACTCGTGGGATATCTTAAGATCATGTGCTATCTCTCTCAAGCTGGTACGACGGTTTTCCAGCACCCTTTCCTTAATTTTATCGACGTTATCTTCGATCGAAGCCGTCGATGGGCGACCACTTCACGACCGTCCTTGAAGGCTCTGTACCACTGATATGCACGAGTTTTCGATAGAGCATTATCACCAAAGGCTTTTTGCAACATTTTCAATGCATCGGCACACGAAAATTCATTTGCAACACAAAACTTTAAACAAATTCTTTGCTCAACGTAATCACCCATAGTAAAAATCGGCACGCACTCTGACATCGACTGACTTAATCAGCTGTTGCAAACACACTAGTTGACAGATTCCGCTCAAGCTTGGCATAGTAATTAAGGACAGTGGTACCAACCTAGGAAAAAAAAATTTTACCTGCCTCATTGCCCCGCCAGATTTAAATCGATAATTCCCGGTACTTTCTTGACAGAATGTAGATACGTGTTATACATGCTTCCATTTCTAGAATATCTAGACAACTAAGTCAATTTCTAAATTATTACAGTACTCACCTTGAAGTGAAAAACTTTCCCCTTCCTCTGTACAGATTCGTTGAGTTACGGGCAGGATTAGCTCATATCTGAGAAGGCGTGTTTATTGATTTATTATAGGCAAAGATCCATTTTTATGGTATTTTTTTGAAAAATATGTGTCAAAGATATAAAATTCTTTTTTTATAGAGGCTATGAGCGCGTGCGACTCACATGATCAAGGACGATTAGTGTATCGATATGGAGGAATTCCGGTTGGATCTTTCTATCAACCAGACGTCCGTCCCTTGGTTCCTACCATTGCCCACGCTCTCTTCTTTGATTTGACCCACGACAACCCTAGTCCTATAGGAACCAAATCAGTGTTCGACCTTTTGCCAAGCGCAGCTATGGTCAACATGGCTTGTTGCGGCACAGGATCCAATAGAGGTTATGATGAACTTGTGCCTCACCAGGTATGTATCCATATGTTATTGAATAAATGTTAGCATTGATGATTTTGGCAACTTTTTTCAGATAAGCGTAGTAGATGAAACGAGGGAGTATTCTGAATGGATCATAGAAAATACTGATGATATTCCAAAATATACGTCTATTAACTGTGGAATAAATAAAGCTAAAAAAGCGTTGAACGATCTACATTTCAAATTGGGATGTGATGGATTTAATCAAGTAAGCAAGACAATGCTAACTTTTAGTTTATGAAAATTGTCGCATTGAAGTATCCATTTTCATGTCATGCAATATGTCCTCTTCTTCAAGGTGTACGTCGATCAAATGGACCAGGATATAGTTGCAATCACGAGGCATTGTCCAAAGACCCATCGAAGTTACATTCTTGTAGCATTCACTGCTTTCCGTCACCCAAACAGTGGATATCAAAAAAGCATCAAACCTCTGAGGGTTGAGGGGGTGCTGGACGAGATTGTATTAGAAGCTACTTTGAGTCATGTAGAATTGAGGTAAATATAACATGCATTAAAGAAAAACTAGTTCAAACAGACGTTAGACGGTTGAGTGAGATAGTCACTTGGGAAACAATATCTAATATTGATTACCTATAGTGACCAAAATTGAAGTGAGATATTTTTCACAAATAAAAATGTCTATAATGACAGTTGATAACAGCAATGATGTTGATAATGGAGCTAAGCATTACTTCTCCGAGACTAGTTCACTTTCCTCGATATCCTTAATTCGGAGCTTTTTTGCAATAAGTATCTTAGGTAAAAAAGTCAATTTCATTACACAAACAGATAATACTGCCCATGCTGGTACTGCCATTTTAATCAAGAACACTATCAACCATATAGAACTACCAAAATATGAATGTGACCATCTGCAGGCAACAGTGTTGAAAGTTCAAACTCTACCATTTGATTTAGTGGTTGCTGTAGTCTATTGTCCACCTCGGCATAATATCAAGAAGGAAGATTTCAAGGCTTTCTTCCAAATTCTGGGATCTAAATTCATTGCAGGTGGTGATTATAACAGCAAGCACACCTTATTTGGTTCACGACTCATTACAACTAAGGGTAGAGAACTAGCGGACCTCATTCAGGAAAATAATTACTCCACACTATCAACTAGAACCGCTACTTATTGGCCAACAGATCCTAATAAAACACCAGACTTACTAGACTTTTTCATAACAAATGGTATTTCTTCTACCTATATGAATATTGTTCCAAGCTATGATCTATCATCAGATCACTCCCCTATCATAGCCACAATAAGTAGCGTTGTAATTCATAAAAAATCAATTCCTCGATTTCATAGTAGAAAAACAGACTGGAATGAATACAGAAGTTTAATCGAAGAACATATATGCCTGAATGTAAGTCTTAAAAGACCAAGTGAAATAGATGGAGTATTGACATCATTTGTTCATCTTCTTAAATATTCTGTGGGAAAAGCCACGCCTACTTCTGAAGAAAAGTGCAAAACATATAATATTCCAGAGGAAATCAAAAGACTCCTAGCACAGAAGAGAAGAGTTAGAAAGAGATGGCATCGGACACACTCGCCTGCGGACAAGACCATCTTGAACAGATTAACAAATGAACTAAAATTTAAGATGAAAGAACACAAAGAATTGTCATTCAACAACTATGTGTTAAGTTTAAATAGATATGATAATTCAGTGTGGAAACCAATAAAAAACTCAAAAAAACCAAAAATCCATATACCACCTTTACGCAACATACCAGGATCAACTATTCAATGGGCAAGGACTGACAATGAAAAAGCTCAAACATTTGCAGAACACCTAGCTGAAGTATTCACACCCACTGATGACATACACGATTATGAAGTTGAAAGAGAAATGTTAAATATTCCTTCTAATACGAGTCCTATTAAAAGTATCACCATAAAAGAAGTAGAAAAAGACATAAAATACCTGAACACACGAAAAGCTGCCGGAATAGATGAGGTCACACCAAAAATGATCAAGGAACTGCCTAAGAAAGGAGTAGCAATGATGGCATATATATTCAATGCTATCCTGAGACAAAATTATTGGCCAGAACACCTAAAAACTGCAGAAATAATCCTCATACTGAAACCCGGCAAGAATCCAAACGCTGTAACATCATATAGACTAATTAGCTTACTGCCAACTTTATCTAAGATCTTGGAGAAAATTTTGCTATTGAGAATAAAGTCGGATCCCAACACCCAAGAATGGATTCCTCCACACCAATTTGGATTCAGAACAAATCACTCCACCATACAGCAGACACACAGAATAAGTCATGAGATAAGCAAAGCCCTGGAACTCAAACAATACTGCACATCTGCTTTTTTGGATGTAAGCCAGGCCTTTGATAAAGTCTGCCATTCTGGACTATTGTATAAAATAAAGAAATGTCTGCCATTATACTGCTACAAGCTGATGAGATCTTATCTTACTGGAAGGAGATTCAGAGTACAGGTGAATGATAAAGTGTCTGATTTTTATCCTATTCAGTCCGGTGTTCCCCAAGGAAGTGTTATGGGACCGTTTTTGTATATACTGTATACGGCAGATATGCCCACAAATGCGAATAAATAATGGGAACTTTTGTAGATGATGCTGCAATTCTTGCAAGCCATGAAGATCCCAAAGAGGCATCTAATAGATTGCAAATTCATCTTGATGAAATAAAAGAATGGCTGCAGAAGTGGAAGATAAAAGTTAATGAAACCAAGTCAGTTCAAGTAAATTATACTCTTCGAAGAGACCAGTGTCCACCCATCTTTATAAACAATATAAAAATACCAAATTCCCCAACTGTTAAATATTTGAGAGTGCATTTAGATAGCAGATTAACCTGGAAGGAGCATATTGTTAAAAAAAAGGGACCAAATAGACCTTAGAACTAAAGAACTGAAGTGGTTTATAGGTAGAAAATCGAAACTTTCATTAGAAAACAAGCTGCTTATATATAAAACGGTCATAAAGCCCATATGGACATACAGAATTGAACTTTGGGGATGTACAAGTAAGTCCAATGTAACTCTAGTCCAGAGAAGCCAATCGAAAATACTGAGATGCTCCATGGTATGTATCAAATCAAACCCTACATGAAGATCTGAAAATACCTTAGGTGGAGGATGTCATCAAGGAACAGAACCAATAACATGACACTAAGTTAGATGGTCATATTATATAAACGACTTACTACAACGGTTACTTCAACCTCAAGACATGAGAAGACTCAAAAGGAACTGGCCAGCTGATATGAAGTAGATTTAAAATGGTCTTTTCACTGGAGAAGACCATATCAAATCATTTGAGAGCTCAAAGCTCTGTAGACAGCAAATTAGCTCATAGAATTGTTGTATTCTGATTGCTAATGAATTAATGATAACAAAAAAAAATATATATACCTTTAGAATGATATCAATAGCTTCGACATTACATTTAGATACACTTTTCTCTGCGGTGTTCACTAGCTTTTATACACTATTTGTGGTAAAAATCCTATAGCTACTCAAGAAAAGGCACAAATACTTGCTGAACAATTGGCTAAAGTAATGATGACATATTTGATGACCATCTGGAAAGAGAACTGGTTGGAATTTCTACAAGTACCACACCTTTACCTAAACCAGGTAAAGATGCAAACACCATCACATCCTATCGTCCAAACAGCTTGCTCCCAGTTCTTTCAAAAATCCTGGAAAGACTGCTGCTTCAGAGAATAAACTCCGACCCAAATGTAGAAGAGTGGATCATCACTTTGGATTCCGGTCAAATCACTTTACAATACAATAAATTCATAGAATGAATCACGAAATAAGTAAAGCGCTGGAACACAGGCAATACTATATGTCAGAATTCGTGGACGTGAGTCAAGCTTTTGATAAAGTTTGGCATCCTGGGTTGCTCTATAAAATCAAAATCTATCTGCTGATTGAGAGTGCAAGTTGGTGGTGAGGAATCGAACTATTTCCCAATACGATCAGGAGTTCCTCAGGGAAGTGTCATTGGACCAATGATGTACATGCTGACCTACCTACAAATCCTCGTACCCTATTAGGAACTTTGCAGATGATACAGGCATTGATGAAGATCAACAAATTTCCACCAATAAATTGCAGAAACATTTGAACAAAATACAAAAATGACTTTACAACTGGAAAATCTACATAAATGAGTCCAAATATGTCTCTGTGTAAGTGAATTTCACCTTAAGGAGATGCTAGTGTCCACTGGTATATATGAATAGTGTATAAATACCAAAGGTCTCAACTACAGAATACTTGGGGATGCATTAAATATAGATAGCAAACATATAGTGTCTTTCATTAACGGCGCTCCATTTTGTTTTGTGAATAAAAGACATTATTCATTTGATAATTATTGAAGTTTTTATTTCATTATAAAGTACAATGGATACCATTAGTTATGAAACAAAACATCGTTCAAATGTCCACTACGGAAACGCTGGAAGGAATGAACTCGTTGAACCCAATTTTCCACGACTCTCCGCATAAATCAGATCGTATGTTAGCAATTACTCGCTCAATATTTATCTGTAAATCGTTTAAATTTGTTGGATGATTACCAAAGACTTAATGTAACCCCAAAGAAAGAGGTCCAATGGAGCTAAATCGCAGGAACGAGGCGGATAATTTATCGGTTCATTTCTTCCGATTTTTTCTAAGCACCAATTACTGAATACACGACGTTTTAACGAAGATTTATCCCTTATGTAAAAGATGTCATTAAAGTGAAGAGAGCGAAACATCATGCTAAACTGGAAAGCCATACTTCTTTAATATAGAAGGAAATGGCCAGCTGACTTGAGATACATTCTGTCAAGAAAGTACCGGGAATTATCGATTTAAATCTGGCGGGGCAATGAGGCAGGTAAAAATTTTTTTTCCTAGGTTGGTACCACTGTCCTTAATTACTATGCCAAGCTTGAGCAGGATCTGTCAACTAGTGTGTTTGCAACAGCTGATTAAGTCAGTCGATGTCAGAATGCGTGCCGATTTTTACTATGGGTGATTACTATGGGACGATAACGCGCCTTCTCACCGAGCTACGATTGTAACTGACTTTCTCGCCAAAAACTCAACAAAGGTGCTTCAGCAACCACCGTATTCGCCGGATTTGGCTCCCTGCGACTTTTTCCTCTTCCCAAAACTAAAATTGCCCCTTCGTGGCACCCGTTTTGAGTCGATTGAAGCCATAAAACAAAATTCGGCGCGAGAGCTAAAGTCCATCCCGGAAAGCGCCTATAAAAAATGTTTCGATAATTGGAAGTGCCGTTGGCATAGATGTATTGGAGCAAATGGAGCCTATTTTGAAGGTGACCCAATAAATTTTGACGATTAAATGTAAAAATGTTGTTTTAATTGAAAATTCCTGGTACTTTCTTGACAGAGTAGTATATTTGAAGGGGGTCTTTTAACTGGAAAAGACCTTATAATGTCATGTGAGAGCCCCAAGCTCAATGGTTAGCGCATTAGCTTAAAGGATATGTATATTCTGATTGATAATAAATGAATTATTATAAAAAAATAATATGTTTAAATTTTCTGTTAATATGAGATGGCATGTTGAAATTCTTACCATATGTGCTCCTTCGCTCTCTTTGTAAATTATTTTCACCATTTCTGGCTAATCGTCTCATTTCTTCAATCACTATGGTATATCTAGTAGATAGATTTCTAATCTAGTTATTTTGCAGTAATGGGGGTTCTAAATATGCCCATTCTAAGAATTTTAAGAAGGATGATCATTACATCAATGGTTATTCGGAGTACGAGTTGCACATGAAACAGAACATACAGTTGAGGGAATCTGAAATACTAGAAGAAACAGCATCTGGAAATCCACACGAAATTGCTCTAAATTTCAAAAACTTCCAGCCGGGATCTATCGTAATCATCAAGTGAGTTTTAAAATTCTAACGAAAAAAAATATTTTACTAAATAATCTTTATACATTTGAACTGTTGCATAAATGACCAATTAATAAAAGTATTAGACAAAGCCTTCTAAGAACACAACTAATCTTATGCTAAAGTTACATCAGATCAGAGTTCATCAGAAATTTTATCTAGCAAAGTGGACTTCTGAAATCCAAACCGTTTCATTTTAATCGGTAGAAACCAAACATTCTGCACGGAAGTGAAAACAATGATGTTCTTCAAAAAGAATTTTCAGTCAATTTGATGTGCAATAAAATAATAATTATCCAAGGGAATTTACCTGAGTTAGTCGTACCTTAGATATTCCTTTGCTCGGCTGAATAATTACATCTCAAATTCATTTCCGCAGAGTTTCACTTGAAAAGAAAATCTCCGAAGCCATTTCCGAAGTGAGAAAATTATCAGATCAATTTTCGTACAAGCAGGAAACAGACTTGAAACGAATAATCAAGAAATTAGGACTGCGAGATCTGAACAGAGTTCTATTTAGATGCGATCAGGAAGAAAGGGATGAACAAAAAGGATTCGATACTTACGATATACCAGGGTATGGAAAATTAGTTTACGCTGGACTTCAAGGTTAGTTTGTATTTTATTACATGCAATGACGACAGAAAAATCTATAAATAAACTAGTTTTGCCTACTGTTTCGTGCTTTCACATTTCTACACTTTTCATCGATGTTTTAGGAACTGAAAAGAGCTCTAAAACTATGATGCTTTTATAATTTTTATGTTATACATATTACTATAACAACCCTTGATGATTAACATGTTTGTTATTATTGAATTACAGGCTTTATCTCGCTACTGTCTAAAATCAGGCCGATAAATGACTTGGGTCATCCAATGTGTGGAAATATAAGACAAGGAGATTGGATGATAGGTAAGGAAACCTATAGACTTCAAATTATATCTCCTTCAATTTCGGGATATTACAAGATCCGAACCTAAATCGACCTTCACCGAGCTGATAATAGAATAAAACTTATTTTATAATAAATTAAGTATATTAGAAAATATATTAAAAATGGGTTTTCAAAAAAAATCCTGGACAAAATATTTTTAATAATTTTTTTCAAAAATGATTTTTCATTATATGTTGCAACATCAAGATAATAAGAAAATTTTATACTGGACTTGAAGTATAAAACATATAGAATGTGCTAACATAGGGTTGTCTATAATTTTCCTGGACAAACTGCTAGGCTGTCAGGTATAAACAGGTATGACAATGCTAGTTACTTTCACTTGTTATGAAAATAAAAAAAATTTTATATTAGCATGAGCGCTGTTTTATTACGAACACGTTGATATAGGGTTGTCTGCAAAAAATTTGGTCCTAATAGGGGTTTGCGAATTTCAAAGATTTTAATTTCAACGCGTGTAAAAATGAGTGACAGAGAGATTCGAGGTAAGTATAATGTGTAATAATAAAGGACCGAACATCGCAGTCGTTTCTGATGGGGCATGGAATATATAAAAGTGCGCATGCTCGGCACGTAAACTATGGTAGGTACTTTTTTATATTCAATGCCCCATCAGAAACGACTGCGATGTTCGGTCCTTTATTATTACACATTATACTTACCTCGGATCTCTCTGTCACTCATTTTCACACGCGTTGAAATTAAAATCTTTAAAATGCGCAAACCCCTATTAGGACCAAATTTTTTGCAGACAACCCTATATCAACGTGTTCGTAATAAAACAGCGCTTATGCTGATATAATTTTTTTTCTATTATCATAACAAGTGAAAGTAACTAGCATTGTCATACCTGTTTATACCTGACAGCCTAGCAGTTTGTCCAGGTAAATTATAGACAACCCTACGTTAGCACATTCTATATGTTTTATACTTTAAGTCCAGTATAAAATTTTCTCATTATCGTGATGTTGCAACATATAATGAAAAATGATTTTTAAAAAAATAATTAAAATATTTTGTCCAGGATTTTTTTTGGAGACCCATTTTTAATATATTTTCTAATATACTTAATTTATTATAAAATAGGTGTTATTCTATTATCAGCTCGGTGAAGGTCGATTTAGGTTCGGATCTTAGACTAGAAAAATATTGAGTAAAATTGAAACTGTTAAAAATTTTTTAGATTATATCTACCAGCGTTTGAAGTTAGACGAGGGCACAGTTGAATTAGGAAATTGGATTGAAGATAACACAAAGACTCTGAAGATTATTCCCAAATATTTAAAACCAGCATATTTCGATCTGATATTTACTGGAATCTATGTTTTGCTGCTCGAACACTCCTATAATTCAATGTCAAGGTAAGTTTAATATCCCATCATTATTTTATTAATATGAACTTTGTTTTTATGCTGCTTTCAACAAAAATATAGAGGTGAGAATTTTAATAATTCTGTATTTTAGTTAATGATTATTTTGATGTCACTTAATACATTCTGTCAAGAAAGTACCGGGAATTATCGATTTAAATCTGGCGGGGCAATGAGGCAGGTAAAATTTTTTTTCCTAGGTTGGTACCACTGTCCTTAATTACTATGCCAAGCTTGAGCGGGATCTGTCAACTAGTGTGTTTGCAACAGCTGATTAAGTCAGTCGATGTCAGAGTGCGTGCCGATTTTTACTATGGGTGATTACGTTGAGCTAAGAATTTGTTTAAAGTTTTGTGTTGCAAATGAATTTTCGTGTGCCGATGCATTGAAAATGTTGCAAAAGGCCTTTGGTGATAATGCTCTATCGAAAACTCGTGCATATCAGTGGTACAGAGCCTTCAAGGACGGTCGTGAAGTGGTCGCCCATCGGCGGCTTCGATCGAAGATAAAATTAAGGAAAGGGTGCTGGAAAACCGTCGTACCAGCTTGAGAGAGATAGCACATGATCTTTAGATATCCCACGAGTCCGCACGTACGATTTTGATTGATATTTTGGGCATGAGAAAGGTGGCCGCACGACTCGTACCGAAAGACCTGAATTTTCTTCAAAAACGTCATCGCGAACAGGTTGCTTCAGACATGCTGGATCGCTGTAATTCCAATTCTACATTCATGGAACGCATTATAACTGGTGATGAGACCTGGGTCTACGAGTACGATATGCAAACAAGCCAGCAATCATCGGAATGGGTGGCAAAAAATGAGCCGAAACCGAAAAAACCACGCCAAAGCCGCTCGAAAATGAAGGTGATGCTCATTGTTTTCTTCGATATCCGTGGCGTGGTGCACTACGAATTCGTTCCAGAGGGTCAGACGGTAAACAAGGAGTATTACCTAGGCGTTATGAAACGTTTGCGTGAGCGTATCCGTAAGAAGCGGCCAAATTTGTGGGCGAACAACTCATGGATTTTGCATGACGATAACGCGCCTTCTCACCGAGCTACGATTGTGACTGACTTTCTCGCCAAAAACTCAACAAACGTGCTTCAGCAACCACCGTATTCGTCGGATTTGGCTCCCTGCGACTTTTTCCTCTTCCCAAAACTAAAATTGCCCCTTCGTGGCACCCGTTTTGAGTCGATTGAAGCCATAAAACAAAATTCGGCGCGAGAGCTAAAGTCCATCCCGGAAAGCGCCTATAAAAAATGTTTCGATAATTGGAAGTGCCGTTGGCATAGATGTATTGGAGCAAATTCCCGGTACTTTCTTGACAGAGTAGTATAAGTGAATATAAAGTGAAACATGTCTCCCTATTTGAGTAAACTATATCACGACAAACGTCGTATACTAGGACGTAAGTTTCTCTTAAAAACATTTTGAAATTAAATTGAGTGTCTTATATTTTTGTGTTGCAGTTTATTTTGGGGGATTTTATATCTTTTTAACTAGGTTTTACAGCTTCTTAACCTTCAACACTGTCCTTTTTGCTTAAACTACTTTCTAAAAAAAAAAAAAATTCACAGATAAGACAAATAGAAACATTTTCTTTATCTGAACCGACCTTTGCAGCTTTGTAAAGAACGGATCGATGTTTGTCAAGGCTCTGTCCATGGGATCAATTCAGTTGGCAGCCTACGTGAGATCTGCGGACCTCCCTCCACTGTCTCCCAATCTAACACCGCCAAAACCTCCAATGAAAAAGGACGAGAACGGTAAAGAAACCCAAATTTGCGTCTCTCTGAGTGCAGGTAACATTTATTTTTGTTTAGTTGTTGACTGTTCATTACTGAAGTTGTTATTTTTAGGTTTGCCTCATTTCTCCGTTGGTTACACGAGAAACTGGGGAAGAGACACTTTCATTGCCCTTAGGGGATTACTTCTTCTAACTGACAGATATCAAGAAGCCAGATATCACATTTTGGCTTACGCTGCTTGCCTACGTCATGGTCTCATTCCAAATCTCCTGGATGGAGGACGAAAATCAAGGTGAACATTTTTGTTATAGTGGGCCTAGAAATGTATGCTTTTGACATATCATTCTGATAATTTATCACATTAGCTTGTTATTATATGTTGATAAATGTTGACAACAACTGAAATTTCTCTGTTTTCAGATATAACTGTAGAGATGCTGTCTGGTGGTGGTTGTACTGCATCAGATGTTACGTGGAAGAAGTGGCAGATGGCGTTAAAATTCTGGAAGATAAGGTATCTCGAATCTTCCCGACGGATGATTCCCTGGCTCAGCAACCCGGTGCAATGGACCAAAGCTTGCAAGACGTCATGCAGGAAGCTCTCAACAGGCATTTTCAAGGTGTGGCGTTCAGAGAGAGGAACGCTGGATGGGAAATTGACCAGCACATGACTGATAACGGTTTCAATAACCAAATCGGTGTCCATCCCGAAACAGGATTCGTCTTCGGAGGAAACGTGGACAACTGCGGTGAGTTGAGATAAATAGTGTTTTCTCTAAATTTTAGTCCCTTGTTTTCAATAAAATTGATTCGCCGAAAGTCTTAGGTAACATTTTCAGCGCTTCCAATCGCAAAATTTAAGACAGATTCTCTGTTTGCTACTTTTGTCCATTGCACAAATCGTAAAATACACTTGAGATGAACTGTCAAAATGGAGCACTGTAAACAAACTAAATAACAAATGATTCGCAAACAAAGAGACATTTGAATTAAATTCTGATATAACTTACAGGTACATGGATGGATAAAATGGGATCTTCAGAAAAAGCTGGCACCAAAGGGAAACCCGCAACGCCGAGGGATGGCTCTGCGTGCGAGATCGTAGGCTTATCTAAATGCGTCATTTCATGGCTTGCCGCTATGCACGACAAGAGTTTGTACAAGTATGGCGGCGTGGAAAGAACGCACTCTAACGGCAAAACAACGAATTGGAGTTTCACATTTTGGGCTAACAAAATACAGGAGAACTTCGAGAAATACTTCTGGGTGAACGAAAAGCCAACTGAGGGGGAAATCAAACCGAACTTGATAAATAAAAGGGGTATATACAAAGATTGCTATGGAGCAACTCAACAATGGACCGATTACCAACTCAGATGCAACTTCCCAATTGTGATGGTTGTGGTAAGTTGATTTTTAAGATCCTATCACTGCGGGCACAAATATACTGCAGTTTAAAAATTATGGATATATGCGTTTTTCAGAGATAAATATTTCTAAATGCTTTTTAATAATGTTCTTTATTTGAGATGAGAAATCATTCTGAAAATATGAATAAAAACAATATTCTAATTTCCGCTAATATTTTATTTATTTATTTATTTAACTGTAGACGGTCTTGCCATTTTACAAAATATTATCAATCCAAATATACATGTATTAAAATCAACATAAATTCCATGAAAAAAAAAAAAAAAAAAAAAAAGCAAAAATGGAGCCCTAAACACCAAAAATGCCAACTAATGAAATTCTCCAAAAAAACGCTTCAGTTGAAAGATTGTGACATGAAATAAATCTATATCCACCGAACCAGCAGCACGTAATGCTCTATCAAGAGGGTTGTTCATTAAATAATTTGTTCTACTGAACTTAATTCTGAACAAATCCCGGGCTCTCAAGTTCCTCTGAGGAACATTAATTCCAACAGTATGCAGGAGATAAGGACAATCGATGAAATTATGTATAATTTTATAAATCAGCATAATGCCGAAATTACGACGCCTGGTTTCGAGAAGAGTGATCGACAAATCTTCACGAATGATTTCATAATTAATAGATTCGCGAGGTAAACCCCACTTATATGCTATCCACCTCAAAAATTTATTTTGCACCCTCTCAATGGTTTGAATATGAACCCTATAAAAAGGTGTCCACACTACGCAGGAATATTCCAGGATACTTCTCACATGGGCAAAGTACATAATTTTTATTGTAGGAACTCCAAAATGTTTCATATTTCTCTTGAGAAAACCGAGCATTCTGAGAGCCCTAGCCGACACACTTTCTATATGGTGAATAAAGCTCAAATTTACGTCCAGCAGGACTCCGAGATCTCTTACCCCGTTAACCGCTTTTAAACGGGATCCATTCACTGAATAATCGAAAAATACTGGTGAGTTGTTTCTATAAAATCTCATAGTCTGACATTTATCAACATTGAGTTCCATGTCATTTTTAGAACACCATTCAACAATGTTGTCAAGATCCCTCTGTAATAACAGACAATCCTGCAAGGATTTGACAACTCTAAACACCTTCAGATCATCCGCGAACAGTAGAAATGAACTGAATCTTATGACAACAGTGATGTCATTAATGAAACACAAAAATAAAAGCGGTGATATCGGTGAACCCTGTGGGACTCCCGAAGTGACATCAATACCCTCAGAACAAACGTCCGAAGTTTGAACGTATTGTACTCCTCCTTTCAGACGATCAGAGATCCAATCCAGCAGTGGTGATCCAATGCCCAGTGCCCTGAGCTTGATGATCAGTAGCCAGTGAGGAACCCTATCAAAGGCCTTTGCAAAGTCAGTGTAATTCGCATCAATCTGTAATTTACCTTCCATTGCAGACATAATTATATCTATATAACATAATAGATTCGTTGATACTGATCTACCAGCAATAAATCCGTGTTGCTCGTTGATAAGAATTTTTCTGAGAATGGGTGTTATCTTATTCGTAATGATCGTATCGAGAATTTTTGGGATATAAGAGCTCTTTGTGACTGGCCTATAGTTCAAAATATCACTTACGTCACCCGATTTGAATACTGGAGTGATATAGCTGGATTTCCAACGATTTGGGTATTTACCTGTACTAACCGATAAATTAAACAGGAAACATAAGGGTTTCGACAAAATTGAGCAACATCTTTTCAATAATAGAGCCGACACCTTGTCGGGTCCACAATCGCTTTTTTCAGGCAATGATTGCAGAAGTTCAAGGACTTCTTGTTCAGAGAAACAACAACGCCGAATATCAATTGTTTGATCATAGTATACCATTCGGTTACTATCTACAATCGGCCTTTTGTAAATGCCTGAAAAATATTCTCTGAAAAGTTCTGCAGTAGTGATGTTATTACTCGCAGTTTTCTCCTGGAAGAACATAGTTTTCGGGAGTCCCTTCTGGGTCTTGCGATCATTAATAAACTTCCAAAAATACTTAGGGTTGCTGGAGATTTCGGCTTCAACTGATTCTATGTATTTTCTGTAGCATGAGTCAGTTTCCGCCCTGCACCTATCTCGGAGCTTTTTGAAAGACAAATAGTCTCCAGCATCACCACCCTGTTTATACCTTTTATGAACTTGTTTTTTCTCGGATATCGTTCTCTTTAACTCGTTCGAAAACCAACATGGAAAATTGTATTTTTTTCTAATCTTTTCGGGAACATATAACTTTATTCCATTCAAAAGAACCTCATAAAGAAAATTGGTGCAGCTTTCAACTTCTTTGCCACCCAGTAGAGGTGACCAGTCGACACTACTCAGATATTGTATTAGACCGTCATAATCAGCATTTTTGAAGTCATAGAAAGAATAAATTGATTGTTCAAGATCTGGAATCACTTCACTAAAAACGGAGAAATATAAAGCTGGATGATGTGAATCACACGTCAAAAGAAACTCATCAGCCGATTCGACTTTGACTTTAGAAGGGTGAGCGAATATAAGATCCAACGTGACGTTATTACAATTTCTTACCCGACTCAGCTGATCCAAACACAATGTTGACATTGTGGCAGCAACGATAGAATGATTATAAGAGCCTTTACCCTTACCCATGTTTAATGATGCCTCGACTCCCCAACTCACCCCAGGTAGATTATAATCTCCGCAACAGATTAATTCTGCGAAAGAATACTGATCCATTATATTCTCAAGATCATCACAGTGAGTCTCATACTGTACTGCTGTGCCGTTCGGTGGTATATAGACATTTGAGAACAACAAGGTTTTAGATCCCACACTAACAGTGACAAACAATTGTTCAATGTTGGAGCAACCAGTAAATAATTGACGGGATGATAAACATTTTTTAACCGCTATTAAAACTCCTCCACCTCTCTGCCTATCACTGTCAGTCGAATCTCTATCTTTCCTATATATACAATAATTATTGAGACCCAGTTCAGCATTTTTAAAATCAGAAGTCAACCAAGTTTCTGTAAGTAAAATTATATCAAAATTTACAACTAAGATTGAATTTCCAAGTTCAACAAGTTTTGTCCGCAAACCCCTCACATTTTGGTAATAGCAATTGAACTTAAACTTATCCGAATGGCCAGAATGAACCCGAAGTCTAGGAGGAAAATTCCCTTCTTTCGGTCCGAAATGGTCTCAGAAGCGTTCCCTCTGGCCAGTGCTTGGCCTGGAGCAGATCTTCTAGGCACAAATCTCTACTTCCCATCTTGAAGGATTTTTTGGAGCGTTTTGATTTGAGGTCAAAGCATAGGATGTCGTTCTGGGGCCATATTTCCTTGGCATATGATACTATATTATCGGCTGTTGTTGTGCTAGCCAGTCCTCCCAACCAAATCCAATTTCTTCCTTTGGGAGCCAGCTGGATCAATGCATTTGATTCACCTGTTCCTTTGGTAAGCGACCCGCTCATTTCCTTAAACGAACCCTCTACTACACTTGTAGATTCCCTAATAGGTTTTGGAGCACTATTCTTTGACTTTTGTAGAGGCTTCGTATTGCTGTGGATATCCCCTTTATTTGAGACACCAATGCGAACTGATTTGGAGCTGTTCTGTCTCCCCACCCTCACAGAGGCATCCTGATCTCTATTCAAATTATGCGGAATTACGATCTCCTTAGTTGTATCTGATGTCGAATACTCCTCGTGCGAGGTGAGGAGTCGAACTAAATCGATGTTACTTTCCTTCAAAACATGAATTTCCGTTGCAACTTCCGTTCTAAACTTAGAAAGATTTTCCCCCATTTCACGCATCACTTGCTCTGTTGTTTTAGATACTATCTGTTCGATGAAATCCAACGATTTAATCTGATCACTATGAGCTCCAGGATCAGAAATTGACAAATTTGTTAGCTTTGAGTCTACAACTGGAATGCATTCGTCGCAGTAGAATCGCAGATTTTTTGATTCAGTTAAAGCCTTCAAAATAGGATCCCTCATCCGTAGACACTGTACATGAATGTGGAGTGAACACAGATCACATTGTATGTATTTGTTATTGACGATGAAGTTGTCATCACATATCGGGCAGTTTCCTGTTGAAGCCATAATATTGTGGAATGTGTGGTCTCCTTTAGTTTTCAGATCGATTAGTATCGCAAGAATAATAACCAGATGTTTGTTATCTGTATTTGTATAATGGAAATCAACTCACCAACGAAGAATAAACAATAAATTAACTTCGCCTATGGTTCGTTATATTTGATTGCGAAAATTAGGAATCCTCGGTGTAATCAACAATCGGTTCCAACCACCACAAATTTCGAATGAAAAATCGTCTTTATATATGCAAAATAACTAAACTTTGAGAGAACAGTAGATACACATCTGCACACTTCGATTATCTTGATTAATAATAATTTTATTAACATTACGATCGTTACGTCATACCATGACTTCTTCAGGTGAGTATTACAAGATACTGAGTATACCATGAACAAGAAATTCATTTTTTAGTACATGGACATCACAAAAATAGAAGGGGTGAAGAGAGTTTTACAATTCTTTTGGAAATCTGAAAAATGATTCAAAAAAGATTCAACAAAGGGGAGCTACTTAATTCTGTTTGGTTATTCAATAACATTTTTCTTTTATGATATCTATTAATTTCTAAAGTCTCTAACAAGTTTAATCTAAAACTTTTGTTTTCTGAGTGTAAAATTTCAAAGTTACTATTAAAACTATGTCCTGTGTCTAAAAGGTGCTCTGCGTAGGTTGAATTTCCCTTTTTGTTACAATAACATTTTTCATGTTCCCTATGTCTCGTCTGGAACGATCTTCCTGTCTGACCAACATATACAAAATGGCAAGTACCGCAAATTAACACCTGATTTCTTGTTCTTAGATGTTTTATCTTTATTATTTTTTATTAGTTTTCCTAGGGAGTTATTCGTTTTATAAGAAATTCTAAAATTGTGAATCTTCCTTAAATATCTAGCTACCTTTTCTGTTTTTGGTCCCAAGTATGTCAACGAAATGTATTTACTTTCAATTGAATCATTATTAATGGGATATACTAATTTCAAAGCCAGCTTTAATTGTATTTTTGTGAAAAGATTCTCAATAATCGGGACGTTGAAACCGTTGTTCAACGCAATCTGTTTGATAATGTTATATTCTTTGTCAAAATTCTCACGTGACATGGGTATGAGAATTTTGACAAAGAATATAACATTATCAAACAGATTGCGTTGAACAACGGTTTCAACGTATCGATTATTGAGAATCTTTTCACAAAAATACAATTAAAGCTGGCTTTGAAATTAGTATATCCCATTAATAATGATTCAATTGAAAGTAAATACATTTCGTTGACATACTTGGGACCAAAAAAAGAAAAGGTAGCTAGATATTTAAAGAAGAACTACAATTTTAGAACTTCTAATAAAACGAATAACTCCCTAGGAAAACTAATAAAAAATAATAAAGATAAAACATCTAAGAACAAGAAATCAGGTGTTAATTTGCGGTACTTGCCATTTTGTATATGTTGGTCAGACAGGAAGATCGTTCCAGACGAGACATAGGGAACATGAAAAATGTTATTGTAACAAAAAGGGAAATTCAACCTACGCAGAGCACCTTTTAGACACAGGACATAGTTTTAATAGTAACTTTGAAATTTTACACTCAGAAAACAAAAGTTTTAGATTAAACTTGTTAGAGACTTTAGAAATTAATAGATATCATAAAAGAAAAATGTTATTGAATAACCAAACAGAATTAAGTAGCTCCCCTTTGTTGAATCTTTTTTGAATCATTTTTCAGATTTCCAAAAGAATTGTAAAACTCTCTTCACCCCCTCTATTTTTGTTATGTCCATGTACTATGAATTTCTAGTTCATGGTATACTCAGTATCTTGTAATACTCACCTGAAGAAGTCATGGTATGACGTAACGATCGTAGTGTTAATAAAATATTAGCCGAAATTAGAATATTGTTTTTATTCATATTTTCAAGATGAATTTCCGTCAAGTAAAGACCGAAACAATCATAGAAGAAATCATTCTGTTTGTCTGAAATGCATATTTCAATAGTTATTCTCCTGCTTTCAGGCACCAGAACTGTTTAATCCACAGCATGCTTGGACAGCTCTTCAGAAAGTTGAGCAACATTTATTAGGGCCCCTTGGCATTAAGACCCTAGATCCAGACGATTGGGCTTATAGAGCCGATTACGACAATTCGAATGACTCGGAAGATGCTACAGTAGCTCAAGGATTCAACTATCACCAAGGACCAGTAAGTTCTGAATATGAATTTTCATTATCTTCTGCTTTTTTATTAGCTTTATGAATAATTGATTATCAACAAATTTCAAACTAGTCCATTTTGAAATGTTTTTCATTAATTCAAATAAATTAATTCGGCTGAGAATCTGTAGCAAATGTCATTAATAAGGAGGATCAGTTATGGTAATAGAATGTTCTTCAAATCGAGACAGCATCACGGCGTAACAGGATCTGATGTGAGCGTGACGAAAGTTTTCTGTGTTTGTAACGTTAGAAAAAATTGGGAATACAGTTCTTATTGAATCCCTTAGAAGTTTTTTCAGCTTGTACCAGTTAGTAAGAAGTTTAAGAAGACTTTATGCTGTTGACTGAGTAACTTCTTCAACCAAGGCTACTGGACTGCTACTTTCACATGAGTACCGAAAATGATTCATTTTTTATATTCTTCCAGGAATGGTTATGGCCGGTAGGCTTTTTCCTTCGAGCAAAATTATATTTTGCGGCCAAAAATAACAAGCTGAAGGAAGCCATAGCCGAAATCAAATATACATTATCGCGACATTTCACAGAATTGCAAACTTCTGATTGGAGGGGTTTGCCAGAATTAACAAACAATAATGGCTCGTATTGTCAACACAGCTGTAGCACACAAGCTTGGAGTATGTCCTGTATATTAGAAGTAAGTATTGAAACCCTGTTATTTTTCTTATCGTTTGATTATTTTCGTGCGCAGAAGTAGTAATTTGTTCCATTTTCAGGTACTCCACGATTTGCAGAGAATCGAGTCCTCTATTTCATAAGAATTTAGTTTGTTCGAGATTTTTATTCAGTAGGTTGTGATAGGTACGTTTTATTCTTGTGATTGATGTATGCCATATATTTATATTGTAAATTATAAAATGCTGCATAATTTAATTATTGTAGTTATAGGTAAATATATATCGAGAATTTAATTTATCAAGTCGCAAGTCAGCAACAATAAATAAATTATGAAAAATATTGATCGAATAGGTTCTGAATTCTAAATGGTAATATTTAGAAATATTGAATTTTGAATGCTTTCAAATATCAAATTATAAATTGTTGTTACCATTGTAGGAAAATAAAAAACTATACAAACTAAAAACATGTATTTTAATTGAAACAATTTTTTAAACAAATATATTGTGCTGTCACCTAAAAGTGTAAATTGCCCATTTTAAGTACAATAGCAGTAACAATAACGAAATTTAATTTTGGGTAATCTGAATAATACACAGTCCTAATTAAAAATACTATTCAGAATCTGGATACACAATTCTTTCGTTGTATCAAAAGGAACTAAGTAAATAATTATTAGTTAACTGTATCAACATCGTTAATAACTAAATTAATGAGTTTTATGCAGGCTGTTCTACGACGAGAGGGAAAACTTGATTTGAGGTAAGAGGGCATATAGGCAAGTCTGAATAACCTTTATATTAGAGCCTTATATCTTTTCTTTGGAATAATTGTTTTGACATATGTCAAAAAATCACCCTATGTATCCCAAAAACATAGGGTCTAACATAAAGGTTATTCAGACTCGCCCATATGCCCTCTAACTTCATACCAAGTTTGTCCCCCGGGTCGTGGAACACCTGTAGATTAAAAACTCTTCAAACTGAACGGAAAAAAATATCACAACAAATACAAGCTCTTCAGGTTTGTGCTATAACATATAGGAGGATTCAATTCATGAGCTGGAATGTCTTCTTGATGCTTTGTGTAATTTATCCTAAATCTACTTCATAGTTACATCAGGCGTTAAGAAAAAATGAATTCCATAGAGTATAAAAATTCGAGTTAGTTAAACAGTATCACTATTTGGTATTAACCACACTACCCCAAGGTCAAATTGTCAATACAAATGAAAACTGTTGCTGACTAAATTAATAACGATAATTGCACAGCAGAACAATATGAATATGCATTGCGTCAAAATTTTTAAAATTTGCCTCAATTCATTTTTGTTAACCCTCGATTGATGTAGGATGCAACAAAGTCTCAATAAATTAATTCCTACGATTACATCAATTTAGGACAGCTATTTATCCTTTGCGAAATTACCAAAAATTAAACGTCATCAAATATACCTCGAGGGGGATAGCCTACTCTGTTTTTGTAACCTGAATCGTACTGATAACCCGAGAACCTGTGGTCAGAATCTCTACCAAGTCCTGTACTTGCTCCAAACCTCGAATTGATGTCATCAGTAATCGGAGGAAACCGTGTGTCGATTTCAGGTGTAGTGAAGTTTGTACCGCTGTATGATGACTGACTGGAGTCACGCAGAAGATTAGATTTTGTGTTGTCCATATATTCAAGTTCGGTGGAGGATCGATCTGAATTGAGAACATATTTTTAAATATTGGCTTTTCAATATTATTTTTTAGTCTTTTTAATGCTTCGCAAGACTAGTGCAATCGATACATATACTGGGTGTTTCTAAATTGTTGCGAAACAATTGTTAATTAATAAATTGTGGAAATATCTTTATTATTTAGTCAAGGAAAACATACAGTATACTAATCGTTTGATACTTACTGGATTCTATATTTCTGAATCTTCCTGTTGTAGGGAATCTCTCTTGAAATTCTTTCTTCCTATTGGAAGACTCTTGAGATCTCTGTCTTTTCCGTTTTTCTGAAATAATGAGTGTTCAGAATATGTTTATTCAGTTAGTTCATTCTTACCCCTCTTAACTATTTCTCTGCCTTCGTCTACGAGATCAGTTGTCATTTCATCATCTCCGACAAATTGATGAAAACCCAAGAATGATAATAGCCTAGATCCCAAACTAAAATATGTACATAGACAAAAAATAAGTATGGCCATGGGAAAATAAATATTGAAACCATCAGATATTATACCAATAACATCCATGTGGCCCATAACCTGAAAAGTTTCATGTTAAAATTTAGGCTTCATTTTTGTGGATTCGTATTAGATCACCCGCCAATTCATGCCAAATGTCAATGTCTAGATTGTTTCAATCTCTACTTGACGGAAATTCATCGTAAATGATTTGTAGTAAAACACTTTATTTTCGCTTGAGTATCGTAACTAACTACTTTTACAAAATTTTTCTCCTTAAATACAAGTTTCACTAAAAATACGTGATAAAATGAAGTTTTCAAGGAATTTATTAAAAAAGGTTCAACAACGGAAAACGGTTCACATCTGTTTGGTCGTTCAACAAAATATTCATTTTATGATGCCAGTTTATTTCCATTGCTTCTAAAAGGTCCAATCTATTGCATTTGTTCTCGAAATGGAGAACTTCAAAGTTATGGTCAAAATCATGTCCGGATTCTTGTAGATGCCTGGCATAAGTGGAGTTTGATTTATTCTTAACAAATGAATTCTGGTGTTCCTGGATCCTACTCTCAAAAGATCTACCCGTTTGGCCAATGTATGCATATGGACATGTACCATAATTTAACCTATATACTCCTGATCTCTTGTTCTTATTGACAATATCTTTATTATTTTTTTTTATTAATTTACCTAAAGAATAATATAATAGAATAATATAAAACAATAAATTCTTTAGGTAAAATAAAAAAAAATAATAAAGATATCGTCAATAAGAACAAGAGATCAGGAGTATATAGGTTAAATTGTGGTACATGTCCAAATGTATACATTGGCCAAACGGGTAGATCTTTTGAGAGTAGGATCCAGGAACACCATAATTCATTGGTTAAGAATAAATCAAAGTCCACTTATGCCAGGTATCTACAAGAATCCGGACATGATTTTGACCATAACTTTGAAGTTCTCCATTTCGAGAATAAATGCAATAGATTGGACCTTTTAGAAGCAATGGAAATAAACCGGCATCATAAAATGAATATTTTGTTGAACGACCAAACAGATGTGAACCGTTTTCCGTTGATGAACCTTTTTTAATAAATTCCTTGAAAACTTCATTTTATCACGTATTTTTAGTGAAACTTGCATTTAAGGATTTAAGAAAGATTTTGTAACAGTAGTTAGTTACCATACTCACCTGACGAAGTCAATATGTAATTGACGAAACAATTCGTTGAAAATGTAAAACATAATTTTTGAGAAAGAGTTATTTTTCTTTAATATAGGATCAGAAAACAATACATTTTGTAACAAACAGGGCTTCGTAAGTTTGTCTGAAGAGTTCATTACGCATGCCTGGAACGAAACAAAAAATGTTTGCTTGTTTATATTTTAATATCAATTGACAATTTATATTCGTTGGTTTTTCTTAATTCAATTTGATATTGTATGATGAATTTTGACTTTATACGTCTATTAAATATGAGCAGTGCTTATAAAGACATTAATTTAATTCTTAAAGTTTCTTCAAAGAATTTTTTGAAATTAAAATTGTAGAAGACAACAGATTAAATCTGTTTTGATATTCAAATTTTGTAATAATCCTTCTATCAAGTAAAAAACCGTTCCTTCTTATTTTAGGAAATAAAGTGTTTTACTTCAAATCATTATAAATGTCAATGTGTTAAAGAGTATATTCCTAGGTAGAGAATAATTTTTTAAATACTCAAACAGAATAATTTTTTGAAATCTCTACATAATTCAATTAACAGGTAACATGAACTATGCCTAAATAGGTATAACCTATCTCTAAATAGGTATAACCTGTCTCTAAATAGGTATAACCTATCTCTAAATAGGTATAACCTATCTCTAAATAGGTATAACCTATCTCTAAATAGGTATAGCCTATCTCTGAATAAGTATAACCTATGTCTGAATAGAAATATCTCCCAATAGGTTTTTTTGATACGATGTATAAATAAAATATGTAACTTACTTGGGTATAATGGGTTTCCATAACTTGTGCCTCAATAACGTGGCTATCCATATGAATAAGCCCCAAAAAATTTAAACAAAGTGGTGGGGTCAGCCTACTGAGCATCATTCCAGAAAAAATTAAACTGTACTCATTAGTTTGATGATGAGGAGCCAAATAATAAAAGTTCAACAAACGTATCTTTAGAATGGTTGAATAAGCACAATAGCACAAATACAAAATGACCGCTGTAGATAACCACTGAAAAAAATTTATCAAATACAAGAAATTATTTCAATGAAATTCCCCAACTATACCTCTATGGTAAAATAATCATATTTTTCACCAGCTTCTTCAACTATCAGAGCAAAAATGGATAAAACAGGTTTTTTGTTGAAAAACGTTAATTCTGACCATACTACACAAAATGAAAAAATTGCAGCCACAACTGCAAAACCTTTCTGAATATAACCATACATGAAACATTTCCAGTACCATTCTGAAAAAAACTTATTAAATAATTGACATTCAATTACAAGTTTTACTCAGTACCCATGGTTGGAGTATAAACATATGAAGTGAACCAGTTCGGTGGTTTTTGGAACGTTTTTTTGAATCTCCTGTCTCTTGATATTTGATTTTTCAGAATGTCTTCCAAATCAAATATTTTTTCCATTAAAATGTTGTATTGAGTTTCAGTCCTCTGAAGCACTTGAAGACTTTTTATAACCTTAAAAGAATAGAAAACATTTCAAAAGTAAGTGTAGAAAGGAGATTGAAAAATTGCATTCGGCGAACACCAACATACTGAAGAGAGAGTCTGATATACAGGCAAGAGGACCTTCAATCCTTGAATAAAGAGAGAAAAGATATTTATTGCTCCAGAAAATGACTAACGACTTGTCTTTCTGGTAGTATAAAACTGTTTCAGCCGTTATTCGGTAGTTTATCATAATTGAAACAAATTGCAGAAATTACTATTAGGAGTACAAATAAGTTTCCGCCGTTTTATTGTAGATTGCGCAGCACGGAGTTTCGGTTAGCTTTCGCAGATGATAACCGGCTTAAAAAATAGTTTGGACATTCAAGAACAACATAACCTATTAATGTCATTGATTTTATATTCGTAAAATATAATTTTTATAAGTTGAAAATGTCAAAATTTGAGCCAAGTAAGCGTCATTTGCGGGAAATATTAGTTTACTTCTTTAATTTGAAGAAATCTGCTGCTGAGGCGCATCAATTGCTCGTAGAAGCATATGGTGAGGGTGCATTGAGTGAGAGAACGTGTCGAGAGTGGTTTCAAAAGTTTAAAAACGGCGATTTCGACGTAGAAGACAAAGATCGCAGTGGAAGGCCAAAAATTTACGAGGATGCAGAATTGGAGGAATTATTGGAGGAAGATTCATCTCAAACACAAAAAGAACTTGCTCTAACATTAGAAGTCACTCACCAAGCAGTCTCACATCGTTTAAAATCATTAGGAATGATTCATAAACAAGGAAATTGGGTTCCGTACGAATTAAAGCCGAGAAATATTGAACAATGCTCGTCCACATGTTGCGGCTCCCGTGAAAAAGTACTTGGAAACACTTGATTGGGAAGTGTTACCCCACCCGCCGTATTCACCAGACATTGCACCGTCCGATTATCACCTGTTCCGGTCCATGGCACATGCTCTGACGGCGCAGCGGTTCACATCTTATGAGGATACCAAAAATTGGGTTGATTCATGGATAGCCTCAAAAGACAAGGAGTTCTTCAGACGTGGGATTCGAATGCTGCCCGAGAGATGGGAAAAAGTGGTTGCAAGTGATGGGCAATATTTTAAATAAATTTATATTTCCGTTCTTCTATAATAAATATTTAATTTTTGTTAAAAAACGGCGGAAACTTATTTGTACTCCTAATATGTTTCTCATTTTTCGTCTCCAGTGATCAAGCAATCAAAAAACGGTTCTAATGGTGCCGTTGAAGCAATACGTTGCATGAGATGGATCAGTTGGCTTTGTTCTCTTCGGACAGATTATGGGGGATCCAAATACCTGTTCTGCTTATTTTTCCAATCTGCTGCAAATGTTCTTGTATGGTCTACCAAGGTTGATAAGGGCTATTTGAGAGTTCCTCGATTGTCTGACATGGATTTGCTTCCACTTCTGCCCTTAGCATGCCGTTGTCTAATGTTGTTGGTATTCCTAATCAATAGGAGTCATAGAAATCAAAATTACCGGATCTGAACCTTGAGATCCATCTTTGGCATTAATGAAATCTAATGGACTTGGGTATTGTAAACGTTTTTGGTCGCAATTGTTACTACCCTTGAGAAACTCAAAAAACGTACAATGCCGGATATGCTCTTCTGATATTTCACCCCAAATTGGCAAAGAAGTGTAATATTTAATTATTTAGTAGTGAACAAATCACATAACCTTAAAATGTCTTTGACATTTTGACTTTTTACCTGCTTATGAAGGCGAACAAGAGATTTCTCACTGGGCAGATCTTGACCAGACTCCTCAACTGTTATGGCTCTCCTATTCATTCTGTCTCTAAGTTCTATAGGCAATTTCTGCAAAATCGTTTCTAAATTGTCGTACAAATAATGCCCTGGCTTTATCACTCGGGATACCGCATGAAGTGACTAGAAAAATAGAATCAAAGCTTACTAGATATGTAAATATATCATAAAGTACCTCAAGTACATCATCCACTGTTTCTTCAGCTTCGCATTTGTCTGACGTTAATTTTGCCATCTTGAAATATGAATGTGTCAAAACATAACTTCTATTGGCGTTGTTCCATAAATGTCTTGGGACTTCAACCAAGGCGTAACCAAGTAACAGAACCAGTAAAAAAAGACCCCAAGTATTACTTGCCGATGATGCAATTGCTTTTATTTGAGACCTATAACAGAGTTAACGAATTTGTGTGTATATGCTTTTCAAGTTTCACTATGATAATATTAAGAAGTGTTATGTGAATAATAATCTTGTTTTGATATTGTTGAAATATTATAATTATAACTAAATCACGTACCAGTCAAGTTTAGGCCCAGGTTTACATGCAAGGTAAATCAATAAAATACCACAAATTAACAAATATGATCCATAATATATGGCATTGTCGATTAAGGCAGACTTCAGTTTTCCCTTAACTGAAAAGTCACCTGTTTTCGTATAAGATTGCATCATTGGCATGACAAGCCTAAAAATATGCGATTAAAAGCATAAGAATAAACAACAAAATTTAAGCGAATTTACCAAGTCAATAATTGCGTACTCCAATAGACAGTTCTCCATAACTCAGGAAAAACACTATCTGGTACATGACTGCTAGGTATTTGACATGTTTTATTATTAGTAGCTGGTTGCAGAGTACTTGAATTTGGAATCGATATTTGTGTATTTGTTGAATTTCCTTCACACTGTCTATATACAGTCTAGAAAATATATACAGAATATCAACAAAATATATGAGTGAAAAAAACTGAATAAGCTGCATATGGAAATTGAAATCTCAATTACCTTTGAAATATACTTACCGATATAACATCTAATGGTAGTGCAAAAATTATCAAGAAACTGAAATTCCAAGCCAAAAGTACTACCAAAGTAATTATTATCCTGTGTCTGAACCAATTTCCGTACCTATATAAAACTGTACTGGATAAAATAAAAGAAAACAAAGTTTTCGTAATAAGGGGCCAGTAACTCATTATGAAGAATTTTCTTTGAGCTCTCTAGTTTTCTTCAAAGCCTCTTGTTGGATTTTTTCTAGCTTTTCTAAAGTGAAACTCTTGAGTGGAATCAATCTTGGTTTACACAGCTGCAAAGTTGGTATATCTTCTGAAATAATTTGCCCATTTCTTGGTAGAATCGGTTTTATATCCCTAACAGAAGACATGTCAGATGATCATATGTAATAAACATTACATTAAACGCTGACACGTCGTCATTTTTTCATTTAATGCTAAGTATTATTCTACCTATAGAATTCGCAACATTTATAGTATCAATATCTTAATATTTGAAATGTTTGTTTCATGGACATTAGGGTATCATGAAAGAAAAACCCTCAAACATCTGAGAAACTGACACATTTTATAACCTTTTCACGTATCAAATGTCAGTGTCAATTTGATATCGATATTCAAATTGAAGTTTGGAAAAAAGGTTTTAGATGCATTACTTTTGAAAGTCATATAAAACTTTTAATTATTCATTTAGAAATTGGCAACATATCTGTCCTTATTACAATAACAATATTAGATTTGTATTGTAATTTTTATAACAATTGATCGATAGTAACTGGACATCCCACTGTCAAACGTCATGTTTGCAGACTGGAATGCGAGGGAGTCAACAAACAAAATTTCCTAGTTTTCCCTTTTGTCACCAAAGTATCGTCCTCTTTTGGAGGACCATTGTCTTTTTATGCCTTATTTTTTTAATTTTCCAAAATGAGTGATCTCTTTAAATCAGCATTCGATTATTTTAGCGGACCGACTAATAATGTACAAAGTGAGAATAGTTTTGTTGGCCAACTTATTGAAATCTCGAATGTTAAACTGAAAATTAAAAAAGTTATTGCTGAAGGTGAATTTTGTATATTGATTTTGGGATTTGAATTATTGTATGATTTTCTGAATTGCAGGGGGTTTCGCGGTTGTTTTTGTTGCACAGGATATTTCTACAGAGAGGGAGTATGCTTTGAAGGTATCTGATATTTTCAGTTTTCCAAATATTCGAAATGTATAATTATGTGCTTTTAGAGATTATTAGCCGCTGATGAGGAGAGTAAAAGAAATATCATACAAGAAATTAATATCCTTAAGAAATTGGCTGGTCATCCCCATATAATTCAATACTTAACAGCATCCCTTATTGACAAATCTCAAACTCAACATGGTCAAGCAGAATTTTTGGTTGTGACTGAATTATGCACAGGTATATATAATAACACCTGCACTATAATTACGATTGAATAAACTGAAATTATTATTGTAGGTGGTTCTTTAGTAGATATTCTTAAAGCTAGAAGTTCTGCTTTTGATCTTGAAACAATAATTAAAATATTTTATCAGACATGTTTGGCCGTTTCTCATATGCATTCTCAACAACCTAAAATAATTCATAGGGACCTGAAGATAGATAATTTATTATTGAGTTCAGATTGCTTGATAAAGTTGTGTGATTTTGGATCTGCTACAAACGAAATATTCAATCCAGATATTACTTGGTCTGCAAACCAACATTCTAGTCTTGAAGAAAATGTAAGTTTGTCAATCTTTATTCTTTATTTTCACTGGAAATTATAGCATTTAGTGTATGCTGAAAATTTGCAACCTTTTTCAGCTTGCAAGATTCACAACTCCTATGTACAGGGCGCCAGAAATGGTAGATACATGGAGTAACTTTACTGTAGGACCTGCTGTAGATGTTTGGGCTTTGGGTTGTATTTTGTACACCCTTTGTTTCATGAGGCATCCGTTTGAAGATGCTGCAAAATTACGAATTTTGAATGCAAACTACACCATCCCACAGGATCCTAAATATTCTTGTTTTCACGAGATAATTCGTAAGTTAGTTTAAAATATTCATTATTTGAAGCAAGGATTTTTCTTAAACGTATAGAGTTGAAATTTTGTGCAAATTATGGCATCATTGAATGAATTTATTAACACTGGATATTTTTTTAATTATAATAAGGATATTTTTTCAATTATATTATATGCAACAAAAGGGTGCGGAAAAAAATCTATAATTTTTTTGGTAGATGGCTGTAGTGATCGATATCTCGTAAAGTATCCATCCAACAGTTTCAGATTTATGCTCATTGTCAAGGTGACGTTTCACGCTAAAAAAATTCTTTTGCTGGTTTTTTATCATGGTCAAAGTGAGGTTAAGTAGCTTAAACGGTGGCCAAACTAGGACTAACGGCCAGGTGGAATGCATTTGGTGGAACTGGAAAGGAATAATTTATTATTAGGAGTACAAATAAGTTTCCGCCGTTTTTTAACACAAATTGCTTATGAATCATTCCTAATGATTTTAAACGATGTGAGACTGCTTGCTGAGTGACTTCTAATGTTAGAGCAAGTTCTTTTTGTGTTTGAGATGAATCTTCCTCCAATAATTCCTCCATTTATGCATCCTCGTAAATTTTTGGCCTTCCACTGCGATCTTTGTCTTCGACGTCGAAATCACCGTTTTTAAACTTTTGAAACCACTCTCGACATGTTCTCCACTCAAAGCACCCTCACCATATGCTTCTACGAGCAATTGATGCGCCTCAGCAGCAGATTTCTTTAAATTAAAGAAGTAAACTAATATTTCCCGCAAATGACGCTTACTTGGCTCAAATTTTGACATTTTCAACTTATAAAAATTATATTTTACCAATATAAAATCAATGATATTAATAGGTTATGTTGTTCTTGAATGTCCAAACTATTTTTTTAAGCCGGTTATCATCTGCGAAAGCTAACCGAAACTCCGTGCCGCGCCATCTACAATAAAACGGCGGAAACTTATTTGTACTCCTAATATGAGTTGCTTCCATATAGCCACACACTCAGAATCAGATTCTGTTAAGACTTTATAAATTTTCATTTACTGTACTCCCACAAAAACTAAATGGAAATTTATAAAGTCTTAACAACAAGTAATAAGGCCAAAAGCCAGCACATTGTAACAAAATAGTTAAGCATTAGATGTAGGAACTATTGTTATAAAGAAATGTTTGAATACTATACTCTGTATATTATATTGTATAAACCAAATAATAATAAAGTTCTTCTGATTCTGAGTGTGTGGCTATATGGAACTCATATTAGGAGTACAAATAAGTTTCCGCCGTTTTATTGTAGATGGCGCGGCACGGAGTTTCGGTTAGCTTTCGCAGATGATAACCGGCTTAAAAATAGTTTGGACATTCAAGAACAACATAACCTATTAATATCATTGATTTTATATTGGTAAAATATAATTTTTATAAGTTGAAAATGTCATAATTTGAGCCAAGTAAGCGTCATTTGCGGGAAATATTAGTTTACTTCTTTAATTTAAAGAAATCTGCTGCTGAGGCGCATCAATTGCTCGTAGAAGCATATGGTGAGGGTGCTTTAAGTGAGAGAACGTGTCGAGAGTGGTTTCAAAAGTTTAAAAACGGTGATTTCGACGTAGAAGACAAAGATCGCAGTGGAAGGCCAAAAATTTACGAGGATGCAGAATTGGAGGAATTATTGGAGGAAGATTCATCTCAAACACAAAAAGAACTTGCTCTAACATTAGAAGTCACTCACCAAGCAGTCTCACATCGTTTAAAATCATTAGGAATGATTCATAAACAAGGAAATTGAGCCACACACTAAATTTGTATCTCTACTGTCAACAACTGGGCCGTTTGAAGCTAGAGATTGACCAGAAACGGTCAGAATTGACCAACAGAAGAGGTGTTATGGTCAGGACAACGCCAGGCCGCACACGTCTGTAGTAACTTGCTAGAAACTCCAGGAGCTAGGTTGGGAAGAAAAGATTGTGAAAATCGATTACTAAAGTTTTTCGCCAATAAGGACGAAGACTTCTATGAGAGAAGCATTATGAAGCTATCTTTAAAATGGCAACAAATCATAGAACAAAATGGTGCATATTTGATCCAAATCGGAAGATCCGAAACATCTTAAATAATGTCTTGAAGTTCACTCAAAGTTAATGGATTTTTTCCCCAATCTTATATTTTAACTTTAACGTAGAGATAATAACAATATTTTAATGAATTTGGCATTTAGAACTTCAACTTTTTATGATACCCAAAAATGCATTAATTTTGGTATAACCTCAAAAATGATGAGTGACAGAATTCAGTATGAAAAACCCTGTGTGGGAAGTGCAGTAAATTCACTTCATTCAAATATGCGGATGTCACCTACTCCAACTCACACTTTTTCATGTAGAACAAACTGAAAACCTTATAAAAAAGATTCGAATATTCCTTTTTCAACTAAATATTTATCACAGGTGGAAGCTTTCAAGCCAATCCTCTTCAGAGGTTCTCAATAAGTGATGTGTTAGAACGTGTAGCAGCAATAGCGGAAACTAATGGAATCAACCCGAAATCTCCTCTGAAGATATCTAATGTTAATCTAATTACCGGGAGTTCTAGCGAAGGTAGCAATGGTTTGAGGGCTCCGCCACCTGCTAGACCTTCTCAGCCAATTGATCGAAAAGGTCTTAAGTCTTCCCCGAGCCATCAGCCACCAAGGCCTCCACAGCCTTCTGTAAGAATTTTTTGAGATACTCTTTATTGATAGAAGGTTGTTTATTGCTACAAGAAAGTTGTCAGACAAATTTTACCGTCTTTGTACATAAATCGTTCAGTGGAAGATTGAGGACAAAGATACATCATTTTCAAGCATTTATATAAGCATGCCATGAAACAAAGTGTATGGCAATAACAATAACTTGCAATAATGAATCAAACTTTGACAAATAACTTAATTTTTCCTGATAATAAAACTGTGATTATGAGAAATTTTCTACAACTCTCACTTCTTAATGTCCGATTTGCATTTTGAAATGGAATTAAAGTATCAAATAAATAAATCCATTCGTAGTTCATACATCCAGGGCACCTCTCTCAAACATTTCGATAGAAATTCGTGAAAATCAATTAAAGTTGAATCGTCTTTTAAGTTCAAAAGATGCCTTTTGAGTTTTTTAGTTCAAACGAGGACTATTTTTTTCCTAGGAATTAACATACAGAATTTATGGGTTTCCCCTAAATTTTCAAACCTCAATGTCAAGATCGGCAGTTAGAAAAATATTTCATTGAAAAAATTTATTAGAAAGGGAAAAATTGTACTAACAGAACAGGAAAACTACATAGATCTGTGAAAAGTGGATTTTTTTTCAATTAGGAACCATTTTATCTACTCTCCTTTCAAAACAAATTTTCTACACTGCTAAGATATCATGTAGGCGTTTATAACGGTACTCTCTGTATGCAGACAAGCGCCATTTTGTCTGCCATTGAGAAAACATCCCAAGTTAATGAATCTCTTAGAAACTGCGATTTCATTTTTTTATTTGGCATAAATTATTTGTATTAATATGTCCAAGATGTTTTCTAACTAAAGTGTAAAAGTTTATAGGTAAACCTACTGTACCTCTGTTTGTTGATATTCCATCCAGGTTCCTCAAAGGCCTAGCGGACCTCCAGAACATCCTCCTTCAGCGATGTCACAACAAAAGCCCGTCGATACAAAGCAGTCGAGTCTTTTTTCTTCAATACGGGGAGGTGCTGGTAGTTTCTTCAAAAATTTGAAAGATACAAGTACAAAAGTGATGGCAACAGTGCAACAGTGAGTATTTTTTTAATTACTAATTCATAAACTGTCTTTTATGTACATGGTTGAATAAAAGCCATTAAGAGACTTCTATGCTAGGGCACTACTCTAGCTATGCCAAGGGAAGATAGATGCACCGACTTCTATGTGTTAAATAATATTTAAATAAGGTTATTCTGATTTTCACAAATTTTTATTGTTATGTTTACAACAATCGTTTCGCTATCACAGTAGCATCATCAGGCAAGATTACATTTTGAATAACTAAGCTTGTTTCCGAAATCCGTTGCTATTTATGTTACAGTAAGTACAATAAATTTTTATTGAGCACTAAAAACCCAAAAACGGTCTCTGCAAGTTCCAGCTTATCTGAATATATTTAACAGAGGTGAGTTATTTAAATCTATTCGTTCGTTGAGTAATATTCCAATTTTATTATGTTTATTTATCTCTAGGGATTCTAACAGATTTAAGGCATAACTTTTACTTTCTATATGTAGAATTTCAAAGTTATGGTTGAAAGTATGTCCTGTTTCTAACAAATGGTTGGAATACGTAGAATTACTTTTATTATTGAGGAAACTCTTCAAATGTCCACAAATTCTATGACGGAAAGTTCTTCCAGTCTGTCCTATGTAAACTTTAGGGCAATCACCGCAGGTTAACTTATAAACCCCCGATTTATCATCTTTATGTGTACAGTCTTTATTATTTTTAATAAATTTACTCAAGTTTGAATTGGTTTTAAATGAAGTTCGTAAATTATATTTATTTTTGAGGTATGTAGCAATTTTCTCAGAAATACCATTAGTGTATTTTAAGGAAATGTATTTAAAATTATCTGTTATATTAGGAAACACCATATTTAAAGCTATTTTATTATTTTTATTCATCAACAATTTGTCTATCAACTTCCCGGTACTTTCTTGAAGAATGTATATTTAACATAGGTGAGTTATTTAAATCTATTTGTTCGTTAAGTAATATTCCAATTTTATTATGTTTATTTATCTCTAGGGATTCTAACAGATTTAAGGCATAACTTTTGCTTTCTATATGTAGAATTTCAAAGTTATGGTTGAACGTATGTCCTGTTTCTAACAAATGGTTGGAATATATAGAATTACTTTTATTATTGAGGAAACTCTTCAAATATTCACAAATTCTATGTCGGAAAGTTCTTCCAGTCTGTCCTATGTAAACTTTAGAGCAATCACCGCAGGTTAACTTATAAACCCCCGATTTATAATCTTTATGTGTACAATCTTTATTATTTTTAGTAAATTTACTCAAGTTTTAAATGAAGTCCTCAAATTATATTTATTTTTGAGGTATCTAGCAATTTTCTCAGAAATACCTTTAGTGTATTTTAAGGAAATGTATTTAAAATTGTCTTTTATATTAGGAAACACCATATTTAAAGCTAATTTATTATTTTTATTCATCAACAATTTGTCTATCAACTTAGGATCATAGTCATTATTAACAGCTATTTGTTTAATTATGTTAAGTTCTGAAATATAATTTTCTCGATTCATGGGAATATTAATTAATCTATGGATCATACAATTAAATGCGGATAATTTTTGATTTAAAGAATGATTTGATTTATTGTGTATAATAGAATCTGTATAGGTTGGTTTGTGAAATATTAAGAAATCATGTGAATTATTTATTATCTACTAGTTCAATTGTTTCGTTTGGTGGTATACAAACAAAACAATTGAACTAGTAGATAATCTATTAATCAACAACAGATGTAATACAATTATCAAAGAAGATATTTTAGAATGTCTAGATATTTGCATGAAACAAAATTATTTTCAATTCAAAAATAAAATTTATAAATCTGAAAACGGTTTGATTATGGGAAATCCCTCAAGTCCTTTATTAGCAGAAATATTCATGGACAATATTGAAACTAAAATTCACCAAAATCCCCTTAAGAAATACTTTTTATATTGGTATAGATATGTAGGAGATATTTTCTGTTGCTTCACAGGTACAGACAGACTTTTAAAAAAATTCTTCTTATTCATCAATGAAATACATCCTTCAATTAAATTCACTATGGAAACCGAACATAATAATTCTATTAATTTTCTTGATTTTACTGTTACTCGAATAAATAATTCACATGATTTTTCAATATTTCACAAACCAATCTATACGGATTCTATTATACACAATAAATCAAATCATCCTCTAAATCAAAAATTATCAGCATTTAATTGTATGAATCATAGATTAGTTAATATTCCCATGAATCGAGAAAATTATATTTCAGAACTTAACATAATTAAACAAATATCTATTAATAATGACTATGATCCTAAGTTGATAGACAAATTGTTGATGAATAAAAATAATAAAATAGCTTTAAATATGGTGTTTCCTAATATAAAAGAAAATTTTAAATACATTTCCTTAAAATACACTAAAGGTATTTCTGAGAAAATTGCTACATACCTCAAATATAAATTATAATTTGAGGACTTCCTTTAAAACCAATTCAAAGTTGAGTAAATTTATTAAAAATTATAAAGACTGTACACATAAAGATGATAAATCGGGGGTTTATAAGTTAACCTGCGGTGATTGCCCTAAAGTTTACATAGGACAGACTGGAAGAACTTTCCGTCATAGAATTTGTGGACATTTGAAGAGTTTCCTCAATAATAAAAGTAATTCTACATATTCCAACCATTTGTTAGAAACAGGACATACTTTCAACCATAATTTTGAAATTGTACATACAGAAAGCAAAAGTTATGCCCTAAATCTGTTAGAATCCCTAGAGATAAAGAAATATAATAAAATTGGAATATTACTCAACGAACAAATAGATTTAAATAACTCACCTCTGTTAAATATATTCAGATAAGCTGGAATTTGCAGAGACCCTTTTTTGGATTTTAGTGCTCAATAAAAATTTATTGTACTTACTGTAATATAAATAGCAACGGATTTCGGAAACAAGCTTAGTTATTCAAAATGTGATCTTGCCTGATGATGCTACTGTGATAGCGAAACAATTGTTGTGAACCTAACAATAAAAATTTGTGAAAATCAGAATAACCTTATTTAAATATTATTTAATATGGATTTTCACCAAGTAAGGACTGATACAATTCAAAATTTCTATGTGTTATATAATCCCATTTTAGTAGCTAGTATGATTTTGATCGAAAGGTCATAATTATTGTGTGGTACTTTTAGTAGCTAGTATGATTTTGATCAAAAGATCGTAATTATTGTGTGGTACTTTAGTTCTAATAACTGAACAATTTTGCATCTTACGACTGCAGATTTGAAGGAGAAGAAGAATTAGGGGAGTTGTGGTCCTAATAGAGCGTGATCGGACTACATTCAATATAAGATGTTTCCTCAAGGAGGTGACGCCAGGATACAGTTTATGTCCCAACAAAAAGAATACGGAGCAAATTTGATCAAAACTAGCTGTATCCAACAAATAACCCAAAACTGTTAGGACTGTTAGGTAATCCAAAAGCTACATCCTCTGATCATTGTAATGGAAAGGGTTGCCAACCCTTCAAAAATCCTACTTACTTAATTCTTCCTAAGGAATAGGGAGTTTTTTTTCTGTGTTTACGGCTTTGACTTCTGTGGTCATTAGCCGGGGAATAGGGAGTAATCTATATATTATTAAGAAGTTTAGGGTAGGATAGGAGTACTGTATTTCAGTTTATAAAAGCTGTCATTAATAAAATACCAGCTAAAGAGGTAACATAATAGTTTGGGGAAAAAATCCATTATCTTTGAGTGAATTTCAAGACTTTATTCAACATGTTTCGGAATGTCAGATTTGGGTCAAATATGCACCATTTTGTTCTATAATTTTAAAGGTAGCCTCTCATAAAGTCCTGGTCCTTATTGGCGAAAAAACTCTAGTAATCGATTTTCACAATCTTCTCAATGCTAATTTCTGATCACTCAGGAAGTTTGGATGGATTAAACTTCCAAACCAAGCTCTTGCTATTTCTGGTCAATCGCTAGCTTCAAACGGTCCAGTTGTTGACCGCTGTTCCATTTCCACCAAATGAACCTTCCTGGGCCACCGTTTGAGCTACGCTGTGACAATAATCATTTCGCACAATACTGTCTTGCCCAGTCACCATCCATTTAAGAAATGGGTCGATTTCATTCCGTTGGGCCAAGGCTTCGTTGAAGGAAATTCGATCTATTATGTTCTTTGGCTAGTTATAGGACGGAATCTCTACTTATTTCAACTTTTTTGTACCGATTTTATGAATGATTTATGAAACATCATCTCAAACTCTATTTTGCCACTAAATTGTTTACTTCAGAGTTTCCTTATATCAATATGGATTATCTTGAAACTCCTAGATTTTCCGAGGAGATACAATATCAAATGAAACTCCATATTTAAAATTGGAGAAAATATTGAGAAACATCATTGTTATAACTTCAGAATTATAGGTGATAAGGAACTCTTTTGCTGGAAAATATTCTATAATGATATGCCAAAGTTTGATAATTTGCAAATAACTTTGGAATTTTATGCATTCCAATTGTTAATATTAGGAGTACAAATAAGTTTCCGCCGTTTTATTGTAGATGGCACGGCCCGGAGTTTCGGTTAGCTTTCGCAGATGATAACCGACTTAAAAAATAGTTTGGACATTCAAGAACAACATAACCTATTAATATCGTTGATTTTATATTGGTAAAATATAATTTTTAGAAGTTGAAAATGTCAAAATTTGAGCCAAGTAAGCGTCATTTGCGGGAAATATTAGTTTACTTCTTTAATTTAAAGAAATCTGCTGCTGAGGCGCATCAATTGCTGGTAGAAGCATATGGTGAGGGTGCTTTGAGTGGAGAACATGTCGAGAGTGGTTTCAAAAGTTTAAAAACGGTGATTTCGACGTAGAAGACAAAGATCGCAGTGGAAGGCCAAAAATTTACGAGGATGCAGAATTGGAGGAATTATTGGAGGAAGATTCATCTCAAACACAAAAAGAACTTGCTCTAACATTAGAAATATTTATATTACCGTTCTTCTATAATAAATATTTAATTTGTGTTAAAAAACGGAAACTTATTTGCACTCCTAATAAATAAAAAGTATTAAAATTTATACACTACAGTTGATTTATTCATTATTGCCTCATCCATATCCGGTTTTGTTATCTTGAAAGGAACTACATACGAAAATACATTGATATGAAGTAATATTTCATCTTGAATACGCTAATAACATTTTTTAATTCGATTACCCTAAAAACTAGTGAGGTAATAATTTTGATCTTAATTTCGGAGTCCACCAGGTTTTATGAAAAATTTGGTTTTGTATGAACTAAATTAATTTCTTGAAGACAAATCGTAAGTTGAAACAAGGTGCTCTGTTTCAGTTTGGAAGTTACGGATCCCCCACACTAAGAGAAAACGTTTTGACTTCAGATTTGTGCTCAGGTGATTAATTATGTATAGACCAAATTTTTTGCAATATCTGGTGGACTCCGATTTGCTCTCCATGCGCGTACTACGGTTTATAATTGCAATTCTCGATATTTCAGGACGATGGGCAGAACAGACTTGGATATTAGTTATATTACATCCAGAATAGTGGTAATGCCCTATCCCTCTGAAGGCATAGAATCAGCATATCGAACAAATTATGTTGAAGATGTCAAACTTTTCTTGGACACGAGGCATCCAAATAACAAATATTCTATATATAACGTGTCTGGTCGTTCTTATACCTCGAAATTTGGAAATATAAGAGTTATAAATTGCAAGTTTGCTTATCCTGAGCATTTCAAAGCGCCCTTACTTAATTCCTTGTATCAACTATCTGAAGATATATATCAGTATTTAGCAGGCGATAGTAGAAATGTAGTCGTGATACATTGCATGGTAAGTAACAAATGTACGAGTCGTCCTCGTTGAATTTCAACGAGAAACTTTGTTTCAGGACGGTAAAGCTACTTCTGCAACTTTGGTGTGTGGTCTTTTGATTTACGCTGGAGTCTGTGAGATCCCGGAAGATGCTCTTCAAATGTTCGCTGTTAAGAGAATGCCCCCTAATTTACGGCCATCCGATCTTAGATATTTGTATTATCTATCAGAAATTGTGAAGAATCCGTCTGTATATCCCCACTATAAACCTCTCACCTTGATATCTATACAAATGTACCCAGTACCTGCCTTCACTAAAGTTAGGTAAAGTGTTTTATCAGTCCGTTAGGGGTGACCTAATTCCTTTTTATTTTAGAGATGGATGCAGGCCTTATCTCGAAGTTCATAGTGAGAATAGGTGTATCTTCTCGACGCTTCAAGATTACGAACAAATGAGGTTATATAATATCACAGAAGGAAAAGTTAGTGGACACTCTTATCCTACAAAAATTTAGCGATATCTCACAATTTTTTTCTAGTGTCTCTTAACTGTAAATGCTACGGTGTGCGGAGATGTTTGTATTGTAGTATACCATGCAAGAAATATATTGGGAGGTGTTATGACACAAGGTAAAGCTACTGGTATCAAAATTTGTCAAATGCAACTTCACACTGGTTTTGTCCCAGAAGAAGAAACAACTATAACGTTTACGAAGTAAGTTCTGCTGTTGAAATCAAAAAATAGTTTTAAATGTAACAGGGGACTTTTCATGATGACCGTCTGTTAGAAATTTTTGATTAACCTCAAACAGTGGGCGAATTTGAATATTTATTGGTATGCATGGATATACATGATCCACTCAAATAAATTATAAGAAACACGTCAACTGTCAAATTCAACGGTGCGCTTTCTATGCATAAATTTAAATATTCAGATACTGAATTGTTTCAGCCGTTACTATTTGGTAGTTGATCATAATAAAAACAAATTGTAGACATTACTATGTTTTACTACCACAAAATATATATTACACATTTTCTTGTGGCTCGAGTTTCGGGAAATGAATTATCCCATCATCAGACAACTGAAGACCTAACAGTGGTACAGTGGTGTTTAAACAAAAGTGATAAATATTTTAAATATTTCAACAGATTCTCGGTAACACCAGTGATACAGAGGTTTATAATCGGAACGTGATAAAAACCGGGTTAAAAAAGAGGGGCCTTCTAACAGATATCGGAATGTCGGCAATCGACAAAGAAGGTTGTTAAACAGATGGTACCCATTTAAATATCTCGAATAATTTTTGGGGTTACATAGCTCCGTACAGTCATTCATTATTTTTACATTATTTTGTTGTGTATCTCAAATATTTGGATTTAGAAGGCTCCATACAGTCATTCATTATTTTTTACATTATTTTTATTGTGAACGAATTTGAAAATTTCAACAATCAAGTTTCTTTTCTTTTAAATCTACATGTAAACTTTTCTTAAGATTTTCTTTTTTTCGAAAGGAATTACTGTTTTCTAAAGAATGAGTGGCAAAAGTTGAATTTTTGTTTACTTTTCATTAAATTCATTTTATGTTCGTTGAAAAAGGTTTTAAACAGATGTTACTTTTTAAATATCTCAAATATTTTCGATTTACATAGGTCCGTACAGTCATTTATTATTTTCACATTATTGTTATTGTGAACTAATTTGAAAATTTCAACAGATTCTAGATAATCAAAAAGTGGCCAATAGTTTGTCAAAATCAGATGTCAATATTGCCTTCAAAACGCAAAACAAATTATCATCGGTGTTATTTAACGCAAAGGACCCTACTCCAAACATACACAAATCAGGAGTTTATGAGTTATCTTGTTCTAAGAGCAGTAATAAATATATAGGACAAACAGGACGTTCCTTCAAGACGAGGTTCAACGAACATAAAATGAGTTTCAGGAAAAATAAACAAAATTCTGCTTTTGCCAATCATTGTCTAGAAAACGGTCATTCCTTTTCCACAATAGATAATCTTCACAATAAAAATAATTTAAAAAATAATGAATGACTGTATGGAGCTATGTAATGTAGAATCAAAAGGGAAGAAACTCGATTATCTAGAATCTGTTGAAATTTTCAAATTAGATCACAATAACAATAATGTAAAAATAATGAATGACTGTATGGAGCTATGTAAATCGAAAATATTTGAGATATTTAAAAAGTAACATCTGTTTAAAACCTTTTTCAACGAACATAAAATGAATTTAATGAAAAGTAAACAAAAATTCAACTTTTGACACTCATTCTTTAGGAAACAGTAATTCCTTTCGACAAAAGAAAATCTTAAGAAAATTTTACATGTAGATTCAAAAGAAAAGAAACTTGATTATTGAAATTTTCAAATTCGTTCACAATAAAAATAATGTAAAACAAAATTCTACTTTTGCCACTCATTGTCTAAAAAACGGTCATTCCTTTCCCACAATAGATAATCTTAAAATTTTACATGTAGAATCAAAAGGGAAGAAACTCGATTATCTAGAATCTGTTGAAATTTTCAAATTAGTTCACAATAAAAATAATGTGAAAATAATGAATGACTGTACGAAGCTAAATCGAAAATATTTGAGATATTTAAAAAGTAACATCTGTTTAAAACCTTTTTCAACGAACATAAAATGAATTTAATGAAAAGTAAACAAAAATTCAACTTTTGCCACTCATTCTTTAGGAAACAGTAATTCCTTTCGACAAAAGAAAATCTTAAGAAAATTTTACATGTAGATTCAAAAGAAAAGAAACTTGATTATTGAAATTTTCAAATTCGTTCACAATAAAAATAATGTAAAACAAAATTCTACTTTTGCCACTCATTGTCTAAAAAACGGTCATTTCTTTCCCACAATAGATAATCTTAAAATTTTACATGTAGAATCAAAAGGGAAGAAACTCGATTATCTAGAATCTGTTGAAATTTTCAAATTAGTTCACAATAACAATAATGTAAAAATAATGAATGACTGTACGGAGCTATGTAAATCGAAAATATTTGAGATATTTAAAAAGTAACATCTGTTTAAAACCTTTTTCAACGAACATAAAATGAATTTAATGAAAAGTAAACAAAAATTCAACTTTTGCCACTCATTCTTTAGAAAACAGTAATTCCTTTCGACAAAAGAAAATCTTAAGAAAATTTTACATGTAGATTCAAAAGAAAAGAAACTTGATTATTGAAATTTTCAAATTCGTTCACAATAAAAATAATGTATAAAATAATGAATGACTGTATGAAGCTTTGTAAATCCAAATATTTGAGATATACAACAAAATAATGTCAAAATAATGAAATACTGCACGGAGCTATGTAACCCCAAAAATTATTTGAGGTATTTAAATGGGTACCATCTGTTTAACAACCTTCTTTGTCGATTGCTGACATTCCGATATCTGTTAGAAGGCCCCTCTTTTTAACCCGGTTTTTTATCACGTTCCGATTGTAAACCTCTGTACCACTATTAAGTGTTACCGAGAATCTGTTGAAATATTCAAAATATTTATCACTTTTGTTTAAATACCACTGTTAGGTCTTCAGTTGTTTGATGATGGGATAGTTCATTTCCCGAAACTTGAGACACAAGAAAATGTGTAATATATATTTTTTGGTAGTAAAACATAGTAATTTCTACAATTTGTTTTTATTAAATATTCAGGGCGATTCGCGCAAGTGCAGCACAATCCGTCCTCTTTAAATGAAGAGGGTGGACTATGCTGGAATTGCACGAATCACCCTCTATATTCATGTTTAAAAAGCGCACTATTGAATTTGGAAGTTGACGTGTCCCAGTGTTTTTTATAATTTTCTAACATAATGACACAAATGAATCATTTATTCCATAAGTGATTTCCACACTGTATATATGTTTCAGATTTATTCATTGTCTTACTCACCCAAAAATTTCTAATGGATAGTCATTATGAAATCCCTGTATAGAACCACATTATTTCAATTATTAAAGTTAAGTAATAATTTTAATATTGCAGAGCTGATCTGGACGATATTAATGATACATCTGATCATTTCCAAGAATCATTCAAGGTGGTACTTAGTGTTTTCGTCGCGGATACTGAACGAAAACTATCGCAACCTGCTCCTTGGCTCACAGATAAAACAGTTAGGACCCCAGACACTGTATTCACTACAAAATTAGAGAAAGATGAGGCTATAGATAATTTCGGTATGTATTCAAGAAGTCAGTGCTTTTTTCAGGCCCAATATTTCTCTCTATTAGACGGCCGTAATACGCAGACAGACGCCACAAAGTTATTATTAAAATAATGTTTCATGTTGCATGTACTACTCTGTCAAGAAAGTACCGGGAATTTTCAATTAAAACAACATTTTTACATTAAATCGTCAAAATTTATTGGGTCGCCTTCAAAATAGGCTCCATTTGCTCCAATACATCTATGCCAACGGCACTTCCAATTATCGAAACATTTTTTATAGGCGCTTTCCGGGATGGACTTTAGCTCTCGCGCCGAATTTTGTTTTATGGCTTCAATCGACTCAAAACGGGTGCCACGAAGGGGCAATTTTAGTTTTGGGAAGAGGAAAAAGTCGCAGGGAGCCAAATCCGGCGAATACGGTGGTTGCTGAAGCACGTTTGTTGAGTTTTTGGCGAGAAAGTCAGTCACAATCGTAGCTCGGTGAGAAGGCGCGTTATCGTCATGCAAAATCCATGAGTTGTTCGCCCACAAATTTGGCCGCTTCTTACGGATACGCTCACGCAAACGTTTCATAACGCCTAGGTAATACTCCTTGTTTACCGTCTGACCCTCTGGAACGAATTCGTAGTGCACCACGCCACGGATATCGAAGAAAACAATGAGCATCACCTTCATTTTCGAGCGGCTTTGGCGTGGTTTTTTCGGTTTCGGCTCATTTTTTGCCACCCATTCCGATGATTGCTGGCTTGTTTGCATATCGTACTCGTAGACCCAGGTCTCATCTCCAGTTATAATGCGTTCCATGAATGTAGAATCGGAATTACAGCATGTCTGAAGCAACCTGTTCGCGATGACGTTTTTGAAGAAAATTCAGGTCTTTCGGTACGAGTCGTGCGGCCACCTTTCTCATGCCCAAAATATCAATCAAAATCGTACGTGCGGACTCGTGGGATATCTTAAGATCATGTGCTATCTCTCTCAAGCTGGTACGACGGTTTTCCAGCACCCTTTCCTTAATTTTATCGACGTTATCTTCGATCGAAGCCGTCGATGGGCGACCACTTCACGACCGTCCTTGAAGGCTCTGTACCACTGATATGCACGAGTTTTCGATAGAGCATTATCACCAAAGGCCTTTTGCAACATTTTCAATGCATCGGCACACGAAAATTCATTTGCAACACAAAACTTTAAACAAATTCTTTGCTCAACGTAATCACCCATAGTAAAAATCGGCACGCACTCTGACATCGACTGACTTAATCAGCTGTTGCAAACACACTAGTTGACAGATCCCGCTCAAGCTTGGCATAGTAATAAAGGACAGTGGTACCAACCTAGGAAAAAAAATTTTTACCTGCCTCATTGCCAGATTTAAATCGATAATTCCCGGTACTTTCTTGACAGAATGTATATGATACATTAGTTGAATAAGGTAAATTTTAATCAATGTTTTAGTTAGTAAACCAGTAAAAATGCCAGAAAGACCACCTGAAAGGCCTCCTAGGACCGCCCCACCTCCAAGGCCTGCTCCACCGTCCCCTAGGCCTCAGCGTGCGATTGGTGAATATTCCTATAAAGATTCAAGCGATTCTGACGGAGATGTAAACCAGGTAGCTTAAATTCATCAAATTCAAAAAGTTACCGTTAAGTATCAATAAATGAGTTGAAGAATTATATTCACTTAATGGCTCAATAATAATGATGAACTACATGCAATAAAATATAATTGTTGGGTGACAGAATTTCATTTCAGCAACAACTGAGATTCTTCACAATGAAAGGAAAAGTTCCAAATCAGCTTTCTTACAATCACTTAAAATTAACAGATATAATTCATTAAAAATTCTTTTGAATGAACAAAATATGCATTTCTGTTGACCATTGAATCTATTCTAAAGTATATTATTATACACATTCAGAATTTAAAAACAGAAATGGGGCAAATTTCAAGTGGCTGCAACATTTTTATCTTATAACTTTCTAACGTAAATATAGGTTAATTCTTGATAGAAGGTATATAAAATTATTTAAATATTTTAAAATTAGCCTTCTACATATTTAATTTCAAAAAATTATATTTAATGATTATAACTTCTGAAAATAATATTAATAAAATATATTTGAATAATTTCATAACTTTCTGGTGATGTATTTTGTTGCTAAGCATATGCATATATTGGTGTTGTTTTTATCGCGTCATTGGGTTTTTAAGAACTGAAAAGTAGCTGGATTATGCTCAGAAAAAATATTCTTTTTATTGTTTACAATCTGTTAATTAAATTAAGTAATATTTAAATAAGGTTATTCTGATTTTCACAAACTTTTATTGTTATGTTTACAACAATCGTTTCGCTATCACAGTAGTGTCATTAGGCATTTTGAATAACTAATCTTGTTTCCGAAATCTGTTGCTATTTATATTACAGTAAGTACAATAAATTTTTATTGAGCACTAAAAACCCAAAAACGGTCTCTGCGAATTCCAGCTTATCTGAATATATTTAACAGAGGTGAGTAATTTAAATCTATTTGTTCGTTAACTAATATTCCAATTTTATTATGTTTATTTATCTCTAGGGATTTTAACAGATTTAAGGCATAACTTTTACTTTCTATATGTAGAAAATCAAAGTTATGGTTGAAAGTATGTCCTGTTTCTAACAAATGGTTGGAATATGTAGAATTACTTTTATTATTGGGAAACTCTTCAAATGTTCACAAATTCTATGTCGGAAAGTTCTTCCAGTCTGTCCTATGTAAACTTTAGGGCAATCACCGCAGGTTAACTTATAAACCCCCGATTTATCATCTTTATGCGTACAGTCTTTATTATTCTTAATAAATTTACTCAACTTTGAATTGGTTTTAAATGAAGTTCTTAAATTATATTTATTTTTGAGGTAAGTAGCAATTTTCTCAGAAATACCTTTAGTGTATTTTAAGGAAATGTATTTAAAATTTTCTTTTATATTAGGAAACACCATATTTAAAGCTATTTTATTATTTTTATTCATCAACAATTTGTCTATCAACTTAGGATCATAGTCATTATTAACAGCTATTTGTTTAATTATGTTAAGTTCTGAAATATAATTTTCTCGATTCATGGGAATATTAACTAATCTATGGATCATACAATTAAATGCTGATAATTTTTGATTTTAAGGATGATTTGATTTGTTGTGTATAATAGAATCTGTATAGGTTGGTTTGTGAAATATTAAAAAATCATGTGAATTATTTATTATCTACTAGTTCAATTGTTTCGTTTGGTGGTATACAAACAAAACAATTGAACTAGTAGATAATCTATTAATCAACAACAGATGTAATACAATTATCAAAGAAGATATTTTAGAATGTCTAGATATTTGCATGAAACAAAATTATTTTCAATTCAAAAATAAAATTTATAAATCTGAAAATGGTTTGATTATGGGAAATCCCTCAAGTCCTTTATTAGCAGAAATATTCATGGACAATATTGAAACTAAAATTCACCAAAATCCCCTTAAGAAATACTTTTTATATTGGTATAGATATGTAGGAGATATTTTCTGTTGCTTCACAGGTACAGACAGACTTTTAAAAAAATTCTTCTTATTCATCAAAGAAATACATCCTTCAATTAAATTCACTATGGAAACCGAACATCATAATTCTATTAATTTTCTTGATTTTACTGTTACTCGAATAAATAATTCACATGATTTTTCAATATTTCACAAACCAACCTATACGGATTCTATTATACACAATAAATCAAATCATCCTCTAAATCAAAAATTATCAGCATTTAATTGTATGATCCATAGATTAGTTAATATTCCCATGAATCGAGAAAATTATATTTCAGAACTTAACACAATTAAACAAATAGCTATTAATAATGACTATGATCCTAAGTTGATAGACAAATTGTTGATGAATAAAAATAATAAAATAGCTTTAAATATGGTGTTTCCTAATATAAAAGAAAATTTTAAATACATTTCCTTAAAATACACTAAAGGTATTTCTGAGAAAATTGCTACATACCTCAAAAATAAATATAATTTAAGAACTTCATTTAAAACCAAATCAAACTTGAGTAAATCTATTAAAAATAATAAAGACTGTACACATAAAGATGATAAATCGGGGGTTTATAAGTTAACCTGCGGTGATTGCCCTAAAGTTTACATAGGACAGACTGGAAGAACTTTCCGACACAGAATTTGTGAACATTTGAAGAGTTTCCTCAATAATAAATGTAATTCTACATATTCCAACCATTTGTTAGAAAGGGGACATACTTCCAACCATAAATTTGAAATTCTACATGTAGAAAGTAAAAGTTATGCCTTAAATCTATTAGAATCCCTAGAGATAAATAAACATAATAAAATTGGAATATTACTTAACGAACAAATAGATTTAAATAACTCACCTCTGTTAAATATATTCAGATAAGCTGGAATTTGCAGACCCTTTTTTTGGGTTTTAGTGCTCAATAAAAATTTATTGTACTTACTGTAATATAAATAGCAACGGATTTCGGAAACAAGCTTAGTTACTCAAAATGTAATCTTGCCTGATGATGCTACTGTGATAGCGAAACGATTGTTGTAAACATAACAATAAAAATTTGTGAAAATCAGAATAACCTTATTTAAATATTATTTAATATGGATTTTCACCAAGTAAGGACTGACTCAATTCAATAATTAATTTAAGATATCCTTCCGTTTTCAGCCACTGCAAAGAGATCAAAGATCGATAGAAGAAACGGTGGATCTTCTCAATTTGAATTCCACCCCTCCAAAACCGGCGGGTCTTCCGCAAAGACGGGCCCCAAGCTCAAACTTCGATCTCTTGGCCGATATAAGTGGAAGCACCAATTCCGATTCTAGTTTCGGAGATTTCAGTTCTTGCCCAATTCCGCAAGAATCGTCCGCCACACTTAATTCTGGAGGAGCTCGAAGCAAAATAGACAATTTATTCGAACCTTTCGGAGTACAATCTGGAAATGGAAACTTATTGGGTGGCTGGAATGATTTCTCTTCGAACCCTGCAAATAACGCACCCAATGCAACGGAAACTGAATCTAAAAATTTCTTCCCAGGCTTAGGTGAGAAAAAAAGTTTTACTATTAGGAGTACAAATAAGTTTCCGCCGTTTTTTAACACAAATTAAATATTTATTATAGAAGAACGGTAATATAAAATTATTTAAAATATTGCCCATCACTTGCAAACACTTTTTCTCATCTCTCAAGCAACATTCGAATCCCACGTCTGAAGAACTCCTTGTCTTTTGAGGCTATCCACGAATCGGACGATAATCGGACGGTGCAATGTCTGGTGAATACGGCGGGTGGGGTAACACTTCACAATCAAGTGTTTCCAAGTACTTTTTCACGGGACGAGCATTGGCATGCAGAAGAATAATGTTTTCGTGTCTAGAATAGTATTGAGGACGTTTTTCCTTCAGAGCTCGGCTCAATCTCATCAATTGTGTTCGATAGAGGGCTTCAGTAATTGTTTCGCTCGGATTAAGCAACTCATGATACACTACACCTAGCTGATCCCACCAAATACACTGCATAAGTTTTTTTCCGTGAATATTCGGTTTTGCTGTTGATGTTGACGCGTGGCTAGGTAATCCCCATGATTTTCTTCTTTTTGGATTGTCATAATGTATCCACTTCTCATCACCAGTTACGATACGATATAAAAAAACCTTTTTTTATGTCTAGCTAGCAGCATTTCACTTAAGCATAATCGGCGTTCGATATCTCTCGGCTTTAATTCGTACGGAACTCAATTTCCTTGTTTATGAATCCTTCCTGATGAATTTAAACTATGTGAGACTGCTTCTGAGTGACTTCTAATGTTAGAGCAAGTTCTTTTTGTGTTTGAGATGAATCTTCCTCCAATAATTCCTCCAATTCTGTATCCTCGTAAATTTTTGGCCTTCCACTGCGATCTTTGTCTTCTACGTCGAAATCACCGTTTTTAAACTTTTGAAACCACTCTCGACACGTTCTCTCACTCAAAGCACCCTCACCATATGCTTACGAGCAATTGATGCGCCTCAGCAGCAGATTTCTTTAAATTAAAGAAGTAAACTAATATTTCCCGCGAATGACGCTTACTTTGCTCAAATTTTGACATTTTCAACTTATAAAAATCATATTTTACCAATATGAAATCAATGATATTAATAGGTTATGTTGTTCTTGAATGTCCAAACTATTTTTTAAGCCGGTTATTATCTGCGAAAGCTAACCGAAACTCCGTGCCGCGCCATCTACAATAATACCGCGGAAACTTATTAGGAGCCCAAATAAGTTTCCGCCGTTTTTTAAAACAAATTAAATATTTATTATAGAAGAACGGTAATATAAATGAATGACTGCTTGCTGAGTGACTTCTAATGTTAGAGCAAGTTCTTTTTGTGTTTGAGATTAATCTTCCTCCAATAATTCCTCCAATTCTGAATCCTCGTAAATTTTTCGCCTTCCACTGCGATCTTTGTCTTCTACGTCGAAATCACCGTTTTTAAACTTTTGAAACCACTCTTGACACGTTCTCTCACTCAAAGTACCCTCACCATATGCTTCTACGAGCAATTGATGCGCCTCAGCAGCAGATTTCTTTAAATTAAAGAAGTAAACTAATATTTCCCGCAAATGACGCTTATTTGGCTCAAATTATGACTTTTTCAACTTATAAAAATTATATTTTACCAATATAAAATCAATGATATTAATACGTTATGTTGTTCTTGAATGTCCAAACTATTTTTTAAGCCGGTTATCATCTGCGAAAGCTAACCGAAACTCCGTGCCGCGCCATCTACAATAAAACGGCGGAAACTTATTTGTACTCCTAATAGATTTTCATTACAGTAGTTATGTCAGTATTTAAATTTACTATTTCATTTTTCAGGAAACATTGGAGAAATGTACATAAGCCAACCAGCACCATCGCAGATGAAACAGCCATTCATTCCTCCTCCAATGGCAACCTCTCCACATCATATACCCCACTCTGTGTCTCAACAAATTCCAGTGAACCCATCGGCGCCTCCATCTAACCCCCTACGTACCCCCAGTCCAGGTCATACTCCACTGGCCAAATCTCCAGCCGATTCCAGACCTGATTACAGTAGATCTCACTTTGAACCCCTCAACAAGACGAATGCGCCTAATGGTGAGAAGGCAAAACCAAAATCCGAAGACATATTTGGCGATTTGCTGGGTTCTCAGGGTTACAAGTTTACGCCAAAAAAAGACAATACTCCTAGATCTATAAATGAGATGAGAAAAGAAGAACTGGCCACAACAATGGATCCAGAAAAGCTGAAAATAATGGAATGGGTTAGTATTACGTATAAATAGGAAATTGCACATGTTCAAGGTACTAAATTTGCATCGGCGACTTTTTAATCACAGGTATAGAAGGCTATCTCATTGACTTATTAAAGGAGACCTAATTATTTGGGTTTTCTACTGAGGCTAACATTATATTGCTCATTATTAAACTATGTTGCCAAAATTTTTAAAAACGTCATTAGCATTCAACTCACAATATTGTTAATCTTATAAACCCTGCCTTATTCATAAGTTTCTCACAGTTATAGTTGCATATTAATATTTTATCAAATAAAGTTAGTTATCCATCAACTAATAAAAATAATGAACATTTTTCTTCTATGATAATATTGTATACAAGGAATTTCTTGTAGAAGGTGGCAACCCTGCGGACTAAAGGACCTGTTCACACAAGCTTGTATCCCTCTCCTAGACCATGTTGTCAAGGATGGTTCACCTTTTCTTTCTTCAAATATCAATACCTACATTCCCGAGTTTAAATATTTTTTATTATTATTATACAAATGATTAGAGTAGAGACAGAGCCTAAAAATTGACATAATAGTACATGAAATATATACAAACCAAAGAGAAAAAAAAAAATTAACTGTCAGATTCACAAGTGGCACTCACTCACGCGAAATCGTTTTTGGAGGCGTTCACAGACACTGAGCTAACCACTGACGAGGGTAGAGAGTTCCACACGGAAAACACCCGGTTAGTAATGAAGTTTTGCCTCTGTGGCGTCTTAAAGCCCTCCCACTTCAACTTGTAGGCGTGACCATGAAGACGGTTATCAAGGTTCAACTTGAAAAGATAACTTAGATAAATTCCGAACAGGTTGTGAAGAGCGCGATACTGAATTGTTTCAGCCGTTACTATTTGGTAGTTGATCATAATTAAAACAAATTGTAGAAATTACTATGTTTTACTACCAATAAAAAGATATATTACATATTTTCTTGTGACTCGAGTTTCGGGAAATGAACTATCCCATCAGACAACTGAAGACCTAACAGTGGTACAATGGTATTTAAACAAAAGTGATAAATATTTTGAATATTCCAATAGATTCTAGATAACACCTAATAGTGGTACAGAGGTTTACAAGCGGAACCTGATAAAAACCCGGTTAAAAAAGAGGGGCCTTCTAACAGATATCAAAATGTCGGCAATCGTCAAAGAAGGTTATTAAACAGATTGTACCCATTTAAATATGTCAAATAATTTTTGGGGTTACATAACTCCGTACAGTCATTCATTATTTTTACATTATTTTGTTGTATATCTCAAATATTTGGATTTAGAAAGCTCCATACAGTCATCCATTATTTTTTACATTATTTTTATTGTGAACGAATTTGGAAATTTCAATAATCAAGTTTCTTTTCTTTTGAATCTACATGTAAAATTTTCTTAAGATATTCTTTTGTCGAAAGGAATTGCTGTTTTCTAAAGAATGAATGGCAAAAGTTGAATTTTTGTTTACTTTTCATTAAATTCATTTTATGTTCGTTGAAAAAGGTTTTAAACAGATGTTACTTTTTAAATATCTCAAATATTTTCGATTTACATAGCTCCGTACAGTCATTCATTATTTTTACATTATTGTTATTGTGAACTAATTTGAAAATTTCAACAGATTCTAGATAATCGAGTTTCTTCCCTTTTGATTCTACATGTAAAATTTTAAGATTATCTATTGTGGGAAAGGAATGACCGTTTTAAAGACAATGAGTGGCAAATCAGGAGTTTATGAGTTATCTTGTTCTACGTGCAGTAATAAATATATAGTACAAACAGGACTTTCCTTCAAGACTAGGTTCAACGAACATAAAATGAGTTTCAGGAAAAATAAACAAAATTCTACTTTTGCCACTCATTGTCTAGAAAACGGTCATTCTTTTCCCACAATAGATAATCTTAAAATTTTACATGTAGAATCAAAAGGGAAGAAACTCGATTATCTAGAATCTGTTGAAATTTTCAAATTAGTTCACAATAGCAATAATGTAAAAATAATGAATGACTGTACGGAGCTATGTAAATCGGAAATATTTGAGATATTTAAAAAGTAACATCTGTTTTAAACCTTTTTGTGTGGAGAATATAGTAAGACCAGCTCAGGTTCTCAGTGACAATCACATCAAGGTCAGCATGACTACTACAAGTAGCGATGGAAGTGCAGTTCAGGAAGTACTGACGACGCGGATTGTGAGCACCTAAGTGCAGGACAGCACACTTTTCACGATTGAGAGACAACTGCCACTCCTGGCACTAACGGTTTAATATCTCCAGATCTTCCTGGATGAAATGACCGATCTCATTGGGGTTGCCCAACAATTTGGTGTAGTCAGCAAATTGGGAACATCGAAATTTGAGGATCTTGGGTAAATCTGAGATGTATAGGAGGAACAGAAGTGGGCCCAAAACAGATCCTTGGGGAACTCCACTCGCAAGAGGTCTAGCCGAGGAGAAGGATCTATCGGTAAGAAATGCTTCAATCCAAGAAAGCAGGCGTCCTTGAAGAGATGCTCGAGTTTGTATAGGAGGAGAAAAATCCAGATAGACAACATCAACTGGGCAAGATTTATCTAAGGACTCGGACCTCCATTTAATTGGAGTTTTGAGCTGTTTACGGTAAATTTGGTTATAATTTATGCACAACATGGTTCGTCAATGTGAAATATGTAAAAATAATCATAATTCCCATCCTGATTTATCCTATTAGAGGTAGGAAACACTTTTTTGAAGAATATTGAATTTCTTACAACGTTACAAGCGCAGAACTATCAGATTTGTTCATCACTCTCGCTAGTTCTGCAATATTCGTCTTTGTCCAAACAATCTGAATGTTGACCTCGCAACAAATAAGATTTCAATAGAGGGATGTTTCTTCTCCTTAGGATAATTGGGCTATCTGGATTGTTTTTGGGCTTTACATCTTGGTAATTTATGAATAAAAAAATGTACCTTTCGCTAAATTCGCAATAAATTTATTTTTCATTTGTTTCATTTCAGACTGAAGGAAAAAAAGGAAATATAAGAGCTTTGTTATGTTCTCTTCACACAGTATTATGGGATGGTGCAAAATGGAACAAATGTGATATGCATCAGTTGGTAACTGCTGCAGATGTAAAGAAAGCTTATAGAAAAGCTTGTTTAGCTGCGCATCCTGATAAGGTAAAAATTACTAATAGCATTTATGTAATAATTTTTCTGAAATAATTATGAACGTTTAAGACGAGTTACAATAATTTTTTTCAGCAAACTGGGACAGAAAACGAGAATCTGGCAAAGTTGATCTTCATGGAACTCAATAACGCATGGAGCGACTTCGAGAGTAGTGGATCTCAGCAACAAAATATCTTCGGAAGTTGAAAAAGCTCTCTTTTCCAGCAGATAACTAGAAAAATCTTACATTCCTCTCATATTCTTCAAATTGTTATTTAAACTGATATTAATGCTATTATTAAGATGAGAAATAGATTTATTTTAAACTATTTAACTGAATTTAAGAAGCAATGGAATAAATATATCATGCAAGTTTTAGATTATAAAAAATTTTTGAAGACTTTTAAATCTAGTTGGTTTATTCATATTTTTGAAATTTTATTCACGTTTTGTATAGATATATTTTTATATTTGAATAGGTCGCAGGAAAATTGGCATTGGCCATGTTTTTCTTAAAGAGGATCAATGACAAAGTAATGATGATGTCCTGCCATTCAGTTCCTTTATATTTATTTTCATTATTTAAAGGCTAAGTGCAAGTTTGATTTAACTTTATTGATGTTAACTTTTAACACTTATTGGTTGAAGTGTTGATTGAAGAAATATATGTCACAATAAACAGTTCTGAAAATTGATTTGAATTTTAATCCAAGCAAAATACCCTGCTGCCAAAACTAAGAATGATTGTTAAAATATAAGAAAATAAAGATTGACATTACCGCATTATAAATAGAGGTTAATACTTGATAGGTGTATAAAATTATTTAAATATTTTATTATTAGCCTTCTACATATTTAATTTCAAAAAATTATATTTAATAACTTCATTGAAATAATGTCATATAAGTTCCACTTATATATCAAACGACATATAAAATAAACATTCATTATAAGACTTCCAAATGATATAACAAAATCCAATAAATAAAAATTGTTAACCAAAATTCTATAACAAAATTTGAATATCAAAACAGATTTAATCTGTTAGTCTTCTACAATTTTAATTTAAAAAAACTTTTAGAATTAAATTAATGTCTACAATAAGCACTGCTTATATTTAATACTCTTATATATTCAAAACTCAATATACAATGTCAAATGGAATAAATAAACCAACCAATATAAAAAAGGCAATTAAAATTAATAAATAAATATTTGGAGGAGACAAAATTTTGTTTCTGATCTTACCATAGTGAAACCAATTCCTTTTTCAAAAACATAAAACACAACTTAAGGATTTCTCAAAATATCTAATTTATTTGAAATATTCAATATATTTAAATATTCAAATAAGTTAATTCAAAAATCTCTTTCCATTTTATTTTATACATAAAATTCTATAAATTAAATATTTTGAATAGACAAAATTTTGTTTCTGCTGATCAATCTTATGAAAACAAATATCTTTCAAAAATGTTCAACATGATCTTAAGAATTTCATTATGAAACTATCTTACTTAGAATATTCAATATTATTGGATATCTAGCTAAGTTAGTTTTTATAAAATAACCGTTAAATTGTCTTTCAATCTTTTAGATCAAGGGTAAACCACAGAGCTGTTGATTTACGTGTAAGATAACCTTATATTACATTTAAATTTCTCAACAGCTCATTGGCCAGAAGTTTGTAAATTATTGAAGGGTGAGTAAATATTTGTTATTGATTGATGTTATATTTTATTGAATATGAATTATTTGCATACTGACGAAGCAAAGTCTCTCTTATAACTTGTTTTTCAGTAATGTTTTTACATATCGTGAGATTTTATACAAAGTAACTTAGATATCCAATAATATTGAATATTCTAAGTAAGATAGTTTTATGGTGAAATTCTTAAGATCATGTTAAACATTTTTGAAAGATATTTGTTTTCATAAGATTGATCAGCAGAAACAAAATTTTGTCTATTCAAAATATTTAATTTATAGAATTTTGGTTAACAATTTTTATTTATTGGATTTTGTTCTATCATTTGGATGTCTTATAATGAATGTTTATTTTATATGTCGTTTGATATAAGTGGTACTTATATGACATTATTTCAGTTTAATTCCTGAAGTTATTAAATATAATTTTTTGAAATTAAATATGTAGAAGACTAATATTAAAATATTTAAATAAAATTACAGCATTAGAGTTCACAAATGTTAAAAAAAAACATGGTGCTAGTGAATTCGCTTGTTTGCATTCCTGTTCATTTGAAAGTAACCTAATTTTCAACTGTATTTCACCTCAATCACATGGTGTTGCAATTTTCACCAACATTTTTCTTACAGGTCCCAAAAAACCACCCATTCAAGAAGAAATGTTTTTATTTATTTTGAATCTATAAACAAATACATCTATAATCTTTCAAAACATTTTGAGATAAAACTATAATAGACAATAATAAACATTAAAATTCTCATTCTTAAATCATGAAACAGCAATTTCTCAAAATGAAAAAATATATGCAATAACATAGAAAATATTATATTGAATATTCACTTACTTAAGAGGATATTATTTACACTGTAAATAAATGCTTAATGCTTCAAAGAAAGTGCAACATTCAATTTACATTACAAATACTTTATCCACTTTCTTAAATGGAAATACTTCTTTAGTTTTAGGGCATATCACTTGACCATTGTTTTCTCTTGCCATTTGAGTGAGAGCCTAGAAAGAAAAAATTAATTATGCATGCAGAGAAATTTACATAAGACTAAAACATTAGAAAACAACGCTACTGAGTTCAATCACAGAAGACAAATGATCCTTCACCGCGACAATACAAGCTCTCACACATCAGCTCAAAAACTCCTGTACAGTCCTTGTTTGGCACCCAATGATGCCCTCTTATTCCAGAATATCCCAAAAATTAAGTAACAACCGTTCTGTTATAAAATATTACCTGTTTCCCATAAACACAATCATTTGGAAAAATCATTGGCTAGTTTGTAGTGCTTTTATGATTTTTTCAAAATATTGATTGAATTCACTTTTTTCATCTTTATTGTTCAATTTTTTCTATATTGAATAATTATTATTGATATAATAATGGCGGATTTTTTGGAACTACAGATATATTAGAAGATATTAACTGTTCTCCATAAACACAACAGTTGTTTTTCAAAATCTTGATTGATGCAATTTATTTTTCATCTGTATTGTTCGATATTTTCTATACTGAATAAAAACTGCAGATTTTTCGGAACTATACTACTCTGTCAAGAAATTATCGGGAATCTTCAATTAAAACAACATTTTTACATTTAATCGTCAAAATTTATTGGGTCGCCTTCAAAATAGACTCCATTTGCTCCAATACATCTATGCCAATGGCACTTCCAATTATCGAAACATTTTTTATAGGCGCTTTCCGGGATGGAGTTTAGCTCTCGCGCCGAATTTTGTTTTATGGCTTCAATCGACTCCAAACGGGTGCCACGAAGGGGCAATTTTAGTTTTGGGAAGAGGAAAAAGTCGCAAGGAGCCAAATCCGGCGAATACGGTGGTTGCTGAAGCACGTTTGTTGAGTTTTTGGCGAGAAAGTCAGTCACAATCGTAGCTCGGTGAGAAGGCACGTTATCGTCATGCAAAATCCATGAGTTGTTCGCCCACAAATTTGGCCGCTTCTTACGGATACGCTCACGCAAACGTTTCATAACGCCTAGGTAATACTCCTTGTTTACCGTCTGACCCTCTGGAACGAATTCGTAGTGCACCACGCCACGGATATCGAAGGAAACAATGAGCATCACCTTCATTTTCGAGCGGCTTTGGCGTGGTTTTTTCGGTTTCGGCTCATTTTTTGCCACCCATTCCGATGATTGCTGGCTTGTTTGCATATCGTACTCGTAGACCCAGGTCTCATCACCAGTTATAATGCGTTCCATGAATGTAGAATCGGAATTACAGCGATCCAGCATGTCTGAAGCAACCTGTTCGCGATGACGTTTTTGAAGAAAATTCAGGTCTTTCGGTACGAGTCGTGCGGCCACCTTTCTCATGCCCAAAATATCAATCAAAATCGTACGTGCGGACTCGTGGGATATCTTAAGATCATGTGCTATCTCTCTCATGCTGGTACGACGGTTTTCCAGCACCCTTTCCTTAATTTTATCGACGTTATCTTCGATCGAAGCCATCGATGGGCGACCACTTCACGACCGTCCTTGAAGGCTCTGTACCACTGATATGCACGAGTTTTCGATAGAGCATTATCACCAAAGGCCTTTTGCAACATTTTCAATGCATCGGCACACGAAAATTCATTTGCAACACAAAACTTTAAACAAATTCTTTGCTCAACGTAATCACCCATAGTAAAAATCGGCACGCACTCTGACATCGACTGACTTAATCAGCTGTTGCAAACACACTAGTTGACAGATCCCGCTCAAGCTTGGCATAGTAATTAAGGACAGTGGTACTAACCTAGGAAATTTTTTTACCTGCCTCATTGCCCCGCCAGATTTAAATCGATAATTCCCGGTACTTTCTTGACGGAATGTATATAAATTTCAAGATATTACCTGTTCCCCATAAAGATAACCATTATTGGCAAAGTTATTTTCATTAAGAGTTAGTTCTTTTATATTTTTTCTTTCATTTTGATTGATATTCTTTTTTCATTTGTATTGTTTAATTTTTTCTACATTGAATTGTTATAATGATGGATTATTTTTTAGAACTACATATATATTAGAAGATATTACCTGATCCCCATAACACTACCATTTGGAAACATCATTGGCCAAGTTATTTTAATTATGAGAAGGTGCTTTTATAATTTTTCTTTATCGAATAATTGTTATTGCTATAATAATGGATGATTTTTAGAACTAAATATAGATTAGAAGATATTACCTGATCCCCGAAAACACGACCATTTGGAAACATCACGTTAGCCAAGTTATTTTAATTAAGAGATGGTGCTTTTATAATTTTTTTTATCGAATAATTGTTATTGCTACAATATTGGACGATTTTTAGAACTAAATATATATTAGAAGATATTACCTGTTCCCCATAAACACAACCATTTGGAAGCATCATTGGCTGATTATTTTCATTAAGAGGTAGGCCGCTAATATGACAATATAGTCTTGACTGAGAGCAATGTGCAAAAGGCAATGGTTCAGCCAATTTGTTCATATCTTCTTGGCACACAGGACAGGCTGGATTCCTAGCTTCATCTTCAGAATAACACTGATTAAACAATCATTAAGGAATATTTATCAAAGAAGCAATTATATAGAGAACTGTACATTTCATAAGAACTGAAAATTTTTTGTGTGTTCCTTTATTCTGAGTGCTATTAGATTGGACTTACTGCATTTTCATGATATTTCAGATAAAATAACTTTCGAATGAAATAACCTAGAGACTTAATATTTGCAGCCTGTGTTTCAAAGTCCAAATAGGAAGAAGAGCAAAATTTGTTCATTTGAGCATAAAATTTGTATTTGCATGGACCATTATTAATGTATGAGCATGCTCAATCTTTTGATGCCATGTCAGTGCTTTAATTAGTTTTCAGTATCTCAGACGATAATAAGTAAAGCTAGAGTTTTTTCGAATTAATATTAACGTATTAAAAGGATATGGTGTTTTCAATGCAGACAATCCAGCTTCTAAGGCCACAGTGAACACGGACTGAGATGCCAACTGGAATAACCTGTAATTTTCTTGTCTAAACTCCTCGATCAATGTATCCCATCTGCTTGTGTCGAGCAGAACTTTGTAGTGGGTTATCTCTGGAAATAACAAAGATCAACTTCTCACAATTAAAGGAGAGCATTACTACATTTTCACGAGGATCGAGTTCGATTTGAGTGCTTTCAACATATCTTGAATGTTTCCATAAGAGTATCGGAATCGATTCGACATTTATCAAATGTCATTTCAAATAGTCATATGTGTAATAAGTTTAAAAACAAAGTTGTATTCGCTAAAATCTAAAAAAGTTTTGGAATGAAGCAGAAAACAATTTGGAACTTGATGCAGGGTAAAATTTCTAAAACTGTGCTGTATGATTTTACCTATAAAGGCATACTATACAAGAAGTTACTAGAATTTCAAATAGTTTTCAGATAATTGTTATCGAATTTTGTTATTTGCAACTCTTGAATTTATAACTGCAAATTTAAAACCATAAACTTAACATTTCAACATTTTTCAAGCAACAGTAGCAGATTCAAAAAACTTTTCTGCGACATAACACATCTGAAAATATCATCTGTTGCCATTATAATATAAAACTAAGTGGGCGCCATTAAAAGCACTGTTGACACAATCTGAAGTTCTAGTAATTACTTAATGCCAAGATGTCCATTTTGTTTTAAACTTTTGGGCGGACTTTTAGTTAGTTAGTTTTAGTTTAAAACAAAATGGACATCTTGGCATTAAGTAATTACTAGAACTTCAGATTGTGTCAACAGTGCTTTTAATGGCGCCCACTTAGTTTTATTATAATGGCAACAGATGATGTGTTATGTCGCAGAAAAGTTTTTTGAATCTGCTACTGTGCTTACGATTTAATAATGGAGTAAACAGAGCCATCTGGAGTGGGAAAAGTGAGATCTACACTAAATGGATTTACCGCATTTGCACAAAATTGGTCTGGCTGAAGACTATGAATGCAGGCTGTGTCTTGAGGACACTGAAACAGGCATGAACATCGTCTCAGAGTGCCCAGTGGTGAATTGAATCAAATTCAAGGTCTTTGGTCAGGCTATTATAGCCCATTGCGAACTGGAAAAAATACCCCCGAATAAGATTATCGGTTTTATCCAAAAACTGGATATCATCCGGGAAATATAAATTAGGGGTGAATGCATAATTGTTAACAAGATCACAGGCAAACAAAAGTTATTGCATATTACATCTCGGCTAAAGGAGGTGTAGACGAAATAGTTAAAAAGTGTTCTATCCACACCTGCAGACTTGACCTATAGACGGTGCTAGCAATCAGTTTAGTTACAGTAAGATTCTGCAGCGCCATTATCTCCCTCTAACAGTTTTGTACCTACGAACTCTATGATATGAGGACAACTGCTGCAGAATCGCATCGAATGCTTGTCGAAGCTTACAGTGGTAAAACATGGTGTTTCGAGTAGTTCAAAAAATCAAATGTGGTGATTTTGACATGTGAAACCACAAAAAAGTTCGCAGACAACGAATTGCAAGCTTATTGGATGAAGATGATACACAAACCCAACAAGAGCTCGCTGATCAATTGAATATGATGCAGAAAGGATCTCCATTCACTTGAAAGCCGTGGAAAAGATTCAGAAAGTGGGAAAATGGGTTCTGCATGATACAAATGAAAGGCAGCAAGAAAATCGAAAAACACGTTAACACGGATCGCTAGCAACAGGAAATTGTAGTAATTAAAACAAGTTGTAGAAATTACTATGTTTTACTACCAATAAATTGATATTTTACACATTTAAGTTTCTTTCCTTTTGATTCTACATGTAAAATTTGTAAACAATGAGTGGAAAAAGTAGAAGTTTGTTTATTTTTGATGAAATTCATTTTATGTTCGTTGAACCTCGTCTGGAAGGAACGTGTCTGTCCTATATATTTATAATATTACTACACGTCGAACAAGATAACTCATAAACTCCCGAGTTGGGTCCTTTGCATTAAATAATACGGATGATAATTCATTTTGTGTTTTGAAAGCAATATTAACATCTAATTTTGAAAAACTATTGGCCACTTTTTGTCTTATACTACCGAAGTACGATAAAGAAATGAATTTTTTGTTTTCTTTAATTTTTATTATGGTATAAATTTCGTTTATAGCTATATAGTTTTTCAAAATTAGTTAATTTTGCTTTTAAAACACAAAATAAATTATCATCCGTATTATTTAATGCAAAGGACCCAACTCCAAACACACATAAATCGGGCGTTCATGAACTATTTTGTTCGACGTGCAGTAATAAATATATAAGACAGACGGACGTTCTTTCAAGACGGGATACAACGAACATAAAATGAATTTCATCAAGAATAAACAAACTTCTACTTTTGCCACTCATTGTTTAGAAAACGGCCATCCTTTTCCGACAATAAACTTAAAATTTTACATGTAGAATCAAAAGGAAAGAAATTTGATTATTTAGAATCTGTTGAAATTTTCAAATAAGTTCACAATAAAAATAATGAATGACTGTACGGATCTATGTAAATCCAAAATTTTTGAGATATTTAAATATGTAACATCTGTTTACCAATTTTCTTTTACGTGCCGACGTTCTAATAGTTGTTAAGAGTCTTCTCGTTTTAAACCTTTTTTAACCTGTTTTTATTAACTCTTCTACCTCTTTATATTCATAAATACCCTGTTCTGCTTGTTGAGTCTTCAGTTGTCTGAAGATGGGATAGGTAATTCCCGAAACTCGAGTCACAATTGAATGTGTAAAATATCAATTTATTGGTAGTAAAACATAGTAATTTCTACAACTTGATTTAATTATGATCAACTACCAAATAGTAACGGCTGAAACAGTTCAGTATCTGAAAATCGATTTAAATCAAGCATTTCTTAAAAAACGACCGGAATATGGGAAAAGACAACACAAAGTCACTTTGCTTCAAGACCCAACACACACAGCAAAACGGGTCAGGAAGAGGATCGAAACGTTCAATTGGGGCTGGGAAATTATGAGTGTGGCTCATGACCGGAAGGTCCGGGTTCGAATCCTGCTCAGGTAGAAAAGGAATTTTCGAGTTGGACGAGTGTCTGCTACCATTTCACTGTTGGGTCAAAAATTAACAGTGCTGTGACCTGAAGTGGCGCAAGATCGCTGTAACAAAGCCCACCCAGAACACTGAGGGATCTTCACAGAATATCTAAGAGTATCAGGGTAATACAAGGGTGGTTCGAATATGATCGAGGCAAATACTCGAACACGTTTATTTATTATCGAAAAATTTACAAAAAATCACATTTTTTCTAGGTTATTCCCCTCCCTCTTTACACATTTTGTCCACCTTTCCGGAAGTTTTTTGATGCCGGTATCGAAAAATTCCTTGGGCAACTCGGACAGCCATGTGCGCACGAACCCCTCTATCTGGTTGTCAGTGTTGAACTTTTGACCTCCTTTCAGTGGTCCAAACATATGGTAGTCGCAGGGCGATAAATCCGGACTGTAGGGGGTGTGTTCCAGTACCTTCCACCCCAATTCCGATATTGTATCGAGCGTCAGACGCGCGGTATGAGGACGCGCGTTGTCCTGGAGGAGTATCGAACTTCGTGCTGGAATGCTCCTCCGTTTCGAGCGATAAGCGGGTTTCACGTGTGTTTTCAGAAGGTTAGAGTAGTATGCGGCATTGATGGTACTTTGAGTGCGCAGGAAATCGACGTACAGCACGCCGTGCCGGTCCCAGAACACAGTACACATTACCTTACCCGCGGACCAGGTTGTCTTCGCTTTGACCGGCGCCCCATCCTCCTTCCTCCACTCTTTACTTGACACCTTGGTTTCGGGAGTGTAATAGTGTACCCATGTTTCGTCTGTAGTGAAGATTCGCGTTAAAAAACCGTCCCTCGCGCCGTTATTTTGCGATATTGAAGGTGTTCGTGGATGATAGACTCTACACTACCAATACTGATGCCAACTTCAGCCGAAATGTCTCGAACATTCGTCCTACGGTCCTGCAAAATGAGTTTTTCTACGTGGCGAATGTTGTCTGGTGTGACGCTGGTTCGCGGTCGACGATCATGCGGATCGTTCTCGACAGTTTCGCGGCCATCCTTGAATGCTTTGGCCCATTTAAACAGGGCAGCCCTACTCAGGCACTCACTACCGAACTGCTTTTGCAAACGCACAAAAATATCCGTGTTTTTAACGTCTTCTCCCACTAAAAACGAATGATAATACGTTGCGCAACGGCAGTCGGCGCTTGATGTTCACTCATGGTCGTAGCAAACGCGTGAAACACGTGCTCCGACGAAAACAAATGCCATACTGTTCGTAAGAAACCCAGCTGTCACATACTCAATAAGCTGCCGGCTTCTCTTGCTGAGGCTATCGCTGCGAGAGGAATCGACCCACTAATCTGTAGATGGATACAGGCAATGCTATGCGGCAGAACAATAACGACCTCATACCAGGATGAGGTCTTCGAGTTCAAGGCTGCGAAGGGCTGTCCGCAGGGAGGTATTCTCTCCCCTTACTGTGGACTCTTCTCGTTGATGACTTGCTAGCGATCATTTCGCTGTGGGGAGTCGACGTTCAAGCATTTGCTGATGACCTGGCAATCATAGTGAAAGGTAAATCGGAGGTGACGATATCGGCCGTCCTTCAAGAGATACTGAACACTATTGACAAATGGTGTATAAGGGAAGACATGTCTCTTAACCCGCAAAAGGTAGTTATAGTACCATTCACTAAAAAACGGAAGTTGAATGGTTTAGAACCGCCGACTATCCGTGGTGAAATAATACAATTCTCATTTGAGGCAAAATACCTGAGAATAGTCCTGGACAAGACCCTCACCTGGATAGAGTATGTCATAAAGCCAGAATGAGTTTCTGGACTTGCAGGCGGATCTATGGTAAAACCTGGGGCCTAAAGCTCAGGCAGATGTACTGGCTATACACTATGGTAATTAGACCACGGATAGTGTATGGTGCTGTAGCGTGGTGGAAGATAGGCCTCGGATCTAATGTCAAAATTCACGAGCCAGGAACGGAATTTCTATGTAATCGTCCCTAGCCGGGACGAATGGACCCAGCATGCTGAGGTTCTATTGAGAACCGACCTTGGCTTGTTCACAGACGGCTCGCGAACGACGAACGGTACAGGAGCGGGAGTCTGTGGGAGCAAACCTAGAATTAACATCTCATTGAGTCTCGGTCAAAACGCAACCATATTCCAGGCAGAAATATTTGCCATTGAGACCGCGGCGGAACTGCTGATAAAACGGCAAATCCAAATATTTACTGATAGTCAGTCAGTACTAAAAGCTCTGGAATCCAGCTGTTTTACATCCAAAACAGTCTGGAGTTGCCGCACGGCTTTAAATAGGCTCGGTATGTATAACGGTGTCACTCTGGTTTGGATACCGAGCCACTCAAACTATTTGGGTAACGAGGAGGCGGATCGGCTGGCATTTGCTGGAGCTGCGCTGCCTCTGGTAGGACCGGAACCATTTCTGGGAATACCACATGACGTGGCTAACGAAGCGATAACAGGCAGAATAACTCAAGGCTAGAGTCTTTCTGGCGGAGCCATTCTGGCTTGAAACATTCGAAGTTGTTCCTTGGAACAGCTTCGTACAAAAAGATGGCGAACCTAGCGCTAGGTCTGGATAGGGCCAAACTAAGAACACTTGTCGGAATTATGACAGGTCACTGCAGGCTGAAAGCGCATTTGCACAAAATCGGTCTGGCTGAAGACAATGAATGCAGGCTGTGTCTTGAGGACACTGAAACAGCCATGCACATCGTCTCAGAATGCCCAGAGTGAGTCGCATCAGATTCGAGGTCTTTGGCCAGGCTTTTATAGCCCACAGCGAACTGAAAAAAATTACCCCTGAACAAGATTATCGGTTTTATCCAAAAACTGGATCTCGTCGGGGAGATATAAATTAGGGGTGAACCACAATAGTCCGTGCGGACGCAGTGGTAGGGTGGACAGACGCCCGCTCGCCATAAATAACATAACACATACTCAACCACGACCTTCTAAACATACATGCGCGCCATCTACAGAGTTTGTCTCGATCATATTTGAACCACCCTCGTAATAAAAAAAAATACTAATGCATGTGGCTACGTTCAAAAAAAAACAATTGAAGTATGTCTCTAAGAAATTCTATACTTTATCAAATCAGTTTATACATCAAGGTTGTCAATTATTTTAATTCAAATAATAAATTCTTGTCCTTCAAAAATTATCCAAATTTCCACAGTCTAAACGGCCTGAAAACTTTTTAAGGCATCACATATGATTAATTCCACTCGATTCCGATACGGTACTCAAAAATAAGCAATCGAACTGAATACTGTAAAAACAACCGTCTTCATGAGTTCATTTTCGTTACAAAAATGATGAATTTTGAGTCATTTTTACCAAATATTGTAAAGATCTTCAGAATGTTCGTATTCAAATTCAGTTTGAATTCAAATAGAACTTAATCCTCATGAAAACGTAGTAAATACCGTGCTGTCTGGATCACTTACGTGTGTTATTGGGAAAGGCCAGCAACCCCATCACTTCTGTGATCTTATCTAAATGCTCATCTGCGAAATTGGGGAAATACTTTCTGGAATGTTTCACCGCTTCCATTCTTTTGTCTACCCGAATCAATTCGATGAATTCCTGTATACGAATATTGAACTCCATGTTAGACTTCAGTCTCCTCAGCTTCGATTTATTATCGTGGCACCAGGCCAGGCACTTGCCCGTCTCTCTCCTTGCAAGTGATTTTTCTACTTCTCTTGATGTCATGAAAATTTCTGAAAAATGTGCAACACTCAAGATATATTTATGAAGGCATGCTACTAACTTTGCCTCGTCGGTCGAGCGTATTATGTCACATTCGATGCAAACAATCAAGCCAAGCTCTCTTTAACGTTTTTCAGAATTTTAGTGACGGTTCTTTCATGTGTTTTTCTTTTGATGTATCGGGTGATAGAACTTTAAACTGAAATAAAACACATTTAAATTGAGATTGAAGCCAAATTTTTTTTTTATTTGAAAGATAATTTGATGACATTTGTTTTAAAAATAATTTCCGGTATATGTCCACCACGACTAGCTCTGAGGAACCGCATTCGACTAGACCAATTTTGGACCGCTTGTTTGAGTAACTCAGGCCTTATTTCATCAATAACACGAGTTATGTTGGCTTCTAAAGCATCTATTGTTTCTGGTTTATCAGCATAAACCAATTACTTGATATAACCCCAAAGAAAATAAACCAGTGGAGTTATGTCGCATGATTTTGGAGGCCAATTAATTGAACCATTTCTCGAAATAATGTTATCGCCAAATCTTTCTTTCAATAAATCAATTGTTACGGTAGCAGCATCTTGTTGGAACCACAACACTTCTGGGTCGATACCATTCAAATTTTGAAACAAATAATCATTGATCATCGATCTGTAACGAGCACCATTCACTGTAACATTAGCTCCAGCATCGTTTTTAAAGAAATATGGACCGATGATGCCTCCAGCGTGTATAGCACACCTTACAGTGCATTTTTCAGGAGGCAATGGAACCTGTAGAATTTCTTGGGGATTGTTTTCACTCCATATACGGCAATTTTGCTTGTTTACATAGCCGTTCAACCAGAAATGAACTCAATCACTAAACACAATTTTAAGATAAAAAAGTGGATCAACTTCAAGCTGTTCTAGGAACCAAACAGCAAACAAACGACTCTTATTATGGTCAAGTGGCTTTAGTTCTTGAACCAGTTGGATCTTGTATGGGTGTAGACCAAGATCTTTAAGCAAAATTTTTCATGTGAAGTGAAGAATCAAAACCGTGTGCATTGCTCAAACCAACTGAGAATATTGCTGCTGTAGCCGGTAGTGTTGACGAATACCCAGGTTTTCTATTCCTTGTCGATCTTTGGAATTCGGCATTTCACAAATGACATTGCACGGTATTTTGCATAAAGACTTAGGTCTTAGGGCTTTCAAAGTTCAGTTAAGACCGGAACTCGTTCTTATTTATGTTTGATTTTGCATCGAATGTGATATAATTTTCTTTTGTCCACTTGAGCAGCTCCGGAGATACCTTGGTGACTGAAACACTAGCATACTGAAACCCCAACCAAAATTAATTTTGGTTAGTTTGATCCATCCGAGCTACACCAAACCAACTGTTTTCTGTTTCAATACCAAACGAGGTGATACAAACGGCCTTTTTTGGTTATATCCATAATTTATTTACTCTATGTTAAGTAATCCAAACCTTGAAGAAACATTGATTTGCAAATAAACCATACAGGGTGTTTTCAAAGGCGAGAAAGAATTCATCAAACTGAACCATTTCAACAAAAGTCGCCTGTATAAAATGTTCAAGGCGACAAAGATACGTCCTTTAATTCAGTGGCGTCTTGATACAGATGAGACAATGCCTCAACAATGAATTTGTAAAATTGCATGTATTAATCGAATATTTGAACTCTCCAATTATTGAATATTTGAATAAATTGCGGCATGAACAAAAATTTATAAACGAACACAAAAATTGTGATACAATGTGCCAAATCACAATTATGGCCATCGAAGTGTTAGAAGTAACAAAATAACAGGCTTGAAATTTGTTAAAATTCCAAGATACTTTATATATTAAGATTCGACTTACATAACTTTGTATTCTTGAATATTTCATATAAGGAATTATTGGTGAAATGGTTTATTTTTTTTAGAGTTCGACCTTCTGTTAACAAAAGACTCACCTTTGGAAATATCCTGTAAAGGCTTTTTAAAGGGTTTTATCTGGATTGAGATAAATTTAACTGTATATTTTCTGCTAATTTAACAAGTTTTCTTTAATAACAGTCAGAATAGTGGTAGAAAAAAATATCACTATTCATTTAGTGAAGTAAATAACAATAATAAAAAGGCTTTCGATTTGGGAGTAGCTCAAATGCAAAAAACTCTGGGTTACTTGAATACGAAAGAAAAAAAAAAGAAGTAGAGAAAGAAGAATCTTAATCTAATTTCTCATGTGTAATAGCATACCTCCCATATATATATCTTGATAAGAATATTATAAATAGCTGTAACAACAAATTTTTAAAATTAAGCAGTAGAAAAGAAAATTGAAAAATGAAATAAAAAAAAGGAAGAAAAAGGGATTTTAAAAAAGAAATAATAATGTGAAATTCATAAAACCATAATAATCCATGTCGAGCATCTGAAAGATTACAGATGGAGTAAAAGTGTCAAATAGACACTTAAAAATGATATGATTATCAAAAATGGTAGTGTGGTAATCTTTTCTTTGACGAACCTGTGAAAATTTCGTAAAATATAATCTTATTCCAATTATTTTTGAATATCTGAATTTCAATGTCCTGCAGATATCGACAAGTGTCGTTATATTCAGCTTAATCTCCTGAACAAAAAATGTGAAACTATCACCTAGCCCTGAGTTCCACAATAAACAACGTATTGTCAGAAAACAAAACGACCCTTATATTAGCTAGATATATTAACTTGATGAATAAGTCATAACTAAGAGAGGTAGATCTTCGACGAACAAAATGAATAAAAGAGGCCCCAAAACAGCGCCCTGCGGAACCCCATTTCCATTGGATATTTCACAGATTCATGTTGGCTTACACTCATGTAGAAGTATCTATTATTTAATAAATCCCCAATCCAATCCAGAAAAATGTCCCAAAAACTGGCTGTATGTATAATTTAGCCAAAATAGCTAATAACGAAAACTCAAAAAAGGGGGGTATGCAATTGCATTTAATAATTATGTATCTGTTAGAACTTCATTGCAAATAGCAGGACAGTACTGCTTGGAGTAATTTTCAAATTCTTCAAATATTATTGTAGGTTTTAAGGATAAAACACAACGATACATTTTTGAACCTATTGTGAATATCTGCCGTTTGTCAAAAACTTCAGGAGGGTTTCTAGAAAATAATAATACATTCTGTCAAGAAAGTACTGGGAATTATCGATTTAAATCTGGCGGGGCAATGAGGCAGGTAAAATTTTTTTTTCCTAGGTTGGTACCACTGTCCTTAATTACTATGCCAAGCTTGAGCGGGATCTGTCGACTAGTGTGTTTGCAACAGCTGATTAAGTCAGTCGATGTCAGAGTGCGTGCCGATTTTTACTATGGGTGATTACGTTGAGCAAAGAATTTGTTTAAAGTTTTGTGTTGCAAATGAATTTTCGTGTGCCGATGCATTGAAAATGTTGCAAAAGGCCTTTGGTGATAATGCTCTATCGAAAACTCGTGCATATCAGTGGTACAGAGCCTTCAAGGACGGTCGTGAAGTGATCGAAGACTTGCCTCGTTCCGAAAGATAACGTCGATAAAATTAAGGAAAGGGTGCTGGAAAACCGTCGTACCAGCTTGAGAGAGATAGCACATGATCTTAAGATATCCCACGAGTCCGCAGGTACGATTTTGATTGATATTTTGGGCATGAGAAAGGTGGTCGCACGACTCGTACCGAAAGACCTGAATTTTCTTCAAAAACGTCATCGCGAACAGGTTGCTTCAGACATGCTGGATCGCTGTAATTCCGATTCTACATTCATGGAACGCATTATAACTGGTGATGAGACCTGGGTCTACGAGTACGATATGCAAACAAGCCAGCAATCATCGGAATGGGTGGCAAAAAATGAGCCGAAACCGAAAAAACCACGCCAAAGCCGCCTGAAAATGAAGGTGATGCTCATTGTTTTCTTCGATATCCGTGGCGTGGTGCACTACGAATTCGTTCCAGAGGGTCAGACGGTAAACAAGGAGTATTACCTAGGCGTTATGAAACGTTTGCGTGAGCGTATCCGTAAGAAGCGGCCAAATTTGTGGGCGAACAACTCATGGATTTTGCATGACGATAACGCGCCTGACTGACTTTCTCGCCAAAAACTCAACAAACGTGCTTCAGCAACCACCGTATTCGCCGGATTTGGCTCCCTGCGACTTTTTCCTCTTCCCAAAACTAAAATTGCCCCTTCGTGGCACCCGTTTTGAGTCGATTGAAGCCATAAAACAAAATTCGGCGCGAGAGCTAAAGTCCATCCCGGAAAGCGCCTATAAAAAATGTTTCGATAATTGGAAGTGCCGTTGGCATAGATGTATTGGAGCAAATGGAGCCTATTTTGAAGGCGACCCAATAAATTTTGACGATTAAATGTAAAAATGTTGTTTTAATTAAAAATTCCCGGTACTTTCTTGACAGAGTAGTAAGTTAAAGAATTACTTCGTATTGTTTTCATTTTTTACCTGCAGTTTTGAAAGAAGTTTTCTCATTGATTATTGAATATTCCTAAAAGAAAACACCGCGAATGGTTGTGCAAATGTTCAAAGATGATTTGTCAACTAAGTAAGTCCAGTGATTTGAAAGTTTTTATAATGGAAAAAGCGACCTGAAGATGGACCATCTTTGGAACTTTCTGGGCATAACTTCTAAACTAAGACAGGCCGCTGCATGTTGGTTCAGCATTTTTAATAAGCTGAATATAACACCAAAATCTGATCGATATCTTTAGGACACCGAAATTCAAATATTTATCTAATATTGAAAAATATTTTCCTTTAATATAAAACAAACAATTATTAAACCGATCACCATGATACTTACCAATATTAGTCAAATCTTTAACACCTGATCTTTCAGCAAGCTTAATAGCAGCATTATAATAACCGTTCCTTAAAAAGTACTCCACAACCATCCTATCCAAACGCTTACGCTTCCACTGGTTCAGCATCCCCTGGGATATGTTTGGATTCATGACCGCTTCCGCCTGCTCTTTCAAATGATCTAAACGCTTTTTGCAAGTATTGCTGGTGCTCAGCTCCTCAGAGATACCTTCTTCGGCCTTCCTTTTCAAAACCTGCAACTTCTCTACCATACCTCCCAGCAGGGAGCCAACATCTTTGGCTTTCACATTTTCCCCAGCACAGAATTTGAAAATTTCTGTGGATGTGCTATTAATATGGGATATTTCACGATCGATGTTCTTCTGTGTTTTACGAAATTCCTTGTTTAAGATCTCATAAGGGACCTGAAATCAGAAAGAATAACAATTAGAATATATTTCTAATCTTAATATATATAAATCTCCTGTCACAATGTTTGTCCTCAATGGACTCCTAAACCACTTAACCGATTATAATAAAATTCGCACACCATGTGCAGTTCAATCCAACTTGAGAGATAGGATAGTTTAAATCTCAAATTATAGTCGCAATTTTAATTTATTGCTAATTATTTGTCTGTTATTATTTGACAGTCACAATTATCTGTTAACTCCAAATGATTCTAACAGATGTCGATACCTTTCGACTGGGTTGAGTAAGTAATCAATAGATGGCGCTGCTATGGTAAATCTACGAACGTGTCATATAAGCTACATTTTAACAGCATTTTCGTCTTTGTTCGTAAATAATTTCATTGTACTAAAGGGTTATAGTAATAGAAAGTCAAATAAGGAGATCACCATATTTTTTTACAAATACCATCCGTGTGAAAAAGCATAGTGGACTCCGTGACTGATGTTCTCTTATTGTTCCTCTTAGATTGTTTACTATAATGTAATATAACAAAAACTTTAGCCACAGCAACGCATGGCCGGGTCAGCTAGTTGTTCTATATTTTAAAGAAATATTTCCTTGAAATATACTAAAGGTATTTCTGAGAAAATAGCTACATACCTCAAGAATAAATATTATTTAACAACTTCATTCAAAACTTATTCAAACCTGTATAAATTAATAAAGATGATAAATCTGGAGTTCACAAGTTAACCTGCGGTGATTGCCCAAAAGTTTACACAGGACAGACTGGAAGATCTTTCCGACATAGAATTTGTGGATATTTGAAGAGTTTCCTCAATAACAAACATAATTCCACATATTCGAACCATTTGTCAGAAATGGGACATACTTTCAACCGTAATTTTGAAATTTTACATAAAGAAAGTAAAAGTTATACCTTAAACTTGTCACTAAAGATAAATAAATACAACAAAATTCGAATAGTACTTAACAAACAATTAGACCTAAATGACTCTGCTCAGATAAACTGGAATTTACATAGTTTTAGTGCTCAATACAAATTTTTGTACCTACTCTTATATAAATAGAAACCGATTTCAAAAACAAATTTAGTTATTCAAAATGTAAGATACCACCTACCTGAAGTTGCTACTGTGATAGCGAAACAATTGTAATATAATAACAATAAAAATTTGTGAAAATCAGAATAACCTTATTTAATATTATTTATAACTTATGATTTCTGGATGGTTTGGATTGGCTTTATCAGTCTTAAAAATGATACATTAAGTCTTATCATAAACATCATTCATTGACTCTGTCCATAACATAATATTTAGTTCTGTGAGACTTAAAAGTTACAACTAGCAATTCAACAAGTATATTTGAACTAGTAGAAAATTAATATGCTAAATAATCAGATTGAACAAAATAGATTTCCAAAACAGTAGAAAAGGGTAGCACAAATACTGCTAAAACCAATTTTAACAATAATTTGCAGACACTTTCTCTATTTCTCACATTACAATTTACCCCTGACAAATTTTACATCTTACAATCCCGCCTATAAATATTTTTAACACTGAAAAACACCGAAAAGAAGAAATAGTTGAGACATATGTAAAATATAGGCCTGGTATTAGGAAATACATAAAAACACACCCACGTAAATAAAGGGAATATCTGGCTGACAAAAAAGTTAGGAACTATATTCTACAACTACATTTAGAAACAGAAAAACCGCAGTGATGGAATTCAATAGAAAATCAAGTATTTCAAAATGAACAGAGTTATGATATATTTATCATCCTGGGTTCCTTCAATGGTGCCCTTTCAAGGCATTAGGATACTTCAGAATACTTAAGAATTCTACAGTGATTTTTGAAAATCATTCAGAAAAAATTATGAACTAATACAAATTGTTGTATAAATGTACTCACTTTTAACGTAGGATGTTCCAGAGATTTTATATCAGCCATTTTTCTTCTAATTCTAATGGTGCCTAAAAACAAAACAAAAATATCGAACAGCTGATTGACACTTGACAGCACACGCTAAGAAGAACGTCACTGCCTGAAATGAAGGAAGTCAATTCCAGCGTTGCCAGCCTTGGAATTTTATCTATGCCTCGAATTTTGGCAGAATTTTGAATGTGATTCCGCAGAATTCTGCTTCATATTTTTGCAAAAATAGAAACAACACGTATATTTTTATTTGTCTTTCATTTATACATATTGCTTTTATGTTTACTTATCATTTCAATTCCTACATCAAAATTGACGGAAGTTATTTTGAATTTTTAAAAATTTTTGGTCTAGGTGATTCCACCACATATAAAATCTTAAACAGTGGTTATTCTGAAGCAGGAACTTTTGAAAAGTTATGAAAATATTCACTGTCGTCAAGACTTTAAAAAAATGTGTATCCAAAATTTAAACTTTCCCTATTTCTCACTGTGTAAATTCTAATATTCAGTGGTTTCTCAAATTTTGAATTTTGGAACCGCAATTCTGTGGTAATAATTTGCAATTCTGGTATATTTTTGCACGCTTGTTCCAGGGAACAGTCTTGGATAATTGCAGTCAATATTTTTTATATATTTTTTTGATTTTTTATTGGTTAATTGCCGCATATGTGTTGATAATTCTATATATTTATTAAAAGAACCAGTTTCGTAGACATTTTATTTAATTGAATTTTAGAAAGTTTTTGAGAGATTGTTTAGTTTGAAGGTTTCAGAGAACTAAATAATACACATATATGTTGATTTCTATTTATTATTATGAGCTAAAATATAAAGATGCTTTTGAACAATTGTTCAAAAAATACTGGTAACACACAATATTTAAAAGGATTCAAAGTTTTTGAGATAAGGGTAAAATGAAGTTAAAATAAACTTTGGAAAAACCACTGGATTCCTAGGGAAACAAACACAACATAGGTTAAATCTGATAATTCTGTCTGGTCATTTAGTAAATTCCCCAATCGATTTAATTTCAAACTTTTAGCTTCAGACCTGTATTTTATTTATGCAAAATCTCAAGCTTATCAAAATTATGTTTTCTCTTGTATCAAATAAAAGATGAAAAATCCAATTTATTACTAAAGAAATATTGTCTATATTCCTTTATTTTATTATTTTAATCAAAGAACCTTCCGGTTCGTCTAACATAAGTTTTTTTCATCAAAAATCAATTTATTTCTCTGTTGCTGACTGGGATTATCTTGTTCTTTTTCTGTACATTTCAGTTGAGTTGGGTTTTCCCTGATTTATTTTGAAGAATGCTTTCAAGTATGCTCAATGTGAACGGATGGCTTTATCAAATAACGATCCTGTTTCACGAATTAATTGATCCACAAATTGCTGTAAGAGGCATTTAAATGTAAAATAAGAAAACGAAGGCTGGTGCAAAATTTCATGAATATCGTGTATAATCAGAAGAATTGAAAAAATATATTTTGTGAGCAGAACAGTATCGAGCGCAACTCAAACCATAACAACAATCCTGCGATTGAGTTTAGATTTAGCATTTAGATATAGAATAATGATAAGAAGGCTTAAGCATTAATTGATACAACTTATTGGTGCCCCTGTAAACTAAAAATGTTTCAGACTGTTGTTTACTATTGCTTATCATATTAAATTTTTAATTGAATCAGTCTTAATTTGATGAAAATCCATTTAAAATAATATTAAATAAGGTTCTGAATTGTTTCAGCCGTTACTATTTGGTAGTTGATCATAATTAAAACAAATTATAGAAATTACTATGTTTTACTACCAAAAAAGATATATTACACATTTTCTTGTGACTCGAGTTTTGGGAAATGAACTATCCCATCATCAGACAACTTGTTGTCCCATCATCAGACAACTTGTTGTCCCATCATCAGACAACTTGTTGTCCCATCATCAGACAACTTGTTGTCCCATCATCAGACAACAGCTGTCTGATGATGGGATAGTTCATTTCCCGAAACTCGAGTCACAAGAAAATGTGTAATATATCTTTTTTGGTAGTAAAACATAGTAATTTCTATAATTTGTTTTAATTAAATAAGGTTATTCTGATTTTCAGATATTTTATTATGCTACAACGATCGTTTTGCTAACACAATAGCATCGTCAGGTAGGTATTTTATACATTTGAATCACTAAATTAGTTTCTGAAATCGGCTTCTACTTATATCAAGATGTTACTGCGTTAGCGAAACGATAGTTGTATCATAATAAAATGTGTGAAATACTTTAATAGTTATTCAAGAAATATGAATTTTCAGCATTGTCCTTTATGTTACCATATATTTGTAAGTAGGGTTTGTAGGGAAACGTGTTATAGAAATTTGTCATCGAATTTTTCAATATTCTAAATCAGAGACTTACATTTTCTGGACAGCTGTATAAAGACATTGCAGAGGTTGTTTTGATGGGTGTAAAACTACTCTTATGATGAAAATAAAACGAAACTGAACAGCTAATATATATATTTATAATACTATAATACAAAATAACATAATAAAGATGTATAATACAAGTTAAGTTATAAGTACATGTGCCTGACAGAGCAGCGTGCTCCATACCATAAAAACAAGGACAGATAGTTCCTAAGTAGCAAAGCTTATATTATGATATCCATATAATTCTAGTTCCAAGGATATGTTCGATGAAATATATAAGTTTTTAGGAATCCACATCATGTAAATATTGAGGAACATTTGAAGTTACGTTTAATTCAAGGGAAGATTAGGTTGAAACAAAATTTCAATTTCCAAGACTGAAAGAAACTTTAGGAAATAGTATTCTTGTAACTATTATTTTCACGTGGAAATAATCTTCAACTATGGGCGCAGATAAGGGGTGTTCAAACAAAGTTTCCTCCATAGACAATAGAAAATATATGTCAGAAAGAAGCTGAAAAAAAAACATATGTTTGCAGAATTTGGTCTTAATACAATCTCATCATTTTCAATTGAATATTCCATGTATGTTAGATTTCCCACAAACTGTCAGATTGAATTCATTTATTGTCTTACATTGATAGAATTATGGAATAAATTAATTCGGCTAATCTGTACCAAATGAATTATGGAAGAAAGCATCTTGGAACACAAAAACTTTTATAAATGTAACTTTCTCTTTCATGCTGACCATAGTTGTGATTACTACAACCGAAATTTTTCAAATTTACGGTTATTGTATGATGCACAGTAATTTTATTGAACTGTTGCAACATAAGACCTACTACAATTTGTTCTATGTTTGTTCTCTACAGAATAGAATACTAAATTCAGATATGATTACATGTGAGATCCTTATGACAACAATCTGTTAGGAAAAACCATTTCCACAAGGGGTCTTGAGAAATTTCAAACATGGGTAATTGACGATTTCAACAGAAGGGAAAGTTGGTCAATGTTACTTTGATAACGATTTATAGGTAGAGTAATGAATAATGTTATTTAATTTTGTTTCCTGAATATAAATCTGAAGTTAAAATTGTTTGCACTGTCTTTATTTAGGTGTAACCGGTCTCAAAGTCCAAAAAATGTTCCATCTTCAACTTATTTGCTACACCATAAAAACGAATATTAAATACTTTTATGCAAAAATTGTGTTTATATCTGTAGAAAACAATTTCAGCGTAATAATTTCGAAAATAAATCATCAATACCTCAGAACCGTTTAAATTCATTGGACATAAGAATGATATAATATAACAGATCAGTTTTGAAGATATTTTAAACGATTTTTTATCTAAAATAGAAAAAGGCTTTTTACTTGATAGAAGAAATATAACAAAATTTGAATATCAAAACAGATTTAATCTGTTAGTCTTCTACAATTTTAATTTCAAAAAAATTTTCATTCAAAAAACTTTTAGAATTAAATTAATGTCTACAATAAGCACCGCTTATATTTAATAGACGTATATAATCAAAACTCAATATATAATGTCAAATGGTATAAATAAACCGACAGATATAAAAAAGTAATTAAAATTAATAAATAAATATTTAAAGGAGACAAAATTTTGTTTCTGATCTTACCATTAAGAATACCAATTGCCTTTTAAAAACATGAACACAACTTAAGGACTTCTCATAAATTATAATTTATTTGAAATATTTAATATATTTAAATAAGTTAATTCAGAAATCTCTCAAAACATGCACTAAATCTTCAAAAAACAATTATAATTCTGGTAATCTCTTCGTCGGCCCTAAATAATATTCCAAATATCAAAATCAAATAACTATCACTGTATCTCACTCACACGGATGATTGCTTAAAACAGACTAACTTTAAAATTCTAGATGGTCTATGTTCTTAGCAAAATCACAGAAAAGTGTAAGATGTTTTTAAGGTTATATTTAAATCATTGACATTCCATAATGAGATTTATTAAAGCCTAAATATAATTATATATTATATATAATTGCCTATTGTAGACATTAATTTAATTCTAAAAGTGTTTTGAATGAAAATTTTTTTGAAATTAAAATTGTAGAAGACTAACAGATTAAATCTGTTTTGGTATTCAGATTTTTTATCTAATAAAGTTAGAAGAGTTTATATCTTTAAGCATATTGTACTTCTTTTCGTTCGGAAACATAAACCGTCCGAAATTGTATTCGTAATATAGTAAAGAAATATGGAAATATTTGAATTTCGGTGTCCTACAGATATCGATCAGATTTTGGTTTCGTGAAAATGTGAATCCAACATGCGACCTCTCTTAGTTTAAAAGTTACGGGCCCCAAAGTTCCAAGAATAGTCAATTTTAGACCAATGCCCTCATTTAGTTCACAAATCATCTTCGAATATTTTCACAATCATTTGCGGTGTTTTCTTTCAGAAATATTCAATGAAAAAAAGAGCTGAACGATTGCTTTTATGGTGCAAAAAGTGGTTTGAAGGCGAAATATTTCTTGATATTACAACCATAACAAGTAAAATTTTGACATCAGATTTTTCAAACGAATATCAAATTAACTAATTATAAACCACATCACACCTATAGGTCATCATTAATTTACCAAAAAATCCTTCTCAAGTTAATTAATAACAAATAAGTACATGAAGAATGTCATACGGGTCAAAAATTAAGTACTACATAAGTACTATAATCGTTACAGTTTTTGTTCTAGGAAAATTACATATATTATATTGCTGAAAATCCACAAGTGTCAACAATTTGAGCAATCACATTCCACCCATGTAAATAAAAAATCAAGAGCATAACATCTACTCATCTTTTTTGTTCAAACAGCCATTGCAACACAATTCCGGAAAGAATCTCATTGTTCGATAGATATGCAACAATCTCGTCTATTTCTAAGGTACTAGAAAGCATAGTATTTGAATTTTAATTGGTTGGAAAATGATCTAGCACTGTAACTAATCACAGCTCTTAAAGTCTTCCACTCTTACAATATCTAATCTTTTCGCGGGTTCCTACTTAGTAAAGTCACAGCCACTCTTTAAAATATTCATGTCATAATTTTATCATTTTGTTAATTTTAATGAATATGCAATATAAAAATTCATTTTGAAAAAGAAACTCTGAATTATCAGCTGTTAATGGAAAGGACCTTTTTGATAGAATACTATCTCTGGATCTGTCTCACGATTAAAGCTCATAACCTTGAAGACTATTGTGCAGATCAATTAACATAAAATAGTTTCAATCAGCTTTGTCGGGGAATTTTTATTTCTAATAACTTTATTTCCCAATGCTGCATTCGGTGACAAAACCGTCATACTTTTACAATACAGAGGAGTATTTTCAAAGGTTAGGTCTCTTTAATCAATGGACTATTTCACAAAACATCGTCCAGATAAAAATAAAAACATAGAAATTTATTTTCTTGAAGTTTTCATGAATTCAAATACCGTAACAACGATTTTCTGTCACCGAGAATTTTCTCAGTTAAATTTGATATCCAGCATCCAGAGAAACTATATGAACTAAGTAACCTTTGGTCCGCAATGATATTAGGTTTCTCTAGATATGTTTCAATTAATTAATCTTTAAATCTTCGAAACTCTTCTCATAGAAACGATAAATTCATCATGTTTTCAATTATTTAATTGAGACGATATTGGCTAGTTGGCTATTCATTATCAATGTCCAAACGTATAATATTAATTGAATTCCGTAAATATTACTTAACAAGATAGATAGAAATGGACTTCGTTGGAACGCCCTATGGCTAAAACTCGAACATCTACAACATTCCACAAGATGGTGAAAAAGCACCTGATATCATGTTTTAGTGGTTTCTAATGAATATACGCCAGATTTTTCTTCCACGCCAACTCCTCAATTTTTCATATTTTCGATACGAAGAGAAATATATGAACCAAGTTAAAAAATTTTATGTACAAAATATTCGATTTCGAAAAAAATTACAAAAGAGGATTTGGCTCGATCCAAGGAACGACTGACAAAATCACATGCAGCGCACATTCGTAATACATACTGAAAAGACTTTCTAATAAAAAATTCAACAAATTCCAGTAGCCGACATTCAAACGTTAATGTTCTATCTAGAATTCATCGTTCTCTCTGTTATCATTTTTCGTCTTTTCTTTATAATCCGCATTTTCCAACCAAGTACAACTTTTTGCTTGTATTAATTCATCTGATAAATGTCAAGTACCGAACTCCGTACCCTATTTTCATTGGTTTGCTACAACTGAATTTGGAGCGGAGAATTCGTTAGGAAGGGATTTGTGTTGCTTGATTTTTTCTGTTCGGTCACATCTGCCCACTCTGCATCGAACGGATCTGGTTGAGCTGTTCTTGAGAACGACTCCGAAGCTGAATCCAGGGACATGGCCCTTGAATGACTGCTCAAATAACCTGAAAAAAGGAGAAGGGTTCAATAAAACATCTAGTGAAAGTGAGTGCAGTAGCTGTTTGATAAGCCAACAAAAACGTTTAATTTGATTGTACCCATCTCGTTCGAAACCTTGACTAAAGCCACTGTTTTTCAATAGAACTCCATTTGTGTATTGAATAAGCACTCAATTCCTAATAAAATCAATTTCCACCTTGTAGTATTTCAAGATTACCTGATTCGGGAAAAACATGTCATGTCATGTCATTTTTATGAAAGTTCTCCTGCTTTGGCAACAGCACTGATGAAAACTTAATTTATAAACTCCTGAATTATCAAACTAGTTATGTTTTTGTCCTTAACATTAAAAACTAGGTTAGAAATTTTATATGAAGGTGTGAGAAATATTTTTTAATATTAGTTGTAGAATTTATTATTATTACTCTTGAAATTATTTAAATATTTTAATATTAGCCATATTTAATTTCAAAAAATTATATTTAATAATTATAACTTCTGAAAATAAATTAAAATAATGTCATATAAGTACCACTTATATCAAATGACATAAAATAAACATTCATTATAATCAAATGGTATAACAAAATCCAATAAATAAAAATTGTTAACCAAAATCCTATAAATTAAATATTTTGAATAGACAAAATGTTGAGGAAACCAAATAATTAAATATTATGAATAAAATAACATAAGTAGAGGTTAATTCTTGATAGAAGGTATATAAAATCATTTAAATATTTTAATATTAAAATAGTTTTATCAATTCGTTTGAAGTTTCTCTGCAATCATTTGTTACAATTTGCTAAGCAAACTTTAGAAGTTAGAAAAATTTTCAATAGTTTCATCAATTCGTTTGAAGTTTCTCTGCAATCATTTGTTGCAATTTGCTAAGCAAACTTTAGAACTTAGAAAAATTTTCAATAGTTTTATCAATTCGTTTGAAGTTTCTCTGCAATCATTTGTTGCAATTTGCTAAGCAAACTTACTAGAATTTTCAATGGTTTTATCAATTCGTTTGAAGTTTCTCTGCAATCATTTGTTGCAATTTGCTAAGCAAACTTACTAGAATTTTCAATGGTTTTATCAATTCGTTTGAAGTTTCTCTGCAATCATTTGTTGCAATTTGCTAAGCAAACTTTAAAACTTAGAAAAATTTTCAATAGTTTTATCAATTTGTTTGAAGTTTCTCTGCAATCATTTGTTGCAATTTGCTAAGCAAACTTACTAGAATTTTCAATGGTTTTATCAATTCGTTTGAAGTTTCTCTGCAATCATTTGTTGCAATTTGCTAAGCAAACTTTAAAACTTAGACAAATTTTCAATAGTTTTATCAATTTGTTTGAAGTTTCTGTGCAATAATTTGTTGCAATTTGCTAAGCAAACTTACTAGAATTTTCAATGGTTTTATCAATTTGTTTGAAGTTTCTGTGCAATCATTTGTTGCAATTTGCTAAGCAAACTTACTAGAATTTTCAATGGTTTTATCAATTCGTTTGAAATTTCTCTGCAATCATTTGTTGCAATTTGCTAAGCAAACTTTAAAACTTAGAAAAATTTTCAATAGTTTTATCAATTTGTTTGAAGTTTCTGTGCAATCATTTGTTGCAATTTGCTAAGCAAACTTACTAGAATTTTCAATGGTTTTATCAATTCGTTTGAAATTTCTCTGCAATCATTTGTTGCAATTTGCTAAGCAAACTTTAAAACTTAGAAAAATTTTCAATAGTTTTATCAATTTGTTTGAAGTTTCTGTGCAATCATTTGTTGCAATTTGCTAAGCAAACTTACTAGAATTTTCAATGGTTTTATCAATTCGTTTGAAGTTTCTCTGCAATCATTTGTTGCAATTTGCTAAGCAAACTTACTAGAATTTTCAATGGTTTTATCAATTCGTATATAAAATTATTTAAATATTTTAATATTAAAATAATTTTATATACCTTCTATCAAGAATTAACCTCTATTTATGTTATATTACTCTTGACCTTAGATTCTTCATCAGCGAGTTCAATCCAGTCCTTTGACACTTTCCAGTCAAAATTCGAAAATTATAGAGATTTGGGCAAACCAATAGTTGTTCCCTAGAATGAGTCAGCAAAAAATGATTTCCTACAAGTTTAACCTACCTAATTTTCTGGGAGAAGCCCCATCCATGCCCCCCAGTACAGGGGAGGCATTCACTATCTGACCCAGCCACTGTTCTGGTTTTGGTAGACTAGTATTCGCCCCAGTACTGCTGTTCAAAGAGGTACATCCACTCGTAGTGGTACCTTGTTGGATTGCACCGATGGTAGAAGATTGGGACGTGTTCGAGTTCAAATTTATTCTAACTGGCGTAGTTTGTAAGGACGGCGAAGGGTGGTCTGATGAAGACGTTTGATTGAAGGTGTTGTTGATAGTGGTCACGCTCAGGTTTACCGTGTTTTGGTTTATAGACGTTTGGTTGTTGAAGTTGAGGTCATCGGATCCGCTATGGGTCAGCTGGCTGAGACCTAGAAAAAAATTTTGAAAAATTAAACTTCAATTAATATACGGCAAATGTTACATAGTGCAGTCTTCTGACTCTACAGTTACAGAATTTGTATACAGGGCCTCTATTACAATGACCCAACGACCCTTCAGAGATAACTTAGATAATACCTCGATGAAAAATTCACAAGAGGATTTCAGTCTTCGGTACAATCTTAATGAACCAAGAGGTTCTTAAACACAAAAACCGGGAAATTAAAGAATTTACCTTGCGACAATTGCTGGCACAAAGCTGTGACCGAATCTCCAGGAGATATTTCCGTTATTGCTGCAACTTTTGATGCTTGATTCCTGGAATTCAGCGAGTGGAAAGCGTTACTTAACCTAGCCGTATTGCTGGGCAGTTCGTTGATCCTGAGCGACATTTGTCTTTTGAATGGAGAGTTTTCTCCCAAAGTGCTGAATCCACGGCAGCTCCCCTGTCTGATGAGCATGCTTTCTGTGGCGTGTGGTCTTTCTATGGCGAAGGGATTAACTGTCGAAGATTTTGCACCAGGACAATCTATTGCACGTTCTAATCTGGAAAGAAATATAATTATTAATATGACATTCCAATAAAATACATTGTTTATAACCATAGCATTTTTTTGAAAAGAAGTGTACATAATTATTGAATTTAAAAAAAGATTAAAGTGAGTCGAAGGTGTTATCTATAGCCTTCACTGGGAAGGTTCCTTATTGGGATTTGATTGGGTACTTTCTTTTGTACTGTTCTTGATTCGGGTCTTGTAGAACAACAGGCTGGAGGACCCTGGAGGTTGTGTGGTCTGCTCACAAATTTCTTTCCTAAGGTTTGCAGTCTACTCAGAATCGGGTCTATCTTCATTTTCTCATAGAGAAAGTCATTTGGTGAGTTGTGTAGAGGATTTTCTGGATGGCGTATCTTACACAAACTACTGCTTTCTGCAGCTTCGAATTATCTTTCTGCATATTAGATCTCCATATTCTAATATCTAAATTTCCATTTTTTCATCCATGTCATTTGCCTCCTTCAGATTCTTGCTGTGTGTCATGAACGCTGTGTCATCAGCGTATTGGAGAAGGTAACTTCTCAGTTCTTCTGTTACTTTGTGGATATCGTGTACATAAATATTGTATAGAAGTGATGACAATGGAGAACCTTGTGGTACACCTTGTTGAGGAGAAAACGATGTGGAGAAATGCTTGTTGATTTCAACCCTGATGCTTCTGTCCCTTAAGAAGCGTCCTATAATATTTTTAAGGTAAACTGGGGTGTCCAATTGCTGGAGTTTGTGCATAAGTCTGGCATATTTGAGGATTTGCAAGAAGATATTATTAGTGGTCCTAGGACTGAGTCTTGGGTAATTCCTACTTTGATATATTTGCTTTTATTAAGTTTACTTTGATGCATTGTCTCCTCTGTGTTGAATATGAGTAAAGAAGATTAAAACATACTCTTAAGTTTCTCAATCAACATTGAGATAAAAACTTATCTTTAAAAAACATTATGTATTCAACAGGAAGACAAAAAAATACAAATCTACATAACCCACCTCTCACTCAACTCCGGCTGTCTAAAACTACCGCTCCTGGTGAACGTAGAGTTCTTCTGATCGAAAGTCATGGTCACCCCGCATTCCTTATCCCTTTTCTGTTTCCTTTCCAGGCAAACCGCGAATGCACAGCCGACGGCGTGTGACAGCCTCTCTCCAGACTCCCTCATGGCAAGGAAACCGTGACACATCCACCTCCTAGTGGTGCCGTCCCTGCAGATGTAGCTGAAACCTCTTTCGTGGTTCCTGTCTGGAGCGCAGAAAGACACTTTCTCTATGGTTTGGTCGACGATCAGACCTTTTGTCTCTTCTTCGACGACGCGAAGTCCGTCACCGGTCACGTGGAGGACAGCACGGACTGGTCTTCTTCTAGAACCCTGCAAAAGAAGAATTTTTTATTCATTAATTGTATAATTTGAAGGTTAAATAAACAGAACAAATATACTGCTCAAAGAGTGAAGTGGATAATTTGCATATAATAATATATCAAGGGAAATAACAAAGCGATTTTGTATATGTACTTATGTATTAAGTTAGGTGTCTACATATGGTTAACCTGCCTGAAATGGCAAAAGTAAGCAAGACTGCTTTAGAGCGCCAACATAGTAGAGAAACAAACAAAATGAAGATTCTAACCTGGTGGAGCCTGCAGGTTTAAAAAAACGGTTCCTTCCGTCAGAAACACCTTGAAATCACGTTTAGTAACGGGTGGGGCTTAGCTCTAACTCTCTAACGGGGGAGGGCTTAACTCTAACTCTCTAACAGGGGAGGGCTTAACTCTAACTCTCTAACGGGGGAGGGCTTAACTCTAACTCTCTAACGGGGAGGGCTTACCTCTAACTCTCTAACGGGGGAGGGCTTACCTCTAACTCTTAGTAGGGCTCTTACTTTATTCGGCATTGTGTCAATGAGCTTAACAATGAAAGCTTGAGGATTTATTTGCCACCAAATGTCCGTCAAAGCGTTGGCGACATGTTGTAATGTCTGGGGTTGGTCAGGTAAACGGTGAAATTGCTGTGACATTGCAGACAAGACATGTTCAATACAACTTTGGACTGGAGAGACGGCGAGCCAATCCATTCGGTCATAGTCTAGTCAACAAGGCTTAAGTCTCACTGTTTAATAGTCTAGTCAACAAGTGCCTTTTGAGTCAACTTTTTTCAGCAGTCTTCGAAAATTATGATCAAGGTGTCATTCGATTGGGAATGGTATCTAGATGATTTTTGAAAAAAATGAAATTCCGCTTGCAAAAATTGCAAAAGTTATTAACAATTAACTAAAAAAAAAGGGGGTTTAGTTTTTTGTAAAATCTCAAAAACTAATAAAGATTTTTGACATGAAAAAAAGATTCAAAAAGAGGAGGAAATTTCGTAAAAAAAGTGTAGACTCCCGGAATTGTAGTCCCAATATTAATAATTTTCCCAGAGGGATGAAAATACGGCCGAAATCGGGTACTCTGGCTTTCGTAAGCCACGCCTCCTTTGGACACTTTATTAATAAAAATTATATTAACAGATTAAATATGAAATTTAATAAATGAAAAATTTCAGGGGCATACTAGATAGATGAATGAACAATCCGCCAAAAAAAAATTTTATCTCAATTTTTCAATTAGTTATGCAATAGTTAATTAATAATTTTTTTTTGCTTGGACATGAACATTGCAAGTGTGATAATTGTTAACTATTAACTTGAGATTTTTTTCCTCTCTTGGAGCAATTTTTGGAAGACTTCAGAATAGATCCCCGCTGGAAAAATTTTAAAATGTTTATTTTTCAGTTTTTTACTAACAATTTTCGTTGTTGCAAAATTAAAAACTTAGATTTTAAGGAAAAAATTTTTTTAAAAAAATCATTATTTGCATCAAAGATTGATATTCCTTTAAAAAAATTTCAATTATTTTATAAACAACGCATTTGTTTATAACAATTTTTTAAACAATAAGAGATAAAAATTAAAAAAAAATATTTCTATGTAGATTCCTGCAACATAAAAACGGACCATTAATAATATTTTGAAAAAAAAAATTTTTTTCGATAATTAATCTAAGTTTTTAATTTTGCAACAACGAAAATTGTTGATAAAAAACTGAAAAATAAACATTTTAAAATTTTTCCAACGGGGATCTTTGTTTTTATTTCAAAAATCTTCATTAGTTTTTGAGATATTTACAAAAAACTAAACCCTCTTTTTTTTAGTTGATTGTTAATAACTTTTGCAATTTTTGCAAGCGGAACTTCATTTTTTTCAAAAATCATCTAGATGCCATTCCCAATCGAACGACACCTTGATCATAATTTTCGGAGACTGCTGAAAAAAGTTGACCCAAAAGGCACTTGTTGACTAGACTAGTCAATGCCATTCAATTCTATACGATCGTTGATAATTCTTGCCCGGTGTGGAAAAGCATTATCGTCGATTAACACAAAATTGTCGCTAATTGGTGCAGCAAAGGGAACAATAATTGGTTCTACAACCAAATCACGATACCTTGCCGCTGCCATAGTTGAATTAATGAGGATAAAAAGATCTGTGAGTCCTTTAAAACAAATTCCTCCCCCTATGCTCACACTGAACTGCCACCAAAAGGAGTTGTTAGCGTCATGAAATGTTCATTATATAGTAGTTCACCCGGTTCTCGCCACACCAACATTCACCCATGAGAATGATACGGATGAAATCTGGACTCATCCGTGAACAGGCAGGGTCCCAACTGTGCGCGTTCCAGTTATTATGTTCAAGAGCCCAATGATATCTTACAGCCCGGTGATCCTTATTCAATCGCGGGTGCCTAGCGGATCTTCTTGCCCTCAAATTTTTTGACTAGAAACTATCTTAGCGGTGGCTTGCCGGAATGCGCTATTAATTCGGGATGCTGCGAAGAAAGAATTTCGTCGTGTAGTTAACCGTATTAGACGATCTTGTGCGAAGGTTGTAGCTCTTGCTCTTCCACCGCCATGAGTATATGCAGCACTTTCCCGCTCTACTAACTATACTTGGCGAAAACCGAAGACGGTTAGCAACTTCTTGCTAAGTTAAATGTTCGTTTAACCAACACACTAATTTTTCAAGTTGGACAGTTTCAGAACGCATGTTAAACTCGTGACAATTAATCCACAACTTCCAAGATATTTTAAATTAAAAGTCTGAAGGACATTTTAACGTAGCAAATCACACATCAGCTGTTAAGAAAATGTTTCAATATTTCACCTAAACGATTTTAAGGCTGAACAGGATGACAAGAATGCATAATTGCTAGAGATAATTTTCTTATGAAACCGTTGGACTGTTTCAAGTTTCGACCGGGGTTTTTACGCAATATGTGTGTGGTCTTGTGGCTAAACGTTACATATAACATAACCAACTAACTATCGGTGTTATCGTTATTTCGATATATGTATTCATTTTATTCGGACACAATATCTGCTTTTGAAAGTATCAGTTACGTGTTCTGCTGAAGCTTGTTCATTTGAAATAAGAGATAAACCACGGGACGATCGACTTTTATGGAAACTGCAATAACGATCACACACACAAAATGAGTTTTTTGTTTGATATATTCGTGATGAGTAATTGAAGGTTAAAGAGTAATGTATTAAGTTGGTAAATCATTTTCAAAACAACGAACCTTTGAAATCGGATGCCGAAAAAAATGTAGTACAATATTGACAGAAAATTCAATGTTTAAAGACTGCCAACATACTTCGAATTGTGTTGGTCCTTACTTGATAAGAATTCCTTGTACATTTAATTAATTAATACGCAAATATATTTTGAAAGTTGCATGAAAGAGATTATTAACAATTTCTTTATCTCCGAAAGGTTTTAATCATAAATTGATTTCAATAAAACAGAGCCACTTATAACAGTTATTCGCCATCAATAATAGAAAATATGATTGCCAGAAAGAAGTACTCAGCTACTATGGCAAACCATCTCTACAAATAAAGAAATTCCTCAATAATATAAACATTAACATATTCTTCAGAAGCAATAATTCTTTGGCAATGTTAAAAAACTCTAAACCTAAAATAAATCACAGTTATTATCAGGTGTTTACAAATTATCTTAAGGTACCTGTCGAAAATCAAATATTGAACAAACCGGAATGGCCTTTATAGTAGAATAAAAGAACACAGGCGATCTTTTCTCAATTCTACGTATACAGAACATCTAATAAGGATCTGAACCTGTCAGTAAGTTAAGAAATGGACTGAAGAAATAGTAAGTATCATCTCTCTTTTAAAGACCTTCCTAAAACTTTCTTTCAGTTTTCATACCAAATAATGATCTGATTGCTCTTTTTTGTTGCATTAGGACCCTTTGAGCATCTCCAGATTGACCCCCAAATATAACACCATAAGTTGCCAGGCTGTGAAAAGCAGAGTAATATGTATGCTTAGCTACGTCCAAGGTTGATATTTCTTTCATTATCCTGAAGATAGCAGTAGCCGATATCTTACATAGTCCATCTGTATGGTTACTTCAGCTGAGCGACGATTGAAATTCTACGCCAAGGTACTTGAGGGATGAGTTATTGTGTTCCCTGTTAATGAATAGGAGGGTTTGTGTTTTCTCCGATTTCATGGAAAGACCATTCACAGAGAACCAGCACTTCCGTGCCGTAGGTTCTTCTTGCATTTTGACCCATTCAGGAACGCTGTATCATCTGCATAGCTACAGGTTTTACCTGCGGGTATGGTCTCAAAAATATCATTAGTAAATATAATGAATAACAGCGGCCCTTAAATAGATCCCTGGGGAACTCCTACTTTTGCATCTCTAGGACCAGACACCTCATCATTTGGGATCTATTCTTCAAATAAGAGGTGAACAACTGATGGGCGTTTCCCCTTATACCATAGTAGCTGAGCTTCTCCAACAGAACTTCGTGGCAGACAGAATCGAATGTCTTGCTCATATCTATGTATACCATTTCTATATCCTCGTTTTTATTATTGGCTTCCATAATAGCGTCGAGTAAGTGAACCATTGATGTTATTGTCGACTTTTTCTGCCGAAATCAGTGCTGTGCTTCATTCAATAGTAGATTTTCTTAAAAAAAAATCAACTAGGCTGTTCTTCAAAGATCTTAGAAACAACCGAAAGAACTGATATCGGTCTATAACTGGAACAATTTTGATACACTCCTTTCTGGAAAACAGTTGTAACAAGTGCCATCTTAAGACTGTCAGGGAAGATATCCTGATCAACGCAGTCGTTAACAACTGTACTCAAAGGCTCCTTGATATCGGGTGTTTTTTTTAGAGTGATAGAACTTTAAATTGAAATAAAACAAATTTAAATTAAGATTGAAGCCAATTCATTCTTTATTTGAAAGACAATCTTATGATATTTATGTTTTAAAAATAATTTCCGACATATGTTCACCACGACTAGCTCTGGGGAACCGCATTCGACCAGACCAATTTTGGACCATTTTTTCGAGTAATTCAGGCCTATTGTTTCTGGTTTACCAGCATAAACGAATGACTCGACATAACTCCAAAGAAAATAATCCGGTGGAGTTATGTCGCATGATCTTGGAGGCCAATTAATTGGACATTTCTCGAAATAATGTTATCGCCAAATCTTTCTTTCAATAAATCAATTTTTACGGTAGCAGCTTGAGGTGTAGCACCATCTTGTTGGAACCAAAACACTTCGGGATCGATACCATTCAAATTTTGAAACAAATAATCATTGATCATCGATCTGTAAGGAGCACCATTCACTGTAACATTGGCTCCAGCATCGTTTTTAAAGAAATATGGACCGATGATGCCCTCCAGCGTGTAAAGCACACAATACAGTGCATTTTTTAGGATGCAATGGAACCTGCAGAACTTCTTGAGGATTGTTTTCAGCCCATATACGGAAATTTTGCTTGTTTACATAACCATTCAACCAGAAATGAGGTTCATCACTAAACACAATTTTATGATAAAAAAGTGGATCAACTGTTCTAGGGCCCAATCAGCAAACAAACGACGCTTATTATGGTCAAGTGGGTTTAGTTCTTGAACCACTTGGATCTTGTATGGGTGTAAAACCAGATCTTTACGCAAAATTTTCCATGTGATGGATGCACAGAGTCCAACTTGTTGTGAACGTCGACCAATAGACAAATCTGGATCGTCATTAAAACTATGACTTACAGCAGCGATATTTTCTTCTGTACGTATAGTTCTTTGTCTTGTTGTTGTTGGTGCATCGAGTAGAGAAAATATTGTACGAAATCTATCGATAGTTCGATGAATAATCTGCTCTGATGGACGATTATGTAAACCATAAATTTCACGAAGTGCTCTATAAGTTTGGCGAATAGAACACTGATTTTGAAAATAAATTTCAACAATTTGTAAACGTTGTTGCGGCGTGAGTCTTTCCATGATAATTTGTCAATGCTTACTGAACAGAAATGTCAAAGTAACATAGCTTCTACCTTCTGTCAAATCACAGTTATTCCAATCGAAAGTTCTATCACTCTAAAAAAACACCCGATACATGAAAAAGTTGGAATAGGTGATATCCGCATATTTGAATGAAATGAATTTACTGTACTTTCAATGACACCCACAGGGTTTCTTAAACCGAATTCTGTCATTCATCATTTTTGAGGTTATACCATAATTAATGCATTTTTTGGTTTTGCCAAATTCGTTAAAATATTATGTTATCATTAAAGTTAAAATATGAGGTTGGAAAAAAAAATCCTTGTCCAACGTCTCTTATGTTGGCCAGTTCTGGCCGTTTCTGGTCAATCGCTAGCTTCAAACCGTCCAGTTGTTGACAGCAAAGATATGAATTTAGTGTGTGGCTATATGGAATCAACTCATAATGAATTAATCTTTCCAGTCCCACCAAATATAGAACCTTTCTGGCCGTTAGTCTGCTTAACCTTACTTTGCGCGCTTTGACCATGATCAAAAAACAGCAAAAGAATTTTTTTAGTGTGAACCGTCACCTTGACAACGTCACCTGAAACTGATCGACACTTTATGAGATATCGATCACTACAGCCATCTATCAAAAAAATTATGGATTTTGTTCCGCAACATTTTATTTGTTGCATATAATACAACACACTCCTTATTATAATTGAAAAAATATCCAGCGTTAATAAATCCATTTAATAATTTCATAATTTGCACGAAATTTTATATGTTTAAGAAAAATCCTTGCTTCGAATACTGAATATTTTAAACTAACTCACGAATTATCTCGTGAAAACAAGAATATTTAGGATCCTGTGGGATAGTGTAGTTTGCGTAATTTTGCAGAAACAAAGGGTGTACAAAATACAACCCAAAGCCCAAACATCTACACCAGGTCCTACAGTAAAGTTACTCCATTTCTGGCGCCCTGTACATAGGAGTTGTGAATCTTGCAAGCTTTTTCTAAAAAAAAACACCTTTGCAGTCGTTATTTTCTAGGTTAGATGTTAGTTTCTTTATTTCATCTTCAGTGACAGGATGCAAATACATTGACTCAGGAACATTCAACTTACAGTTTTTCAATAGTTCTAGTGACTTGATTTGTGATGCCGTAGGTTGAATATCCAACGAAAGGGTTATTCAGCTCACCGGTCGTGTTTTCACAAAAGAATTACTTTTGTCGGATTTTTCCCTGTTTCGGTTGGGTATAAGTTTGTTCGCGGAAAAACAGTCGAAACATCAATGGAGAAATCTTATTCAAATTTGAACAATGACTTCCTGACAATTGGCCAATTTATGGCGAGAATGAAAGGCCTCACAAAACCAACGAGATTATTTCGGTTTTCTCCTCTGTCGACGCGAAACTGTGTAACGGAATTCCATGAAACTCTCATTGTTATGCGCGCATAATGTGAGAAAATGATTAGTCAACATTCCCATCCCACGTTTGTGGACTTGGTACGGTGGCTCCCCAACATGAGAAACGACCCTGACCTGGGGCTTGTACCCCCGTTGTTTGCACCTGCCATCAAGCTCAGGACGGTGGTTAGAAATTGCGTCCAGCTAAATTCCTACACATATTGAATTGAATCAGTCCTTACTTGGTGAAAATCCATATTAAATGAGGTTATTCTGATTTTCACAAATTTTTATTGTTATGTTTACAACAATTGTTTCGCTATCACAGTAGCATCATCAGGCAAGATTACATTTTGAATAACTAAGCTTGTTTCCGAAATCCGTTGCTATTTATATTACAGTAAGTACAATAAATTTTTATTGAGCACTAAAACCCAAAAAAGGGTCTCTGCAAATTCCAGCTTATCTGAATATATTTAACAGAGGTGAGTTATTTAAATCTATTTATTCGTTAAGTAATATTCCAATTTTATTATGTTTATTTATCTCTAGGGATTCTAACAGATTTAAGGCATAACTTTTGCTTTCTATATGTAGAATTTCAAAATTATAGTTGAAAGTATGTCCTGTTTCTAACAAATGGTTGGAATATGTAGAATTACTTTTATTATTGAGGAAACTCTTCAAACGCTCACAAATTCTATATCGGAAAGTTCTTCCAGTCTGTCCTATGTAAACTTTAGGGCAATCACCGCAGGTTAACTTATAAACCCCCGATTTATCATCTTTATGTGTACAGTCTTTATTATTTTTAATGAATTTACTCAAGTTTGAATTGGTTTTAATGAAGTTCTTAAATTATATTTATTTTTGAGGTATGTAGCAATTTTCTCAGAAATACCTTTGGTGTATTTTAAGGAACTGTATTTAAAATTTTTTTTTATATTAGAAAACACCATATTTAAAGCTATTTTATTATTTTTATTCATGAACAATTTGACTATCAACTTAGGATCATAGTCATTATTAATAGCTATTCGTTTAATTATGTTAAGTTCTGAAATATAATTTTCTCGATTCATGGGAATATTAACTAATCTATGGATCATACAATAAAATGCTGATAATTTTTGATTTAAAGGATGATTTGATTTATTGTGTATAATAGAATCCGTTGGTTTGTGAAATATTGAAAAATCATGTGAATTATTTATTCGAGTAACAGTTAAATCAAGAAAATTAATAGAATGAATAAATTAATGAATCGAGAAAATTATATTTCAGAACTTAACATAATTAAACAAATAGCTATTAATAATGACTATGGTCCTCAGTTGATAGACAAATTGTTGATGAATAAAAATAATAAAATAGCTTTAAATATGGTGTTTCCTAATATAAAAGAAAATTTTAAATACATTTCCTTAAAATACACTAAAGGTATTTCTGAGAAAATTGCTACATACCTCTAAAATAAATATAATTTAAGAACTTCATTTGAAACAAATTCAAACTTGAGTAAATTTATTAAAAATAATAAAGACTGTACACATAAAGATGATAAATCGGGGGTTTATAAGTTAACCTGCGGTGATTGCCCTAAAGTTTACATAGGACAGACTGGAAGAACTTTCCGACATAGAAGTTGTGAACATTTGAAGAGTTTCCTCGATAATAAAAGTAATTCTACATATTCCAACCATTTGTTAGAAACAGGACATACTTTCAACCATAATTTTGAAATTCTACATGTAGAAAACAAAAGTTATGTCTTAGAATCCCTAGAGATAAATAAACATAATAAAATTGGAATATTACTTAACGAACAAATAGATTTAAATAACTCACCTCTGTTAAATATATTCAGATAAGCTGGAATTTGCAGACCCTTTTTTTGGGTTTTAGTGCTCAATAAAAATTTATTGTACTTACTGTAATATAAATAGCAACGGATTTCGGAAACAAGCTTAGTTATTCAAAATGTAATCTTGCCTGACGATGCTACTGTGATAGCGGAACGATTGTATTAAACATAACAATAACAATGGAATGAAATAAGGAATTACTTTGTTTTCTATCACTTTTTATAGAAAAAATAGATAGAAGATAGAAAACAAAGTAATTCCTTATTTCATTCCATTAAAATGAACTATCACAAAGTAACGGACTACTCCATCCAATATTTATAACAATAACAATTTGTGAAAATCAGAATAACCTTATTTAAATACTTAATTCCTACACATTAAGGTAAGGCTAGTGGTAATATAATTATTAAAAAGGATATTTTAAAATGCTTTACATTGTGCATTAAAACAAATTACTTTCAATTTAAAAGTAAAATAATTAAATCTGAAAAAGGTTAGTTGTAAGTCCTTTATTAGCCGAAATAGTCATGGGCAATATTGAATCTAAAATTCACCATAATCCCTTTATGAAATACTTTTTATATTGGTACCGATATGTAGACGACATTTTCTATTGTTTCATAGGTACACACAGACTATTAAAAAATTCTTATTGTTTATGAATGAACTACATCTTTCAATGTATTATTCACTATGGAAACACTATTAATTTTCTCGATTTAACACCGACCAGAATCAATAATTTCCATGACTTTTCAATATTTCATAAACCAACATATATAGATATTATTATACATAATAAATCAAGTCATCCTTGAACCAAAAATTATCAGTATTTGGTTGTATGATCCACAGATTAATAAACAATCGCATGAATCGAGAAAATTATATTTTAGAGCTCAACATCATTAAACAAACAGCTATCGAGTGTTTTTTTAGAGTGATAGAACTAGCGATAGGGATAACTGTGATTTGACAGAAGGTAGAAGCCATGTTGTTTTGACATTTCTGTTCAGTAGGCATTGACAAATTATCATGGAAAGACTCACGCCCCAACAACTTTTACAAATTGTTGAAATTTATTTTCAAAATCAGTGTTCTATTCGCTAAACTTATAGAGCACTTCGTGAAATTTATGGTCTACATAATCGTCCATCTGAGCAGCTTATTCGTCGAACTATCGATACATTTCGGACAACATTTTCTTTACTCGATGCAACAACAACAAGACAAAGAACTGTACGTACAGAAGAAAATATCGCTGCTGTAAGTCATAGTGTTAATGATGATGCAAATTGGTCTCTTCGTCGACCTTCACAACAAGTTGGACTCTGTGCATCCACCACATGGAAAATTTTGCGTAAAGATCTTGGTCTACACCCATACAAGATCCAACTGGTTCAAGAACTAAAGCCACTTGACCATAACAAGCGTCGTTTGTTTGCTGATTGGGCCCTAGAACAGCTTGAAGTTGATCCACTTTTTTATCGTAAAATTGTGTTTAGTGATGAAGCTCATTTTTGGTTGAACGGCTTTGTAAACAAGCAAAATTACCTTATATGGAGTGAAAACAATCCTCAAGAAGTTCTGCAGGTTCCATTGCATCCTGAAAAATGCATGTATGGTGTGCTTTACACACTGGAGGCATCATCGGTCCATATTTCTTTAAAAACGATGCTGGAGCTAATGTTACAGTGAATGGTGCTCATTACAGATCGATGATCAATGATTATTTGTTTCAAAATTTGAATGGTATCGAGCCAGAAGTGTTTTGGTTCCAACAAGATGGTGCTACACCTCATGCTGCTATTGTAACAATTGATTTATTGAAAGAAAGATTTGGCGATAACATTATTTCGAGCTATGGTCCAATTAATTGGCCTTCAAGATCATGCGACATAACTCCACTGGATTATTTTCTTTGGGGTTATGTCAAGTCACTGTTTATGCTGATAAACTAGAAACAATGCTTTGGAAGCCAACATAACTCGTGTTATTGATGAAATAAGGCCTGAATTACTGGAAAGAGTGGTCCAAAATTGGTCTGGTCGAATGCGGTTCCTCAGAGCTAGCCGGAAATTATTTTTAGAACAAAAATGTCATAGAATTATCTTTCAAGTAAAAAAAATTTGGCTTCAATCTCAATTCAAATGTGTTTTATTTCAATTTAAAGTTCTTTCACTCTAAAAAAACACTTGATATTAATAATGACTATACTTATAGATAAATTGCTGTAAATAAAAATAATGAAATAACTTTAAATATGGTATATCCGAATACAAAATGAATTTTGAATACGTTTCTTCAAAATATACTATATTATATAATAATAAAACATAAAGGCTTTTACTTGATAGAAGAAATATAATAAAATTTGAATATCAAAACAAATTAAAATAAGTTTGTCTTCTACAATTTTATTTTCAAAAAAATTTCTATTCGAAAAACTTAAATTGAATTAAATTAATGTTAATGTTAATTTTAGACATTAATTTAATTCTAAAAGTTTTTTGAAATTAAAATTGTAGAAGACAAACATATTTTAATTTGTTTTGATATTCAAATTTTGATATACTATATTCCTGAGAAAATTGCTAGATACCCCAAAAACAAGTATGATTCAAGAACTTCATTTAAAACTTATTCAAACTTCAGAAAATCCATTAAAAATAATAAGGACATTACACATAAATAACACATTTATAAAATAAAATAATAAGAAGAGGTTTTTTACTTGACATAGGATTATTACAAAATTTTAATATCAAAACAGATTTAATCCGTTAGCCTCCTATAAATTTTAATTTCGAAAAATTTTATTCAAAAACTTGTACAATTAAATTAATGTCTTATAAGCACTGCTTGTATTTAATAGACATTTAAAATCAAAACTCATTATATAATATCAAATGGAATGAGAAAACCCAACAAATATGAATCGTCAATTAATAATTGACAATTTATATTAGTTGGGTTTTTTTATTATCGAAACATATGTGCGGCAGTCAACCGATGAATGAATCAAAAGAAAATATAAAATACCTTAAATATCAAACAGAGTAATTCTGTTATACCACACTACAAATTTTAATTCCATGAAATTTCTTTGAAAATTTTTGAAATTAGATAAAATAAATGCCCACAGGTATTTGAGAATTTTTTCCATATGATCAACCCTATTTCTGTAGTATCAATAACAATGTTCTCTATAACACAATGTGGCGAGGGGACACAAAAGAAACCTCACAAAAACCATAAAAATTACACTTGAAAGTCCTCACTTCCCCTTAAATTATAATTCTCCGTGTGAACAGGATGTGAAATATAGAATTTCCGAATATTATTATATCAAATAAATTACTTTAGAATAATCTCAAGATCTACATTATTAGAACATGAAAAACACCCTTGATGAAATATTCAAATAAATTAATTCGGCTGATCCTTACCAAAAATCACTAACAAGGAGTATGAGCTATGGTAATATCATAGAAAGTTCTACAAATCGAGACAGTGTAACATACATCTTTATTGGCGTGGGTCAAAAAAATCGATTAATTCTTTTTTACAAGTGACACGGAAAAATGGGTTGCTAGACACTTTAAAAAAATTCTCACCAAGCATAAGCTCTTAATTTTAATAGGAAGATCCTCCGCATCGCAGTTTTGTATTTTTTTCTCAGTCCAATAGAAAAAAATTCATACCTCATCATTTATCGATTGAACAGAAAAATATGCCAAGAGAATTTTTTAGGGAATTTAATGCTCTACAAAAAAGGTATCTTATATTTTTTCCGTAAACCTCACCATTTGAAAGATATTAAGGATTTAATTTTGATTATTTTAAGACAAATTTGATTTTTGTTTATGAATTTTATAACTCGACAATAAATGACTTTTACAAAATGCGCAATACAAATTTTTGTTGGAAATTAACTGCTCTATAAAAATGGTTTCTTATGTTTTGGCGATGAAATTAACCGTTCAAAAGATATTCATCATCAAACTTTCATGTAGGATGTTAAAAGTTTTTGATTAGATATTCGAAAAATTTCAATTTAATTTATAAGTTTCATATGAATTTCATTTCTTATCATTAATATAAGTATTATTTGAGTTTTATTTTCGGAATTATCAAAATTTTTCTTCAATTATTCTAAACATTTTATTTTTAATCATTAGAAATCACGATCCTAGGGAAAATTTCCCCTCTAGAGAATTTTTGTTTTGTATTTTATTTCATCTGTTTGAATTGTGAACTAGCGCCACCTACTTTTTCCTTTATCGTTATGTTTGTATAATTAAATGTTGTAAATACTTACGACTTTCATCTATTTCCATCATAGTCATAGTTCTGTTTGATTTATTTTGTTATTAGAAAGAATTTCTTTCCGGGTATCACTTTTTTGATTTGAATATAGGTCTTGAATATCATTACCAAGCAGTTTTAATGATTCATTATCGGCAATATCAAATAATGCTGTAAGATCATTCTGAAATTTTATTTCATTTTTGTATCGTGCTGATGATTTTTTTCGCACAAAAGATTTTTGCAATTTTAACCATCGATTATGATAGCGAAGAATTTTTTTTATTACATTAGTCGATTCACTAGTCGGAATCTGGTTGTTTTTCCATGATTCAACAACTTGATCAGCTGCATTTTTGGCACTTTGTTTGATATAACATTTCAAAACTTTGAGCTGATGAAAAAAACACTCATAACCTCTTTCACTGTTGATTGTAACTTACGTTCTGAAATCTTTTGCACAGATTTTTTCCGATCAAATGAATTTCCTTATCCATATTTTCGATAAATATCAAGTTGATTCACGTAGTAACCGCATATTTGTAAATAATTAATCGTTCGATCACATATACGAGATCATAAATTTTGGAAACACTAAAAATGCTGTAGAAATAAATGTATACAAACCAACGACAACATAATGATGAAGGAAAAAGTAGGTGGCGCTAGTTCACAATTCAAACAGATGAAATAAAATACAAAACCAAAATTCTCTAGAGGAGAAATTTTCCCTAGGATCGTGATTTCTAATGATTAAAAATAAAATGTTTAGAATTGAAGAGAAATTTTGATAATTCTGAAAATAAAACTCAAATAATACTTATATTAATGATAAGAAATGAAATTCATATGAAATTTATAAATTAAATTGAAATTTTTCGAATATCTAATCAAAAACTTTTAAAATTCGTACACATGAAAGTTTGATGATGACTTTCTTTTGAACGGTTAATTTCATCGCCAAAACATAAGAAACCATTTTTATAGAGCAGTTAATTTCCAACAAAGATTTGTATTGCGCATTTTGTAAAAGTCATTTATTGTCGAGTTATAAAATTCATAAACAAAATGAAATTTGTCTTAAAATAATCAAAATTAAACCCAAAATATCTTTCAAATGGTGAGGTTTACGGAAAAAATATAAGATATCTTTTTTGTAAGCATTAAATTTCCTAAAAAATTCTCTTGGAACATTTTTCTGTTCAATCGATAAATGATGAGGTATGAATTTTTTTCTACTGGACTGAGAAAAAATACAAAACTGCGATGCGGAGGATCTTCCTATTAAAATTAAGAGCTCATGCTTGGTGAGAATTTTTTTAAGGTGTCTAGCAACCCATTTATCCGTGTCACTTGTAAAAAAAAAATAACCAAACACCCCAGCTAAGTTTATTAGACATACACATTGAGGTACATGATACTATTGCTTGTTGATCCTTTTGAAGAATTGTAAGAGACATATTTAGTGTGTGAAAGCATTTAAGATAGGATCATTCAATCGGATAATATTCTTTTGCTCTACCAGGCGATAAATTATTCTTCGTATCGGAGAACGTCTACCTGGTCATTAGGTCTCTCACCCCAGGTGTGACGTTATTACATTGTTTTTTACCAGGTTAGCGTGCATCGTGGGAATCCCCGAATGGTTCAGGTAAATTCGATGAGGATTCACTCCATAACTTACTGCCCAGAATTCAAATGGGCCTTCTCACAACCGAGAACAATCTATGAAATTGTTTCTGAAATCACACGAGGTTGTGTCAAATTGAAAGTTATTACAATAGTTATTATTAATTATAGTGAGCGGGAGTCTGTCCATCCTACCACTGCGTCCGCACGGACTATTGTGGTTCAGGTCTAATTTATATTCTCCGACTAGATCAAATTTATGGATAAAACCGATAATCTTGTTAGGGGGTAATTTTTTCATTTCACAATGGGCTGCAAAAACCTGACCGAAGACCTCGAATCTGATGCAACTCAGCGCTGGGAACTCTTGAGACGATGTGCATGGCTGCTTCAGTGTCTTCAAGACACAGTCAGCATTCATCCTCTTCAGCAGGACCGATTTTGTGCAAATGCGCATTCAACCAGCAGTGACCTGTCATAACTCCGACAAGTGCTCTAAGTTTGGCCATATCCGGACCTAGCGCTAGGTCCGCCATCTTTTGGTTCGAAGCTGTTCCAAGGAACGCCTTCAAATGTTTCGGGCCAGGATGGTTCAGCCAGAAACACTCTAGTCTTGAGTTCATTCTGCCTGTTATCGATCGCTCAGCCACCTCATGGTCCCAAGAATGGTTCCGGTCCTACCAGAGACAGCGTGGCTCCAGCAAACGCCAGCCGATCTGTCTCTTCGTTACCCAAATAGGCTCGGTATCCAAACAAGAGCGACTCTTGTTATACATACCGAGTTTAAAGCCATGCGGAACCTCCAGACCGTTCTCGATGAATTACTACACTTCCATAAGGAGATAATCGACTGATTTAACTTAACCAAATAATCTGCTCGTCAAAAGTTAAGAATATTGATGTTTTCCCAAGATGCATTATAGAAACGTCTTCCAGTTCATCGTGAAGCAAGTTCTTATAGAATTTAATCATTTTTGTCCATATGTGTAAGAAATGAGCATTTCAATGATTTTCTCTTCATTCTGCATTTCGCTTTAAATAAAATTAAACGGTTCTAGGCAATTGAAATTAGAATTTTCATTAAACCAAGACCAGTTTTATTCGTGGACGATACCAAAGGGCCCTTGAGATGCTTCGGACTGGTAACCAATTTCTTCAATGTTAGCCAAAGTGTGATATCACCTTTATAAACTCATTATTTTGTCACTGAAACCGTTCGCCAAAGACCCAGAAAGACTAGACCACGAGCCACAACGCCAGTAGAAGATCGTTTTTTAACTCAGAATGGTAAGATTTTGCGTGAACTTCAATACTTTATTTGACCTGTTCTAGATTGTCCGATATGCATCGTTTTGTTCTATAATTTGTTGCCATTTCAAAGATCGCTCCAGGTAAAGATCCATCTCTTCAGAACGCCCATTATACCGGTTCTTCTATATGGCGTGGATACTGCTAAAGAGCGACCTAAAGAAGCTCGACGTTTTCCAAATGTGATGTCTTCGGCAGATCCTCGGAGTTACCATCTTCGAAGCGACTTCATACGGAAGAGTTGCGACCACCAACCAACCATAAAGGCTCTGATCCAGCAGAAGAGACTGAGATGGTTCGGACAAGTTTGCAGAGTGGAGATCGAACGGATACCATACAAGATACTCTGGCGAAAACGCCCAGAGACATAGAGGGTGCAGCGGTCAGATACTAAGAAGATGTCGGCGAGGCACGTTAGGATGTACGAAAGCAGCGCCTTAACATCCAAGACGCAAAGGCCGTAGCCATGGACCGTAAAACGTGGAAAACCGTGATAGTGACTGTTCAAAATCCAGTGGCATCCACAGCAGTGTACGGGCTCAGGGGGAAAACCTACCCCAACGCCAGCTAGGGTTCAAAGAAGAAAAAACCATTTTAAGGGTAGCTTCATAATGCCTCTCTCATAAGAGTCTTGGTCCTTATTGACGAAAAACTCTAGTAATTTTCACAATCTTCTCTTGATGCCAATTTCCTATCACTCAGGAAGTTTTGCAATGCGAGAAAAATATGGTAATCGCTTGGTGCCAGGTCTGGACTAGATGGTGGATGCATTAACCAAGCTCCCGGAGTTTCTGGCGAGTCATTACAGACGTGTGTGGCTTGACGTTGTTCTGATGGAACACAACACCTCTTCTGTTGGTCAATTCTAGTTTCTGGTCAATCGCTAGCTTCCAACGGACCAATTGTTGACAGTAGAGATACGAGTTCAGCGTTTGTACATAAGGGAGTAATTTAGGGGAAAAGATTCCTCTCCAGTCCGACCAAATGCACAGTAGAACCTTCCTGACCGCTAGCTCTGGCTTGGTCACCGTTTGAACTGCTTCAACGCGCTTTGACCTTGATCGTTTTTGCACAATATTGTCGTATGTGATCCATTTTCCATCCCCAGTCACAATTTATGAAATGGGTCGATCTCATTCCGTTTGGCCAAGGCTTCACAGATGGAAATTCGATTCAGCATGTTTTTTTGGTGTTAATTGGTGTGGCATCCAAACATCGAGCTTCTTTTTGAATCCAGCTTAGCGCAAATGGTTTAAAACTATTTTATGGTCAATCTTTAACTGAATCGACGGAACGAAAATTTCGCGTATAAGCTGTTGCAGTATCGGGACCATAAACGTCATTCACAATTTGAACCGACTGACATTCATTTCCGCCTTTATCACAGGGAAACTGTTAAATTGTACCGAATTTTCTCTTTGTAGACTTCCATTTCTAACAATCTCACAACTGAATGGACCAAACAAAAAACACCAAAAGAATTTTTTTAATGTGAAATGTTCACCTTGACGAGCATAAATCTGAAATTGTTTGATCGATACTTAACGGGTAATAGATAAATACAGGCATCTACCGAAAAAATTATGGATTTCTTCTTCTCCACACTTTTAATAATTATAATTTGTCTTTCAACATGAGGGTTTGGCTGTGTTCATGTCTTCTCTTCGGGATTTACTGTGAAGTAGCACGAATGCTGTTCACCTTACACGTTTGATTCAGTTTGCCGGATATACTTTTTATTGATTTGTTTTAATGAATGTGCTAAATATTTTTTTGAATGAGATGAAAAAAGACTTTGTAGAGGTTTCAGAGCAATATTCTAGTTAATATTCGATGTAATATTCAATCATATTGGCCTAGGTTAGACAAGACGATCATTTTTATCAACTAGAAGAGTCTATCAGTCGTACTTACCCTCAAAACTTTCAGGGCCTCCTCGCAAACTTGCATCCCCCTCGAATCGAAGACCTCTACGCATCCCAGATATTTAACGGGAAACGTGCAGGTGCCTTGCCTTACTGCCGCCTCGTCGGCCTGCCACTGGTGCGGTTTGCTGGCCTCGGGAACTCGATCCTTCCGCCTCCTGAAGGAATCACGGAAGGACCTTCGAAGCCTGTCCATTTTGCGGGGGGATCGCAGACTTCTCCGCTGGAAAAAAAGGGAAATTGAAACACAAACAAGGCAAACTCATTTATACACCCCATAACATGTCTTGGCCATATAATACGCAAAATAATAATGAATTATTCAATACACTTAGCACCTCTAAAAGGTACTAAAAAATGTCCTTTCGAACAAGAAAAGTCCTTTCCTTGACATCGCCGCAAACTTAAAGTTCCAAGTATTCCTTCATTATTATCGTCGCCCGTGCATTCCATTGTTTCATATTTACTCTTTCCTGTCTTATGATAATCGTTGGGAATACATGAATCAAATTACCAGTGCAACTGTGGAAATATTCTCATATTCAATAGCACAAACGGAATTCTTCAGCTCGAAAATGAATGCTAATGTTGCGCAATTCAAGGTTCGAGCAGCCTGCTAGCATCGCTTTAATTTAATTAATTGAAATTACATGCTGAGGGCAAGTCATCGGAAAATTATAGCAATTTTCGCTAAGAAGACGTGAGATTCAAGAACGATTGTGCGTAATTTATTTGCATCTTGATTCATCTCTGAATTTGTTGTGTTACATTATGCAGTTTAAAATGAAAAAAATGGTGAAAAACTGTGTTTGTTAATATCACCCACGATCCTCACGAAATTTTGCAGTGGTCATTATTATATCCGGTGTTTTTAGAGTGATAGAACTTTAAATTGAAATAAAACACATTTAAATTAAGATTGGAGCCAATTTTTTTTTTATTTGAAGGATAATTTTATAACATTTACGTTTTAAAAATAATTTCCGGCATATGTCCACCACGACTAGTTCTGAGCGACCGTATTCGACCAGACCAATTTTGGACCACTTTTTCGAGTAATTCAGGCCTTATTTCATCAATAACACGAGTTATGTTGGCTTCCAAAGCGTCACTTTTTTCTGGTTTATCAGCATAAACCAATGACTTGACATAACCCCAAAGAAAATAATCCATTGGAGTTATGTCACATGATCTTGGAGGCCAATTAATTGGACTATTTCTCGAAATAATGTTATCGCCAAATCTTTCTTTCAATAAATCAATTGGTACGGTAGCACAGACATTCAATCTGTGATTCAGAATTTGAGAAAATTTTTTTTTTTTAATATATCTATTCAGCAGACCTGTAACGTATAGATCTAATTAAGAGTACAAGCTATTATAATACATATTTCCATATGTCGGGATATTTCAGCAAACATCCCTATAAATATTTCGAACAAAAAGTAGCCCGATTTGGTCAAGTTGATTTCTCGAAATCTCTCTGTAATATGCAACATTAACAAATCTGCAAAGGACATATATTCGCCCTTCACAGTAAAACATATAGATTTATGTTAAAATGGGTTCATTCAGTTCATGCAGAAACGCATACTTGACTTACTCTTGTGAAACTATTTACGAAAAGAGCATTATTTCCGATTGTTTGTAACGTAACGAAGGCAGAAAATTTTATTCATCTTCAAGTTAGATTCTGCCAAGCAGTGATACTGATAATTAGCTCAAATATATGCACCATGTTGGAACTAAGACACTCTTGGGTCGATACCATTCAAATTTTTAAACAAATAATCATTGATCATCGATCTGTAATGAGCTCCATTCACTGTAACATTAGCTCCTGCATCATTTTTAAAGAAATATGGACCTATGATGCCTCCAGCGTGTAAAGCACACCATACAGTATATTTTTCAGGGTGCAATGGAACCTGCAGGACTTATTGAGGATTGTTTCCACTCCATATACAGCAATTTTGCTTGTTTACATAGCCGTTCGACCAGAAATGAGCTTCATCACTAAACACAATTTTACTTCTCGAGTCTTCCCATGATAATTTTGTTAATGCTTACTGAACAGAAATGTCGAAACAACAAGGTTTCTACCTTCTGTCAAGTCACAGTTATCCCTATCGAAAGTTCTATCACTCTAAAAAAACTACATCTGTAGGGTTTTCCAAAAAGAACTTCCGAATTGTTGAAGCTACATTTGTCGAATTAGCTTTCCTTTAAGCCAATGTCCGCTTCGAATTTTGAGCAGTGTATCTCGCAAGCAATTAATTCGATTCACCTAAAAAATTTTATATACACATAAGGTGTCAGTCAATAAAAGGGATTATCTGAATATTCAGAAGCATATATATTTTTCTGAAACTAATGCATTGATTGAAGTACTGGCGTAGCAAGCCGACAAAGAGCGCGCAAAATATTTTAATGATTCGATATATTGTTTCATTAAAAGCGTAATTTTCTCACCCGCAACAGCTTAAGAACACAACAGAAACAACACTAGGATTTAATCTCGTTTTTCCGCATTCTATTTTTCATTTCGTAATTTGCGGCTTCATTATCACTAACCACATAGAACACTGAAAAGTCCCTAGTTTCATGACTGGTTTTAATACAATACTAAAATCATATGAAAAATGTTCTCTCCCGACGATTGAAACAGAACTGAATTCAAACGGAATCCGGTAAAATTCTTGCTTTTACGGCATTCATTACATTTCAATTCATGACTCATATTTAAGGTCATGTCGTAATCGAATCGAACTTTTTCGCATCCAATCGAAATAGCATTATACATATTCAAAAAATTTTATCCTCCGTTATTTCCTGTTACTTCAGAATCTAGTTCAATGTTTTTATTTTCGCATAATTCACATGATGAAAATGAAATAAAGAAAAATCATTTTTATATCAAAAAGCTACGATTTTTTACCTTCTTCAAGGGTGGGACATCTGAAGTTTTGAAATAGTGGTTATTTCGAGTCCAATAACACTTTTTTCATTCGTTTTTTGACAGAAAGTTAGTTTAATATTTGACATTTACGAAATGGGGGGATTTACGCTTGAACAAAACTGGGAAATATTAAATACTTTCGTATGAGGTAATTTTCGAGATAATTGGAATTCTTGATACAGGTCGGGAAAAATTGATTGAATTCTTTTCTGTTTTTGCTCGGTTGCTATAGAACGCCTAGCACGTCATCATCTATGCCTGTGTTTTTAGAATTTTTAATAGAAGTTAAAAAGTAATAAAAATATAATTTTATTTACCCAACAGGAAGATTGTCAATTACAGGGTAACATTCTTACAATTCTACAATGAATAGATGATATACAGTAAAAATAAAATTGATAAATATCTTTAAAAAATATCACAAATGAAGAATTCGCGATCAAATTCAATTCTCGCCTTCTTAAATATAAAACAATAATTACGTACAACCTCAACATAATTTAATTTTTTTTAATTAAATTTAATTTTAATCAATCACTTTATTCTCTATAGATTCAATAAAATAATAAAACGAGGTTTTTTTCTTGATAGAAGGATTATTACAAAATTTTAAACATCATACAGATTTATTTTGTTAATCTCCTACAAATTTTAATTTCAAAAAATTTTAGAATTAAATTAAATAAATGTCTTAAGAACACTATGTGTCAACTTACTAGACATATAGAAGTGATACTTATTACGCATTACCAAAGGAAATAAAATTCGAAGAAATAAAAATTGTCAATTAGAAAATTATTGAATAAATGAAATGATTAAAAATATATATAAGAGACAGTATTTTTTAATTAAAATGAGTTTCTACCAAGCAAAGACCGAATCAATCAAATATTCATTTAATAATTTTTTAATTGACAATTTATATTTCATAAAATAAATGGAGGTTCATACTTGATAGAAGGTATATAAAATTATTTAAATATTTTAATATTTACAGATATATTCTGTTAGCCTTCTATATATTTAATTTCAAAAAATTATATTTAAATTATAACTTCAGGAATTAAATTAATGTCATATAAGTACTACTAATATCAAACGACATAAAGAATAAACATTCATTATAAGACATCCAAAAGATATAACAAAATCCAATAAATATAAATTGCTATCCTATAAATGAAATATTTTGAGTAGACAAAATATTATGAAAGAAATGTTTTCATAAGAGAGATGAGCAGAAACAAAATTTTGTCTACTCAAAATATTTAAATAATAGGGTTTTTGTTAACAATTTATATTTATTGGATTTTGTTATATCATTTGGATGTCTTATAATGAATGTTTATTCTATATGTCGTTTGATATAAGTGGTACTTATATGACATTAATTTAATTCCTGAAGTTATAATATTTAATATAATTTTTGAAATTAAATATGTAGTAGGCAGAATATATCTGTAAATATTAAAATATTTAAATAATTTATATTTCTTTGAATTCTTTTATTTCCTTTGGTAATGTGTGATAAATATTATTATCCTTAAAAAATATCACAAATGAAGAATTCGCCATCAAATTCAATTCTATCCTTTTTAAATATAAAACAATAATTCAGAAAAACCTTCACATAATTTAATTTTTTTCAATTAAATCTAAATCAATCACTTTCTTTATCCTCTATAGATTCAATAAAATAATAGAAAGAGGTTTTTTTGGTTAAAGGATTATTACAAAATTTTAAATTTCATACAGATTAATTCTGTTAACCTCCTACAAATTTCAATTTCGAAAAATGTTAGAATTAAATTAATTAAATGTCTTAAGAACACACTGTGTCAATTCAGTACACATATAGAATTAATAATTATCAGAGATTACCAAAAAAAAAAATGAAAGAATTTAAATAAATATGAATTGTCAATTAAAAATTATTAAATAAATACTTTAAGAGTACAATGTTTTGTTTCGTTCTTTGTTTTATGAAAACCAAATTCCTTTCCAAAATTTCAAAACATAACCTCAAGAATTTCTTCAAAAACAACTTGCTGAAAATAAGTTCCCTTCAAAAAATGCTTAATACATGCAGAACATTTTCTAAAGCAATTTAAAATTATTACAACGGAAACTAATCAGCTCTACTTTACATATAAAATAATTAATAAGGCACATCTTACCAGACAAAACTACATGCAGTTATTTAGACAAACACTATATAATAAAATATATATAAGACAGCTTTTTATAATTAAAATAAGTTTCCACCAAGACCGAATCAATCAAACATTAATTTATTAAAATAAAATAGAAAAGCCTTTTACTTGATAGAAGAAATATAACAAAATTTGAATATTAAAACAAATTGAAATATGTTTATCTTCTACAATTTTAAATTTTAAAAGTTTTTCGAATAAAATTTTTTTGAAATTAAAATTGTAGAAGATAAACATATTTCAATTTGTTTTAATATTCAAATTTTTATTGATTCATTAATTTATATTTCTTTGAATTATTTTATTTCCTTTGGTAATGTGTGATTCTATATGTGTACTAAGTTGAGTGTGTTCTTGAGACATTTATTTGATTTTATTCTAAAAGTTTTCGAATAAAATTTTTTGAAATTAAAATTTGTAGGAGGCTAACAGAATAAATCTGTATGATATTTTAAATTTTGTAATAATCCTTCTATCAAGAAAAAACTATGTCGAAAGAAATATATTCGTCATATGTCGAAGAAGTTTCAAGACATAATTCTGAATTCAAATTGTAGTGAGAAATAGATGGAATTTATTGCTATTTCTTTCATTCAAAGAGTTCTTAAAAATTATGCTTGATTTCCCAGGGGTCCGTGGTTTAAAAATATTACGAAACCTGAGTTAAAGTTTCTTTGTTCCATTAAAAGTCGAACCTGTAACTTCAAACATAACAGATATTTAATATTATCTAGGAATTGAATGATGCCATCACGCTTATCAAAGAAAATACACAAAACTCTGCTACTGCAAGCAAATAAAATAATTTAGCATTGAGTTTTCACTCGAAATTCGCACAAACATTATTAAAGTATTTAATATTCATTATACTTGTGTGATATAAAATCATTGTTCACATTCAAGTGGCACTTATATCCCATTATAAATAATAATAAGCACATCTGATAGATACTGTTTATTCTTGTTTATATTGTAATATTTCCAGCATAGGAATATTTTCACCTTTTACCGCCTGAAATCCCTTGAAAAATATAAAAATCACCTTTTTTTCGATTTTCAAACATACGGAACTACGAAAGTAGATTCAAGTGGTTCGAAAGTTAGATGAAGATCCAGTACTTATCATGTGAAAAGCTTGAAGTGTTTAATTATTATTCCATTTAATCGATTTTAATAGATCACTCCATTCATTGGCTTCATGATCTCATATACCAATTTAAATAGGTATTCCCATTTCGCTTTGTTTATATTTGTATTAGCCGTTCCGAAGGAAATGAGGTTAATTTGTGCCTAAATATTTGGAATGTTCAAAACGTCTAAAGATAAAATTGTGGCATCGAGACTTGCACCTATTCGGTTCGTTTGAAAAATGGTGTTCAAAAATTCATTCAGGAGTTAAATCGAACACGAAAATAAAAACAAATTGTGAATAAGTTTTTGATATTTCCCGGTTTTGTTCAAGAGTAAATCCACCCATTTCGTTAACGTTAAATATCAAACTAACTTTCTGTCAAAACACGAATGACAGAAGTTCTGTCAGACTCGAAATAACTACTATCGAGTGTTTTTTAAGGAGTGATAGAACTTTAAATTGAAATAAAACAAATTTAAATTAAGATTGAAGACATTTTTTTTTATTTGAAAGATAATTTTATGACATGTATGTTTTAAAAATAATTTCGGGCATATGTCCACCACGACTAGCTCTGAGGAACCGCATTCGACCAGACCAATTTTGGACCACTTTTTCGAGTAATTCAGGCCTTATTTCATCAATAACACGAGATATGTTGGCTTCCAAAGCGTCTATTGTTTCTGGTTTATCAGCATAAACCAATGACTTGACATAACTCCAAAGAAAATAATCCAGTGGAGGTATGTCGCATGATTTTGGAGGCCAATTAATTGGGCCATTTCTCGAAATAATGTTATCGCCAAATCTTTCTTTCAATAAATCAATTGACACGGGTAGCAGCACGTGTAGCGCCATCTTGTTGGGACCAAAACACTTCTGGGTGGCTACCATTCAAATTTTGAAACAAATAATCATTGATCATCGACCTGTAACGAGCACCATTCACTGTAACATTAGCTCCTGCATTGTTTTCAAAGAAATATGGTCGGATGATGCTTCCAGTGTGTAAAGCACACCATACAATGCATTTTCAGGATCCAATGGAACCTGCAGAACTTCTTGAGGATTGTTTTCACTCCATATACGGCAATTTTGCTTGTTTACATAGCCGTTTAACCAGAAATGAGCTTCATCACTAAACCCAATTTAAAGATAAAAGAGTGGATCAACTTTAAGCTGTTCTAGGGCCCAATCAAACAAACCACGCTTATTATGGTCAAGTGGCTTTATTTCTTGAACCATTTGGATTTTGTATGGGTGCAGACCAAGATCTTTACGCAAAATTTTCCATGTGGTGGATGCACAGAGTCCAACTTGTGAACGTCGACGAATAGACAAATGTAGATCATCATTAACACTAAGACTTACAGCAGCGATACTTTCTTCTGTACGTACAGTTCTTTGTCTTGTTGTTGTTGTTGCATCGAGTAGAGAAAATGTTGCCCGTAATCTATCGATAGTTCGACGAATAAGCTTCTCTGATGGACGATTATGTAAACCATAAAAGGCTCTATGATTCCCATGATAATTCGCCAATGCTTACTGAACAGAAATGTCAAAACAACATGGCTTCTACCTTCTGTCAAACCACAGTTACCCCTATCGAACGTTCTATCACTCTAAAAAAAACACCGGATACATTTCTGATTGACCTGAAATTTGGGATTTGGAAGGATAATGATCACGTTTATGTTACGGCAAAATTTCATGGGAATCGCTCGATTAGAAGATTAAAAAATTCAAAGACATTTTGTTAGAGAAGAAGCTAAAGAAACCATAGCAACAGTCACACGATTCAGCATTCACAAATAAAATAGCGACAGAAAGGCTAATGGAATATTTATATTAAAGAACTTATAATTAGAAAAGTATTAGTACAAATAAGTTTCCGCCGTTTTATTGTAGATTGCGCGGCACGGAGTTTCGATTAGCTTTCGCAGATGATAACCGGCTTAAAAAATAGTTTGGACATTCAAGAACAACATAACCTATTAATATCATTGATTTTATATTGGTAAAATATAATTTTTATAAGTTGAAAATGTCAAAATTTGAGCCAAGTAAGCGTCACTTGCGGGAAATATTAGTTTACTTCTTTAATTTAAAGAAATCTGCTGGTGAGGCGCGTCAATTGCTCGTAGAGGCATATGGTGAGGGTGCTTTGAGTGAGAGAACGTGTCGAGAGTGGTTTCAAAAGTTTAAAAACGGTGATTTCGACGTAGAAGACAAAGATCGCAGTGGAAGGCCAAAAATTTACGAGGATGCAGAATTGGAGGAATTATTGGAGGAAGATTCATCTCAAACACAAAAAGAACTTGCTCTAACATTAGAAGTCACTCAGCAAGCAGTCTCACATCGTTTAAAATCATTAGGAATGATTCATAAACAAGGAAATTGGGTTCCGTACGAATTAAAGCCGAGAGATATTGAACAATGCTCGTCCACATGTTGCGGCTCCCGTGAAAAAGTACTTGGAAACTCTTGATTGGGAAGTGTTACCCCACCCGCCGTATTCACCAGACATTGCACCGTCCGATTATCACCTGTTCCGGTCCATGGCACATGCTCTGACGGCGCAGCGGTTCACATCTTATGAGGATACCAAAAATTGGGTTGATTCGTGGACAGCCTCAAAAGACAAGGAATTCTTCAAACGTGGGATTCGAATGCTGCCTGAGAGATGGGAAAAAGTGGTTGCAAGTGATGGGCAATATTTTAAATGAAATTATATTACCGTTCTTCTATAATAAATATTTAATTTGTGTTAAAAAACGGCGGAAACTTATTTGTACTCCTAATAAAAAAAAATCATTTTGTGGGGATCGTGAATGATAAGAACTATCGCGCAAATTCTGAATTCACTTCAGTACTTTTCACGTTTTTCGATAAATAAACCTGAAATCTCATTGCGGTTCTCCCCAAACAGTACGTAGAACTCGATTGGTAAATTGTTCCCCGCAATTAATATTATTAAAACGTAATAATCTTTCCTTATACATCAAGGATATGTAAATATTTTATAACGAACTGATAAACAGGTTTGGTGACTTGACTATATGGTAACTTTTCTGGGAAGGAGGCGAGTTTACGATTCTGAAACTCCGATGGAATTCTTAATTCTTCAATTTCGTAGAATAGTCTCCGGTCTTGGGCCTTAAGTTGCATTCTTGTACATCTAGTCATTTCGACTTTCGGCTTGCTGCTTCTTAATCGCTGAAAAGAATTCCAAATTCCGTTTCTACCTGAAATTTTCAGTATACGTCTCGAAATACTGAATGGAATGAAAGAAGAGACCATATTTGAAACAAAATTTATTAGTTCTTCATAAAAATTGTCTGGTTATATTTATTCTTTGTAAACATCTTCCAATTTTTAACCTTTCTCCATTGCCTTTTTATAATTAAACTTCAGAAAGGTGAACATTTTGTAGTAAAATTTTAGACCACAAATCTACGGTATCTGATCATTGGTTTCTACTAAAAAAGTGGATCAACTTCAAGCTGATCCCAATCAGCAAACAAACGACGCTTATTATGGTCAAGTGGCTTTAGTTCTTGAACCAGTTGGATCTTGCATGGGTGTAGACCAAGATCTTTTCGCAAAATTTTCCATGTGGTGAATGCACGGAGTCCAACTTGTTGTGAACGTCGACGAATAAACAAATCTGGATCATCATTAACACTATGACTTACAGCAGCGATATTTTCTTCTGTACGTACAGTTCTTTGTCTTGTTGTTGTTGTTGCATCGAGTAGAGAAAATGTTGTCCGAAATCTATCGATAGTTCGAAGAATAAGCTGCTCTGATGGACGATTATGTTAACCATAAATTCCACGAAGTGCTCTGTAAATTTGGCGAATAGAACACTGATTTGGAAAATGAATATCAACAATTTGTAAACGTTGCTGCGGCGTGAGTCTTTCCATGATAATTTGTCAATGCTTACTGAACAGAAATGTCAAAATAACACGGCTTTTACCTTCTGTCAAATCACGGTTAAATTCTTGATTGTTTCGGTCTCTACTTGACGGAAATTCATCATAAATGATTTGAAGTAAAACACTTTATTTCCGCTCATTTTTATTTTTCAACGACAATTGTTTCGTCAATTACATATTGACTTCGTCCGGTGAGTATGGTAATTTTTAAATCACAGTTATCCCTATCGAAAGTTCCATCACTCTAAAAAAAACACCCGGCAATTCTTAGTTTTGCACATTTCGTTTATGTCTAATATTAACTATCTGACAAAACAACAATGACAGAAGTGTACTTCAAAATGCAAACTCCAGATGACCCACTCATTATTTTCTTCCAAGCTGGAACAGTTAGCTTAAAATATTAGGTAACAAATTAAAAAACAAATACACCCCACATCCAAAACAGAAAACAATAAAAAATAATTTAAATTAAAACAAATTGTAGAAATTACTATGTTTTACTACCAATAAAAATATATTTTACACATTTTCTTGTGACTCGAGTGTCGGGAAATGAACTATCTCATCATCAGACAACTGAAGACCTAACAGTGGTACAGAGGTATTTAAACAAAACTGATAAATATTTTGAATATTTCAACAGATTCTCGGTAACACCTAATAGTGGTACAGAGGTTTACAAGCGGAACATGAGAAAATGTGTAATATATATTTTTATTGGTAGTAAAACATAGTAATTTCTACAATTTGTTTTAATTATGGAACAGTTAGCTTAAAATATTAGATAACAAATTAAAAAACAAATACACCCCACATCCAAAACAGAAAACAATAAAAAATAATTTGTAAAACTAACATATTAACCAATTTCACAAAATTACTTCAAAATAATTTTAAAAACTAATATAAATACACCTTTTACACTCGTATGAAATTTCCAATCTCTTTTCAAACGCAAAAGACAAAAATAACCAACCGGCTGAATAATTCAAGGCAGTCGTTAACAACTGTACTCAAAGGCTTTTTGATATCGGGTGTTTTTATTAAGAGTGATAGAACTTTAAATTGAAATAAAACACATTTAAATTAATATTGAAGCCAATTTTTTTTTTATTTGAAAGATAATTTTATGACATTTATGTTTTAAAAATAATATCCGGCATATGTCCACCACGACTAGCTCTGAGGAACCGCATTCGACCAGACCAATTTTGGACCACTTTTTCAAGTAATTCAGGCCTTATTTCATCAATAACACGAGTTATGTTGGCTTCCAAAGCGTCTATTGTTTATCAGCATAAACCAATGACTTGACATAACTCCAGAGAAAATAATCCAGTGGAGTTATGTCGCATGATCTAGGAGGCCAATTAATTGGACCATTTCTCGAAATAATTTTATCGCCATCTTTCTTTCAATAAATCAATTGTTACGGTAGCAGCATGAGGTGTAGCACCATCTCGTTGGAACCAAAACACTTCTGGATCGATACCATTCAAATTTTGATACAAATAATCATTGATCATCGATCTGTAACGAGCACCATTCGCTGTAACATTACCTCCAGCATCGTTTTTAAAGAAATATGGACCGATGATGCCTCCAGTGTGTAAAGCACACCATACAGTGCATTTTTCAGGATGCAATGGAACCTGCAGAACTTCTTGAGGATTGTTTTCACTCCATATATGGTAATTTTGCTTGTTTACAAAGCCGTTCAACCAAAAATGAGCTTCATCACTAAACACAATTTTACGATAAAAAAATGGATTAACTTCAAGCTGTTCTAGGGTCCAATCAGCAAACAAACGACGCTTATTATGGTCATTTAGTTCTTGAACCAGTTGGATCTTGTATGGGTGTAGACCAAGATCTTTACGCAAAATTGTCCATGTGGTGGACGCACAGAGTCCAACTTGTTGTGAACGTCGACGAATAGACAAATCTGGATCATCATGAACACTATGACTTACAACAACGATATTTTATTCTGTACGTACAGTTCTTGTTGTTGTTGCATCGAGTAGAGAAAATGTTGTCCGAAATCTATGGATAGTTTCCATGATAATTTGTCAATGCTTACTGAACAGAAATGTCAAAACAACATGGCTTCTACCTTCTGTCAAATCACAGTTATCCCTATCGAAAGTTCTATCACTCTAAAAAACACACCCAATACATTACTTTTGTCTTAGAATGTTACAAAAAGGAAGTATATTAAAATTATGAAAAATAATAAATTCCGCATACTTTCTAGACGGACTACAGTTTGCTAAAATTTCTGATGGCAGTATTTCAATGATTTAAAAATTTATGGTGCAAATCTGCCTAAAGTTGAGTTTATTTGAAGCTTCCGTCCCAATTAAAGGTAAAATGACAAGATGTGTTCTCCTTCAGATAGGATCCAGCTGTCTGATTTCTAATTCCCTCATTGGGTTCTTCTTGACCAACTGTTCAGTTGGTGACCGGTCCTCTATTTCTACCGATGTAACGGAAGCAGATTTTTGCTACATCAGATTCCTGTGTTTCACTTCTCAGAATTTGATAGATTTCAAGCCGAACTGCGCCGCCTGAAGCATCTTGGAATTTAACGCATATCAAATTCATGGCGAATTTGAAAATTAGTTAAATGCGATTATACAGTGTGCTCAAGTTATCTCTGGCCAAATTTCACAAGGTAATTTGCAACATAAAAGTTTAACCTAAAAATATCTGAGTTCATCAAAATTCAGTGTATACCATTCTCCTCAGACTTGTGTAGTTTCATGGAGATTTTTATGAAATACTTACTCATTATAGGGTGGTTAAGAAAAAAAAAGCACTTAAAGATTGTACGAAATTTTGTTAGACAACGCATTTTAGCGGAAGCTCATTTCAGATTCCGATATTCCCTTCACAGAACTTAATAGCGTTCAAGTTAAACTATTCAACCTAATGCATCTTGGAAGTTTATGTGTATTAAGTTGATGGCGATTCTGAAATTTAGTTCGCTGAACGCGATATAACTTTTTAACGATTTTTACATCACTCACCTTTTCGTTTTATAACTTTTAAATCACCTTGTGAACAACGGTATTACTCATGGCTATATATGGAAGGTGAAAGAACTTTTAGAAGAAAGAAACGCGTCATACAATTCTTCAGTCAAGATTCCAGGAAGAGTGAACACATATATACATTATCGACGAATAGCGTTTTAGATTTTAATACTTTCAAAGTCTATTTTAGAATTTGTTTCAAACGACAATAAAATTTATACTCTCATTGAGCAAACTAAGACGTACTTGGGAGATATTTTTCAAGGTTTTTTGTGAGGTGCATAATAGGGAAATATTAGACAGAAAATGATTTTTTTGGCACCTTATTCTACTTCTAAATGCTGAATCTTTATTAGTTTAGAGAATATTGGGATAAGAAATTTTCAAAATACGTAACTCTTGAACCGATTTTGCCCGTTAACGAACTAAGCTGCAACATTTAGATCCCAAACGTTCCCTGAAAGTTTCGAGGCTCTAGCTCTTTACGTTCAAAACTTAGCGTGTTTACGGCCGGCCGGACTTTTGACCCCTGTCTCTTCATTAGTGAGTCCAACCATCTTCGGCACAAAATTCGAAAATTACAGACATGTAGGCGATACGATAGTAACTAGTAATAAACAAAATTCAATTTCCACGAACTTTTTATTGTTGAACAATTTCGCCACACTGTGGCTTAATCATGTTTTACATTTGAACTGATACTGCGTGAAAACTTACCTCGAAACTTACATAGGGTTCTTATATATGTATTGAAGGGTATTACAGCAAACGCGACTAAAAGTAGAAAGACAGTTACTTGGGTATTCTCAATTAGATTGAAAGAGAAACTAACAATGACAATAAAAGTTATTGGGGTTGTCGTTGGTTTTTCGAAACTACATGTAGATATTCAATAAAGGTGACATATTGTATCCGCTTGTTCGTTCAGGGGAATCTTCTGGGAATTATATCGGTTTATCTCAAGTGATTCCAAGTATGTCAATCTAGACATACTTCAAATTCTATTAAATGGTTGGCGTATGTGCAATGCCTGGAATTTGAAGTGTAACTCTTTGATGTTCGTGGATTCTCTTCTTGAAAGATCTGCCGTTCTGACCAATATAAACCACTGGGCAATTCTTACAAGTTAACTTATAGACTCCGACTCTTTGTTTGATTTATCTTTATTATTTTTAATGTATTTGTCTATGTTATTAACAGTTCTGAAAGCTGCTGCGTAATTAAATTTTTTCTTAAAATAATTGGCAATGTCTTCGGATATTCTATTTATATGAATTTTTTTGGAATGGGGTCTTTTGTAAAAGGATAAACGTGAGTTAATCCTATCTTCTTCTGTTTATTATTGTTCATTACTTTATCTAAAAGGGTTGGGTGGAAACCATTGTTAAATGCTATTTGTTTGATTGTTTTGAGTTCTTTGGAAAAATTCTGGGGGTTCATAGGTACTTTCTTAATCTAGGGATAAAACTATGATAGGCTGACATTTTTTGATCGAAGGAATGATTACAAGTTTTACGTATGGTGATATGTGTGTGTAGGTTTATGAAATATCCTAAATTCATGTGAATGATTTAATCTGGTGATATTTAAGTCTAGGAAATTGATACTTCAGGTTTTGACAGGTTAATTTGATGAACGGAAGTAGATTATTAATGAAATTTGAGAAATCACGCTGTTTCCGTCCAAAAAAAGAATGAAGAATAGTTCCCCCAAATTTATTGAATGAATAAAAATAGTTATTCATTCACTGTGGCTTTTTCAGGTTTACAGTTTGAACTAATACTAAAAAACTAACATCGCATCTTATATAGTTTCTTATATTGATGTGGTTCAGATAAAAAACATCAACGAGTGAAATAAAGAAAAAAATAATATAAATTAGGGTTAATTATTGGAAATTTATCAAACAGGAGTGGTTTGTGCCACAAGACCGTCTGCGCTTTCAATAGTTTTATTGCCGGAACGTGCTTTTTGTGTTTAGATATTTCTATGGATCCCAGGATGTCTAGTTTTTCTCCTTTGGCTTCCAGGTGCAATATTTCGAGATTGTCCAATTATGGGAAGATATGATTGGTTTTCTAAAAAATGTTTCGCGCAATTAGAGTTATCTTTCCGGTTCCTTTTGTGGTAAGATCTCCTGGTTTGTCCTATATATGAGTAACTTCACTGTTAACAACTTAATTGATAGACTCCAGATTTATTCAGCCGGTTGTTTTTGTCTTTTACGTTAAAAAAGAAGTTGGAAATTTAATGTGAGGGTGTCAAAGCTGTTTTTATGTTAGTTTTTGAAAATATTCCAGCTATTTTTTGCGAGATTGATGAATACTTACATGAGTTACTGAAAATATGTGAATCATAAGTTATTCTCCATTATTTCTTTCAACAAGTTCCATTTCAAAAGGACCAAATTGATTGAATAGAAGGCCTAAATATTTTCCCATCGTAAACTTCAATCGATGTTTCGATTTATTTTCATAGAAGAAAAAATTTTATTAGATTCTGATACGTTCCTAAATATGAGAAATGCACATTTCAATAAATACGTTACCATAGAGTAGGATTTAAATTTACATGTCATAGATATATTGAATTAGAAAAATAAATCTATGGGTGATCTTAGTTCAATTTCATACAAAATTCTCATTGTCTGTATTATGAATGAAAAAGATCTGAATTGGAAAATCTCTCAAAACACGTTGAATTCTACTCTAAAATTACCGTGAAATATGGTTGTTCATCAATGGCAACACAGCAACCCTGCATCGGTAGCCAATGTAACGGTAATTCTATATTTGCGAAGGTATTCGAATTATAATATCACATTTCGCGTGACAATAGCCTTACGTAAGTATTAAAAACAATATAATAATTATTGATGATACGACAATTATGGGAGACAATGAGGTATTCATACGATTAGAATTTAGGACTAATACTATATATATATTTTTATGTATATAGTCATTTCTATAACTTACCGTTGTGGGATCTCCAAATTTTCCGCCCAAAGAATCCAAAGGAAGATGGTTAGAAGAGTGATTACCCATTTTTCAGACGACAAATTGCAGAAACACCAAAAAAAAAACAGGCACGATCCAAATAACAGAACAAGTACGTCAAATAGTCCAACGCAAATATGCCACTCAGAAAACAACTCACTGAATACCAAAAATGATCCAAAGAGTCTAAATCCACACAAAAAAAATCAAGCACACCTTGAAACCTTGGTACCTTTCATCGGATACAAGACGGCTTAGGTACCATTCGATCGCGAATTCGACTATTTCTTTCCGTAGACGTTGGAGAACCGTAAGATCCGCGACTGCGACATTGCAAAAACGAGAAACCGCTTCAGAAAAATATCGGAAATCGAAAAAACCCGTCCATTCCCGGAATGGATGAGACGTTAGATATTTCAAACGGACGTTTATTGGTACCGACCTAAGTGAGCGACTGGTCTCCTGCCCATCGCCAGCGTCGGGAACCAGTACTAGTTGAATGACGGTTGGTGCCAGCGTGACGTTGCCGGATTGGAGAAATTTTCAGAGGATATAGTTTCCTATTACGAGATTTCAGTAGTTAGAAATTCATCCCCTGTTTCATTCAGAACTCTAATAAGTGGCAGTGTCGGATCGTAGTCTTTTGAAAAGAGGCTGAATTTGTAATGAGACTCTTATTAGTCAATAAATTATACTTTATTCAAATTGCGAAAATTCATTTTGGAAAACCCACAACCATACCCAATTTTTCAAACCATCCGAACACTCAAAAACTCGCTGCTTACAGATCTAATGATACATAGAGCATTTTCAATTCCCTTAAATAATATTACGTTGGAAAGAGGTCTGAATACAATCAAACAAATTGCCACAATCAATCCATTCGAAACAAAAACCATATATTATCTCATAAACAAAAAAGAAAAACAATTCATTCTCAAACAAATATACTCCACTTCCAAAACAGAAAATAATGACAAAAAAATTGTGAAAACTAACATATTTTGGAGCAATCTCTCAAAAATTAGCTCAAATATCTTCAATAAGTTATTGGGGTTGTCGTTGGAAATTGATGATTCGGTTCTTCTCTTCTTCATGGGTGAATTTGATGGACGGGTGTAGATTATTGATGAAATTTGAGATGTTCAATTGTCTCTTTGTGCCTTTGAAGCAACATAGAATGTCATCTACGAATCTGAACCAATAAAGGATTTGTAGATTGCAGATGACATTCTATGTTGCTTTAAAGGCGTCAAGAAATAACTGAACACGTCAAATTCCATCAATAATCTACACCCGTCCATCAAATTCACCTATGATGAACAGAAGAACCGAAGTATCAATTTCCTAGACTTAAATATCACAAGATTCATATGAATTAAGAATCTTGAAATATTACATCTGGAAGTGAAAGGAAAAAAATTAGATATTCTGAAATCCATAGAAATATTTAAGCCCAAGCACGTTTTAAAAATAAAACTACTGGATGAGCAGACGGCCTTTGGTACACTTCTCGAAGTTTTGCACCAGCCGAGGCCTTTAATGAATATATGGTCCGTCTAGAAAGTATCCGGAATTTATTATTTTTCATAATTTTAATATACTTCTTTTTTCTAACATTCTCAGACAAAAGTAATGTGTAGAATAGGTTGTACAGATAGTCGGCTAAGGTCAAAGCTGCATGGCAACACTATTTGTCAAATATTGTTGATTGTCCACAGGTATACAATTCATGAAATAATGTCTCAACTAGAAAAAAGAAATCAAGTAAAATATTCGTATAGAAAAGGTTTTCGAAACGTTAACAAATCAGTGCAATTGACTGAACTGCGAAAAAGTGCAATATATGAGACAATAAAGAGGATTAAAATTAAGGAAACCTAAAAAATTCTTATAATGACACCTTTACAAAAGAAACGAAGGATAGAATTTAGTCAACGTTTTCAAGAAGATGATTATAATAATTTCCTTATATCTGATGAAAGTTGTTTCTAACTTGGTGGAAATCACTTAAAAATCCTATCAAAATAACTTGTTACCGTTCAAATTTTCAAATTTCCCACCAAAATAATTCTTTGAGAAGCAATATCTCAGCGTGGTGTTACGCTTCTCTGTATAGTTGATGGTATCATTAATAGTGAAAAGTATTGTGGCATTCTAAACGATTTTCTCCTTGAAACGGCGCATGCTTTATATCCAGAGGGGTGGCGTTTTCAGAAGGATAATGCAAGATGCCAAACTTCGACCTATTCTCAAGCTTAGATGCAAGAACATCAAGTGACAACCATTTCATGGCCATCAGCTTCACCGGATCTTAGTCCCATTGAAAACATATGGAGACTAATTAAGATTGCAGTTGGACAAGCAGCGTCACGAAATGAATATGATTTAATACAATCAGTTTTACAGTCCTGGATTACCATCATCGAAAATTACGGAGGTGATCTAGTTTCGGGTGTACCTCGACGTTTAGTCAAGTGTTTGCAGTTAAGTGGAGGTTGTATAAGTAAATAAGATGAGTATTTTTTTATAGTTTTCGAATTCAAGAATTAAAAATATATACTGAAAAATTACAATTGAGCTTTATTTTTTCCGGAAACTTTCTAGTCCGGTCTATTTAAGCCTAAAATCAGGAGGAAGGTTACATAAATTCCCATAAAGCTGAATATTGGCATAGTTGTTCAAAACATCATTATAAAGAAAATCTCAAAAGTCCTCATCGTTCCGAGGTGTGCTAAAAATTTGGCACGGGGTCAAAGGTCAAAAAAATGAGTTTTTTGCGATTTTTAGCGAAACGGTGAGTTTTTTCGCAAAATTACCCCAGTACAAAATTGTAGATCACGAAATTCTCTACAAAAAATATATTAATAATTTTTTTCCTAAAAGCCACCATTTTGGAGATGCTCGAACTCCAACTGAAAAAATTATTTATTTTTTTAAACCCGGAAAAGCCCAAAATCAATCGGAAATATATTCATCAAACAGTTTATCCAATTTTCCTAAATGTCAAAATCATGTATTGTTTCTACACGCAATAACTGGCTGCGATACGACATCTGCTTTTTACAGGAGAGGAAAAACAACAGTTTTCAAAATGTTTGAAAAAAAAGATTTACTACAATGTGCTGAAGTTTTTAAAAATAGTAATTCAACTCAACAACATGTTATCACCAACGGAGTTCAATTTCTTCTTGCTATGTACGGAGCCCCCAAAAAAACCACTTGCTTAGATAAGTTGCGATACACATCTTTCGTGAAAAATACGCGTAATAAAAAACAAGTCAACTTAGCTTCTCTTCCTCCAACCTCAGTAGCTGCTCATCAACATCTGTTTCGGGTATATTACCAAGTTCAAGTGTGGCTTGGTAATCAGCTGGACCCTAAAGACTGGGGTTGGAAGTTGATCGACAATACACTAGAGCCAGTTCAAACTTTACTTCCACCAGCACCTGAGAAACTTCTCAACACAATATTTTGCAACTGCAAGAAACGTTGTAGTGCAAAATGTGGTTGCAGAAAAGTTGGACTGTTTTGTTCCCTGGCATGCACACACTGTCAAGGCCGATCATGCTCGAATGTTGAGTCACCAACTCTTGAAGATTCGTTTGATACCGATCAGGAATCGCTATTGGGGCAGTTTACGTGTGAAATAGAACAAGAAGAAGAAGAAGAACAAGAGGATGAACAGGAAGAAGAAGGAGAAGAAGATCAAGAAGAAGAAGAAACAGAAATCTTGGACAGTTATGAATCAGACGACTAACTTTTTATTTTAAGTATTTTATTTAATTACACCGCCGTTGTTTTTGCCCACTATAATATATAATATTATTTTGCAATAGTTTTAAAACATATAAAATCTCAGCAGACCCGTGGAATAGGCCTACTGGGGAAACCACGTTAAAAAAAACGCGCTTTGTACACTACCTCATAGGTGGCGTGGAAACGTGTGCAAAATAGAGGGATTACGACTGATCCAACTTTTCGGAACGTTATATCTCCAAAATGGTGGCTTTTAGGAAAAAAATTATTGATATATTTTTTGTAGAGAATTTTGTGATCTACAATTTTGTACTGGGGTAATTTTGCGAAAAAACTCACCGTTTCGCTAAAAATCGCAAAAAACTCATTTTTTTGACCTTTGACCCCGTGCCAAATTTTTAGCACACCTCAGAACGATGAGGACTTTTGAGATTTTCTTTATAATGATGTTTTGAACAACTATGCCAATATTCAGCTTTATGGGAATTTATGTAAACTTGAATGTGTAAATAGACCGGACTATTCTAGACGGACTATATATAATCGTCCAGATACAATTCGTCTCATTCAGTTTGAAAATGTCGGAAACACTACGAAACTCGAGTCACTATATTCAGTAAATAAAAAGTAAAAGAAAACTAAGTAATTTCTTATTAAATTCCATTTTTAAAACGAATTATCACAGACTATCGGACTACTCCATCCAATATTTGTTCTTGACGTAGCTTTTAATCCTGAACATATTGACTATGTTTTGCCTTACCGCCTCAACAGTAGAGCGAGTTTTAAGAAAATTGAGCTTGGCGACACTTACGCTCATGATAGGAAACAATTAATATTCTATTCAGGAAATATTCTCGCCAAGACGTGGCAACCATGTTTCGTCAACCGGTAGACCAGATACGTACTAACCGAGCTGAAAAAGTTCTCACAGGTAAATGCACTAGGTACAGGAGCAAGATTCACATCCATTCAGGCAAATAAAAACGATTTTTTCTGCCTAGTAGGTACACATGTCATGATGGCATACCGGCGCGCTTCAATGGGGTGACTAGAGTTCAACGCAGTCAAGAAGATACCGTCCTCGTGGATTTTTTTTTCCTGATACTCAACGAGGAATTCTCGATTTGGTATGAATCTGTGGATGAATGCGCCAGATGATTCATCGTGGGTGAATCACGGATGTGTGGGCATGGGGTTGATGGTACCGATATGACACCGTCCAGTCCAACCTTTCAACAGGTAAGAGCACAATGACATTAAGAATCATTGAAATGATGCATAAATGTAACGCAAGAGGATTCAGGGATTATAGAAAAGATTTAAATAAAAACAGAGATTATAATGGGTTATCTATTTCGTTGTTCGGATTTCACAGCCCTGTTTCAATGGCATATATCGAACAGAACTGTGATCCGAAGCCTCATATGCTTAGTTGAAGTTTAGCCATTTAACAATATGGATCGTTTATCTACTGCTGAACGTGTGAAAACTTTCTACAAAAACAATGATTCTATAGTAAGTACGTTTAGTCTATTTCGAGCAGATTATGGTCGACATAATCGTCCATCTGAGCGTACACTCAGTAACACAGTGAAAAAATTCGAAGAGGCTGGATCCGTTACTTATGTCTTAAGGCCCATACATCATCGAAACACACGCTCAACCGAAAATATTAGGAGTACAAATAAGTTTCCGCCGTTTTTTAACACAAATTAAATATTTATTATAGAAGAACGGTTTTAAACGATGTGAGACTACTTGCTGAGTGACTTCTAATGTTAGAGCAAGTTCTTTTTGTGTTTGAGATGAATCTTCCTTCAATAATTGCTCCAATTCTACATCCTCGTAAATTTTTGGCCTCCCACTGCGATCTTCGTCTTCTACGTCGAAATCACCGTTTTTAAACTTTTGAAACCACTCTCGACACGTTCTCTTACTCAAAGCACCCTCACCACATGCTTCTACGAGCAATTAATGCGCCTCAGCAGCAGATTTCTTTAAATTAAAGAAGTAAACTACTATTTCCCGCAAATGACGCTTACTTGGCTCAAATTTTGACATTTTCAACTTATAAAAATTATATTTTACCAATATAAAATCAATGATATTAATAGGTTATGTTGTTCTTGAATGTCCAAACTATTTTTTAAGCCGGTTATCATCTGCGAAAGCTAACCGAAACTCCGTGCCGCGCCATCTACAATAAAACGGCGGAAACCTATTTGTACTCCTAATATTTCTACTGTAAGTGAAATTCTTGAAGAAGATCCAAATTTATCAATTCAACGGAGCGACGTTTTTGGCTTTATTGCAAGAAAAATTCCCCAGTACGAGTGATTTCTCGTTTCGGCGATGTGAATTCGCCACCAAGATCTTGTGAATTATGGCCTTTGAATTTTTTTTGTGGGGTTATACACAGCACCGTGTTTATGGCGATTATCCTCAGACTATTGACGATCTGAAAACCAACATCCGCAAAGTTATTGGTGAGATATTGCCCGAAATTTGCCGGCGCGTTGTAGAGTGCCCGCTCAATACATGGCGTGCCAGCTCCTCTCGAAGAATTATACTCAGCTCTGCTACAGCTTTCGATGTAGCATATGAGGGGGCGCGACAGGTAACAAACAATACCTCAAAGATTCGCCCTCACCAGGGTTAAGTAGGGCAGATTAACAGCGTCCGATGACCAACGTCCCCATGAGGAACGGTATCACTCTGGCTTCACAGGCACAGCTGCTACCACGCCTGTCTGAAGATTTTCAGGTGCGCAGACTCAGAACGAAACGCCGTATCTCAAATTAAGAGGTGGAAGCTCCCTCGCAACACTACATTTTCTTGAAGAGCTTCAGCGTCATCGAAAATTACCTCACAAGGGCCGAGTCCTGCAAGAGATCACGCGGAGGACATTTGATGTTGAATTCCTAATGGCAAGGTCCCAGCATTATATTGAAATGAAAATTTGATCGATATTCTAAATAAAAGAGTGTTTTGTTTACATTCAAATAAATTAATTCGGCTGATCTGTACTAAAAATCTTCATTAAGGAGTGTGAGCTATGGTAATAGAAAATTCTAGAAATCGAGACAGTGTAACATACGTTTGTATAACAATTCTATACTCAAACAAATTCGACAAAGTTTGGCAGAGGCAAATTGCAGACAAATATGTATCTATATGCGCTATACACATAGACATTAAGGTATTAATAAAACACTAGCGCCATCTAGAGTATGCAAAATACATACCAGACATACCTTTGCGAGTTAATTCAAGTGAAGAAATGTATTTCACGTTACTAACTCAGAAAAAACTTTCCTCATGATCAAATCAGACCATAATTTGCCGTAATGCTCGAGAATACATTTATTTACTTGAATTAACCCGCAAATGTATGTCTTGTATGTATTTTGCATACTCTGTAGGACAAGCGTAGTAGTGAACATTTATAAACTCACCTTCGGAAAGTTCCTGTAAATAAAGAAATAACAAACCAAAAGAAAATTGCGACACTGGATCTGAAAACTTTTTAGGAATAACCTCCTATGTGTTCTCATTTCAGATCCGATCCACACGAAATATAGCAAAATAATTGACCTATAGTACGCATAAATATGAGGTCGTTAATCATCGGCTTCAACATTATGACTATTATGAGCAACCAGACCGCGTTAATTGCCCTAATCGCACCTTATTGAATTGTAAACGCCAAACGAATTAAGAGGAATACGAATCTTTGGTCAGATCACCTAGACAAAAATGTCGCCAGACTTTTCCATTGTGGTTATGGGCTTAATTTAACACGGTAAATAAGCATGAATCATCATAGCGAGGAAACGGGAATTACGATACCAATCGCAATCGTTTTGTACGTTTTTTTTTGTTCATATTATCGGAATCATCGGATGTAATGACACACGCGCTGTATTTGTTTATGACGAGACAATCTTGTCTAAGTTGAATTAGGAATTATCATAAATTTCGGCCGTTTTTCTTGCAATGCTCGACTTAAACGTATCAATTGTCGTCGGCATATCCCCCCCTGTGATCTTTTCGTTCGATTGTAGCAGCTCATAATACACCACACATTGCAATAAAACAATTTCATCATTTGCACGTGGTGTTGGACGTTATATCTATCCTTGGTAATTTGCCAGAACATACTGAATAAAAGACAGCCAATTCGATAGATGTAGCTTCAAGAATATGGCCGCTATCAACTGTCAAAATTCGGAAGTTTCTATTAAGAGACACGTTACTAGCATTTGCGGCTCTACAAGTCATGGCTTAAGTATGAGGAAGTTTTCTAATGTTAGAAGTAGCTGTAGAAGTAATCAAGAGTACCTTTCACTCCTTGGAGTAACTCGGTGAGGAATATTTTGATGTGTATTCACGTGCACAGGTGACGCCGGTGTTTGGTAAAAGCTCTAGCGTTCCTGTGCGGGGTGAATGTATGCTTCGTTGCATTAAAGCTGGCACCGATGATGAATCCAACAAGATTCGAAACATGCATGCCTACTGCTATGTCCCGATAATCCATCTATTCAGTTCAATTCGAGTTGTTAACTGCACACAGATTTTTAATCCAGGTACTGATTTTGTAGATAGAGATAAGTAGTAAAATGGACAAATTAGAGGAAATTATATGATGTCTTATCATAGATTGATAATTTTAACGAATTGGATATCGACAATTAAATTTACGTCGTCAAAACTAGACCTTGGTCAATTAATTTTTTTTTTAATCAACAAAGAATCGTCAAAATGGAGTAATACAAATTAGTAGAATTAATTTATTAACCTTATTTTTTTGCCCATACGAGTTCATTGCTCATTATGTATGTATTTGAGCCCCTTTTTCCAATAATCACGAGCCGCCACTGGTTTGGGAGTAAATACCGCATTTAACACCCTCCACAAGTCCGCCAATGTTGCGGAAACTATGAAATTAATTATAAATCGACCGTTTCCTCATTCACATTCATATTTACCAATGACATAAAAATGGTATTTGACCTTTTTTCTAAAAAAGAAATATACGGCTTTTTTCCAAAGAGAATGAGAAAGTGTTTTAAAAAAAATATTGAACAAAATGTATTTCAAACCTTATTTTCAATTTATTTAATTGGAATAATAACTTATAAGCATTCAAAATAGTATCAAACTTTTTTTGAATCATTAATCCATGTGTTACACGTTTTGAAAACATGTATACACAATATTTTTGAAAATGAAACACGTCGCTACAACGTTTATTTCATGAATTGTATGAAAATATAGACCAATTCCTGAAATACATATGAAATTATGTCGAATATAAATAAATATTACGTTAATAACAGAACAATCACAATTCATAAAAACATTTAAATTATCTACAGCTAAAAGAGCCAAAAAAAACGCTCGGAAAAATGTGAAAGTATTCAAGAAATCAAGGGCAAATCCACTCCCAATCATTAATCCTTTTTCCACATGTTATAGAATGTAAGTTTTGAAATGATTTTCAAAAACTCACCTTTATAAATTAGTTTCTCTGAAATCGCCAAATTTCATCATAGGGCGATTGGGAAATTATCATGAGAATCTGCATGATCCATAGCATGAATATTGCACGTTTGAAACGGGGAAATTATTTAAAAATCACATTTCATTATTCGTTGATGAACAATCGTGTTATAAACGGATCATTTCATTACGGAAAATTTTTCGTGGAAGTTTCTGATATTTGGGAAATCATTGAACGTCAATACGTTTCTGTGATTTTACACTTTGACATTTTCATATCTTCCGAAATCGATCCTTGAGCCAAGGTTGCTATTTGACCCATTTTGCATTTGATCTACTACGAAATTGTCCAATCTTTTCCTTGTAGATTTAACCATTCTGATATAGCAGATGTGTCTAAATTTTTACAGGCAATTATGAGATATCCTGAAATAAAGCACCAATTAAACTGGAAAAAAATTAACAAACTGAATTATATGACTTGCACAATCTCTGGAATTTGTTTCTTGAGTATCTATTTGTTGAAACTTCTTGGAACAACATGAAAAGTATCCCAGGATAACGATTAACGAAATATAAATTACATTATGACAGGAGCGCATAGAAATTAAATCATTCATTCATCTGTCACATGCTCGTGTGTTAAATCGGAATCGCGAGTCGACTGTTTTTGATTTGAATTTGGTAGTTGTTGATAATATAGTTATCAAGTGAAAATGAAGGTGGAAGAAGTAAAAAGTACAGTAAAAACACAGCGAATAAGTGCACACAGTCATATCAAAGGACTTGGGCTAAATGAAGCTGGATTTGCTCTTCCAGCAGCCGCCGGGCTGGTGGGACAAGAGCAAGCTAGAGAGGTTAGTGAATCTATCACTCTAGTTTACTTTGGTACTTTTCTCTTATCTGAACAAAGTCATGATTGAAAAATGACATGTTTAATTATGATATACAGTATAGAAGGAGTATGTCTAGATATATATCCCCAGTGTACCTATTTAAACAACAAATTTTTCTCCAATATGATGTTCCGGAACATCAATAAGTACTTCTTGAAATAGGGGCCCTCTTTAGAATAGTCTTTATCGATTCAACTATTGCTATGGAGCTGGAATATCTGTTACCTGGTCAACGGATTTGTGTAACAATGTGTTACTAAGATATTGTGATCAATAATTCAAGCCGCAGCAAAACTTGTTGATTCATGTATACTACTATTATATACTGTTTTTCTGTTGAGCATTATGAATTATTTTAAAATTAAGTATTCTGTTATTAAATTATTTTTTCCAGATTCAATATTATCTCTGGAAAAAATTTTATTTTAAACTTAGTATATACATTTTTCAGGCTGCTGGTATTGTCGTTGACATGATTAAGAGTAAAAAAATGGCAGGAAGGGCAGTGTTGTTAGCCGGACCTCCAGGCACTGGCAAAACTGCCATAGCATTGGCCATAGCACAAGAATTGGGGACTAAAGTACCTTTCTGTCCCATGGTAGGTTCTGAAGTCTACAGTTCAGAAATTAAAAAGACTGAAGTTCTCATGGAAAATTTCCGCCGAGCAATTGGTCTTCGAATAAGGGAAACAAAAGAAGTATATGAGGGTGAAGTGAGCGAATTGACTCCTGTAGAAACGGAGAATCCAACTGGCGGTAAGTAGAGCAATCTTAAAAGACCTTTTTTCTCATTTTTTCATCATAATATTTTAGGTTATGGCAAAACAGTCAGTCACGTTATTATCGGTTTGAGAACTGCAAAAGGTAGCAAACAACTGAAATTAGATCCAAGTATTTATGATGCCCTGCAGAAAGAGAAAGTTGAAATTGGGGATGTTATTTATATAGAAGCTAACAGTGGCGCTGTGAAAAGGCAAGGTAGATCTGACGCTTTTGCGACTGAATTTGATTTAGAGGCTGAGGAATACGTTCCCCTACCTAAAGGAGATGTTCATAAAAAGAAGGAAGTAGTACAGGTAAGTGTATTAAGCAATCTCTTTTTAAGTATTGTTACTCATTCGTCTTAAGTGAATAGTAAATACTGATTTACTAGGAATATTGAAACTTTTGATCAAGTTATTTATGTTGGTTATGTTATTAATTTTTCCTGAAGTGACATTGAAATCGTATAAAAATAAGTTGTGAAATATGTGAAGATGTAACATTTTTCTTGGTTAGGATGTTACTCTACACGATCTAGATGCAGCAAATGCAAAACCCCAAGGTGGTCAGGACGTTCTGTCAATGATGGGTCAACTTCTCAGGCACAAGAGGACAGAAATAACCGATAAACTAAGACAAGAAATTAATAAGATTGTGGACAAATACATTGATCAGGGAATAGCGGAATTGGTGCCCGGTGTATTATTCATCGATGAAGTTCATATGCTGGACATTGAAACTTTTACCTACCTCCACAGGGCTTTGGAAAGCTCAATTGCTCCAATCGTTATTTTTGCAACTAATAGAGGAAGATGTGTTATACGAGGGACTGAAGATATTGTATCGCCGCATGGTGTTCCTTTGGATTTGTTAGATAGGTAAGTATTCAATGGATTTATTCTTTGATTCAGATTTTATTGACATTGATTTTCATAAATTTTTTGTATCAGTTTGCAGAGATTATTTGAGATATATTAACAAAGTTTGAAGTCCTCACAAAAAATTAAAATCTGTGGTAAATAAATATAAATGACACTTTTAAAGTAATAGGGGGGTCGGAAAGTAATGCCGTTTGTATGCATGTGGATATTTGATTGTCATTTGTCAGCTCATTGTGTACTTGTAATGTCAAAGACATTTTAAGGTTATTCTGATTTGTTCACTTCTAAATAATCATATTTTAGACTTTTTTTGCGATTTGGGGTGGAATAGCCAGCCAAATACCAGAAGAGCATATCTTGCACATAATGCTTTTTGAGTGTCGCAAGGATAGTAATAATAATAATAATAATAGTGCCTTTATTCATACATTTTCAATATATAAACATAGGGCGAAGTCTAGCTTAAAGCTACTCCACTCAACCCTGAAAAAAAAAAAACGAAAAGGGAAAAAAAACAAAAGGATAGAAACGAAAATAAGCGAAAAAAAAAATAAAATTAACGAATCAATTCCTTTGTGAGTAAACAAAACATATTTCATATTCATAAAATTTTCTTAATTTATAATTGGCTCGTCAAGAATTTTGACTTGAAAATTTTTCTCAGTGAGCCCAAAGAAACGCCTTCACACGAAACTAAAAATTCATTATGTAACTTCACCGCATTGAAGGTGAAGGAGCGCTGAAACATGTCCACGCAATGAACATCACGTCTAAAAATTAGCTTTTCCCTCAAATACGGTGGAAGACAAGAACGTAAAATTCGATGAACCATAATCGCAAGGTGGAGCCGGAAAACATTCTCAACCCTAAGCCATCCCAAGCTGTTAATTCTGGTCCTTATTCCACTGTCATATTTCCTCAAACCGAAAACAAACCGGCAGCATGAATTCTGCATTTTCTGTAGTCTGCGCCTCTGCACGGAATCAAGGCAAGGGTAAAAAACCGTTAATCCATAGTTTAGTTTGGACAAAACGAGAGTCTCACAGAGATACTTGCATGACTGAAAATCCAAACAATATCTCTGCCGATACAAAAGGCGCAATGCAAGGAAAGAATTCCTCAACAGCAACGAGACATGCTCCCTGAATCTCAACTGGCAATCGAAAAAGATTCCCAGGTTTCTACAGCAGGTGGAGGACGGAATTCTTTCACCGCCCATCTTGATCTCAACCACACCCTGAAATGTCCTGGGAAAAAAGCATATATAAAAACATTTTTTAACATTTATCTTCAAATTATTCATTTGGGAATAACGCATAATTAAGTCTAAATCCTCATTCAACCGCTCGACAGCCTGAGAAACAGAGGAGGGATGAAAAGAGAGGCGAACCTGAGTGTCATCACAATAAAAATGGGTGGATGCGAATCTGACCACTTTATGCATGTCAGCCACATATATAAGGAAAAGCAGAGGGCCAAGAACAGATCTTTGTGGCACCCCTGAAGTTATAGGGCAATAATCTGAATATGTATCACGCAATTTAACGCACTGATGCCTATGAAAAAGGTAAGACTTGAAAAATCTCAGAGCAGTTTCATCAAAACCAATATAAGTTAATTTAGCACAAAGCAGCTCATGGTCCAGGGTATCGAATGCCTTTGCGAAATCCAATAAGGTGAGAATTGAGGCATGTCCCCCATCCAAAGATCGCAAAATATCATCAGTGATGTTCAGCAGAAGAGTGGTAGTACTGTAACCCCCCCTGAAACCCGACTGCCGCGCAGTGAGAATTCCATTGTCGGTGACGTATTTATAAACCTGAAGAAACAATATCCTCTCCAGAACCTTTGACAGAGCTGGTAGCACACTTATCGGACGAAAATCAGATAAGCTCTCAGGAATAGGGATCTTAGGTATAGGATTCACAATAGAGTACTTCCAATCATACGGATAATAACCAGACTCAATGCAAACATTAACAATTTGCGTCATGAAGGGCAGAGTAACACCGAGGGATAATTTAAGCATTCTAGCAGATATACAATCAATCCCCAGAGCGTTCGAACGAAGATCCAAGACAACTGATTTTATCTCGTCTATAGTCGCAAACCCGATCGAAAATTTTTTATTGGCATCAAATCTGTTCGAGCTATAATAACTGGTTCTCTCCGGGCAAGAATTGGAAGGACTAAAAACCGACCGAAAATAGTCATTGAATTCATGAGGGTCAGAAAAGCGTTCAGGCACAGAATTCTGTGAACAAGGATGCAATGTCCTGAAGGATTTCCAAAAAAATCCGGAACCCCGAGATCCGGCCTGGGACATGAAACCGCGTCTCTCCCTTCGCACAGCAGAAGTAACAACATTTCGCAGATGAGTATAATAACTGTAATCAGCTAAGTTCTTAGTAACGCAACAGTTGCGACCAAAAACATTTGCGTTGTTTATCCAAGTGAATTAGACGTTCGTGAATGCCACAGATGGTTCTCTAGGTTCAGATCCGGTAATTAAGATTTCTCTGACTCCTACCGATCAAGAAGACCAACAACATTAGACAACGACATGCTAAGGGCAGAAGTGGAAGCAAATCCATGTCAGACAATCGAAGAATTCTCAACCATCCTTAACCAACCTTGGTCGACCATCTAACAACATTTGAAACAGATTAGAAACTTAAGCAGAGCAGGTGTTTGGGTCCCCCATAATCTGTCCAAAGAGAATAAAGCCAACCGATCCATCACATTCAACGTATTGCTTCAATGGCCCCATACAGAACCCCTTTTTGATCGCTTGATTACTGGAGACGAAAATGGGTCCTATATGATAATCAAAAACGCGAAAGGCAGTGGCTCTCTCCAAATGAATCACCACGAAGTACTGCGAAGCCTGGTTTACATCCGAAAAAGGCGCTTCTGTGTTTGGTGGAGTATACGTGGAATTGTTCATTTTGAAGTGTTGAAACCTGAGCAAATTGCTAATGCAGTTCTTCACTGTGAACAATTGGATCGAGTGAACCAATCTTTAATCTAAAAGTATCTGGCGATTGTCAACACAAAAGGAGTTATTCTGCAACAAGACAATGCAAGACGAACCTTGGAAAAAATTAATGAATTTGAATCGTTATTGGCCCGAAATTACAGCCTCAGATTTTCATTTATTTCAATCTGTACAACATTTTCTTAGTGGCAAAAAATTTTTTGATTTGAAGCTTATTCTTGACACATAAGTTATTGTTTGTTGCTGTGGATCGCAAATTTTTTTTTATCCATGTGACAGGTGTTGGCGAACTAAATATCTCATTTCCAAATATTTATATACTTTTTTAAATAAACTCCATTATCCAGGTGTTATCAATCAGCATAATTCTGTGCTCTTACAGGTTACTCATAATCCGAACCCTTCCATATGCCAAAAACGAGGTAGAACAAATATTAAAGCTCAGGGCTGGCACAGAAGGTTTGGAAATTGATCAAGAAGCCCTCTCAATAATGGCGGAAATTGGTACTCAATCCACCCTTCGTTATGCAGTCCAACTTCTGACGCCTGCCTCATTAACGGCAAAGACAAATGGAAGGCCTAATATAATCAAAGAAGATGTCGAAGAAGTAAATTCCCTGTTTTTGGACGCGAAGTCCTCTGCTAAAATTTTATCTGCACAAAAAGATAAATTCATGATGTGATCATGAAATCTGATAAATATTGCACTTTGCGATTTTTGAATTGTGATTTCCTCATTGTGTTAATGATGTTTGTATTGAGTATGATTGGAAGTGTATTTTAAGGTTATAAATAGTCTTATAACAATTTGTAACAGTGTTTTATTTAGATACTGAATTGTTTCAGCCGTTACTATTTGGTAGTTGATCATAATTAAAACAAATTGTAAAAATTACTATGTTTTACTACCAAAAAAGATATATTACACATTTTCTTGTGACTCGAGTTTCGGGAAATGAACTATCCCATCATCAGACAACTGAAGACCTAACAGTGGTACAGAGGTATTTAAACAAAAGTGATAAATATTTTGAATATTTCAATAGATTCTAGATAACACCTAATAGTGGTACAGAGGTTTACAAGCGGAACGTGATAAAAAGGAGGGGCCTTCTAACAGATATCGGAATGTCGGCAATCGACAAAGAAGGTTATTAAACAGATGGTACCCATTTTAATATCTCAAATAATTTTTGGGGTTAAATAGCTCCGTACAGTCATTCATTATTTTTACATTATTTTGTTGTATATCTCAAATATTTGAATTTCAATAATCAAGTTTCTTTTCTTTTGAATCTAGATGTAAAATTTTTCTCAAGATTTTTTTTTTGTCGAAAGGAATTACTGTTTTCTAAAGAATGAGTGGCAAAAGTTGAATTTTTGTTTACTTTCGTTAAATTCATTTTATGTTCGTTGAAAAAGGTTTTAAACAGATGTTACTTTTTAAATATCTCAAATATTTTCGATTTACATAGCTCCGTACAGTCATTCATTATTTTTACATTATTGTTATTGTGAACTAATTTAAAAATTTCAACAGATTCTAGATAATCGAGTTTCTTCCCTTTTGATTCTACATGTAAAATTTTAAGATTATCTATTGTGGGAAAGGAATGACAGTTTTCTAGACAATGAGTGGCAAAAGTAGAATTTTGTTTATTTTTTATGACTCATTTTATGTTCGTTGAACCTCGTCTTGATGGAACGTCCTGTTTGGCCTATATATTTATTACTGCACGTAAGACAAGATAACTCATAAACTCCTGATTTGTGTATGTTTGGAGTAGGGTCCTTTGCGTTAAATAATACCGATGATAATTTGTTTTGCGTTTTGAAGGCAATATTGACATCTGATTTTGACAAACTATTGGCCACTTTTTGACTTATGCTACCAAAGTACGACAGAGAAATGAATTTTTTATTTTCTTTGATTTTTATGATGGGATACATTTGGCTCATAGTTGTTTTAGATAGTTTCTGTCGAATAAGATTATCTATTATATTGGGAATTGCTTCAGCCGTTACTATTTGGTAGTTGATCATAATTGAAACACAATAGATTGGAGTTACTATGTATTTACTACCAAGGTTTTTTATTATTTTTGGTTCACATGTTACCGCGGTTTCGAACGATGACCGTTCATCTTCAGACGTAACAGAGGACTAAAGCACTAGTTACAGATTCAGTTTTGAAGTAATGTTCCATTTGGTACAAAAACTGTATAACAGATGTTACAAATTATTCAGAATAAATATTTCCAGTGAAAAGCAATAACAAGGATTACAGAGGTGTTATGGGTTTTTATGATGGTACATGAACAATTCCTTTTTCAACAGGTAGCAAGTAAGAAATAGCAGAAAATAATTATGTGCAAATGTCGGTACCTTTTGAAGCTATTTCGGTTACTTAAAAACATTAAATATTTTTGATTTACACAGATCAGTCTGGTCGTTCATAATATAATGTTGATGATATCGATATAATGAACGACCAGACTGATCTGTGTAAATCAAAAATATTTAATGTTTTTAAGTAACCGAAATAGCTTCAAAAGGTACCGACATTTGCACATAATTATTTTCTGCTATTTCTTACTTGCTACCTGTTGAAAAAGGAATTGTTCATGTACCATCATAAAAACCCATAACACCTCTGTAATCCTTGTTATTGCTTTTCACTGGAAATATTTATTCTGAATAATTTGTAACATCTGTTATACAGTTTTTGTACCAAATGGAACATTACTTCAAAACTGAATCTGTAACTAGTGCTTTAGTCCTCTGTTACGTCTGAAGATGAACGGTCATCGTTCGAAACCGCGGTAACATGTGAACCAAAAATAATAAAAAACCTTGGTAGTAAATACATAGTAACTCCAATCTATTGTGTTTCAATTATTATATTGGGGTTGAAACCGTTGTTCGCGGCTATTGATTTTATAGTTTGGACTTCAGCTTCGCGGTCATTTTTTGATAAGGGTAATGCGAAGACTCTATGGATCATCGATTGATATGCTGACATTTTTTGTGAATATGGGTGATTGGAATCAATAGGAATACATATATCAGTGGATGTGGGTTTTCTGAACACGTTGAATTCTATTTTTCTATTTGAGTGTGATATCGAGAGATCCAAAAATGTGATACCGTTCTTCGATTCTTTTTCTAATTTGAATTTAATTTTTGGCTGAATATTATTCAAAAATTGACTCAGTTGTCTGGATGTTCCGGAGATACACGTGAGTGTTTTATTTGATATATTAGAAAATAGTCTCACTTATATCTGAACTAACAAGAAAAAAAACTTAAAAAGCTCTTTCATTATTTACCTTCATCTCTAGTGTTCTTCATTTTTTCAATGCAAGTCAATTGCTTCAATACACTTTTTACACGCTTGTTCTAGGGAACAGCGTGCCCTCGTTTTGCCAAATGTCCTTCATTCAACTTTGAGCCGAAAATGGTGTCAAACGACTAAGTTGAACTCACTGATGAGGAATCTGACCTCAAAAGTAATTTCAGAAAATAAATAACAATTTGATGAGCTCCATATTGAATAATAGGAAAGGATTGAAAAAACAATACATTACTTTCAGCAAGTATATTTTGTACAGCACACTTATAAGCGGAACAACATGTACATCTTATGTGCATTTGAGGTACTTAACATACAGTGTGTGCCATATTAGCCTATCTAGTAAATAAAAAATTAATCATTATCTTTTCAGAGATTAACTCTCATTAGTAGAGAAAGAAAAACCATTTAGATAGCAGTCTTTTAATTAGAACAAAAATTAGGTGCAACTATTGATAACTGTTCATCATACTAGAGAAAACTCTAATTCCATATAAAACTGAGCACTTTTTCTAGTCTCAACAAGGGTCAACTAAAACTCATGACTAAAAATTAAAAAAATTAATAATTAATGCTTAACCATCATCTTCTTAAAAGATACTGAGTGAATTCTGAAAACAGAATTATAAAGTCGTTTTATTCAACCAACTGATCAAAATAAATTACAGTTGAGATAGATACAGAATAATTTTGTGGCTACGGGCCTGAAGACCAAACACTTAGGAATATTTCATGAATTTTTTAAGCGAACAAAAATCATATTCTTTTAAGTTAGTTATATGATTCTGTAAGTCTACAGCCGTGCCACTGTTGTATACATATATTCATTTAAGTTTTTAACTGTAGGTTAGACTTTGTGGAACTCCGTTGACCGTTTTTGACTTCAGGACATCGTTTTCATAGGACATGATCGTTTCTTTTCCATTTTCATAGACTCTGAAACAAAATGGAATAATAGTATCAGAAAATTATGCTTCAAATAGATTTTATCTTAATTAAAAGAAAAGTGATGGATCTTTCAATACACTGCTGAGCATAAAATTAGGGTCATCCCATAATTTGCATTTATTTTGAGAAACCTTTAATTTTTTGTTATAATATATTTGCATTATAGGATGATTTTGTCGTTATTACTTGATTAAAAACTTGTTGATTTTTTAAAGTTCATTTTGACAATGATGAACACTAAAAATTTAATTGGATATGCATTTAGGTCAAATAAAAAAAAAATTAAGAACTTCAGTAGCGAATATTCTCTTCTGTAGGAAAGATAACAGCTTACAAGTGATGAGGCATGCTTCAGAGCAGGTTTTTTATCACATATTGTGCATTCCTGAAACAGTATGTTGCGAAGCTCTCTAAAACTTCTGGGAGTCAGCACAAGTAAACGTCTTTCAATTTTATCCTAAACAAGATCTATCAGATTTAAATCTGGACTTCGAATAGGCCAAACAAATTTTATGATTTGAAACTGGTCAAGATAGTAACTATCAGAGCAGTGGTCATTATCATGCATGAAGGCTGAATGCGTCTTTTCCAAGTTTATGGTTTAACAGGGTATTCTTGAACCTCTGCCAGGTACCTATAGATAGTCAAAGTACAATTTTGGATAAAGACTTAACTCTTTTGGCCTCGCAGTGGATGTCGATGGTTCGCCTGGGTTCGTACTTGTTTTACTACGCTTAGGAATACATACTATTAACTGCGTCATATTCAACTGATTCGCGAGTTCTTGTTGAGTTTGAGCATCATCTTCATTCAATAAGGCTTGCAATTTGTTGCCTACGAACTTTTTCAGTGATTTACTACGCTCTTCGTTTCTCACGTTGAAATCACCGCTTTTGAACCACTCGAAACACTGTGGTTGTTGTGTTAAAAATCTTCGTCAGTTGTTAGAGAGCTGCAGAAACTGATGGCTAGCATACTTCTTCCTACACGTGGTAAAACCAACTGACTTAAATTGATCCAAAAGAAAAAAAACTCAAACGATATAATTTTCTACATAAAGGGTTTTCGAAAATATTATCTCCAAATATTGAATACTTACTTTTTCGTGGTTATTTTCTTCCCATTCATGAATTTGGTTGAAGTGGAAGTTCTCTTCACATTTGTCGCGTGACCATTCGCCACTGTACTATCAAAATTGAAGGAGCTGAAGCCAGAACCGCCGCTGAAGAAATCGTCCATCATGCCGCCGCCCAGTGACAGTCCGAAGGGGCTGAAGAAGTGTGAGGAAATTGCGGAGCTGGGATGTGAGTTTCTGTTCCTTCTAGAACCACGACTGTGTCCATTATCGTGGAACTCTGCCAAAAAATTATTATCAGCAAGATAAAATTATCAATATGAAACAATGAATTATCATGATCAGGACAAAGGCGATTGTCTACTGACTTTAATTCCGAACAAATACATTATCAGAATAAACCATTTCAACGAAAAACGCTTCTATAAAATGTTGCCGGGTGCAGAGATAGAAGCCCTTCAATTCGAATTCGATTCAGAGCAATTAAGTCCGGATCTGTTAGTTCTGACGGCACACAGTTCAAAGAGGTTTAAAAAAATTTTAACTTGCCTTTTCCCAAAATGTAACTAAATAAATTGTATCTGGTGTTTTTTTAGAGTGATAGAACTTTCGATAGGGATAACTGTGATTTAACAGAAGGCAGAAGCCATATTGTTTTGACATTTCTGTTCGGTAAGCATTGACAAATTTTCTGTGCATCCACCACATGGAAAATTTTGCGTAAAGATCTTGGTCTACACCCATACAAGATCCAACTGGTCCAAGAACTAAAGCCACTTGACCATAATAAGCGTTGTTTGTGTGGAGATTGGGCCCTAATAGCTTGAAGGTGATCCTTTTTTTTTATCATAGAATTGTGTTTAGTGATGAAGCTCATTTCTGGTTGAACGGCTATGTAAAGAAGCGAAATTGCCGTATATGGAGTGAAAACGATCCTCAAGAAGTTCTGCAGGTTCCATAGAATCCTCAAAAATGCACTGTATGGTGTGCTTTACACACTGGAGGCACCATCGGTCCATATTTTTTAAAACGATGCTGGAGCTAATGTTACAGTGAATGGTGGTCGTTACAGATCGATGATCAATGATTATTTGTTTCAAAATTTGAATGGTATCGACCCAGAAGTGTTTTGGTTCCAACAAGATGACGCTACACCTCATGCAGTTACCGTAACAATTGATTTATTGAAAGAAAGATTTGGCGATAACATTATTTCGAGAAATGGTCCAATTAATTGGCCTCCAAGATTATGCGACATAACTGCACTGGATTATTTTTTGAGGTTATGTCAAGTCAATGGTTTATGCTGATAAACCAGAAACAATAGACGCTTTGGAAGCCAAGATAGCTCGGACATATGCCTGAAATTATATAGTATGGCCAGTCGTGGCGGTCATTTGAATGATATTGTTCTCCATTCGTTAATGTCAAGGTTCGACCTTTCTAATAAACTCATAACTTTGAAAGAATATTCATTAGTTTTTTATTTATAGCCGATCAATAAATATCGACCACTGACTTATCCATTTCTATTATATCCAAATTTAACCTTTTTTATCTACTTTTTAAAAGTCGCTTACCACCAAAGAGATCAGCAAATGGGGAACCTCCAAAGAATTCCCTGAACACATCCTCCGGATCTCTGAATGTGAAGAAACCAAAACCACCGAATGGATCGAAGTCTTCTTCGTGCCTGCTCCTACCTCTATGACCTCCATTTATCAAACCTTCTTTTCCGTATTGGTCGTACATACGTCTCTTTTTCTCTGTAATAAAAAAAAAATCATTATGAAATATTTCAACACATCAAAACAATGGATTGTTCGGTTGGAGTCCAAAAGCAAATCCAATGAAAAAACTTAAAAGTGTGGTTCTTAGAGAGCTGATTAAGGGCCAGCAGAGCGATGATTCGAGATCTTCAATGTTATCATTCGTAATTCCTCAACCAAAAGCTTGAATAATGAAATAACAATCCTATACTCAAACAAACTTGACAAGGTTTTGTTGATCACAGAGGCAAGTTGCAGACAGAGTTTGTTTGAGGTATAGAATTGTTATACAGATGTATGTTACATTGTCTCGATTTCTAGAACTTTCTATTGCCATAGCTCATACTCCTTATTAATGACTAAATAGCAATGATTGAAACTGTTTATTTAATGAGATACGTTAGATTTTTTTTTCTTTTGAACGGTTAATTTCATCGCCAAAATATAAGAAACCATTTTTATAGAGCATTTAATATCCAACAAAAATTTGTTTTGCGAATTTTGTGAAAGTCATTTATTGTCGAGTTATAACATTCATAAACAAAAATGAAATTTGTCTTAAAATAATCAAAATTAAATCCTTAACATCTTTCAAATGGTGAGGTTTACGGAAAAAATATAAGATACCTTTTTTGTAGAGCATTAAATTTCCTAAAAAATTCTCCTGGAATATTTTTCTGTTCAAACGATAAATGATGAGGTATGAATTTTTTTCTATTGGACTCAGAAAAAAATACAAAACTGCGATGCGGAGGATCTTCCTATTAAAATTAAGAGCTTATGCTTGGTGAGAATTTTTTTAAGGTGTCTTAGCAACCCATTTTTCCGTGTCACTTGTAAAAAAAATTATCGATTTTTTTGACCCACCCTAACACAGATGTATGTTACACTGTCTCGATTTGTAGAACTTTCTATAATATTACCATACCTCATACTCCTTTTAATGATTTTTGGTACAGACCAGCCGAATTAATTTATTTGAATATGAATTTGCTAATTATTACTATTATGGAAAATTATGGTGTGATTTGAGTATAAGGAAAGCTTTTTCTGCGTTAGTAACGTGAAAATATCGAGAATAAAATTCTTTATATACACACATCGTCAAAAGTCTTGGCTCCCCTAGGTTTCTCGAAAAATAAACAATCTATGTTCTTGAAATGAGATGAATATTTTCCTCTGCAATATATTTGATAGAAAATCTTTGTTTGTTACACTTTGCTTTATGCAGGATGAGACAAAACTTATCGATTATTTATTTTTGATCAATGATATTAGGAGGACAAATAATCTTCCGCCGTTTTTTAACGTTTTTTGTTTATGAATCATTCCTAATGATTTTAAACGATGTGAGAGTGCTTGCTGAGTGACTTCTTATTTTAGAGCAAGTTCTTTTTGTGTTTAAGATGAATCTTCCTCCAATTCTACATCCTCGTAAATTTTTGGCCTTCCACTGCGATATTTGTCTTCTACGTCGAAATCGTCGTTTTTAAACTTTTGAAACCACTCTCGACACGTTCTCTCACTCAAAGCACCCTCACCATATGCTTCTACCAGCAATTGATGCGCCTCAGCAGCAGATTTCTTTAAATTAAAGAAGTAAACTAATATTTCCCGCAAATGACGCTTACTTGGCTCAAATTTTGACATTTTCAACTTATAAAAATTATATTTTACCAATATAAAATCAATGATATTAATAGGTTATGTTGTTCTTGAATGTCCAAACTATTTTTTAAGCCGGTTATCATCTGCGAAAGCTAACCGAAACTCCGTGCGGCGCCATCTACAATAAAACGGCGGAAACTTATTTGTACTCCTAATACATTATATATTGAAACTATATATTATACAAAAACTATCAAATTGATATCCTTATATATAATCATTATAAAATATTTGTCAATGTCTCGGAAAAAACCTTTTTACATCCCGACTTGAAATGTATTAATACAAATGTATTAACCAAAAACTATATAAGTATGTATATTAACATACAAATACAAGAAAATCCACTATTCCAAAATTATCATCAGAAATGTATTGAATTCAGATTCAAATATATAACAAGATCAAAATTCAACTTACCAAAATAAGATTCAAGTCGGGATGTAAAAAGGTTTTTTCCGAGACATTGAAAAATATTTTATATTGATTATATATAAGGATATCAATTTGATAGTTTTTGTATTTAGTTTCAATATATAATGTAGAAGTTAGAATATATAATTCTGAATTTAAAGTCATTTGAATTTTATTTCTATCAAGTATTGACTCACATTAAAATTAATCTCTTTTAAAACTATTAATTCTTTAGGCAGCTTAATAAAAAATAATGAAGACGTCATTCCTAAAAACAATAAATCAGGAGTTTACAAGTTAACATGTAGTGATTGCCCATGTGTATATGTGGGACAGGCCGTTCATTCCAAACAAGGATACGAGAACATGAAAAATGTTACATTAATAATAAACCGAATTCAACTTATGCCAACCATTTGTTAGAGACTGGCCATAATTTTAATATGAACTATGAAATATTACATATCGAAAACAAAAGTCAGAAACTACATCTGTTAGAAACTTTAGAGATCAATAGATATAATAAAAGACAAATTTTATTGAATGATCAAATAGATTTAAACAGATCCCCCCTACTTAATATTTTTCATTAATTGTATACCATATCTTTCCACCCCTCTATTTTTTGTACCAGAGCTGTGTATTTAAGGTCATGTTTTGCATTGTATACCTCAGTTTAAAAACTCATCTGATGAAGTCATGGTATGACGAAACAATTGTCGTGTAAATCAGTAAAATAGCGGAAGTTAACATTTGTTTTTCTTATATGAAGATGAATTTCCGTCAAGTAAAGACCGAGACAATCAAAAAGATAATACCGAACATTATACCCTCCCCAGCACATTATTATTAATCCGCCTTGAAAGGGCACAACTTCTGGGGCGAAATTTACTCTCTCTAGTCTTCTTGGATCTCTCTAAACCCTTTCTCATCGACTATCACTTTGTAAACTTTATTATAAATTATTATTATTATAAATGGAGTTCAGAAATTCTAGAAATTTATGAATTTGTCGGTCTGTAGCGAGTACAAAGATTGTTTATGGAAAGACGAAGTAGAGGACGCCCAAAATAGATATCAATTATTTAACATTTCGTTCTTTCCCTTTCTCAATCTTGCAATTATCGTGTCATTGAATATGCACATACGTCTAGCGGTTCGCATAAACAATTGTCATGTTAAGTAACACCAATCAAGTAGAACAAAATTGATACAGATACAGAGAGCGTGGCGCTATCTCGGTTATTGTTCAATCGATTAATACACTTCACTCAGATTCGATTCTTGAGATTATTAGGTCATTTCCCACGTCGACCGATTAAACGGGGAACGGGTTTTACGTATTTAACGTTACATAATTGAAAGTGCAAGTGTCAAGTTTTACAGCGTGCCCAATTAAGATCTCGGTTTAGATTGAATAATATCTGGAATCGAGATCTTTTGTTTTCGGGCGGTTGCACAAACTAGGGAGTATTGCCGTAAAGAAATAGTTACTGTATAGCGATTGAAAATATTCAGTTGGTAGTTTGATTATAATTTATGGTTTGAATTTTTCGTAATACATTTTAGAATCATGGACGAGAATGGTGTAAGACCGATTTTCCGGGTTTCACATCTGCAGAATGGCCGCCCTACTCGCCAGATCTCAACCAAATAGACTACAGCGTGTAGTCGATTTTGGAGCTCAGAGCGTGTGCTAAACACTACAAAAGATTGGAGTCGCTTAAGCAATCCCTTCGCCGGCAATGGTACCGATTAACCCCCGAAGAGCTGCGGCCCGTTTCCGATAATTTCAAGAAGCGTCTGAAGCTATGTATCGCCGCCAAAGGAAGCCTCTACGAAATCGCTTAAATATATTATAACCAAATGTTTGTATTATTATTATTCGTTGTTTTGTTCAATTTCTTTTGTTTAATAAAGTTAAATGGAAAAAAGTTTGTCCGAGGTTTTTTGTCACCCTATATTTTTGTAATTATGTAACTTTTTATTGTGTTTCATAGTTTTTTCTTCGATGATGTCCTTCACATATGGCACATATGGTCTTCGTGTAAGGTTCAATTAGTACCATGGGGCATTTGTAATCATCTCTAGAATCTTTGACTGGCTTCTCTGGATTATAGCCATGTTTGACTTGCTTGTGCATCCCCACAATTCTATGTCATATACCCATATTAGTCTAATGACAGCTTTGTATAGTAAAAGTGAGCTTTTCAACGACAAATTGTACCTTCTTCTCTAGTATATATCTTTGACTCTCAAATCAATTTGTTTCCATTCTTGCAAACAATGATCTCTTCTCAGTGTGAAGTCCACTTTTGTAGTCTCATTAATTTTGATTCTGCTCTTCCGCGGCCATTTTTCAATTTGATTCAGATGTTAGATAGCTCAACTCATGCTGGATCTTTACGCCTGGCAAGGATAGCTGTATCATCAGTAAATATCCCCTAGACGGTGTGGCTGGTTGTAAGCAGTTTTGCTGTATAAAGTAGATATAGAAATCACCTAGCATCCTACTCAATGGTACTCCAGATGATATTGGATAATTTCCTAAATCTAAACTCTTTGTCACTCAGATAAGGCTTCTCAAACTGGGGAGAAACTTGATTTTGAAAAACAAACTTGGACGCCAGAGCTTATCCAATGCCTGAGTAACATCCAAGAATGCAGATGGGCAGTACTCTTGGTGTTCTAAGCCTTGACTGACCTGATGGTTCGATGATTTTGGTGTAGGGCGGAATGTTCTGTTGTGAATCCGAGCTGGTGCAGTGGTATCCATTCCTATGTGCATCAAAAACTCTTTCATGATTTTTGAGGTAACAGAAAGTAAACTAATAAGACGATATGAAATAACCTTGCTTTGATCTTTTCTTGATTTGGGAATGAGGATTATCTCTGCAAATTTTCGCTGGTTTTGCCGATAATTCTGTTTCAGTATGGCATTGAAAATGTGGGTTAGCAACACTACAGGTATTATTATTTATGGCGAGCGGGCGTCTGTCCATCCAGTTTTTGGATAAAACCGATAATCTCGTTCAGGGGTGATTTTTTAGTTTGCAGTGGGCTATAAAAGCCTGGCCAAAGACCTCGAATCTGATGCGACTCACCGCTGGGCATTCTGAGACGATGTACACGGCTGTTTCAGTGTCCTCAAGATACAGCCTGCATTCATCGTCTTCAGCCAGACCGATTTTATGCAAATGCAAATGACAGTGACCTGTCATAATTCCGCAAAGTGTTCTTAGTTTGGCCATATCCAGACCTAGCGCTAGGTTCGCCATCTTTTTGTTCAAAGCTGTTCCAAGGAACACCTTCGAATGTTTCAGGCCAGAATGGCTCCGCCAGAAAGACTCTAGCCTTGAGTTCATTCTGCCTGTTATCGCCTCGTTAGCCACGTCATGTGGTATTCCCAGGAATGGTTCCGGTCCTACCAGAGGCAGCGCAGCTCCAGCAAACGCCAGCCGATCTGCCTCCTCGTTACCCAAATAGTTTGAGTGGCTCGGTATCCAAACCAGAGTGACTCTGTTATACATACAGAGCATGTTTAATGCTCCAGACTGTTCTCGAGGTACTAGAGCTGGATTCCAGAGTTTTCAGTACTGACTGACTATCAGTAAATATTTTGATTTTGCCGTAATAGATTTGCCGTTTTATCAGCAGTTCTGCCGCGGTCTCAATGGCAAATATTTCTGCCTGGAATATGGTTGCGTTTTGACCGAGACTCAATGAGATGATGATTCTCGGTTTGCTCCCATAGCATTGGGTCCTCAATAGAAGCTCAGCATGCTGAGTCCATTCGTCCCGGCTGGGGATTATTACATTGAAATGCCGTTCTTGGCTCGTGACTTTTGACGTTAGATCCGAGGGCATCGATAGGGTGCTGTTCGTTAAAAGCTCGTCCAGCAGTCCTGGTATATACTACAGGTAACTCTCTAAGCACATTTGGACTTCATCCATTCCCAGTCATTTTCGAAGATTCACGTATATTATTTCATTTTCGACCTCAGCCACTTTGATTTTTTATTGATGGGATGTTCGGAAGAGTTTCCAATAAATATTTTCTACTTCTGCATCATTAGGGATAAATTATCATTTTATACATAAAATCCTTGATTCTCAAGAAACACTTCGGACAAATTTTACTGTGTTCTGAAACGAAAGTATTTTAGCAAAGCCCAATAATTTTTATTCTATTAGATTCTCTACACTTTTTTGTATTAATATATGAATTTTCAGTTTGATATTACTTTATTTTGCAGAGTGTTAGAATGTCAAACAAACGTGGTGCAATTTTGGAGCTGTTTCGTCAAGATAAGCGTCAATGCGACATTGATCGTTGGCTCAATGTTCCTCGACAAACCGTGTCCGATGCAATTTACCGTTTCAAGGAGCTTGGTCATGATGGTAGTCTTCCAGAAAGTGGGAAAAAACTGTCAATACGCCTAGCAAGCGCAACATCGTCAAGAAGAGAGTCAATCGAAATCCGGGAGTCTCCATGAGGAAAATAGCCCGTGAGATCGGTATCAACCGTGAATCCGTTCGTCAGATGTCCAAAACGGAGCTCAACCTCAACCTTCATACAAGCTCCAAAAAGTTCAACTCCTCACGGATGAGAACAAGCGCGTAGAACCCCAAAGGTGCCGCCAACTCCTTCGTCTCACCACCGGTCAGCAATAGGAGCGTATTCTCTTAACAGACGAGAAGCTTTTCACCGTAAATACGGTCCGCCATCGTCGAACATCGTCAAAATCCGCAATTGGTCATGTTTTGGGGCGGAATTTGCGCCAGCTGCAAAACACCCTTGGTTTTCGTGAATCAAGGGGTCAAAATCAATCAAGAAGACTACCGCTGCTACATTCTCGAGACTGTAGTACTACCGTGGGCCCAGCAGCAATTCAGCGACATGCGTTGGACCTTTCAACAGGACTCCGCTCCGGCTTACAAAGCGAAAATGATGCAAGACCCATTTTCCGGGTTTCAACACATCTGCAGAATTGCCGCCCTACTATCCGGATCTCAACCCAATGGACTACAGCGTGTGGTCGATTTTGGAGCTCAGGGCATGTGTTAAACACCACAAAAAATTGGAGTCGATGAAGCAATCCCTACGCTGGGAATGGGACCTCTCTAAAGCTATGTAATGCCCCCAAAGGAAGCCACTTCGAAACAACTGAAATATATTATTCCCAAATGTTTATGTTATTATTATTCGTTATTGTTTTGTTCAATTTCTTTTGTTTAATAAAGTTAAATGGAATAGTTTATCCGAGTTTTTTCTGGTCAGCCTGTTTATATGAAGTTACGGAATGAAACACCTGAAATATATAAATGATTTAAGTCGAAAATTCAAAATATAAATTTCCCACGTCGATATTTTCCTCCATGATCACGTGATTCACGCAACATATGGCACAACCTTGCGTTAACCGCAAGTCGTCCCGCAAATAGGAAGCCAATTATCACGCTTCCCAGGCGATATTTATTGGAAACCCATTCTGTTTATTCTGGCTTCTAGTGCGAATTTTTTTAGTGTTCCCCATTCGAATCAAACCTATTTTGAACATTTTCCGCCCGGACCTCCAGGCTTCGCGTTCGATTTCAAGGCGAAATCATCGGAGTTTTTCATCCTGAATGTTTCAGCTGGGGCCCCCATGCGATAACTATATTTAGTATTTAATCTTTACGACATATCGCTTCAATAAAGCCAGCTGTTCGATAATTCCCCTTTATACCCGACCAATATCTAACTAGTCGTTAATTTTTTTCTCTACAAAGCGGGTATCCGTTCATTATTATTTTCAGATATAACATGGAGTCCATTTTTGTATTTTGTTATACCAGAAGGTTCGCTGGATAAAAGAAATATGATCTCAGCTTTCCTAAAGTCCCTGGCCAAATTATAGACTGTCTTGAAAATATCCGGAATTCATTATTTTCCGTAATTTTAATATACTTCTTTTTTGTAACATTCTAGGACTAAAGTAATGTATAAAATAGGTTGTGCAGATAGTCGGCTACGGCCAAAGTTGCATGGCCACATTATTTGTCAAATATCGTTAATACAATTCATTAAAGAATGCCGCAACTAGAAAAAAAAAACAGGTATAATATTTAAATAAGGTTATTCTGATTTTCACCAATTTTTATTGATATGTTTGCAACAATCGTTTCGTTATCATCAGGCAGGTTTACATTTTGAATAACTAAGCTTGTTTCCGAAATCTGTTGTTATTAATATTACAGTAAGTACAATAAATTTTTATTGAGCACTAAAACCCAAAAAAGGGTCTCTGCAAATTTCAGCTTATCTGAATATATTTAACAGAGGTGAGTTATTTAAATGTGAATGTTCGTTTAGTAATATTCCAATTTTATTGTGTTTATTTATCTCTAGTAGTTCTAACAGATTTAAGGCATAAGTTTTACTTTCTATATGCAGAATTTCAAAATTATGGTTGAAAGTAGGTCCTGTTTCTAACAAATGGTTGGAATATGTAGAATTACTTTTATTATTGAGGAAACTCTTCAAATGTTCACAAATTCTATGTAAGTTCTTAAATTATATTTATATTTGTGGTATGTAGCAATTTTCTCAGAAATAACTTTGGTGTATTTTAAGGAATTGTATTTAAAATTTTCTTTTACATTAGGAAACACCATATTTAAAGCTATTTTATTATTTTTATTCATCAACAATTTGTCTATCAACTTAGGATCATAGTCATTATTAATAGCTATTTGTTTAATTATGTTAAGTTCTGAAATATAATTTTCTCGATTCATGGGAATATTAACTAATCCATGGATAATATAATTGAAAGCTGATAATTTTTGATTTAAAGGATGATTTGATTTATTGTATATAAAAGAATCCTTATAGGTTGGTTTGTGAAATATTGAAAAATCATGTTAAATCGGGAAAATTAACAGAAATATTGTGTTCGGTTTCCATAGTGAATGTTATTGAAGGATTCATTCAATTCATTCAATTGTATGATCCATAAATTATTTAATATTCCCATGAATCGAGAAAATTATATTTCAGAACTCAACATAATTAAACAAATAGCTATTAATAATGGCTATGATCCTAGTTGATAGACAAATTGTTGATGAATAAAAATAATAAAATAGCTTTAAATATGGTATTTCCTAATATAAAAGAAACTTTTAAATTAATTACCTTAAAATACACTAAAGGTATTTCTGAGAAAATTGCTACATACCTCAAACATAAATATAATTTAAGGACTTCATTTAAAACCAATTCAAACTTGAGTAAATTGAGTAGAAATAATAAAGACTGTACACATAAAGCTGATAAATCGGGGGTTTATAAGTTAACCTATGGTGATTGCCTTAAAGTTTACATAGGACAGACTGGAAGAACTTTCCGACATAGAATTTGTAAACATTTGAAGAATTTGCTCAATAATAAAAGTAATTCTACATATTCCAACCATTTGTTAGAAACAGGACATACTTTCAACCATAATTTTGAAATTCCACATATAGAAAGTAAAATTTATGCCTTAAACCTGTTAGAATCCCTAGAGATAAATAAACACAATAAAATTAGAATATTAACAAACAATTATATTTAAATAACTCACCTCTGTTAAATATATTCAGATAAGCTGGAATTTGCAGAGACCCTTTTTTGGGTTTTAGTGCTCAATAAAAATTTATTGTACTTGCTGTAATATAAATAGAAACGGATTTCGGAAACAAGCTCAGTTATTCAAAATGTAAACCTGCCTGATGATGCTACTGTGATAGCGAAACAATTGTTGTAAACACAACAATAAAAATTTGTGAAAATCAGAATAACCTTATTTAAATATTATTTAATATGGATTTTCACCAAGTAAAGAGTGATTCAATTCAATATGGTAGAATATTTGTATAGAGAAGGTTTTCGAAACGTTAATAAATTAGTGCAATTGACTGAACTGATAAAAAATGGCATGGATAAGAGGCATAAACCAGTTTCAGGAAGACAGCATAAAATTAAAGGAAACAATTTGAACGCTTTATTGGTCTTAGGATGACACAATTCGCGCCTGGGGTTTTGTAAATTGATTAACACATTTGGAAATCCACGAAATATAAAAAAAATATGTCCTAAAACCGTCCGTATGTCACTGAAAAGACAAGGCTGCATATCAAGGACACCAAAAAAACTCCCTATAATGACACTTTTACAAAAGAAACGAAGGGAGGTGATCTAGTGTCTGGTATATCTTGACGTTAAGTCAAGTGTTAACAGTTAAATGGAGGTTGTATAAACAAATAAGATGAATACTTTGTTATAATTTTCTAATTCAAGAATCAAAAATATACATTCTGTCAAGAAAGTACAGGGAATTATCGATTTAAATCTGGCGGGGCAATGAGGCGGGTAAAAATTTTTTTTCCTAGGTTGGTACCACTGTCCTTAATTACTATGCCAAGCTTGAGCGGGATATGTCAACTAGTGTGTTTGCAACAGCTGATTAAGTCAGTCGATGTCAGAGTGCGTGCCGATTTTACTGTGGGTGATACGTTGAGCAAAGAATTTGTTTAAAGTTTTGTGTTGCAAATGAATTTTCATGTGCCGATGCATCGAAAATGTTGCAAAAGGCCTTTGGTGATAATGCTCTATCGAAAACTCGTGCATATCAGTGGTACAGAGCCTTCAAGGACGGTCGTGAAGTGGTCGCCCATCGACGGCTTCGATCGAAGATAACGTCGATAAAATTAAGGAAAGGGTACTGGAAAACCGTCGTACCAGCTTGAGAGAGATAGCACATGATCTTAAGATATCCCACGAGTCCGCACGTACGATTTTGATTGATATTTTGGGCATGAGAAAGGTGGCCGCACGACTCGTACCGAAAGACCTGAATTTTCTTCAAAAACGTCATCGCGAACAGGTTGCTTCAGACATGCTGGATCGCTGTAATTCCGATTCTACATTCATGGAACGCATTATAACTGGTGATGAGACCTGGGTCTACGAGTACGATATGCAAACAAGCCAGCAATCATCGGAATGGGTGGCAAAAAATGAGCCGAAACCGAAAAAACCACGCCAAAGCCGCTCGAAAATGAAGGTGATGCTCATTGTTTTCTTCGATATCCGTGGCGTGGTGCACTACGAATTCGTTCCAGAGGGTCAGACGGTAAACAAGGAGTATTACCTAGGCGTTATGAAACGTTTGCGTGAGCGTATCCGTAAGAAGCGGCCAAATTTGTGGGCGAACAACTCATGGATTTTGCATGACGATAACGCGCCTTCTCACCGAGCTACGACTGACTGACTTTCTCGTCAAAAACTCAACAAACGTGCTTCAGCAACCACCGTATTCGTCGGATTTGGCTCCCTGCGACTTTTTCCTCTTCCCAAAACTAAAATTGCCCCTTCGTGGCACCCGTTTTGAGTCGATTGAAGCCATAAAACAAAATTCGGCGCGAGAGCTAAAGTCCATCCCCCAAAGCGCCTATAAAAAATGTTTCGATAATTGGAAGTGCCGTTGGCATAGATGTATTGGAGCAAATGGAGACTATTTTGAAGGCGACCCAATAAATTTTGACGATTAAATGTAAAAATATTGTTTTAATTGAAAATTCCCGGTTCTTTCTTGACAGAGTAGTATACTGAATAATTACAATTGAGCTTTGTTTTTTTCGGATACTTTAAGGATGGACTATATTAGACGCACCATTGATACAATGCAATGATTAAAGTAAAACAACTTAATTTCCGCTAATTTATTTAATTTCACAACAATTGTTTCGTCATGACAACATGACTTCGTCAGGTGAGTATGGTACTGGTATGGTACCATTCAAAGATGATCTTATATGCATATAGGACGATAATAAATACTTTACTTAATGCACGAAATACTTTCAGATAGTTGGAGATGTTTTTTGTTGATAATATTATATTATGATTCAAATGAAATTGTAGACAATTGATCGCAAATGAGAAGTTAATCTTATCTGGTCTTTGTTATTTTATCCTCTCTGAAATATGAAAATATCTATTTCTTGATCTAGGTTAGATGAGTTTACAATTTTTTGTTGAATTAATATTCTTTGATAGTAAAAGGCTTTTTACCTGATAGGAGAAATATAACAAAATTTGAATATCAAAACGAATTAAATATAATATGTTGTCTTCTACAATTTTAATTTCAAAAAAATTTTATTCAAAAAACTTTTAGAATTAAATTAATGTCTAAAACAAGCACCGCTTACATTTAATAGACGTATATAATCAAAACTCAATATATAATGTCAAATGAAATAAATAAACCAACAGATACACGAAAGTCATTAAAATTAATAAATAAATATTTAAAGGAGACAAAATTTTGTTTCTGGTCTTACCTTTAAGAACACCAATTGCCTTCTAAGTGTGTTCATGTTTTTAAAAGGTAATTGTTGTTCTTTAAGAACACCAATTGCCTTTTAAGTGTGTTCATGTTTTTAAAAGGTAATTGTTGTTCTTAAAGGTAAGACCAGAAACAAAATTTTCTCTCCTTTAAATATTTATTTATTAATTTTAATGACTTTCGTATATCGGTTGGTTTATTTATTCTATTTGACATTATATATTGAGTTTTGATTATATACGTCTATTAAACGTAAGCGGTGCTTATTTTAGACATTAATTTAATTCTAAAAGTTTTTTGAATAAAATTTTTTTGAAATAAAAATTGTAGAAGATTATATTCAATTTGTTTTGATATTCAAATTTTTTTAATATTCTTTAGCTTGATTAACCAGATCACATGAAAGTTTTCAATAGAAGTCCCTGGTTCAAAAGTCTCTGATGGCTATGATCATTAATTATCTTACCATATATCGAGATTTTCACATCGCCAATGGTAAAAAAGCAAATAGTTCTATGAATCAATTCGGATGATAATCTGTTCCAAATATGTTTAATAAGGTTTATGACCTATGATAGTAGAAGATTCTTCGAATCGGGACAGTGCAACATACAACTATATAACAATTAAAACAAATTGCAGAAATTACTATTAGGAGTACAAATAAGTTTCCGCGGTTTTATTGTAGATGGAGCGGCACGGAGTTTCGGTTAGCTTTCGCAGATGATAACCGGCTTAAAAAATAGTTTGGACATTCAAGAACAACATAACCTATTAATATCATTAATATTGATATTGGTAAAATATGATTTTTGTAAGTTGAAAATGTCAAAATTTGAGCAAAGTAAGCGTCATTTGCAGGAAATATTAGTTTACTTCTTTAATTTAAAGAAATCTGCTGCTGAGGCGCATCAATTGCTCGTAGAAGCATATGGTGAGGGTGCTTTGAGTGAGAGAACGTGTCGAGAGTGGTTTCAAAAGTTTAAAAACGGTGATTTCGACGTAGAAGACAAAGATCGCAGTGGAAGGCCAAAAATTTACGAGGATGCAGAATTGGAGGAATTATTGGAGGAAGATTCATCTCAAACACAAAAAGAACTTGCTCTAACATTAGAAGTCACTCAGCAAGCAGTCTCACATCGTTTAAAATCATTAGAAATGATTCATGTTAAAAAACGGCGGAAATTTATTTGTACTCCTAATATGTTATGTCCTTAAATGTAGAAATTACTATGTTTTACTACCAATAAAAATATATATTACACATTTTCTTGTGCCTCGAGTTTCGGGAAATGAACTATCCCATCATCAGACAACTGAAGACCTAACAGTGGTACAGAGGTATTTACAATTTGTTTTAATTATGATCAACCACCAAATAGTAACAGCTGAAACAATTCAGTAACTGTATAACAGTCCAAAACTCAAACAAGCCCGAATAGATTTTGTTGAACGCTCGGACATAACAACAGACATGCGCAAGCTTATTGGCTTCAATCATCAGTGTGCTGTATCGTCCAAAGAATACAAGTCAGCCAATGTATTTATCATACACTAACGCCAAAAAACCCTTCGATGCAATATTCATGTTTTTTCGATATCGTCACATCAAAGTTTGCGCATGACAGATAAAATCCAACCTTAACACGAAACTATGGCATCGATCAATCAACCCAGCCGCCTGTTGACTTGAACAAACGCGGAAAAAGACAAACGCCGGTCATTACTCGGCAGACGTTGCGTGGGACATCACCTCGTAGGGTCGTCGACGAATCCGACGTTACTCCCATTGTTTTTACGGGACGTGACATCAAAACAATCGGCCTGATCACCAGATCCTACGTCGATTGACCCGCAGCGGCGAACGCGCGGTAGCTTTGTTCGGTTTATGGTAATGGCGAATGACGAAACGTCTAATTTGGTACGGTACGGTGCAATCATCGGTTTTTAGGAGAGATCATTACCCCGACGTAATTACGCAATTACTATGCTTTTTCGTGTAATAGTCTATTTCCCGTGGTGTCTTCCAGATCGAGGCTTCCAGGTGGTATCAATGAATTCAAGGTGTCTCGGAAATTTTGCTGGAGTACAGCTTTCTTCTGTACTGTGAATAATTGAATAAATTATTGGGTTGTTCGAAAAGTAATTTCGATTTTTCGAAAATGAAAGACAGTTTTCGACATATTTTACTAAATAATATATTGACCATTCTGGTCCAACACTAGGGTGGGTCAAAAAAATCGATTATTTTTTTCTTTGCAAGTGACACGGATAAATGGGTTGCTAGACACCTTAAAAAAATTCTCACCAAGCATGAGCTCTTAATTTTAATAGGAAGATCCTCCGCATCGCAGTTTTGTCATTTTTTCACAGTCCAATAGAAAAAAATTCATACCTCATCATTTATCGATTGAACAGAAAAATATTCCAGGAGAATTTTTTAGGAAATTTAATGCTCTACAAAAAAGGTATCTTATATTTTTTCCGTAAAACTCACTTTTTGAAAGATATTAAGGATTTAATTTTATTATTTAAAGACAAATTTCATTTTTGTTTATGAATTTTATAACTCGACAATCAATAACTTTTACAAAATGCGCAATACAAATTTTTGTTGGAAATTAACTGCTCTATAAAAATGGTTTCTTATATTTTGGAGATGAAATTAACCGTTCAAAAGATATTCATCATCAATCTTTCATATGTACGGATTTTAAAAGTTTTTGATTAGATATTCGAAAAATTTCAATTTAATTTATAAATTTCCTATGAATTTCATTTCTTGTCATTAATATAAGTATTATTTGAGTTTTATTCTCGAAATTATCAAAATTTTTCTTCAATTATTCTAAGCATTTTATTTTTAATCATTAGAAATCACGATCCTAGGGAAAATTTCTCCTTTGGAGAATTTTTGTTTTGTATTTTATTTCATCTGTTTGAATTGTGAACTAGCGCCACCTACTTTTTCCTTTATCGTTATGTTGTCGTTGGTTTGTATACATTTATCTCTACAGCATTTTTAGTGTTTCCAAAATTTATGATCTCGTATATGTGATCGAACGATTAATTATTTACAAATATTGCGGATACTACGTAAATTAACTTGATATTTATCGAAAATATGGATAAGGAAATTCATTTGATCGGAAAACCTCTGCTAAAAATTTCAGAACGTAAGTTACAGTCAACAGTGAAAGAGTTTATGAGTCTTTTTTTTCATCAGCTCCAAGCTTTGGAATGTTCTATCAAACAAAGTGACAAAAATGCAGCTGATCAAGTTGTTGAATTATGGAAAAACAACCAGATTCCGACTAGTGAATCGACTAATGTAATAAAAAAAATTCTTCGCTATCATAAACGATGGTCGAAAATATTTGAGATATTTAAAAAGTAACATCTGTTTAAAATCTTTTTCAACGAACATAAAATGAATTTAATGAAAAGTAAACAAAAATTCAACATTTGCCACTCATTCTTTAGAAAACAGTTATTCCTTTCGACAAAAGAAAATCTTAAGAAAATTTTACATGTAGATTCAAAAGAAAAGAATCTTTATTATTAAAATTTCAAATTCGTTCACAATAAAAATAATGTAAAAAATAATGAATGACTGTACGGAGCTATATAAATCCAAATATTTGAGATATACATTCTGTCAAGAAAGTACCGGGAATTATCGATTTAAATCTGGCGGGGCAATGAGGCAGGTAAAAATTTTTTTTCGTAAGTTGGTACCACTGTCCTTAATTACTATGCCAAGCTTGAGCGGGATCTGTCAACTAGTGCGTTTGCAACAGCTGATTAAGTCAGTCGATGTCAGAGTGCGTGCCGATTTTTACTATGGGTGATTACGTTGAGCAAAGAATTTGTTTAAAGTTTTGTGTTGCAAATGAATTTTCTTGTGCCGATGCATTGAAAATGTTGCAAAAGGCCTTTGGTGATAATGCTCTATCGAAAACTCGTGCATATCAGTCGTACAGAGCCTTCAAGGACGGTCGTGAAGTGGTCGCCCATCGACGGCTTCGATCGAAGATAACGTCGATAAAATTAAGGAAAGGGTGCTAGAAAACCGTCGTACCAGCTTGAGAGAGATAGCACATAATCTTAAGATATCCCACGAGTCCGCACGTACGATTTTGATTGATATTTTGGGCATGAGAAAGGTGGCCGCACGACTCGTACCGAAAGACCTGAATTTTCTTCAAAAACGTCATCGCGAACAGGTTGCTTCAGACATGCTGGATCGCTGTAATTCCGATTCTACATTCATGGAACGCATTATAACTGGTGATGAGACCTGGGTCTACGAGTACGATATGCAAACAAGCCAGCAATCATCGGAATGGGTGGCAAAAAATGAGCCGAAACCGAAAAAACCACGCCAAAGCCGCTCGAAAATGAAGGTGATGCTCATTGTTTTCTTCGATATCCGTGGCGTGGTGCACTACGAATTCGTTCCAGAGGGTCAGACGGTAAACAAGGAGTATTACCTAGGCGTTATGAAACGTTTGCGTGAGCGTATCCGTAAGAAGCCAAATTTGTGGGCGAACAACTCATGGATTTTGCATGACGATAACGCGCCTTCTCACCGAGCTACGATTGTGACTGACTTTCTCGCCAAAAACTCAACAAACGTGCTTCAGCAACCACCGTATTCGCCGGATTTGGCTCCCTGCGACTTTTTCCTCTTCCCAAAACTAAAATTGCCCCTTCGTGGCACCCGTTTTGAGTCGATTGAAGCCATAAAACAAAATTCGGCGCGAGAGCTAAAGTCCATCCCGGAAAGCGCCTATAAAAAATGTTTCGATAATTGGAAGTGCCGTTGGCATAGATGTATTGGAGCAAATGGAGCCTATTTTGAAGGCGACCCAATAAATTTTGGCGATTAAATGTAAAAATTTTGTTTTAATTGAAAATTCCCGGTACTTTCTTGACAGAGTAGTATACTATTTATTATAACAAACAAAGAAAATATTCATCTCATTTCCAGATCATAGATTGTTTATTTCTTGAGAAATCTTGGGGGGCCAAGACTTTTAACGATATGAGTAGGTTGGTAGTCGTTGGACATTCTCGTTCGGATTATCCAAAAAAAGAAGACAAAACGTCTAACAGAACGGTCATCGGTAGCAATCTACTTTAAACGGGACATCATAGAAACAATACTCTTTTTATTCTCGTATTACATACTGACCTACTCCCCAAAAAGTTAACCGGAAGCCGAAATAGATATATAATAATCATGCCATGGCGTGATTCCGCGCCCGAGAGGTCAGTGTCTCCAGATAGACAACAACGCAGAAGACCATCATCAGCACACATGGCTTCGCCATATCAGGGCCCCCTATTCAATCAGCTCCGTTAACGATCACAATGGGCCGATTGTATGTCAATAGACTGAAACGTTTCTTCTTTCACAAGTTTACGACCTAGTGCGGAGAAATGGGCGTGAAACACGGGCTCCTTACATCTCCTAATGCGTCCTGTAACGAGGTAAAAGCGAAAAAAAAAGATGGAGACGGTTGAAAGTTCATTAATTTAAGTGTGTCGTTTATTATATACTCCTGGTGAAAGATGTACGGGAAAATCAATGAGGCGGGCAATTTTTTTTCGATACGTCGTCCTTTTATCTGCGATCCAACAATGCTTTCATCTATGACAAGCTATTATAAGTACAATACAAAACGTGCGAAGAAGTTCTCAACAATTTTATCCACTTCTATTCAGAAAAGTGTGGACATAAGGAATTATACCAAAGAGCATCTTTTTTGAGCGATCGTTCTAGAGATATTATTTCGTCACGATTTCTATATTTTCTTAATTTTTATCCTTAACGTTAAATTGAAACATTGGACTTGCAGATCAACAAATCGTTGTATCGTGAAAAGTCTCTCTTTAATAATTTTTTATATCGGGTGTTTTTTTTTTTAGAGTGATAGGGATAACTGTGATTTGACAGAAGGTAGAAGCCATGTTGTTTTGACATTTCTATTCAGTGAGCATTGACAAATTATCATTGTTGAAATTTATTTTCAAAATCAGTGTTCTATTACCCAAACTTATAGAGCACTTCGTGAAATTTATGGTTTACATAATCGTCTATCGGAGCAGCTTATTTGTCGAACTATCGATAGATTTCGGACAACATTTTCTCTACTCGATGCAACAACAACAACAACAAGACAAAGAACTGTACGTACAGAAAAAATTTTGCTGAAGTAAGCCATAGTCTTATTGATGATCCAGATTTGTCTATTCGTCGACGTTCACAACAAGTTGGACTCTGTGCATCCACCAATGGAGAATTTTGCGTAAAGATCTTGGTCTACACCCATACAAGATCCAACTGGTTCAAGAACTAGAGCCACTTGACCATAATAAGCGTCGTTTGTTTGCTGATTGGGCCCTAGAACAGCTTGAAGTTGATCCACTTTTTTATCGTAAAATTGCGTTTAGTGATGAAGCTCATTTCTGGTTGAACGGCTTTGTAAACAAGCAAAATTACCGTATATGGAGTGAAAACAATCCTCAAGAAGTTCTGCAGGTTCCATTGCATCTTGAAAAATGCACTGTATGGTGTGCTTTACACGCTTAAAGCATCATCAGTCCATATTTCTTTAAAAACTATGCTGGAGCTAATGTTACAGTGAATGGTGACCGTTACATGATCAATGATTATTTGTTTCAAAATTTGAATGGTATCGATCCAGAAGTGTTTTGGTTCCATCAAGATGGTGCTACATCTCATGCCGCTACCGTAACAATTGATTTATTTAAAGAAAGATTTGGCTATAACATTATTTCGAGAAATGGTCGAATTAATTGGCCTCCAAGATCATACGACATTACTCCACTGGATTATTTTCTTTGGGGTTATGCCAAATCATTGGTTTATGCTGAATAATCAGAAACAATAGACGCTTTGGAAGCCAACACAACTCGTGTTATTGATGAAATAAGACCTGAATTACTCGAAAAAGTGGTCTAAAATTGGTCTGGTCGAATGCGATTCCTCAAAGCTGGTCGTGGTGGACAAATGCCGGAAATTATTTTTAAAACATGTCATAAAATTATCTTTCAAATAAAAAAAATTGGCTTAAATCTTAATTTAAATGTGTTTTATTTCACTTTGAAGTTCAATCACTCTAAAAAAAAAACACCCGATATTCTGGAATCAAGATCATCATATTTTGCAGAAGGATCTCTCTTCTAATAGTTCGAATTTCACCTTAATCTTCGTCCGAGATGAATATGAACTGATTTCGAAAAGCATTTTACAATTATATCACTTGAAAAAAGTTAACAATACACTTCACTTCACAATACACTATTTAACAAAGAATACTAAGATCTTGATCCACCAAAATCGACAAATCAACTTGATCTGCGATTTAGTAGCGATTTTAAGTTATGTTACAGCACAAAATGTTTTGTGGTTAATCTATCATAGTTTGACACAGTGACTAAATCTGTGATCAGCACTTTAGGAACATAGAACTTGATAAATTATAGAATGACTTCGTGATCAACAGGCTTAATCCGATGACTAAAGTTCTGTTAAACCCACTGTATATATCTCAATGCATTCTGTAAGCCAATACACTCGACAATGATTGAAACGGGTTGTGTATCACATTCTTAGTGAAAATTCATTCAAATATCGTGTTCTATTCAGATTCTAATGAGTGAACATGCAAATCTCCGTTCGTTAAATGAGAACTTTAGTATTGTGGGTTTTTTGATAAGAAAATACATTTCACATAGCAAAATATATATTCGTTCCCTCATTATCAACACAAAATTGTAAATATTGTTAATTTCTTTCGTGTCATTTATTCGTTAATGAATTACCCTCAAATAACGTCGGTATCATCAGAGTTTTGGATACTTGCTATAAAACGTATAGTAGTTATTTGTTCTCATCTTCAGAATCAGGCATTATTTGTCTTTTTTGCGACAATTTAAAACTTTAGAAGAAGAATTTCAAGTTTGTTTTCAAGCCGTCCGGCCTGCGTTTCCGTCTTTATCAAATAAAAACTGTAAAATGTACCGAATTTTCTCTTTATTGATTTCCAATTTTAACACCCCCTCACAACAGAATGAACCAAACAAAAAAAGACAAAATAATTTTTTTAGTGTGTCACCTTGACAACGAGCATAAATATCTAATTGTTTGTTTGATAGTTTACGAGATATCTATCATTATAGCCACCCAACGAAAAAATTATGGATTTCTTTTTTCCGAAACTAAAGGGTCTTTCATTAATAGCGCCCCATTTGAAAATTATTGAAATTTTTATATCATTATAAAGAAAAGGGTGACTCATTCAGAGGTACTATTTGTGGTGGGGATTTAATTGCAAATTGCGCAAGCCTCGTGTTAACTGAAGTGCCATTTCTGCTTAGTAGTGTTTGACAATTCATAATGGAAAGATTTAGCCCGGCACAGCGTCTACAAATTGTTCAACTTTATTACGAAAACGGACGTTTTACGTGGAATGTGTATCGGGCGCTTAGAGCAACTTATGGTCCACATAATCGGCCTAACGAACGCGCAATTAGCTCTACCATCCGTAAGTTTGAGACCCAATTTTCATTATTGGATAATACTCGACCAAATAGACCACACCCAGCACGTAGTGAAGAAAATATAGGGGCGGTAGCCGAGAGTGTACACCAAGATCGTGAAGTGTCGATTCGTCGCCGTTCTCAACAGCCTGCCCTATCATATTAAAAAACTGGGCGTATTTTACGTAAGGATCTTTCTTTAAAAGCTTACAACATTCAACTAGTGCAAGAGCTAAAGTCGACCGACCTTCCGAATCGTTTCCGTTTTAGGCGTTGGGCTCTTGACAAGCTTGCAGAAGATCCACTGTTTTCGACAAAAATTTTGTTCAACGATGAGGCTCATTTTTGGCTTAATGGTTCGTGAATAACCAAAATGCGCGTATTTGGGGCGATGAAAAACCTGAAGAGTTGAAAGTGAATAAAAAAAAAACAACTAGCACTTTCACGTACGAGAGCAATATACTCTTCATTCGTTGAATTTCTTTGTCTCACTGGCGCTGTTACATCATAAAGTGTAAAATTTGTTTCAAACTTCTTCACTAAACGTTCAACTATTCTTTTATCAGATTATAAGGACCAAAAATTGGAGTTAAAGCACGTAAAATTAGAGTAACAGATCGCGATTTTCCATAATAAATTTGGATTATTCATAAATGCTGTTGGACTGTGTATCTTTCCATGATTAAATGGTAGACATTGACAAATACAACTGTCAATGTCACAAATAAACAATGGCTGTCAATGTCATGTGTGAATAATGTCAATTTAAAAATTAAGCGTTACCATTGAAAGACCCTTTATTATGTCCTAACGATTTTCATCGATATGGTTAGATTTTAATCATCTTAACTCTTTCATTTACACAAAAATCATCAATCGCAGACGAATTGCATGCAAAAAAAGTGATAATAAAAAAATAATACAAAAGCACTCGTTGTTAGTGTCGGATATTAGTTGCGTGGAACTAGAAAAAGAGAGAGGAGAACTGAAACCTCGGATTAGTCGAAATGATGGAAAAAAAAATAAAACAAAAAAAAATTTCGTCTTGATAAATACCAAAGAATCTACTCGACGGCGTATGGGTTTCGAAATAGCTCCTGTGACTTCTTGCGGTCCTGCTGGCACTTGATCGGCTCGCTTTGTTGTCGTAGATTTTGCGTTTGGAGTCTGCATTTTTGGAATAGAGAGGTACAAAATCAATTAAAACGAAAAGTGAATCTGGTGAGGCGCTAAACAAACAGCGGTTAAAGTTGATTAAGAGGGATTACGGAATCTAAATTACAATTTTTATGAGACCACAGTTATAGGAGTTATTCTTGGTGTCGTTTCAAGAATATTGATGACCCTCGTGAAAGAAGATTAATTCTCACCAAGAATCAATATAGAAAACGAAATATTCGAAAAAAGATTCTCAATTGGCACAACTCACGAAGAGACTTGATCTGCTGATTTGTTGTTTGTCCGGAACTTTTGTTAAGTGTCAATGATGATGCTCTACGTTTTGATTGTAAAATAACTATCATATTCATTTAAAAATAACTTGTCCATTTCATCACAGATGAAAAAAGACATGGCATTTATCTATTTTTATAAAATTACACTCCACGATCAGGTAGATACACAAAGGCAGAATTGGAAATGTGAAAAATAACAGTATCAATGGACACAGATATTTTAAATAATTCAAATCGCAAGAAAAATACCAAGAATGCCAAGAAACGTTAATGACGGACGTGTTGTTTACTTCAATGTGACGTCACAGTACGTTCAGCCAACCCTGATTATAATCGACCACGTTCTAACAGACAATGATTATTTGAGTTTTTAGGGCTTTTTTTTCGACTGTGCGTTTCGCACAGCACCATGGAAGTCCTACTAAATCTACCACCTCTGTACCTGCTCGTGAAGAGGGAGGCGGAACCGACCACATACAAACTATATTAACTTGCGGTCGATAGGCTAGAGGCAAGTGATCGTCCTCAGCTGAATGGACCCAGCATGCTGAGGTTTTAATGAGGACCGACCTTGGCTTGTTCACACACGACTCGCGAACGACGAACGGAACGTGAGTCTATGGGAGGAAACCAAGAATCTGCATCTCACTGAGTCTCGGTCTATACGCAACCATATTCAGGCAGAACTATTTGCCATTGAGACCACGGCAGATCTGCTGATAAAACGGCAAACGCACCACGGAAATATCAAAATATTTAGCGATAGTCAGTCAGTACTAAAAGCTTTAAAATCCAGCTGTTGTACATTGAAAACAGTCTGGAGTTGCAGCACGGCTGTAAACAGGCTCGGTATGCATAACAGAATCATTCTTGTTTGAATACCGAGCCACTCAAACTACTTGGGTAACGAAGAGGCAGATCGGCTGGCGTTTGCTGAAGCCACGCTGCCTCTGGTAGGCCCGGAACCATTCCTGGGAATACCACATGACGCGGATGATAACAGGCAGAATTCACTCAAGACTAGAGTCTTTCTGGCTGAGCTATCCTGGCCTCTTCGAAGGCGTTCCTTGAAACGGCTTCGAACCAAAAGATGGTAGACCTAGCGCTAGGTCTGGACAAGGTCAAACTCAGAAAACTTCTCGGAATTATAACAGGTTACTACAGGCTGAAAGCGTATTTGTGCAAAATCGGTCTGACTGAAGACGATGAAAGCAGGCTGTGCCTTGAGAACACTGAAACAGCCCTGCACATCGTCTCAGAGTACTCAACGGTGAGTCGCATCAGATTCGAGGTCTTTGGTCGGGCTATTATAGCCCACTACTATCTAAAAAAATTAGACCAGAACAAGATTATCGGTTTTATCCAAAAACTGGATCTCGTCGGCAGAAAAGGCAGCAGAAAAGTAATAAAACTGCCAAACCTGCAAGCGATCTGGCAACTCTGCGCTGTTGTCCTTGATAGAGAACGTGTATCAGTACCCTTCTCGCTCAGTGCGAGTTCTAATTCTTTCCGTTGACTACGTGATTTTTGTGATTGTTATTAGTGAAATGGTTGAATTCCTCTTGAACGGATTCTTCGCATCAGTGACTCCGATGTTAAGTTCGCTTTGCTGGATATCCACCCAAAAGACATCGATGACGTTTCGTAAACTGGATATTTTTGATGAAGCTGTTCATACTGATTATGGAGTACCCTCTTCAGGAACAGGTACGATGCTTGGAAGATGATAGTTTCCATCATACTCGGTGCAATATTCCACGACAGGTGGAGGTTTCACCCTACCCTGTATAACTTCTTCATAAGATTTCTGGAAACATTCCTTGAATAAAGCTCTCCTTTTGCCAAAATTCTGAAAATCATCGCCATCAGGTGCAGAATAAGAAGCTTTCATAATACAATATATCCGATGGGGTGAAATTTTGCCTTGTCCATCCGTCATAAGCCATTTTCTGCTGTCTCCCCGGTGGTTTTCTCGCCAACAACGTTCGGAATTGACACTTCTGTCATCTTCCAAGTGTCTACAGTCGAAATCTTCGTTCTAGTTTCTCCCAAGTTCGGAGATTAATGAAGGAAACTGAACGTCATCGACGCCATTTATTCTCAACAAGAGGGCTACGTGCCAAGCAACGAAACAATCGCAATTTTGCAAGGAAAGTTTCCTTGCCTTGTCATTTCTCGAAGAGGTGATCACAATTGGCCACTGAGAGCTTGTGATTTAAGACCTTCAGACTTTTTCTTCGAGGCCACGTGAAAGATAAGGTCTATACCAATGCTCCACAATCGATTCAAGACCTTAAAGATGGAATTCGTGAAGTTATCGACTACATACAGCCGCAAATGCGCGAATTGGTCATGGAAAATGTCATGAAAGGAATACAGTGCTGCGAGCGTAGGCGTGGCGGCCATTTGGATGATATTAGTCAATGCCATACCTTCCTCTTTACAATGAAATCAACATCCATTGATTTCTCCCAAAATATACTCGTTTTTATTTAAATATCAAAATGAAACCTCTTATTGGAAAACCCTTCAGTTGCTTGTTAATGTCTCTCACGTTATAACAAGAACCGGCCGCAAAGCGTGGAATCAAGACGAATAAGCGTCTTTGGCCTCGGCGTCTGACGATGGTAATAATAATAATAATGGACTCACGCCGAGACACGAAGGTGATCTATTATGTGCTCCCGAATTTCTAGTCGTGTCTAAAAACGGATTCCTCTAGGAGGTGTTCTCGTTATCCGGTAACGGTAACCATTCAGAATTTGTTCCTCTACAATAACAAACGGATCATACGCGCGAGAAACGATTTGGCACGAAACTCGGTCGTCTCTTTTTTTTTCTAGTGAAGAATATGTACTCACCGTCCGAGAGCACCTCGTAAGCCTCTGATATCTCCTTGAAACGTTTGGTGGCTTCGTCCATGTTGTTGGGGTTCTTGTCCGGATGCCATTTTAGGGCTAATTTTCGGTATCTGGAAAACAAAAACATCCGAGTTAGCAGAATATCAAGTTAAGAGTGTTTAAATCAAGATGCCATTCTTCAGAAACCTCACATGGATCGTTAAGAGTGTGGACAGCTCAGCGGGAGAGCATCGGGCTCGTGACCGGGAGGTCCGGATTCGGATCCTGTTCCGGTGGAAAAGAGTTTCTAGTTGGACGGGTGTCTGCCACCATTTCACTGCTGGGTCAAAAATTAACAGTGCTGTGACCTAAAGTGGCGCATAATCGCACTAACAAAGCCTACTACCCAGAACACAACTGAACTCCTAACTCGCACAAGCTGAAAAAAAAAGCTTCCGAGGTATCTTCACGGAAGATCTAGGAGTATCATAGTACTAAATAATGTGATTCATCAATACAAGTCACCTTCCACAGAGATACTACAATCATTATACCGTTTCTCTTAGTCTTAGAGAACAACTTGCTTGTAGCATTAAAATAGGCTTCAGAAGCGGCTATAGCCTCATCGTTGGAGCCAAATTTCTTTCCCTGGAGCATCTTTTCGACATCTACAAATAGGTAGAAGTCAGATGAGGCCAGATCTAGTGAGTATGGAGGGTGTGGAAGCAATTCAAATCATAAATGATTAATTTCATTCAGCACCGTTCACTATCAGTAGTCATAAAAATCAGGTAGTTAACCAAAGGAGCTGAAACTTGCACTGAGATACGGAAGGGTACTGATACAAAGACAAGAGCGCAGTGTTGCCAGTTTCATTACTTTTGCCAGACCTAGTATAGGTTATAATCGTCACAGCTATCGGGTGTTTTTTTAGCGTGATAGAACTTTCGATAGGGATAACTGTGATTTGACAGAAGGCAGAAGCCATGTTGTTTTGACATTTCTGTTCAGTAAACATAGACAAATTATCATGGAATGACTTATTTTCAAAATCAGTATTCTATTCGGCAAACTTAAAAAGCACTTCGTGAAATTTATAGTTTACATAATCGTCCATCAGAGCAGCTTATTCGTCGAACTATCGATAGATTTCGGACAACATTTTCTCTACTCGATGCAACAACAACAAGACAAATAACTGTATATACAGAAGAAAATATCGCTGCTGTACAAGATCTAACTGAAGCCACTTGACCAAATAAGCGATTCTTTGCTGATTGGGCCCTAGAACAGCTTGAAGTTTATCCACTTTTTTATCGTAAAATTGTGTTTAGTGATGAAGCTTATTTCTGGTTGAATAGCTATGTAAACAAGCAAAATTGACGTATATGGAGGAAAACAATCCTCAAGAAGTTCTGCACTTTACACGCTGGAGGCATCATCGGTCCATATTTCTTTAAAAACGATGCTAGAGTTACAGTGAATGGTGCTCGTTACAGATCGATGATCAATGATTATTTGTTTCAAAATTTGAATGGTATCGACCCAGAAGTGTTTTGGTTCCATCAAGATGGTGCTACATCTCATGCTGATACCGTAACAATTGATTTATTGAAAGAAAGATTTGGCGATAACATTATTTTGAGAAATGGTCCAATTAATTGGCCTCCAAGATCATGCGACATAACTCCATTGGATTATTTTCTTTGCGGTCATTGGTCATCATCATATGCTGATAAACCAGAAACAATAGACGCCTTGGAAGCCAACATAACTCGTGTTATTGATGAAATAAGACCTGAATTACTCGAAAAAGCGGTCCAAAATTGGTCTGGTCGAATGCGGTTCCTCAGAGCTAGTCGTGGTGTACATATGCCGGAAATTATTTTTAAAACATGAATGTCATAAAATTATCTCCCAAATAAAAAAAAATTTGGCTTCAATCTTAATTTAAATGTGTTTTATTTCGATTTAAAGTTATATCATTCTAAAAAAAACACCCGATATTTACGTCAGCGATGTCAAGAAAACATGCTTGTACCAGAACATAGAAAATCACTAGATTATCCGATGTTGCTAGATTAAAACGTTCTTTGTGAAGACGTCTCTGGAGAGAATGCAGCGAAACCTTATATCAGCTTAAAGCTGACTCAACATTAAAAAAGCTTGAGTTTAGACAGAGAACAAATGCAAATCCTGATTACAAATGTATCATTTGAGAACAAACAAGAGGGTTCTTTGTTCATATTATTGTTCTATTAAAAACGCATCGCTACGTCATAACTTCGTTATAATCAATGTTTTCTAACAGTTTTTCAAAACCTTCCTGATTACTCAATTGCGAATTTTCGGATAAGAGAGAAAATTAAAACGTGAACATTTGTTGTGACATCGTAATATGGCGCAATGGGTTCAAACTTCCTGCATGGCATCAAATCGATAGATTAGACTCCTGTGAATTTGGCAACAGAGTTGGTTACCAGATTACTCACTGTTATACAAACAATGCACAGTTCCAACCAACAATTACGAGAATGAATGTATGTATTATTATTGATCCACATGTATACAGGGGTGACTTGAACCGACTTAGTTCAGAATTTGAAGAGAACAGGAATACAAGGTTCGAAACAGAACTATCTTCAGGGTAAGGGTAATAATTGCACTTGATAAGAAGAACATAATTAATTGATTTTATCTTCAAGCAAGACTGTAATGAAATACACAGAAGAAGACTTACATGGAATCATTCAACATTCTACAACATTTGTTTACTGAAAAAATCCCATGCGTCTAAAGCAATGATAAAAATTAATGGGTTCTTATATCATAAAACCATTATTTCTCGTATTCCTGATTGTCTGATTCAGGAAATAACACAGAGCACAGTTTTGTCCGTTGCAATATTTTCAATATACATTCTGTCAAGAAAGTACCGGAAATTATCGATTTAAATCTGGTGGGGCAATGAGGCAGGTAATTTTTTTTTTCCTAGGTTGGTACCACTGTCCTTAATTACTATGCCAAGCTTGAGCGGGATCTGTCAACTAGTTGTTTGCAACAGCTGATTAGGTCAGTCGATGTCAGAGTGCGTGCCGATTTTTACTATGGGTGATTACGTTGAGCAAAGAATTTGTTTAAAGTTTTGTGTTGCAAATAAATTTTCGTGTGCCGATGCATTGAAAATGTTGCAAAAGGCCTTTGGTGATAATGCGCTATCGAAAACTCGTGCATATCAGTGGTACAGAGCCTTCAAGGACGGTCGTGAAGTGGTCGCCCATCGACGGTTTCGATCGAAGATAACGTCGATAAAATTAAGGAAAGGGTGCTGGAAAACCATCGTACCAGCTTGAGAGAGATTGCACATGATCTTAAGATATCCCACGAGTCCGCACGTACGATTTTGATTGATATTTTGGGCATGAGAAAGGTGGCCGCACGACTCGTACCGAAAGACCTGAATTTTCTTCAAAAACGTCATCGCGAACAGGTTGCTTCAGACTTGCTGGATTGCTGTAATTCCGATTCTACATTCATGGAACGCATTATAACTGGTGATGAGACCTGGGTCTACGAGTACGATATGCAAACAAGCCAGCAATCATCGGAATGGGTGGCAAAAAATGAGCCGAAACCGAAAAAACCACGCCAAAGCCGCTCGAAAATGAAGGTAATGCTCATTGTTTTCTTCGATAGCCGTGGCGTGGTGCAATACGAATTCGTTACAGAGGGTCAGACGGTAAACAAGGAGTATTACCTAGGCGTTATGAAACGTTTGCGTGAGCGTATCCGTAAGAAGCGGCCAAATTTGTGGGCGAACAACTCATGGATTTTGCATGACGATAACGCGCCTTCTCACCCAGTTACGATTGTGACTGACTTTCTCGCCAAAAACTCAACAAACGTGCTTCAGCAACCACCGTATTCGCCGGATTTGGCTCCCTGCGACTTTTTCCTCTTCCCAAAACTAAAATTGCCCCTTCGTGGCACCCGTTTTGAGTCGATTGAAGCCATAAAACAAAATTCGGCGCGAGAGCTAAAGTCCATCCCGGAAAGCGCCTATAAAAAATGTTTCGATAATTGGAAGTGCCGTTGGCATAGATGTATTGGAGCAAATGGAGCCTATTTTGAAGGCGACCCAATAAATTTTGACGATTAAATGTAAAGATGTTGTTTTAATTGTTCCCGGTACTTTCTTGACAGAGTAGTAATTATTGAATATACAAGTGTGGAAATGACAGTCGGAAACGAGATTCTTTACTGCTTTCAGTTCAGCAATCAGAATCATTAGCACTTCAAACGTATGATTCGTTAGTCCATATCGGTTGAAAATAAAGTAAATCGAAATGTTCAGTGTAGAAGAAGAAATTCAGATCATAAAATGGTACTTTGGTGGTCAATCAATTCAAGTGACAATAAATCCATTTATTGTTGCCTTTGAAGGATTCTTTAAAGTTCGGCTATTTCTAAAATAATTAAAAAATTCGAGAAATTTGGGTGTTTACGAATATGCAGGCATTTCAAGATTGATAAACTACCAAAAACCATTAGTGAAAATCGTCTGAAAAAAGAAGTAGATGTTTGTGACGCTTTTGAAACCAGTGCAGCTTTTGTTCGGGTAGAAAAATTGCTGAACAAGTCGATATGAGCGATAGAAGTGTTCGAAATATTTTTAAAAGAAATGGTCATGTTATAAGATTCAAACAAACCAAGAAATTTTTCCATAAGACCATATCTAACGAATGGAATTTTGTGAAACTATCGGGTGTTTTTTTTGTGTGATAGATCTTTAAATTGAAATAAAACTCATTTAAATTAAGATTGAAGCCAATTTTTTTTTATTTGAAAGATAATTTTATGACATTTGTGTTTTAAAAATAATTTCCCGCATATGTTCACCTCGACTAGCCCTGAGGAACGTCATTCGATCAGCCCAATTTTAGACCACTTTTTCGAGTAATTTAGGCCTTATTTCATCAATAACACGAGTTATGTTGGCTTTCAAAGCGTCTATTGTTTCTGGTATATCAGCATAAACCATAGACTTGACATAACCCCAAAGAAAATAATCCAGTGGAGTTATGTCGCATGATTTTGGAGGCCAATTAATTGGACTATTACTCGAAATAATGTTATCGCCAAATCTTTCTTTCAATAAATCAATTGTTACGGTAGCAGCATGAGGTGTAGCACCATCTTGGAACTAAGACACTCTTGTCACCATATTGTTGGAACCAAAGCACTTCTGGGTCCATACCATTCAAGTTTTGAAACAAATAATCATTGATCATCGATCTGTAACGAGCACCATTCATTGTAACATTAGCTCCAGCATCGTTTTTAAAGAAATATGGACCGATGATGCCTCCAGTGTGTAAAGCACACCAGACAGTGCATTTTTCAAGATGCAATGGAGCCTGCAGAATTTCTTGAGGATTATTTTCACTACATATACGGCAATTTTGCTTGTTTACATAGCCGTTTAACCAGAAATGAGCTTCATCACTAAACACAATTTTACGATAAATAAGTGGTTCAACTTCAAGCTGTTCTAGGATCCAATCAGCAAACAAACGACGCTAATTATGGTCAAGTGGCTTTAGTTCTTGAACCAATTGGATCTTGTATGGGTGTAGACCAAGATCTTTACGCAAAATTTTTCCATGTGGTGGATGCACAGAGTCCAACTTTTTGTGGACGTCGGACGAATAGACAAATCTCTATCATTAACACTATGACATACAGCAGCGATATTTGGCTTCAATCTTAATTTAAATGTGTTTTATTTCAAAATTTGAATATCAAAACAGATTTTTTGTCTTCTACAATTTTAGTTTAAAAAAATTTTTTTGAAGGAACTTCAACTAAGACCAAGTGTCTTATAAGCTTTGTATGATTTTTTGGTGAACATGGAACATAGAGCACCTTGGATATAAATGTACCTTTTTGCATGTTTTTGAAGATCATGTATTTCTAAGATGGCACTCGGTAAGTCTATACATTGTTTAATTGATTTTATTATTTTTTATATGTAAAGTTGAACTGGTCTTATCGTAATTTCAATTATTTCTTGAGGATGTGCTACATGTTTTGAGATTTTTTGAAGTAATTTATTTAAATACATATATTGAATATTTCAAATAAATTAGTTTTTGAGAAGTTCTTAAAATTATGTTTTATATTTTTGAGAAAGAGTTATTTTTCATTAATATAGGATCAGAAAACAATACATTTTGTAACAAATAGGGCTTCGTACGTTTGTCTGAAGAGTTCAGTACGCATGCCTGGAACGAAACAAAAAATGTTTGCTTATTTATATTCTAATTTCAATTGACAATTTATATTCGTTGGTTTTTCTTAATTCCATTTGATATTTTATGATGAATTTTGATTTTATACGTCTATTAAATATGAGCAGTGCTTATAAAGACATTAATTTAATTCTTAAAGTTTCTTCAGAAAATTTTTTTGAAATTAAAATTGTAGAAGACAACAGATTAAATCTGTTTTGATATTCAAATTTTGTAATAATCCTTCTATCAAGTAAAAAACCGTTCCTTCTTATTGTGTTTTATTTCAATTTAAACTTCTATCACTCTAGAAAAAACAGCCGATATAATAGGTCTTTCTATATCTGTAACATTGCTGGATTTGGGCTTTCTTCATTAGGTTTTGACTCAAGACATAGTAAGACATCTGTACCTATAAATATTGTTCTATCAGGAGAATCGTTATTTCTTTCTCGAGTTAATTATATCGTTCATCGTATGTTCATATGTGAACGCTCCACTTTTCTTATCGAAATAGGCCGATGTTGATTGGTTTGAAAGGTTTTTCGCAGTTCCATACAAGCAAGGTTATTTTCGTAATTATTGCTTATCGTTTAATTTTAAAGGTTGTATGAGAGTTTCGAGATAAGGAGAATTTTATCAGCTGCGAAAGTATTATGAGTCCGTCCTATTTCAACCATCCATTCGATCAATGTCAATTTTACAATCTTTGCTGAAAACTGAATCTACGTTACTCATGGACTCAACTTCATGGATAATTCGGATTCCATCCTTTTCTTGACAACTGAATCACACTTCCTGAAGCTTTGGGAAATGCCATTTAAAAAATGTATCCTTCCAAGTCTTCTTTTTTTGTTTTTGTTTTCTTATTCTCGTCGAAACTCTATTAGTTCTAAACCGATGTTTCAGCAAAAGTTAGGGAGGTACGAAAATAATTTAATGTACGACTTCGTGCGTTGTTTTTTCGAAAATTGAAGCTTTATCGTGAAAAATTGGTTATATCGGGTGTTTTTTTTAGAGTGATAGAACTTTCGATAGGGATAAATGTGATTTGACAGAAGGTAGAAGCCATGTTGTTTTGACATTTCTGTTCAGTAAGCATTGACAAATTATCATGGAAAGACTCACGCCGCAACAGTTTACAAATTGTTCAAATTTATTTTCAAAATCAGTGTTCTATTCGGCAAACTTATAGAGCACTTCCTGCAATTTATGGTTAACATAATCGTCCATCAGAGCAGCTTATTCGTCCATAGATTTCGGACAACATTTTCTCTACTCGATGCAACAACAACAAGACAAAGAACTGTACGAACAGAAGAAAATATCGCTCCAATTCCAGATTTGTCTATTCGGCGACGTTCACAACAAGTTGGACTCTGTGCATCCACCAGATGGAAAATTTTGCGTAAAGATCTTGGTCTACACCCATACAAGATCCAATTGGTTCAAGAACTAAAGCCACTTGACCATAATAAGCGTCGTTTGTTTGCTAATTGGGCCCTAGAACAGCTTGAAGTCGATCCACTTTTTTATCGTAAAATTGTGTTTAGTGATGAAGCTCATTTCTGGTTGAACGGCTATGTAAACAAGCAAAATTGCCGTATATGGAGTGAAAACAATCCTCAAGAAGTTCTTCAGGTTCCATTGCATCCTGAAAAATCCACTGTATGGTGTGCTTTACACGCTGGAGGCATCATCAGTCCATATTTCTTTAAAAACGATGCTGCAGCTAATGTTACAGTGAGTGGTGCATGGCAGCCATTATTTATTTCTGACATTGACAGTTGCATCTGTCAATGTCTACCATTTGATCATGGGAAGGTGCACACTCCGGCAGCATTTACAAATAATCTAAATTTATTATGGAAAATCGCGATCTGTTACTCTAACTTCACGTGCTTCAACTCCAATTTTTGGTTGTTATAATCGTCCGGATAAAAGAACAGTTGAGTGTTTAGTGAAGAAGTTTGAAACAAATTTTATACTTCATGATGTTACAGCGCCAGTGAGACAAAAAAATGCAAAAAGTGAAGAGAATATTGCTGCCGTACGTGAAGACAAAAATTTATCGATTTCTCGACGTTCACGTTCACTCCCAAACAGACCTTGGTTTACATTCATACAAATTTGTTTTAACCCAAGAACTCAAACCAACAGATCATTCGAAGCGTAGTGTATTCCGTGGTGCTTAGAAAAAATCGGAAATGATGCAGATTTTCATAAGAAAATCATTCTCAGCGATGAGACTCATTTCTGGTTAAACTGTTATGTTAACACAGAAATGCCGTGTCTGGAGTGGTAATAAACCTGAAGAATATCAAGAACGACCATTACATTCTGACAAACTTACTGTCTGGTGCGGATTTCATGCTGGAGGAGTCATTGGACCTTATTTTATTGTCAACGAAATTCATGAGGCGGTAACTGTCAATAGAAATCAATATCGTTCAATGTTGACTGATTTTTTATTGCCTGATGGTTCGTCTTGATTTGCAGAACATGTGGTTTCGACAGGACGACCCCACTCGTCATACTGCCAATGAAACAATGACTTTATTGAAAACAAAATTCGGTCATTCGATTATTTCAAGAAATGGACCGATAAATTATCCGCCTCGTTCGTGCAAACTAATGGTAACCATTGTACTTTATAATGAAATGAAAATTTCAATAATTTTCAAACAAATAATGTGTTTTATTCACAAAACAAAATGGGGCGCTGTTAATGAAGACTCTTTACGATGACTTTTCTTCATATTATAAAGTGGTGCCAGATGAAACAACGGAATAATAAACTAGTAGCGACGTCTGTTATCAAACCGTACGAACTTATTTCTACTTCTAATATTAAGAAAAAAGGATGAACTCATTGTCACGAGGGCATAAAAATAAAAGAACTGTCAACGTATTACTTATATGTAATCATCATATAGCAGAATTATCTTCCACGATCGTGTTATCCTAATTGGAAGTTATAACTTCGATTTTCGATCAAGTCACCATCTACCTTCTCGGGACTTGTAACAGGTATTGTCGTAGGGGTCCGTGAACTTGCAAATCACTATCCTAGCGCAACATAAAAGGTGTGTGTACGTTGCACTTCGTTTAATTGGAGGAATCCTTCAAGGGGGTGACTAACACATGCATTCAGATGCGTACAAAGACATTTTTCGAGGGGGTAATGGACTTGGAAGTTCGCAGAATTGTTTTCGAACGAAACCTACAATTTAATGTTGATTATCCTTTACAGGTGTTCTCAAAATGACTTAGAAACAATTGGCGTGCATTCAGGGAATGATGACCTCATAAGTAATGCGAATTTAAAACGGAGGTTCTTTATTCTTCGAAATATCATCTTTTTTTTTACAATGCCTATTAATTACTTAGTAATTTATTTCAAATTAAAACCCGTGGTTTGTATCCGTTGTTTTTTTTAGAGTGATAGAACTTTCGATAGGGATAACTGTGATTTGACAGAAGGTAGAAGCCATGTTGTTTTGACATTTCTGTTCAGTAAGAATTGACAAATAATCATGGAAAGACTCACGCCGCAACAATGTTTAGAAATTGTTGAAATTTATTTTCAAAATCAGTGTTTTATTCGCCAAACTTACAGAGCACTTCGTGAAATTTATGGTTTACATAATCGTCCATCAGAGCAGCTTATTCATCGAACTATCGATAGATTTCGGACAACATTTTCTCTACTCGATGCAACAACAACAACAACAAGACAAAGAACTGTACGTACAGAAGAAAATATCGCTGCTCTAAGTCATAGTGTTGATGATGATCCAGATCTGTCTATTCATCGACGTGCACAACAAGTTGGATTCTGCATCCACCACATGGAAAATTTTGCGTAAAGATCTTACTAAGCGTCGTTTGTTTGCTGATTGGGCTCTAGAACAGCTCGAATTTGATTCACTTTTTTATCATAAAATTGTGTTTCCCTCAGAAGTTTTTTCAACTTGAGCTAGTTAGGCTTCAGTTGTGTTCTAGGTAGGCTTTGTTACTGCGACCTTGCGCCACATTAGGTCACAGCACTGTTAATTTTTAACCCAACAGTGAAAACGGTGGCCGACACGATCCAACTAGAAAATTTCTTTTCCACCTAAACAGGATTCGAACCCGGACCTTCCGGTCACGAGTCCTATGCCCTACCACTGACCTGTCCGCACTCATTTGAGAATACAAATCATTTAACTTCAGAAATCTGAAAGTTAAGCAGGTTCAAGGTTGTTCCCTTCTAACCTTCAATAAATAAACACTTGCAGACACTTGAACAAATCTTAATTTCACAGTCATTCTCATATGGCATGCATAAGGTTTAAAGCCCTAAAACACTATTACGTACGCCCCTGTACTCAATCATAACAAAGAGACCATCGCATGTGCAAGTTTCGAAAGGGTTTTATCCTTCAATATACTTAGTTAACGAGTTCTGGTGCAAATATACCATTACTCAGACTTAATTAAACTGAGTTCATCGTAGATAATATTGTTTGCGTTACTTGCTTGATGTTCCTTGGTTTATTCAAAATAAATAACACAATGATCGAGGTCGGCAAACATGGCACCTTGCTCAGTTCGAGTTCTATCGAATTTGGTGACAGATTTTGTGTAAAGAGACTATCTTACTAACACATATTATTACAAATAAAAACTTCTTCCAACCCTCGAGTTTGTATTAGGTATCTATCGGGTGTTTTTTTAGTGATAGAACTTTAAATTGAAACAAGACACATTTAAATTGAGATTGAAGCCAATTTTTTTTATTAGAAAGATAATAATTTCATTACATTTATGTTTTGAAAATAATTTCCGACTAGCTCTGAGGAACCGCATTCGACCAGACAAATTTTGGACCACTTTTTAGAGTAATTCAGGCCTTATTTCATCATTAACACGAGTTATGCTGGCTTTCAAAGCGTCTATTGTTTCTGGTTTCTCAGCATTAACCAATGACTTGAAATAACACCAAAGAAAATAATCAAGTGGAGTTATGTCGCATGATCTTGGAGGCCAATTAATTGGACCTTTTCTCGGCATAATGTTATCGCCATATATTTCTGTCGATAAATCAATTATTACGGTAGCAGCATGAGGTGTAGCACCATCTTGTTGGAACCAAAACACCTCTGGGTCGATACCATTCAAATTTTGAAACAAATCATTGATCATCCATCTGTAACGAGCGCCATTCACTGTAACATTAGTTCCAGGATTGTTTTTAAAGAAATATGGACCGATGATGCCTCCAGCGTGTAAAGCACACCATACAGTGCATTTTTCAGGATGCAATGGAACCTGCAGAACTACTTGAGGATTGTTTTCACTCCATATAAGGAGTTTTGCTTATTTACATAGCCGTTCAACCAGAAATGAGCTTCATCGCTAAACACAATTTTACGATAAAAAAGTGGATCAACTTCAAGCTGTTCTAGAGCCCAATCAGCAAACAAACGACGCTTATTATGGTCAAGTGGCTTCAGTTCTTGAACCAGTTGGCTCTTGTATGAGTGTAGACCAAGATCTTTATGCAAAATTTTCCATGTGGTGGATTCACAGAGTCCAACTTGTTGTGAACGTCGACATATAGACAAATTTGGATCATCATTAACACTATGACTTTGTCTTGTTGTTGTTGCATGGAGTAGAGAAAAAGTTGTCCGAAATCTATGGATCAACATACATCCGTACAACCATTTCCAACAAAATGTAGCCCGATTTGGTCATGTTGATTTCTCGAAAGTTCTCTGTAATATGGAAAATTAACAAATCTGCAACTTACCTATATTCGCCCTGCACAGCAGAACATATATATTTATGTTAAAATGGGTTCATTCAGTTCATGCAGAAATTTATACTCTTGTGAAACTATTTTCGAAAAGAGCATATTCCGGATTGTTTGTAACGTGACGAAGGCAGAAAACTTTATTATTATCCTACGTTTCGAATTTAGATATCTTACCTCATGCTCAAGTCAGACACTGTATCACGCCGTGATTCAGATTTTGAGCAAAACAAATATTTTTGAATATACCTCTTCGGCTGATCTGTACCGTATATCATTAATTAGGAGTATAAGTTATTGTAATACATATTTCTACATATCGAGACAGTTCAACATACATCCGTATAACCATTTCGAACAAAAAGTAACCCGATTTGGTCATGTTGATTTCGTCGATAGTTCGACGAATGAGCTGCTCTGATGGACAATTATGTAAACCATAAATTTTACGAAGTGCTCTATAAGTTTGACGAATAGAATACTTCACTTTTATTTAACACAAAAATTATGCTTGGGTTTTTTTCGGTTGCTTGCCACGCCTAAGTGCGTGGCAAGCAACCATTGAAGAGCGACCATCTTGGTCCTGATTTGAATGTTGTCTTCATTGTGCATGCTCTTGATTCATTGTTTCTTGGGTTTCTTACAGACAACAGTGAAACCATTCTTGTCTGGTCCATCAACAATTCCAATTGTTTTTTTATGTACAATACCATAGGGTGTTTGGCTCAGTGCTAAAAGGTTTGCTGAAGTTCCTTTTTTTCAACAAAAATGCATTGTTGTTTTGGATAACACTCCAAACTAAGTGGGACGACATTTTGCCCGAAGTAGCAACTTTAGCACTTGATAGACGAGATACTGATTTGGAAAATAAATTACAACAATTTGTAAATGTTGTTGCGGCATGAGTCTTTCCATGATAATTCGTCAATGCTTACTGAACAGAAATGTCAAAACAACATGGTTTCTACCTTCTGTCAAATCACAGTTATCCCTATCGAATGTTCTATCACTCTAAAAAAAAAACACTCGATATGTATGTTTGCATACTCTAGATGGCGCTAGTGTATGATTAATATCTCGGTGTATAGCGAACATAGATACTTGACAGATTTATAGTCACTGGCATACATTGTATTGATGGAAACCACCCAGTTTGAGACGTGCGCATGTCTGCAATTTGCCCCTGTGATGAACAAGTCCTTATCGAGTTTGTTTGAGTATAGAGTTGTTATACAGATGTATGTTACACTGTCTCGATTTGTAGAACTTATTACCACAGCTCACACGTCCTATTAATGATAAAAGCATTGACGTGAAGTCGAAAGCTTTTGGGCGCTTGTTCAACTGACCAATTCCCCTGAAAATTTCAAATCGTTAAATTGGTTCAATTCAGCGTCATATACGAAACGAGATCGGTCACGTACGATACTCCTTTTCTAATGGTCCACATAAAACGCGTGTGCTATGGCAGAACCGCACTTTCCATCGGTACCTTGATCGTGACCATCCGTAATACCACACATACGTCCAAGTGTTCACCTCGCTATGATACCGTTCATAAATCTTCCTATATCTGCCAGTTAGATTGATATATGCTTAGGTCTACTCGTCGGTTAAGGCGCTTCCTAATAAGGAAAGTAGCTTGTTGTCAATTAAACTCATCACCACGGGGTCTAACAGAGAAGAAAGTACAAGAGCCTGGGGCGGGTTCAACGCACAGTCTTACCGGTGGGTCTTTCTGTTAATTGCTTAAATGGGTGAAATTGCACATCTGTAAGGCTGGGGGCCATGTGTTGATCGGCGGCAATTTTCGAGCAGCTATAACGAACGAAAGTATGGTACTGTGTGATCCGTAGCAGAAACTTTGGATACAAAAAATTTATAAAAGCACTTAATCTTGTTTGATTATGTTCTTTGCGTTTCATCACAAAATAAAGTTTTGGAATCTATAACGGCCAGTTTCATAAACAACATCAAAGGGCCCCTTTATGATAAACTCCCTTTATGAAAAAGGATCCTTTAAATGGGACCATCAGTTTCATAAACGCACATCGACCGTCCTTCACATAAAGCTTCCTTCAATGCGCCGGTCATATGTTTCCGACTGTTGGCTATCCTGAGAACTAGTGATTTTACGAATATAGTTGACGATATTCTGTAAAAATTGTGAGTTATACGTCGGAACTTGTAAAAAAAAAGAAAATCAGTCTTTGCATAAACATGTTATGTGCAGAAGACAGTATATTGGAATTTATATCATTATTACGTGCGAATTGCTATATTTTAGTAAACGTGAGGAGGAACTACGTCTCTTGGAATTGATTGAAAAAGAGACTTTTAATGTGATAGGGTAAAGTCTGGCAGAGAATAGCAACTGCTTTCAATGCAGCTCTACATTGGAGAAATAGGGACCAGCTCAAATCCAAATATGACAATATAAGAAAAACAAATGTTAACTTCCGCTATTTCATTGATTTACACGACAATTGTTTCGTCATACCATGACTTCATCAGGTGAGTATTTAAACTGAGGTATACAATGCAAAACATGACCTTAAATACACAGCTCTGGTACAAAAAATAGAGGAGTGGAAAGAGATGGTATACAATTAATGAAAAATATTAAGTGGGGGGATCTATTTAAATCTATTTGATCATTCAATAGAACTTGTCTTTTATTATATCTATTGATCTCCAAAGTTTCTAACAGATTTAGTTTCTGACTTTTGTTTTCGATATGTAATATTTCATAGTTCATATTAAAATTATGGCCAGTCTCTAACAAATGGTTGGCATAAGTTGAATTCGGTTTATTATTAATGTAACATTTTTCATGTTCTCGTATCCTTGTTTGGAATGAACGGCCTGTCTGTCCCACATATACACATGGGCAATCACTACATGTCAACTTGTAAAATCCTGATATTTTGTTTTTAGGAATGACGTCTTTATTATTTTTTATTAAGCTGCCTAAAGAGTTCGACAATTTAGGCCTTTCAGATATGTCTCGTTTAATTCCTAGAAATCTAAACAGACCTAAACACCAGTTACACATTGCCGTGAGGGCATTTAGTTTCTATTGAATTTTCCACGTAAATTTCTAACAGTTTACATAGAAGATTCACCACTTTGGAGATAAGTTCTTGAAATTTTCAAGCGTAAATCGACTTATTCCGTTAATGTCAAATATCAAACTAACTTTCTGTTAAAACACGAATGACAAATGTGTTTCCAAACTTGCACTACTTCAAAATGCAAACTCTAGATGGCTCAACTTCATATGTGTATCCAATTGAACGACTATTGAATTCGACGAAAAGGGGACATTATAATTTCCATTCGTTTGCGGCACGGAGCGAAATCCCTATGATCTAGATGCGCGTTTAATGGCCATATAAATTGTTTAATTATGTCAACGCCATATAATTTATTTGATTTCTTCGACAGCGGCATCAGGCAGAGAAAGCATCAGGATCCATTAAAGAAATTTCATTTTCTCGGATTCCGCCAGTTTTTTATCTGTTAACCCTAATTTCACGGTGTCCCGAGGATGTAGGCATAATCGATTTGTGCGGTTTTCTATTCGAATTTACGGGATAATTAGGCGAGATCGCTGATTAATTCGTTTTCAATCGGATCCGATATCTCTTCCATCAATTACGGCAGTTGAACCTATTACCGAGGAAAGTAGATTTTCGATTGGATCTCATTTTGCGCGCTTGTTGCAGACGAAATGGTCTTGAGCCTAATATCTAAAAAGCAGAGGAAGACGCGTTTTTCATATTCTATTGATTTTTCGGTGATTTGCATCAATGTAAAAATATAATCTAATGTTGACCAGCTCCTCCTAAACCCCTGCTGTTTTTTGTTCATGTAATTACCCTAATTCTCCTTTTTTAAGGAAACGATATTAAGGAACTTCAATTCGACAGAATTTTTTCCAAACAAATTTACTGAGTATCTTCCATCACCTACAGTTGCAATTGCCAAAAGTAAGATACTAGAATACCCCCAGTGCCGCATTGAAGGGTTTAGGGACCTATGCAGCTTTTTACAGAGAGTACAATGTTGCCGAGTGTGTAAGTTGATTCAACACCTTTCAATGCAACTCCAAATATGAAGAGCGTCCATTGATTTCTCTTAAAATATAATCGCCAACCACCCTGCATGCTTTATCTGCCTGATTAGGAACTTCCCATGTTCTATCTTGGTTCAAAGATATCTGCACGCCGAGATAACTGAATGACATAACTTGTTCTATAGGTTGATCTGCAACGAAAAGTTTGCAACCATTTCGTTTCTCTGCTTATAACCAGGGACTTCGTTTTTATTGTTGATATTTGCATATTGAGTTCGCATGCTTCTAAGAAGAACGAATATAGCAGCTTCTGCAGGTCATCCTGGACTTCGGCCACGAATACTGTATCATAGGCGTAGCAGATAATTCTTAAAGCTTCTATACTTATTTGCATCCCATTCCAGAATTCTTGACGCGATCTGTCATTTGGTCCATTATGATATTAAAGAGCAAGGGGCTTAGTGAATCACCCTGTCGTATACCCGTAGGAGTTCGAATGTCTTCGGTTAGTTGTTGATCTACAGATATATCTGTAGAGTTATCAGTGTCGAGTTGTTTCACAATTTCTATTATAGGTGTTGGTAGGTTTTATCTTTTAGATTTTTGATGACGTGCTTAAGTCTCACTTTGTCGAAAACCTTGGTAAGATCTGTAAAGCAGAGGAGGGCGGGTTTTCATTATTCTATTGATTTTTCGGTGATTTGCATCAATGTAAATAAAAATAGAATCTAATGTTTACCAGTTCGTCCTAAAACCCTGCTGTTTTTGGTCATGTAATTAACCTAATTCTCTTTTTCAAGAAACGATATTTAGGAACTTCAATTCGACAGTATATTCTACCACCTGCAGTTGCAATTGCCAAAAGTAAGATACTAGGCTACCCTCAGTGCCGCATTAAAGGTTTTAGGGACCTATGCAGCTTCTTACAAAGAGTACAATATTCCCGACTGAGAGAGTTGATTCAACACCTCTCAATGCACCTCCAAATATGAAGAGCGTCCATTGATTTCTCTTAAAATATACTCGCCGACCACTCTGCATGTTTTATCTGCTTAATTGCGAACTTCGTATGTTCTAACTTGGTTCGAAGGTACCTGCACGCCGATATAAGTGAACGACATAACTTGTTCTATAGGTTGATCTGCGACGGAAAGTTTGCAACCGTTTCGCTTTATTGCTTATAATCAGTGACTTTGTTTTTGTTTTTAATATTTGCATGTTGAGTTCTTCTAAGAAGAATTAATATAGCAGCTTCTGCAGATCTTCCTCGTCTTCAGCCACGATCACTGCATCATCGGCGAAACTGATAATTTTTAAAGCTCATGTACTTAGTTTGAATCCCATTCCAGAATTCTTGATGCGATGGATCATTTGGTCGTCCATTGTGATATTAAAGAGCAAGGAGCTTAGTGAATCACCCTATCGTAGGAGTTCGAATATCTTCGGTTAGCTGTTGGTTTACAGATATATGTGTAGATATGTCAGTGTCGAGTTGTTTCACAATTTCTATTATAGGTGTTTGTAGTTCTTCATCTTTTAGAATTTTGATGACGTGCTTGAGCCTTCCTTTGTCGAATGCCTTGGTAAGATCTATGAAGCAGAATAAGGTGGGTTTTCCATATTCTATTCATTTTTCAGTGATTTGCATCAATGTAAAAATAGAATCTAATGTTGACCAGTTCCTCCTAAACCCCTGCTGTTTTGATTTATGTAATTAACCTAATTCTCTTGTTCAGGAAACGATATTTAAGAACTGCAATTCGATAGAATCTTTTCCAAACAAATTCACTTTCTATCTTCCATCACCTGCAGTGGCATTTGCCAAAAGTAAGATACTAGGCTGCCCCCAGTGCCCCATTGAAGGATTCTGGGGAACTATGCAGCTTTTTACAAAGAGTACAATGTTCGTCTTATTGAAAAACCCTTTACTAAAGGGCCATCTGGAGTTTGCATTTTGAAGTAGTGAAGCAAAGTAGATGGACCAATCCTCCATACATCTAAGAGCGTTTCAAGACCACCAAGAACATCAGATTTTTGCCGCAGGTATAAGGAAACTTGGTCAACACTCGGGTTTATTCATTACATCGGAACGACCTTGTCGGTTGCGTGGGCTAGCAAGTGAATAATAATATTAATAGTAATACCGGTAAAGCGGCAATATGTATAAATATTGAGTTATTCATCGTGGGAATACGGCCAGGTGAAACAACCGAAGGGGGGACGTTTCGACCGCGTTGTCGGCCGTGAAGTGAGTAATAAAGCCGCGATTATTTTCGTAGACAATAGGTGGGAATATTGCGACAATAACGGCGGCTTTTTCCGAGCCCCTATAATTTATAGGAAGTGCGATCGGTTCGGACGTAAACGTGGGCATCGGCGAATACGTAAAGTCCTCGTTTCACGTACTTCGACGGGCTTAAACAGTACGTACTGCGCCCACGTCTGAGGACGTAGGCCGCCTTTAGCACCTGGTGATTGGGTCTAGGATTTCGGTATCGATTTTATGCGATTTTTACGATTTTATTGACGATCGAATAAATCTCCACCATAATACGTATTTTCTTCGAGTCACGTTAAGAGCAGGCTTTTCAATGTCCTAATACGGCCAAAGAGATATTCAATTTTATGATAGAGGCATGTGTTAGAAGCTATCAAATGACTTTTTATTTCTTAAATAATGCGAGTTCTCTGGTTTGTTGAACCAGGAAATGAATAAAATACGATCTTCCATTTGAAGAAATATCAGGTGTTTTTTTTTTAATGATAGAACTTTGAATTGAAATAAAACGCATCTAAATTAAGATTGAAGCCAAATTTTTTTTATTTGAAAGATAATTTTATGACATTTATGTTTTAAAAATAATTTCCGGCATATGTCCACCTCTGAGGAACCGCATCGACCAGACCAATTTTGGACCACTTTTTCGAGTAATTCAGGCCTTATTTCATCAATAACACGAATTATGTTGGCTTCCAAAGCGTCTATTGTTCTGGTTTATCAGCATAAACATTGACTTGACATAACCCCAAAGAAAATAATCCAGTGGAGTTATGTCGCATGATCTTGGAGGTCAATTAATTGGACCATTTTTCGAAATGATGTTATCGCCAAATCTTTCTTTCAATAAATCAATTGTTATCAATTATCATGGTATCAGTTATCATGGCATGAGGTGTAGCACCATCTTTTTGGAACCAAAACACTTCTGGGTCGATACCATTCAAATTTTGAAACAAATAATCATTGATCATCCATCTGTAACGAGCACCATTCACTGTAACATTAGCTTCAGCATCGTTTTTAAAGAAATATGGATCGATGATGCCTTCAGCGTGTAAAGCACATCATACAGTGCATTTTTCAGGATGAAATGGAACCTGCAAAACTCTGGAAGGATTGTTTTCACTCCATATACGGCAATTTTGCTTGTTTACATAGCCGTTCAACCAGAAATGAGCTTCATCACTAAACGATAAAATATATTTACTCACCTTTAACAAATCAGAAAGTGTCTTGGCAAATGAATACTGAACATTTAAATAGAGTCTAATGTTAACTCGAAATAAATAGTTCTGTGATTTACCATTGATCTTAAAGTTTTAAAGGCAATTTAACGGCCTCTGTTATAGCACAAGGACCATCTGTATAAAGAATGTTAAGAAAACCAAATAATTATTAGGATTACAAAAAAAGTTTCCGCCGTTTTATTGTAGATGGCGCGGCGCGGAGTTTCGGTTAGCTTTCGCAGATGATAACCGGCTTAAAAAATAGTTTGGGCATTCAAGAACAACATAACCTATTAATATCATTGATTTTATATTGGTAAAATATAATTTTTATAAATTGAAAATGTCAAAATTTGAGCCAAGTAAGCGTCATTTGCGGAAAATATTAGTTTACTTCTTTAATTTAAAGAAATCTGCTGCTGAGGCGCATCAATTGCTCGTAGAAGCATATGGTGAGGGTGCTTTGAGTGAGAGAACGTGTCGAGAGTGGTTTCAAAAGTTTAAAAACGTTAATTTCGACGTAGAAGACAAAGATCGCAGTGGAAGGCCAAAAATTTACGAGGATGCAGAATTGGAGGAAGATTCATCTCAAACACAAAAAGAACTTGCTCTAACATTAGAACTCACTTAAAAGCAGTCTCACATCGTTTAAAATCATAAGGAATGATTCATAAACAATTTGTGATAAAAAACGGCGGAAACTTATTTGTACTCCTAATATATATTATGAATAGAATAAATATGATTGAGTACTGACGAAGCAGAGTGTCTCTTAAAACTTGTTTTTTAGTAATGTTTTTATATATCTTGAGATTTTCTTAAAAGTAACTAAGTTAGATATCCAATAATATTGAATATTCTAAGTAAGATAGTTTTTAGATGAAATTCTTAAGATTATGTTAAGCATTTTTGAAAGATATCTGTTTTCATAAGAGAGATGAGCAGAAACAAAATTTTGTCTACTCAAAATATTTAATTTATAGGATTTTTGTTAACAATTTATATTTATTGGATTTGGTTATCTCATATGAATGTCTTATAATGAATGTTTATATTACATATCGTTTGATATAAGCTGTGCTTATATGACATTAATTTAATTCCTGAAATTATTTAAATATTTCAATATTAGCCTTCTACATATTTAATTTCAAAAAATTATATCTAATAACTTCAGGAATTAAATTGAAATAATGTCATATAAGTACCACTTATATCAAACGACATATGAAATAAACATTCATTATAAGACATCCAAATGATATAACAAAACCCAATAAATAAAAATTGTTAACCAAAATTTAATTTATAGAATTTTGGTTTAAAATTTTTATTTATTGGATTTTGTTATATCATTTGGATGTCTTATAATGAATGTTTATTTTATATGTCGTTTGATAAGTGGTACTTATATGACATTATTTCAATTTAATTCCTGAAGTTATAATTATTAAATATAATTTTTTTAAATCAAATATGTAGAAGGCTAATATTAAAATATTGAACTAATTTTATACACCTTCCATCAAGTATTAACCTGTATTTATATTAACAATAATATTTTGATATTATCTTTATTATATACTTATTTTCATGAATGCAAAATCGAATAAATATAAGTGGTCCTTATATGAAATTATTTCAATTTAATTCCTGAAGGTATTAAATATAATTTTTTGAAATTAAATATGTAGAAGGCTTATATTAAAATATTCGAATAATTTTATACACCTCCTATCCAGTATTAACCTCTATTTGTGTTATTTAATTCCTGAAGTTATAATATTGAATAATTTTTTGAAATGAAATATTTAGAAGGCTAACAGAACATATCGTAAATATTAAAATAGTTAAATAATTTTATATACCTTCTATCAAGTATAAACCTCTATTTATTTTATTGTATCGAGAATATATTCTGTAAATTTTCCAAAATTAATTGATAGTGAGTTCCGAAATTTCGTAAGTGTATTAAAATTATTCAAAAAATACCATTTATTCAATTTCATCCCGTATTATTCATAATAGACCATACAAGATATAGTTCGTTGAGATCAGGTTATTGAGGAGCTTGAAAAATATGGAAATATACAGGTGTTTCATTTAAAATAAAGATACCGCGCTGGACTTGCGCAAAACACCCTGTATATTCAAATTTATGCATTGAATTCGACAGTTGACGTGTCCCAGTGTTTTTTATAATTGGCTAACATAAGGACACGAAGAATTTTATTCCCTTAGTGGTTTCCACACTGTATATAAAAAAATATGAAAATAAACTTACGCTTTTTTTATTTCTGCCACACTGGCGCCTTTAGCCACTTCCAGAACCTTGTAATAGTCCACCATATTGGTGCCGTTTGCTTCCTTATGACCCAGCTTTACGATTAATTATCTGCAACATAAAAATAACCATCAACTCACGGCCTGACACTGGACAAATACTCAAGAACGCAATAAAACCAGAACTCAATTTTCCACGCACAAAACCACGTACCGAAATGACCCCTACAGTACATCGTTAATTCCTCAGTTATAAACCAAATTGCGTATTAAATTCCTTTAAATCTGTTTCAGAAAATGTCAGTTCTATGGAATTGACAACTAAAATTTTCCGGTCACAGCTAACTTGTCACGCCACCACTATCATCGTCGACTTTTCCTGCCCGAAGTGAGAACACGAAAAAAGCGTAACGCGTTTTTACTTTTCGATATTGCCGAAACTGGAATGATCCATTCATGCGGTTGGTCAGTGAGTCACAATCTGGGTGCATTGTCATTTTCGTTTTTCTGGTTTACAGTTCATGCTCGATGCTAATGACACCGAGAAATGATAGCTCTCTAAATTATCTGAATTTTCGCAACATTGACTTTGTTCGTGGTTTTTCGCCGGTTCGCGGATAATGAGGTTATTGCTCGTCATAGAAAACATTTTCATTATCACACAGTGGCAGAAAATGGTTAGTATTTTATCTCTGTGACTTACTGGATCAACAAAGTGTGACAAAAAGATAGAATAGGTTAAAATATGAACATCGAATGATAAAATGGTTAGTATTTCATTTCTTTGACTATATTGTATCAACAAAGTGTCACAAAAACAAAGAATAGGTAAAAATATGAACATCGGATGAGAAAATTGTTAGCATTTCATCTCTTTGACTATATTGCATCAACAGAGTGTGACAAAAACATAGAATAGGTAAAAAATATGAACCTCGGATAAAAAACTGGTTAGTATTTCATCTCTTTGACAATATTGGATCAACAAAGTGTGACAAAAACATAGAATAGGTAAAAATATGAACATCGAATGAGAAAATGGTTAGTATTTCATTTCTTTGACCATATTGAATCAACAAAGTATGACAAAAACATAGAATAGGTAAAAAATATGAACATCGAATGATAAAATGGTTAGTATTACATTTCTTTGACTATATTGTATCAACAAAGTGTCACAAAACATAGAATAGATAAATAAATATGAACATCGAATGATAAAATGGTTAGTATTTCATTTCTTTGACTATATTGTATCAACAAAGTGTGACAAAAACATAGAATAGATAAATAAATATGAACATCGAATGATAAAATGGTTAGTATTTCATTTCTTTGACTATATTGGATCAACAAAGAGTGACAAAACATAGAATAGGTAAAAATATGAACATCGGATGAGAAAATGGTTAGTATTTCATCTCTTTGACTATATTGGATCAACAAAGTATGACAAAAACATAGAATAGGTAAAAAATATGAACCTCGGATAAAAAACTGGTTAGTATTTCATCTCTTTGACAATATTGGATCAACAAAGTGTGACAAAAACATAGAATAGGTAAAAATATGAACATCGAATGAGAAAATGGTTAGTATTTCATTTCTTTGACCATATTGGATCAACAAAGTATGACAAAAACATAGAATAGGTAAAAAATATGAACCTCGGATAAGAAAATGGTTAGTATTTAACCTCTGTGACTTATTGGATCAACAAAGTGTGACAAAAACATAGAATAGGTAAAAATATGAACATCGGATGAGAAAATGGTTAGTATTTCATCGCTTTGACTATATTGAATCAACAAAGTATGACAATAACATAGAATAGGTAAAACATATGAACCTCGTATGAGGAAATGGTAAGTATTTAATCTCTTTGACTATATTGGATCAACAAAGTGTGACAAAAACATAAAATAATTAAAAATATGAACATCGGTTGAGAAAATGGTTAGTATTTCATCTCTTTGACTATATTGCATCAACAGAGTGTGACAAACACATAGAATAGGTAAAAAATATGAATCTCAGATGAGAAAATGTTTAGTATTTCATCTCTTTGACTATATTATAAAACTATCTTGCATTTGTCAACCACACATCGTATTCTATGAAGCGAGCAAATAAGAACCATACAAGAATCAATTATCGTCTATTATTAACTTTTCTATGAATGAAATCAGCAAAGTATACACTATCGAATGGCAATATGATATCTCCGGATATGATGCATACTTTTCATTCATAGAAGACATTCCTTTCAAGATTGAGCAATACATTATTATTGCATACGCTTAACGTGGCAAAATTCGAGAATATGCTAATATTATTACCTACGTTCTCGAGCCTCAATTCAAATTTTTGCAGTTACAAACTAATCACCTGTCCCAACTATGTAACAAATTTCATGTTCCAATTATATTACATATTTATGAAAAAAACAATTCAACTTAGATATTCAAATGAAATTTAATTACGTAAAAGCTCCATGTAAAATATTAATTTGAATAGTTAGTTTAATTATATACTACTCTGTCAAGAAAGTACCGGGAATTTTCAATTAAAACAACATTTTTACATTTAATCGTCAAAATTTATTGGGTCGCCTTCAAAATAGGCTCCATTTGCTCCAATACATCTATGCCAACGGCACTTCCAATTATCGAAACATTTTTTATAGGCGCTTTCCGGGATGGACTTTAGCTCTCGCGCCGAATTTTGTTTTATGGCTTCAATCGACTCAAAACGGGTGCCACGAAGGGGCAATTTTAGTTTTGGGAAGAGGAAAAAGTCGCAGGGAGCCAAATCCGGCGAATACGGTGGTTGCTGAAGCACGTTTGTTGAGTTTTTGGCGAGAAAGTCAGTCACAATCGTAGCTCGGTGAGAAGGCGCGTCATCGTCATGCAAAATCCATGAGTTGTTCGCCCACAAATTTGGCCGCTTCTTACGGATACGCTCACGCAAACGTTTCATAACGCCTAGGTAATACTTCTTGTTTACCGTCTGACCCTCTGGAACGAATTCATAGTGCACCACGCCACGGATATCGAAGAAAACAATGAGCAACACCTTCATTTTCGAGCGGCTTTGGCGTGGTTTTTTCGGTTTCGGCTCATTTTTTGCCACCCATTCCGATGATTGCTGGCTTGTTTGCATATCGTACTCGTAGACCCAGGTCTCATCACCAGTTATAATGCGTTCCATGAATGTAGAATCGGAATTATAGCGATCCAGCATGTCTGAAGCAACCTGTTCGCGATGACGTTTTTGAAGAAAATTCAGGTCTTTCGGTACGAGTCGTGCGGCCACCTTTCTCATGCCCAAAATATCAATCAAAATCGTACGTGCGGACTCGTGGGATATCTTAAGATCATGTGCTATCTCTCTCAAGCTGATACGACGGTTTTCCAGCACCCTTTCCTTAATTTTATCGACGTTATCTTCGATCGAAGCCGTCGATGGGCGACCACTTCACGACCGTCCTTGAAGGCTCTGTACCACTGATATGCACGAGTTTTCTATAGAGCATTATCACCAAAGGCCTTTTGCAACATTTTCAATGCATCGGCACACGAAAATTCATTTGCAACACAAAACTTTAAACAAATTCTTTGCTCAACGTAATCACCCATAGTAAAAATCGGCACGCACTCTTGACATCGACTGACTTAATCAGCTGTTGCAAACACACTAGTTGACAGATCCCGCTCAAGCTTGGCATAGTAATTAAGGACAGTGGTACCAACCTAGGAAAAAAATTTTACCTGCCTCATTGCCCCGCCAGATTTAAATCGATAATTCCCGGTACTTTCTTGACAGAATGTATTTCATTCTATAAAATAGAAAAAGGCTTTTTACTTGATAGAAGAAATATAACAAAATTTGAATATCAAAACAGATTTAATCTGAATTGTTTCAGCCGTTACTATTAGGTAGTTGATCATAATTAAAACAAATTGTAGAAATTACTATGTTTTACTACCAATAAAAATATATTTTACACATTTTTTGTGAGTCGAGTTTCGGGAAATGAACTATCCCATCATCAGACAACTGAAGACCTAACAGTGGTACAGAGGTGTTTAAACAAAAGTGATAAATATTTTGAATATTTCAATAGATTCTAACACCTAATAGTGGTACAGAGGTTTACGTGATAACGTGATAAAAACCCCAGATTTAATCTGTTAGTCTTCTACAATTTTAATTTAAAAAAAAATTTTTATTCAAAAAACTTTTAGAATTAAATTAATGTCTACAATAAGCACCGCGTATATTTAATAGACGTATATAATCTAATCTATATATTCTGAATTAACTTATTCGAATACTTAAATATATTAAATATTTCAAATAAATTATATTTTTTGAGAAGTCCTCAAGTTGTGTTCATGGTTTTAAAAGGCAATTGGTGTTCTTAAAGGTAAGATCAGAAACAAAATTTTGTCTCCTTTAAATATTTATTTATTAATTTTACAGACTTTTTTATATCTGTTGGTTTATTTATTTCATTTGACATTATATATTGAGTTTTGATTATATACGTCTATTAAATATAAGCGGTGCTTATTGTGGACATTAATTTAATTCTAAAAGTTTTTTGAAATTAAAATTGTAGAAGACCAACAGATTAAATCTGTTTTGATATTCAAATTTTTTTATTTCATTCTATTTAAAAATGAACTATCACCAAGTATCGGACTACTCCATCCAATATTCTAAAATTTATTTGTTCGGTATCATTTAGGATCATAATTCAGAACAATTCTGGTTGAAACTCTAAATTTCCTCATAGCACAACCACTCCTGAATTTTTCAACGGCAATAAAAACCGATCCGAGCGTAACAATGTTGACGAAATGAAACCAGGTATATAAAAATAGTAACGTCACATCTAACAGGTTATAACTCCAAGATTTATGACATCTCAGATCGTACAAAAACATCGAGCATTATATTTCTCGGCACCATTTCAAAGCAGGATTTTACGCCTGAATTCAAATTGTCACTTAACTTTTGACATTCAATTAAGGCAGAGCGGCGTGCCTCAGAACCGTCTTCAGGCCAATAAAACAACGGTGGTAGGTAGTAGTCTGACTGAATGCCATTTGCCCGATATTGACTCACTTTAAAGAGATCAACTTCCTACGTAGAGCAATGAAGAGAAAATTTCGTCGGCTACTTTTCAGTTAGTTACGGCGTTTTTGCTTAAATTGAAGTTGAAAGTCCTTCCGAAGGAAATCGTGAGCTCGCAGTTGGCCTTGGTACAGAACGAACGTCCTTCGAGGTCATCGAACACAGTAGATAGTCGAGTCACTTGAGGTGACGAATAATGTCCGCCTTTTGGTGAGCGTTTCGTTCACAATAATACTGGTACTCTTATTTGAATACAATAATTGCATCCTTTTTTGAGAATTCATTGTCTCACATGAGGATTTCAATAACAGACAATAAGGTAACTATCGGGTGTTTTTTAAGAGTGATAGGGATAACTGTGATTTGACAGAAGGTAGAAGCCATGTTGTTTTAACATTTCTGTTTAGTAAGCATTGACAAATTATCATCGAAAGACTCACGCCGCAACAACGTTTACAAATTGTTGAAATTTATTTTCAAAATCAGTGGTCTATTCGCCAAGCTTATAGAGCCTTTTATGGTTTACATAATCGTCCATCAGTGCAGCTTATTCGTCGAACTATCGATAGATTTCGGACAACATTTCCTCTAATCGATGCAACAACAACAACAAGACAAAGAACTGTACGTACAAAAAAAAATATCGCTGCTGTGAGTAATAGTGTAATGAAGATCCAGATTTGTCTATTCGTCGACGTTCACAACAAGTTGGACTCTGTGCATCCACCACATGGAAAATTTTACGTAAAGATCTTGGTCTACAACCATACAAGATCCAACTGGTTCAAAAACTAAAGCCACTTGACCATAATAAGCGTCGTTTGTTTGCTGATTGGGCCCTAGAACAGCATGAAGTTGATCTACTTTTTTATCGTAAAATTGTGTTGAGTACTGAAGCTCATTTCTGGTTTAACGCTATGTAAACTAGCAAAATTGCCGTATATGGAGTGAAAACGATCCTCAAGAATTTCTGCAGGTCCCAATGCATCCTGAAAAATGCATTGTATGGTGTGCTTTACACGCTGGAGGCATCACCGGTCCATATTTCTTCAAAAACGCTGGAGCTAATGTTACAGTGAATGGTGTTCTTTACAGATCGATGATCAATGATTATTTGGTTCTAAATTTTAATGGTATCGACCCAGAAGTGTTTTGGTTCCAACAAGATGGTGCTACACCTCAAGCTTCTACCGTAGCAATTGATTTATTGAAAGAAACATTTGGCGATAACATTATTTCGAGAAATGGTCCAATTAATTGGCCTCCAAGATCATGCGACATAACTCCACTGGATTATTTTCTTTGGGGTTATGTCGAGTCATTGGTTTATGCTGATAAACCAGAAACAATAGACGCTTTGGAAGCCAACATAACTCGTGTTATTGATGAAATAAGGCCTTGATTACTCGAGACAGTGGTCCATAATTGGTCCGGTCGAATGCGGTTTCTCAGAGCTAGTCGTGGTGGACATATGCCGGAATTTAAAACATGAATGTCATAAAATTATCTTTCAAATAAAAAAAAAATTAGCTCCAATCTTAATTTAAATGTGTTTTATTTCAATTTAAAACTCTATCATTCTAAAAAAAAACACCCAATATATACTTTTTTCAATCAATGTAGTAATCGCTCTAAAAAAAACAACATAACCGTCTTCCTCTGTGTAATGAACAATAATTAATAAAAATGATTCATATGGTTTCTACTTGATAAATGTTGTTTTAATAAATTGAAGAACTACTTAATATTATGAAAACTACTACAAATTGATTAATACAGGATTATTACCTCCGTTAATAACAGTTCCATCTAATGACATAAAAATTATAGTCACTTTCATATAATCATGAGAACTTTAAAATTTGAGAATAAATAGATATATGAACAGATACAATCCAAATCAAAAAAGTTGTACATATATAGTCCGTTTAGAAAGTATACGGAAAAAACATTTTCGGTGATGGTAGTCCAAGACTGTATTACTGAGTAGACTGAATTAAATCATCTTTATTTCATGGCGCTGCTCGTTCAACTTCAATCTTCATTAGTCCCCATATGTTTACAATGGGACTAATATCTGGTGAAGCTGCTGGCCATGAAATGGTTGTCACTTGGTGTTCTTGCATCCAAGCTTAAATATAGGGCTTGAGTATGGCATCTTGTATTATCCTGCTAAAAACACCACCCCTCTGGATATAAAGTTTGCGCCGTTTCAAGGAAAAAATCGTTTAGAATGCCACTATTAATGGTACAGAGAGTACAGAGAGGCGCAGTACCATGCTGAGATATTGCTCACCAAACCATTATTTTGGTGGGAAATTTGAACGGTAACAGGTTCTTTTGCTAGGATTTATATCATTTAGAATGCCCCAATACTTTTTACTATTAGTGGTGCCATCAACTATACAGAGAGGCGTAGCACCACGCTGAGATATTGCTCCCCAAACCATTATTTTGGTGGGAAATTTGAAGGGTATCAGGTTGTTTTTATAGGATTTTTAAGTGATTTCCACCAAGTTAGAAATAACTTTCATCAGAAATAGAGACATTATTGAAATTATATTATCGTTGACAAAATTCTATCATTCGTTCCTTCTGTAAAGTTGTCATTATAGGGATTTTATTTGGTTTCCCTGATATGTAGCCTTGTCTTTTCAGTGACATACGGACGGTTCCTGGACATATCAGGTGTTTTTTTTAGAGTGATGGAACTTTGGACAGGGATAGTTGTGATTTGACAGAAGGTAGAAGCCATGTTGATTTGACATTTCTGTTCAGTAAGCAATGACAAATTATCATCGAGACTCACGTTGCAACAATGTTCACAAATTGTTGAAATTTATTTTCAGAATCAGTGTTCTATTCGTCAAACTCATAGAGCACTTCGTGAAATTCATGGTTTACTTAATCGTCCATCAGAGCAGCTTATTCGTCGAACTATCGATAGATTTCGGACAACATTTTCTCTACTCGATGCAACAACAAGACAAAGAACTGCGCGTACAGAAGAAAATATCGCTGCTGTAAGTCATAGTGTTAATGATGATCCACATTGTCTATTCGTCGACGTTCACAAGTTGGACTCTGTGTTGTTTGCTGATTGAGCCCTAGAACAGCTTAAAGTTGATCCACTTAGTTATCGTAAAATTGTGTTTCGTGATGAAGCTCATTTCTGGTTGAACGGCTATGTAAAGAAGCAAAATTGACATATATGGGGTGAAAACAATCCTCAAGAAGTTCTGCAGGTTCCATTGCATCCTGAAAAAGTGCACTGTATGGTGTGCTTTACACGCTGGAGGCATCATCGGCCCATATTTCTTTAAAAACGATGCTGGAGCTAATGTTAGAGAGAATGGCAATAAATCGGCCTCCAAGATCATGCGACATAACTCCAATGAATAATTTTCTTTGGGGTTATGTCAAGTCATTGGTTTATGCTGATAAACCAGAAACAATAGACGCTATGGAAGCCAACATAACTCTTGTTATTGATGAAATAAGGAATTACTCGAAAAAGTGGGACAAAATTGGTCTGGTCGAATGTGGTTTCTCAGAGCTAGTCGTGGTGGACATATACCGGAAATTGTTTTTAAAACATAAATGTCATGAAATTAACTTTCAAATAAAAAAAATTGGGTTCAATCTTATTCTAAATTCAATTTTATGTTCTAGCATCTAAAAAAAACACACGATACTTTTATATTTCGTTGATTTCTAAATCTGTTAGTCAATTTGCGAAAACTAGTCGTCCTAAGGCCAATAAAGCGTTCAAATTGTTTCCTTTAATCTTCCGCGTCTTCCTGACACTGGGCTATGCCTCATATCCATGCCATTTTTATCCTCTTTATTGCCTCATATACAGCACTTTTTCCCAGTTTAGTCAATTGCACTCATATTTTAATTACCTTTTCTAGTTGCGACATTATTTCATAAATTGTATATCTGCTGACAATCAACAATATTTGACAATTAGTCTTGCCATAGCCGACTATCTGCACAACCTATTTTATACATTACTTTTGTCTTAGAATGTTACAAAAAAGAAGTATATTAAAATTATGAAAAATAATAAATTCCGGGTACTTCCTAGACGGACTACATTCCATGCTTTTTTAGCATTATCAGTTAATTAATATGCACCTATCAAGAATAATTGTGCTTCTGATATTTAAACAAAAACCGAACGTAATTCAACATTAATCATTTTGTGAATGTTTCCATGATACAATGGTTTTCAACAATGGTCAGAACTATAGAATATAACATATGATATTTCACCTCGATCCCTCCCATTAAACGAGAAATGCTTTTCAATTATCTCACTACATTATCAGGAAACAGTAATTAACTTGAAGTATGATAATTTTTCATATTAATTATCATAATTCGTCGCTATTCCCTTTGTTTGGTAAGTTACAAACAGCTGTTCGTTCAACGCCATGAAAATCAAACGCAAACAAAAAGGTGCAGATATCGGGTGTTTTTTTACCAGACCAATTTTGGACCACTTTTTCGAGTAATTCAGGCCTTATTTCATCAATAACACGAGTTATGGTGGCTTCCAAAGCTTCGATTGTTTCTGGTTTATCAGCATAAACCAATGACTTGACATAACCCCAAAGAAAATAATCCAGTGGAGTTATGTCGCATGATCTTGAAGGCCAATTAATTGGATCATTTCTCAAAAAACTGTTATCGTCAAATCTTTATTTCAATAAATGAATTGTTACGGTAGCAGCATGAGGTCTAGTACCATATTGTTGGAACCAAAACTTCTGGGTCGATACCATTCAAATTTTGAAACAGATTGATCATCGATCTGTAACGAGCACCATTCACTGTAACATTAACTCCAGCATCGTTTTTAAAGAAATACACACCATACAGTGCATTTTTCAGGATGCAATGGAACCTGCAGGACTTCTTGAGGATTGTTTTCACTCCATAAACGGCAATTTTGCTTGTTTATATAGCCGTTCAACCAGAAATGGGTTTCATCACACTAAACACAATTTTACGATAAAAAAGTGGATCAACTTCAAGCTGTTCTAGGGCCCAATCAGCAAACAAACATCGCTTATTATGGTCAAGAGGCTTTAGTTCTTGAACCAGTTAAATCTTGTATGGGTGTAGACCAAGATCTTTACGCAAAATTTTCCTTGTGGTGGATGCACAGAGTCCAATTTGTGAGCGTCGACGAATAGAAAAATCATCGCTAACACTATGATATACAGCAGCGATATTGTTTTCTGTATGTACAGTTCTTTGTCTTGTTGTTGTTGTTGCATCGAGTAGAGGAAATGTTGTCCGAAATCTATCCTAATTTGTAAACGTTGTTGCGGTGTGAGTCTTTCCATGATAATTTGTCAATGCATACTGAACAGAAATGTCAAAACAACATGGCTTCTGCCTTCTGTCAAATCACAATTATCCCTATCTTCCAAGAGGGACTTCCGACAGTTGATAGCGATCATATTGTTGAAACCACATGTGAAAAGCATTCTTTCCGAGTTATACACTGAATTGAAATGTTCTACTGGACGTCGGAGTTCTCTGTCTTATGCATTGAATATGCTATCATTAAAACGTGATTTTTCAAACCTGTATATCAAATTTCCCATTATGTCGGATTTTTCACTCAGACAACGTAAAACCATTCATCAGTTTCAAGACAATACCGCACCTGAACGGTTTACTCCAATCTCAACCACAATCTCGCAAATATTGGCACGAATCTGTGACAAAATCCTTACGTCACAAACAAATCATTTCAATGATGTCGTTCCATTGTTCCAAATTATATCATCGTCCTCGTTTCGAGCTTAGTTCTTCCTCATATCGATATTCGGAGGCTTTTATCTGTCGAAATTAGGTAGGTGGTCTCCTTAAACGTTCATCTTGACGTCACTGTCAAGGTTAAGGCCTTTGCCAATGGTTTCTTTCTAATAGATCGTAAATTGAGATTTGAAAATAAAATCCGTAATGTTTAGCAAAACACTCGGAACCAGACGCTGCAAGCGAACGGTGTAAATTTGGCATGACCGTACAATTGATGCATCAGACGAAAATAAATCAATTTTTTTTCGTATACTGAGACATATCGCCCCACACTATCGTTAGGTAGAGAGGAGAAGATTTATGTTATATTTCGTGCGACGTTTTAATACTTTCAATATATTCATATGCCGTTCTCGAAATAAATCTGTTTATTGACAGTTGTGACAGGGCATACAAGGTGTTCTCAAAGGTGACACTTCATTTAACAGGAGGTAAAACTTATCAGAATGAAAAATATTCAAGGAGACAAAGATATAAGCCCTTTAATTCGAATTCAACAGCAATCATTGACACCACCAAATCGAGATTACGATTTCAACATTCAACAGACTTAATAGTTTTTGACTTGCGTTAATTTGTCGAAAGATGCCACATATTTATTTAAATACAGTCCCTGTCAACTTAATTAATCACCCAAAAAATTTTCGAATGTTACATAGAAACGTTAAATATTTGAATTTACGTTAATATACACAACGCAACCAATGATACAAATTTGTATCGGGTGTTTTTTTTTAGAGTAATAGAACTTTCGATAGGGATAACTGTGATTTGACAGAAGGTAGAAGCCATGTTGTTTTGACATTTCTGTTCAGTAAGCATTGACAAATTATCATCGAAAGATTCGCGCACATTTACAAATTGTTGAAATTTATTCTCAAAATCAGTGTTCTATTCGTCAAATTTAAAGAGCACTTCGTGAAATTTATGGTTTACATAATCGTCCATCAGAGCAGCTTATTCGTCGACCTATCGATAGATTTCGGACAACATTTTCTCTACTCGATGCAACAACAACAACAAGACAAAGAACTGTACGTACAGGAGAAAATATCGCTGCTATAGTGTTATGATGATCCAGATTTGTTTATTCGTCGAAGTTGGACGTAAAAATCTTGGTCTACACCCATACAAGATCCAACTCGTTCAAGAACTAAAGCCACTTGACCATAATAAGCGTCGTTTGTTCGCTGAGTGGGCCCTAGAACAGCTTGAAGTTGGTTCACTTTTTTATCGTAAAATTGTGTTTAGTGATGAAACTCATTTCTGGTTGAACGGCTATGTAAACAAGCAAAATTGCCGTATCTGGAATGAAAACAATCCTCAAGAAGTTCTGTAGGTTCCATTGCATTCTGAAGAATACACTGTATGGCATCATCGGTCCATATTTTTTTAAAAACGATGCTGGAACTAATGTTACAGTGAACGGTGCACGTTACAGATCGATGATCAATGATTATTTGTTTCAAAATTTGAAGGGTATCGACCCAGAAGTGTTTTGGTTCCAACAAGATGGTGCTACACCTAATGCTTCTACCGTAACGATTGATTTATTGAAAGAAAGATTTTGCGATAACATTATTTCGAGAAATGGTCCATCTAATTGGCCTCCAAGATCATGCGACATAACTCCACTGGATTATTTTCTTTGGGGTTATGTCAAGTCATTGGTTCATGCTGATAAACCAGAAACAAAAGACGCTTTGGAAGCCAACATAACTCGTGTTATTGATAAAAAGTAAGGCCTGAATTACTCGAAAAAGTGGTCCAAAATTGGTCTGGTCGAATGCAGTTCCTCAGAGCTAGTCGTGGTGAACATATGCCGAAAATTATTTTTAAAACATAAATGTCTTAAAATGATCTTTCAACTAAAAAAAATTGGCTTCAATCTTAATTCAAATGTGTTTTATTTCAATACAAGCAAAGAAATAATTCTCATACTGAAACCCGGCAAGGATCCAAATGCTGTAACATCATATAGATCAATTAGCTTACTGCCAACTTTATCTAAGATCTTGGGGAAAATTTTGCTATTGAGAATAAAGTCAGATCCCAACACCCAAGAATGGATTCCTCCACACCAATTTGGATTCAGAACAAATCACTCCACCACACAGAATAAGTCATGAGATAAGCAAAGCCCTGGAACACAAACAATACTGCACATCTGCTTTTTTGGATGTAAGGCAGGCCTTTGATAAAGTCTGGCATTCTGGACTATTGTATAAAATGAAGAAATGTCTGCCATTATACTACTTCAAGCTGATGAGATCTCATCTTACTGGAAGGAGATTCAGAGTACGGGTAAATGATAAAGTGTCTGATTTTTATCCTATTCAGTCCGGTGTTCCCCAAGGAAGTGTTATGGGACCGTTTTTATATATACTGTATACGACAGATATGCCCACAAATGCGAATACGATAATGGGAACTTTTGCAGATGATGCTGCAATACTTGCAAGCCATGAAGATCCCAAAGAGGCATCTAATAAATTGCAAATTCATCTTGATGAATAAAAGTTAATGAAACCAAGTCAGTTCAAGTAAATTATACCCTTCGAAGAGACCAGTGTCCACCCATCTTTATAAACAATATAAAAATACCAAATTCCCCAACTGCTAAATATTTGGGAGTGCATTTAGATAGCAGATTAACCTGGAAGGAGCATATTGTTAACAGAAAGGAAGCAAATAGACCTTAGAACTAAAGAACTGAATTGGCTTATAGGTAGAAAATCGAAACTTTCATTAGAAAACAAGCTGCTGATATATAAAACATAACTCGTGTAATTAATAAAATAAGGCCTGAATTACTCGAAAAAGTGGTCCAAAACTGGTCTGTTCGAATGCGGTTTTCCTCAGAGCTAGTCGTGGTGGACATATGTCGAAAAATTTTTTTAAAACATAAATGTCATAAAGTTATCTTTCAAACAAAAAAAAAATTTGGCTTCAATCTTAATTTAAATGAGTTTTATTTCAATTTGTTGTTCAATCATTCTAAAAAAAATACCGGATATCATGGGATGCTGTTTAACTTTATAACATCTGTAATGAATGTTGATCATGCAGTAAGTAGAAAACAACGGTTGAAAGTGTTTGAGCTGCGTTTAGAATTTCATTGACTTATCTGCATTAGTTTTTGAGCAATGTCAATTTATGTTTCGGAACAGCGTCGTGGGTAGACCCACAGAAGAAGTCATAACTTCGGAACCGTTCAACATAATTCAATCATCTTTTTTCCATTCGATTCCTTAAGCTTCTTTGCATCTTTTGAAATGGGCACAAATTTGATGTCGGTGTTCTATCGCTTACTGCATTGTTTTCTAATGACAAATAACAAATTGAATTAACTCGATATAAGGTTTGTGAGGTCTACTTCATGAAATTCGTGAAATAAATTTCAAAATAAGAAATGTGGATGGTTTAAGTGGAATCTAGTAGGACGTTGTCGTAAAATAATTGAAAAATATGTTTTCGAAATTGTAATAGCAGTGTTAGAAGAATAGTGGTAATAGAAATAGGAATATATCAAGAAGCAAACAATTATAGTAACAAGAACATGAAGCGGCAAAGCCTACTTTGAAAAACCAGAAATCAACCAGTTTTGCAGAACATTGTATAGAAAATAATATTTTTTTTTAATGAGAAAGATTGGTGGACTATTTCGAGATTATTTCAATCAAAAAGGCCATTGAAAAAAGGACAATTTAACAAATTCCCTAATACCCTTTGGAACACCCCTATATTGGATGCTGTTATTTCCATACGCCATAAAAATACACAGATGTCCTAAGTGCAATAGAAAAACCTTTTCAATTTAAAGTTTAGTTCCTTTCTGTACTTCTTTGAAGATGGTCGAACGACCGAAACGCGTGTCAGGATTCTGAATAAACTGTGAAACATAAAAACTGTGCGAATTCTTTAAATATTATTATTATTATTATTAATATCCTGATACTCCTAGATCTTCTGTGAAGATCCCTCAGAAGCTTTTTCAGCTTGTGCGAGTTAGGAGTTCAGTTATGTTCTGTGTAGGCTTTGTTACTGCGATCTTGCGCCACTTTAGGTCACAGCACTGTTAATTTTTGACCCAACAGTGAAATGGTGGCAGATACCCGTCCAACTAGAAAATTTCTTTTCTACCTGAACAGGATTCGAACCTGGACCTCCCGGTCACGAGTCCGATGCTCTCGCGCTGAGCTATCCACACTCATTCTTCAATTCTTTAAATAGAAAAGATAAATCAAAAAGATAATATTGTTGTTACATATTTCACAATATGACAAATAGCAATATGTCGAAGAACTACTTACTCATGGAAAACCATTCACGTTACCCACGTCTACTGCTGGTATTCTGGCTGACTCACCAATGATGATGCTTTCCACTAAGAAGGTGTAATTTTTGGAATGGCATAGTGATATTACGTGGGTTTCCATGAATTAAACATAGTCACTCTTTAATGTATACAATCTCGAATTAACGGTATAAAACGACTGGAAATTTTGCAATTAATGAATTTCATATTAAAAATATATTCGTAAACGAACGACTTATGTACAAGGTACATCAATCTACGAGGGACGTTCAATGTATTCTCAGTATCAGGCTGATTCGCTAATGTGAGTAAACTAATTATATCATTTACTAATGACACTATCTGGGGGTATAAATATAAAAATTCACTAATTTACGATCATTAGTTTTCTAGGTATCCTCAGTGAAAGATGACCAGAATGACTTACGCCACAATGATGAGGAAAATCGAGCATCGCGTCGTTATAAAGTTCCTCACTAAGCAGGGACATAGTCAAAAAATCATTCATTAAGACATAGTTGCTGTTTACCAAGTTTAGGCCCAGTCGTTATCCACCGTTCTAAAGTGGACAAATGAATTGAAAAGAAGCAGAGCAAGCATTGAAGAAGACCCTCACACTGAAGAAAATCTGAAAAAAATAGAAATGCTGGTACTTGAAGATGCCAGAATAAAAACCAAGATATACATTCTGTCAAGAAAGTACCGGGAATTATCGATTTAAATCTGGCGGGGCAATGAGGCGTAAAAAGTTTTTTTCCTAGGTTGGTACCAATGTCCTTAATTACTATGCCAAGCTTGAGCGGGATCTGTCAACTCGTGTGTTTGCAACAGCTGATTAAGTCAGTCGATGTCAGAGTGCGTGCCGATTTTTACTATGGGTGATTACGTTGAGCAAAGAATTTGTTTAAAGTTTTGTGTTGCAAATGAATTTTCGTGTGCCGATGCATTGAAAATGTTGCAAAAGGCCTTTGGTGATAATGCTCTATCGAAAACTCGTGCATATCAGTGGTACAGAGCCTTCAAGGACGGTCGTGAAGTGGTCGCCCATCGCCGGCTTCGATCGAAGATAACGTCGATAAAATTAAGGAAAGGGTGCTGGAAAACCGTCGTACCAGCTTGAGAGAGATAGCACATGATCTTAAGATATCCCACGAGTCCGCACGTACGATTTTGATTGATATTTTGGGCATGAGAAAGGTGGTCGCACGACTCGTACCGAAAGACCTGAATTTTCTTCAAAATCGTCATCGCGAACAGGTTGCTTCAGACATGCTGGATCGCTGTAATTCCGATTCTACATTCACGGAACGCATTATAACTGGTGATGAGACCTGGGTCTACGAGTACGATATGCAAACAAGCCAGCAATCATCGGAATGGGTGGCAAAAAATGAGCCGAAACCGAAAAAACCACGCCAAAGCCGCTCGAAAATGAAGGTGATGCTCATTGTTTTCTTCGATATCCGTGGCGTGGTGCACTACGAATTCGTTCCAGAGGGTCAGACGGTAAACAAGGAGTATTACCTAGGCGTTATGAAACGTTTGCGTGAGCGTATCCGTAAGAAGCGGCCAAATTTGTGGGCGAACAACTCATGGATTTTGCATGACGATAACGCGCCTTCTCACCGATCTACGATTGTGACTGACTTTCTCGCCAAAAACTCAAAAAACGTGTTTCAGCAACCACCGTATTCGCCGGATTTGGCTCCCTGTGACTTTTTCCTCTTACCAAAACTAAAATTGCCCCTTCGTGGCACCCGTTTTGAGTCGATTGAAGCCATAAAACAAAATTCGGCGCGAGAGCTAAAGTCCATCCCGGAAAGCGCCTATAAAAAATGTTTCGATAATTGGAAGTGCCGTTGGCATAGATGTATTGGAGCAAATGGAGCCTATTTTGAAGGCGATCCAATAAATTTTGACGATTAAATGTAAAAATGTTGTTTTAATTGAAAATTCCCGGTACTTTCTTGACAGAGTAGTAAGCAGAGATGACAAACCTATTCGTGGGTACCATACCTTCATGATCATCTTTGCATTTGCTGGAGCTGCGCTGCCTCTGGTAGGACCGGAACCATTCCTGGGAATACCACATGACGTGGCTAACGAGGCGATAACAGGCAGAATGAACTCAAGGCTAGAGTCTTTCTGGCGGAGCCATTCTGGCCTGAGACATTCGAAGTTGTTCCTTGGAACAGCTTCGAACAAAAAGATGGCGAACCTAGCGCTAGGTCTGGATAGGGCCAAACTAAGAACACTTGTCGGAATTATGACAGGTCACTGCAGACTGAAAGCGCATTTGCACAAAATCGGTCTGGCTGAAGACAATTAATGCAGGCTGTGTCTTGAGGACACTGAAACAGCCATGCACATCGTCTCAGAGTGCCCAGCGGTGAGTCGCATCAGATTCGAGGTCTTTGGCCAGGCTTTTATAGCCCACAGCGAACTGAAAAAATTACCCCTGAACAAGATTATCGGTTTTATCCAAAAACTGGATCTCGTCGGGGAGATATAAATTAGGGGTGAACCAGAATAGTCCGTGCGGACGCAGTGGTAGGGTGGACAGACGCCCGCTCGCCATAAATAATCTTCTTCTTCTCCATTCTTCCATGTAGGCTTAAAGCCTGTTCTTCATCGATGATATCCTTATATCCTTATTCGGGGCGTAAATTATCGCTCCACCTTTTTCTTGGGCGACCGATACTTCTCCTTCCTAGAGGCGATTTATCTCTAGCCCTTTTCACTAATCTGCCATAAATAATAATAAATAATAACCTCTCAAAGGTCAGTGCAAGATGGGTACCAAGAATGCTTACTGCATCTCGGAAGCAAGTGCGAGTCGAGTGCTGTAGGGTGTTTTTAGAGCTCTGTAGAGAAGACCCATCGACTATTTTCAACAGGCTGCTTACTGAGGATGAGACGTAGGTTAATCACTATGACCCTGAGAGAAATCAAGAGTCCAGGTAGTGGATTGAGAAGGGTGCAGAACCCCCAAACAAGTTTAAAGTCAACTCATTCCCTGGAAACATAACGGCTGCGGTCTTTTGGGATTCTGAAGGTGTTTTATCGATAGAATACACCAAGAAGAGTCAAAGCATCACAAGCAATTAAAGGGAAAAGGCCAGGAAAATTTAACAACGCGCCAGTGCCACAAGACTGTTCTGCGAAAGTGGGACTTCGAAGAAATTACTCATCCTCTGTACAGTCCAGACTCAGCCCCAGTAACTACTGCCTATTTCCAAATGTGAAAAAATATCTTCGTGGAAAACGATTTTTTGTCGACGAAGAACTGAAGGTAGCAAGTAATACCTATTTTGAGGAAAAGACGGAAGAATATATTTTACAAAGTTCAGAGAAGCTTATTTCTCGATCTAACAAATGTATTGAAGTTCTAGGAGACTATATTTCTTTCATGACTATACCGAGAAAACATTGAACACCCCTCGTAAATAACATGCTTATGAGCATTTGAAGAAGTTCCTATGTAACGAAACGCGTCAGGTGAGAAACTCTCAGAAATTACTAGAAATCAACATACAGTGTGGTCCAACGAAAACTTAACACCTCGATTTTCCGGCTTTGAAATGGAAATGTGGAAAATCGCTCGAAGCCGTCAATTTCTGATTCGAAGGGGAACAACTTTTCCGCTCTTCGCATGCCCATAACTGCAACCCCCTAACGGGGTGAGTGCAACCCCTTGATTTTGAATAGGGATGAGGGGTATCTGATCCTGAAATTTCGCTTCAAAATTTCCATCGATAATGAAATGACAATTAAAATAGTGGAAGAGTACTTACTTTTGTGATTAGCTTATTAAATGCTGGAAAAGTGTACCATTTACTTCCATGCAGTATGTAAGTTTTGCTGAAAACGTTGACGTACGTTACTCAAGATTCGGAAAAGTTGTTTGCCCTCGAATCAGAAATTGACAAGTCTGAGCGATTTTCCACATTTTCATTTTACAGCCGGAAAATCGAGGTGTTAAGGTTTCGTTGGACCACACCGTATGTGTATATTTTAATTGAGCGTAATTTCTTTTTCATTCAACAAGTTCCATTAGCATATATTTATGATGATCCATATCACTCTGTATTTCTTCTTCAGTTCATTCTAAACCAATTTGTTTTCGGTTATCTGTTAATTAGTTCTAAACGTACCAAATTTTTCAACCTACGTGCCAGGCTAATTAGGAATTTTCTTATTCGCACTAATTCTAAAACGTCACGAATACAAACTTTTCGACTCATCCATTCAAACAGTGAAAGGTGATAATGAATCACGATTTCGCGTTTTTCTTGTACCTAAATTGAACCAGTATATTATTTCGTCATTCCAGACTATCATTTCATTGGGTTTCGCTCTGGAATCTACTCATGTTGATGAGTCATACGTATTGCATTAATGTATTATTATCGCCTGGTTATTAAAAAAAAACTCTACTTTATGGTTCACTTGCTTGGTGAAGTAGAGGTATTCGTTATCTCGGTTACCTTCCAACACATGAAAATCATTGCATAAATGAGAACAGCACTTGTGATATGCAATTGCAAAATATTCTTCATTTTCCTTGCGTAACAACTAGAAAGTTAGCTGAGTGAGGAAATATCCTATTTTCTGTGCGCTACTATCGGGTGTTATTTTTAGAGTGATAGAATTTTCGATATGAATAACTGTGATTTGACAGAAGGTAGAAGCCATGTTGTTTTGACATTTCTGTTCAGTTAGCATTGACAAATTATCATGGAAAGACTCACGCCGCAACAACGTTTACAAATTGTTGCAATTTATTTTCAAAATCAGTGTTCTATTCGACAAACTTATAGAGCACTTCGTGAAATTTATGGTTTACATCAGAGCAGCTTCTTCGTCGAATTATGGATAGATTTCGGACAACATTTTTTCTACTCGATGCAACAACAACAACAAGACAAAGAACTTTACGTACAATAGAAAATATCGCTGCTGTAAGTCATGGAGTTGATGATGATCCAGATTTGTTTATTCGTCGACGTTCACAATAAGTTGGACTCTGTGCATCCAACACATGGAAAATTTTGCGTAAAGATCTTGGTCTACACCCATACAAGATCCAACTGGTTCAAGAACTAAAGCCACTTGACATAAGAAGCGTCGTTTGTTCGCTGATTGGGCCCTAGAACAGCTTGAAGTTGATCCACTTTTTTATCGTAAATTGAGTTTAGTGATGAAGCTCATTTCTGGTTGAAAGGCTATGTAAACAAGCAAAATTGCCGTATATGGAGTGAAAACAATCCTCAAGAATTTCTGCAGGTTCCACTGCATTCTGAAAAATGCAGTTTATGGTGTGCTTTACACGTTGGAGGCATCATCAGTCCATATTTCTTTAAAAACGATGCTGCAGCTAATGTTACAGTGAATGAATGGTACTCGTTACAGATCGATGATCAATGATTATTTGTTTCGAAATTTGAATGGTATCAACCCAGATGTGTTTTGGTTCCAACAAGATGGTGCTACACCTCATGCTTCTACCGTAACGATTGATTCATTGAAAGAAAGATTTGGGGAGAAATGGTCCAATTAATTGGCCTCCAAGATCATGCGATATAACTCCACCGGATTATTTTCTTTGGGGTTATGTCAATTCATTGGTTCATGCTGATAAACCAGAAACAAAAGACGCTTTGGAAGCCAACATAACTCGTGTTATTGATAAAAAATAAGGCCTGAATTACTCGAAAAAGGGGTCCAAAATTGGTCTGGTCGAATGCAGTTCCTCAGAGCTAGTCGTGGTGAACATATGCCGAAAATTATTTTTGAAACATAAATGTCTTAAAATTATCTTTCAATTGAAAAAAAAAATGGCTTCAATCTTAATTTAAATGTGTTTTATTTGAATAGAAGTAAAGAAATAATTCTAATACTGAAACCTGGCAGGGATCCAAATGCTGTAACATCATATAGACCAATTAGCTTACTGCCAACTTTATCTAAGATCTTGGAGAAAATTTTGCTATTGAGAATAAAGTCAGATCCCAACACCCAAGAATGGATTCCTCCACACCAATTTGGATTCAGAACAAATCACTCCACCACACAGAATAAGTCATGAGATAAGCAAAGCCCTGGAACTCAAACAATACTGCACATCTGCTTTTTTGGATGTAAGGCAGGCCTTTGATAAAGTCTGGCATTCTGGACTATTGTATAAAATAAAGAAATGTCTGCCATTATACTACTACAAGCTGATGAGATCTTATCTTACTGGAAGGAGATTCAGAGTACAGGTAAATGATAAATTGTCTGATTTTTATCCTATTCAGTCCGGTGTTCCCCAAGGAAGTGTTATGGGACCGTTTTTGTATATACTGTATACGGCAGATATGCCCACAAATGCTAATACGATAATGGGAACTTTTGCAGATGATGCTGCAATTCTTGCAAGCCATGAAGATCCCAAAGAGGCATCTAATAGATTGCAAATTCATCTTGATGAAATAAAAGAATGGCTGCATAAGTGGAAGATAAAAGTTAATGAAACCAAGTCAGTTCAAGTAAATTATACCCTTCGAAGAGACCAGTGTCCACCCATCTTTATAAACAATATAAAAATACCGAATTCCCCAACTGCTAAATATTTGGGAGTGCATTTAGATAGCAGATTAACCTGGAAGGAGCATATTGATAAAAAAAAAAGCAAATAGACCTTAGAACTAAAGAACTGGATTGGCTTATAGGTATAAAATCGAAACTTTCATTAGAAAACAAGCTGCTAATATATAAAACGGTCATAAAGCCCATATGGACATACGGAATTGAACTTTGGGGATGTACAAGTAAGTCCAATGTAACTCTAGTCCAGAGAAGCCAATAGAAAACACTGAGATTGCTAACAAATGCTCCATGGTATGTATCAAATCAAACCCTACATGAAGATTTGAAAATACCTTATGTGAAGGATTTCATCAAGGAACAGAGCCAAAAACATCACACTAATTTAGATGGTCATATAAACGACTCACTACAACCGTTGCTTCAACCTCAAGACATGAGAAGACTCAAAAGAAACTGGCCAGCTGATATGAAGTAGATTTAAAATGGTATTTCACTGGAGAAGACCATATCAAATCATTTGAGAGCTCAAAGCTCTGTAGACAGCAAATTAGCTCATAGAATTGTTGTATTCTGATTGCTAATGAACGAATGATAATAAAAAAAAAGAAAATTTCAATTTAAAGTTCCATCACTTTAAAAAAACACCCGATACTATTGCCCAATGACGGCATATACTCAACAAAAATTGTACCTACATAAGAAAAACAATCACTGAATATGCACTGGTATTTTCTAATACATAGAACTAGGAAACAGCCACCTTGATCAGACACAATTGAACTACAATATAAACTACATGAATCTGACATCTACGTTTGGATTTGAGGATCACGATCCATTATTGCCGTTTCATGATATGAAATCAAAAAAGATATCCTTGGATATTCAGGAAATCAACACTATTATTACTCATTGTTGACGTAACATCATCTGTGTTCTTTGTGTTAATAATACAACACTCGCTTCGAACTTGAGATTCTCAATCTTATTTTTATAATCCTCCCAGATTTCGAACTAATTGTGTCCCCGCTTTGATGTTAGCTACTTTTCTTCCAGAAAAATTATTCAATGAAGAAATAATTGAAACGACCTCATATAATTCATCAAAATACGAAGGATTTTTAGGAAGGATCGTCACGACCTGAGAATGATTATTTAATAGCGATGCAGTGTAAATATCGAAAATTATTATTAAATGTAGGAAGGCACGGACAGGAAATTAAGAACCTGCTATTAAGGCCAATGGAATTAAATTTCTTCGGCCACACCGTGCGGATCAATTTAATATCTCTTAAGGTCGTACTTCCGCAGATGGATCCACGTGAGAGGTGGACGATTAACGTGCTTAGGTTTGGTTTTCTCAAATAAATTAGAAAATATTAGAAGAAATAAGTTCATGCGGTTTTGATAACAGATGTTGCTACTAAAGGGTGTTTCAAGATTTGAATTGCGCGCCATGTTTGTAAGTCATAATGTCACATGATTATGACGTAACAGATCGAAAGTTGACAGATGGGAGTTAGTAAACATGGATCATTACACGGTAGAACAACGCGTCCTGATCGTAAAAAATTATTATCAAAATGGTTAAAGTTTAATTGCAACTATTCGTAAAGTGCGTCCAATGTTCGGTCGAAATAATATGGCTAATTCATCTACTGTGAAAAGAATAACAAAAAAAATCGAAAGTATTGGACATTTCAACAGGCACTCTTCAGCGAATTCTCACTAAAGATTTACAGCTGTATGCCTACAAAATTCAACTCACCAACTTCTGCTAGTAGACCGTGAACAGCGAAGAGAATTCACCAATAGGATCCCTAAGCAACCTACTGATTTTGCAAACAAAATCATTTTCAGTGATGAGGCTTAGAAAATCCATGAATGATCCATCAGAAAGCAATGCATCCACAACGGATCACTGTATGGTGTGCATTATAGTCTGGAGGAATAATTGGACCGTTTTTCTTCGAAAACGAAGAAAGTAATGCAGTAACGGGGAATGGCGAACGTTATCGTGCTATGATAACACAGTTTCTTGTGCCTCATTTGGAAGCTATTGATCTTGACGACATGTGGTTTCGGCAGGACGGTGCCACATGTCATACCACCCGTGAAACATTGACGATCTAGTACGAATTTGCTCCTCAGGTGAGTATTTAAAACTGTTTAAATACTCACCTGATGAAGTCATAGTATGACGAAACAATTGTTGTGAAAATCAATAAGATAGCGGAAGTTAACATTTGTTTTTCTTATATTGAAGATGAATTTCCGTCAAGTAAAGACCGAGACAATAAAAAAAAAACATCATTCAAATGTCCACCACGAAACCGCTGGCAGGAATGAAGTGGTTGAACCCAATTTTCCATGACTCACACAAATCAGGTCGTATGTTAGCAATTATCTGTAAATTATCTAAATTTGCTGGATTATGTTTGTAAAGCAATGACTTAATGTTACCCAAAAGAAAGAAGTCCAATGGAGTTGAATTTCTTGAAATAATCGAATCACCGAATACACGACGCTTTAAATGATTTGTTGATTTTGAGTTCTTGGGTTAGAACAATTTTGCATGGATGTCTTTTCGTAAAATTCGCCACAAAGACGTCTGGAAGATAACTAGTTCTTTTGAACGTCGAGAAATCGATAAATTTTGGTCTTCACAAATACTTTCACGTACGGCAGCAATATTCTCTTCACTTCTTGCGTTTCTTTGTCTCACAGCCACCGTAACATCATGAAGTGTAATATTTGTTTCAAACTTCTTCACTATACGTTCAACTGTTCTTTTATCCGGATGATTATAACGATCAAAAATTGGATTTAAAGCACGAAGAGTCAAAGTAACAGATCGCGATTTTTCATAATAAATTTGGATTATTTGTAAACGTTGTTGGAGTGTGTACGTTTCCATGATTAAATGGTAGACATTGACAAATACAACTGTCAACGTCACAAGTAAACAATGGCTGCCATGCGTGAGTAATGTCAATCTAAAAATGGGGCGTTCCCATTGAAAGACCCTCTACAAGCCTCAGAATAAAGCAAATATTAAGTTGTTCAATTTAAAATTATCACTGGAATCATTATGTTTTTCGATCCACGTCAAATGTGTCCATCTTAACGCACAATTTCTAATTTCGTTCGAAAAAACGGCATAGTTATGCCAGCACTGCTTCAGTCAGTATCCTGGAGCATTGACAATTATCCCGATTTAGTTTTCGGGAAGTTATTTCGAGGCATATTCAGCGCCTACGACCTGACAAACTAACACATATCTGACCGTTGATTCTAAATTTATTCGAAAAGGTAGCACTTTCATCGGTACGTGCGTTGACTTTGAAAATTTTCACTACTTCACGATCGACCACTTTCGGTTCATTATTTTCCTTAAGAAAAATACGAAGTATCGGGTGTTTTTTTTAGAGTGGAAGAACTTTAAATTGAAATAAAACACATTTAAATTACGATTGACATAACCCAAAAAAAAATCCAGTGGAGTTATGTCGCATTATCTTGGAGGCCAATTAATTCGACCATTTCTCGAAATAATATTATCGCCAAATCTTTCTTTCAATAAATCAACTGTTAGGGTAGCAGATGAGGTGTAGCACCATGTTGTTGGAACCAAAACACTTCTGGGTCGATACCATTCAAATTTTGAAACAAATAATCATTGATCATCGATCTGTAACGAGCACCATTCACTGTAACATTAGTTCCAGCCTCGTTTTTAAAGAAATATGGACCGATGATGCCTCCAGCGTGTAAAGCACACCATACAGTGTATTTTTCAGGATGCAATGGAACCTGCCGAACATCTTGAGGATTATTTTCACTCCATATACGGCAATTCTGCTTGTTTGCGTAGCCGTTCAACCAGAAATGAGCTTCATCACTAAACACAATTTTACGATGAAAAAGTGGATCAACTTCAAGCTGTCCTAGGGCCCAATCAGCAAACAAACGACGCTTATTATGGTCAAGTGGCTTTAGTTCTTGAACCAGTTGAATCTTGTATGGGTGTAGACCAAGATCTTTACGCAACATTTTCCGTGTGGTGGATGCACAGAGTCCAACTTGTTATGAACGTCGTCAAACAGACAAATCTGGATCATCGTTAACACTATTACTTACAGCAGCGATATTTTCTTCTGTACGTACAGTTTTTGTCTTGTGGTTGTTGTTGCATCGAGTAGAGAAAATGTTGTCCGCAAATCTATCGATAGTTCGACGAGTAAGATGCTCTGATGGACGATTATGTAAACCATAAATTTCACGAAGTGCTCTATAGGTTTGGCGAATAGAACACTGATTTTGAAAATATTTCAACAATTTGTAAACGTTGTTGCGGCGTGAGTCTTTCCATGATAATTTGTCAATGCTTATTGAACAGAAATGTCAAAACAACATGACTTCTACCTTCTGTCAAATCACAGTTATCCCTATCGAAATTTGCCACACCTGAAGGCGCTGCGTGAGAAATCAAAGGCTGTAGCTTGTAGGTTGATGCAGACGGGTTATCCTGTCTGCACAGAGGCACTTCTTGCTCTTGGTTTCCCCAATGTGTCGCACTGTGGCTACGGCGACATTACAGGTGGTGACTGAAAGTATCCCAGCGCACTACTACATACTATATCGAGCAGCTCACTACCATCTAAAGAAGGGTCTTCCTTTCAATTTTGAAGACACTTCTCTTCCTGCTATTTCTATCGGTTCAGAGGATCGGTCTCTAGTGGTGCGCCGCTGCTCCGGGTCGTACTTTGAGGCGTTATTGTCTGGTTGGCAGTTGGACTAGGAGGAGTCCGAAACCGGTCGTTGCACCTTCGGCTGGATCCCGCTTGTCAGGTTTGTCCAGAACAACTCCTGGTTCAGACCAGCTTTTCCACTGGCTTGCTTTATTTCAGGTCATGGCCCATTCAGGGCAAACCTCTTCAGGCTGGATCTTGTCGGGGATGATTCCTGTCCATGTGGTCACTCACAAACTAGTGACCACGTACTGCGTGTCTATCCTCTATTTCAGGATCTGCGGATCCGCGTGTTTTCTCTGGGCGATCTGTCTGATCTCATCTTATCCGACTTCTGCCGGGTTAGAGTCAATTTCTTGGCGGTTTCTTCCTTCGCCGCTGATGCTGTCCAACGTCTGAACTCTTGGCATGTCGAATGATTTGGGATCTGGAACGGCAATGATGATATCGTGCTAAACCGTCAGTAGAGAGTGTTTTATACTCAGTGACTGGCGCGTGCACTGCTCTGAGCAATCCCTATCGAAAGTTCTATCGCTCTAAAAAAACACCCACGGACGAATCTTCCGTTATCGACGAATTTCATTGCTTCCTTAATTCTCTCCCGAAGCTCAGCTACGTTTTCAATTTGTTTTGAATAAATTTTTTCCTTCACTGCTCCCCAGTAAAAAAATCTAAGGCATTCAAATCAGCTGATCACTAGATTGCACCACATCGCCCTATCCATCTGCCCGGATATTCTGCCTTTAGATATTCTCTAACTGAGAGGGCATAATGCAGCCATCTTGCTGAAACCATATTTCTCTGAAAATACTAAGTGGCACGCTTCAAGTAAATTTGACAACTGATTTCGTAAAAAGTCTAAATAAATTTCAGCATTTAAAACCTTTGGCAACTCAAAAGGTCCTATAACCTTTCCGTTCAAAATTCCAGTCCACATGTTCACGTTAAAACGATATTGAGATCTATCTTGTCTCATTAAATTCGGATTTTCTACGTGCCCTTCGTGTAAATTGTGTAGTTTCATGTAACCATCTTTTTTAAATGTTGATTCCTCCGACCACAAATTTTTTCTAAGAATTGTGTTGTCTTCATGGTTCTTTTGTAGCATGGTTTGGCAAAACGCAAACTGGAAGGTTCATAATCCAGACAGCTTGTACTCGCTGTACATGATATGGGTGGAGCATATGTTTGTTCAATAGTCGGTGAACTGTACTTTTGGGCACTCCTGTGCTTTGCTGAATTTCACGTAGCGAAGTACTTGGATCTTCCTCAACTGCTTGAAGCACAATATCGTCTTAAGGGAAGGAAATTCTTCCTGTAACATGCACTTTGTTTGGAAGTCGGCTCACTGAAGAGTAGACGGTGCACATTCGTAAAAGCTCGATAATCTGGATAACGATCAGCATTACGGTATCTCTGGCGATACATTCTCGAAGCTGCACTAGCGTTACATCTGCATTCCCCATAAATGAGGTGCACGTTAGCATATTTCTGTGTGGTATACACAGACATGAAGGCAATACACAATCACAGGTTAGTCCAGATAAAATCAAAATTTGTTGGAAAGAGATCGAAATCACAAGCAAACAAATCTTATAAACGAAGCCAAAAGTCGTAAGTACATAAATAACACCATCAAATACGGAAAGATGCGCAGTAGACCAAGGGACGTAGCGTACTGGTCTGTATTGCGTTTACGTGTGCCAATACCAAATAGTGGCGTCACTATTTGTCTCACTCCCACTTTATGGAAGGACTCACTCATTCAAACCAGATTCTGAAACTATTGGATACACTAGAATCATTTTTAGAAAGTTCGAAGAAATTGTTCGAAACTGTGTTTCTTTAAGAAAGATCATTTGTTGACCGATCCAAGAAATAATGTAGTAAACGTTATACCATTTTAGAATCCCTTATATGTGCGCTAACTTTTAAAGTAAATTTCCAAAATGATGCATTAAAGTTTTTTTTCAATACAGTCAGTTAAAGGTGTACGAAATATTAATTTTGAATACTTGGTTCGGCAAAAAGTGACATTATTTTCCAAGCTGGAGTAATTGGCTTAGAATTGAAGATCACAGGTTACAGAAGCACTATACGGGATAACATAGGAAAAATAAAATTTGAAGAAAGTAAAAAATTGTAGCAACAGGTGTTCAAAAATCATCACAGGGTGCGCATTTTCTCGAATAATAAAAAATGCAATATAATTCGAAAAGTAGACGACTCAGATTTTTTTAAATATTTTCCTGATGACTACTGACGCAGCTTGTTACCCGATGTCGTCTTCTGGGACACCCTGTATAAGTGCATTAGGATATGATGCTGATATCATTTTCCATTGTTAACGGCACACTTTACAATGAAATGAACATCTATTGATTTCTCTTGGAATATACTCGTTTTTTTAATATCAAAATGAAACCTCTTATTGGAAAACACCTCTATATTATACTTTGTTCTACAGAAAATTATGGAATATTTCTATGATCCATCTGGAAAATCTTCTATATTCTTTCGGATCATAGAGATTAAATGATTTCAAGGTACATTGTCCTGTTTAATAGTTATAAACGAAACTAATATGCATATACCTACGCTGGAATATGCAGCTGGTTGTACATACATTTTCTTTCTGCAGAAGAAAGAATTCTTATGTGACGTGGGTGGAATATATTAGATGGCTATTGTTAATTCATCTTTGTAGGATATGGTTGATTTGATTTTATACATGTAAACCTCAAACCAACATGAAAGCGATACGCACCAAGTCTTGACTTGGTACTATATTTAAAATATGGCGATAAGCACAAACGTGCAGCCCAGGAATCCCACGAAATTTTTTTCTAAATAAGATCCTGAGATGAGAAAGTAAAAGTGCCTTTCGAACGAAATTTGTTAGATATACGATTCCGGCAGCTATGTCGGCGCAAACCACTATTGCAACCCTGTATAAACACAATTGCAACCCTGTATAAACACAATTGCAACCCTGTATAAACACTTAGCTTAGATTGTTCAAAAATCTATTCTGGTAGAACAGAAATTTTGGAATTCGTTTATCTGAACGGCTAAAAAAGTTGATATAGATAAGAAAGACTCGAATTATGCAAAATACCTTTTAGAAAATAACCATTCTTTTTCAAATGATTTTGATATTTCACATGTTGAAAACGGAGGTCTGAAACTGAATATATGCGAAATAAATCAGCATAAAGATAACAAACAACATCCCTTTAAAGAAACAGACCTACCTTTAATACAGCCCTGTTTTAAACATTTGTCAGTGATCAGTCTTAAACGTGATTCTGAGTCAATGGTTCAAAGATAACCTTATAATGCCTTACACTTTTCTGTGATATTGTTAAGAACATAGAATATCTTGAATTTTAAAGTCAGTCTGTTTAAAGCAATTTATCCTGTTAACACGTGGAGGTAGAATATAGTGATAGTTATTTGATTTTGATATTTGGAATATTATTTAGGGCCGATGAAGAGATTATCAGAATTATAATTGTTTTTTTAAGATATAGTGCTGTTTTGAGAGATTTTTGAATCAACTTATTTGAATATTTAAATATATATTTAAATAAATATTTCAAATAAATTATATTTTTTGAGGAGTACTTAAGTTGTGTTCATGTTTTTGAAAAGCAATTGCTTATTGTAGATATTAATTTAATTCTAAAAGTTTTTTGAATAAAAATTTTTTTGAAATTAAAATTGTAGAAGACCTACAGATTAAATCTGTTTTGATATTCAAATTTTGTTATATTTCTTCTATCAAGTAAAAAGCATTTTTCTATTTTATTTTATACATAATATATAATTATATTTAGGCTTTAATAAATCTCATTATGGAATGCAAATGGTTTAAAGATAACCTTATAATATCTTAAACTTTTCTGTGATTTTGTTAAGAACATAGACTATCTTGAATTTTAAAGTTAGCCTGTTTAAAGCAATTTACCCTGTTAACACGTGGAGTTATTTGATTTTTATATTTGGAATATTATTTAGGGCCGATGAAGAGATTATCAGAATTATAATTGTTTTTTGAAGATATAGTGCATGTTTTGAGAGATTTTTGGACTAACTTATTTGAATATTTAAATATATTGAATATTTCAAATAAATTATATTTTTTGAGGAGTCCTTAAGTTGTGTTCATGTTTTTGAAAAGCAATTGCATATTGTAGACATTAATTTAATTCTAAAAGTTTTTTGGATAAAAATTTTTTTGAAATTAAAATTGTAGAAGACCTACAGATTAAATCTGTTTTGATATTCAAATTTTGTTATATTTCTTCTATCAAGTAAAAAGCATTTTTCTATTTTATTTTATACATAATATATAATTATATTTAGGCTTTAATAAATCTCATTATGGAATGCAAATGGTTTAAAGATAACCTTATAATACACTTATAATACACTTTTCTGTGATTTTGTTAAGAACATAGACTATCTTGAATTTTAAAGTTAGCCTGTTTAAAGCAATTTACCCTGTTAACACGTGGAGTTATTTGATTTTTATATTTGGAATATTATTTAGGGCCGATGAAGAGATTATCAGAATTATAATTGTTTTTTGAAGATATAGTGCATGTTTTGAGAGATTTTTGAATTAACTTATTTGAATATTTAAATATATTAAATATTTCAAATAAATTATATTTTTTGAGAAGTCCTTAAGTTGTGTTCATGTTTTTGAAAAGCAATTGGTGTTCATAATGGTAAGATCAGAAACAAAATTTTGTCTCCTTTAAATATTTATTTATTAATTTTAATGACTTTTTTATATCTGTTGGTTTATTTATTCTATTTGACATTATATATTGAGTTTTGATTATATACATCTATTAAATATAAGCGGTGCTTATTGTAGACATTAATTTAATTCTAAAAGTTTTTTGAATAAAAATTTTTTTGAAATTAAAATTGTAGAAGACTAACAGATTAAATCTGTTTTGATATTCAAATTTTGTTATATTTCTTTTATCAAGTAAAAAGCCTTTTTCTATTTTATTTTATACAGAATACTTTTCTGTTAAATTTTTTTCGAAAACTATAAATTCATAACAACAACCTATATTTTTATTGAACATTCACACAGTTTTTATGTGTCACAATTTATTCAGAATCCTGACACGTGTTTCGGTCTTTCAACCATCTTCGAAGGAGTACAAAAAGAAACTAAACTTAAAATTGAAAAAAGTTATATATATATATATATATATATATATATATATATATATAGATACTTTTTTAGGTATTCATGACAAAAAATGTTCACAGAACCAAGATCCATGAGCGTATCGAGAATTGATTATGGAAATTTTCCCAACTTAATTGTTAGTTCAGAGATTTCACAAGTCTATACCAGGTTATTTGGAGAATACCATTATTTAACGCGTGATAAATTATTAATTTCATTATTTCACCCAGTATTATACGTAATAGACTATGCATCAGGTTATTATTTTAACGTTATGTATGATTGTTTTCATGTTCATCTTAGAATCTAAGACCTTTTTTAATAACTTTATGTACAACAAAGCTGATTTTCTCTGACCCATTTTTGTACTGCACATAAGTTATTCGGACAAATGAAGAAATTTGGCACATAGTTGTAATTAACACTGAATATTTACTCCAACTGCCAAGGAAACACGTAATGAAGCGAATTCAGAATGGCTTCGATCGTTGGCCAGATACGAGACTGCTATTAGATGAAGAATTGGTGTTCAAGATTCGTATATTCTGCACCTTGCCGGAAAATTTTAGCCAAACACTTCTATAAGAAAATTTAAACACATGTTTGAGCACTCACTAGCAACTGACACTTCATCATGATGAACTGGTTAAATTCCCAAAATAAATTAAAATTGCGATTTAACAAAAATCCTCATTAACAACTAAATATTTAAAGATTTTTCTTTGGAAAGTTTCATTGACACTTATTTTGTTTGTCTTGCAGTAGAACTATAGAAATAAAATTATTACATATATGAGTAAAACTGAAATTACATCTGAAAGTCAACATAATTTCTATATAAACATGACAATAACTACCAGCATATTTTTTTCGTTTTCATTTAATATTAGAGAAAACTTGCGTCATTTTACCAATATATATCATTCAACTTCTGCACGAACATATCTAGTGTATGTAAGACCTAAGTTAATCAAGTTAATTAATCACAGAATAAAATATATTCTCTAAATGTCAGGTAATTATCCATACATGTTTATTCGTTTTATTCGAAAACTGCACGTGGTGAATTACATCTTTCAATGGTTATCTAATTGATAGAATGTAGTAACCTGAACAATGTTTTACCATGAAGAAGTAATTAATAAAAAGTAGTATGGAATGCTTTACGTCTGTGAACTGATATAACATTCATATTTTTTGCTTAATTTCAACAATAAACTCAAGGAAAGGATACACAGTTAAAACCTATTGATTCAATATTTTTTAAATAGCAGCTGTATAAATTAGGGTATGTTTTGAAAGGGTGTCTCACACTTAGTAAGTAGGAAAATTATACCCTAGGCCACGGGTTAATATATTTTGTTCGTATCAACCATACACGGATAAATGTATAAAAAGTTAGTAACGTAATGTGAGAAAATTTCCCAAAACAAAAAATATTAAAAACGAAGGTTTTATTTTTTCAGTACTTACTGGAGACAGGTGAATTAAAAAAACTTAAGCTAGTGATTACCTCACTCCTATTTCTAGGTTATTCAACAAAAATAATTCTTACTTGACATGCAAATCATTGCAAAAAATATGTGATGAAACTCACCTTGTGAATTTTAGGGATAAGGAATTAGATATCCTGATACATTACACAATAAAATATTTCACTAGGTGATGACCACAGTTTGAACGATTGTTTATGAACGAACAGTTACCAGACAATCTAAAGTAACGATATTAATCACTAAATACGAATTAACGAGTCCGAATAAATGCGCCGTGACCCTCGTCTTCCAACATTTACGAAAACTAGATTTATTCCAAGCAAACCACGAGAACTTTAATCTCACTGGTAATGAATGATTTTTCTCTAGTTCTCCTACTTCTTCTCACTTGCCTTCTATCTATTACCTTTCTCTGTCCCACGCCCGGTCTTTGTCTATTTGACTTCCAGAATATTCAGCAGTAGCCATGTTGCCATATCGTGACGATTACTAAATAATTTTTACATTAAAATCTCTTTAAGAAGCATCACACGATTTTTAATTAATTTATGACCTTGAATTACTATTAGAAAAATGTTATGCTACGTCCCTTTAAATCTTTATTGTTTATCTCGATCATTAATAAATCCTGATTTCAAAGAAATTTTGAGCAACCTTCGAGCACTGTATATTGCATAATATGACATGTACGGTCAAGAAACAATGAAAAATTAAACATAAAGGTACATTTATGAAATACTTTGTTCTGCACATTCATTCACGTTTGTTCAAATTTTCAATTTGAAAATATTAGATCTTTTAAGCCCAATTATGGAACGTAGCGTAACCTATACCACATAACTATAAATAATATTCTGTGGTTTGTCAATTCAAAACAAATTTAATCTTCAAAAATCCTGGATAAAATCATATACAGTCGACTCTCGTTAATTCAAACCTGCGATAATTCGAACCTTTCTATAATTCAAAGTTATCACGAGTTCCCTACTAAATCTCTTTATATTTCGAACTAAATCAATACATTTTCATACACTTGGTAATTCGAACGAAAAAATCATTGCTATTTAACAAAACGACGCGTCAATTCGAACTCATCAGCGTCCAACACTCGACAATTCAAAGTTGCAGAGAGAAGAGGCGGAAAGATTGTAAGTACATTTTGCGACAAGTTCAAACTTGTATCAAGATACACGAGCCTTTGTTTTTGTTATGATTAGTTTGACTATTTGACGCACACACTTCTCACGAATTGGTTTGTTTAGTTATTCAGTTACTGTTACTCTTTCGTTGGTATGCAGATTAAAAGTTAGTGTTAGTTATGAGCCCTAGAAAGTATAGATGTTTGACGATTGCTGAAAAGAAAAAGTTAATCGAAAAAGTAGAAGAAGGTGAGAAGAAGAGTGATGTTGCAAAAGAATTTTTAAGATTTTAAGAGTACTCTCTCAACAATAATAAAGCACAAGGAGAAAATTAATGCTGCTCAAACTGCTGGAGTACGGAAAAGAACTACTAAAGGTGAATTTCCTCGTCTGGAAGAAAGCCTGGTCATTTGGCTAAGACAGTGTAGAGGACAAAAAGTGTCTATTAGCGGGAACTTGTTGAAGGAAAAAGCAAAATAGTTCGCGTCTACTCTAAGCATCAAAAACTTTGCGGCAAGTGAACGGTGGCTTACAAATTTCAAAAAGAGAAATGGAGTTGTTTTTAAAAAAGTTTGTGGGGAAAGTGGAAGTGTTGATGATGCAGTTTGTTTAGATTGGCACGGTAAATTGAAGACCTTGATTGAAAACTATGATGCCCGAGATATTTTTAATACTGATGAAACTGGCCCATTTTTATAAATGTTTACCGGACAAGACGCTTACTTTTAAAGATGAAAAATGTCACGGAAGAAAACATAGTAAAGAGAGGTTGACAGTTTTACTTGCAGTAAATATGGATGGATCGGAAAAACTTAAACCCTTAGTGATAGGAAAAGCAATGAAACCGCGATGTTTCAAAGGAGTGAAATCGTTTCCAACTGATTATCGTGCTAACAAAAAAGCTTGGATGACGACAGAACTTTTTAACAATTGGCTTTTAACAGTTAATGGGGACATGAAACGACAAAAGCGGAAAATTTTACTATTTTTAGACAACTGCACTGTCCACAACAGTCCTCCTACATTGTCTAACGTGGAACTCTACTTCTTTCCGCCAAATACAACTTCCAAATTGCAACCATTGGACCAAGGGATTATCCATAATTTTAAGACATTCTATCGCAAAGAAATTGTTAAGATCGTTTTAGAATCTCTCGACAAACAGCTAACTGCAAATATCACGGTTCTGACAGCTATTTTACTAATTGACAAAGTATGGAGAGCTGTAACACCCCTAACGATTCTCAACTGCTTCAAAAAATCCGGTTTCTTAAAAGAGAATCAAGAAAATCTTCCAATACTTATAGATGATGAAGAACCAGCAATAGAACCATTAGAAGACATCAGCGGTGTGAGTTTTTCTGATTTAGTTCAAGTGGATGAAAATGTTGCTGTCTCAGGTTCACTAACCGATGGCGAAATTTTATCTGCGACAGATACGCAAAGTAACCATGAAGATGAGGACGATACATCGGAACCTTTGACAGAGGTGTCAGTTAATAATAATAATAATAATAACATTTATTTCAGTAGCTTTGCTAATTCATTACATTTAAATTTTTGTAATTAACAATAAAAAAAAAATATCTCCTAAATTCCAATATTTTCTCTTGTATACAATAAACATTTTCTCTTAAATAATCTTAAGGTATTACTATTTTTTATTTCGTAAGGAAGCGAGTTAAACTCGATCAAACCTCTATGAAATAGGTCCTTTTGCCCTTGAGCTGATGTTGTCGGAATGACGAAAAAATCAGTTCTATTACGTGTATTATATGAGTGAATATCGTGCACAAATTTTAGTTGATTCAACAGATGATCTGGATACAATTGATTCTTTATTTTATATACTATAACCATTGTATTAAAGTAAATAGATTGTTTCACACTAAGCAATGACGTTGCGTTTAACATTTTCTGTATACTGGTAACTTTACTACAATTTAGAATTACTCTCAATGCTCGATTTTGCTGTTTTTGCAAACTATTTATCTCCGCATTGTTCAATAGAAATAGGACCGATGAGCAAAAGTTTATGTGTGGAAGTATTGTCGTTTTGTATATTAGTAATTTTGACCACTGACTGAGATCTCTACTTATTCTTCCCATGAAATTTACCTTTTTAGAAATTTTATTTGTTACATAATTTGCGTGATCTAAAAATGACAGGTTGCTATCTATATTGACTCCCAGATACTTACAAGTGTAAACTCTTTTTATACTCTGATCACTGACAGAAATTGCACAATTAGAATCTTCCACTGAATGTTTGCTCTTAATGATCATGTAGTTCGTTTTATTAATATTTAAAGATAAGCTATTTTCCCCTAACCAATCTGAAATAAATACCAGTTCATTATTCACTATTGTGACAGAGTCATTTAAGTTGTCCCCTATATGGTATAATAGAGTGTCATCTGCAAATAGCTGTAACACAATCTCGTACACAATTGACGATATCATTGATGTATAGTATGAAGAGGTCTGGGCCCAAAACTGTTCCCTGCGGGACGCCATGTCGAGTTGGTATTGATGTAGATGTGTAATTTTGATATTTAGTTCTCTGCGATCTATTTTCAAGATAGGCAGTAAACCACTTAAGGACTGTCGATTCGAATCCATATTTGTTCATTTTTGATAACAATCGTTTTCTGTTGATAGTTTCAAATGCGCGCCTAAAATCTAGGAATACCACCACAATAACTTTCCCGTTGCGTAGAGCACTCTTCCATCTCAGCAACACTGCCTGAATAGCACTCTCACAAGAATGTCTTGCTCTGAACCCTGCCTGATATGGTGTTAATATTTTGTTATCTTCGATATATGTACGAACCTGCTCACTTACTATTAGTTCTAATAACTTTTCATATACAGGCACCATATTTATTGGTCGGAATTCCTCACATTTATTAGTATTAACTTTTTCAATAGGTATAATAACGGAAGTTTTCCGCTTCTCTGGAAATTTTCCTTTTTGTAGACTATTGTTAACTAGATTTAAGAATCTGTCTCCGATTATTTCAATTGACAGCTTGACAATCTCATTCGTTATTCCATCTACGCTACTGGTTTTATTTCCTAATTTTTTAGCAATGGCTTTCATCTCATTAAGCTCAATCGTCTTGAATTTTTCAAATTTACAGCCGGGTTCTTTCATAATTTTAATATTCACTTCACTGTCACCAGTATATGCTTCTCGTGTAATTTGTTCAATACTTTCCACAAAGTATGCGTTAAACTTTTCTGCTATTTTATTGTCCCCTTCAACACACTCCCCTCCGAAAATAATATTATCCTTTTTCTGTACTATGTTGGTACCTTTCATGAGGTCCTTTAGTGTTTTCCACATTTTAGTAGAATCAAATTTGACTTCATCGATTCTTTCATTATAATAACTCTGTTTTTGTAATCTGTAAGGAAGCAAGATCCTCATTTGATACCTTACAAAGCTTCTGTCTACAAAACGAAAGTGATGAAAAAGCATTTCAGGCACTTTTTCTCTTAAAAAAAGTTATTGAGCAGTGTGAGCAGCAGAATTGTGCTTTAAAGCAAACCAGTATAACAAAGTTCTTTCGAAAGATTAATTAATTCACATTACGAATACATGTACATATGTACACGAATGTACCTCTTAATTCTTGTCATTTTTATATTAATAAATAAAAATTAACCAACACTTAATAATTCGAAGTTTTATTTATTTTCTCTCACAAATTTCAAACCATTTGATATTTCAAACACTCGATAATTCGTAATATTTCAAGAGTCCCTCGAGTTTCGAATTAACGAGAGTCGACTGTATTTATTTTCCTTCGAAAATACATTAAATCAACATACAGAGTTACTTACAATGAAACTCTTTTGAATATCTACGTTCTAAAATTAATTGAAACTTTCCAACTCAAATATGAAACCACTAAATTTTAAGCATTTTCTTGAAACGTAAGCGAATATATGGCAAATTAATTAAAGAAAAAAATCAATCCAAATTGTCATCTTGAAACGCCTTGTTAGAAGGGGCGTTTTTAGGGGGAACAGAACCAGCACCTGGAAATGTTCCAGGAAAAGCACCACCCGTAGCTCCAGGATTCAATTTAGAAGTTAATTTCAGAACCAATTCCATTATTTTGGGATTGTACTGGTACTTCATCAAATTGCGTGAATCTGTAGAAATATCTTTGAATGCAGCGGCAACTTCAGGATCCTGCAAAATAAATAAAATAAAGATAGAAATATGTCGCTCCTTTCAAATTTAACAGATTTGGTTTTTTACACAGCAAAACATTTACCTGCAAAGCAGTTATTACTTCAGGATCATTCAAGATTTGACTGAAATCGCCCATATCCAGACCATCCATAGGGGGAATACCAGCAAATGGCGGAATGTTACTCTGATTTTGGTTTTCTTCAGCGGCTTTAGCTCTTGCCTCTCTGGCCTTCTGAATTCTCTCTAATTTTTCACGTTCCTCCCTTTCTAATTTCTTACGCTCATTCTTCAGATGATGTTGTTCAATTTTTTTTGCATTAGGAGTTACCTACAATTGAAAGTAGGTTTTAAAACGATATTTCAAATAAGTTTTTTACATATTTATTATTAATATAACAATTTTTCACTATCATATCAGATTTTGTACATTACATACACAGCTAAACTTACTGTATATACTACTCTGTCAAGAAAGTACCGGAAATTTTCAATTAAAACAACATTTTTACATTTAATCGTCAAAATTTATTGGGTCGCCTTCAAAATAGGCTCCATTTGCTCCAATACATCTATGCCAACGGCACTTCCAATTATCGTTGCTGAAGCACGTTTGTTGAGTTTTTGGCGAGAAAGTCAGTCACAATCGTAGCTCGGTGAGAAGGCGCGTTATCGTCATGCAAAATCCATGAGTTGTTCGCCCACAAATTTGGCCGCTTCTTACGGATACGCTCACGCAAACGTTTCATAACGCCTAGGTAATACTCCTTGTTTACCGTCTGACCCTCTGGAACGAATTCGTAGTGCACCACGCCACGGATATCGAAGAAAACAATGAGCATCACCTTCATTTTCGAGCGGCTTTGGCGTGGTTTTTTCGGTTTCGGCTCATTTTTTGCCACCCATTCCGATGATTGCTGGCTTGTTTGCATATCGTACTCGTAGACCCAGGTCTCATCACCAGTTATAATAATAATAATATCAACTTTATTTAGCACCTGGCTAGCAAAAATATTACAAAAAAAATAATTCACTTCACATTTACAAATCTTCACCTTACGAAGAAACAATAAAATCCTCTATATTGTAACGGTCTGCCTAATGTAGCTAATACATGCCCTTTTAAAACTCCTAAGACTAACACTACTCCTCACAATATCGGGTAACCCATTATATAATTTCAATCCCTCATAAAAAACACTCTTCCCACCAAAAGTAGTACCCAATCTCCCCAAATAAAAATTTTCTCTTGTTCGAGTATCATACCCATGTACATCTTTGACAAACTTGCAATTACTCAAAAGGTGTTGAGGAGTTAATCGATTTATCATCTTATATACAAATAAAATAGTGTTAAGGATTACTGTTTGCTTTACACTTAATAGATTTGTAACATCCAACATATCAGTCCTTCTAGTATATTTATTACATCTCAATATAATTCGCATTGCTTTATTTTGTAGCTTTTGTAAACTATCTATTTCAGTCTTATTCAACAGGAAAAGCAGAGTAGGACAGTAATAAAGATGTAGTGCAACAATTGTCTTATACAATGTCAGTTTAGCCCATGAACTCAGGTCCCCTGATGAACGCCCCAGCATATTAATTTTCTTCGACATTTTGTTTGTAATGTACCCGTAATGTTCAGAAAAAGTCAAATTCTCATCAATTACACAGCCAAGATACCTAAAACACTCCACAATCTCTATGTTTTCATTATTGACTTGTACATTTAAATTTGGTCTATTAATAGTCTTATTTTTATTTCTAATAAACATAGCTTTGGTTTTATTCACATTTAGATGAAGATAGTTATTGTTCAACCATTGGAATATATTATCAAGTTCATTATTTATTATGCTAACAATATCATCAATATTTTCCCCTGATATATATAGAACAGTATCATCCGCGAAAAGTTGAATGCTACAATTTTGAACTGTCTTTACAATGTCATTGATGTACAATATAAAAAGGGAGGGGCCAAGAACTGTTCCCTGGGGTACACCCCATTTTGAATCTCTCTCACTTGATGTTTCAACATACCTTGTAACTTGTGTTCTAGTACTCAAATATTCCCCGAACCATTTCAAAATTGACCGACCAAACCCATATTTTTTCAACTTAAGGAGGAGCAACTGTCGATGAATCGTCTCAAAAGCACGCTTGAAGTCCAAAAAATATTATAATGCGTTCCATGAATGTAGAATCGGAATTACAGCGATCCAGCATGTCTGAAGCAACCTGTTCGCGATGACGTTTTTGAAGAAAATTCAGGTCTTTCGGTACGAGTCGTGCGGCCACCTTTCTCATGCCCAAAATATCAATCAAAATCGTACGTGCGGACTTGTGGGATATCTTAAGATCATGTGCTATCTCTCTCAAGCTGGTACGACGGTTTTCCAGCACCCTTCCCTTAATTTTATCGACGTTATCTTCGATCGAAGCCGTCGATGGGCGACCACTTCACGACCGTCCTTGAAGGCTCTGTACCACTGATATGCACGAGTTTTCGATAGAGCATTATCACCAAAGGCCTTTTGGAACATTTTCAATGCATCGGCACACGAAAATTCATTCGCAACACAAAACTTTGACTCTGACATCGACTGACTTAATCAGCTGTTGCAAACACACTAGTTGAGAGATCCCGCTCAAGCTTGGCGTAGTAATTAAGGACAGTGGTACCAACCTAGGAAAAAAAAATTTTACCTGCCTCATTGCCCCGCCAGATTTAAATCGATAATTCCCGGTACTTTCTTGACAGAATGTAAAATGTAAAAAAATCTGATGATACTACTGTGATAGTGAAATAATTGTTATATTTATAATATATGAAAATTAAAATAATATATTTTGAAGTATCATTCCAAATTTATATCCATTACTGATTCAATTAAATAAGTAGATTTTATATAACGATTTCAAATATGTTGTAGAAAGTGAAATTGACCAAATGCTTACCTCTTTCAACCATTCATCTGATTGTTCATCAAAATCAATGTTACAAGCTTGTCTAAGATCTTTTGCAGCTTCTTCCCATTCTCCTAACAGTCTATGAGCCCTTCCTCTAAATTTATAGGCAGCTGCAGAATCAGGGTTTAATTCCAATGCCTTTGTACAGTCCCTTATGCAAGCCTTTGGTTTATTTAATTTTAGATGAGCCTGGCCTCTCTTTGCAAACAATAATGCTGAAGAGGGATCCACAGCGATAGCCTCAGAAAAGCAAGAAATAGCTTCCTCCAATTTACCTTCATTAAACAACTCGATAGCTTTATGTCTGAGTTCCTGGGCCTTTTCAACCTCTTCATCTGTAAGTTCTCCTTTAACACCTCCCATTTCTATTTCAGCAAGCTCGTCAGGTTCTATGCAACCTTCCTTGTCTAGATCTAAATCAGATTCAGGATCACTTTCATATTCTGTAGCTTTTGGTTCAGATTCAGTCTTAATTTCTTCAGTCTTGGATGACATTTCAGGAGAAGGAATGATACCTCCAAATGATTCTATAAATTCCTTAAAAAAACTTAAAGCCGGCAGATGCAAAATATCTGGATTTCTTTTACAGATGTTTGTGAAAACCTTCAATTTTTCAATAGCTTCTTGATCAAATGGGCAACTCATTTTGTTGATTTCTTGATTATTAAACGATAATTGGAAAAACGGAGTATTTTCGATGATATTGTTTTTCAGTTGCTCTTAACAACCAATAAGTCGGCACTTGGGTAAAACTTAAAAGCACGTTATCATCCAACGTTTACAAGAAGTTGAAATCTTATTGTCTCCACTAAATATATGTTTACATATCTACAAAACATTAGTACTACGCAATTAAAGAGTCGGAATCAAAACGGAACATAGCTATTGAAGACGGATCATAGAATTAAAGGAGACTTATGTCATTTATGAAGGAAGATATGAAGATAACAAAATAACAGAGAGAGAAAGGGGAAAACTAGTAAATTAAATAGAGCAGGCGGAAAGAAAGATGCTGATCAAAATTCAAGGGTAGGACTGTGAACAAATTAGTACTATAGAGAATTATTATAGGAATATGATAAATTTCACATATCTGTAGCAGAATAATTGTACTTTTATGTTGTGCTACATGATGGCGAACCACCACAGTCATGGGGCTAGACCAGGTGAAACTGATCAAATGGCACCACCTCAATATTTGAAAGTGTTCATTCAGAGAGACTACAGTGAGGGTACTTTAGTTAAATTTCAAACTAGGTTTCCACAGGAATTAGAAGGCAGAGTAAGTCAACAATTCATAAGTTTTTCCTTGTTCTAAGTATCATATTTACTTTCAGTTGGAAAAGCAAGTTTTTGAAACAACTATCAACAAATTGAACGCCTATTTTCAAGAAGCAGAAAGAGCAACTTGCTCTTCTTATTGTGAAGGATGTTTAGCGTGTTTAACAGCTTATTTAATTTATTTATGTAAAGAAACACATTATGAAAAGGTAGGTCCACATGAATTCATTCTTTTTGCTTTTAACACCTTCAGCATCACTTTTCAGAGTTTGAAGAAAATATCTAAATACATAGCCGAACAAAATGAAAGAGTGTATGAGCCAAGAGGTTTAAAATTAACAGATCCATCAATGAGAGGACTACGTGTAATAGAAATCAGTTGTCTCGATAGGCCGCCTAATGCATGACTCACACTTTCTCATTCAACTCAAGAATTTTTTATGTGAAGATGGGAAATGGACAGAATAAAAAAGAATATAATTTTAAATTTCGAAAATTATGAATGTAAGTTTGTTTAATACTTTATAACAGTGTCAGAAATGAAAGTCTAATTTATGTATATTTTTTTAAGATTCAATGAATGTGATTTAAGATTAAGACAAGATTTGGAAGAAATATATAGCTTATTATGTAATTACATATTTTATTTGTTTTATTATACTGGTTTATATTAAAATTGCACACATTCTATAATGTAGTCAGGTTTGCTCCTAATGAGATTGTTGGTGAAAGTAAAATAGCTTATTATTATTAATGTAACTATTAATTCGAATTCTCAAATCAAATTACTATAAACCGAACTCTTCCAGCTTATTTTAAATGAATTTCCAAAAAAATTCGGTCATAACCTAAATGCTCCATTACCATTTGCGTTAAAAATGTCATTATGAAATTATTTTTTTGGATTGAGTATTTAGCTAAACTTTCGTCGTTTTGACTGAAGCATCTGCAGCTTCACCATGCATTTCAGTAATTAATATGTTCCTTTTTTTTAAACGATTCTAGCTTTTCAAGCATAGTGGAACTGTAAAATTAGAGATAACCTAAAGAAATGTTTTGTTTTTTTGTGGTACAATAATAGTTACATCTTGAGTCTTTGACGTTTCATTTATCATAGGGGCAAATACCAGACATGCACATGTTTCAAACTGATTGGTTTTCATCAGTACAATGTACACCAGTGACTACAAATCTATCAAGTTTTTTTAAGTGTGTTCATGTTTTTAAGATGCAAATGGCGTTTTGAGGGCAAGACCAGAAACAAATTTTGTCTCCTTTAAATATTTATTTATTAATTTTAGGGACTTTCGTGTATCTTTTGGTTTATTTATTCCATTTGACATTGTATATTGAGTTTAGATTATATACGTCTATTAAATATAAGCGGTGCTTGTTTTAGACATTAATTTAATTCTAAAAGTTTTTTTTTTTTTTTTTTTTTTTTTGAATAAAATCTTTTAAATTAAAATTGTAGAAGATAAACATATATTAATTTGTTTTAATATTCAAATTTTGTTATATTTCTTCTATCAAGTAAAAGGCCTTTCTATTTTATTTTAATCTATCAAGTATCTTTATTCGCTATACATAGAGACACTAATATATTAATCATGCAATAGCGCAGTCTAGAGTATGCAAACATACATACAGGACATACCTTTCTGAGCTAATTCAAGTAGAGAAATGTTTTCACGAAATTTTCACGTTACAAATGCAGAAAAAACTTTCCTTGCGCTCAAGTCAGATTTAATATTCCATAATGCTCTGATAATATGAAATAAATTAATTCGGCTGATCTGTACCAAATATCATTAATAAGAAGTGTAATTTATTTGAACATGAATATGGTAATTGTGAGCATTACTTGAGCATGTTTTTTTTTTTGCGTTTTATAACGCACCCAAAAAGATAACTTTGAATATCTCTGATTCAGAAATTATATTTTCTGCGTTTATAACGCACCCAAAAAGATAACTTTGAATATCTCTGATTCAGAAATTATATTAATCAAATGTTAATAATAAATAACCTCAACTGAATAGTTCTTCAGATACTGAATTGTTTCAGCCGTTACTTTTTGGTAGTTGATCATAATTAAAACAAATTGTAAAAATTACTATGTTTTACTACCAATAAAAATATATACTACTCTGTCAAGAAAGTACCGGGAATTTTCAATTAAAACAACATTTTTACATTTAATCGTCAAAATTTATTGGGTCGCCTTCAAAATAGGCTCCATTTGCTACAATACATCTATGCCAACGGCACTTCCAATTATCGAAACATTTTTTATAGGCGCTTTCCGGGATGGACTTTAGCTCTCGCGCCGAATTTTGTTTTATGGCTTCAATCGACTCAAAACGGGTGCCACGAAGGGGCAATTTTAGTTTTGGGAAGAGGAAAAACTCGCAGGGAGCCAAATCCGGCGAATACTGTGGTTGCTGAAGCACGTTTGTTGAGTTTTTGGCGAGAAAGTCAGTTACAATCGTAGCTCGGTGAGAAGGCGCGTTATCGTCATGCAAAATCCATGAGTTGTTCGCCCACAAATTTGGCCGCTTCTTACGGATACGCTCACGCAAACGTTTCATAACGCCTAGGTAATACTCCTTGTTTACCGTCTGACCCTCTGGAACGAATTCGTAGTGCACCACACCACGGATATCGAAGAAAACAATGAGCATCACCTTCATTTTCGAGCGGCTTTGGCGTGGTTTTTTCGGTTTCGGCTCATTTTTCGCCACCCATTCCGATGATTGCTGGCTTGTTTGCATATCGTACTCGTAGACCCAGGTCTCATCACCAGTTATAATGCGTTCCATGAATGTAGAATCGGAATTACAGCGATCCAGCATGTCTGAAGCAACCTGTTCGCGATGACGTTTTTGAAGAAAATTCAGGTCTTTCGGTAAGAGTCGTGCGGCCACCTTTCTCATGCCCAAAATATCAATCAAAATCGTACGTGCGGACTTGTTGGATATCTTAAGATCATGTGCTATCTCTCTCAAGCTGGTACGACGGTTTTCCTGCACTCTTCCCTTAATTTTATCGACGTTATCTTCGATCGAAGCCTACGATTCACGACCGTCCTTGAAGGCTCTGTACCACTGATATGCACGAGTTTTCGATAGAGCATTATTACCAAAGGCCTTTTGCAACATTTTCAATGCATCGGCACACGAAAATTCATTTGCAACACAAAACTTTAAACAAATTCTTTGCTCAACGTAATCACCCATAGTAAAAATCGGCACGCACTCTGACATCGACTGACTTAATCAGCTGTTGCAAACACACTAGTTGACAGATCCCGCTCAAGCTTGGCATAGTAATTAAGGACAGTGGTACCAACCTAGGAAAAAAAATTTTTACCTGCCTCATTGCCCTGCGGGTTTAAATCGATAATTCCCGGTACTTTCTTGACAGAATGTATATAGAAAACCCACATCAACTGATACAATACCAAATTTTTCAAACCATCCGATCAATCATAAACTAGCTGCTCATAGATCTCAATGGTACATAAGAGCATTTTCAATTCCTTTAGATAATATTACGTTAATTCTGGAGTCTATAAATTAAGTTGTCAACAGTGTAATAGTGTGTATATAGGACAAACGGGCCGACCTTTCCATAAAAGGTACAAAGAGCGTCAATCTGCTTTTAGGAACCGGAAGAATAATTCCAATTTTGCGAACCATTTCTTCAATACAGATCACACGTTCACAGAATTGAACAACCTTGTTATCTTGCACGTGGAAACAAAAGGGAAAAAACTTGACATCCTGGAATCCATAAAAATTGAAAAATATATATGCTGATTGTAGGCTTCGGCAGAGCTTCGAAGAGAGGGGTTTTCCAAAGTTCCATCTGTTTGTTTAGTAGTTTTATTAGTGGTACGTGCCTCTTTATATTTTTAAATTTTTATGGATTCCAGGATGTCAAGTTTTTTCCCTTTCGCTTCCACGTGCAAGATAACAAGGTTGTTCAATTCTGGGAACGTGTGATCTGTAATGAAGAAATGGTTCGCAAAATTGGAATTATTCTTCCGGTTCCTAAAGCATATTGACGCTCTTTGTACCTTTTAAGGAAAGGTACAAAGGTAGTTGAGATCTAATTTGTTCATTCAGTTTGAAAATGTAGTAAACACTACGAAACTCGAGTCACTGTATATCAGTAATAATAAAAAGTGATAGAAAACGAAGTAATTCTTATTTCACCTATCTTTTGGACATACACAATTTAAAACGCTGGAACAGGCTAAATCGATACATGGTATGGTAAACAACTATATTAAGTCAAATTATAAAATTACTTCGGTGCAAGACAGAAAGCCATAGCACACGAAACAGAGATGACCGGAGTAATAAACTAAAATTTACGAAAGACATGAAGGTATTGAATTTATGTGATACTTTTTTACTTTGTACCTTTTGTCATTATAGATAATTTTTTTAGCTTTAGCTGAATTTGGCTTCCAGAGCCTACCTAACTTTATATATTTATATCTTATCTGTAAACATGCCCAAATCAAAGGAAAAAAAACAAAATATTAATTAAACGAATTTATTCACGTCAAAGATATTAAGAGCGCAATTGCACTTGCACTTTCTTCCAATCATTAAGAGGTCCATGTTCTGGCCTGTATTTTACGTTGCTACCATCATTTTGCAACCTTCCCTGGCTTTTCAGATCTTCATACTGATCCTTCTCGTACTTGGTGAATCCCCACTTCTTTGAGATGTAGATCTTCTGGCGACCAGGGAACTTGAACTTGGCACGCCTCAAAGCTTCAACAACTTGAGCCTTGAACCTTTCTGAAGAACGGACACTCATGATAGGTTGTCCAATACGAACACGGGCAACTGTTCCTTGAGGTTTACCGAAGGCACCTCTCATTCCTGTTTGGAGCCTAAAATCGACAAAATTAAGTTAGAATTAATGAATGTTTATAATAAACAAATATGTTTTTCCAATGGAAAAAGTTTAGTTATTCCTACGACAAACAGAATAATCTGTATTTGATGTTTATATCCTACAACCTACTTTTCTACTGCTTAATTGAAGGCATAGTAACCTATTGCTCTATCTATCTAACGTATCTCATCTCATATTCAAAGATGTAAGTTGTTTTTTCGATTAAAACATTCAAATTATTTAATCTTTTCTTCAAACACAAGGTAGGACTTTTTGTCAACTATTCCAGAAAAAAACAGTTTACTGGGATATACTTGGTATTTGTTTTTATAGGAAACATGATATGAAAAAATACTTGTAAATTGCATATCCACATTTTAAAGAAACAAAAATTTTCTATCTATATAAACTTCATTTAAAGCAGAGAACTTAGAAGCAAAGATATTTAAAATTTAAGTTACTGACAAAATACCCTCTTGAGGTGTAAGCTTTTATATAACTTCAATCTACAAATGCCTCAAATTATCTGAGATTGAAAAAGAATTTTATCTCTATGCAAATATATAAAAAAATAGGAACACATGTTTGGAAAAACAGCAAGAACAGTTTAGACAAAGGCATACACATCATAATTCATGTGTATACCTTGGATTTCTAATTCATGGAAAATTAGCACTCACCTATCAGCTCCGGCACAGGACAACATCTTGTTGATCCTAATAACATGGAATGGATGCAGTCTCATACGAATATGGAACTGGTCCTTACCACAGTGTTTAACCAAATATTTGTTGCAGCAAATACGTCCTGCCTCAAGGGCTTCAGAACTGAGCTGTTCATATTCGTCTGATACTAAATGAACACATAGTGGAAAGTCGTCCACACCTGCCTTTTTTTTACCCAAATCGAAAATACGGATTTTAGGATCTGGCACACCTCTGCAGAACCGTGACTTGGGGTACGGTTTGTTTTTGCAATAGCGATAACTGAAAAGTAAGAGTTGTTTAGATACATATGTTCAAAATGTAAATAACTTTAAAATGTAATAACAAAAAGTAAGGTTAAACATACCATCTCGCTGGACGCCTACCCATTTTGCCCTAAAAAAATAAAATATAATTTAATTTAAAAAATACGATAAAGATTCTTTAAAGCAAAACTATAAGATATGAAGAACAAAATACCTAAGTAATATTAAAGAGGATTTCAGAGAAAATATGAGATTTAAACCTACCTAGATGATGTGCGAGATAGGGAAGAAAGACATATACAACTTGACTTGACGTTTTCGAAATGTCGTATCAGTGAATACTTCTACTCTATGGTTGAAGTACTCTTCATGGATTACGTTTGGCTCCTGAATAAATGTTAGAAATTGAAGAACATGAGCACTGTATTATTCTTGTTTTAATTTTAATTAATAAAAATTCTACTATAACTGATGTATGAAATATATACTTCAACCATATTAAAATTCAATTTGTGATATTACATCCCTTTTTTATATAATTTGAGAGATAAGTTTGTGATTCTAAGAGGAGTACTAATAAGTTTTGAAACATCTGCAACATCTGTATTTCTTTTTTGTTTAAAGAACTTAAACCAATACCAAAACTATTACAGTATATTTCTTTTTGAATATTATATTATTAATTGAATGATTCAAACTGTATAGTGATGTACTCTAAAGTACACAAGAAGTTTTAATACTCACCTGATGAAGTTATGGTATGACGGAATAATTGTCGTGTAAATAAATAAAATAACGGAAATTAACATTTGTTTTTCTTATATTACACCACTATGGATGAAACGTACGTCATAATAAAATATAGTAGAAATAGAAACGTGTATTTCTTTTATAATGTCGGTTACAATAATTATAATATGCATCAGCACCAAGCATTGATCAATTTTCAATATATATTATGCAATATAATTTGAAAATCAGTCCACAAACATTTTAAATTTGGTTTATGGACCAATAAATACTAATAATTATATACATTTTAAGGATAGGCATAATCTTATGCATACGAAATATATGAATTAATTGAACTGCATGTCATTGTTCATTATCTGGATTTATTCAAAGAATATTAATCTATCTAAGTAAAGTAAATGGTTGCATTAATTCTTCCAGTTACTCAGTGAGTAGTTTGTCTATGCTTCAAATATTGAAGGTCACTTTGCGGTTGAATAGTTGAATATTAGAGCTGCATTTGTTCATATCTAAATAAAAATAACAAGGAATAAATACTGATTTAAAATGCAGACAGCTCTAAGGACGACTTCTTCAACACTTTTGGTAATTTTAGCATATATAAACTGTTAATCTATTTAATCTTTACGTAATATCCTAACCTCATAACGTCATATCTGATAACTAATTCTGAATTTATCAACTTATTTCACAGCCTAAATCTATGAAACACATAAGAAAAGGATATTTAAATAATTTATTCCGACTGTATTCTTCTGGACAAGATGCAGATCTTGTTGTTATTGGTTCCGGTCCTGGTGGATACGTTGCTTCCATAAAAGCAGCTCAATTGGGTTTAAAAACAGTTTGCATAGAAAAAGATCCTACATTAGGTGGTACATGCTTGAATGTAGGATGTATACCTTCAAAAGCTTTATTAAATAACTCTCATTATTATCATATGGCCCATTCTGGAGACTTGGCATCTAGAGGAATAATCAGTAAGTGAAAAAGAGTTTCTTCTAAGATTGAGATCTAAAGGCGACTACAATTTTTGTGAGGGTAGGTTGTGAGCATCTTGGTGAGGGAAGAAATGTTCTCACTAATGCCTGTAATTATTCTTCTTCCTAATACACAATTTCAGAATAATCAGATCTGTAGTTCGAAAATATTGGGAAAAATATGAAAAAATTTCAGATTGGGAATAACTGCGGAACCATTGAACCAATTTAATTGAAGTATTTAGGCCACAAACCTTCCCTGAAAGTTTCAAATCTCTAGCTCTTTCTATTCGAAATTTAGCATGTTGACGGATAGTCCAGCCAGACAGAATTACTTTTTGGCTCAAAATTCGAAAATTACAGATATCACCCTAGTTCAGGTTCATATTTTACACAAAAAATCAGTTATTTGAGTATTTAATTTTTTAAGGTAGTCCTAATATTCTGTAATCAAACGTAGTAGTATTTCTCATTGAGTAGTTTATATTAACTTCCGCAAATAATAAATTTTAGCTTCTTTGATGAATCTATGAGAAATTTTTGTGCAATATTATCATTTGTTCGTAGCTGATGGTGTAAGATTAGATTTAGAAAAACTTATGAGCCAGAAATCAAATGCTGTTAAATCTCTGACTGGTGGAATAGCTCAACTTTTCAAAAAAAATAAAGTAGGTTTGATCAAGGGTCACGGCAAGATCACTGGAGTAAACCAAGTAACAGCACTTAAAGAAGATGGTTCCACTGAGGTAGTTAACACAAAATATATAATGATTGCTACAGGATCTGAAGTAACACCCTTTCCAGGAATCGAAGTGAGTATATTTTAAAGACAATTTGAAATAATGTACATATATATATATACTAGCTGACCCGGCCACGCGTTGCTGTGGCTAAAGTTTTTGTTATATTACATTATAGTAAACAATCTAAGAGGAACAATAAGAGAACATCAGTCACGGAGTCCACTATGCTTTTTCACACGGATGGTATTTGTAAAAAAATATGGTGATCTCCTTATTTGACTTTCTATTACTATAACCCTTTAGTACAATGAAATTATTTACGAACAAAGACGAAAATGCTGTTAAAATGTAGCTTATATGACACGTTCGTAGATTTACCATAGCAGCGCCATCTATTGATTACTTACTCAACCCAGTCGAAAGGTATCGACATCTGTTAGAATCATTTGGAGTTAACAGATAATTGTGACTGTCAAATAATAACAGACAAATAATTAGCAATAAATTAAAATTGCGACTATAATTTGAGATTTAAACTATCCTATCTCTCAAGTTGGATCGAACTGCACATGGTGTGCGAATTTTATTATAATCGGTTAAGTGGTTTAGGAGTCCATTGAGGACAAACATTGTGACACGAGATTTATATATATATATATATATATATATATATATATATATATATATATATATATATATATATATATATGGAATGGTTCATAATTAAAACAAATTGCAGAAATTACTATGTTTTACTACCAATAAATTGATATTTTACACATTTAATTGTGACTCGAGTTTTGGGAATTAACTATCCCATCTTCAGACAACTGAAGACTCAACAAGCAGAACAGGGTATTTATGAATATACAGAGGTAGAAGAGGTAATAAAAACAGGTTAAAAAATGTTTAAAATGAGAGGACCCTTAACAACTATTAGAACGTCTGCACGTCAAAGAAGAATGGTAAACAGATGTTACTTATTTAAATATCTCAAAAATTTTGGATATACATAGATCCGTACAGTCATTCATTATTTTTACTGTGAACTAATTTGAAAATTCAACAGATTCTAAATAATCAAGTTTCCTTCCTTTTGATTCTACATGTAAAATTTTAAGTTTATCTATTGTCGGAAAAAAATGGCCATTTTCTAAACAATGAGAGGCAAAAGTAGAAGTTTGTTTATTTTTAATGAAATTCATTTTATGTTCGTTGAACCTCGTCTGGAAGGAACGTCCTGTATGTCCTATACTACTCTGTCAAGAAAGTACCGGGAATTTTCAATTAAAACAACATTTTTACATTTAATCGTCAAAATTTATTGGGTCGCCTTCAAAATAGGCTCCATTTGCTCCAATACATCTATGCCAACGGCACTTCCAATTATCGAAACATTTTTTATGGGCGCTTTCCGGGATGGACTTTAGACAATCGACTCAAAACGGGTGCCACGAAGGGGCAATTTTAGTTTTGGGAAGAGGAAAAAGTTGCAGGGAGCCAAATCCGGCGAATACGGTGGTTGCTGAAGCACGTTTGTTGAGTTTTTGGCGAGAAAGTCAGTCACAATCGTAGCTAGGTGAGAAGAGCGTTATCGTCATGCAAAATCCATGAGTTGTTCGCCCACAAATTTGGCCGCTTCTTACGGATACGCTCACGCAAACGTTTCATAACGCCTAGGTAATATTCCTTGTTTACCGTCTGACCCTCTGGAACGAATTCGTAGTGCACCACGCCACGGATATCGAAGAAAACAATGAGCATCACCTTCATTTTCGAGCGGCTTTGGCGTGGTTTTTTCGGTTTCGGCTCATTTTTTGCCACCCATTCCGATGATTGCTGGCTTGTTTGCATATCGTACTCGTAGACCCAGGTCTCATCACCAGTTATAACGCGTTCCAAGAATGTAGAATCGGAATTACAGCGATCCAGTATGTCTGAAGCAACCTGTTCGCGATGACGTTTTTGAAGAAAATTCAGGTCTTTCGGTACGAGTCGTGCGGCCACCTTTCTCATGCCCAAAATATCAATCAAAATCGTACGTGCGGACTCGTGGGATATCTTAAGATCATGTGCTATCTCTCTCAAGCTGGTACGACGGTTTTCCAGCACCCTTTCCTTAATTTTATCGACGTTATCTTCGATCGAAGCCGTCGATGGGCGACCACTTCACGACCGTCCTTGAAGGCTCTGTACCACTGATATGCACGAGTTTTCGATAGAGCATTATCACCAAAGGCCTTTTGCAACATTTTCAATGCATCGGCACACGAAAATTCATTTGCAACACAAAACTTTAAACAAATTCTTTGCTCAACGTAATCACCCATAGTAAAAATCGGCACGCACTCTGACATCGACTGACTTAATCAGCTGTTGCAAACACACTAGTAGTCAGATCCCGCTCAAGCTTGGCATAGTAATTAAGGACAGTGGTACCAACCTAGGAAAAAAAATTTTTACCTGCCTCATTGCCCCGCCAGATTTAAATCGGTAATTCCCGGTACTTTCTTGACAGAATGTATATTTATTACTGCATGACCAACAAAATAACTCGGGAGTTTATGAGTTATCTTGTTCGACGTTATGTGAAAGACCTAATTCCAAACATATATAAATCGAGAGTTTATGAGGTAACATGTTCAATAACTAGATAACGAATAAACATATAACGAATTTTACAAAAAATGAACAATTTCCACATTTGTAGCCTGTTGCCTTAGAAAATGTTCACCCTTTTATAGCCAATTTAAAAATCTTAGACGTAGAGTCAAAAGGCAGAAAGTTTAACTATTCAGTCTCTTGAAATTTTTAAATTAGTTCATTATAAAATTAATGGATTAACGGACTATTCCATCCAACTTCTAAAGACTTGTTTTAACTATTTATTCAATTGATTTGGCACATTTTGTAGGATCTAGTGATATAAATATTTTGCTAGTATTTGCAGCTTTTATGATCAAGCTCACATAAGATATAGGTATTAGTTTCAAAGATTTTATTTTAATAAAGGGTCGTTCATTAACAGCGCCTCATTTTGTTTTGTAAATAAAAGACATTATTTATTTGAAAATTATTGAAATTTTTATTTCATTATGAAGTACAATGGATACCATTAGTTATAAAACAAAACATCATTTAAATGTCTACCACGGAAACCCTGGCAGGAATGAAGTCGTTGAACCCAATTTTCCATGACTCTCACACAAATCAGGTTGTATGTTAGCAATCACTCGTTCAATATTGATCTATAAATTGTCTTAATTTGCTGGATGATTAGTGTAAACCACTGACTTAATGTAACCCCAAAGAAAGAAGTCCAATGGAATTAATCGCAGGAACGAGGCGGATAATTTATCGGTCCATGTTTTCTAAGCACCAATTACTGAATACACGACGCTTTAAATGATCTGTTGGTTTGAATTCTTGGGTTCAAACAATTTTGTATGGATGTAAACCAAGATCTTTTCGTAAAATTCGCCACAAAGACGTCTGGGAGATGCCAGTTCTTGTGAACGTCGAGAAATCGATAAATTTTGGTCTTCACAAATACTTTCATGTATGGCAGCAATATTCTCTTTACTTCTTGCATTTCTTTGTCTCAAAGGCACCGTGTAACATCATGAAGTGTGGAATTCGCTTCAAACTTCTTCACTAAACGTTCATCTGGTCTTTTATCCGGACGATTATAACGACCAAAAATTGGAGTTAAAGCATGTAAAGTTGAAGTAACAGATAGCGATTTTTCATTTAAAATTTGGATTATTTGTAAACTTTGTTGGAGTGTGTACCTTTCCATGGTTAAATGGTAGACATTGACAAATACAACTGTCAATGTCACAAATAAACAATGGCTGCCATGCGTGAGTAATGTCAATAAAAAAATGGGGCGTTGCCATTGAAAGACTTTAGTTTTACAAATAAAAATCTTTCGGAATAAATAGCAAAAAATGTTTTCAAACTTCTTTCTAATATTTTCATTCTTTACATTATGGAGGTTGTATGTTTCAAAAATTACTCTTCGACACTCGGACCTCTTCTACGATATGTTAAGTGACACTATAGATAAATATTTATATGAACACTAATTTCTACCTTTCATTATTGGAAAGATTTCTCTGAAATGTATTTTGAATAAAAAATTGTTGACATATTTTTTGGCATTTTGTAGATTGATGAGGAGCAGATCGTTTCTTCCACTGGAGCCTTATCGCTCAAAGAAGTTCCCAAAAAATTCATTGTTATAGGTGCTGGTGTTATCGGTCTTGAATTGGTAAGTTTCAAAATCTTGAAAAACTGTTGGAAGACTTTGAGTGCGTTCTGGCAGACACTCACAACGACCATGACCAAGACTACGCTCAAAGAGCGTTCTACTATACAGGGTGACAAGAAAAACTTTGGACAAATTTTTTTCAGTTAACCTTATTAAACAAAAAAAATTGAACAAGCGGTTCAAGTTCAAGTGGCTTCTTTTGTCGGCGACATAGCTTCAGACGCTTCTTGAAATTTTCGACAATAGGCCGCAGCTCTTCGGGCGTTAATTGGTCCCATTCCCGACACAGGGATTTCTTCAGCGACTCCAAACTTTTGTGGTGCGCCCTGCGCCCAAAATCGACCACACACTGTAGTCCATTGGGTTGAGATCCGGCGAGTAGAGCGGCCATTCTGAAGATGTGATGAAACCCGGAAAATGGGCTTACACCATTCTTGCGTCATTTTCGCTTTGTGAACTGGAATGGAGCCCTGTTGAAAGGTCCAATGAGTGTCGTCGAAGTGCTGCTGGGCCCAAGGAAGTACTGAGGCCTCGAAAATGTCGCAGCGGTAGACTTCTTGATTGATTTTGATCCCTTGATCTACGAAAACTAAGAGTATTAAGCCGCTGGCGCGTATTCCGCCCCAGACCATGACGGATTGCGGATTTTGAGGATGTTTGACGATGGCCGACGTACCGGGAGCCTCTGCGGACCAGACTATGTCATTTTGATGGTTGTGGGATTGTTCTACGGTGAAAAGCTTCTTGTCTGTGAAGAGAATGCGCTCCCATTGCTGACCGGCGGCGAGACGAAGGAGTTGGCGGCACCTTTGAAGTCGTTCGCGCTTGTTTTCATCCGTGAGAAGTTGAACTTTTTGGAGCTTGACTGGCTTGAGGTTGAGCTCCTTTTTGGACATTTGATGAACGCATTTACGGTTGATACCGGTCTCACGGGCTATTTTCCTCATGGAGACCCTCAGATTTCGATTGACTCGCTTCTTGACGATGTTGCGATTGCTAAGCGTATTGACAGTGCGTTTTCTCCCACTTCCTGGACAGCGACCATCATGGCCAAGCTCCTTGAAACGGCAAATTCCATCGGACACGGTTTGTCTATGAACAATTTCGCATTGACGCTTACCTTGACGAAACAACTCCAAAATTGCACTACGTTTGTTTGACATTCTAACACTCTGTAAAGTAAAGTAATATCAAACTGAAAATTCACATATTAGTACAAGAAAGTATAGAAAATCTAATAGAATCAAAATTATTTGGCTTTGGTAAAATACTTTCGCTCCAGAACACAGTAAAATTTGTCCGAAGTTTTTCTTGTCACCCTGTATGATTTTTGCTGCGCATTGCTAGTGGAACGGTTTTTATATATTTTGAACACTTTGTCAGATGTAAGAATAGCATAGATAACAAGTCGAAGTAGTTCTAACATCGGTAAACTACGTAGATTACGAATTTATATTGTTGTTGTCTAGTGTTCGTGAAATCAATTTTGTAAAAATGTCTTCTGATATAGTTCAAATAATATGCTCTGGGATGCTATTCTTGACATCATTCACAACTTTGCGCATATGCACATCATGCATTTGGTCAATCATTTCACTGTTGTGTCATTTTTAAACTTTGTGGAGTCTCCGGTCGTTCTTCGTCTTCCAAATCAAAATTGCCACTTTTGAATCGGGCAAACCAGTTCTGACACGTTCGTTCAGCTAGAGCATGGTCATCATAAACATCCACTAAAATATAATGACTTTCGGCAGCCCTTTTCTTCATATTGAAGTAATGAAGTAAAATTCTCCGCTCAAACACATTATTCGGTGTAACAAGTATAACAACATTGAATAAAGTTATCCAAGTAAGATAAGATTGGGATTTATTTTTAGGGTTCTGTTTGGTCGAGACTAGGTGCCGATGTCACCGCCATTGAATTTCTTCCTTCTATCGGTGGAATGGGAATTGACGCTGAAGTATCTAAAACACTGCAAAAAATTATGACCAAACAAGGTCTCAACTTTAGGTTGAACACTAAGGTTATGGGTGCTCAGAAAACTGGAGGAATCGTTAAGGTTTCCGTGGAGGATGCTAAAGATTCCAGCAAAAAGGAGGAGGTAAGAAATATTAAATCATAGATACTTTAACTAATGTAGAAGAGTAAAAAAGTTTTTATGTTAAGTATAGAAGCAAATTTTTTTTTATTCTCAAGGGTATCATCTTTTAGCTTGATATACTTAATGTTTAAAGTAATCTTGTTTGAGCTGAATTTTTCACATCGGAAAACACTCTTTTCCTTGGAAAAATAGAAAACTTATTTCAGATTTTTTAATTTTATCTAGAAACATAAATCAACTTGCTGTAAAATCAATGTAACTATAATAATATATTATAAATATGTCTTTAAATATTTATGAAATATATAAAATCTTATTTGAACTGCTCTCATCATAATTGCGATATACATTCTGTCAAGAAAGTACCGGGAATTATCGATTTAAATCTGGCGGGGCAATGAGGCAGGTAAAATTTTTTTTTCCTAGGTTGGTACCACTGTCCTTAATTACTATGCCAAGCTTGAGCGGGATCTGTCGACTAGTGTGTTTGCAACAGCTGATTAAGTCAGTCGATGTCAGAGTGCGTGCCGATTTTTACTATGGGTGATTACGTTGAGCAAAGAATTTGTTTAAAGTTTTGTGTTGCAAATGAATTTTCGTGTGCCGATGCATTGAAAATGTTGCAAAAGGCCTTTGGTGATAATGCTCTATCGAAAACTCGTGCATATCAGTGGTACAGAGCCTTCAAGGACGGTCGTGAAGTGGTCGCCCATCGACGGCTTCGATCGAAGATAACGTCGATAAAATTAAGGAAAGGGTGCTGGAAAACCGTCGTACCAGCTTGAGAGAGATAGCACATGATCTTAAGATATCCCACGAGTCCGCACGTACGATTTTGATTGATATTTTGGGCATGAGAAAGGTGGCCGCACGACTCGTACCGAAAGACCTGAATTTTCTTCAAAAACGTCATCGCGAACAGGTTGCTTCAGACATGCTGGATCGCTGTAATTCCGATTGTACATTCATGGAACGCATTATAACTGGTGATGAGACCTGGGTCTACGAGTACGATATGCAAACAAGCCAGCAATCATCGGAATGGGTGGCAAAAAATGAGCCGAAACGGAAAAAACCACGCCAAAGCCGCTCGAAAATGAAGGTGATGCTCATTGTTTTCTTCGATATCCGTGGCGTGGTGCACTACGAATTCGTTCCAGAGGGTCAGACGGTAAACAAGGAGTATTACCTAGGCGTTATGAAACATTTGCGTGAGCGTATCCGTAAGAAGCGGCCAAATTTGTGGGCGAACAACTCATGGATTTTGCATGACGATAACGCGCCTTCTCACCGAGCTACGATTGTGACTGACTTTCTCGCCAAAAACTCAACAAACGTGCTTCAGCAACCACCGTATTCGCCGGATTTGGCTCCCTGCGACTTTTTCCTCTTCCCAAAACTAAAATTGCCCCTTCGTGGCACCCGTTTTGAGTCGATTGAAGCCATAAAACAAAATTCGGCGCGAGAGCTAAAGTCCATCCCGGAAAGCGCCTATAAAAAATGTTTCTATAATTGGAAGTGCCGTTGGCATAGATGTATTGGAGCAAATGGAGCCTATTTTGAAGGCGACCCAATAAATTTTGACGATTAAATGTAAAAATGTTGTTTTAATTGAAAATTCCCGGTACTTTCTTGACAGAGTAGTAAGAACGTATTCAATCTTTACATCTGGACCACAAAAGCAAAAAAAAAGAGGTCTATCATTTATACAAACTTTACGTCGTTGCTTTGACTTGGTGCATTAATTAGCACCTTGTATATTCTGTTCCAGCTGGAATGTGATGTTTTATTGGTTTGTGTTGGACGTAGACCTTACACGACAAATCTTGGTCTCGAAGATATGGGAATTGAGAGGGATCAAAAAGGCAGGGTGCCCGTCAACGGCAATTTCCAAACAGTCATTCCAAATATTTACGCCATTGGTGATTGCATTCATGGACCTATGTTAGCACACAAAGCAGAAGATGAAGGTGATTAAAAATATTTGTATATTTGCGGCGAACGAAAGAAAATGTGACATTTCTCGGTTTTCCCCGATTTTCCGAGATGACACATAATTAAACACGTCCTGTCTCCGCAAATGTCGTACCAGTTCATTTGATCCATCGCCTCCTTTAAACTACCCGTAAATTTTTGATCGATCGGGTAAACTAGTCTCATACTAATAATTAAAGCAGGTCCTTGAACACAGACTACAGAAGCAAAGCCTTAAAATGCTCTTTTTATAAGTCAAAAGGCTTTTTTCTAGCGGAGCCAGGAAAAAAAGTGCAGGTACGGAGCAAATGTCGAAATCAATCTAATTAATAAAAGCACATACTGAATTTGTTTTACTACCAAAAAATATATATTACACATTTTCTTGTGACTCGAGTTTCGGGAAATGAACTATCCCATCATCAGACAACTGAAGAACTAACATTGGTACAGTGGTATTTAAACAAAAGTGATGAATATTTTGAATATTTCAACAGATTCTCGGTAACACCTAATAGTGGTTTACAAGCGGAACGTGACAAAAAACCGGGTTAAAAAAGAGGGGCCTTCTAACAGATCTCGGAATGTCGGCAATCGACAAAGAAGGTTGTTAAACAGATGGTACCCATTTAAATATTTTGTTGTATATCTCAAACATTTGGATTTAAGAAAATTTTACATGTAGATTCAAATGAAAAGAAACTTAAATATTGAAATTTTCAAATTCGTTCACAATAAAAATAATGTAAAAAATAATGAATGACTGTATGGAGCTTTGTGAATTCAAATATTTGAGATATACAACAAAATAATTTAAAAATAATGAATGACTGTACGGAGCTATGTAACCCCAAAATTTATTTGAGATATTTAAATGGGTACCATCTGTTTAACAACCTTCTTTGTTGATTGCCGACATCCCCTCTTTTTAACTCGGTTTTTTATCATGTTCCGCTTGTAAACCTCTGTACCACTATTAGGTGTTATCTAGAATCTATTGAAATATTCAAAATATTTATCACTTTTGTTTAAATACCTCTGTACCACTGTTAGGTCTTCAGTTGTCTGATGATGTGATAGTTAATTTCCCGAAACTCGCGTCACAAGAAAATGTGTAATATATATTTTTTGGTAGTAAAACATAGTAATTTCTACAATTTGTTTTAATAAGAGCATTTTGCTACTCTTTTTTCCAGCTCCGTATGCAAAACCGTCTGAGAATTAATTTGTTTCAGGTATACTTTGTGTAGAGGGTATCTTGGGAGGACCATGTCACATCGACTACAACTGTGTTCCGTCGGTCATTTACACCCATCCTGAAGTAGGTTGGGTTGGCAAAACTGAAGAAGACTTGAAAAATGAAGGTGTTCAATACAAAGTTGGAAAATTCCCCTACGTGGCAAATTCAAGAGCGAAATGTAACAACGAAAGCGATGGATTTGTTAAGGTTTTGTCTTGTAAGGAAACTGACCGCCTCTTAGGTAAGTGGGTGAAAAATCACAAGAATGTGAATCATTTTCAATTTATCGCATTTAAATTATATTAAAAGAGCCAAAAATGCTTTTTAACACGCTCTTATTAGCTTCACTTGCATGTTTGCTTGCTTGTTTGTTTGCTTGTTTGTAACCGAGTCTTTTGGGCTCGATTTTGCCATACTTTTTATGATCAGATTCAATTGAAATTTTGCACACCTGTCAAAGGCCGATGACAATGCAATAATTCGATTAAAATATTCGATTATAACATCCATAACATCCAACTAAAAAGTAGAACATAAATTTTAATAAGTTTGAATTAAGAATAGTGTAAATAAGAATTAAATGTATATTATTGTAAAAAAGCGTGAGGTGCATTTTAAGATATTATCAAAGTGCAATCATTATGCACCTCACGCTTTTTTTATTCATTTATTTCTTATTTACACTATTCTTAATTCAAACTTATTAAAATTTATTTTCTACTTTTTAGTTGGATTCCCTATAAAAGCGTGTTTGTTTTAGTTTTTTTAAACTATTATTTATTTGTAGTCAAAGGCTTTTTTCCGACAGACTGCAAAAAAAATGCATTTTTATTTCCGTACGATTTTCCGTTTATTTGCTACAAACAAAAGAAAATATGACATTTCTCGATTAAGCCCGATTTTCGGAGATCGCAGATGACAATTAAACAGGCTCGCTCGCGATAAACGTCGTACCAATTAATTTGACCTACCGGCTCATTTGAGCTACTTGAAAAAATTTGATCAATCGAATACATTGATCAATCGACTACACTGGTTTGTAGTGCGGCTTTTTTCCGTCGGGGCCTCCAAACAAGTGAGGTTACGGTTCGGAATGACCGATTCAACCGATAAAAGAATTAATTTAGTTTAGATGTACTGACCAAATGGAGCACTATAAACTAATGACGTTCAAACTCAGCATGAGTATAGAAGAGAGTTGTGCCAAGTTAACGACAAAAGTGATTTCAACTATGCCTTTAAGTGGGCATTTTAGATGATCACCTCCCGGTACTTTCTTGATATAATATACATTTTGAATGATTTGTGGTCATGAAAATTTTTTTTCAGGAACCCATATGATTGGCCCTTGCGCTGGAGAACTAATCAATGAGGCTGTTTTGGCGCAAGAATATGGAGCCTCAGCTGAAGACGTAGCAAGGGTATGTCATGCTCATCCAACCTGCGCTGAAGCCTTAAGGGAAGCGAATGTAGCAGCCGCTTTTGGAAAACCTATCAATTTCTAAGTTTCTTGGTTGAGAGTTACAGAATGTAAATACGATCACTCATATTTATTTAAGGAATAACTTTTATATTGAACAATCTGAAACTGACGTATGACAGTGAGTTTTTGTTTTCTGTTGTACATTTCGAAGCAATATTATTGTTTATTTGTGTAAGTCACTTATATTCATTGACCTAGGATATACAATTAAAATACAATTATCTATTGTACCAATAAATTCATTTCAGTTGGATGAGTGTTACTTCTAACAATTGTCTTAGTTTGTTTTGCATATAATTCTGAATTTATGGATGAAAAATTTGTTATTGTTGTTGGTCGACTAGAAAAAATAACTTGGGTGTACTTTTAGGGTAAATTTTTAACACAAATGGATAGATCAAGTTTGTAAGTCCAAATAATTCACTCAATCAGTTCAAAAATTAACAACTAAAAATTTTGTTTTCCTGAACATCTAAAAAAAAACAAATATCCCAACAGTTGAAATCAAGTATTTAGATACAAAATAACAATTTTAAGCTCAATGCAAAATTTTATCATCGCTATATAAAATATTAAACGAATTAAATCAGTTACTAATAAAAAACAGTGTTATCATAAGAAGATACTGTTTTTATAGAACAGCGTGCTGTCGTTTTGCCCAAATGCCTGTAATTTTAGAATTTCGAGCCGAAAATGATCTCAAATGTCTAGGTTAGACTAAATGAAGTAGAATTCAAGGTCGAGGTAATTCTGTGCGGTCAATACAATCGGAGGTAACTTCCGAACAAAAAGAGTTTAAATTTTAAACTTTCATGGTAGGTTTGGCGTCTAAATCTATCAGTTATGTTGAAAAATGGACAGAATCCGCTCAATTGTTCCTGAGTTATTCTCATTTGAAATTTTATTTTTCTACAAGTACAAATTCAGTATTTAGATGTAAAATAATAATAAATAACGACAAGAAGGCTCATTAAAAATTTCATGAGGGTCGTAGGTAGTATGAGCAAGCAAGCGAAAGCTTCTGTAGATATCGTTTGAAATAGATTAAGAATTTGTGAAATTCCTCAACTTTTTTGGAGCGGTTTATTTCGTCTTTATATATTAGGAGTACAAATAAGTTTCCGCCGTTTTTTAACACAAATTAAATATTTATTATAGAAGAATGGTAATATAAATAAATGACTGCTTGCTGAGTGACTTCTAATGTTAGAGCAAGTTCTTTTTGTGTTTGAGATGAATCTTCCTCCAATAATTCCTCCAATTCTGCATCCTCGTGAATTGTTGGCCTTCCACTGCGATCTTTGTCTTCTACGTCGAAATCACCGTTTTTAAACTTTTGAAACCACTCTCGAAACATTCTCTCACTCAAAGCACCCTCACCATATGCTTCTACGAGCAATTGACGCGCCTCAGCAGCAGATTTCTTTAAACTAAAGAAGTAAACTAATATTTCCCGCAAATGACGCTTACTTGGCTCTAATTTTGACATTTTCAACTTATAAAAATTATATTTTACCAATATAAAATCAATGATATTAATAGGTCATGTTCTTGAATGTCCAAACTATTTTTTAAGCCAGTTAGCTTTCGCAGATGATAACCGGCTTAAAAAATAGTTTGGACATTCAAGAACAACATAACCTATTAATATCATTGATTTTATATTGGTAAAATATAATTTTTATAAGTTGAAAATGTCAAAATTTGGGCCAAGTAAGCGTCATTTGCGGGAAATATCTCCGTGCCGCGCCATCTACAATAAAACGGCGGAAACTTATTTGTACTCCTAATATTAAAGTATAATAAGATTTGGTATTAATGAAACAATTTTATGGAACATAAAATTTTATATTTCTATTCCAATTTTTAACAAAATTATCATACTATGTTATAAATAATCGTATTCAATCTCAAAATTTTCAGGAAGCTAACATGCATATTATAATTTGTTTTAAGATTATAATATATTAAAACTATACCTATTGGCAGTTTCGAATGTGTTTAATATTTGTATATCGATAGAATATTTGAAAATAGAAATAAATTCACATGTATTCTCACAATGAATGCACTCTAGATATGTCAAAATGGTATAATAATTATAACAGAAATGATTTAATATTGTTTTTATGTGAGAATACTTTGAACTATGTTGAATTTCTAACAGAATAAGCTTCGAAATGTTCTAGCCGTTGTTTCCACCCTTAATGAGGTAGATACATATTGTTAATTCAAAATAATTCTAGTGAAAGTAACTTTAAAACTAAAAACATTATATTAGAGATGTAATAAAAAATACTGTCCCACTTGAAAGTACTGCTTGTGTTCTACAAGTAGTTTTCCTCAATCCTTTTTTTACTCAGCAGTTATTAACATTGTTATTTCAACAATAACAATCAAATTTATCGATTTATTTTGTTGAAACAGTGAATATTTAGGGCTGCCACCACATTACTTCAAATATTTGGACCAATATGTTGAGAAACTTCGAAGATTAGGGATCTTCAAATTATTTTCAATTTCTCAGTGCTAAAACTTCGAAAGAATTCTCCAGATCTGAATCCAGATCAGAGTCGACGTAATCTCCAAAATCGACGTATCTCACTCTATGCTTCAATAAACGAGGTCGCCTGTAGTATCCAACCCTTTGTTGCTATTCTTCCGTCAGTTCCCATAGCATTAGGGCTGCATCGGTACCACCCACTGTTACAACATTTCTATCGTTGAAGAGGAACCTTGCACAGGCCACTGTTCCGCTGTAAAGCTTCTCCTCGTTGTATTCTGCCTTTGGACTTAAGCAAGGATACCTGAACAGAGGAAAGTAAATTATGGTCAAATCTATAGTACAATAAAGTATTTAGGAGAAAAATTGGATGGCAGATTAAACTTTCACAAACGTATTATGCTGCATAAAGCGTATATGCAGGCCTTTTAGAAAACATGGAGAGAAACTGAAACGCAATCATTTTTTTATAGATTTAATGAGAATTATCCCATTTAGGAACTGAAACGCAATGATTTTTATAGATTTAATGAGAATTATCCCATTTAGGAACTGAAACGCAATGATTTTTACAAATTTAATGAGAGATTCCTCATTTAATCTATCAAAATCATTGCGTTTCAGTTTTCTAAGGCTTCTTAAAGCTTAGCATTTGAGCACAATCACTAACAATTATTTCAAAATGTATTGTTGAATTAATAAATTGTGGACATCTTCTTTATCATTTTATTTAATTTAAATGAATTTCCATCAATTAAGGACCGATTCAATTAAATCCCGAGTAAAATCAAGAAACCTGCGCATGTGAACATGGCCGAGTCACTACTGCCAAGTACAGTGACTATAAAATATAGTCACTGTACTGCCAAGAAGTACGGCACTCTGGATCATAGACAAAATTTTATATTTAAATATTGGATGGAGTAGTCCGTTACTTTGTGATAGTTCATTTTAATGGAATGAAATAAGAAATTACTTTGTTTTCTATCACTTTTTATGATAGTGATAGAAAACAAAGTAATTTCTTATTTCATTCCATTGTTATATTTAGTTTATTTATACCCTGAATGTTCCTCTACTCCTGACGCTATGGCATAACTAAGTGACTGCTATGTGGCGCCATCTGTCGATTGAGACAAGTAACAATCAACTACTGAGAAAGAAACCCCCTAGTGGTTAAATGTTGAATGATTTGTAGATAACCTTAAACTATCAAAATAACTGCGAATTGCATTTCGTAATTGTTGATACTAAACATTTAAATGTGAAATAATGGCCCGCATCTTTAAATTCAATTGTTCTCGTCATTTTCAGAATGTATTTTAATCTTGTTAAGATGGAGAATTTTTAAGGATGCGCGAGAGAGTGCTTCAATTTTTTTAACCAAACACATTACGACAAACTCACCTGAAAAGTCGCAAATATCCATCTGTATCACCGGAAATTAGGAGATCATGAGCTGCGGATCTGCTTGCTGTGCTAATGATAGAAGTCATTGGATAGAATCGGTTGTTCCACATGCCTGGAATAATAAAAAAAAATTCAAAAGTTATCATTAGCACCTGAATATACAAATTGATTATCGGAAAATCGATAATTTCCGACGTAGTACACGGGGAATATTGATTTCCGCATGGTGGTTCTGAAGAGGGGATTAGTAGGCAATTTCAGTTGTAGCCGTGATGGGAAACCTCGAACTTCGTCTTGCGTCGCAGACTCAACAAGACTATTGACATTTCAACCTGATCCTTGATAAAATAAAATGTGAATACGATGGAATTATTGTTGAAGAAGAAACTTAACGGGCAAGGACCCCAGAGAATGTTGAACAAGTACGAACACTAGTCATTTGATTAAGAAAGAATCAGCTTTAACAGTGCAGTTGAATTTCATTTGTTCAAATTGAAAACCCTAAGCAATTTGTTGAGAATTGACTACTATTAGGACCCACTTTTCATCGCCAGTCACAATTCGATGCAAAAATCCCATTTTTGCTGTTGGAGCAGTTGTTCACACGTGAGGAAACGGCGTTCTACGCCTCTTCCCATTACTTTTAAAAGATGGCAAATGGCTGGTTGGGTGACTCCAAGAGTTTTTGCAGGTTTCTCTTGCGTGTGTGATGAATCTTCATCGAGCCCTGCCTCTAATTCTTTACACTCCAGCGAAATGACAAATACTGAAACGAAAGCCTAATGATGACACTTCAAAATGAAAGTGTTGCAAGATGAAAACAATGGAATAATTAACTGGTAGCGATATCTGTTATCAAAACCGCACGAACTTTTTTCTATCCTAATATCAATTTAAAAATCCATTGATTCTAAAGCAAATTCACCTAATTCATCCTAACAGTCCTCTATAATAAATTCGTTATTTCCATTTATTTTTGATTACTCACCTGAAACCATGAATCCAACTGTAGAGTTATGCGTATACCATTTCACATCTTTCATAACAATTGGACTCTTTTCTGGAGAAAGCGATTTCACATCCCCTGAAAAAATTGAATTTATTATTTTATTGATATCTAGATACGTTGTAACTTTCCGAAACTTACAGAAACATAAATCGTAATCAGCTGTAACAGTTTGAATGTAATTGCTGTCAGTACTCCAATCCAATTGGATCAAAGGTTGGGATCCTCTGATTTTGTTCGATTTTTTATATGAAAATCCATCTCGACTCACCCTGAACAGGTATATGCTACCATTTTGTGAAGCTATCGCTATCATATCGCCTGCTGAAAATGATTAAATATTTATATATCATTTACCTTTTATAGCTCATTGGTTAGAGCCTTGGACTGCGAACCGAATTAAATAATTGACACAACAACCCCTGTGTCGTGGATTATGTCACGAGACACAGGCAGTCCTGAACAACAATATTATTAGGTATAAATATTATAATGAATAACAAAATTTGAATATTAAAACAAATTGAAATATGTTTATCTTCTACAATTTTAATTTCAAAAAAATTTTTATTCAAAAAACTTTTAGAAATAAATTTATGTCTAACAAGCACCGCTTACATTTAATAGACGTATATAATCAAAAAAAATTTTGTCTCCTTTAAATATTTATTTATTAATTTTAATTACTTTCGTATATCTGTTGGGTTATTTATTCCATTTGACATTATATATTGAGTTTTGATTATATACGTCTATTAAATGTAAGCGGTGCTTGTTAGACATAAATTTATTTCTTTTGTTGTTTTGTTTTTTGAATAAAAATTTTTTTGAAATTAAAATTGTAGAAGATAAACATATTTCAATTTGTTTTAATATTCAAATTTTGTTATATTTCTTCTATCAAGTAAAAGGCCTTTCTATTTTATTTTATATATAATATATAATTATATTTTGGCTTCAATAAATCTCATTATAGAATGTCAATAAATTTAAATAAACCTTAAAATAACTCACACTGTTCTTTGATTTTGTTAGAACATAGATCAATCTTGAATTATATAGTTGATCTGTATTTCGAAGCTTAAGTCTTTTAACACGTGAGTGATATAGGTTATGTTTTTGATTTTGATATTTGGAATGTTAAAAGAGGACTGAAGACGGGATTGTCTAGAATTATATTTGTTTTTTGAAGATACAGTGCACATTTTTTTAGAGATTTTTGAAATAATTTATTCGAATATTTAAATATATTAAATATTTCAAATAAATTATATTCTTTGAGAAGTCCTTTAAGGGTGTTCATGCTTTTAAAAGGCAATTGGTGTTCTTAACGGTAAGACCAGAAACAAAATTTTGTCTCCTTTAAATATTTATTTATTAATTTTACTGACTTTCGTATATCTGTTGGTTTATTTATTCCATTTGACATTATATATTGAGTTTTGATTATATACGTCTATTAAATGTAAGCGGTGCTTGTTAGACATAAATTTATTTCTTTTGTTGTTTTGTTTTTTGAATAAAAATTTTTTTTGAAATTAAAATTGTAGAAGATAAACATATTTCAATTTGTTTTAATATTCAAATTTTGTTATATTTCTTCTATCAAGTAAAAGGCCTTTCTATTTTATTTTATAATGAATAAGTAGTTAAATCCGCACTACAACAAAGTGTAGCAGAGTATATGTCAGAACAACGATATTATGCGTCCAGATTATAATAATGCAATTAGATAGGTGTGTGAATGGGTGATTCCTGACCAAAGGAATCATTGTCATTAGTTGAACTGCCTCGACGACCTTTGTTACATATCCCTATTGCCAAGTTATCCGTGTATTCACTCAATTGACTGCTGTTTTCACCTTAGTTTGCACAATAACTATGTTTTAGGCTATTAGAAGGTTGTCGATCTCTGTAACCTTAGTTTTATCATTAAATAGGATTGCTTTTTTATTGTATATTGCTAGAAAACTATTTCAACAATAACAAAGTCACCAGTGATTACTTACTTGGATTGAAGGCTATACAACTGAGTGGTGATCCGCAAATCCTTATTGTGCTAGAAAGCACTCCGTTTTCAGTATTTATGATAAGCAAATGCCCCTCTGTGCTTCCTGCAGCTAGAACAATACCGAATGGATGGAAAGACAAGGACACGCATTCGAAAGCAACCTAAAAAAGAAACAGCATTGATTTTCGCACGATCTTCAACAACCAAGAGCAATATTTTCGAACCTGCGTTGTCCACAGCAGTTTACTTTTTCTCCAAAGGGCGATATTTTTGTCATGACCTGCGGTAGCAAAAACTTCGTCATCTGGATGAACTGCGAGACCCCATAGTTGGCGACCATGACCAAAAACGACCTTAAAAAAATCATGTCAGAGGTTCTAGATAAATTTTGTTCGAGTTTTTACCTGATTGAACCTCCTTTGCAAGGAGCCTTCTAAAATGTTATTTTTCGTAGTCCCTACATAAATGTTTCCGTCATTTCTTCCTGGCCTTTGAGGATATATAGATCTTACACCTCCTGATGATTCAGAAAGCTGGGGAAAATCACATTTGTTTCATTCGTTAATTGAAATATTCGAAGTATATGGTAATATTCATGGAATTGAAGAGATCCGGATCCTCTAAGGATCATACGAGTCACAGAGTCCCTGATAGATTATATAAATTCCACCATTATGTCATTGTATTTTCCCGCTTTAATTTCTGTGTACAAATACTCTGTGTTGAGGTGACTTGACAAGTAAATGATTAGTGAGAATAACAAAGGAGAACAAGGTCCTTATAGCGTCCCCATTGTATTTGAATTCATTCGAGGGGAAGGTTCTTGGAAATAAACCTCCTGAGCAACTTAGTAGTCTACTTGAGATAATAGTATTTATAACAGTGTCCCTTGGTAACTCTTAGTAAGTAAACTTCTTTTAAATGCTTCTGATTAATTGCACGCTTTACATTTTTAAATACCACCTTTGTGTTAATGTGAAATTAATGACTGCACTCTCGTTCATTGTACTTCGCTTTCCATTCTTGTATTTTTGCTTTGCCGTTATTTAATCCCACCGGAATGTTTTAACTAAATTGCATTGCCTTTGTACATAACTTAATCAACCCTCACAAGTTTTCTGTTTATATTCTATACTTTCTCTCGGTGCCTGATTGCTTTTTGCTGTATTTGTAAATAGTGGTTCTTTATCTGCGTAATACTTGCCAATAGGGATTTGTATTATCTATTCTTACTAATTGCGGTGCTTGATATGTAACTGATTTGTATGTACTCTTGTGTGATCCCCCGGATACCCATTTCTTTGTTCTTATTGTAACTTCCATTAACACGCCTGGGTAATGGGGTACTGTATCTATTTTATAATATCCTGGTCAGTTTGTGTTACCTATTTGTCATATGCATGTGCCCGCTTACTTTGAGAGATTGTATTCCATGTGAACGAGTGGCGTTCTTTAGGGTAAATTGCGGGGGAGTCCTGGTAGAGGACAACATATCGTATAGAGAAAGTAAATAACTCCAGATATCCTGATTGCTAGATAATTGTTCCGAGGTATTGTGATATCCCCAGGGATTAGTTTACGTGACCCTTCAGGTAGTGTTCGGTTCGTTCTTCAGTAATATCTGTGCCTTCCTGAGCCCGAGGAGGTCAGATACAGTTCCTTTGATAGTAACTTCTCCGGTCGACTCGAATTAGGTTAGATCCCCTCTTCAAGGAGATCTCCTGGGAATGCCACAATTACCCTTACCTTACTGTCCATTTAAACTTACCCCTTGTAGTTGAGGTTCAGCACTGATTACCGGAAGTACAGTCGAAGGTGCGCATGCTGGCTGTATCCCCCATTTCCTGCATAACTTTACCCTTTCCGCTGCGCAACAATGATATCTGATTTGAGCGAATACCGACCTAACAATATGTAGTAATAAGTCATTTAGACCCGGGGCGCTCTTGGTTTCACAGGGCCGCTTTGCGAACCACTGCGTAGAGTAGATTTAACCACAGGCTGATGAATGTGTTTCCATTTATTGAGGGTTGTTGCTGTTGAACATTATTAATAAAAATATATTATTGTGGTATTATTGTGTTTCGAATATTTGAACCTCCCGTCACTGTTTCCTTGCTCTCGTTAGGTGTAATTTGGGTTGCCTACACAACGTAACGTCCTATTCGCCCGCCACTAGACAATCACGATAAAAAGGTTAGCGCTCTTAAGATTACTTCGTATAATTCCAGATCCTTAAGAGTACTCCGTAAACCCCTAGATCTTTTAGAGGACTCCGTAAAACCCCAGATCTTAGAGTACTCCGTAACACCCTAGATCTTTTAGAGTACCCTGTAATGTACGGGATAGCTCAGAATGAATAAAATAAAAAAATAATCTATTAAACTATGCTTTCGCTTAAACATATCTCTTGCTACACTCTTAAACTTCTATCTGAGCACAATCAGGAGTCATCACACAATACGCAACTCCAATACTCTATTGTCCAAGCCAAGTGTTCTCGTGCAGAATTCAACCTTGCAATCCGGTGTTCACTTGAAAGCGGCGGTCCAGTACCCCTAGTTTGAGAAGATAATCTAGCAGCATGAAGTCCACTACTCACTTATGTTTACATTTTTCTTCTCTTGCAGATGATTTCGAAAGAAAACTGCTGTGACCATTCAATTTGTAGATTGTAGACTTAAAAGAGTTACTTCGCGCCGCGACCTTAAAGTCTATTGTGCCCTCTATTTAACTGTACTACAGTTTCGGAGTTCTGATGAACTCCAACACCGGAATGGTTTCAGGTAGGTAACATCCTCGTTCCTACAGATTTCTTTTCCAAAGCACTTTTTGCTTTGGCTTGTTATCGCCAGGCATTCTGTAACTAGGTGATCCGGGGTTCTTGCTCCTCCTCACAGAATCTGAACTCGTCAGTGTCTGCTAAACCTATTCTCATCAAGTGCTTCCTGAGGCGCCAATGTCCAGTTAGGAAGCCAGTGCAGAGGTGGATCATGTTTTTCCTGGGATCCAGGACCTTGCAGTGTCGAAGTTCCCAAGAAGCTTTTTGGAGTGATTCAGCCCTTGAAGATTCCGCCAGAGGATTTTTCTTTCGGTTTCTTCCTTCTTTCGAAACTCTTTCTAATAGGTGCATTTTTCCATAACACAGAAGGGTTCAGTAAAGGAGGTCTTTTTCTGTCATTTCCTTTCATCCCCGTGTGTTCGGGAATCCAGATTAAAGAGACCTACTTCATTAAGTTTTCTTCAGCACTCCCATATCAGTATTGAATCGATGATAGCATAATGGCAGCTTGACTATAAGAGTGTATAGAAATCATCACATTTCTGTTTATTTCTGGGGTCATTTCCAGGCATCTTTTAATTGCAAGCATTTCTGCCTGAAAAACGCTTGGGCAGGAGTCTAACGATATAGATGATTTGGTGCCTGGCCCAAACATTCCGTCACCAGCTCCTGTAGTAGTTTTTGAACCACTTGTGTACCATTTGATGGCATTTGTTCTGAGAGTTGGCTGGTTGATTCCCTTTCCTATTAATTCCTTCTACTCAGCATCGTAGTGAAGTTCTTTCTATGCTAACTTTCTTTAACATCACGTCACACTGTAGATGTGCTGATAAAATGTATTTGCAAGAGGACCATTCGGCTTATTTAAGTACTAGAAACGAGAAAATGGCCGCTTCTAGCTGTTGTAGCTCAGCCTAGTTTTGAACAAGGTCTTGTAGTGTGCAGAACAGTATCTTCGTAACGTTAAAATACTCTTTGCACACTGGAGAGACATACACCAAAGAGTCTCGAAGTTCCGCGTTGACCGCTGCTGTCTTCTATAGACGTCGCAATTCGTAAACAGTCTTCATGACCAGTTCAATACTTACAATGGCAACACACCTCAATCAAACAATTCGCAACAGACAGATGAAATCACTGAAATGAATATGCTGATAATGGTTTAAATGATAAGGTGATGTGGAGTCGTTCTATTATATATTGTATATTCCAGCGTATTGTGAATAACGTATATCAATAACAATGGATACTAGTTGAACATCGAGAGCTCGTACATCTACTACTACACATAGAATATATCAACAGAGAATGTCAACTTAGTGAACATAGAATAATAATAATGAGGGAATCTTTATCTTTAACATTAAAGGTTTAAATTGAAACAATAACTATCGCATACAGATAGTAAACCACAACTGATAAAACAAAAGATATCTTAGTTTATGCTCGGTAGGGTACATAATGAAATAATTGATTACAGTATATGCTAGAACGAAAGGAAAGTTGCTCACCTTTGATTCGGTAATTTTTTTGTAATTTTGTAAAGAGTCCCAAGCGCATATTTTCCTATCTTTTTCTCCACCAGATAATAGAGTTCCTTCAGACAACATTACCAAAGCACTGACCCCTTTATTATGAGCCTGAAATAAATAAATTTGACAGTAAATAATTGTATATTCAGTGACATTAAAAGTGTTAAACACAGAAGGAAATGTTTCATCAACATGATTTTTAGGCAATATGGCAGAATGAAACGAGAACATTCGTAAATAATTTCAGTTACAAGTAATTCGAAGAAAATTGATAATGTGTTTGGCAACTCCTAGACTGAATAAACTCCTATACACCTATAGGTCTAAGCAAAATTAGATGGTCGATGTCTGCTTGTGTCACTTTTTTCCAAGCAATTTGAACTAGGTGGATTAACTGAGTCTGTTGAGGATGGTACAAAGTGGACAATCTTCTCCTCATCATATCCCACTTATAGTGGTTACAGAAATAGACGGAATCATAATAGTTAGATCACATACCTCGTATTCCATCTTCACAAAATATGCGCCATCACTATCAACGCTGTACACGGTGATGAAACCATCTGTATCAGCTGTTATAACATCGCCATCTTGTTCAAACTGAAGGGCCGTTATCAGTGTTCTTGCAGGCTGACAACGTGAGGAGAATGAATTAATTCTTGCATCCACCTTTTTGGAGAAACTCTTACCGGTTTGATTATGTCCGTTCTTTCAAAGAACCCGTCTTTTCTTCTGTTCCAGAAGGTCAAGTGTCCTTTTCCGTGTGTGATCATCAGGTTGTCATCTAACGGATGGAAAACTGCACCAGTAAGATCTTCTTGTAATGTCTGAAAAATTATGGCGAAAAGTCTTTCAACCGTTACTATTTCATAGTTGATCATAATTAAAACAATAGTTACTATGTTTATTGTGAGCAAAAAAAAAAATAAATAAAAAATTCGGGTATAATAATTAAAATACTTTTCCATTAATATTCAAATCAATATTGCATCTATATCAGTCTGAAATACCATGCTGGATTTCATAAAGTTTCGGTTATCAACAGATACTCTTGTCAAATTTGACAAATGGATCATCGAATTTGGGTTTCACAAAATAAGTTCAGGTAGTTGATCAGGTGGATCAGTTGATCCGAGAAAACAATCTGACAACGTCGCACCATACATCATAGACATAGAAAGAAGTCAAATAAGAATGTATATATTTCTGTGGTAGCGCTGTTAATGTAGGGTTAGAATTTAGAAACGGATTGTTATTGTCTATATGCTTGTCATGCCATACTATTACGAACTACGTTATTAGAATTGCTTGCGTGTGTGTGCAAAATGGCAATTTCAACTGATACCTTTTTAACAATTCTGTATACCGATGATTTTGCATAATTGATATGATCTCCTAGGGTAATTTGGAAACCACCAGTTGCATAAAATCGTAGACAAACCAATAATTACAATTTCGCATCGTTCGATTCAGTCCTTTTACTGCGTGGTTCAATTTATGGTCCCATTTTATGTAATAATTCCATCATATTTTGCAAAACGACCACTTCTGTCTCTATAATTCGGGGTCCTCGAATCTCACTTAAATCTTCATTTGATGATGACGATGAACTGACTTCGAGAAGCATTTCACAATTATATTGTTTGCTGATTGGGCCCTAGAACAGCTTGATGTTGATCCACTTTTTATCGTGAAATTGTTTTTAGTGATGAAGCTCATTTCTGGTTGAACGGTTATGTAAACAAGCAAAATTGCCGTATATGGAGTGAAAACAATCCTCAAGAAGTTCTGCAGGTTCCATTGCATCCTGAAAAATGCACTCACTGTATGGTGTTCGTTACAGGCTGGAGGCATCATAGGTCCATATTTCTTTAAAAACGATGCTGGAGCTAATGTTACAGTGAATGGTGCTCGTTACAGATCAATGATCAATGATTATTTGTTTCAAAGTTTGAATAGTATCGACCCAGAAGTGTTTTGGTTCCAACAAGATGCTTCTACACCTCATGCTGCTACCGTAACAACTGATTTATTGAAAGAAAGATTTGGCGATAACATTATTTCGAGAATGGTCCAATTAATTGGCCTCCAAGATCATGCGACATAACTCCACTGTATTATTTTCTTTGGGGTTATGTCAAGTGAAAGTTTATGCTGATAAACCAGAAACAATAGACGCTTTGGAAGCCAACATAACTCGTGTTATTGATGAAATAAGGCCTGAATTCCTTGAAAAAGTGGTCCAAAATTGGTCTGGTCGAATGCAGTTCTTCAGAGCTAGTCGTGATGAACATATGCCGGAAATTATTTTTAAAACATAAATGTCATATCTTTCAAATAAAAAAAAACTGGTTTCAATCTAAATTCAAATGTGTTTTATTTCAATTTAAAGTTCTATCACTCTAAAAAAACACCCGATATTTAACGAAGAATACGAGAAGATCTTGTCTCACCAAAATTGACAAATCAACTTGATCTGTGATTAAGCAGCGATTCTGGGTTAGATCAGAGTTTTGTGGAACCCAATTTGTACTTGATCTATGATCAACAGAAGTTAATATGTCAAAGTTTAACAAAGTGACAAAATCTGTGATCAGCACTTTGGGAACATAGATAATCGATACATTGTAGAAGGACTCCGTGATCAACAGACTTGATCCGATGACTAAGTTTTGTGAAACGCAACGTCAATATATTGAAATAACATTTGTATTATTGTTATCATCCTTTCTACATGATAAAGCATAAATACCCTATTGTTAATTTATTAGTTTGTCTGAAGATGAGGTAATACCTTGAAACTGCATCCACATGATTGTGTAAACTTTAAAATTGTTTGGTAGTAAAACAGCAATTTTTAAAACTTGTTCTGAGATGATATTGTTAATTTTTAATAATTTTCCATCCAGTAAAATCTTATTTAATAAAATATCACATGTTTGTATCAATTTTTTCAAGCCCTGTATGCATAATGCAAGAACAAACCTAACCTATCCTAACTGAACAATCTCCTATAACACCATGCGGACAATTCGACATGCCACGGTCTGTTGAAACCGAGGCGGAGTGATTCATCCTTCTGGAAATCTGCATAAACACGGCGGACGTTCGTGTTTTCACGTGAAATAATGACCGTGCCGGAAGAAAAACGGACCTTGAACCTTATCGGACTTTCGATTTTCATAATGGAAGGGTACGTTAATTATCTCATTGAAAATGACAGCCTCTCAATTAGTTTTGACTTCTGTGTTGATACTTTCGGAAAAAAAAATGGTGAAAAACACTGACGTGAATTCGAAATCTTTTACGCGCACGTTTAATAGTCCGTTTCCCCTGAAACCGCGGAACCATTGGACCGATTCTGCCCATTGGCAAGCTCAGCTGTGAAATTCAGAATCTTAACGTACCCTGAAAGTTTCGAGACTCTAGCACTTTCCGTTCGAAAGTTACAGTGTTTAAGGTAACGGTCAACGCTGGTCTCACAAAATATTTCATTTTTGAAACTTGATCATACGATGAAATAATTTGGGCACAATTTCAATAACATTTCATTTTCTATAATGAAAAGAAAAGTTCTTGAGGGTTTTCCAATAAGAGGTTTCATTTTGACATTGAAAAAAACGAGTATATTTCAAGAGAAATCAATTGATGTTTATTTCATTGTAAAGAGAATTTTCCATGAACAATTCACACATTTGCGGTTGTATTCCCTCGATAACTTTGCGAATTCCATCTTTAAGGTCTTGAATCGATTGTGAAGCATTGACATAGACCATATCTTTCACGCGGCCCCAAAGAAAAAAGTCTAAAGGTGTTAAATCACAAGATCTCGGTGGCCAATTGTGATCACCCCTTCGAGAAATAACACGGCCAGGAAACTTTTCTTGCAAAATTCACGCGCGCACTTAGCGCCGTCTTGTTAAAAATAAACGTCGTTCACATCAATATCTTCCAATTCCGACCATAAAAATCATTAACCATAGCTCGCTAACGCAATCCATTCACCGTAACAGTTGCAACAGCCTCATTTTCAGATAAATAAGGTCCAATCACACCGTCAGCCCAAAACCTCACCAAACAGTGACACGTTAAGGATGGAGAGGCTTTTCAACAATTATTCTTGGATTTTCCGAGCCATGGGCCTTATCACTGAAGATGATTTTTCGATGAATATCCTGATCATTTTGATCATTTCGAGGACCCAAACAACTCAACTTGTTTATTCTCGTCAGTGCCCTATAATGCCTAACGACTACAAGTCTGTCATGCACCTATATTCGCTCTGCACAGGGACACAAAGGTATTACACATACACTAGCGCCACCTAGTGCAGGCAAATATATTTACACGACATACCCTATCGAGCCAATTCATGTGAAGAACTGTATTCTCAATTTTTTCTAACGTTACAAACGCATAAAACTTTCCTCATGTTCAAGTCAGATCCTGTTACGTCATGATGCTCATAGTTAGCATATTTAGTTGAATTAGTATTTATTATTTGCTATAAGTAAATGACTGTCAATAATAGAACATAAAAATATTCGTTACTTGAAAACTATAAAACATGAGTGAAAATTACTTTATCTCTTTTGGATATAAAGTCAAATTTATTTGAATTTTTGTGTAAGCGAATAAAATTTTCAACTTTATGGCGAAAGTTATATCAAGTCAACTTTCGAAGTGTGAACTATAGGGAACTTATGAAATCAATTCAGAAATATCGCATGTTTCAGTTGGAAAATTTAATATAAGACTTCGACGGGGTGAAACGATAATATAATTGCATTTTAATTACACGCAATTTTCTTTTTTCTAGGAGCAAAACCGGACATAGCTCAGATTCGCTTGCTGACGACACATTTACTCCAAATACATACCATGTTTTCTGTTATTAAGAAAGAGTTAGGGGAAAAAGATTGAATATTACGTCAAGGCCTCGGTGTTTTTTAAATTCCTTTAATTGAATTTCATGTCCTTATGTTAAGAAGATTTCTGAAATGTTTCTTCGAGAAACAAAACTAAGGGACAACCGTATATCGATATTTTCTTCATTTTCAACCTGTGAATGGACATTAGAAATTGACAGTTTCTCCTCAAACGTAATAATTTCCACAACTTTGGTGTTTCATGATGATTCAAAAACATTATTGAAGTGGAATATTCCATGAAATCTAATAATCATATTGGTGTTATTATTAAGTCATAAATTTTTGAGTAATGAGTTTATTTTCACAAATGGAAATATGTCATTTCGAAGTTACTTTCGCAAACTTTTTTACCCGTTTTAAAAAGCATATATATTAAGTGATATGTACTCTCGTGAAGAGAGAATTATTCGAAAATCAGCTATTTATACAATTATTTGAAATGGTTATGTTATGGTCCGTCTAGAAATTATCCGGAATTTATTATTTTTCATAATTTCAATATACTTTTTTTTTGTAACATTCTAAGACAAAAGTAACGTATAAAATAAGTTGTGCAGATAGTCGGCTATGGCCAAAGTTGCATGGCAACACTATTTGTCAAATATTGTTGATTGTCAACATGTATACAATTCATGAAATAATGTCGCAACTAGAAAAAAAAACAGGTAGAATAATTGTAAAGAAAAGGTTTTCGCAACATTAAAGAATAAGTGCAATTGACTGCACTGGGAAAAAGTGCTGTACATAAGACAATAAAGAGGATAAAAATTGGCATGGATATGAGGCATAGACCAGTTTTAGAAAGACCGCGTAAGATTAAAGGAAACAATTTAAACACTTTGTTGGCTTTAAGACGACACAATCCGCGCTTGGGGTTTCGCAAATTGACTAACAGATTTGGAAATCAACGAAATATAAAAGCATGTCCAGAAACCGTCCGTATGTATTTGAAAAGACAAGGCAACATATCAAGGAAACCAAAAAAATCCCTATAGTGACACCTTTACACAAGGAACGAAAGAATTATGTCAAGGTTTCAAGAAGATAATTTTAATAATGTCTTTATATCTGATGAAAATTGTTTCCAACTTGGTGGAAATCACTTAAAAATCCTACAAAAACAACCTGTTACTGTTCAAATTTCAAAATTTCCACCAAAATAATGGTTTGGGGAGTAATATTTCAGCGCCTCTCTGTATAGTTGATGGAACCATTAATTGTAAAAGGTATTGTGGCATTCTAAACGATTTCTTCCTTGAAACGGAGAATGCTTTATATACATAGGGGTGGCGTTTTCAGCAGGATAATGCAAGATGCCATACTTCAGCCTATAATCAGGCTTGGATGCAAGAACACCATGTGACAACCATTTCATGACCAGCAGCTTCACCAGATCTTAGTCCCATTGAAAACTTATGTGGACTAATGAAGATTGAAGTAGAACGAGCTGAGCCACGAAATAGAGATGATTTAATTCAGTCGGTTTTAAAGTCTTGGACTACCATCACCGGAAATTATGGAGGTGATCTAGGTTCGGGTGTACCTCGACGTTTAGCCAAATGTTTAGAGTTGAATGGAGGTTGTATAAGTAAATAAGATGAATATTTTGTTATAATTTTCCAATTCAAGAATCCATAATTCATCATTTCTCGCTTCTCCCTATATCGCGGCAGACTTCAACAGGTGGCATACAGGCTTTAAGAATAGCAATACGTTGCAACAGTAACGCAACAAGGAAAAAAAAATCACAAACTCATTGGTCGACCAAGTAGATCCAAAAATGTAAAAAACTAAAAGAAATGAAGGCTAGGACCTACTGGCCAGAAATAAAGAATCTAAAAAGATTCAATACAAAAGCCCACATGAGTCAAAATACGAAAAACGGAAAAATATACAGAGATAACTGATGTGGAAAATGAAAAAGCTTTTTATGGAAAGAACACAACACCTGGTTAAGACAACGTAACAAGGAAAATGCTACGCCCATTAAGTTTATGATGAAATAAGCGGATTTCCAACTATCTGCCACGTATAAACCTTGTTCAATTTCGAAGAACAATTGTGTTTAAATCGTGTGTGTCCTGTGATTCTGACATCCTAATTGTTTGCAGATTATAACTCCTTCTAAATCTCTTGTAGGTTTCAGTTCAGTTCAGTGTTTCATTTGGTGTGACCATATAGGAGTTAAACCATTCTTAGGAAAGAAAAATACTCACCGCAACTTTTCCCAGTAGATGTCCCCACTGCCATTGCCAAACTGATAGGATACTCTCTCTTCCAGCATCTACTGCCAGAACATAGCTACCACCATTCTGCAAAGTAATACAAGAATTGTCTCGGATAAACCTTGATACAGATGGAAAGGCCTATTATCTTAACAGTTCAAATCACTCTTGTACTCACCAGCTGTGAAAACGACACTGCTGCAACACCCACTTCAAATTCCCCCATTCCGAAAACGTACAAGGTTTGCAGAGTTTCTGTGCTCCAAATTCTTATGTGGGCTTGCGTTTTCCTATTCCTACCTGCCTTTTGACCGGAAGCAACCATCTCTCTCGAAGGATGCAGATCCATACTGTCAAAATAAACAAATGAAGATGAATATACCAGGTGGGGGTTAGATATTTTCGTAATTGAATTGGTGTTACCATTGAATATCTTCTGTGTGTCCTGTGTAATGCCTCTGGGCATCTTCATCTCTGTCATACATTACTGCTACGGCTGCTACAAAATATAAAAGTTCACCTGTGGGCAGGACCCATAAATTTTTCCTAGAATCTGTTCCTCGATAACCATAACTAGTTGTGAAATTAAGGAAAATAATCTGAATGGGTTTTTGCAAACATCGATTGCTGTTCTTCCATTATCACCTGTATAGATTAATAACTATTCTATTGGAAGATCCGTTATAATGTGTTAGTGTATTTTATAGGTATGCTTTATTTGTCCTCATTATAAAAATATATAGGCTTTAAACATAAAATTATTTGTTGTGCATTCAGTAAAATTAAAATTTCTCTAATTAAAACAAATTGTAGAAATTACTATGTTTTACTACCAAAAAAGATATATTACACATTTTCTTGTGACTCGAGTTTCGGGAAATGAACTATCCCATCATCAGACAACTGAAGACCTAACAGTGGTACAGAGGTATTTAAACAAAAGTGATAAATATTTTGAATATTTCAATAGATTCTAGGTAACACCTAATAGTGGTACAGAGGTTTACAAGCGGAACGTGATAAAAAACCGGGTTAAAAAAGAGGGGCCTTCTAACAGATATCGGAATGTCGGCAATCGACAAAGAAGGTTGTTAAACAGATGGTACCCGTTTAAATATCTCAAATAGTTTTTGGGGTTACATAGCTCCGTACAGTCATTCATTATTTTTACATTATTTTATTGTATATCTCAAATATTTGGATTTACAAAGCTCCATACAGTCATTCATTATTTTTTACATTATTTTTATTGTGAACGAATTTGAAAATTTCAATAATCAAGTTTCTCTTGTTTTGAATCTACATGTAAAATTTTCTTTAGATTTTCTTTTGTCGAAAGGAATTACTGTTTTCTAAAAAATGAGTGGCAAAAGTTGAATTTTTGTATACTTTTCATTAAATTCATTTTATGTTCGTTGAAAAAGATTTTAAACAGATGTTACTTTTTAAATATCTCAAATATTTTCGATTTACATAGCTCCGTGCAGTCATTCATTATTTTTACATTATTGTTATTGTGAACTAATTTGAAAATTTCAACAGATTCTAAATAATCGAGTTTCTTCCCTTTTGATTCTACATGTAAAATTTTAAGATTATCTATTGTGGGAAAGGAATGACCGTTTTCTAGACAATGAGTGGCAAAAGTAGAATTTTGTGTATTTTTCCTGAAACTCATTTCATGTTCGTTGAACCTCGTCTTGAAGGAACGTCCTGTTTGTCCAATATATTTATTACTGCACGTAGAACAAGATAACTCACAAACTCCTGATTTGTGTATGTTTGGACGCAAAGGACCCTACTCCAAACATACACAAATCATGAGTTTATGAGTTATCTTGTTCTACGTGCAGTAATAAATATATAGGACAAACAGGACGTTCCTTCAAGACGAGGTTCAACGAACATGAAATGAGTTTCAGGAAAAATACACAAAATTCTACTTTTGCCACTCATTGTCTATAAAACGGTCATTCCTTTCCCACAATAGATAATCTTAAAATTTTACATGTAGAATCAAGAGGGAGGAAACTGGATTATTTAGAATCTGTTGAAATTTTCAAATTAGTTCACAATAACAATAATGTAAAAATAATGAATGACTGCACGTAAATCGAAAATATTTGAGATATTTAAAAAGTAACATCTGTTTAAAACCTTTTTCAACGAACATAAAATGAATTTAATGAAATGTAAACAAAACTTCAACTTTTGCCACTCATTCTTTAGAAAACAGTAATTCCTTTCGACAAAAGAAAATCTTAAGAAAATTTTACATGTAGATTCAAAAGAAAAGAAACTTGATTATTGAAATTTTCAAATTAACAATAAAAATAATGTAAAAAATAATGAATGACTGTATGGAGCTTTGTAAATCCAAATATTTGAGATATACAACAAAATAATGTAAAAATAATGAATGACAGCACGGAGCTATGTAACCCCAAAAATTATTTGAGATACTTAAATGGGTACCATCTGTTTAACAACCTTCTTTGTCGATTGCCGACATTCCGATATCTGTTAGAAGGCCCCTCTTTTTTAACCCGGTTTTTTATCACGTTCCGCTTGTAAACCTCTGTACCACTATTAGGTGTTACCTAGAATCTATTGAAATATTCAAAATATTTATCACTTTTGTTTAAATACCTCTGTACCACTGTTAGGTCTTCAGTTGTCTGATGATGGGATAGTTCATTTCCCAAAACTCGATTCGCAAGAAAATGTGCAATATATATTTTTATTGGTAGTAAAACATAGTAATTTTTACAATTTGTTTTAATTATGATCAACTACCAAATAATAACGGCTGAAACAATTCAGTATCTAAAATTTCTCTGACAAAATCTGAAAAAGCCACCATTAATAAGAAGAATTCCTCCAGTGTCAATGGATGTTTGATATTATTCTGATATTCCTAGATCTGCTGTAAAGATCCCTTGGAATCATAAGTGTAGCTTGTTCGAGTAAGGAGATCAGTTGTGTTCTGGTTAGGCTTTTTATCCTTTAGGGCCCTTAGGCACAGCACTATTAATTTTTGAACCAACAATGGCCGGCCATCCCAGCGAGGAAATTCGTTTCCTCGCCAATATGCGAACTTGCATCTGTTAGCTCTTGAAAAAGGGGTTCTTTCTCCCTTGGGAACTAAATATGTCCAGCCTTCTTCCAAGTGCGCATCGTTTTCAAATTTGTGAGCTTATATCTTGTTGAGTACCCATGATAGATCAGTTGCAGTTTTCTCCTTTGAACAATTTCAGTTAGTTTTAAAAAGTAAAGTTGTATATAGTACTCTTGATATAAGAAAACAAGAAGAAATTTCTACAAATGATCCTGAGAATCATCATTTGAATGATATGCAACTTCTCCAAATGAATATTGTGCGCAGCTCATCAACCAACATTTCTATAAGTTGACTGTAGTAGACCTAAAATAATTTTTAGTTGTTTGATGTTCAAGTAAGGAATGAGTCCAGCACTCAATAGTAGTTATAGAATGGATGAAGGTTCATTTTGAAGTAAAATGGATAGGAAGATTTAGACCGATTAGATGTATTATATGTCGTTGAAAATTTTCATAAATAAGGCAGTTTTTGCACAAAATTTCAATGGGGGTTCACGGAGTAGAATTCTGAGTAAACTTTGACCAAAGATTGAAGAAAATTTGATAATCATTTTTTCCTTGACCACCCTATATATGAATAAGTATTTTATAGAAATCTCCAATGGAACCTCCTAGTCTAAGAAGAATTTTCTTTTTCCAATGGTGTACATTGAATTTTGATGTAGTTTTCAAGTTAAGAAGTTAGTGAAGAAATTGTGAAACGTTCCAAAATATTAGAAACTTGAATAACTTTACAACGAAAGATAATTGGGAAGTTTTTTGTTGCCAATTACCTGGAATTACCTTGTGAAATTTGGCCGGAGATAACTTTTGCATGCTATATAATCAACAATTATGATGAAGATAATTTTTATTTCAACGAGTTTTCAATCCGTAGAAAACTAGAGGCGTTGGTTAACTCACGAAATAGCTCTTACAATTAACAACGTGACAGAATTCCTCATAGATTATATAAATTACATCATTACATCACGGTATTTTCCCGCGTTATTTATGTGTCAAATATTCTGTGGCACTGTAACACATATGTGATCGGTGACAATAACAAAGAGAACAACGTCCTTATGGCGTTCAAATTGTATTTTGAAGCGGCAGAGAGGATGGTTCTTGGAAATAAACCTCCTGAGCGACTTAAAAACGTACTCGAGATAATAGTGCTTATAACTTGGTAAATCTTAGTGAGTAAACTTCTTTTAAATGCTTCTGATTGATTGCATGCGTTACGCTTTAAATATCACCTATGTTTTAAAATAAAATTAGTGATTGCACGCTCGTTCATTGTACTTCCACACATCGCTTTTCATTCATGCGGCACGACTCTCACAAGTTATCTATTGGTATTGTATACTTTCTCTCGGTGCCTGGTTGCTGTTTGTTGTATTTGTTAAGAGTGGTTCTTTATCTTCATTGTTCATGGTATTCGCAGAGCCTGATATGTAACACATTTGCATTTACTCTTGTGTGATCCCCCGGTTACCTATTTCATTGTTTTCTTTAGGGTAAATCGTTGAGTAGTCCTGGTAGAGGACGACGTATCGTATAGAGACAGGAAATAGCTCCGGATATCCAATGCTACTGTGAGAATGTGTAAAAGATTGCTAGATCATTGTTTAAAGTATTGTGATGTCCCCAGAATTAGTTTGCTTGACCCTTCAGGTAGTATTCGGTTCGTTCTTTAGTAATATTTAAGCCTTCCTCGGCCTTGACCACCCCGAGGAGCCCAGATACAGTCCATTTGATAGTAACTTTTCCGGTCGACTCGAATTATGTTAGATCCCCTCTTCAAGGAGATCTCCTGGGCATACCACGTTACCCTTACCTTACTGTCCTTTAAAACTTGCCCCTTGTAATTGTTAGGTTCTGCACTGGTTACCGGAAGTGCAGTTGAAGGTGCATGCTGGCTGCATCCTGTCCTCTCTAAGCCTTTCTACTGTATAAGGATGATATCTGAGTCGAGCAAGTTACATACCTACCAATATGTAGAAATAAGTCATTTAGAGCCGTGGCGCTATTAGATTCACTGTGGGCTGATAAATGTTTATCTCCATACATTGAGGGTTGTTGCCTTTCAAGATTACTAATATAAATATATTATTCTGGCGTTACTGTGTTTTGAATATTTGAACCTCCCGTCACTGTTTCCTTGCTCTCGTTGGGTGTAATTTGGGTTGTCTACACAACGTAGCGTCCTATTCTCCCGTATAATACGAGAAACCACATTATAAAACCTTTGTGCAACATATTCCTGGTTTTCTGTGAATTATGACACATCAGTTTCAAACACGATCGCTCTTATGGAGAAACCCGATATACTGTCTTAAGATGAACATTTCACGGTCTCCGGCCGCACGTGCTCTGGCATGGATCTGCAAATTCGATCGACCAAAACAAATGAATAACCCATAAGTGCAATTTAAGAATCGGCAAATCTGCATAAAGGCCCATAAATTCCAATATGTGTTCATGTCTGACTGCAATTTGGCATAATGATCTCGCACAAAGGTGCGGTTGGTGCATATCGATTTATCTGGACTTCGGTCGGCTTTGGAGGATTATAGTGGAAACGGGACTTTCAGAGATGATAAGGGTAATTTTCTCGGGGGCACTTTAGCACATTAAGGTCACTTAGTGCGGAAATGAATGGAAAGTTGGTCGAAGATACACATTTTGCGGATCAGGCTAATGTAATATTTTTGGAAGAAAACAATTTTTTACACGAGGTGTGCCCGATTTTCTTGCACGGAATGAAATAGAAATAATCGACCGAATTATTTGGAGAACTTTATAGAACATGTCGGGACTTCTAGCACACCCTTTCATTGAAGGTTGAATTTTAAATCTACGTTTTAAACTGAAGGATGATACATTTTCATTCATTTGTCACATTTTAAACTGAAGGAAGATGAATTCAATCAAAAATACGTAATTGTGGATGGGAAAAATAAGAGTATCGCTGGATGCAAGAATAATAAATATTTGAAAATATTGAAATTCGAGCCGAAACACCTAGAACGTTTTGTTTACTTCAATGTGACGTCATCGTACCTCCAGTCAATCCAGATTATTTTCGATCACGTGGTGATCGATGAAATATATTCTTTTAATATCACCGTAGACGTGTAAATCAAAAGGTTCGTGATTATTTGCACAAGGTCTCATATCTGGACTCAATTCTATTTACTTGTCTTTTCTTTCAGATAAAGCTTCCTCATGAAAAAAAATTGTGTATATTCATTTCTTAAAAAAAGGATACACCCACTCCAATTGGAGTTTTTTATCTGGTGGTGTATTATCCATGGGTGGATGATGAAGTGGCGGATAAAATGTTCTCCTAAGGCCTTTTATGGTAACCCTTATTGGTTCTTCCTTCAGTACTTCTAATAATGTATAATCTGTACGGAAAAAACATTACTCAAATAGGTGAAGGAATAGATGTTCTCTGGATCTACTTACCATTGGTCCTAACAATTTCGCTTTCAGGTGCATAGAGTGCTCTTGGTCTGCTTTTACTTCTAGATCGTCTCTTGCTTAAATCCTCCACAATGGCAGTGTTAACAACCCTAGCTCGGCCTCTTCTAACTGGGGACATCATCAGATTATTAACGGACCCCACACTACCTACACCGAGATAAAAAGTATCTACGTCTGCGAACTCGTTCCTTAGCTGGGAGAAACTCCGTACTTCTTGGCCCGACACTGTATACATGCGCTTGGCCCCGTTCATCTTCAACACTTGACCAAGGTCCTCCACTACTTCTTCGAAAGGCTGTGTGGTCCGAAGATTCAGCAGTACCCTGCACTGCGGAGGAAACAAAATTAATTATTAAAAATAGTGTCAAGTTGTCAAGATTTTTTTCGCAATTTTATGTTCAACCCTGACTTACAAGACAAAAGAATGTCAACTTTGAATATTTTGGACTCTAAATGACTAAGGTTCCTGCCTAGATTCTACATGCAAAATTTTTAGATTATTTATTGTAGGATTTGATCTTCAATCTTCAAAGTATGACCACTACTGCTTGGCTTCTTAGTAGAAAGCACTGCGTGCTTTCTACTAAGTTATTGAGAGTATCCTGCTCAATTTGTTACCAAAAGTGTGGCGGCAAAAGTTCTTGGAGCTGTAGAAGCGTTTTCGGCTATGTTCTGGGTGCATAAAGTGCTATTTGTAATTGGTCCCAGGCTTGCTCGATTGGATTTGGGTCAGGAAATCATGGAGGTAATACTAGATGTGGAATACCCTAGCTTTTCTAGCTGCGTAAAATTCTAGGACAACTTCATTGATAAATTAATCAATATATTTCTGACAAGTTAAACTTCTTGGATGTATTAATAAGTAAATTCTATCATCGAAATAAATTCCACCCCAAACTATAATTGTGTCTTCTAGATGGATGGACTTCTTAAATAGAGTGGATATGGGCATTTGAGTGAACGTGTCCAAAAGTTTTGTTATCAAATAAAGGTCCATATCTGGACTCGTCACTAAGGAGTAAATATCGCCACTTATCTCGCCACTGCACTCGCCCCATTGCGCACTCTGATCTTTGAGGCTGTGAGTGGGTCTTCTTAATAAGCGTCTAGATTTTAAATTGACTTCATGGAGACGTCTTCTGAGTATGCTTAGGAAAACTGAAATACCTGGGGCATCTCGAAGACGTTGACTTGCGATTCTGAAAGTGCTAAGATGCCGTCTTTTGACCGAAAGTCTACCACCAAGTCTACTACTAAGTAGACCACGTGCTAGTGGTATTGTAGCACGTGGTCTGCTATTTCCGGGTGTTTGACGAACAGTTCCAGTGGCAAAGATAAAACTTGCTTCACAATGAACCAGAAGATGTTTTTTTAGTCGTTGTAAGTTTATGGATTGGAAAAGGAATAATAAGATGATACGGAAAATATGCATTTTCGGACAACATGAATATTCTTAACTTTTAACGAGTAATTCAAACTGGCTCTTGCAAGGTGCTGCCTTTGAAACAGCAGCTCAAAGAATATAATCGCCTTTCCAGATCTCTTGGTTCCAATTCTTAAGGAACCCACTTTCCTTATTTTTGAACCAGTCCCATAGATGTCAAACGTACAGACACTGCTTGTTGGATAAGTGCAAACTCGTCTTGCGTTAGACCAATCTTTGGATTATTACCCGATCTTCATCGGGTGATGTCTGTAGTTGATCGTCTTCAAAGAGAAATTTGGCATAGCACAGATAAAAATCCAAAACTCAAGCACAATGTGCATGATCTTTGAGGCTTGTGTCTATGAGTGAGTGGAACTCTTCTTAATAAGCGTGTAGATGTTGAATTGACTTCATGGAGACGTCTTATGAGTATGCTTAGGGAAACTGGAGTAGCTGTGGCATCTCGAAGACGTTGACTTGCGATTCTGAAAGTGCTGAGAGGCTGTCTTCTGACTAATAGTCTACCACCAAGTCAACTACCAAGTAGACAACGTGCTACTGGTGTTGTAGCACGTTGTCTACTATTTCTTGGTGTTTGACGAATAGTTCCAGTTGGCAAAGTACTGAGCCAGTAAACGTGATATCACACTTTGGCTAACATTGAAGAAATTGGCCACATGTACTTTTGTCCGACCAGCCTGAAGCATCTCGAAAGCTTAGCTTGGATAAAACTTGTCTAATTGAAATCTGAATTTCTGACACACATGGACAAAAAAATATTAAACCTGATAAACCCTACTTCACGATGAACCAGAAGACGTTTCTTTAATCGTTGTAAGTTTATGGATTTGAAAAGGAATATTAAGATGATACGGAAAATATTCATCTTCGGACAACATGAATATTCTTACCTTTAAAGAGTATTCTATACTGGCTATTGCAAGGTGCTGCCTTTGAAACAGCAGCTCAAAGAATTGCCTTTCCAGATATCTTGGTTTCAATTCATAAGGAACCCAATTGCCTTGTTTTTGAGTCAGACCCATAGATGTCAAACATACAGACACTGCTTGTTGGATAAGTACAAACTTGTCTTGCGTTAGATCAATCTTTGGATTATACCCGATCTTCATGGGGTAATGTCTGTAATTCATCGTCTTCAAAGAGAAATTTCGGACTGCACAGATAAAAATCCAAAACTCAAGCATGTGTGTATGATCTTTGAGGCTTGTGTCTATGAGTGAGTGGAACTCTTCTTAATAAGCGTATCGATGTTGAATTGACTTCATGGAGTATGCTGAGTATGCTTAGGGAAACTGAAGTAGCTGTGGCATCTCGAAAACCTTGACTTACGATTCTGAATGTGCTGAGAGGCTGTCTTCTGACCAATAGTCTACCACCAAGTCTACTATTTCTTGGTGTTTGACGAATAGTTCCAGTGGCAAAGTACTGAGCCAGTAAACGTGATATCACACTTTGGCTAACATTGAAGAAATTGGCCATGTGTACTTTTGTCCGACCAGCCTGAAGCATCTCGAAAGCTTACCTTGGATAAAACTTGTCTAATTGAAATCTAAATTTCTGACGCACATGGACAAAAAACGATTAAACTTGATAAAACTTGCTTCACGATGAACCAGAAGACGTTTCTTTAATCCTTGTAAGTTTATGGATTTGCAAAGGAATATTAAGATGATACGGAAAATATGCATCTTCGGAAAACATGAATATTCTTAACTTTTAACGAGTACTTTATACTGGCTATTGCAAGGTGTTGCCTTTGAAACAGCAGCTCAAAGAATATAATAGCCTTTCCAGATCTTTTGGTTTCAATTCATAAGGAACCCAATTGCCTTGTTTTTGAATCAGGCCCATAGATGTCAAACGTACAGACACTGCCTGTTTGATAAGTGTAAACTCATCTTGAGTTAGACTAATCTTTGGATTATTACCCGATCTTCATGGGGTAATGTCTGTAATTCACTGTCTTTAAAGAGAATTTGGGACTACACATATAAAATTCCAAAACTGGAGCACAAAGTGCATGATGCTTGAAGAAGAATTAGTCAGTATATGGGGGATATTCAAATTGAGGAACTGAAAGCTTAGAAAAAATCACTTATGTCTATATTTAGGCCTCTTCCCAAGACGAAACAGAACTCTTTTAAATCTGGATTAGGCGCAGATGATGTGGAGCAACTAATTTAGTTGGTATTTGGTAAGGTTTTTGGGGCCCACTTACGTATTTATACAAATTAACAAAACAAAGCGCTATGGCTGCAATTTCGTCGTTTGCCATTGCCAAAAGTTGATCACAAGAGAAGTGATGCAGCACAGTGTGAATATTCAATGCCCCAGAAGTACACTCTGTCAAGAAAGTACCGGGAATTATCGATTTAAATCTGGCGGGGCAATGAGGCAGGTAAAAATTTTTTTCCTAGGTTGGTACCACTGTCCTTAATTACTATGCCAAGCTTGAGCGGGATCTGTCAACTAGTGTGTTTGCAACAGCTGATTAAGTCAGTCGATGTCAGAGTGCGTACCGATTTTTACTATGGCTTATTACGTTGAGCAAAGAATTTGTTTAAAGTTTTGTGTTGCAAATGAATTTTCGTGTGCCGATGCATTGAAAATGTTGCAAAAGGCCTTTGGTGATAATGCTCTATCGAAAACTCGTGCATATCAGTGGTACAGAGCCTTCAAGGACGGTCGTGAAGTGGTCGCCCATCGACGGCTTCGATCGAAGATAACGTCGATAAAATTAAGGAAAGGGTGCTGGAAAACCGTCGTACCAGCTTGAGAGAGATAGCACATGATCTTAAGATATCCCACGAGTCCGCACGTACGATTTTGATTGATATTTTGGGCATGAGAAAGGTGGCCGCACGACTCGTACCGAAAGACCTGAATTTTCTTCAAAAACGTCATCGCGAACAGGTTGCTTCAGACATGCTGGATCGCTGTAATTCCGATTCTACATTCATGGAACGCATTATAACTGGTGATGAGACCTGGGTCTACGAGTACGATATGCAAACAAGCCAGCAATCATCGGAATGGGTGGCAAAAAATGAGCCGACACCGAAAAAACCACGCCAAAGCCGCTCGAAAATGAAGGTAATGCTCATTGTTTTCTTCGATATCCGTGGCGTGGTGCACTACGAGGGTCAGACGGTAAACAAGGAGTATTACCTAGGCGTTATGAAACGTTTGCGTGAGCGTATCCGTAAGAAGCGGCCAAATTTGTGGGCGGACAACTCATGGATTTTGCATGACGATAACGCGCCTTCTCACCGAGCTACGATTGTGACTGACTGACTTTCTCGCCAAAAACTCAACAAACGTGCTTCAGCAACCACCGTATTCGCCGGATTTGGCTCCCTGCGACTTTTTCCTCTTCCCAAAACTAAAATTGCCCCTTCGTGGCACCCGTTTCGAGTCGATTGAAGCCATAAAACAAAATTCGGCGCGAGAGCTAAAGTCCATCCCGGAAAGCGCCTATAAAAAATGTTTCGATAATTGGAAGTGCCGTTGGCATAGATGTATTGGAGCAAATGGAGCCTATTTTGAAGGCGACCCAATAAATTTTGACGATTAAATGTAAAAATGTTGTTTTAATTGAAAATTCCCGGTACTTTCTTGACAGAGTAGTATTTCTGGAAACTTTTTGGCAGCGCGAGTAGCATTGGGAGTGGCTTTTTTCAGTGAAGCATACACAATGATTCTGTAGAATGTTTACAAGTGATCTCCTGGCATATTCGTAAAACCGTATACATGTTTCCCATTTGTCCCTACTGTTTGCCCTGCGCACATCGTCGACGCGTATTTACCTGAACTGTGTGGTCCATATTGTTGATAATCCTGATGACACGACCAGAGCTGGGCTTGACAGGACCGCCTCCGGGAGGCGGCACCGCGTCTGCCTCTGCTATCGACGCTTTTCTGCTCGTTGCCTTGCTCCATCCTTGTGCGCCAGCGGGAGCGGCGTACCAGATACCGTTTTTCTTCCCGTAGCTCGCAGCCTAAAAAAAATTGACGAAAGTAATGTATGTAACTGATAAAGGGTCTTTCATTAACAGTGCCCAATCTTGTTTTGTGATTAAAACACATCATTTATTTGAAAATGATTGAAATTTTTATTTAATTTTAAAGTACAATGGATACCATTAGGTATGGAACAAAACATCATTTAAATATCAACCACGGAAACGCTGGCAGGAATGAAGTCTTTGAACCCAATTTTCCATGACTCTCTCACACAAAACATGTCGTATGTTAGCAATTACTCGTTTAATATTGGTCTGTAAATCGTCTTAATTTGCTGGATGATTGGTGTAAACCAATGACTTACTGTAACCCCAAAGAAAGAAGTCCAATGGAGGTGAATCGGAGTAAAGAGGTGGATAATTTATCGGCTCATTTCATGAAACAATCGAATCACCGATTGTTTTAAATAATGTCATTGTGTCATTGGCAGTATGGGCACCGTCCTGTTGAAACCACATATTCTGAAAATCAAGACGAACCAAATCAGGCCATAAAAAATTAGTCAACATAAAACGATAACGATTTCCATTGACAGTTACCGCCTCATGAGCTCCATTAAAAAAAATAAGGTCTAATGACTCCTCCAGCATAAAATCCGCACCAAACAATAAATTTGTCACAATGTTACGGCAGTTCTTGATATTCTTCAGCTTTATCACCATTCCAGATAGGGCAATTCTGCTTGTTAACGTAACCGTTTAACCAGAAATGAACCTCATCGCTGAGAGTGATTTTCTTATGAGAATCTGCAGCATTTCCGATTTTTTATAAGCACCAGTTACTGAATACACGACGCTTTCAATGATCTGTTGATTTGAATTATTTGTTAACGTTGTTGCAGTGCGTACCTTTCCATGATTAAATGGCAAACGTTGACAAATACAACTGTCAATGTTGGCGTTCCCGTTGAAAGATCCTTTATTTTTTCTTTTGATCAATAGATAAAAAATGGGTAGATTCCGGTGAAATATTTAAAATATTTCGAATCGCGTTTGCCTTTACTCGATAAAAAACCATTGTATACTTTAATTAAATAACATATATACGAGGTTCGTCCGAAGAGTATCCTACCTGAGTTCATATATTCGCGCCAGAGTGATCGAGCGGCCTCTGCAAGGTATCGGGTGTTTTTTTTAGAGTGAGAGAACTTTCGATAGGGATAACTGTGATTTGACAGAAGGTAGAAGCCATGTTGTTTCGAAATGTCTGTTCATTGACAAATTATCATGGAAAGACTTACGCCGCAAAAACGTTTACAAATTGTTAAAATTTATTTTCAAAATCAGGGTTCTTTTCGCCAAACTTATAGAGCACTTCGTGAAGTTTATGGTTTACATAATCGTCCATTAGAGCAGCTTATTCGTCGAACTATTGATACATTTCGGACAACATTGATGCAATAACAACAAGACAAAGAACTGTACGTACAGAAGAAATTATCGCTGCTGTAAGTCATAGTATTAATGATGATCCAGATTTGTCTAGTCGTAGACGTTCACAACAATTTGGACTCTGTGCATCCACCACATGGAAAATTTTGCGTAAAGGTCTTGGTCTAAACTCATACAAGATCCAACTGGCTCAAGAACTAAAGCCACTTGACCATAATAAGCGTCGTTTGTTTGCTGATTGGGCTTGAAGTTGATCCACTTTTTTATCGTAAAATTGTGTTTAGTGATGAAGTTTATTTCTGGTTGAATGAGTATGTAAACAAGCAAAATTTCCGTATATGGAGTTAAAACAATCGACAAGAAGTTCTGCAGGTTCTATTGCATCCTGAAAAATGCACTGTATGGTGTGCTTTACACGCTGGAGGTATCATCGGTCCATATTTCTTTAAAAACTATGCTGGAGCTAATGTTACAGTGAATGGTGCTCGTTACAGATCGATGATTAATGATTATTTGTTTCGAAATTTGAATGATATCGACCTAGAAGTGTTTTGGTTCCAACAAGATGGTGCTACACCTCATGCTGCTACCGTAACAATTGATTTATTGAAAGAAATGTTTGGCGATAACATTATTTCGAGAAATGATCCAACTAATTGGTCTCCAAGATCCTGCGACATAACTCCATTGGATTATTTTCTTTGGGTTTATGTCAAGTCATTGGTTTATGCTGATAATCCAGAAACAATAAACGCTTTAAAAGCCAACATAAGTTATTGATGAAATAAGGCCTGAATTACTCGAAAAAGTGGTCCAAAATTGGTCTGGTCGAATGCGGTCTGGTCGAATGCGGTTAAATTATTTTTAAAACATAAATATCATAAAATTATCTTCAATCAAAATTGGCTTCAATCTTAATTTGAATGTGTTTTATTTTCATTTGAAGTTCTATCACTCTAAAAACAAACACCCGATATAAGCGTAGCCAATAATCCCTCACGAACCACTTGAATGCTGTAGTTACCGGCCAGACAATCAAGCATTTGCTGTTGGTAGCGTTTAATTTTAACGGTTTCATCTGGTTTTAATTGTTTACACTCATATACTCCCATCAAACACAGAGTCTTGCCTTTTTTCCATAGCGATTTGATGTTGCAGTGGATTTCGATGGGTCGCCTAGATTCATCTATGAAGTTACTTTCTTCTGCGTCTGTCGAGCAGCATTCCAGAAGTGATGTTATGTTTTTCTTGCTGCCTTTCATTGATTTTATACGTAACCTATTTTTATACTTTTTGAATCTTTCTAACAGCTTTCAAACGGGTGGAGACTACGTCGTATTCAGTTGACTCGCGGGTTCTTGTTGAGTTTGAGCTTCACCTTCATCCAATATGGCTTCCAATTCGTTGTCTGCGAACTTTTTCGGTGGTTTTCCACGCTCATCGTTTCTCACGTCAATATCGCTACTTTTGAATTCTTTGAACCACTCAAAACACTGTGTTTTACCAAGAGCATATTGAGCGTAAGCTTCGATAAGCATTCGATGAGATTTTGTAGTATTATAGTTTTCTTCTATTGATAACAGAAAACCAATGCTGTCAGCAAATCGTAGTTTGAAGGCACAAGACTCGACATGCTTTTGAAATCACGTCTTTTTGATAGTCACTGTTAGCCTTATATAATATTTTCAGCTCTTTCGCAAACGAAATTCCATTTGCAATGTTAGCATGACAAATTTATTGTTCAATATTTCATCCAGTGAAAAAAATCGTTTGAAAAGTTTTGCCCATTCCAATTTCATGTTTCTGCAACGTAATTTTCCAATTTTTCAGCGTGTATGATAAAGCAGTTTTCAGTAATTACATCTTACCTTCATAATTTTTCATGGGAATGGAGTTTAAACTGAAATTTCCTCAGTGGACGTGACCCGGAAAATATGATTTTCATAAAGCATACCTTCCAATCACGCATGTTGTTCGACTTAAAAATATCCCCACGAGCAAAAAGGGACTATCTCGAGATTGTACAGAAGAGAAGTGCACCATGACAGGTTAAGTTAGTTTTGCATTTGTTTTGACGATGTGACAATAAACAATTTGAATGTTGTCGCTGAAGTTTTAGCCTTTCACACAGAGCTTTCTTGAATGTTTGATTGATTCGGACTTTACTTGGTGGAAACTCATTTTAATTAAAAAATATATAAGAGACAGTATTTTATTTCCACAAAAATGTTTATAATACAACAATGGTTTCACCACGATGTGGCTTCTTCAGTTATCTACATTCTACTGACTAATGGTGTCCAGTGTAATCGAGTATAAATACAGTGTTATGTATCGGGTGTTTTTTTAGAGTGATAGAACTTTCTATAGGGATAACTGTGATTTGACAGAAGGTAGAAACCATGTTGTTTCGACATTAAGCATTGACAAATCATCATGGAAAGACATTTTCAAAATAAGTGTTCTATTCGCCAAATTTATAGAGCACTTCGTGAAATTTATGGTTTACATAATCGTCCATCAGAGCAGCTTATTCGTCGAACTATCGATAGATTGCGGACAACATTTTCTCTACTCGATGCAACAACAACAATAAGACAAAGAACTGTACGTACAGAAGAAAATATCGCTTCTGTAAGTCATTGTGTTAATGATGATCCAGATTTATCTATTTGTCGACGTTCACAACAAGTTTGACTCTGTGCATCCACCACATGGAAAATTTTACGTAAAGATCTTGGTCTACACCCATACAAGATCCAACTGGTTCAAGAACTAAAGCCACTTGACCATAATAAGCATCGTTTGTTTGCTGATTGGGCCCTAGAACAGCTTGAAGTTGATCCACTTTTATATCGTAAAATTATGTTCAGTGATGAAGCTCATTTCTGGTTGAACGTCTATGTAAACAAGCAAAATTGCCGAATATGGAGTGAAAACGATCCTCAAGAAGTTCTTCAAGAAACCTTCGGTTAATGCTATGCATTTCTATGTGGTCGTTGATAATCCTTGCCCCGTTGATAATTCTTGCTTGGACGAGCATTATCGTAGATTAACGCAAAATTGTCGACAATAATTGGTTCTACAACCAAATCACGATACCTTACCGCTGCCAGGGTTGCGTTAATGAAGGTAATAAAATCTGTACGCCCATTAAAACAAATGCCTCACCAAAAGCACATTGAGTGGCCACCGAAAAGAGTTGTTGACGTCATGAAACATTGATTACACCGTTGACTGATACAGACGAAATCTGGACTCATCCGTGAACAGGCAGGATCTCCATCTGTGCGCGTTCTAGTTCTCATGTTCAAAATACCAACGATTTCTTACAGCCCGGTGCTCCCTATTCAATCGCGGATGCCACAAATTGAAACTGTGTAAGCAATTCCAGATTTTTTGACCAGAAACTATCCCTCCCGTAGCTTTTTGGAATGAGCTTCTCGTTCAGGATGCTGTGAAGAAAGGGTTTCGCACCTCCACTGATACGATGCAATTCCATTTTCTACTAACTATACTTTGCGAAACCCGGAGATGGTTAGCAACATATTAATTTAAACACATTGATTTAAACCTTCGTTTAACCAACTCACTAATTATTCAAGTTGGACGGCTTCTAAACGCATGTTAAACTCATGACAGTTAATCCACAACTGATACTACACAACCACAAAAAAGATCATACACCTAAGAGAAATTAGTTTCTTGTGATTAAACCATACAGTGTCACGAGGACAATATTTTGTGTGTGTAATACGCAAACATACGCCTTTTCAGATGGTTTGTACAGCAAAAAGTCAGTAAAAATTAATTTAACTACAGTAAGTTACAGTTGTTTAACAAAAATTTCCTTGGGAATAATACAGGATGATTGAGCGAAAGATCGCGCGAAATCTCCTGCTACAGCACATGGGCTTCAAAATAATGTGTTTTGAATAGTCCTTTCCATACTAAGCTGATTACAAAATAGCATATACATTAACTCTATTAAAACATAGTATACAAACATTTGTAAATAAGATACTGAATTGTTTCAGCCGTTACTATTTGGTAGTTGATCATAATTAAAACAAATTGTAGAAATTAATATGTTTTACTACCAATAAAAATATATATTACACATTTTTTTGTGACTCGAGTTTCGGGAAATGAACTATCCCATCATCAGACAACTGAAGACCTAACAGTGGTACAGAGGTATTTAAACAAAAGTGATAAATATTTTGAATATTTCAATAGATTCTAGATAACACCTAATAGTGGTACAGAGGTTTACAAGCGGAACGTGATAAAAGACCAGGTTAAAAAAGAGGGGCCTTCTAACAGATATCGGAATGTCGGCAATCGACAAATTTAAATATCTCAAATAATTTTTGGGGTTAAATAGCTCCGTACAGTCATTCATTATTTTTACGTTATTTTGTTGTACATCTCAAATATTTGGATTTACATAGCTCAATACAGTCATTCATTATTTTTTAAATTATTTTTATTGTGAACGAATTTGAAAATTTCAATAATCAAGTATCTTTTCATTTGAATCTACATGTAAAATTTTCTTAAGATTCTCTTTTGTCGAAAGGAATTACTGTTTTCTAAAGAATGAGTGGCAAAAGTTGAATTTTTGTTTACTTTTCATTAAATTCATTTCATGTTCGTTGAAAAAGGTTTTAAACAGATGTTACTTTTTAAATATCTCAAATATTTTCGATTTACATAGCTCCGTACAGTCATTTATTATTTTTACATTATTGTTATTGTGAACTTATTTGAAAATTTCAACAGATTCTAGATAATCGAGTTTCTTCCCTTTTGATTCTACATGTAAAATTTTAAGATTATCTATTGTGGGAAAGGAATGACCGTTTTCTAGACGATGAGTGGCAAAAGTAGAATTTTGTTTATTTTTTATGAAACTCATTTTATGTTCGTTGCACCTCGTCTTGAAGGAACGTCCTGTTTGTCCTATATATTTATTACTGCACGTAGAACAAGATAACTCATATAGAAAAATAGAATTCAACGTGGTCAGAAAACCCACATCCACTGATATATGTATTTCTATTGATTCCAATCACCCATTTTCACAAAAAATATTATCGTATCAATCGATGATCCATAGAGCCTTCGCATTACCCTTATCAAAAAATGACCGCGAAGCTGAAGTCCAAACTATAAAATCAATAGCCGCGAACAACGGTTTCAACCCCAATATAATAGATAATCTAATTCGACAGAAACTATCTAAAATAGCTATGAGCCAAATTTATCCCACCATAAAAACTGAAGAAAATAAAAAATTCATTTCTCTATCGTTTTTCGAAATCAGATGTCAATATTGCCTTCAAAACGCAAAAAAAATTATCATCGGTATTATTTAACGCAAAGGACCCTACTCCAAACATATACAACTAAGGAGTTCATTAGTTATCTTGTTCTACGTGCAGTAATAAATATATAGGACAAACAGGACGTTTCTTCAAGACGAGGTTCAACGAACAAAATGAGTTTCATAAAAAATCAACAAAATTCTACTTTTGCCACTCATTGTCCAGAAAACGGTCAATTCTTTCCCACAATGGATAATCTTAAAATTTTACATGTAGAATCAAAAAGGAAGAAACTCGATTATCTAGAATCTGTTGAAATTTTCAAATTAGTTCACAATAACAATAATGTAAAAATAATGAATGACTGTACGGAGCTATGTAAATCGAAAATATTTGAGATATTCAAAAAGTAACATTTGTTTAAAACCTTTTAAACGAACATAAAATGAATTCAATGAGAAGTAAACAAAAATTCAACTTTGTCACTCATTCTTTAGAAAACAGTAATTCCTTTCGACAAAAGAAAATCTTAAGAAAATTTTACATGTAGATTCAAATGAAAAGAAACTTGATAATTGAAATTTTCAAATTCGTTCACAATAAAAATAATTTAAAAAATAATGAATGACTGTAAGGAGCTATGTAAATCCAAATTTTTGAGATGTACAACAAAACGTAAAAATAATGAATGACTGTAGGGAGCATGTAACCCCAAAAATTACTTGATATATTTAAATGGGTACCATCTGTTTAACAACCTTCTTTGTCGATTGCCGACATTCCGATATCTGTTAGAAGACCCTTCTTTTTAACCTGGTTTTTTATCACGTTCCGCTTGTGAACCTCTGTACCACTATTAGGTATTACCGAGAATCTGTTGAAATATTCAAAATATTTATCACTTTTGTTTAAATACCACTGTACCACTGTTAGGTCTTCAGTTGTCTGATGATGGGATAGTTCATTTCCCGAAACTCAAGTCACAAAAAAATGTGTAATATATATTTTTATTGGTAGTAAAACATTGTAATTTCTACAATTTGTTTTAATTTGTAAATAAATTAAATTACAAAAACAAAACTTTTCGTTTTATTATTATATTATATAGGAATTGCAGATAAAGACAAACATATATCATGAAATATATTCGTTTTAGAAATCTAAACGAGTTTTCATTTTATCTTCAGTAATTTTTTTATTATAAAATGTGTATTTTAGTCTTTGCTGAAGTAAATATCTAAGAAACTCAAATCGTGGAGCATTAAATATAGTGAAGAGATTTTCTTTGTTTTCAGCAAATTTCATTTTGCGTTTTAGTTCTTTTCAATCTGTTTAACTTAAATAATACTGCTAGGTGAATTTGCAGTAGGAATTTCTGTTCTGTTTTTATAATTGAGCTTTTAGTCATTAATATTTGCCTTTTTGGTGGGTTTGAACTCACCATGGATGCACAAACCACAGCGAACGGCGTTGATTCATCAAAATCAAAGTCTAGCATGAGTCCTCCCGGAGAGTCAACAAACGAATCCTTATCACAGCCGATCGCGTCAAAGGACGAAATGTACACCAACTGAGCGCAATGCCCACGCAAGAATGAACGAAAACTCTCGACACGAAGCCTTTGGCAGGCCACCAATCATAAATATTCATTATCCTTCGGCCAGCTGGTTAAAAAGTGGTGGGGTCAGCTTGTCAAGGTTAAGAAGAAGAGAGGGCGGGTGAAACGACCCTGAACACAGAGAATTACGGTTAAAAACTCGGATTGATTTCCAACACGAAACAGATCTTATCCGGATTATTAAATTGTGATCTTATCGAATGGTGTCTGGGACACTTGACGGAAGTTTTCGGGGGTCCTAGCTTTAGGGGATGGTGTCACGTGGACAGACCAAACGTTGACCTAATTTCTTTGTTTTCTTTATCGTGATTAACGGAGTTTTTTCGGTAAGGATATCTTCTCATTGCTCCATTCCACGTTATATGAAGTGGGCATGAATGGAAACGTGTTTATGTTGCTTTATGTAATGGGGTCAAACAACGGAAAAGACATAAATTTCTTTACTAAAGGTGGAAAAACCTCAAACCATAATATGCCTCAATTATACCATAAAAACTTCCAGACAACGAATTTTCACCTACTTCTAATATCTTTATAGACTGTGTTGTCGGAAATATCCTTGGTACCTCTATTTGATGACGCTGAATATACAGGGTGCATCTTTTAGAATAGAACATGTATATCTATTTGGTTCTGGATCATAATCAGGAACAATTAAAAGGTTTTTTCACGATGTGCGTGTATTACAAGTGTCTTGAAAACCATCGAATGGATCAAACTGATAAGTTGATGGTAGATATGCTTAGATGGACATGTACAGTAAGCAAAACTGCTTTAGAGCGATAATATAATGGAGAAGTAAACAAAATGAAGATTCTGACCTGCTGGAGTCTGCCAGCTTAACAAAAGGTTCCTACTGTTAGAAACACCTTGAAATCACGGTTTTATAACACTTCGTTATGCTTTTACTCTATTCGGCATTGTGTCAATATGGTTATCGATGAAAACTTGAAGAATGTTTTGCCAGATGTCCGTCAAAGTATTGGCGAGCTTTTGTACTGTCTGAGATGGGTCAGATAATCGGTGAAGTTGCTGTGACATTGCAGACTAGACATGGTGAATACAATTTTGGTCTGGAGAGACAGCAGGCCAATTCATTCGGTTAATGCCATGGATTTCGTCGTTGACAACTCTTGGATGAGCACTATCGTTGATAGATAACGTAAAATTGTCGCCAATTGCTGCCGTCAAGGAAACCATCAAATCGCGAAACCTCACCGATGTCATAGTAGAGGATAATAAGATCTGTGCGACTATTAAAACAAATGCATACCCAAACGTGCACTAAGCCGCCACCGAAAAGAGTTGTTATTCGATTTACCCCGTTCTCTGCCTATCAGACTGATAAGACCAAATCTGGTGACTACTCAACAGTCTCCACAATCTGCCCAGGAAGCAGATAGTGTGATAAGGATACGCTTCATCATCGCGCATTTGCGAGAACCAGTCCGAAGAGTTGAACCCATCAAGCTTCCAGTTTCGGCTTCAGTGCGAAAACCTTCACCGTGCACTTCAGCGAAGCACTATCCAACCTCTACTGGCTCTGCAATATCAGTACCCGAGTAGTGTCGTGACGCAATTCACTCGCCGAAGGCGCTTCTCATCCACCCACCAAGAGTTCATGCCTCAATTGATTCTGATTGTTCATTTGATCCTGGCTTCAAGCGCCAACGGTCTAGGTGTATCGTCGAGATCCACAAACCCCAGAAACGTCTCGCAAACGATCCTGGTTCGGAACGAGGTCGGTCGAACCGTCAAGTCCCGCTAAACCCTGAAAAATGTCTCAAGATAACCTGAACATGAGTTTCTGCGAACAGATAGGTGGAATACTCTTCTAGTCCAGCATGCGGACTTTCAACCACTGCCCCCTCGAGTCCAACATCAATTCGGTGGTCAGGTTGTACGAATACTTCCCGATGGCCTCCACCCTCCCGAGGTAACGCAGTATGCGACATAACGCACTTAGCCATTGGACAGAAAAATCCGGAGATTTACTGCAATAGGGTGGAGTACGTTAGTTTTAAGGGTGAAGCCCTGTGATGCGACAGACGCCCTTGTCACTGAATTGAACAAAGCGGCTCAGCCCTCCATTTCACCTTTACGGTCTCCTCCGTGAACAGACAGAATCTCCATTTGTGCGCGTTCCAGTTCTCATGTTCGAGAGCACAACGATAGCTTATAGCCCGGTGCTCTCTACTCAATCGCGGGTGTCTGGCAGATCTTCTTGACCTCAAATTGAAACTGTGCAACTTAGTCCGGATTGTTTGATCAGAAACTATCCTACCGGTAGCTTGCCGGAATGAACTACTAATTCTGGATGCTGTGACCGTTAGAGCTCTTCCATCACCATGAGTATATGCAGCACTTCGACTAATACGATAGCGATTCCACGCTCAACTAGCTATTTGCGGAGACGGTTAGCATCTTCTTGTTTAGTTGAACCTTCGTTTAACCAACACACGAATGGTTCAAGTTGGACGACTTCTAAAGGCATGATAAACTCGTGACAATTAATCCACAACTGATACTACACAACATCACATCGATTGCAAAAGCAATCCATACCATACCCATACCGACCACAAAAAAAGAAGATCATACACCTACAAGAAATGAGATTTTTTGTATTTTTTTTTGTGGATCATATTTTGTACATGTGTAATACTGCACATGGTATTTACAGCAATTCTATTAATTTGATTCAAGTGCAAAAAGTCATTTCTCTCTCGAATATGCACTTCAATTATGATCAGTGTATTAATGTATCGGTTGTTCTCTTTATAGTGATTGAAATTTATATTGAAATAAAACACATTTAAATTGAGATTGAAGTCAAATTTTATTTTAATTCGAAAGATAATTTTATGACATTTATTTTTTTAAAATAATTTCCGGCATATGTCCACCACGACTAGCTCTGAGGAACCGCATTCGACCAATTTTGGATCACTTTTTTGAGTAATTCAGGCCTTATTTCATCAATAATACAAGTTATGTTGGCTTCCAAAGCGTCTATTATTTCTGGTTTATCAGCATAAACTAATGACTTGACATAACCCCAAAGAAAATAATCCAGTGGAGTTATGATCTTGAAGGCCAATTAATTGGACCATTTCTCGAAATAATGTTATCGCCAAATCTTTCTTTCAGTAAATCAATTGTTACGGTAGCAGCATGAGGTGTAGCACCATTTTGTTCGAACCAAAACTGGGTCGATACTATCATCATTGATCATCGATCTGCACCATTCACTGTGATATTATATCCAGCAACGTTTTTAAAGAAATATGGACCAATGATGCCTCCAGCGTGTAAAGCACACCATACAGTGCATTTTTCAGGATGCAATGGAACCTGCAGAATTTCTCGAGGTTTGTTTTCACTCCATATACGGCTGTTTTGCTTGTTTACATAACCGTTCAACCAGAAATGAGCTTCACCACTAAACACAATTTTACGATAAAAAAGTGGATCAACTTCAAGCTGTTCTAGGGACCAATCAGCCAACAAACGACGCTTATTATGGTCAAGTGGCTTTAGTTCAAGAACAAGTCTTGTATGGGTGTAGCCAAAAATCTTTACGACGTTGTGAACGTAGACGAATAGACAAATCTGGATCATCAGCGATATTTTCTTCTGTACGTACAGTTCTTCATCTTGTTGTTGTTGTTGCATGAGTAGACAAAATGTTGTCCGAAATCTATCGATAGTTCGACGAATTAGCTGCTCTCATGGACGATTATGTGAATAGAACACTTATTTTGAAAATAAATTTCAACAATTTCTAAAAGTTGTTGCAGCGTGAGTCTTTCCATGATAATTTGTCAATGCTTACTGAACAGAAATGTCAAAACAACATGGCTTCTTCCTTCTGTCAAATCACAGTTATCCCTATCGAAAGTTCTATCACTCTAAAGAAAACAGTCGATACGAGTAGGCTTATCATGTCAGGTAACTGTTTTTATTATTATCATTATTCTTCAATTTGTTATTCTAACATTATATTATAACAACGTTGGTCCAACCATAAAAATATCCATTTTCCATTTAAAGTACCGCGTTTAAGCGAAACCCCTTAGGGGCTCTCCGTGACATATATCTGACGAAATTCGTCGGTAATCAGCCCTTTCCCGTCCTGCAATTGTTTGAATATAAAAAAAGGCAATTATTCTGAATAACTTAAAACAATGCTGGGGAAGTCTTCGTGAAATATGCGCATAAATAAGCGGTGGAATTCCGTGTCGGATTAAAATTTATAAATGAGTGATTTGGACCCTGACAAAAATTAGGCCAATACGTCAAGGACATGTCAGAAACTTGGTCCTCCGATTTGGTAAAGTATGTCGCATGGGCGGAGTATAGTTCTGGACAGATGATTAATGGTTGTATAAAAAAGACGAGGTATGATGAACTTTATGAATATTTTTGGTCAATAATTAACTTTTGGAATCGTGCATTCAAAACATTTCCAACCCCATCTGAAAGGTTCATATATTATCACATATGTCATATTTTTTTATACAACAAATGTGGAAGAAACTAATTGCTACTTCATTACTAAAGCGAATAAATACACTTGGTTTAATTTTCACAAAAATTTCATATATCGAGTGTTTTTTTAGAGTGATAGAACTTTCGATAGGGATAACTGTGATTTGACAGAGGGAAGAAGCCATGTTGTTTTGACATTTCTGTTCAGTAAGCATTGACAAATTATCATGGAAAGACTCACGCTGCAACAACTTTTAGAAATTGTTGAAATTTATTTTCAAAATAAGTGTTCTATTCACATAATCGTCCATGAGAGCAGCTAATTCGTCGAACTATCGATAGATTTCGGACAACATTTTCTCTACTCATGCAACAACAACAACAAGATGAAGAACTGTACGTACAGAAGAAAATATCGCTGATGATCCAGATTTGTCTATTCGTCTACGTTCACAACGTCGTAAAGATTTTTGTCTACACCCATACAAGACTTGTTCTTGAACTAAAGCCACTTGACCATAATAAGCGTCGTTTGTTGGCTGATTGGTCCCTAGAACAGCTTGAAGTTGATCCACTTTTTTATCGTAAAATTGTGTTTAGTGATGAAGCTCAATTCTGGTTGAACGGCTATGTAAACAAGCAAAATTGCCGTATATTGAGTGAAAACAATCATCAAGAAATTCTGCAGGTTCCATTGCATCCTGAAAAATGCACTGTATTGGTGTTATATATATAATATATAATATTGAATACAATTAGACAAATAGCCACAAAAAACCAGTTCGAAACAAAAACTATAAATTCCATCATAAACAAAAAACAAAAGCAACTAATTCGTAAACAAATTTACCCCATTTCCAAATCAGATCATAATAACAATAAATTCATAAAACTAATATATTTTAGACCAATTTCACAAAAATAGCTAAAATTTTGTCAAAAATTAACATAGTAACAGATTTTACACCCTCCCATAAAATTTCTAATCTCTTTTTTATCCGAAAGAGAACCGACTGAATAATTCTGGATTCTATAAATTAATTTGTCAACAGTTTAATAGTGTGTATATAGGACAAACGGGCCGACCTTTCCATAAAAGGTACAAAGAGCATCAATCTGCTTTTAGGAACCGGAAGAATAATTCCAATTTTCCGAACCATTTCTTCAATACAGATCACACGTTCCCAGAATTGAACAACCTTGTTATCTTGCACGTGGAAGCGAAAGGGAAAAAACTTGACATCCTGGAATCCATAGAAATTGAAAAATATAAGAGGCACGTACCACTGATAAAACTACTAAACGAACAGACGGAACTTTGGAAAACCCCTCTCTTCGAAGCTCTGCCGAAGCCTACAATCAGCATGTATAATAGTTGAGATCTAATTTGTTCATTCAGTTTGAAAATGTAGTAAACACTACGAAACTCGAGTCACTGTATATCAGTTATAATAAAAAGTGATAGAAAACAAAGTAATTTCTTATTTCATTCCATTAAAATGAACCATCACAAAGTAACGCACTACTCCATCCAATATTCACTGGATTGTTTTCTTTGGGGTTATGTCAAGTCATTAGTTTATGCTGATAAATCAAAAACAATAGACGCTTTGGAAGCCAACATCACTCGAGTTATTGATGAAATAAGGCCAGAATTACTCGAAAAAGTGGTCCAAAATTAGTCTGTTCGAATGCAGTTCCTCAGAGCTAGTCGTGGTGGACATATGCCGGGAATTATTTTTGAAACATAAATGCCATAATATTATCTTTCAAATGAAAAAAAAATTGGCTTCAATCTTAATTTAAATGTCTTTTATTTCAATTTAAAGTTCTATCACTCTAAAATAAACACCCGATTGTTCTATTTCAATACTAGAATGTTATTAAACCTATTTTACATTTTTGGAGCGTAAAATGAATGATTTCCAAAATGTTATCCATTTCCCATAATACTTTTCATATTCTACCAAAAATAAATCAAATGTTTCTAGAGCTTAACCGATCTTATCAGAAATATAAAAATGGCACATTTAGAAATCTATTTTTACACGAACTTGAATCCGATAAACCAATGAAACACGTAATTTTATGTGGGTTAGTAGGTTCGAATATTTCGTCCATCCATTAGATTGGTATCACCGTTTTGTGAAATATATTCGCCGAATTTCCTTGAGGCGTGGAAATAAGGAAAGTATTGAGGATAATTAATACAATACCTGGTAAAACTCCTTGCAAATTTGACAAAAACGCTGCTACGGGGGGCGTTCAATGTATTCTCGATATCGATATATTCTAATTATATGATCCTAACGAAATTTTGCTCAGCCTTCATGTCGTTATTTTACATCTAAATGCTAAATTATTATGCTATTAAATTTTAAGTTTAGTTCCTTTTTGTACCCCGTTGAAGATGGTCGAAAGACCGAAACACGTGTCAGGATTCTTATTAAATTGTGAAACATAAAAACTGTGGGAATTTTTTTTAAATAAAATTGTTATAATGTTTCACCTAGAACCAACCGCATACTCCATTCATTTAATTGTATATTTTTTTCGTAACACAGGGTTTTCGAACAAGAGGTTTCATTCTGAATGGCCCGCTATCTGAGCAGCTGTTATCTTTTGACATTTGACAAGTAAAATCTACGCCATTACTAAAAAGGGAACAACGCATCGAATATGAAAAAATTCACTACGAAAATGGTGAAAATTTTACATATAAAGAGTCGAATTAGTCTTTCATTTATACTCGATCAAAAATGCAAATTTTAAATGGCCCACCCCTTAGATTTTTCGAATAATAAAACTCATTATATCATAACTTATTCATAGAAGAAATGAAAAATTCAGGGAAAACCAATCTTATATTTGTGAATAAGGTGAATAGATACACTTGGCTCAAGTTTTACAAAAGTTTAATTTATGTTTTTGACATACTACTCTGTCAAGAAAGTACCGGGAATTTTCAATTAAAACAACATTTTTACATTTAATCGTCAAAATTTATTGGGTCGCCTTCAAAATAGGCTCCATTTGCTCCAATACATCTATGCCAACGGCACTTCCAATTATCGAAACATTTTTTATAGGCGCTTTCCGGGATGGACTTTAGCTCTCGCGCCGAATTTTGTTTTATGGCTTCAATCGACTCAAAACGAGTGCCACGAAGGGGCAATTTTAGTTTTGGGAAGAGGAAAAAGTCGCAGGGAGCCAAATCCGGCGAATACGGTGGTTGCTGAAGCACGTTTGTTGAGTTTTTGGCGAGAAAGTCAGTCACAATCGTAGCTCGGTGAGAAGGCGCGTTATCGTCATGCAAAATCCATGAGTTGTTCGCCCACAAATTTGGCCGCTTCTTACGGATACGCTCACGCAAACGTTTCATAACGCCTAGGTAATACTCCTTGTTTACCGTCTGACCCTCTGGAACGAATTCGTAGTGCACCACGCCACGGATATCGAAGAAAACAATGAGCATCACCTTCATTTTCGAGCGGCTTTGGCGTGGTTTTTTCGGTTTCGGCTCATTTTTTGCCACCCATTCCGATGATTGCTGGCTTGTTTGCATATCGTACTCGTAGACCCAGGTCTCATCACCAGTTATAATGCGTTCCATGAATGTTGAATCGGAATAATAGCGATCCAGCATGTCTGAAGCAACATGTTCGCGATGACGTTTTTGAAAAAAATTCAGGTCTTTCGGTACGAGTCGTGCGGCCACCTTTCTCATGCCCAAAATATCAATCAAAATCGTACGTGCGGACTCGTGGGATATCTTAAGATCATGTGCTATCTCTCTCAAGCTGGTACGACGGTTTTCCAGCACCCTTACCTTAATTTTATCGACGTTATCTTCGATCGAAGCCGTCGATGGGCGACCACTTCACGACCGTCCTTGAAGGCTCTGCACCACTGATATGCACGAGTTTTCGATAGAGCATTATCACCAAAGGCCTTTTGCAACATTTTCAATGCATCGGCACACGAAAATTCATTTGCAACACAAAACTTTAAACAAATTCTTTACTCAACGTAATCACCCATAGTAAAAATCGGCACGCACTCTGACATCGACTGACTTAATCAGCTGTTGCAAAGACACTAGTTGACAGATCCCGCTCAAGCTTGGCATAGTAATTAAGGACAGTGGTACCAACCTAGGAAAAAAAAATTTTACCTGCCTCATTGCCCCGCCAGATTTAAATCGATAATTCCCGGTACTTTCTTGACAGAATGTATAAGTTTCGGGTTTCAAGTTTTGAAAATGGGTTGAAACCCGAAACATATATGTCAAGAACATAAATTAAACTTTTGTGAAACTTAAACCTAGTGTATTTATATATATGAATTGATAAAACCTAATTTTCGTATAGGCCATGCTTATCCCAAAATTGGTTAGTTGTTGCAGAAGTGTTTGGTGATAAAAAAGGTATTTTCATATATTGTTAAATGATTATTATGTTTATTCAAATAACTCCTTACTGAAGAGATTTTGAGTCCGAATTTATGAGGTTCTCTCTGGAGAATGTGCTATATAGTTTTTAAAAAAGGAAAATAAAAAAAGGCCTTTTTGAATTATATGTCGACCATTTTTTGGCGATGGAAATTGTGATTCTTTAACGTTCAATCGAAACATGTATGTATAAGGTGATGTCTAAATGATTTGGTCATTATTTTATATTTCTTTTGATTCTTTATTAGTCAATTTCTACCACATGTGATGATGATTTATATGTCCATAAAGTGATACAGTGCATTTAGAACATGTTTTAAAATTTAATTCTGAATGTTTTCATGAGATTCATTTAGATTAAAATCTGTAGAGGTTCTGGAGAATTAATTCCAGGTATTATTCTGTAATATGCAAATACTTCTTCATAGTAATTTTCAATTTATATATATTAATAATTGGGAAATTTCTTTGTATTAGATCACACGCGCGTGGCGATTATCTAATGCAGAGTCTAAGTCGTATCTCCTTTTATTGAATATTTCTGTGATATAACCTAATTTTCGTATCGGCCATGATTATCCCAAAATTGGTTAGTTGTTGCAGAAATGTCTGGTGGTAAAAAAGGTGTTTTCATATGTTTTTAAACTATAATTTTGTTTATTCAAATAACTCCTTACTGAAGAGATTTTGGGTCCGAATTTATCAGGTTTTTTCTCTGGAGAATGTGCTATATATTCTTCAGAAAAGGAAAATAAAAAAAGGCATTTTTGAATTATATGTTGAAAAGTTTTTGGTGATGGAATTTGTGATTCTTTAACAACCAATCGAAACTAATATGTATAAGGTGAGGTCTAAATCATTCGGTCATTATTTAATATTTCTTTTGATTCGTTATTAGTATTAGGGCCCTAGAACAGTTTGAAGTTGATCCACTTTTTATCGTAAAATTGTGTTTAGGGATGAAGTTCATTTCTGGTTGAACGGCTATGTAAACAAGCAAAATTGCCGTATATGGAGTGAAAACAATCTTCGAGAAGTTCTGCAGATTCCATTGCATCCTCAAAAATGCACTGTATGGTGTGCTTTACACGCTGGAGGCATCATCGGTTCATATTTCTTTAAAAACGATGCTGGAGCTAATGTTACAGTGAATAGTGCTCGTTACAGATCGATGATCAATGTTTATTGGTGTCAAAATTTGAATGGTATCGACCCAGAAGTGTTTTGGTTCCAACAAGATGGTGCTACACCTCATGCTGCTACCGTAACAATTGATTTATTGAAAAAAAGATTTGGCGATAACATTATTTCGAAAAATGGTCCAATTAATTGGACTTCAAGATCATGCGACATAACTCCACTAGATTATTCTCTTTGGGGTTACAAGTCATTGGTTTATGCTGATAAACCAAAAACAATAGACGTTTTGGAAGCCAACATAACTCGTGTTATTGATCAAATATTGAATTATTCGAAAAAGTGGTCCAAAATTGGTCTGGTCGAACGCAGTTCCTAAGAACTAGTCGTGGTGGATATATCACTCTAAAAAGAACACCCGATATTTAGGACATGTTTTAAAATGTAATTCTAAATGTTTTCATGAAATTTATTGAGATTAAAATCTGTAGAGGTTCTGGAGAATTAATTCCAGCTATTATCCTGTCAAGTGCATTTTTTTTCCTAATTAATATCCAACATGTTTCATCAAGTGATTTGCGAGAAATCAATATATCTAACATTTGTATTCGTATCTTCAATTTTCTATGAAGACTTGGAGTTGTAATGACGTAAAATGTAGGTTTTAGGTGGGGGTTAATTTCACTTTCACTTCTAATATTAATATTTTTGAAATGAGATCCGAAATTCTCGTTATATCTTTACCCCACATCTAGCTTAATACAGCTTTGCCCTATTCCATTAAAGTTATGTAATATTTCGGCACTCCTACTCCTAATGGCTTAAAGATGATGATCTACTTCCGTCTATCGAAAAAAATACCAAGTTTCCTCGAAAATTACTCACTTAATAAATATTTCCAAGGATAGAAGAAATCAGGCGAATTATATCGATCTACTCTACTATTTTACCTAATAAGATTCTAATGATAATTTTTTCTGTTTTGAATTAAGAATGAAACAATTTATCATTCAAACGTAAGTTTTAAATTAAAAGAAATTGTAGAAATTACTATGTTTTACTACCAATAAAAAGATATATTAGACAGTTTCTTGTGACTCGAGTTTCGGGAAATGGAACTATCCCATCATCAGACAACTGAAGACGTAACAGTGGTACAGAGGTATTTAAACAAAAGTGATAAATATTTTGAATATTTCAATAGATTCTAGATAACACCTAATAGTGGTACAGAGGTTTACAAGCGGAAAGTGATAAAAAACCGGGTTAAAAAAGAGGAGCCTTCTATCAGATATCGGAATGTCGACAATCGACAAAGAAGGTTGTTAAACAGATGGTACCCATTTAAATATATCAAATAATTTTTGGGGTTACATAGCTTCGTACAGTCATTCATTATTTTCACGTTATTTTGTTGTACATCTCAAATATTTGGATTTACATTCATTATTTTTTTAATTACTTTTATTGTGAACGAATTTGAAAATTTCAATAATCAAGTTTCTTTTCATTTGAATCTACATGTAAAATTTTCTTAAGATTTTCTTTTGTTGAAAGGAATTACTGTTTTCTAAAGAATGAGTGGCAAAAGTTGAATTTTGGTTACTTTTCATTAAATTCATTTTATGTTCGTTGAAAAAAGTTTCAAACAGATGTTACTTTTTACATATCTCAAATATTTTCGATTTACATAGCTCCGAACAGTCATTCATTATTTTTACATTATCATTGTGAACTAATTTGAAAATTTCAACAGATTCTAGATAATCGAGTTTCTTCCCTTTTGATTCTACATGTAAAAAAAACTTGATTATTGAAATTTTCAAATTCGTTCACAATAAAAATAATTTAAAAAATAATGAATGTAAATCCAAATATTTTAGATGTACAACAAAATAACGTAAAAATAATGAATGACTGTACGGAGCTATGTAACCCCAAAAATTATTTGAGATATTTAAATCTGTTTAACAACCTTCTTCGTCGATTGCCGACATTCCGATATCTGTTAGAAGGCCCCTCTTTTTCAACCCGTTCCGCTTGTAAACCTCTGTACCACTATTAGGTGTTATCTAGAATCTATTGAAATATTCAAAATATTTATCACTTTTGTTTAAATACCTCTGTATCACTGTTAAGTCTTTAGTTGTCTGATGATGCGATAGTTCATTTCCCGAAATTCGAGTCACAAGAAAATTTTTATTGGTAGTAAAATATCGTTATTTCTACTATTTGTTCTAATTATGATCAACTACCAAATAATAACGGCTGAAACAATTCAGTATCTGTAAGTTTTAATTATTGTTTTATTTGAATTGATATACAAGTTATCATATTAATTCCAATTAAAAAATATATGAGACAGTATTTTAATTTCCAAAAAAATGTTTATAGTAGAAAATTTCAATTGTTCCACCACGATGCGGCTTCTTCAGGTATCTACATATTACTGGCTGATGGTGTCCAGTGAAACCGAGTTTGAATACAGTGTTAAGTACGTGAGAAAATAATAAAGAACAAGTTATAAAAACTCAAGGTGCTTATTGGAGTTTCAAACTATATCTTGTGGCAACAAGAGTGAAAAGACCGCTTTTTCTTCATATTTTTCTGATAACCAGTACGATTTGCTTCGTCATCCAGTTACGGTTTGACGTTAATTCAGTTTAAAAATATAACAAACACTACGAAAGTCAAGTCGCTATATCTTCAGAAATATAAAGTTTTCTTCAAAACCTTTGTATATGTTTTTCCTATAGAACAGATATTTCACATGGTGAGAAATATATTGTTAAATGAATAAATATTCTTTTTGATTTGTGGAGAAAACGCCATGGAATTTCAATTACACTCAACACATTAACATAATAATGTTGCATGAAACATCCCATATGAATCAGGTAAGGAACGTCAATAAAATATTTCAATTTGTCCAGAATTCCTTGTTTTATTTCCTAGTAGAAATCAAGTATCAATATGCATGCCTGCGACACGTTAGGTGGAAAATGTTTCTAATCTTTCTCCCCGACGATCAAAATATAAAGTAGACCAAAGTTTTGCGTGATTTTTCCAAAGGGAACTTTCTCACACGCAGCAGCGACCTCTGTCGACGCTCTTGCATATAATAACATCTATTAGCGTGGCAATATTTGGGTCATTCCTTATCGCTCCAAGTATTTAACTTTCTAATCAAGATGACTCGCCTTATAATGAGTTTAGAGTGTTTTATTAAACTTTGGAAGTATTGGGGGGAAAGCTTGATGGCTTATGCAAATTATTATTAGTGAATTGAGCCGAAAACGTTGCGTTTTGAATAATTTGGAAAGTGATTCTTGATAAAAAACCTCCATTGTCTCCTTATTTTACATATAATGGGATACATAAGGAAGAGAGCATGATAACCTCTCGAAGAGACACACTTTCAGGGTAGGTTACATAAAGCGTTTTCCAATAAGAGTTTCATTTTGAATAGCCCGCCATATGAGCAGCTGTCAGTTTTGAATCTGTCATATTTTGACATTTGACAAGTAAAAAACCACGCCTTTACTAAAAACGCTTGAACAACGCATTGAAATTGTTAAAATTCGAAACAAATATGGTGAAAATTTTGCAGTCACAGTTCGCAAAACTAAAGCACTTTTGGGTCAAAAAATTTGAGCTTTTGGGACGAGTAGGTGATGTGAAGGATTCAAACTGTATAGGTCGCTCAAGAAAAACTGAGAATATTGCTGCTGTAGCTTGTAATGTTGAAGAAAACCCAGTTTTATCGATTCCTCGTCGATCTTTGGAATTAAGCATTCTACAAACGACATTACACCGTATTTTCCATAAAAACTCAGGTCCAAAAGCTTTTAAATTTCAGTTAACATAAGAACTCAAGCCAGTTGACCAGCAGAGATGTCGTATCTTCGCTGATTGAATCCTTGAAATGTATAAAAACGATCCGAATTTTCATCGAAAAAATATCTTCCAGTGATGAGGCACATTTTCACTTTCACTTTCGGTTAATCACAGAATTGTCGCATTTGGGGCTGGGAAAATCCAAGAATGATTGTCAAAAAGCCTCTCCAACCTCAACTGGTCACTATTTGGTGCGGTTTTTGGGCTGGCGGAGTGATTGGACCTTAGTTATTCGGAAATGAGGCTGATGCAACTGTTACGGTGAATGAATAGCGATACAGTGCTATGATTAAAGATGATTTATGGCCGGAATTGGAGGATATTGATGTGGACGACGTTCATCTTCAACAAAACAACCGCAAGTTTGAGAAGAAAGTTTCCTGCCTGTGTTATTTCTAGAAGGAAAAAAAGTGAACAATAAACAATGTAGTTCACTTCAACTATTCAACAAAGAATACGAGGATCTTGATTAACCAGAATCGACTATATTTTAGGTCGGAGCACAAAATGTTTTGTGGAACACAATTTGTACTTGATCGATGATCAGCTGAGGTTAACCTGTCATAGATTGACGCAGTGACTAAATTTGTGATCAGCACTTGTGGAGCATAGAACTATATGATTGTAGAAGGCCTCGGTGATCTACAGCTTGACAAAAGTTTTGTGACACCCACTCTAGATGGCCCACGCTTTATGACAACTAACCGTAGATCCAATTAATGAGCTAGGTAAAGCTTCTTATGTTAACAATATGCTTTACTGAGGATTGTGAAGATCGAATCGATTAAATTATCATCCTCTTCACATCTTATGATACCAAATAACGACCAGCCAACTTAATACAAAACAGTGAACCATTTAGACTTGTTGAAGATCTCACCTTCGATAAAAAATTGCAGATAACGTGCAAACATTTTTGATTACAAGGAACAAATAAATAATGAGTACGTATATCGCTCTGCATACGACAAGAACAAATTTATTCACGACCCAAGGCTAATTCACTTTCCAGGAATTTTCTAATCAGAATGAGGGGAGAATGGTTTGTGCCGACCGAGATTTTCACTGGTCATTCACGCTATCGATCAGGCCAATTTTCCTGGGTGCAGTCCAGTCCATTTCTTAAAGAGGGTGGCCTACTTCAATATCCTGGTGCTCTGTCTGCCATACTAGCCCCATAACGATTTTTAACTACTCTTCTTGGTATGCAGAATGAAACATCCCTTTGCAGAGGCGCATTGAATAGGCATTCTATGGGATTGTTGATATATAATTTCGAAACTGATAGTATGATTTGAAGATGATCGAAAAAGATCATTGACTCCACAAGAGCCGATGGTCGGATTAATTAAAAATAACACATATGATAGGTTTTGGACGACACAATCCGCGCCTGGGATTTCGAAAATTGGCTAACAAATTTGGAAATCAACGAAATATGAAGGTATGTCCAGAAACCGTCCCTATGTCACTGAAAAAAAAACAAGGCTACATATCAGGGAAACCAAAAAAAATCCCTACAGTGACACCTCTACAAAAAAAAACGAAGGATAGAATTTGGTCGGCGTTTTCAAGAAGATAATTTTAATAATGTCTTCATATCTGATGAAAGTTATTTCTAACTTGGTGGAAATCACTTAAAAATCTTATCAAAACAACCTGTTACCCCTCAAATTTCCCTCCAAAATAATGGTTTGGGTGGTTTGGCGTGGTGCTACGCCTCTTTGTATAGTTGATGGTACCCTTAATAGTGGAAAGTATTGGGACATTCTAAACGATTTTCTCCTTGAAACGGCGTATGCTTTATATTCAGAGGGGTGGCGTTTTTATCAGGATATGGCAATATGTCGTATTTCGACCTATACTCAAGCTTGGATGCAAGAACACCAAGTGGCAACCATTTCATGGCCAGCAGCTTCACCAGATCTTAGTTCCATCGAAAACATATGGGGACTAATGAAGAGAAGTTGAGCGAGCAGCGCCACGAAATAAAGATGATTAAATTCAGTCAGTTTTACAGTCCTGGACTAACATTACCGAAAATTATGGAAGTGATCTAGTTTTGGGTGTACCTCGACGTTTAGTCAAGAGTTTACAGTTAAATTGATGTTGTATAAATAAGATGAATATTTTGTTATGATTTTCTAATTCAAGAATTAAAAATATATACTGAATAATTACAATTGAGCTCTGTTTTTTCCGGATACTTTCTAGATGGACTATAGTATTAAAGTTAGTTAATGGGGCATTTTATTTTATGATTTTATTCCGTTTTTTCCCGACAGAGGATTTAATTGTATTTTTTCGAAACCAACTTCAAACTTAAGCCACATAATCATTACATGTTTTGAAAGCTTATATAGCAAGGCTTGTGTGTGAAAAAGATCAATTAATTCTACGCAGTAGTTTTTGGTTGGTGCCGTTTTAAATATGGAGAGGAGCAGTAAGCACCATTTCCTTCATATATTACTTTTTTACTATAGAAAAGGTAAAAATGCTGTTCAAGCCAGAAAGAAATTAACTGATGTGTTGGCAGTACGCCAGTGCCAGAACTGGTTTGCCAAACTTCGATCAGGCAATTTTGATGCCGAAGATGCACCACATTCCAGAGGGCCCATTGAAGCTGATAAAGACATTAGTTGTTGCCAATCGGCGAATAACAATCGTGAGATCGATGACCACTTGAAAGGCCTGGGTTTAACCTCGAACGTTTGAATATTCCACGGATTTCAGCAAGGCGCATAGTGGCCCTTTTCCTAGAAACCGGCAGCGTTGCCCGGAGACTCGTGCCTGGTGGACCCAGAGTAACTTCTGCAAGGGAAGACCATTATATCGCAAATTTTACTCGAAGGAATCGAACGGTATCTACATCAGCCCTTCGAAGTGATTTTTTGAGGACCTATAGACGAGTAGTCTCAACCAGTACCATAAGGAGTCAGTTGCATTCCTCAAATTTAAGGGCAAGAAGACCTTTAAGAGTACCCCTTGATATAGAGGTAACAGGGGACAATGGGCAGAACACCACCAAGACTGGCTTTTACCACAATGGCGCAACGTACTTTTTTCGGACGAGTCACGATTCGGTTTACGAAGTGATAGTCGTCGAGAAAGGGTTTGGATAGGTCCAGGCAGACTAGAGCGACTCGATTTCGCCCGGCAAGTTGTGCCCTTTCAAGGCGGATCAATAATGTGCTGGGGGGTATAATGTTCGGTCGCCGTACCCCTCTTATTATCGTTGAACAAACAATGACTGGTGCCATCAACGTTGAAAACATAAATCAATCAATCATTGTTCCTCTGCGCAACGAATTTGGGGATAATTCCAATTATCAGGATGATAACGCCCTACCACACCCCACACGAAGGGTTCAAAACATTCTTCAAGAGAACAATATCCAGAGAATGAACTGGCCAGAAAACTCACCGGACATGAATCCAATTGAGCACGTATGGAATTACTTAGGAAGAGAAATATCCAATGGCCAAAACCCTCCTGCAACTTTTCAGGAATTGAGTTTTACCCTTCAGGAAGAATGGAACGAAATGCCTGAAAATTTCATTGATGACTTGATTCGTGGGATGCCTAGGCGTATTGGGCAGTTGATTGAAAGAAGAGATGGTAATACGGACTATTGAATTTGGATTCAGTTGTGGAATAACTAAAATTATTCAAAAATAAATAATCGATCAATTTAGATTTTTTCTCATAACAAACAAAGATTTTCTATCAAATATATTGCAGTTGAAATAGAGGAAAATGTTCATCTCATTTCCAGAACATAGATTGTTTATTTCTTGAGAAACCTAGGGGGCCCAAGACTTTTCACGATGTGTGTATAACAATGTCAAAAGCAAGAGATCATGGAGCAGAAAAGATGAACTCAAAGGCTCAAAGCATTTCGAAAGCCAATATCCATGAAAAAAAACATGATGCTGTCTGTTTGGTTTTGCTATCGCAGTAAAAAAGTTGAGCACGTCTCTGGTCATATCACCCACGATATGCAAAACACTATTTAGATCGTCCTTTCTTCCTTCGTACCGATATTGTAATTAAACGAATAGCATGCGTGAGTAGATGGTATGTTTTAAGAAAATCACAGTTTCCATGTCACGTTGCCTTAGAAAATTCTAGTTTGTAACTGCGTTCTCATAAAAAAAATTACGAAACTAGGACGATTAAGACGATACAATTTGATATTTCCCTCAATTTAATCACAATTACGTCACGATATCATACTTGAGGACGAAGGCAAAAACAATTTCACACAGATATGAATCTGTTCGAAACGCATATCCGAGCTTGAGCGAAAACGATATGAGCGAGAAATATTATAGAGTGTGGGCCATCTAGAGTTTGCATTTGTAAGTAGTGGTTATTTCGAGACATTCGTGTTTTGACAGTAAGTTAGGTTAATATTTGACGATAATGAAATGGGTCGATTTATGCTTGAATAAAACTGGTAAATATAAAAAATTCATTCCCAAAGTCTTATAATATCCAAAGTGTTAGAAATTTACGTGGAAAACTCAATAGAAATAAAATGCCTTCTCGGCAATTTGATAGAACAACTCGTTCAGGTTCTCGTCCAGTGAGCACACCTGAAAATATTGCATTACATCAAAATCGACTCGTCGTCATGCTTAAGAACTTAATATTTTTCGCACTTCTCTCACAAGAATTTTGCATAAATACCTCGGTATGAAGGCTCAAAAAGTTCAACTAGTGCATTAAGTGAAGTCTCCTGACCATCCGATGCGTTTTCCCTTCGCTCAATGGGCTAGTGATCTTCTTGAAGTGTCGTGTCCTCCCAACATTCGCGATCAGCCGCATGATTTTCACCTTGTCTACAGTGGACCTAAACAGTGTGCTCACTCTATACTTCTGGCGGGGGTATTTAAGCCAAGATATTCTTGGATGACCAAGCCTTCCCTCTATTTTGCCCTGAACAACATATGGAGCAGTTCATATTCACTTGGGCAAAGTACTCCAATTTTCTTCTTTTTATAGTATAGAGTACCTCTCTTTCTTAGCTCATACGTTGGAGAATTACCTCATTTGTCACCCTGCCCACCCATGATATCCTCAGCATCCTTCGATAAGCTCACATTTAGAAAGCCCCAATCTTTTTGCACATCGTCCCAGTTAGGGTCCTTGCTCCTATCCCGTAGAACAATATGCTGAAAACATAGCAACGCAGCAAGCGCATTTTCAAGGAAACTCTTAGAGATCTGTTGGTTATCATTTTTTGCATGTTCTTGAAATATGTCCTTGCCTGCTCAATCCTGCTCTTGACTTCTTGAGTCACTTCCCATTTTCATTCAGTTAACAGCCTAAATATTTGTATCTCTCCACCACTTCTCCATGTAAACAGAAGAGTACACAGCCTTGTTTTGTGTAAAGACCTCGGTATGAAGGCTTACAAAGTTCAACTAGTGGAATAAGTGAAGTCTCCTGGCCATCCGATGCGTTTCCCCTTCGCTCACTCAATGGGCTAGTGATCTTCTTGAAGTGTCTTGTCCTCCCAGAACATTGGCGATCAGCCGCATGATTTTCATCTTGTCTACAGCGGACCTAAACAGTGTGCTCACTCTATACTACTGGCGGAGGTAAGCCAAGATATTCTTGGACGACCTGGACCCCGCCTTCCCTCTATTTTCCCCTTAACTACTATATGAAGCAGTTCATATTTATGGTTTCTCATCACTTGGGCAGAGTACTCCAATTTTCTTCTTTTTATAGTATAGAGTACCTCTCTTTCTTAGCTCATACGTTGGAGAACTACCTCATTTGTCACCCTGCCCACCTATAATATCCTCAGCATTCTTCGATAAGCTCACATTTAGAAAGCCCTAATCTTTTTGCACATCGTCTCAGTTAGGGTCCACGCCTCTATCCCATAGAACAATATGCTGAAAATATAGCAACGCAATAAGCGAATTTTCAAGGAAACTCTCAGAGATCTGTTGGTTAGCACTTTTTGCTTGTTCTTGAATGATGTCCTTGCCTGCTCAATCCTGCTCTTGACATCTTGAGTCACTTCCTAGTTTCATTCAATTAACAGACCAAATATTTGTATCTATCCACCACTTTTCCATGTATGCAGATATCGGCAAGATTATCAAAAATATTTTTATTTTTACTGATAACCATCCAGTTGGTTTTCTTTATATGAATTTAAGACCCATTTGTTGGCTATGATCTGTTAACGCCGATAAGAGTACTAATAGATCATCTAAATTTGTTGCCAACCAGAGCGCGTCGTCACCTAACCTAACCTAACCTAACCAAAAAACATTCCTATAATGACACCTTTACAAAAGGAACGAAGGATAGAATTTTGTCAACGTTTTCAAGAAGATGATTTTAATAATGTCCTTGTATCTGATGAAAATTGTTTCTACATTGGTGGAAATCACTTAAAAATCCTATCAAAATAACTTGTTGCCATTCAAATTTCCAAATTTCCCACCAAAATAATGGTTTGGGAAGCAATATCTCAGCGTGGTGCTAAGCCTCTCTGTATAGTTGATGGTATTATTAATAGTGAAAAATATCGTGGCATTCTAAACGATTTTCTCCTTGAAACGGTGCATTCTTTATATCCAGAGAGGTGGCGTCTTCAGATGCCGTACTTCGGCTCCTACTTAAGCTTGGATGCAAGCATACCAAGTGAAAAACCATTTCATGGCCAGCAGCTTCACCAAATCTTACTCCCATTAAAAATATATGGGGACTTATGAAGACTGAAGTTGAACAAGCAGCGCTACGAAATAAAGATGATTTAATTCAGTCAGTTCTACAGTCCTGGACTACCATCACCGAAAATTATGGAGCTGATCTAGTTTCAGGTGTATCTCGACGTTTAGTCAAGTGTTTACAGTTAAATGAAGGTTGTACAAGTAAATAAGATGAATATTTTGTTATAATTTTCTAATTAAAGAATCACAAATATATACTTAATAATTACAATTGAGCCGGATACTTTCTAGATGGACTATAAAAAGCATCAACGATCATATCATCGCTGAACTAAAACCTGGATGCTAAACAGAGCCTCCTTTTTGCTGAAACCGTTCCTAAAATCAAACTAGGACGTACCAAGGTGTTCTTCGCATCTGCTGCATATTCTGGAGTGAAGGATTTTCAGGAACAACTTTAATAAATGGCTCATCAAACTGATCGTTACAATATCTTACTTCAAGCCTTTTTTGATATGGCAATAAAGGTTGATTTGAGCCAGTCTTCGGAGATAACTCGAGTCTTGTATATGCAGTTGAGCAAGCTTGATAGAAGCGTGAGAGCACTATCATCTTCCAACGTTTTCAGAACCCTTCATCTGGACCTAGTGCCTTTCCATTTTTTGCACTAGATATAGCATGCATGAGTTCTACCTTGGTGATATCCATTCCGTCATTCAGGGTAATGTTATGCGGAGAACTCCTGTCTTTCGCAAAGAGGCCTTCAATGTAATCGCATGGACAAAAAACTAAATCTTTAGCGATGCTTATCTTCAGCTTTGAGGACTATTTTTTGTGGGAACTATTCAGAAAAACACTTCGAGTTTTCGGAGGCTTATGAACAGATTCGTAGAGACAGAAGATGTCAAGTACCATTGGTCACTAACGAAGACAAGGGGTTTGAAGTTTCACTGAATGTAACACAAGAACCATACACAAGCCAAAGCAAGCTTAGTGTACCATACAGTTTTCGATTTTGTTTTATTCAGCGATGAAGCGAATTTTGGCTGATATCATACACACCAAGTGAATTCCTAACATGACGAGATAATTATTGTGAATCTAAATAATTTTTAGCGAAAACTAAGAAGAATTAGTAAATTCGAATGAAAACTTACCTTGAAGGTCTTATAAGAGGACACCACATATGACGCACCATCTTCCAACTCATCTAACCTGTACTTCCTATCCCCATCCATTGAAAAAATATATCTAGCACCTCTAGGAAGGTCCATCCGCAAGGAAAGCTTGTCCAGAAGGGCTTCCAAAGAAATGATATCCCTTCCGGGCTTGAACCTGAACTCCACTCCTGGAAAGAAGGGATCTCCGTTGCGGAAGAAGACGACCCTTCTCGCTTTCCAGTAGGAGAGGTTGCTATAGCGGCTCGTGGCCATCTCTGAACGACTTTTTGGTCGCTGGGGGGGCACCATGGAAGAAGCTTCACTGGCATTGTCCGCCATAATAGGTGATTGTGATCTGAAACCAAGAAGATAATGTCGGTCACAGAAGTCTGACCGGTAAACTGCTTGGTATTAAAAGAGAGAAAATTTGGATTATTTTATTTTATCTTTGCCTTTATAGTTCCAATATTAGGAGTATAAATTAGTTCAATAACTATATATGTTTTCATTAAAAAAAATGTATATGAGACAGTAATTTATTTCCACAAAAATGTTTGTACTACTACAACAATTGTTTCACCACGATGTGGCTTCTTCAGGTATTACATTGTACTGTCTGATGGTATTCAGTGTAACCGAGTTTAAATACATTTTTAGGTACGTGACCAAACAATGGAAGCACAAGTCATAAAAACTCTTGGAGTTTGCCGCTAAAAATGCCATTAAGGAATGGAGAATGATCGACATCTGTTTGTTCGTTCAAAAGGATTTTACGGGCATTATACCTGTTGATTTCAAGAAATTCTAAAAGTGTTGATCTAGAACTTTTGCTTCCAACGTGGATAATTTCATAATTATTGTTGAAATTATGCCTGAATTGCTTAAGATGATTAGCATATGTCGAATGTACAGAATTGGATATATAACCCCTTTGGTGTTCTTGGACACGTTTCTTGAATGATCTACCAGTCTGGCCAATGTATACTAAAGAGCAATCTTTGCAAGTCAACTTGTAGACTCCTGATTTATTTTCTTTATTTGTACGATCTTTATTGTTTTTTATGTAGGTACTAAGGTTATTAATTGTCTTAAAAGCCGCGTTATAATTGAAACAACTTTTGAAATATTTAGCAATATTTTCAGATAATCCATTGACATAAGATAACGAAAAATATTTCTGTGTATTGTCCTCTTTTATGATTGGGTACACGAGATTTAATGCCATTTTCTTTTGTTTATTGGATACCATTTTGTCTATAAGAGAGGGATTTTAACCGTTGTTTGACGCTATTTGTTTAATAATATTTAATTCTTTCATAAAGTTTTCTGAATTTAAAGGGACATTCAATAATCTATGAATAAAACTATTATATGCTGACATCTTTTGGTTGGTGGGGTGGTTTGAAGTTTTATGTATTGCGATGTCTGTATGTGTTGGTTTGTGAAAAATACTAAAATCATGTAAATTATTTAATCTTGTTATAGTGAGGTGAAGAAAATTAATACTTTGATTCTTTTCTTCTTCGATTCTTCAATTGTTGTAGTAGTACAAACATTTTTGTGGAAATAAATTACTGTCTCATATACATTTTTTTAATTAAAATGAGTTTCCACCAAGTAAAGACCGAATCTATCAAATATATATGTTTTCGAAATCGACTTCTATTCATATTAAAGTAGGAACAAAAAATTTTTATGGAGCACTTAAACCCAAAAATGGGGGTTTCTGGAAATTTCAGCTTATCTGAATATGTTTAACAAGGAAGAGTCTAATTGTTCGTTGAGTGCTTTCCGATTTGGTTGTATTCATATATATCTAGTGACTCTTACAGGTTCAAGGTATTATTTTTACTTTCTTTATGTAAAATATCGAAAGAAAGGAATAATAGCTGGAATTAATTCACCAGAGCCTCTACAGGTTTTAACTTCAAATAATCTTATGAAAACATTTAGAATTAAATTTTAAAACATGTCCTAAATACACTGTATCACTTTATAGACATATATATTACCACCACATATGGAGGAAATTAACTAATGAAGAATCAAAAGAAAAATAAAATAGAGAACAAATCATTAACACATCACTTATGTTTCGATTGGATGTTAAAGAATCACAAGTTCCATCACCAAATATTGTTCAACCTATAATTCAAAAATGACTTTTTTCATTTTCCTTTTTTAAAGAATATATAGCACATTTTTCAGAGAAAGAACCTGATACAACTCACCCAAAATCTCTTCAGTAAGAAGTTATTCGAATAAAAAAAATATATAAAAGTACCTTTTTAACATAAGACATTTCTGCAACAACTAAACAATTTTGGGAGAAGCATGGCCTATACGAAAATTAGGTTATATCACAGAAATATACAATGAAATGAGATACGACTTAGACTTGGCATTAGATAACTGCCACGTGCATGTGATGTAATACAAAGAAATTTCTCAATTATCAAAGTATATAAATTAGGGTTGAAAGTATATAGATAGAAAGAAAGATAGAAAGTATATAGATATGTACCGTTTCTAACAAATGGTTCGAATATATGAAATTGCTCTTGTTATTGAGGAAACTCTTCAGATGTTCTTCAATTATTTGTGAGAAAGTTCTTCCTGTCGGTCCTATATAAACTATTTAGCAATTACCGCTGGTTATCTTAAGAACGCCCGTGTAACGTCTCTAATATTCAAAATGAATTTACTGAGGTTTGAATAAGTTTTGAACGAAATTCTTAAATCATATTTATTTTTGAGATATGCAGCACTTTTCTAAGCAATACCTTTTAGTGTATTTTAAATAAATGTATGTACTTTTAAGAGTACATGAGAAAAAACAAATTTTCCCGCCTAAACAACCCTCCTTCATCAAAGTTACTCTTTCTACGTCTCAACTCAATGAAAACTCTTCGGCACGCAATCAGATTCTCTTCACTCACCTGGAGGCCGCCCCCTGCCTCCAATAACCCCCGTTGGAGGGCCTGGGGGGCTCGTCGTCTTCGCCGGAATCCTCCTCACTGTCGGAGTTCTTCGGATCGGCGTCCGCGCCGTCTAACACACCACTGAGCTCAGCGTCGTCCATGTGCGCGCCGTTTCTGTCCTGCTTGTCCGCTTCTTCGCCGTTCTTCAGGGCTTTCGGATCCGTGGCGCCATCTTTGGGGTGGATGGGGGAGGCGTCCGCCGTCGGGGGGTCCTCGCTGTAGTTCTGCAGTCGGCTGTTGGCACGAGAAGGAGCCACTGACTGAAAATAAAATTATAAATTAATGATTTTTACACGAAAAATAATTGTTTTGGCAATACTGTGGCTTCTTCAGGTTTATATTTTGAACCAACTTCGTTTACTGTACAGGTTGAATCGTAACTATTGGTACATAGGCTAAGAACAGATTTCGTATCGTATTGACCTTTACTTTATCATTTGTCAGGTATCTATCAATTATCATGCCGTACCTAATCAAAAATTTGTGGAAATAAAACTGTTATTTTTAGGGAAAACAAAATAAAAAACGAAAAGAAAACTAGGGCATGGACGAAAATAGCCGATGAATGTATTGAAGAATACAGAAGAACAGACCATTCTACAACTGGATATAGCCCAGAATATTTATTATTTTCCAACTGACATATTACTTGATTTAATTGTGACAAGTTTGCCAAATATTTTACAAGATAGAATTGATCGATCAAATTATTGGGCGAGTTGCGAAAGCTAACCAGTTAAGAAGGAACCATGCTCAATTTGTGAGAAGAATGGTTTTTCAGGTAGATTTCATCCGGAGACTTTATGTCGGCTAAGGAATAAATCCAATAATTTTGAACAAAAGAACGTACCCAGTAACATAAAAACTGTAAACAATGTTGGGGTACAGGATGAATCAAATCAAGCCATTTCAAACCAAAAAAACTAAGACTGCTGCCATTGATAAAATTGAAGTTTAACATTACTTATAAATAATAATGAATTATGTGGAATTTATGATTCGGGCTCAAATGTTAGTATTCTGAATTCCAAAGTAGCAGAAAAGTTATGTCTACGCATTCAAGATAATAGAAACACATTCAAAACAGTCAGTGGCAGGGCAAAATTTTCAGGAAAAATAATTACAAAAATGAGAATCAATAACATCAAAAAGGAAGTTATAGTTTTTGTAGTTAATGAGAAAAATTTCGAGTATGATATTCTACTGCATTTAAACTAGCAAAATTGCCGTATATTCAAAATAAAGTTCTATCACTCTAAGAAAAACACCCGATATTAATTTTTCTGCCCATATCTTCAAGTACTTCAAATAAATGGTGTAAATTTGTAATGTTTCTCCATAACAATCAACTGGACAAATTGGAATTCTGTTATAATAATGAAATCGAGTACACTTAATATGGAGCACTTTTTATGCTGTTTTGAGTGCAGTTTTCATACAAATAAATCATTTCGCGGAAAATGTGTGGGTTTTGCAGACTGAAAATTACACGATATGTGCAACCTACTAACTAGAAATGAACGGAAAGTCACGACATCCAAACTTCGTTATAATTTCCTAGATACGTCATCTCCAAAGGTAGCTCCTGGAAAACATTCATCAGCATATGACTCACGATCAGTTTTCCGTTTATTCTTTTTCCTCCCGAGATTGTTTCCATGATGAATGGATAAATGTGAATTAATATCAGCGTTTGTCGTGATCAATGCCCCACTTAACACGGTAGAAAAACTTTATGGATTACGTGGTTTTTTATCATGCTATTTAAGCGCATGCAATCTGCTCAAGTTTATTGATTTTAGATGAAACATTTTGGTAATCAAATATTGATAATACTCTGCAATTTGATATAATATTTGATAGAGTGGTGTCTTGGCTCAGGAACTTCTGATCATAGGATATTGTAATAATGAGTTCGTATTATGGTGTCGGAGATTGTAGGTTCGAATCTCACCATTGCCTTTGGGTTTTTCAGTATGTCTAATAATGAAAAATGTCTAATGTTAGTTTGAGTGTGTGTGAATGAGTTTGTTGATGGAAATTCAGCTGTCTAGATGGCCTGTAAACTTTATGGTTTCTGTAGTTTTGTCGTATCTGCTAGCGATTTCGAGAGAAAAATTTTGAACGATTCTCCCGAAATCATCCAAATTATCATAAAAAATCAGTTAGTAAGCTATGGTTAGTTTTGACACATCAAATTAAACTCTCGTGTTTTGAAAAGTAAAGATGGTTGCAATTTAACATCAAAACATGCTAAATTTCACGAATTCCGAAACGGCTGACACGCATTTCGTGTATGGTCTTGCAAACGGAGATTCAAGAGAAGCGAAGCGTCTTACATGGAACGCTTTCCCAATAGAGTGATGCCTTGTCATCGAATGATGTCTCATATTCACGGGCGTCTTTCGGATACTGGAAAAATATTATTGCAGGTAGACCAAGAAGTTAGTTCACCACGACTCGAAGAGGTAGTTCTGAATGAAATAGAAGAACATCCATGAACGAGTACAAGAAATATTAGTGCTACTTTGAATACAAGTCATCAAGTTGTTTGGTGGATCTTGCGGGATTCTTTGCTATATCCTTATCAGAGGGTGCAGGTGCTCCTACTTCGTATTATTTTTTGTCACAGGTACCTCAATAGACTATTAAACCCCAATTCATACTAGTGATCAGCTTATCCAAAGGGTACATAAGTGATGCAAGTAAGTGAGTGATAATAACCTGAAAGACATGGTCACTAAAATAAATCAGGATCTATATTCAATATAAACCTGGCTCTGTGGTAATAGCATGAATGTTAATGTAAATAAAAGTAAATTTATGGTAGCAGACAGAAGAAAAACTTAGGAACAATTTTACTGTGTTCTGGAACGAAAGTATTTTAGCGCAGCCAAATAATTTTTATTCTATTAGATTGTCTACACTTTCTTGTACTAATATGTGAATTTTCAGTGTAATATCACTTTATTTTGTAGAGTTTTAGATTGTCAAACAAACTTGGGGCAATTTTGGAGCTGTATCGTTAAGGTAAGCGTCAATTCGAAATTGGTTGTTTGCTCAATGTGCCTCGACAAACCATGTCCGATGCAATTTGCCGTTTCAAGGAGCTTGGTCATGATGGTCGTTGCCCAGGAAGTGGTAGAAAACGCACTGTTAATACGCCAAGCAATCAAGAAGCGAGTCAATCGAAATCCCCCGGTCTCCATGAGGAAAATAGACCGTGAGACCGGTATCAACCATGAATCCAAAAAAAATTGTGTCTAAAAAGGAGCTTAACCTCAAACCATACAAGCTCCAAAATGTTCAACCCCTCACGGATGAAAACAAGCGCGTACGACTTCAAAGGTGCCGCCAACTCCTTTGTTTCGCCGCCGGTCAGCAATGGGAGCGCATTCTCTTCACAGACGAGAAGCTTTTCGCCATAGAACAATCCCAGTACCACCAAAATAACAGAGTCTGGTCCGCAGAGGTTCCTGGTACATCAGCCATCGTCGAACATCGTCAAAATCCGCAATCCATCATGGTCTGGGACAGAATTTGCGCCAGCGGTAAAACACCCTTAGTTTTCGTGGATCAAGGGGTCAAAATCAATCAAGAAGTCTCCTGCTGCGATATTCTCGAGGCTTCCGTATGCCCAGGAGTACTTTGGCGACACGCATTGGACCTTTCAACAGGAATCCGCTCCGGCTCACAAAGCGAAAATGACGCAAGAATGGTGTTACGCCCATTTTCCGGGTTTCATCACATCTGCAGAATGGCCGCCCTACTCACCGGATCTCAACCCAATGGACTACAGCGATTTTGGAGCTCAAGGCGTGTGCTAAAGACCACAAAAGCTTGGAGTCTCTGAAGCAATCCCTGCGTCGGGAATGGGACCGAGTAACGCCCGAAGAGCTAAGGCCCATTGCCGAAAATTTCAAGAAGCGTCTGAAGCTATGTATGGCCGCCAAAGGAAGCCGCTTCGATACCGCTTAAATATATTATTACCAAATGTTTATGTCATTATTGTTCGTTTAATTTCTTTTGTTCGATAAAGTTAAATGAAAAAAGTTTGTCCGAGGTTTTTCTTGTCACCCTGTAAAATGAACAAAATGAACTGTGATAATATATCAAAGGATTAAGAACTGTAACCTTAGAAAAAATATCAGAATACAAATATTTGGGTGTACTCATAGATGAACACTTAGACTATTAGGCTAATTGTAAATATATTAGACATATGATTTTTAGGAGAAAATTTTCCGAGGAAGAATAAGTAGATTCTTCATTATGTCTACTCGTAAAATAATATATAGGTCAATTATACAACCGCATTTTGAGTAATGTTCTGCGCTTTTGTTCACCTGACCTCAAAATGAGTGGAGTAAGTTTCAGGTATTGCAGAATAAAGCAATCAGGATTATGTTGAGATGTTATAGATATACGCCTATTAAAATTATGTTAAAGGTATGTTGAATCTGAAGCATTGGATGGAATATGGAACAATTGATTTTATTTATTATATAAGATGAAACATCATAAGTCACCTCCTTATAATTCTTGAATTAGAAAATTATAACAAAATATTCATCTTATTATATATATATATATATATATATATATTTGACAAAGATTGTTGCCATGCAACTTTGGCCATAGCCGACTATCTACACAACCTATTTCATACATTACTTTTGTCTTAGATTGTTTTAAGAAAGAAGTATATTAAAATTATGAAAAATAATGAATTCCGGATACTTTCTAGACGGACTATACATAAGTATCGAACTAGAGGTAGAGATGATTTTCATGTTGACAGTAGTAACAGTAAAAGAGCTCTAAATTATATTTATTCCAGAAGGCTAAGAATATTCAATCACCCGTGACAAAACTGTAATAATGAAAGAAAATTTAAAAACTTATTGTATGAATATATGATAACTAATTTACAAATAGGGAAACTTTTTGTAATGATCTGTTGTGATATTAGCAATGCTAAATAAATAATTTTTTCTTCTTTGCATTAGATCCATTTCAGAATTTTTTGTTTCAAACTTATGTTAATATAAGTTTCAAAATGATGAATAATAAGAAATGTAAACAATGAATTTTGCTCGGATGGTATATATCTCAGTGTTTGAACTCCTATAGTACAAAACGAAGATTTAATAGAATGTATTATATTGGGTGTTCTTTTTTGGAGTGATAAAACTTTCGATAGGGATAACTGTGATTTGGCAGAAGGTAGAAGCCATGTTGTTTTGACATCTCTGTTCAGTAAGCATTGACAAATTATCATGGAAAGACTCAAGCCGTTACAACGTTTACAAATTGTTGAAATTTATTTTCAAAATCAGTGTTCTATTCGCCAAACTTATAGAGCACATCGTGAAATTTATGGTTTACATAATCGTTCATCAGAGCAGCTTATTCGTCGAGCTATCGATAGATTTCGGACAACATTTTCTTTACTCGATGCTACAACAAGACAAAGAACTGTTCGTACAGAAGAAAATATCGCTGCTGTAAGTCATAGTGTTAATGATGATCCAGATTTGTCTATTCGTCGACGTTCACAACAAGTTGGACTCTGTGCATCCACCACATGGAAAATTTTGCGTAAAGATCTTGGTCTACACTCATACAAGATCCAACTGGTTTAAGAACTAAAGCCATTTGACCATAATAACCATCGTTTGTTTGCTGATTGGGCTGTAGAACAGCTTGAAATTGATCCACTTTCTTATCGTAAAATTGTGTTTAGTGATGGAGCTCATTTCTGATTGAACGGCTATGTAAACAAGCAAAATGGCTGTATATGGAGTGAAAAAAATCCTCAAGAAGTTCTGCAGGTTCCATTGCATCCTGAAGAATGCACTGTATGGTGTGCTTTACACGCTAGAGGCATCATTGGTCCATATTTATTTAAAAACGATGCTGGAGCTAATGTTACAGTGAATGGTGCTCGTTACAGATCGATGATCAATGATTATTTGTTCCAAAATTTGAATGGTATCGACCTGGAAGTGTTTTGGTTTCAACAAGATGGTGCTACACCTCATGCTGCTACCGTAAAAACTGATTTATTGAAAGAAAGATTTGGCGATAAAATTATTTCGAGAAATGGTCCAATTAATTGGCCTCCAAGATCATGGGATATAACTCCACTGGATTATTTTCTGTGGGGTTATGTCAAGTCATTGGTTTATGCTGATAAACCAGAAACAATGGACGCTTTGGAAGCCAACATAACTCGTAATATTGATGAAATAAGCCCTGAATTACTTAAAAAAGTGGTCCAAAATTGGTCTAGTCGAATGCGGTTCCCTACAGCTAGTCGTGGTCGACATATACCGGAAGTTATGTTCAAAACAAAAATGTCATAAAATTATCTTTCAAATAAAAAAAAATTAGCTTCAATCTTAATTAAAATGTGTTTTATTTCAATTTAGAGTTCTATCACTCTAAAAAAACCCCGATAGAATGAAAATGAACATTTAATAGAATGTATTACACGTCGTTGGAAAGCTAATATAATAAATAAAGCAGTTTTTGCATATAATTTCTACGGGGATTCACGGGGCAGAATTTATAATAAACTTTGACCAAAGATTATGGTTAAAGAAAATTCTATAATCTATTTTTCTTGGAAAACTCTAAAATAAGTGAGTATTTCATTAAAACTCCTGGAAACCAGCCTAAACTAAGGAGAATTTTGCACCCTTTCCAATGGTGAACGCTGAATTTTGATTAAGTTGATAATTTTCAAGTTATGCTATGTTTATAATGCAAAAATAGTGAAACATTACAAAATAGTTAATCTTGAATAACTTTACATTGAAAGATAATTGGACCGAACCCTATGTCGCAAATTGCCTGTAGAATCACCTTGTGAAGTTTGGCCAGAGATAACTTGGGCCCTGTATAATAAAAATAATATTTCACCCGTATGAAATTTACAAACTTCAAGCATATTTATTTTGTGTATCATTTTAATTCAACTTTCTCGAGCAAATCTGTATAATGTAGAAATTTTTGAAATGTAAATAATTTTGCTTTCGCTACCAAAATTTTTCATCATGAAAGTTTGAGGGATAGAATAGTCAAAAAAGAAAAAAAAATTTAAATTTCAATGAGAATAACATTCCGCGAAATGAAAACCCAAGAGCAAAAAGCAAGCGTCTTACTCACCATCATAGAAACAACTCACTTCACCCACATTAGAAATTCAAATATAAGTTCTTGCACACACCACAAGTATATTTTACCGCAACACACGAAGAGGGGGGTCAGTGCACCCTTCGGCTAGGGTCAAATGGAGCAAAACGACTGCTTCGTCTGGGTTTTTCAAAAAATTGATGCGATCTCAGAAGCAAAAATATCTTCTGATCCGTACCCTCTAACTCCAAACGGATCTTTCAAAATTCCCCGTACGATCACACAAACTTGTTGCTCGGATATTGACGCTGTAGGTTCAGGACCGCTCAGGCAAACCCCATTGGTCTGGCGCCAAGTGTCAATGACCAATGGAGTATTGAGGTGGATTGGGAGAGAAATTGCCCTCTTTTCACCCCCGACTTCATCCCCCATTGGTCGTTTCCGGTTAGGAAAACCGCAACAGCGAGGAGATCCAATCGCGCATGCGGTGACTCAGTGATTGCTAGATTTTGGAGCTGATTAACGCTGATAGTCATAATTTTTCCGTGGCCGACTAGACGGTGATTTGGATGTTCATTAGGGAAGAAATTCCTTAATTCCTTGTACTTATCTGGCAAAGTTAATTTTATTTGGGGGTTAATTCGAATGAGCAATTCTGTAAATGAAGGGTGAAATTGAATACAGAGTATGTGCTCGTTGAAAATTCACTTCGTGATGTTTATGGGTAGCAATAAACTCAGGAAAGGAAACTAGAACTTGTCGTTTTATGTCTTAAAGGAAATTTCTGCACATTTCAGCTCGACAAACTCTTATCATTACATTACTATCATTTAATAGTTAATTATATTAATTAATATACCAAGCTATCTCTGGCCAAATTTCACAAGGTGATTCTACAAGCAATTTGCAACAAAAAGTTTCTATAGAGCATGGTTGTAAAGTTATTCAAGATTCTACTATTTTGTAACGTTCCACAATTTTTCCACTGAAAACATAGCGTACCATGAAAACTAAAGGGTGTTTTTTTAGAGTGATAGAAGTTCAAATCGAAATAAAACACATTTAAATTAAGATTGAAGCCAAATTTAATTTTATTTGAAAGATAATTTTATGACATTTATGTTTTTAAAATAATTTTTGGCATTTGTCCACCACGGCTAGCTCTGAGGAACCGCACTCGACCAGACCAATTTCGGACCACTTTTTCAAGTAATTCAGGCCTTATTTCATCAATAACACGAGTTATGTTGGCTTCCAAAGCGTCATTTGTTTCTGGTTTATCCGCATAACCCCAAAGAAAATAATCCAGTGGAGTTATGTCGCATGATCTTGGAGGCCAATTAATTGGACCATTTCTCGAAATAATGTTGTCACCAAATCTTTCTTTCAATAAATCAATTGTTACGGTAGCAGCTTGAGGTGTAGCACTATCTTGTTGGAACCAAAACACTTCTGGGTCTATACCATTCAAATTTTGAAACAAATGATCATTGATCATCGATCTCTAACGAGCACCATTTACTGTAACATTAGCTCCAGCATCGTTTTTAAACAAATATGGACCGATGATGCCTCCAGCGTGTAAAGCACACCATACAGTGCATTTTTCAGGATGCAATGGAACCTGCAGAACTTCTTGAGGATTGTTTTCACTCCATATACAATTTTGCTTGTTTACATAGCCGTTCAAGTAAAAGTGAGCTTCATTATTAAAAACAATTTTACCCAATCATCAAACAAACGACGCTTATTATGGTCAAGTGGCTTTAGTTCTTGAACCAGTTGGATCTTGTTTGGGTGTAGACCAAGATCTTTACGCAAAATTTTCCATGTGGTGGATGCACAGAGTCCAATTTGTTGTGAACGTCGACGAATAGACAATTCTTCAAAATCGAATGCAAGGACGAATTTTTTATGTTTAATGAGTGGTCCCGCTTTCGGATGGATAAAGCCGACTTTTGACAAACTGACGCCTCTCGAATCGATTATTCGTCGAAGACTGAATGAGGGCGGCCAGAGTGTTGAATTTGTACCGTCGCACCCGTATTCTCGAACTTTATTCAACGAACGACATCCTGGAGAAAATGCATCCGCTGCTTTCGTTGTACAACTGGTTGTCAAATTTGACGCTACTGGTTCAATCGGAAACAAAAAGAGGGACGTGGCTGCCTTAGGTCATGTAGCAATGGATCAGACCTTAGGTACTAGGAAATTGTCCGATATATCTGATGTTTCACGCACAACAATCATGAGAATCCTGAAACAACATAAATTCCACCCTTATAAGATACGATTGGTTCAGGAATTGAATGAGGATGATCCCGATCGCCCACTCTGTGAAGTGGTCAGTGAAATGATTAACGGTAATCAAAGCTACATGTTTGATATCTGTTTTTCGGACGAGTGTTCATTTTACCTTGATGAAATTGTAAACCGACATAACTGCCGGTATTGGTCAGATGAAAATCCAAGATTATTTCGTGAGGTACATACTCAGCGTCACATAATCGGCCCTTTTTTACAAGTTTATTTATTTTTAATTGAATTTATATTATAAATAATAAGTTGAACTGACGTTATCTGAATTTTAAATTGTTTTTGAGAATGTGCTATATGGTTTTGAGAATTTTTGAAGTAACCTATTTAAATATTTGAACATATTAAATATTTCAAATAAATTAGTTTTGGAGAAGTTCCTAAAATTATGTTGTGTATTTTTGAAAAAGATTTAGTTTTCATAAATATAAGACCAGAAACTGAACATGCTTTCAAATCTTTGTTGAGGGCAAAACATACGTACCACGTGTCTTTCTGACGAGTTAAGGTGCGTATGTTTGGAACGAAACATTCGATATAACTTATTTTTAATTTTAATTAATAATTTATTTTTTGGGTTTTTTTATTCCATTTGATATTGTATAGTGAATTTTGATTTTATACGTCTATTAAATATAAGCAGTGCTTATTTAAGACATTAATTTAATTCTAAAAGTTTTTTTTTTTTTAATTTTTTGAAATTGAAACTGTAGATGACTAACAGATTAAATCTGTTTTGATATTCAATGTTTGTAATTATTCTTCTATCAAGTAAAAAACCACATCTTATCATTTCATTTTATATATAATATATAATTATATTAGGTTTTTGAATAATGAAATTTATTATACAGTTTCCAGTGGTTTGATGAAGGCCATAAAATGCCTTACAAAATTTGTGTGATTTCTGTGTTTAGCATAAAATATAGATTACCTTGGATATTAGATGTTCCTACCTAGTTTATTTGCGTCCACAGATTTTGCAGAAATTGTCTGGTAAGATTACAAGTTTATTTATTTTAAATTGAATTTATATTATAAATGTTAAGTTGAACTGACCTTATCTGAATTTTTAATTGTTTTTGAGGATGTGCCATATGATTTTGAGAGTTTTTGAAGTAACTTATTTAAATATTTAAACATATTAAATATTTCAAATGAATTAGTTTTGGGGAAGTTCTTAAAATTATGTTGTGTTTTTTTGAGAAAGATTGAGTTTTCATAAATAAGACCAGAAACTGAACATGCTTTCAAATGTTTGTTAAGAGCAAAACATACGTACCACGTGCCTTTTTGACGAGTTCAGGTGAGTATGTTTGGAACGAATCATTAATAATAATAATAATAATAGTGCCTTTATTCATACATTTACAATATATAAACATAGGGCGAAGTCTAGCTTAAAGCTACTCCACTCAACCCTGAAAAAAAAAACCAAAAAGGGAAAAAAAAACCAAAGGATAGAAACAAAAATAAGCGAAAAAAAAAATAAAATTAACGAATCAATTCCATTGTGAGTAAACAAAACATATTTCATATTCATAAAATTTTCCTAATTTATAATTGGCTCGTCAAGAATTTTGACTTCAAAACTTTTCTCAGTGAGCTCAAAGAAACGCCTTCACACGAAACTAAAAATTCATTATGTAACTTCACCGCATTGAAGGTGAAGGAGCGCTGAAACATGGCTGAACCAAATCTTGGCAGCATGAGCCTATGACCATGCCTAACGTCCACGCAATGAACATCACGTCTAAAAATTAGCTTTTCCCTCAAATACGGTGGAAGACAAGAACGTAAAATTCGATGAACCATAATCGTCAGGTGGAGCCGGAAAACATTCTCAACCCTAAGCCATCCCAAGCTGTTAATTCCGTTCCTTATTCCACTGTCATATTTCCTCAAACCGAAAACAAACCGGCAGCATGAATTCTGCATTTTCTGTAGTCTGCGCCTCTGCACGGAATCAAGGCAAGGGTAAAAAACCGTTAATCCATAGTTTAGTTTGGACAAAACGAGAGTCTCACAGAGATACTTGCGTGTCTGAAAATCCAAACAATATCTCTGCCGATACAAAAGGCGCAATGCAAGGAAAGAATTCCTCAACAGCAACGAGACATGCTCCCTGAATCTCAACTAGCAATCGAAAAAGATTCCCAGGTTTCTACAGCAGGTGGAGGACGGAATTCTTTCACCGCCCATCTTGATCTCAACCACACCCTGAAATGTCCTGGGAAAAAAGCATATATAAAAACATTTTTTAACATTTATCTTCAAATTATTCATTTGGGAATAACGCATAATTAAGTCTAAATCCTCATTCAACCGCTCGACAGCCTGAGAAACAGAGGAGGGATGAAAAGAGAGGCGAACCTGAGTGTCATCACAATAAAAATGGGTGGATGCGAATCTGACCACTTTATGCATGTCAGCCACATATATAAGGAAAAGCAGAGGGCCAAGAACAGATCCTTGTGGCACCCCTGAAGTTATAGGGCAATAATCTGAATATGTATCACGCAATTTAACGCACTGATGCCTATCAAAAAGGTAAGACTTGAAAAATCTCAGAGCAGTTTCATCAAAACCAATATGAGTTAATTTAGCACAAAGCAGCTCATGGTCCAGGGTATCGAATGCCTTTGCGAAATCCAATGAGGTGAGAATTGAGGCATGTCCCCCATCCAAAGATCGCAAAATATCATTAGTGACGTTCAGCAGAAGAGTGGTAGTACTGTAACCCCCCCTGAAACCCGACTGCCGCGCAGTGAGAATTCCATTGTCGGTGACGTATTTATAAACCTGAAGAAACAATATCCTCTCCAGAACCTTTGACAGAGCTGGTAGCACACTTATCGGACGAAAATCAGATAAGCTCTCAGGACTAGGGATCTTAGGTATAGGATTCACAATAGAGTACTTCCAATCATACGGATAATAACCAGACTCAATGCAAACATTAACAATGTGCGTCATGAAGGGCAGAGTAACACCGAGGGATAATTTAAGCATTCTAGCAGATATACAATCAATCCCCAGAGCGTTCGAACGAAGATCCAAGACAACTGATTTTATCTCGTCTATAGTCGCAAACCCGATCGAAAATTTTTTATTTGCATCAAATCTGTTCGAGCTATAATAACTGGTTCTCTCCGGGCAAGAATTGGAAGGACTAAAAACCGACCGAAAATAGTCATTGAATTCATGAGGGTTAGAAAAGCGTTCAGGCACAGAATTCTGTGAACAAGGATGCAATGTCCTGAAGGATTTCCAAAAAAATCTGGAACCCCGAGATCTGGCCTGGGACATGAAACCGCGTTTCTCCCTTCGCACAGCAGAAGTAACAACATTTCGCAGATGAGTATAATAACTGTAATCAGCTAAGTTTTTCGTAAGCTTATATTTAGATAGAGCAGCATTTCTCAACTTCATCATGCTTTTTATTGTAGGAGTTATCCACGGGGAAAATAATTTAGTAACTCTCGATTCGACGTAAGGGGCATGCTTGTCAAATATATCAGTCAGGCATTGACAAAAAATTGAGATCTTCAAATCAATATCACTAACATAAAGGATTCTATCAAATGACGCACTAGAAAGGTCCGATAAAAAGTCCTGAAGGGCAAACCGACGAAAATCACGATAACGAATAATCTTCGGGGTATTTATTTTTCTCTTTAAATTTATCCTGCAAAAGACACCCCTGTGATCAGATATTGAATGATCAATAATACCAGAATCAATCACCAGTTCGGGTCTGCTAGAGCAAATCACATCCAGTAAAGTCTGAGATGTCGAAGTTATGCGTGTTGGCTCATTAATTAGCTGTTTCAGACCATAAGATTCCACGCAGTCAGAAAAGTTGTGCTGAACTAATTGATTCTCGTTAATGTCCCCCGCAAGAATTATATGTGAATAACTTGCGGATACCATAGACAAAAAATCATCCAAATAGCGGACGAAACTTGAAGCATTACACGCGGATGTTCTGTAAATACAACCTAACAGAATAGTATCCCTACCAAGCCTTAGCTCAATCCAAATATGTTCCACGCCAACGGGCGGGTCAAAGTCAACGAATATTCTACTTGATGATAGTGAATCCCTTGTATAAAAACCAACTCCTCCCCCAACACGTCCGACACGATCACCTCGAAAAATCCGAAAACCTGAAATAGAAATATTGTTTCAGCCACGTTTCAGTTGAAAAAATAATGTCAACACTTTCAGCAGATACAAGATTAAAAAATTCATCAAATTTAGAAAATAAAGAGCAGACATTAAAATGGGCAATTTTTAAATACTTATTAGATCTACTCTGCATAAGCAATTCTAGACTTCAATTTATCTATATGAGACAAAAAGTAGCCACATTTATAGCTGTTAGCGCTGTGGCCTACATCGTAAGCTGCTTTGAACTTTAAATTGTTAAACTTGCAGTTTACACAGCATAGATCACTAGATTCACAATTTTGTATATCATGAGGACCTGAGCATTTGGGACATACTTCACAATCACTCTTACATTCACGGCGGAAATGGCCGAACTTCCAGCATTTAAAACACCTTATCAAACTAAAATGTTCCCTGATGGGGCACCTAGACCAACCCAGATAAAGAAATCCCTCCTTGACAATGTCTCTGAATAGAAAAGAAGCCACCTCAAGTACAACATTGAAGCTATTTTTGTATTCAATTTTGGTAATGAACTTTATATCATCAACGGAGCAGTTCAAATTGATATAACTTATTATAACTTATTTTTAATTTTAATTAATAATTTATTTTTTTGGTTTTTTATTCCATTTGATATTGTATAGTGAATTTTGATTTTAATACATCTATTAAATATAAGCAGTGCTTATTTAAGACATTAATTTAATTCTAAAAGTTTATTTTTTTTATTTTTTGAAATTAAAATTGTAGAAGACTAACAGATTAAATCTGTTTTGATTTAAAAAAAAAAGTACTCTTCCACTATTTTACCTGTCATTTCGTAATCGATGGAACTTTAGTACTCGACAAGATCTTCAAAATGAGATATTGCAAAACCCCTCATCCCTATTCAAAATCAAGGGGTGTGCCCACCTCCGTTAAGGGGTTGCAGTTATGGGGATGCGAAGACCGGAAAATTTTTTTCCCCTCGAATCAGAAATTGACGGCTCCGAGCGATTTTCCACATCTTCATTTTAAAGCCGGAAAATCGAGGTGTTAAGTTTTCGTTGGAACACGCTGTATCATCAATACAATTGTAAAAAATATTTCAGAATGAATTTGTAGAGGTTTTCAGAAGAAATTTTCTAATTCATATTTCAAATAATTGTTCAAAAAACCCTTCAGCGTAATATTCAATGTAAGTTTAAGGATATTCACCATGAATTTTGATATTCATACTACCTGAACTAAATATGATATTTTTATGGGACACCCTGTTTCCGCATTACTGCATTGGGGTCATTTTGCAACATATAGTTACATATAGGTAGTAAAACAGTCTCCAATCATGCGGCTTATAGCGGTCTGCAATTGCAACAAGAGTTATATTTACTGCGTTTTTATGCGTTTATACCTTCATATCGAGACTCGTATTTTTTTAATGTTATAAAATTATAAATGCATCTTTCCCATATGCCCGATTTAAGTGAGACGCGAAAAGCTGAAACAGTTTATGGGGTACTTGAGCCCCGCAATAATATGGAAATTTTGCCATGGTATGAGGTGAGGTAATTTCATAAGGAAATAGCACGAAATGCGAAAGGTTAGGATGATTACGGATTAAATTGAAGAGGGATGATCAAATCGCAGAAAAACAGGATGCTGGTATCGAAAAGTTTTAAAATTTCTTGCTAGGAAATAGGACTTCATTAGATACTGAATTGTTTCAGCCATTACTATTTGGTAGTTGATCATAATTAAAACAAATTACTATGTTTTACCACCAATAAAAAGATATATCAGACATTTCCTTGTGACTTGAGTTTCGGGAAATGAACTATCCCATCATCAGACAACTGAAGACCTAACAGTGGTACAGAGGTATTTAAACCAAAGTGATAAATATTTTGAATATTTCAATAGATTCTCGGTAACACCTAATAGTGGTACAGAGGTTTACAATCGGAACGTGATAAAAAACCGGGTTAAAAAAGAGGGGGCTTCTAACAGATATCGGAATGTCGGCAATCGACAAAAAAGGTTGTTGAACAGATGGTACCCATTTAAATATCTCAAATAATTTTTGGGGTTAAATAGCTCCGTACAGTCGTTCATTATTTTTACATTATTTTGTTGTATATCTCAAATATTTGGAATCACATAGCTCCATACATTCACTCATTATTTTTAACATTATTTTTTTGTGAACGAATTTGAAAATTTCGATAATCAAGTTTCTTTTCTTTTGAATCTACATGTAAAATTTTCTCAACATTTTCTTTTGTCGAAAGGAATTACTGTTTGTTAAAGAATGAGTGGCAAAAGTTGAATTTTTGTTTACTCTTCATTAAATTCATTTTATGTTCGTTGAAAAAGATTTTAAACAGATGTTACTTTTTAAATATCTCAAATATTTTCGATTTACATTTGTGTTTTTGGAGTAGGGTCCTTTGCGTTAAATAATACCGATGATAATTTGTTTTGCGTTTTGAAGGCAATATTGACATCTGATTTTGATTTTGGTAGCATAAGTCAAAAAGTGGCCAAAAGGTTTTCAAAATCAGATGTCAATATTGCCTTCAAAACGCAAAACAAATTATCATCGGTATTATTTAACGCAAAGATCTCTACTCCAAACACACACAAATCATGAGTTTATGAGTTATCTTGTTCTACGTGCAGTAATAAATATATAGGACAAACAGGACGTTCCTTCAAGACGAGGTTTAACGAACATAAAATGAGTTTCATGAAAAATAAACAAAATTCTACTTTTGCAACTCATTGTCTAGAAAACGGCCATTCCTTTCCCACAATAGATAATATTAAAATTTTATATGTAGAATCAAAAGGGAAGAAACTCGATTATCTAGAATCTGTTGAAATTTTCAAATTAGTTCACAATAACAATAATGTAAAAATAATGCATGACTGTACGGAGCTATGTAAATCGAAAATATTTGAGATATTTAAAAAGTAACATCTCTTTAGAACCTTTTTCAACGAACATAAAATGAATTTAATGAAGAGTAAACAAAAATTCTTTTTGCTACTCATTCTTTAGAAAACAGTAATTCCTTTTGACGATAGAAAATCTTAAGAAAATTTTACATGTAGATTCAAAAGAAAAGAAACTTGATTATTGAAATTTTCAAATTCGTTCCCAAAATAAATAATGTAAAAAATAATGAGTGAATGTATGGAGTTATGTAAATCCAAGTATTTGAGATATACAACAAAATAATATAAAAATAATGAACGACTGTACGGAGCTATGTAACCCCAAAAATTATTTGAGATATTTAAATGGGTACCATCTGTTTAACAACCTTCTTTGTCGATTTCCGATATCTGTTAGAAGGCCCCTCTTTTTTAACCCGGTTTTTTATCAAGGTCCGCTTGTGAACCTCTGTACCACTATTAGGTGTTACCTAGAATCTATTGAAATATTCAAAATATTCATCACTTTTGTTTAAATACCACTGTACTACTGTTAGGTCTTCAGTTACCTGATGATGGGATAGTTAATTTCCCAAAACTCGAGTCACAAGAAAATGTGTAATATATATTTTTATTGGTAGTAAAACATAGTAATTTTAATTAGGTCTACATTAATTGTGTTCAATACTAAATATATACAGGTCTCCCAGAAGTCGACGTCAAGCCGGAATCAAGGAACAGGTTAAGTCATAATAGTCATCAGAAAAATAGAAAATAATATCCAATTCCTGTATTTTTCAAATTATATTGCACTTTCTTTTATTCAATAAAATGCACATACTGTGATGATTTTTGAACTCTTGTTGCTACAATTTTTTACTTTTTTCAAATTTTATTTTTCCCGTGTTATCCCGAATAGTGCTTCTGTAACCTGTGATCTTCAATTCTAAGCCAATTGCTCCAGCTTGGAAAAAATGTCACTTTTGGCGAACCAAGTATTCAAAATTAAAATTTCGCCCAACTTCAATTGACGGTACTGAAAAACAATTGTGCTTCATCACTTTGGCAAGTTACTTCAAAAGTTAGCACATTTAATAAGGATTCTAAAACGCTATAACACTAACTACATACTTTTTTGGATTGTACAAAAAAAGGTTTTTCTTAAAGAAATTCAGTTTCGTTCGATGACAAGATTTAATAAATTCACAAAAGATGTTCAAAGTGCTCTCAGCTACATTTTCAATTTCCTTTGGAAAAAATTTTTCCTTCACTACTCCCCAGTGAAAAAATCTAAGGGATTCAAATGAGGTGAAAGGGCTGGCCACGAGATTGTACCAGATCGCCCTATCCGTCGGTCCAGATATTCTTAATTTAGGTATGCTCTAACTGAGAGGAAATATTACGCTGGGCAGCCATCGTGCTGAAACCATATTTCTCTGAAAATACTAAGTGGCACGTCTTCAAGTAAATTTGGCAACTGATTTCATAAAAAATCTAAATAAATTTCAGCGTTTAAAACCTCTGGCAACTCAAAAGGTCCTACGACTCTTCTGTTCGAAATTCCAGTCCACACGTTCGCTTTAAAACGATATTGAGATATATCTTGTCTCATTAAATTCGGATTTTCTACGTGCCACTCGTTTAAATTGTGTTGGTTCATGAAACCATCTTTTTTAAATGTTGATTGTGGGTCTTCCCGGTTCTTTTGTAGCATGATTTGGCAAAACGCAACCCGAGGTTCATAATCCCGAGGTAACAGAGCTTGTAGTCGCTGTAATTTTTTCAATAGTCGGTGAGTGTACTTTTGAGCACTCCTGTGCTTCGTTGAATTTCACGTAGCGAAGTACTTGGATCTTTCTCAACTGCTTGAAGCACAATATCGTCGTAAGGTAAGGAAATTCTTCCTTCACCATGCACTTTGTTTGAAGTCGGCCCGCTGTGAAGTGTAAACGGTGCACGTTCGTAAAAATGATCTGGATAACGATCAGCATTAGAGTATCTCTCGCGATACATTCTCGAAGCTGCACTAACGTTACATCTGCATTCTCCATAAATGAGCTGCATATTGGCATTTTCCTATATGGTTTACACAGACCTGATGACAATACACAATCACAGGTTAGTCCAGGTAAAACCAAAGTTCGTCGTAAAGAGATCAAACTATCCAAATCACAAGCAAACAAATATAATAAACGAAGCCAAAAGTCGTAAGTACACAAATAACACGATCAAATACGGAAAGATGCGCAGTAGACCAAGGGGCGTAACGTACTGATTTGTATTACGTTTACGTGTGCCAATACCAAAGAGTGGCGTCACTATCTGTCTCACTCACACTTTATGTAAGGTCTCACCCCATCTCATTCAAACCTGAGTGCATTTTTCAGGATGCAATGGAACCTGCAGAACTTCTTGAGGATTGTTTTCACTCCATATACGGCAATTTTGCTTGTTTACACAGCCGTTCAACCAAAAATGAGCTTCATCACTAAACACAATTTTACGATGAAAAAGTGGATCAACTTCAAGCTGTTCTAGGGTCCAATCAGCAAACAAACGACGCTTATTATGGTCAAGTGGCTTCAGTTCTTAAACCAGTTGGATATTGTATGGGTGTAGACCAAGGATCTTTACGCAAAATTTTCCATGTGGTGGATGCACAGAGTCCTACGTGTTGTGAACGTCGAAGAATAGACAAATCTGGATCATCATTACCACTATGACTTACAGCAGCGATATTTTCTTCTGTACGTACAGTTCTTTGTCTTGTGGTTGTTGCATCGAGTAGAGAAAATGTTGTCCCAAATGTATCGATAGTTCGACGAATAAGCTGCTCTGATGGACGATTATGTAAACCATAAATTTCACGAAGTGCTCCATGAGTTTGGCGAATAGAACACTGATTTTGAAAATAAATTTCAACATTTTGTAAACGTTGTTGCGGCGTGAAACTTTCCATGATAATTTGTCAATGCTTACTGAACAGAAATGTCAAAACAACTTGGCTTCTACCTTCTGTCAAATCACAGTTATCCCTATCACCCGATAATTTTGAAGGATTTTTTGAGATAATGTTTCTAAAGACAAGTTGTTTCGAAGAAATTGTTAATTTTATGTTGGATATTTTCAGAGTGGAATTTGTTTTTACATGATAACGATAAGAAACAGCGTTGTCTCCACCAAAAATTTTTTTGGATTTAGTTCGATCCATATTCTGTATTTTCTTTGTATTCCGTTACATCCATTTGATACTGTGTAATTTCTGTTAATTCTAATATCTTTCAAAAAGTTAACAGCGTTCTCGAAGTCATTTATTTAATTTAATTTGGAAAGTTGTCAAGAGCTTTTCTACGTTCACTTTTCATTTCAGTTAAATGAAAATGAAGTTGCCCAAAAGAATATCAAATCTCTCCTGTCTCGCTACAGTCCTATAAAAATTGTAACCCCTTTCATTCTTAAATCATTAAACAAACTAGTAAGTAGCACAACATGTACTTCAAGAGAAAATTCGGCCTCAATACATAATTGTCATATTTCGTCTAAGTACCAGCGAATATGTAAAGTGTTACGTGCCACCTAGGTCGTTAAGATTCATTAGGAATAAAATAAAAAGAATGTTTCTGCTAGAAGCAATTAGTGAAAATAAGGAATTAATGCATGAGGGACAATGTTGATTATTGAAACGATATGTCCACTTAATTGCTTCGTTATTCAGAATTGGGTTAAGATGCCTGTAATATTCACTGAGGGAGACGAAAATAAAAATGTTTATTTAAATGCTGATTTGAACTATACAGGTAGGTGGCTGCAGTTCTGTGTTCACGATAGACTTTGATGTCACAGATTGGTATGTTGACAGCGGAGCAAGTGATCATTTGACAGCAAATAAACAATGGATTCCCGATTTGAAAGAAATCACTGTAGCAAATAGGACCAAAATTGCAGTTGAATGTGCTGGAGATGTTAAAATTTAAACGTTGACAGACAAGAAGCATGATATACTGTTAAAAGGAGTACAGTACGTACCAAATTTAACTACAAATCTCTTATCGGTGTCGCAATTAATCAGAAATGGAAATAAAGTATAGTTTGACGAGAATGATTGTAAGATTTATAACCGTCAAGGAATACTTGTTGCAACAGTCAACCTGAAAAATAGTGTATACAAATTGAACATTTGAAATAATCATTCTTTATGTTTTAAGCAGTAAGCTCAGAAACCTGGCATAGAAGACTTGGTTATATTAATAATAATTATCTACAGATGACAGCCAAAATAGATTATGGCATCAACTACAGAAGCCAGAATAAGGTCGATAAATGTGAAGTATGTTGCAAAGGAAAGCAGGCCAGGTCACCATTTCCAAAAGAAGGTTCTCGTGTAAAAAATGTTCTTGAAATTATTCACAGCGATTTAGGTAGGTCAATGGAATCCACTTGATTAGGAGGAGCAAAATATTGCCTCACCTTCGTTGATGATTATTCAAGGATGTGCTTCATTCACTTTTTGAAGACGAGGTATTCGAAAAAAGACCTTCAAAAGCTTGGTGGAAAAGCAGCAGAACACCAGAATTAAAGTGCTGAGAAGCTATAATGGGACCGAGTATTGCAATAAAGAATTTGATAGATACTTGCAACATTCCGGCATCATTCATCAAACAACAAATAGCCACAACAAAACGGATTGGTTGAAAGATTCAACAGAACGCTTGTTGAAAGATTCAACAGAACGCTTGTTGAAAAGGCGAGATGTCTTTTGTTTGATAATTATTTAAGTCTTTTCGGGCCAAAGCTTGCAATACGGCTTGTTACTTAAAGAATGTTTCTGCTACTTCAAAGATACCAAAAACGCCTTATAAACTGCGGACGGGAAGAAAACCGAATCTTGGCCACTTGAGGTTATATGGAAGTACAGCGATGGTTCATGTGCCTAAGGTAAGTAGGAATAAATGGGAACAAACATCAGTAAGGCATACATTGGTAGTATACGATTAGACAACGAAGGGTTACAGGCGCTTTAACCCAGTCAGTAGGAAGGTTATGGTCAGCCGTGATATTACCATTATTGAACGAAATCTGAAAAATACAAAAGAATCACCTCAGGAACAAGTTTCAGAAGAGAATCCAGCTTCAGTGGGGGAAGACTCTGAATCATGTTCTTCCGAAACAGATGTAACTTAACCACATTATCTTGATTCATCTGATGTTGAATATATTCCTGACCAACTGCTAGACAATCAAGTAGAAACCAAAGAAGAAAAGATTTGAAGATTTCGTCACCTATTTCAATGGTTCATCCGATTCTTATGGAATTCCAGAATCAATAAAAATCCCACAGACAGTGAGCGATCCGCTCTTAGGACCGAGTGCAGATCCAGTCTTTCCATGAGAATAACACATGGGAGCTCGTGAACCCACCAGACAGCAGTACAGTGGTAAAGTGTTAGTGGGTTTTTTAAAGTGAAGAGTGATCGTGAGAATAAAAAGAACTTCAGAGCAAGGCTTGTAGCCAAAGGTTATACACAGAAAGAAGGCAATGACTATAGTGGAACCTTTGCTCCAGTGGTGAGATACTCAACGTTTAGACTCTTATTAGGATAAGCCGGTAGATTAAATCTAAAACTTATTCTTTCAGATGTGAAAACTGCATTTCTTAAGGATTTGTTGAAATATTTAAGTCTGTGTGACAACTAATTGATTGTTTTTGTGAACTTTTGTTATTTGGATGTGTTATGGATGTATACCAAAATTTTGAAGAAGAACTCCCCACTCTACGTTCTGTAGATTTTCTATGACCAAGATTTAAGGTCTACGGTTGAGTTCGGTTACGCCTTCCTTTTTTCATATAGAAAGTAAGGTCGCCCGATGTATCGGGCGTTTTTTTTTTACAGTGATAGAACTTTCGATAGGGATAACTGTGATTTGACAGAAGGTAGAAGCTATGTTGTTTTGACATTTCTGTTCAGTAAGCATGGACAAATTATCATGGAAAGACTCACACCGCAAAAACGTTCACAAATTGTTGCAATTTATTTTCGAAATCTGTGTTCTATTCGACAAACTTAGTGATGAAGCTCATTTCTGGTTGAACGGCTATGTAAACAAGCAAAATTGCCTTATATGGAGTAAAAACAATCCTCAAGAAGTACTGCAGGTTCCCTTGCATCCTGAAAAATGCACTGTATGTTGTGTTTTACACGCTGGAGGCATCATCGGTCTATATTTCTTCAAAAACGATGCTGGAGCTAATGTTACAGTGAATGGTGCTCGTTGCAGATCGATGATCAATGATTATTTGATTCAAAATTTGAATGGTATCGACCCAGAAGTGTTTTGGTTCCAACAAGAGAAAGAAAGATTTGGCGATAACATTATTTCGAGAAATGGTCCAATTAATTGGCCTCCAAGATCATGCGACATAACTCCACCGGATTATTTTCTTTGGGGTCATGTCAAGTCATTGGTTTAGGCTGATGAACCAGAAACAGTAGACGCTTTGGAAGCCAACATAACTCGTGTTATTGATGAAATAAGGCCTGAATTACTCGAAATAGTGGAGGACATATGCCGGAAATTATTTTTAAAACATAAATGTCATGAAATTATCTTTCAATTAAAAAAAATTTGGCTTCAATCTTGATTTAAAAGCAGTCCTTAGTTAAACCACGTGTTCATTTATTCACAAACAGAGTTAATATGAAACTGTGCTTCCACCAATTTGATAAACAACATTTTTTGATCTTCTTATTAGAAGATCAAAAAATGTTTTTCGAGAAATTTGAACTCAAATGACATTTTCAGAAGTGACAGCTGTCCAGATAGCGGGCGATTCAAAATGAAACCTCTTATTGGAGAATCCATCATTTAGGTTGGGAGCTCTAAACGGTAACCATCCAATTTAGGCATTTTTTATAATTAATTCATATAAATTAATTCCATACAAAGGCCACAAATATCAAATGAAGTTTGTAATAAAACCTTCAAACAGTTGCGTGATGGCGTAGTATTTTCATGGCCCGATTTAAGCGAATGAATTTCATTTGGGACCACCTATAATTCACCCCAACGAGGTTTTTTCAATCTTTGTAATCAGAACATCAAAGCGGTCATGACTTTATTAATAAATTTGGGGGTTTGTTGAGGAGTTACCGTAACTTTTTCTTGAAGTTATATCAAGGGCATCATAAAGACTCAAGATAAGAAATTAATCGTGTGTCAAATAGGTCAGCCAAGAAAACTAATCACTCTCACATTCAGAGATATGTATCGACAGATAATAATTAATAAGTAATCTTTGCAGTCATCAGGAAAATATTCATGTGCTCTGTTTTATGCTTTGAAGTAATCTGTTCGCCAATAATTTCCACCTTTGGCATTCTTTTCAAACCTTTATAGTGAACCCCTTGACATTCCAAATGTCAATGGTCAATGGTTCCAAAATCGCAGGGTACTTTGCAATCATGACTAAACCTATAATGAAAGTTGGTTTATTTATTGCACAGTGCAATTGATGGGAAAATTTTCTTGTAGCATAATTTCCTTCGATCGAGAGATGTTCTAGCGCATTGACGATTTCATGAAAGCTGTTTGAAAACTTTCTGATGCTCTTGTATTTCTCAGACCAACTGGTCTCACAGAGCCTTGAGAAATTAGGAGCCAAAGTCCTGAGGGTTGGCGACTCACGATAGAAGGATATTGTATCCTTAACAGTTACAATCAAGTTTCTTATTTGCAGTAGTTTGCTAGCATCATTGACTACAAGATTTAGTTTGTGGCTTGAGCAATGAAAAAATAAAGATTTATTGTACTTTTTCCTCAAAATGGCCTGTACACCACCTTCTTTTCCAGCCATCGTAGAACATCCATCAAATCCAAATCCAACACAATTCTCTGCTGAGAGATTTTGATCAACTAAAAACTCTGAATTGTGCTAGCGATTGTAGGGGCATCTTGAGATTTCAGCTCAACAAAGCCTACAAATTCCTATCTGATATTTTGTTGACTCTCATCATAAAACCCTAATCCGATAGAAAGCTGTTCGTTTCCAGCGATATCTGCTGTTTCATCGGCCATTAGATCGTAAGTTTTTGTTTGCTTACAGTCATCAATAATTCTTTCTTTGACAACTTCACCACATAATCCCATAATTTCATTCTGAATTTTTGGTGAAGTGTAAAGAGCATTTTTTCGGCAACTATCCAAGTGGTGCTTTAGCTTCAGATAACCAGAGTCAATTCTCAAATATAAAAGGTCAAAGAAAACCCCCTCATCTCCTTCCTTTCCTGGCAAATCATGAGTTCCCCAAAATATGGTACAAGAAATAATTGATGACAATATTCGTTTGTTTTCTTCAATCATCTTTTATGGTAGTGCCTGCCTACGTGTTCATGTATCATCAATCTTCATGTATATCTTTAAACTTCGTGTATGACCTTACCATGAATGACCCCAAATCTCCTTTAACGGTAGCAATACTAGGAGGAAAAATAACACAGTGCATACATAAAGCACCTTTCAAACAACTTGAGTAGACCAACCAAGGAGTATATTGAACTAACCTGCTAGCCATTTCTTTGAAATAAACCTAACATTCCCTGAACTAGAAGAAGAACATCTTGCGACAAAGGGCATAAAAATGAATACTTTCGAGGCTATAGAAGTTTGTGAACACCAAAATGACCCGGTAATAAGTCTATTGAATGAGCAGACGAACCTGTAGCATTCGATGCCCTTTAGAGACCAACATCTTGCGACAAAGGGCAATAAAGTGAATATCTTCGAAGCTCTAGAAGTTTGTAAACACCAAAATGACCCGGTAATAAGTCTATTGAATGAGCAGACGGACCTGTAGCATTCGATGCCCTTTAGAGTACAACATCTTGCGACAAAGGGCAATAAAGTGAATATTTCCGAAGTTCTAGAAATTCATAAACACCAAAATGACCAAGCAATAAATCTGTTGAACGTGCAGACTACAACCTATAAAGAAAAGAAATTGCAACTGAAGCTTTCAGTTTGAAAATGTCGTAATACTACGAAACTCGGGTAACTGTAATTAAATAAAGCTAGTGATAGTAAACAAAGTAATTTCGTTTTTCTAACTAAAATGATCTATCACAAAGTAACGGACTACTTTATCAAATATTTTTTTGCCTGGAAGTCTGGGTACGCTCATGTTTAAAACTGAATAAAACCAATTGTATCTCAACTATTATAAGGTTGTTCGGAAAGAAATTATTTTACATAAAGTAAAAGTCAACAGGATACGAAATTTATCGGTCATATTGACATGAATCCTTCAAAAATGCAAAAGTTCACTATAATAGTAGACAAGATTTCATATTCATGAATCAAAAAATATAACATAAGAAGAACAAATGTTAACTTCCGCTATTTTATTGATTTACACGACAATTGTTTGCTCATACCATGACTTCATCAGGTGAGTATTTAAACTGAGGTATACAATGCAAAACATGATCTTAAATACACAGTTCTGGTACAAAAAATAGAGGGGTGGAAAGAGATGGTTTACAATTGATGAAAAATATTAAGTAGGGGGGATCTGTTTGAATCTATTTGATCATTCTATAAAATTTGTCTTTTATTATATCTATTGATCTCTAAAGTTTCTAACAGATTTAGTTTCTGACTTTTGTTTTCGATATGTAATATTTCATAGTTCATATTAAAATTATGGCCAGTCTCTAACAAATGGTTGGCATAAGATGAATTCGGTTTATTATTAATGTAACATTTTTCATGTTCTCGTATCCTTGTTTGGAATGAACGGTCTGTCCCACATATACACATGGGCAATCACTACATGTTAACTTGTAAACTCTTGATTTTTTGTTTTAAGAATGACATCTTTATTATTTTTTTATTAAGCTGCCTAAAGAATTAATGGTTTTAAAAGAGATGTTATATTTTTCTTTTTTCTTTAAATATCTAGCAATCTTTTCAGATTTTTGGCCTATGTAAGTTAATGAAATAATATCTATGATTGTTTCGGTCTTTACTTGACGGAAATTAATCTTGAAAATATGAATAAAAACAATATTCTAATTTCCGCTAATGTTTTATTAACACTACGATCGTTACGTCATACCATGACTTCTTCAGGTGAGTATTACAAGATACTGAGTATACCATGAACAAGAACTTCATTTTATAGTACATGGATATAACAAAAATAGAAGAGGGGGTGAAGAGAGTTTTACAATACTTTTGGGAAACTGAAAAATTGAATCTTTTTTGGACCATTTTTCAGTTTCCCAAAAGTATTGTAAAACTCTCTTCATCCCCTCTTCTATTTTTGTTATATCCATGTACTATAAAATGAAGTTCTTGTTCATGGTATACTCAGTATCTTGTAATACTCACCTGAAGAAGTCATGGTATGACGTAACGATCGTTGTGTTAATAAAACATTAGCGGAAATTAGAATATTGTTTTTATTCATATTTTAATGAAATAAATTTGGTTTCGTTTTAATTTTGAATTTTTGGATATACAAGTGATATTGCTTTCTTGTAATTTATTTCATCAAGTTAATTGTCTACAATTAACGGATTAAAATCATTATTGGAAGCTATTTGTTTAATGGTTTTATACTCTTTGTCAAAATTTTCTTTCGTCATGGGTATGTTAACCAATCTATAAAGCATACTATTATAAGCTGACAATTTTTGTGAAAATGGATGGTTTGAAGTATAATGAATCGTACCATCTGTATGTGTTGGTTTTCTGTATATGGAAGAGTCGTGTCTATAATTAATTTTGGTGATTTTTAAATCTGAGAAATTGACACGACTCTTCCATATACAGAAAACCAACACATACAGATGGTACGATTCATTATACTTCAAACCATCCATTTTCACAAAAATTTTCAGCTTATAATACTATGCCTTATAGATTGGTTAACATACCCATGACGAAAAAAAATTTTGACAAAGAGTATTGAACCATTAAACAAATAGCTTCCAATAATGATTTTAATCCCTTAATTGTAGACAATTTACTTGATAAAATAAATAACAAGAAAGCAATATCACTTGTATATCCAAAATTTCAAAATTCAAACGAAACCAAATTCATTTCATTAACTTACATAGGCCAAAAATCTGAGAAGATTGCTAGATATTTGAAGAAAAAAGAAAAATATAACATCTCTTTTGAAACCATTAATTCTTTAGGCAGCTTAATAAAAAAATAATAAAGATGTCATTCCTAAAAACAAAAAATCAGGAGTTTACAAATTAACATGTAGTGTTTGCCCATGTGTATATGTGGGACAGACAGGCCGTTCATTCCAAACAAGGATACGAGAACATCAAGAATGTTATATTAATAATGAACCGAATTCATCTTATGCCAACCATTTGTTAGAGACTGGCCATAATTTTAATATGAACTATGAAATATTACATATCGAAAACAAAACTCAGAAACTAAATATATTAGAAACTTTAGAGATCAATGGATATAATAAAAGACAAATTTTATTGAATGATCAAATAGATTTAAACAGATCCGCCCTACTTAATATTTTTCATCAATTGTAAACCATCTCTTTCCACCCCTCTATTTTTTGTGCCAGAGTTGTGTATTTAAGGTCATGTTTTGCATTGTATACCTCAGTTTAATACTCACCTGATGAAGTCATGGTATGACGAAACAATTGTCGTGTAAATCAATAAAATAGCGGAAGTTAACATTTGTTTTTCTTATATTTAAGATGAATTTCCGTCAAGTAAAGACCGAGACAATCAAAAATTCGAAAAATATAAATTTAGTCATTAATAGAAATTTGCAATCCTTCTCTCAAATTGTCGATACAGATAACCCACCTGATAAATTGACGAAATTTTTCACGCATTCCACTAAGGAGGTCTTTATCTAGGCACTGACTCACTGTATATGAATGAACGGCCCTTCGAAGTCGTGAAAGTGGAGAGGATTTCCGCAGAAAACTCCCTTTTCACTGCGAAATAGCCAATACGTCCTCGACCTACCTGATGTTAAGTGTTCCTTCTTGCCAATGTTGCAGTTGTTAATTCCCTATTATATTCAAAGTCCCGATGAACTTTCTTCCAGAATATTAATTGAATATTTCAATTGTAAGTACAAGGAATTCATGAAAGAACTTATTTGGGGTAAAGCCGTACGATAAATTTCATACCACAAATAAGTAATAAAATTTGCAATAGACTTAAACAGAATAATATTAATATTATTTGTACAAATAGGAAAAACTAAGGTCCACTCTTAGTCAATAGCAAAGACTGTTGTGAAACGTGTGAAAAAAGCGGTATATACAATTTATAATAATAATGATTAATAATAATAATTTATTAATTACCCACAAAATTTTACAGGGAATGTCATGTCATACATATGATAATATACATATAAATATAAATAATATAAATAAAAGCAATATATATGAATAGAATAATAGTTAATTAATAACAATAACTGATATTAGGTCAAATTTAAAATTTCTTAAAGTCAAAATATAAAAATTATTAGACATTAATATAAACACGATTATAAACAATTACAAAAATAAATTGATGACTCGAATTGGTACGTCATAAATTCATCCATTGAATAAAAACTACAATCAGCAAGAATCATCTTAAAATTAAAACAAATTGTAGAAATTACTATGTTTTACTACCAATAAAAATATATTTTACACATGTGACTCCAGTTTCGGGAAATGAACTATCCCATCATCAGACAACTCTGAAGGTACAGAGGTATTCAAATAAAAGTGATGAATATTTTGAATATTTCAATAGATTCTAACACCTAATAGTGGTAAAGAGGTTTACAAGCGGAACGTGATAAAAACCTGGTTAAAAAAGAGGGGCCTTCTAGCAGATATCGGAAAGTCGGCAATCGACAAAGAAGGTTGTTAAACAGATGGTACCCATTCAAATATCTCAAATAATTTTTGCGGTTACATAGCTATGTATATTTATCACTTTTGTTTGAATACCTCTGTACCACTGTTAGGTCTTCAGTTGTCTGATGATGGGGTAGTTCATTTCCCGAAACTCGAGTCACAAGAAAATGTGTAAAATATATTTTTATTGGTAGTAAAACATAGTAATTTTTACAATTTGTTTTAATTATGATCAACTACCAAATAGTAACGGCTGAAATAATTAAGAATCATCTTAACTTTCAGTTTGAATGCTGTACAATGCAGCGACTTCAGGTGCTGAGGAAGTTTAATATATATTTTTATACCATTGAATATACATTCTGTCAAGAAAGTACCGGGAATTATCGATTTAAATCTGGCGGGGCAATGAGGCAGGTAAAAAATTTTTTCCTAGGTTGGTACCACTGTCCTTAATTACTATGCCAAGCTTGAGCGGGATCTGTCAACTAGTGTGTTTGCAACAGCTGATTACGTCAGTCGATGTCAGAGTGCGTGCCGATTTTTACTATGGGTGATTACGTTGAGCAAAGAATCTGTTTAAAGTTTTGTGTTGCAAATGAATTTTCGTGTGCCGATGCATTGAAAATGTTGCAAAAGGCTTTTGGTGATAATGCCCTATCGAAAACTCGCGCATATCAGTGGTACAGAGCCTTCAAAGACGGTCGTGAAGTGGTCGCCCATCGACGGCTTCGATCGAAGATAACGTCGATAAAATTAAAGAAAGGGTGCTGGAAAACCGTCGTACCAGCTTGAGAGAGATAGCACATGATCTTAAGATATCCTACGAGTCCGCACGTACGATTTTGATTGATATTTTGGGCATGAGAAAGGTGGCCGCACGACTCATACCGAAAGACCTGAATTTTCTTCAAAAACGTCATCGCGAACAGGTTGCTTCAGACATGCTGGATCGCTGTAATTCCGATTCTACATTCATGGAACGCATTATATCTGGTGATGAGACCTGAGTCTACGAGTACGATATGCAAACAAGCCAGCAATCATCGGAATGGGTGGCAAAAAATGAGCCGAAACCGAAAAAACCACGCCAAAGCTGCTCGAAAATGAAGGTGATGCTCATTGTTTTCTTCGATATCCGTCGCGTGGTGCACTACGAATTCGTTCCAGAGGGTCAGACGTTAAACAAGGAGTATTACCTAGGCGTTATGAAACGTTTGCGTGAGCGTATCCGTTAGAAGCGGCCAAATTTGTGGGCGAACAACTCATGGATTTTGCATGACGATAACGCGCCTTCTCACCGAGCTACGATTGTGACTGACTTTCTCGCCAAAAACTCAACAAGCGTGCTTCAGCAACCACCGTATTCGCCGGATTTGGCTCCCTGCGACTTTTTCCTCTTCCCAAAACTAAAATTGCCCCTTCGTGGCACCCGTTTTAAGTCGATTGAAGCCATAAAACAAAATTCGGCGCGATAGTTAAAGTCCATCCCGGAAAGCGCCTATAAAAAATGTTTCGATAATTGGAAGTGCCGTTGGCATAGATGTATTGGAGCAAATGGAGCCTATTTTGAAGGCGACCCAATAAATTTTGACGATTAAATGTAAAAATGTTGTTTTAATTAAAAATTCCCGGTACTTTCTTGACAGAGTAGTATGTCACCAGACATCGTTTGAAATGGATTAAGAGTTTGTGAACAACTCAACTTTCGTGGAGCAGTTTATTCGAGGAATTGGAAACTCCAACGAGGTCGTCGAATATTCGAAGCGTAGAAATTCTGCCCCAGTTTCAGTTACCCCATTAATATTTTTTCAAATTCAATCATTACCTTTCTCCTTATCGTTCATTTCGATCTATATGTTAATGGATATTCGATTTTACCGAAACGCCAAAACGCATTCTGCTTCTTAAATATTTCGCCGAAAGTCGAGGTCATTAATGAGGTCCCTGTAGCAAGCATGGCGTGTAGACAACTTTCTTGTCAAAAATTATTCCACTTCATGTGATCGAAAAGGGCATTCGACTTGCTCAAGGCACGCAAATGTTGTAAGGTTCAATAAAAATTGGTGCCTAAGATGCTAGGCAGACTCTGCGAAGTCTTCAAAGGAGTTCATTACACAAACGATGAAGTTTCACCTAGCGGTTCGTTAAATCATCAGATAAGATCAATTCTCTCATGTTCAGGTCTTATTTTATCAATAACACGAGTTATGTTGGCTTCCAAAGCGTCTATTGCATAAACCAATGACTTGACATAACCTCAAAGAAAGTAATCCAATGAAGTTATGTCGCATGATTTTGGAGGCCAATTAATTGGACCATTTCTCGAAATAATGTTATCGCCAAATCTATCTTTCCGTAAATCAATTGTTACGGTAGCAGCATGAGGTGTAGCACCATCTTGTTGAAACCAAAACACTTCTGGGTCGATACCATTCAAATTTTGAAACAAATAATCATTGACCATCGATCTGTAACGAGCAACATTCACTGTAACATTAGCTCCAGCATCGTTTTCAAAGAAATATGGACCGATGATGCCTCCAGCGTGTAAAGCACACCATACAGTGCATTTTTCAGGATGCAATGGAACCTGCAGAAAGAGTGTTCCTGAAACAGAAAAAAGCTTTAAGATTATTAGCGGGAGTAAACCAGGTCACTAGCTGTAGACCACTCTTCAAGAAATATGGAATACTTACTTTAACATACTGTTATATTCTAGAGTGTCTTATGTATGTGCACAAAAATCGGGATAATTTCCAGACACATTCAACGATTCATAGTCATGATACCAGGTATAGGAACAACTTTGTTGCCCCAAGACATAGACTGCAGAGGACACAGAACACCCATATATTTAATGGAATGAAAATCTACAACCGACTTCCACAATCCCTAACAACACTGCATTCTACAACATTCAAGCGAAAAGTTGAAGCGATTCTAACTGAATGTGCATTTTATTCAATGGATGAGTTCATGAAGTACCAGTTCTAGTCATCTACTTGCTGTGTTTCAGTTCGTATCTTGGTGTAATAGTTTGTTTTTTATTGATTGTTGTAGGTTTAAAAGTTGAAATATTTTAGTATGACATATTTACAATTTTTTATTTTATGATGCGCATTATCATATATTTCTTTGACAATCCCTGTAACATTTTGAGGGTAACTAACAAATTTGAATTTGAATCGGTCCATATTTCTTTATAAAAAATGCTAGAGCTAATGTTACAGTGAATCGTGCTCGTTACAGATCGATGATCAATGATTATTTGTTTAAAAATTTGAATGGTATCGACCCAGAAGTGTTTTAGTTCCAACACCTTATACTGCTACCGTAAGAATTGATTTATTGAAAGAAGGATTTGGCGATAACATTATTTCGAGAAAAGGTCCAATTTACTGACCTACAAAATCATGCGACATAACTCCGTTGGATTATTTTCTTTATGGTTATTTTAAGTCATTGGTTTATGCTGAAAAAGTCAGAAACAATAGACGCTTTGTAAGCCAACATAACTCATGTTATTGATGAAATAAGGCCTGAATTACTCGAAAAAGTGGTCCAAAATTGGTCTGGTCGAATGCGGTTTCTCAGAGCTAGTCGGGGTGGACAAGCTACCAATATTCTAAAAATTAGTAATGTTAACGCTGGAGGTAATAATCAGAATCTTATATTATTAAGTCGAGGAAAAGCTATATCTGGAGCTCCGATTATAAGTGGAACTAATGAATTTCCAAATCCTCCAATTATAATTGGTATAACTATAAAAAAATTATAATAATAGCATGAGCAGTTACAATAACATTATAAATTTGATCATTTACAATTAATCTATTTGTTGTTCCTAATTCTAAACGAATCAAAATTCTTAATGAAGTTCCTACTATTCCAGATCATATTGTGGACGTTTCAAAACATAAATGTCATAAAATTATCTTTAAAATAAAAAAAAATGGCTTCAATCTTAATTTGAATGTGTTTTATTTGAATTTAAAGTTCTATCACTTAAAAAAAACAACCGATACATATTGCATCGTAGTGAATACCCTGCCTTTCACATAAGTCAAAATTTTCGTTCAATCAACATCAAAGTAGACAAACATAAAAAAATCTATGCTCCAAAATGAAACATCTACTGGATTTTCTGCCCATTGCATGAAAAATCCACTTCATAGACTTCGGTAAAACCGAAATTTTACGTTCAGCTAACAAAAGCAAAAAATTGAACCTACTCGAATATCTGGAGTTCTCTTCGGTCCATTCAAAACATTTGGCGATAACAAATGATAAGTTGGAATTTCATCTACCCCCATTACTGACATCTGTTAATAACTATTTCCTTTGAAAAATAAGAAAATAGTTTTATGAATTTATAGTTTTGGTTTCGAACTGATTTTTTGTGGCTATTTGTCTGATTGTATTCAATTCCCTCTTTAACGTGATATTATCTAAAGGAATTGAAAATGCTCTATGTACCATTGATCTATAAGCAGCTAGTTTATGATAAACATAGCTGCTAGCTGCTTATAGATCAATACATAGAGCATTTTCAATTCCTTTAGATAATATTACGTTAAAGAGGGAATTAAATACAATCAGACAAATAGCCACAAAAAATCAGTTCGAAACCAAAACTATAAATTCCATCATAAACATAAAACAGAAGCAACTAATTCGTAAACAAATTTACCCCATCTCCAAATCAGATCATAATAACAATAAATTTATAAAACTAACATATTTTGGACCAATTTCACAAAAAATAGCTCGAATTTTATCAAAAATTAACATAGTAACAGCTTTCACACCCTCCCATAAAATTTCTAATCTCTTTTTTAATCCGAAAGAAAAAGAGAACCGACTGAATAATTCTGGAGTCTATAAATTAAGTTGTCAAGAGTGTAATAGTGTGTATATAGGTCAAACGGGCCGACCTTTCCATAAAAGGTACAAAGAGCATGAATCTGCCTTTAGGAACCGGAAGAATAATTCCAATTTTGCGAACCATTTCTTCACTACAAATCACACCTTCCCAGAATTGAACAACCTTGTTATCTTGCACGTGGAAGCGAAAGGGAAAAAACTTGACATCCTGGAATCCATAGAAATTGAAAAATATAAGGAGCACGTACCACTAATAAACCTACTTAACGAACAGACGGAACTTTGGAAAACCCCTCTCTTCGAAGCTCTGCCGAAGCCTACAATCCCCATATATAATAGTTGAGATCTAATTTGTTCGTTCAGTTTGAAAATGTAGTAAACACTACGAAACTCGAGTCACTGTATATCAGTTATAATAAAAAGTGATAGAAAACAAAGTAATTCCTTATTTCATTCCTTTAAGTATAGACTGTCGCTGTTATCTAATCTGCTGTTATAAAATTTGTGCGATAAACCAAAATTTATCTGATAGAAATGGTATTTATCCGAGAAATCCTTGGCTTTTAGAATTATCATGAAATGGAGTAGTGAATTATATAATTCAGTGTCACGGGAGTTTTTCTTATGATTCGGTAGAAAACACATCAAAATGCGATTTCAAGTGATATTCGTTTGTTTTTTTATAGCCTGTGGCACGAGTGTGGATAGTGCAAAAATATTAGGTGTTTTCCCATTTCCTTCGAAAAGTCACTATGCCTTAGGAAGCTCTTTGTTGAAAGAAATGGCTAATAGGGGACATGAAGTCACAATGATTGCATTAAATGAAGAAAAAAAATTACCTTCGAATATTTCTTACCGACAAGTCAAGGTAGATTTCAAAATGAACGAAAATGGTGAGCACCTATATAGTCTAGTCAACAAGTGCCTTTTGGGTCAACTTTTTTCAGCAGTCTCCGAAAATTATGATCAAGGCGTCATTCGATTCGGAATGGCATCTAGATGATTTTTGAAAAAAATGAAGTTCCGCTTGCAAAAATTGCAAAAGTTATTAACAATTAACTAAAAAAAAGAGGGTTTAGTTTTTTGTGTATATCTCAAAAACTAATGAAGATTTTTGAAATCAAAAAAAAGATTCAAAAAGAGGAGGAAATTTCCTAAAAAAAGTGTCGACTCCTGGAATTGTAGTTCCAATATTAATAATTTTCCCAGAGGGATGAAAACACGGCCGAAAACGGGTACTCTGGCTTTCGTAAGCCACGCCTACTTTGGACACTATTAATAAAAATTATTTTAACAGATTAAATATGAAATTTAATAAATGGAAAAATTCAGGGGCATACTGGATAGATGAATGAACAATAATCCGCCAAAAAAAAATTTTTATCTCAATTTTTCAATTAGTTATGTAATAGCTAATTAATAATTTTTTTCTGCTTGGACATGAACATTGCAAGTGTGATAATTGTTAAACTATTAACTTGAGATTTTTTCCCTCTCTTGGAGCAATTTTTGGAAGACTTCAGAATAGATACCCGTTGGAAAAATTTAAAAATGTTTATTTTTCAGTTTTTTATTAACAATTTTCGTTGTTGCAAAATTAAAAACTTAGATTAATTATCGAAAGATTTTTTTTTCAAAATATTATTAATGGTCCGTTTTTATGAAGCTACATAGAAATATTTTTTTAAAATTTTTATCTCTTATTGTTTAAAAAATTGTTATAAACAAATGCCTTGTTTATGAAATAATTGAAAATTTTTTTGAGGAATATCAATCTTTGATGCAAATAATGATTTTTTAAAAAAAAATTTTTCCTTAAAAAATTTTTTTTATTGCTTGAAAATGCATTTGTTAATTAACAATCGTTTTCTCCCACTTCTAACTAATATTAAGGAACCATTTTTTCTTTAAAAATCATGATTTACTTTTCTTTTCCATATAAAAAAAATTTCGTTTTGTTTAATTTTTCATTGTTTATATAATAAACAATTTGTTATAAACAAATAAATTTTTACTTTATATTTTTTCCCTATTCTTCTTACTGCCACAAATACAGACATGACTTTTTTTTATTAATTTCTTTATTATTAAAATAATAAAAAAATTAATAAAAAAGAATTATCCTAGTTAAATTAATTTGTGTCCGTTATGAATATCTTGAAAAAATTAACTAGGAGAAGAAGGAAATGTGTATGTATATTTAGATGATGAAATTAGCTATAAAGCGGTCCTATTACAAGATAAAATAATATGCGAAAAAATACTTTTTAAGTGAAACAATTGAAGTATTTTTGCTTTCCCATTGGATTTAAGTGTGAATCATTTCTGTAAACGAATTCAAGTACAGGCTGATTAGAGCACTGATGAAACCGACACGCTTTGAAACATCTGCTGCGCGTATCTCCCGATAATACATGGATAGCTAGGAATCTACACTGATCAAAAATTGAAGTGGATATTCTAGACCAAACAAACTTTTTGCATAAAATAGAAAGGCCTTTTACTTGATAGAAGAAATATGACAAAATTTGAATATTAAAACAAATTGAAATATGTTTAACTTCTACAATTTTAATTTCAAAAAAATTTTTATTCAAAGAACTTTTAGAAATAAATTTATGTCTAACAAGCACCGCTTACATTTAATAGACGTATATAATCAAAACTCAATATATAATGTCAAATAGAATAAATAACCCAACAGATATACGAAAGTAATTAAAATTAATAAATAAATATTTAAAGAAGACAAAATTTTGTTTCTGGTCTTACCGTAAAGAACATCAATTGCCTTTTAAAAATATAAACACACTTAAAGGACTTCTCAAAGAATATAATTTATTTGAAATATTTAATATTTTTGAATATTCGAATAAATTATTTCAAAAATGTCTAAAAAAATGTGCACTATATCTTCAAAAAACAAATATAATTCTAGACAATCCCGTCTTCAGTCCTCTTTTAACATTCCAAATATCAAAATCAAAAACATAACCTATATCACTCACGTGTTAAAAGACTTAAGCTTCGAAATACAGATCAACTATATAATTCAAGATTGATCTATGTTCTAACAAAATCAAAGAACAGTGTGAGTTATTTTAAGGTTTATTTGAATTCATTGACATTCTATAATGAGATTTATTGAAGCCAAAATATAATTATATATTATATATAAAATAAAAAAGTGGTGTTCTTTACGGTAAGACCAGAAACAAAATTTTGTCTCCTTTAAATATTTATTTATTAATTTTAATTACTTTCGTATATCTGTTGGGTTATTTATTCCATTTGACATTATATTTTGAGTTTTGATTATATACGTCTATTAAATGTAAGCGGTGCTTGTTAGACATAAATTTATTTCTAAAAGTTTTTTGAATACAAATTTTTTTGAAATTAAAATTGTAGAAGTTAAACATATTTCAATTTGTTTTAATATTCAAATTTTGTTATATTTCTTCTATCAAGTAAAAGGCCTTTCTATTTTATTTTATATATTATATATAATTATATTTTGGCTTCAATAAATCTCATTATAGAATGTCAATGAATTTAAATAAACCTCAAAATAACTCACACTGTTCTTTGATTTTGTTAGAACATAGATCAATCTTGAATTATATAGTTGATCTGTATTTCGAAGCTTAAGTCTTTTAACACGTGAGTGATATAGGTTATGTTTTTGATTTTGATATTTGGAATATCAAAAGAGGACTGAAGACGGGATTGTCTAGAATTATATTTGTTTTTTGAAGATATAGTGCACATTTTTTTTAGAGATTTTTGAAATAATTTATTCGAATATTTAAATATATTAAATATTTCAAATAAATTATATTCTTTGAGAAGTCCTTTAAGTGTGTTCATGTTTTTAAAAGGCAATTGGTGTTCTTAAAGGTAAGACCAGAAACAAAATTTTGTCTCCTTTAAATATTTATTTATTAATTTTAATTACTTTCGTATATCTGTTGGGTTATTTATTCCATTTGACATTATATATTGAGTTTTGATTATATACGTCTATTAAATGTAAGCGGTGCTTGTTAGACAAATTTATTTCTAAAAGTTTTTTGAATAAAAATTTTTTTGAAATTAAAATTGTAGAAGATAAACATATTTCAATTTGTTTTAATATTCAAATTTTGTTATATTTCTTCTATCAAGTAAAAGGCCTTTCTATTTTATTTTATATATAATATATAATTATATTTTGGCTCCAATAAATCTCATTATAGAATGTCAATGAATTTAAATAAACCTTAAAATAACTCACACTGTTCTTTGATTTTGTTAGAACATAGATCAATCTTGAATTATATAGTTGATCTGTATTTCGAAGCTTAAGTCTTTTAACACGTGAGTGATATAGGTTATGTTTTTTATTTTGATATTTGGAATATTAAAAGAGGACTGAAGACGGGATTGTCTAGAATTATATTTGTTTTTTGAAGATATAGTGCACATTTTTTTTAGGGATTTTTGAAATAATTTACTCGAATATTTAAATATATTAAATATTTCAAATAAATTATATTCTTTGAGAAGTCCTTAAGGTGTGTTCATGTTTTTAAAAGGCAATTGGTGTTCTTAACGGTAAGACCAGAAACAAAATTTTGTCTCCTTTAAATATTTATTCATTAATTTCCATTACTTTCGTATATCTGTGGGGTTATTTATTCCATTTGACATTATATATTGAGTTTTGATTATATACGTCTATTAAATGTAAGCGGTGCTTGTTAGACATAATTTCTTTCTAAAAGTTTTTTGAATAAAAATTTTTTTGAAATTAAAATTGTAGAAGATAAACATATTTCAATTCGTTTTAATATTCAAATTTTGTTATATTTCTTCTATCAAGTAAAAGGCCTTTCTATTTTATTTTATATATAATATATAATTATATTTTGGCTCCAATAAATCTCATTATAGAATGTCAATGAATTTAAATAAACCTTAAAATAACTCACACTGTTCTTTGATTTTGTTAGAACATAGATCAATCTTGAATTATATAGTTGATCTGTATTTCGAAGCTTAAGTCTTTTAACACGTGAGTGATATAGGTTATGTTTTTTATTTTGATATTTGGAATATTAAAAGAGGGCTGAAGACGGGATTGTCTAGACTTATATTTGTTTTTTTAAGATATAGTGCACATTCTTTTTTAGAGATTTTTGAAATAATTTATTCGAATATTTAAATATATTAAATATTTCAAATGAATAATATTCTTTGAGAAGTCCTTTAAGTGTGGTCATGTTTTTAAAAGGCAATTGGTGTTCTTAAAGGTAAGACCAGAAACAAAATTTCGTCTCCTTTAAATATTTATTCATTAATTTTAATTACTTTCGTATATCTGTTGGGTTATTTATTCCATTTGACATTATATATTGAGTTTTGATTATATACGTCTATTAAATGTAAGCGGTGCTTGTTAGACATAAATTTATTTCTAAAAGTTTTTTGAATAAAATTTTTTTTGTAATTTTATTAAAGAATGTTTGAAATTTAGGAATTAACGACGTGTGTTCAGGACTACGTCTGTCGGGTCAGCTAGTTATTTTTAAAACATAAATGTCATAAAATAATTTTTTTTTAAAAAAGGAATTTAGCTTCAATATAAATTTAAATGTGTTCAATTTCAATTTAGAAAATACACCCGATATAAAGGCCTTCAGGTTCTTACCAAGTTCTGCTGATATTTTTCATAGATTCCAACAACGTATACTGGAAAGGAATAGTTTTTACTATACTTACCACCTTCCTGTGATATATTGGCAAGTTTACTACCCCTTTGGAAGTTTTGGACTAAATACCCTTTGTCATGCATTCAATGGTTACTCAGTTTTTTGTGCACAAAATGTTTCAACTGACCCACAAAAAAGGTGGAGGAGCAAAGCAAGAAATATTAGGAATTGTGCACAAACGTTCATCGTTCTTCCCGAAAAATGTTCGCTTTACTTTTTTCCTTACAGCCACAAGTATAAGGAAAAAGTAGTTCTATCATTCCTTTGAATAGTAACCTAGGTTCTGTACCAAGTCAAACTGTTTTTTAAAATAAAAATTATTGATGAAAAAGCTTTAAGAGAGGAATAAAGGACACACTCAATTTTCTCCAAATTTTATTGTCCCTTTCTGTTACAGGAGGGACATTGAATTTCTTCGATTCTGAAATGACGGATCCCTATACGGGCACATTAACTCTGAACTATCTTGGTAATATAGTGACAAACGCAACTTTGAACTCTCCGGAAGTTAAAACTCTCCTCAAATCTGGGGAAAAATTTGATGCTGTGATAATGGATCAATTCGTCGACGACAGCTTAGCATACTTAGCCAGCCACTTCGATGCAGTTCATATTCTTTTGTCAACCGTGTATGCTAATTCTTGGGTGAATCCATTGGTGGCTAATCCTGCTCCTCCTTCTGTTAATTCGGAGTTATTATTAGAATTTTCTTCGTCGATGACTTTCTACGAAAGAATGAGGAATACTTTCTTCTATGTTTTCAGCGAATTGAACAGGCAGCTCTACTTGTTCCCCAAACAGAACGAAATTCTTAAGCAACACTTTCCCAAGGCAAGACCTTTGTATGATTACCTCTACAATATATCTCTTGTTCTTATCAATGCTCACGAGAGTGTCAATGATCCTATTGCTCTTGTACCGGTCATGAAAAACGTAGGGGGAATGCATATTTTGCCATCAGGAAAACTACCAAGTAATCTCCAGAAATTCATGGATGACGCTAAAGAGGGAGTGGTCTACTTCAGCATGGGCTCCAACTTGAAGTCTAAAGACTTGCCAGTGAGAATGAAGGAGTCAATATTGAAGGTTTTCAAAAAATTGAAAGTACAAGTACTGTGGAAATGGGAGGACGAAGCAATGCCAGGTCAACCAAGTAATGTGAAAGTGAGCAAATGGCTACCACAACAGGAACTACTTGGTGAGTAAGAAAGTCCAATCGAGTTTATGTGATATCCGAATTGTTGAATGCTTCATATTCTTCTGCGGAGAATTAAATTACATAAAATCATATTTTTAATGAGGTTGTTCTAATTTCCACATCGTCATCATCATGAGCCCCTATAATCTCCATCTGGAGCAAATGTCTTTCTAAATTTCTTCCACTGTTCCCTATTTTGAGAGATTTGTGTCCATAATATTCCTTTCTTTTTTTTAAAAGAATCTATAGAATCTTGCTGGACGACCACAGCTTCTTCTACCATCTCTTGAATACCATTCCTGGAACAACTTGGTCCATTTTTCAGTTGACATCTGTGCTACATGGCCAGCCCAAGTCCACTTTTTGAACAGTTCTTTCCCTACATCTTTCATTTGTGTTTTTCTTCTGATATCTACATTTCTTATTCGGCCTTTTAATTTGATTCCTAATAAACTTCTTCCCATTCTTCTTCGACATACATTTAACATTTGTGTTTGTTTTTCAGTCAGGGGCCAAGTTTCAGCGCGCCATATGATAGAACAGGCAGTACACACATATTTATCACTTCCCTCTTGATATTCAAGTTACCCTTAATCCTTTGTTCTGACGATTTGTGAAAGAAACGACCTGGTCAAGATAAGAATATTCCTGAACATAGTCAATGGTTTAAAAAAAAAAAAATGTATATGAGACAGTAATTTATTTCCACAAAAATGTTTGTACTACTACAACAATTGTTTCACCACGATGTGGCTTCTTCAGGTATTACATTGTACTGTCTGATGGTATTCAGTGTTACCGAGTTTAAATACATTTTTAGGTACGTGACAAAATAATGGAAGCACAAGTCATAAAAACTCTAGGTGTTTATTGGAGTTTGCCGCTAAAAATGCCATTAAGGAAAAATATTCAGTAATGGAGAATGATCGACATCTGTTTGTTCGTTCAAAAGGATTTTACGGGCATTATACCTGTTGATTTCAAGAAATTCTAAAAGTGTTAATCTAGAACTTTTGCTTTCAACGTGGATAATTTCATAATTATTGTTGAAATTATGCCTGAATTCCTTAAGATGATTAGCATATGTCGAATGTACAGAATTGGATATATAACCCCTTTGGTGTTCTTGGACACCAGTCTGGCCAATGTATATTGAAGGGCAATCTTTGCAAGTCAACTTGTAACTTGTAGACTCCGGATTTATTTTCTTTATTTGTACGATCTTTATTGTTTTTTTATGTAGGTACTAAGGTTATTAATTGTTTCAAAAGCCGCGTTATAATTGAAACAACTTTTGAAATATTTAGCAATATTTTCAGATAATCCATTGACATAAGATAACGAAAAATATTTCTGTGTATTGTCCTCTTTTATGATTGGGTACACGAGATTTAATGCCATTTTCTTTTGTTTATTGGATACCATTTTGTCTATAAGAAAGGAATTGTAACCGTTGTTTGACGCTATTTGTTTAATAATATTTAATTCTTTCATGAAGTTTTCTGAATTTAAAGGGACATTCAATAATCTATGAATAAAACTATTAATGCTGACATCTTTTGGTTGGTGGGGTGGTTTGAAGTTTTATGTATTGTGATGTCTGTATGTGTTGGTTTGTGAAAAATACTAAAATCATGTAAATTATTTAATCTTGTTATAGTGAGGTCAAGAAAATTAATACTTTGATTCTTTTCTTCTTCGATTGTGAATTTGATTTTTGGGTGGAGTTTATTAACGAAATTCGTGAAGATATGTAGTTGTCGGTCGGTGCCTTTGAAACAACAAAAAATATCATCTACATATCTGTACCAATAAAAAAAATATTTGCTTATAGGATTCAGGTGTATTTTTGATTCCAAATCGTCCATGAATATTTCAGCTAAAATTGATCTGAGTGGATTTCCCATTATTAAACCATTGTCAGAAATATAGACGGTTCCGTTAAATTGAAAGTTGTTTTGTTCAAGACATATTTCCAGGCAATTAAGTATATCATTCATTTTGATGGGATTGGTATTATTTTTAATTGAAAGTTTTTTTACAATTTGTACTGTTTCAATTGGAGGTATACTAGGGAATAAATTTTGTACATCAAAAGAAATTGATTTACAATTTTTGGGTAATTGGATGGATTTAATATTGTCTATAAGTTGGGTGCTATTTTTAATAGCGTATTTAGCTAAAAAGTTTGTTTCGGTTTGAATAATAGAAATTAAAACTCTAGATAATTTTATGCTTGGTGATGTGACGAATGAAACTACTGGTCTAATTGGATCATTTTCTTTATGAAGTTTTATTAATGAATATAATTTTGGGATTTGTGGGTTCATTAAAGTGAGCAAATGTTTTTTTGGAAAGTTATTGAAAAGGCTAACAGATTGGTCTATTATATTTTTTATTTGTTTTTGGAAATGTTCAGTGGGGTCTTTAGTAACGGTTTTATATTTATCTGGGGTTAAAAAAGCAATAGTTTTGTTGAAATATTCATGTTTTGGAATAGCAACGATACTATTTCCTTTATCGGCTCGAGTGAATATTAAATTATTTGTGTTTCTTTTTTCGATGATTGATTTATATAAATTCTGTTTTATCGAGGAAGAGTGAATTTCAGTTTTATTTTTGTGTTTAATTATGTCAGCAATAATATATTTATTGTAATTTGAATTTGATTAATTTTTGAGTGATTGAATAGATTTAATGGCGAGTTCTGAATCTATTGCTAAATAGTCTAAATTACTGTCTCATATACATTTTTTTAATTAAAATGAGTTTCCACCAAGTAAAGACCGAATCTATTAAATATCAATGGTTTTATCATTTTCATTTCTCTTTATTCACTGTTTGTCGTCACTTTAGTTTGGGTTCCATTTATCGCTAGTTCAGTTTCCCCACTATGAATATTCAGGTCACTCAGAGTTTGTTGGGAGTTCTCTTTGCTTTATGAAAAGAGGACAATATATTCCGCGAATCTAAAATTAAATGAATACTTTCCATTGATTTTGATGCCTTGTGCATGTTCCCAATCAACGGGTCTGAATATTTGCTCTAACAATGTTCTAAATAGCTTTGGGGAAATAAGGTCCCCTTGACGTACACCTTTTTAAAGGGCTTTCCTACATTTTCAAGCTTGATTTTCGTTGAGCAATTGTGATAAATTTGTTGTAGGATATGAATGTATGGTTCTGACTTACCTTGATTGATTAGATCATATATAAGATAGGTATGATGCACATTATCAAAGGCCTTATAATCTACAAATGCTAGTTACAAATGTTTCTTGCATTCTTTGTTTTCCATATATTCATTATGAGTATGTACGAATCGAATTACACGTTTGAATGTTAAATGAGCCCCTTTAATTTTATAGAATCGTTTGGTTTACATCTAAAGGCTATAAACCTAGATGTCCCATAAACTTCTGGTGTTATCTCAGAAGGTTTCTTAGATTATAAAGTATTTCTCACGATTTCGAATTTTTGAGGGTGAATTCCTGGAATTACTGCTTGTCAGTTCAAGCAAGAAGCGTGACCAGTAAGGTCAATTTAATCTATAGGGCGAGTGAAGCCAGTCACGTGATAGAGTAGGTCAACTCTAATTTGATTATCTTACAATAATTTTTTTCAGCCCATCCAAATTTGAAGGCTTTCATCACACACGGAGGTTTATTGAGCACATTGGAAGCTGTTTACCATGGTGTTCCCCTTCTAACAATTCCGGTTTATGGTGATCAAAAAGTTAACGCTGCTACGGCAAAAGATAAGGGCTATGCCATTAACGTCCCCTTCACTGAATTTGAAGAAGCCAGGTTCGAATCGGCCTTAAACGAATTGTTAAAGAACCCAAAGTGAGTCCTATTTTTTCAATTCATATGAATATCGTATGACCATCAAACACCGACTCTTCAAAATTGTCATTTGGTTTGCATACAGAAAAATGAAAATTATGGAATCATTGAAGTAAGAACTCATTTCGACCATCAAAGAAGCGCCTGGCGCTTCAGATCCTTTTTGAAATTAAAGAATGACTTTCATTCATTTTACAAAATGACAAAAGTTATTTCAATGTACTTTAGGAAGTTTATGAAAACTCCCTCCTTCATAATGATCGTAAAGAAACCATACATTGATCAAGAATATATTGCTGTGAAATACTCTGCTGCACTTGATTGTATTTTGTTTTAGTCACAGAGCATATGCATAAAGTTGCGGTATCACAGAATCTATGTTTGACGTAGACATAGGCAGGTACAGCGGATGAATACCGTGACGTATTTTGCATAATTTATGGAAAATTTTCTTCTCAGGCACTTGAATTCTTGTTGTCATTTAATGTACCTACCTGCCTACTTCAAAATACCCTGTACATTTTGTTCAGTTTTCAGTTTGTCTGATCTTGAAATTGCAATCACGAGAGATGTGAACATTTTTTAATTTTTTGTTAGTAAAAAATTGTAATTCCCAAAACTTGTTTCAACTATTTTCATCATCAAATTTTTTCAGTTTTTATATATGCATTGTTTCTTCTCAGATACAAACAGAACGCTGTTGAAAGGTCAAGACTGTTTCATGATCGTCCCATGAAGCCCATGGATGAAGCTGTGTTCTGGGTGGAATACGTCATCAGGCATCGTGGTGCTGAACATCTTAGAGTAGCAGCATTGAAACTTACCTGGTATCAATATATGCTTCTGGATGTTATAGTATTCTTGTTATCATGTGTTGCATTTACGTTCTATTTCATGAAAATTGTTCTCCAGAAATTTTGGTTCAGAAAGAGTAAAGATGGCATGAAGGGGCAAACTACACCTAAATCAAAAATTAATTAGTTTCTGAACATTTCAGACGTTCATTCATCATATCAAAGTAAAAGTTTTTTCAATAAGCAAGCTCGAATTTTTAAAGAAGGAAATATAGTCCATCTAGAAATTATCCGGAAAAAACAAAGCTCAATTGTCATTATTTAGTATATGATATAATTCTTGAATTAGAAAATTATAACAAAATATTCGTTTCATTTACTTATACAACCTCCACTTAACTGTAAACACTTGTGTTAATGTCAGATTGCACCCGAAACTAGATCACCCTCATAATTATTGTTGACGGTAGTCCAGGACTATAAAACGGACTGAATTAAATCATCTTTATTTCGTTGAGCTGCTCGTTCAACTTTAATCTTCGTTAGTCCCCATATGTTTTCAATGGGACTAAGATCTGGAGAATCTGCTGGCCATGAAATAGTTGTCACATGGTGTTCTTGCATCCAAGCTTGAGTATAGGCCGAAGTATGGCATCTTGCATTATCCTGCTGAAATCGCCACCACTCTGAATATAAAGCATGTGCCGTTTCAAGGAGAAAATCGTTTAGAATGCCACATTACTTTCCACTATTAATGGTACCATCAACTATATAGAGAGGCGTAGCAATACGATGAGATATTACTCCCCAAACCATTATTTTGGTGAGAAATTTGTAAATTTGAACGGTAACAAGTTCTTTTGATATGATTTTTAAATGATTTCCACCAAGATGGGAACAACTTACATCAGATATAAATACATAATAAAAATTATCTTCTTGAAATCATTGACAAAATTCTATCCTTGGTTACTTTTGTGAAGGTGTGATAATAAGGATTTTTTGAATATCAAAACAAATTAAAATATGTTTATCTTCTACAATTTTAATTTCAAAAAATAAAATAGAAAGGCTTTTTACTTGATAGAAGAAATATAACAAAATTTGAATATCAAAACAAATTGAAATATGTTTATCTTCTACAATTTTAATTTCCAAAAGAATTTTTTATTCAAAAAACTTCTAGAATTAAATTAATGTCTAAAACAAGCACCGCTCACATTTAATAGACGTTTATAATCAAGACTCAATATACAATGCCAAATGAAATAAATAACCCAACAGATATACGAAAGTAATTAAAATTAATAAATAAATATTCAAAGGAGACAAAATTTTGTTTCTGGTTTTATCTTTAAAAAATACTACTTGCCTTATAAAAACATGAACACACTTAAAGGACTTCCCAAAGAATATAATTTATTTGAAATATTTAATATGTTTAAATATTCGAACAAATTATTTCAAAAATCTCTAAAAAATGTGCACTATATCTTCAAAAAACAAATATAATTCTAGATAATCCCGTCATCAGCCCTTTTTAATATTAAAAATATCAAAATCAAAAACATAACCTACATCACTCACGTGTTAAGAGACTTAAGCTTCGAACTACAGATCACCTATATATTCAAGATTGATCTATGTTCTAACAAAATCAAAGAACAAAGTGAGTTATTTTAAGGTTTACTTAAATTCATTGACATTCTATAATGAGATTTATTGAAGCCAAAATATAATTATATATTATATATAAAATAAAATAGAAAGGCTTTTTACTTGATAGAAGAAATATAACAAAATTTGAATATCAAAACAAATTGAAATATGTTTATCTTCTACAATTTTAATTTCCAAAAGAATTTTTTATTCAAAAAACTTCTAGAATTAAATTAATGTCTAAAACAAGCACCGCTCACATTTAATAGACGTTTATAATCAAAACTCAATATACAAGTAAACCTTAAAATAACTCACTTTGTTCTTTGATTTTGTTAGAACATAGATCAATCTTGAATATATAGGTGATCTGTAGTTCGAAGCTTAAGTCTTTTAACACGTGAGTGATGTAGGTTATGTTTTTGATTTTGATATTTTTAATATTAAAAAGGGCTGATGACGGGATTATCTAGAATTATATTTGTTTTTTGAAGATATAGTGCACATTTTTTAGAGATTTTTGAAATAATTTGTTCGAATATTTAAACATATTAAATATTTCAAATAAATTATATTCTTTGGGAAGTCCTTTAAGTGTGTTCATGTTTTTATAAGGCAAGTAGTATTTTTTAAAGATAAAACCAGAAACAAAATTTTGTCTCCTTTGAATATTTATTTATTAATTCTAATTACTTTCGTATATCTGTTGGGTTATTTATTTCATTTGACATTGTATATTGAGTTTTGATTATAAACGTCTATTAAATGTGAGCGGTGCTTGTTTTAGACATTAATTTAATTCTAGAAGTTTTTTGAATAAAAAATTCTTTTGGAAATTAAAATTGTAGAAGATAAACATATTTCAATTTGCTTTGATATTCAAATTTCAAAAAATGTTTATTCAAAAAACTTTTAGAATTAAATTAATCTGTGAACGCCACTGGTTCACAAGGAATACAATCTTTCAAGGTAAGCGGGCACATGCATATGACAAATATGTAACATGAACTGACTAGGATATTATAAAATAGATACAGTACCCCATCACCTAGGTGCGTTAATGAACATTACAATAAGAACAAAGAAATAGATAGCCAGGGGATCACACAAGAGTACATGCAAAGCAGTTACATACGAAGCACCGCAATTATTAAGAACAGATAATATAAAATCCCTATTAGCAAGTATTACGCAGATAAAGAACCACTATTTACAAATACAGCAAAAAGCAATCAGGCACCGAGAGAAAGTATACAATACAAACAGAAAACTTGTGAGGGTCGCTTTAGTTATGTACAAAGGCAATGCAATTTAGTTAAAACATTCCAGTCGAATTAAATAACAGTGAAGCAAAAATCCAAGAATGAAAAGCGAAGTACAATGAACGAGCGTGCAGTCATTAATTTCACATTAACACAAAGGTGGTATTCAAAAATGTAAAGCATGCAATTAATCAGAAGCATTTAAAAGAAGTTTACTTACTAAGAGTTACCAAGGGACACTGTTCTAATTACTATTATCTCGAGTAGGCTACCAAGTTGCTCAGGAGGTTTATTTCCAAGAACCTTCCTCTCGAATGCTTTAAAATACAATGGGGACGCTATAAGGTTATTGTTCTCCTTTTTTATTCTCACTAATCACTTACTTGTCAAGTCACCGGAACACAGAGTATTTTGACACAGAAATAACGCGGTTAAATACAATGACATAATGGTGGAATTTATATAATCTATGAGGGACTCTGTGACTCGTATGATCCTTAGAGGATCCGGCTCTCTTCAGTATAATAATTTAATTAGATAGTAGGTGTGTGAATGGGGAATTCCTGACCAAAGGATTGAAGCTCTCGAGTGAAAATGCGGTGTTGTGAGAGAGCTTCCACCTCTTACTTAGGGAGAAGGCGTTTCGTTCGGAGTCTGCGCATTCTGAAACTCATCAGACATGCGTGATCGCAGCTCTGCCTGTGACGCCGGTGACCATGTATTCCGCTTGAAACGGTGGTCGTTAAACGCTGCATGCCTTGCTCTATCGAACTCGGCGGGGACGGTTAGTCATTAATCTTCGGGTCCTCTATAGATACGCTGGATACAGAACAAGGCAGGTTGTTGGACGAAGAGCATAGAGGTTGTTCGTTATACAGTCCCCCTCTAATGAGCGTCAATAAAGGTCACGGAATAGGGCGTTGGGATCAGGCAAGGAAACAGTCCGCCGCTGGGCTGGTCGCGGTGTCATCTCCAGCGGGGATATGTGGAACGAAAGGAAAGGCTGTCTCGGAATTATGGTTAGGGGGCAATTAGGGCCACCAAATGAATGGGTTGGTTCGCTCTTGAAGCAAACTACCCAATCACGTCGGGGTCACCAATGAAGCTTTGGTAGGATAATGCGGTGTTGTGAGGTAGAGTTCAGGAGACGACGTTTGGTTCGGGGTCTGCGCATCTGAAACTCATCAGACAGGCGTGATGCGCCGCTCTGCCTGTGACGCCAGTGACCATGTGTTTCGCTTGGAATGGTCATCGACGCTGTGTGCCTTGCCCTATTTGACCTCGGCGGGGACGGTTAGTCAAGAATCTTTAGACTGGTCGTGTCCTCTATTGATACGCCAAGCTGCAACAGAGCCAGGCAGGTTTCTGGACGAGGAGCGAAGAAGTTGTTCGCTACAGTATTTTTACTTAACCGTCACTGTTTCTTCGTTCTCGTTCAAGTGTTACTTGACTTGGGTGATCTACACAACGTCACGATAAAAAGGTTAGCGTTCTTTAGAGTACTCCATATAATCCTGGATATTTTAGAACACCCTGTTAAGTGCGAGATAGATCAATTAATAAAAATGATTTTTGTCTTATCACCTTCGCAAATAGTCTAGGAAAAATTATTTAAATATTTTAATATTAGCCTTCTACATATTTAATTTAAAGGGTAAACCACAGAAATATTTTTGTGTGTAGTGAACCGTTCTCTCTACATTTAAAGGTTTCATTTCGGCAGAAGTCTTTTCTAGAAGATTGAAGGGAGAGTAAATATTTGTTGTTGATTGATATTATATTTATTGAATATGAATTATTTGAATACTGAAGAAGCAAAGTCTCTCTTAAAACTTGTTTTTCAGTAATGTTTTACATATCTTGAGTTTTTATATAAAGTACCTTAGTTAGATATCCAATAATATTGAATAGTCTAAGTAAGATAGTTTTATGATGAAATTCTTAAGATTATGTTGGATATTTTTGAAAGATATTGGTTTTCATAAGATTGATCAGCAGAAACAAAATTTTGTCTATTCAAAATATTTAATTTATAGGATTTTGGTTAATAATTTTTATTTATTGGATTTTGTTATACCATTCGGATGTCTTATAATGAATGTTTATTTTATATGTCAATTGATATAAGTGGTACTTATATGACATTATTTTAATTTATTTTCAGAAGTTATAATCATTAAATATAATTTTTTGAAATTAAATATGTAGAAGGCTAATATTAAAATATTTAAATAATTTTATATACCTTCTATCAAGAACTAACCTCTATTCATGTCTAGAAAAAATATAATTTACCGATAATGACTATCAAAAGACTTACTTCAAGAATGAGTCAGCAAAATTTTCAATTCCTACATCTCAAACAATAGGAAGAACGATTACGAACGATATTTATTATCTATCTGTGTCTAAGCCAAGGAGGATCTAATGTCCCAGTGAATAAACGCAGAAATCAATTAGCAACTTACACGTTTATTTTAAGAATGTACTTTTGTTTGAACATCCATTCAAAGGTCATGCCAATAAAACAGAGAGAGATAGAGAGAGTGATATGCGATGAGGAGTTACCTAACTAATAACAAAAAGGGAACAACTTTGATCTCTAAAAGTATCAAGAAGTTTCAAGGACTGATCAGATACCCGTAGCACATGACATGATCGAAGTGTAATTCATCATTAATTTGACGGAAACGAAGCTGTGAAATGGGTTGGTGGCAACTGATTTTCATCTGTCTTCTTGCATCATGCCAATTGGGAGTGGACAGTGCGAAAATTTTGGGTGTTTTCCCATTTCCCTCGAAAAGTCACCACACTATGGGAAACTGTCTACTAAAGGAAATGGCTAGAAGAGGACATGAAGTTACCATGATTGCCCCATATGAAGAAAAGAGTTTGCCCCCAAGTGCTTCTTATAGAAACATAAAGGTTGATGTGCAAGGGAATGATGAAGGTAAATAATTGTTGATATACGAGTAGAAAGTCAATATACAAGTTATTCAATCAAATACCGGTTATTTGGTTGGAAATATTGAACTCTTAGCCGTTACTGTTTAGTAATTAATTGAAATGAAAACAATTTTTGGAAAATTGCTATGTTCACTTTATTTAAATGAAACACATATATATGTAGATTTCCATTCACTATCTTGAGTTGTTCACGCGTTTCTTTAACATATCGGGTGTCTTTTTAGAGTGATAGAACTTTAAATTGAAATAAACACATTTAAATTAAGATTGAAGCAAATTTTTTTTTATTTGAAAGATAATTTTATGACATTTATGTTTTAAAAATAATTTCCGGCATACATTCTGTCAAGAAAGTACCGGGAATTATCGATTTAAATCTGGCGGGGCAATGAGGCAGGTAAAAATTTTTTTTCCTAGGTTGGTACCACTGTCCTTAATTACTATGCCAAGCTTGAGCGGGATCTGTCAACTAGTGTGTTTGCAACAGCTGATTAAGTCAGTCGATGTCAGAGTGCGTGCCGATTTTTACTATGGGTGATTACGTTGAGCAAAGAATTTGTTTAAAGTTTTGTGTTGCAAATGAATTTTCGTGTGCCGATGCATTGAAAATGTTGCAAAAGGCCTTTGGTGATAATGCTCTATCGAAAACTCGTGCATATCAGTGGTGCAGAGCCTTCAAGGACGGTCGTGAAGTGGTCGCCCATCGACGGCTTCGATCGAAGATAACGTCGATAAAATTAAGGAAAGGGTGCTGGAAAACCGTCGTACCAGCTTGAGAGAGATAGCACATGATCTTAAGATATCCCACCAGTCCGTACGTACGATTTTGATTGATATTTTGGGCATGAGAAAGGTGGCCGCACGACTCGTACCGAAAGACCTGAATTTTCTTCAAAAACGTCATCGCGAACAGGTTGCTTCAGACATGCTGGATCGCTGTAATTCCGATTCTACATTCATGGAACGCATTATAACTGGTGATGAGACCTGGGTCTACGAGTACGATATGCAAACAAGCCAGCAATCATCGGAATGGGTGGCAAAAAATGAGCCGAAACCGAAAAAACCACGCCAGAGCCGCTCGAAAATGAAGGTGATGCTCATTGTTTTCTTCGATATCCGTGGCGTGGTGCACTACGAATTCGTTCCAGAGGGTCAGACGGTAAACAAGAAGTATTACCTAGGCGTTATGAAATGTTTGCGTGAGCGTATCCGTAAGAAGCGGCCAAATTTGCGGGCGAACAACTCATGGATTTTGCATGACGATAACGCGCCTTCTCACCGAGCTACGATTGTGACTGACTTTCTCGCCAAAAACTCAACAAACGTGCTTCAGCAACCACCGTATTCGCCGGATTTGGCTCCCTGCGACTTTTTCCTCTTCCGATAACTAAAATTGCCCCTTCGTGGCACCCGTTTTGAGTCGATTGAAGCCATAAAACAAAATTCGGCGCGAGAGCTAAAGTCCATCCCGGAAAGCGCCTATAAAAAATGTTTCGATAATTGGAAGTGCCGTTGGCATAGATGTATTGGAGCAAATAGAGCCTATTTTGAAGGCGACCCAATAAATTTTGTTTTAATTGAAAATTCCCGGTACTTTCTTGACAGAGTAGTATGTTCACCACGACTAGCTCTGAGGAACCGCATTCGACCAGACCAATTTAAGACCATTTTTTCGAGAAATTCAGGCCTTATTTCATCAATAACACGAGTTATATTGGCTTCCAAAGCGTCTATTGTTTCTAGTTTATCAGCATAAACCAATGACTTGACATAGCCACAAAGAAAATAATCCAGTGGAGTTATGTCGCATGATCTTGGAGGCCAATTAATTGGACCATTTCTCGAAATAATGTTATCGCCAAATCTTTCTTTCAATTGTTACGGTAGTAGCATGAGGTGTAGCACCATCTTGTTGAAACCAAAACACTTCTGGGTCGATACCATTCAAATTTTGAAACAAATAATCATTGATCATCGATCTTTAACGAGCACCATTCACTGTAACATTAGCTCCAGCATGGTTTTTAAAGAAATATGGACCGATGATGTCTCCAGCGTGTATTGTTGTTGCATTGAGTAGTTCGACGAATAATCTTCTCTGATGGACGATCATGTAAACCATAAATTTCACGAAGTGCTCTATAAGTTTGGCTAATAGAGCACTGATTTTGAAAATGAATTTCAACAATTTGTAAACGTTATTGCGGCGTGAGTCTTTTCATGATAATTTGTCAAAGCTTACTGAACAGAAATGTCAAAACAACATGGTTTCTACCTTCTGTCAAATCACAGTTATCCCTATCGAAAGTTCTTTATCACTCTAAAAAAACACCCGATATTTGAATATGAATTCAATACATTCCTAAAGAGGTCTAGAAACCGAAATAGCTATCAAATGTTGGAATTCTCGTTCAATTATTTTCATTTGATCCTTTTTCTCTTCTCTTAGTTCTTGTTCGCGTTATTTTTTCATTTAAAGTGTTCATGACCTCAATAATTGAACGAAGATAGTAAGTACAGTTGTACTTTCAAATATCAAATTTTATGTCTGCGTTTTTCCATTCAAATTTCATACAAATGTCTGAAATTTTCGATAAAGGGTCTAAAGTGTTTTATTGGGCAGATAACAAACTCCATTCTATCCGTCTGTACGACAATTTGTAAGCCCGATGACTCTCAGACAAAACCACTTAAATCTGAAGTGTGAGTTCTAAGTGAAAATTCAGGGATCAAATTTACGAATGAGTGGATCCGTCCAAGGTCCAAAAATAATCTCTTCTTTCGAATATCTCAAAACATAGAACTCCTACCTAATTTAATTCAAAGAGTCAAGTGTTTAATAACATTCCGAATGTTTATACTTCAAGAGAAACGCGATCAGTGAAGATACGGTGCTGGTGATCGACCGGCTCGAGTTCTCATGTTAATTGAACCTTAAAAGCCTTAAGAACTGAGTCTTCATGCAAAATACGGTGTAATATCGTTTGCGCAATGTCTAATTCCAAAGATCGGCGAGTAATCGACAAATTTTGATTTTCGTCAACACTACAGCTGCAGCATGAATATTATCAGTTGTTCTTGAGCGACGCACATGGTTTCGATTCTTCATATCACTAAATTGCCCCAACAGCTCAAATTTTTCCACCAGTTTTACTATTGCCGACTCAAAATTTTCACCATTTTTGTAGTGAATTTTAACAATTTCAGTGCGTTGTCTTGTTTTCCATTTTCAATTATGGCGTAGTTTTTACTTGTCAAATGTCAAAATATGACAGCTGCCAGATAGCGGGCTGTCATTCAAAATGAAACCTCTTATTGGAAAACCTTTATAACCCTTCTGTTGTCAAAAATCGAGCTTAATGAATTATTCTGTCCGGCTGTAATGAATCTAATGTTACTGAGTATACAAATTTTTGTTACAGGCAAAAAAATTAATTTCTTTGAACCAGGTGCGGTAAATCCCTACTTGACCACATTCGTTATGAATTATCTTGGCAACAAAATCACAAATGCAACCTTCAGCAGTCCGGAGGTCCAGAAACTCCTCAAATCTGGGGAGAAATTCGATGCTGTGATAATGGATCAATTCATTGATGATAGCTTCTCATACTTTGCGCATCACTTCGATGCAGCCCACATTCTTGTGTCTACTTCTATAGCTAACTCTTGGGTAAATCCTTTGGTGGCTAACCCTGCTCCACCGTCTGTTAACCCAGAGGTATTACTGGAATTTTCCTCGTCGATGACTTTCTTCCAGAGATTGGAGAATACCGTGTTCTATATCTTCAACGAATTGAACAGACAACTCTACTTTTTCCCCAAACAGAACGAAATTCTTAAGCAACACTTTCCCAAGGCAAGACCTTTGTATGATTACATCTACAAGGTCTCCCTTGTTCTCATGAACGCTCACGAGAGTTTCAATGATCCTCTGGCTCTTGTACCGGTCATGAAAAACGTGGGTGGAATGCATGTATCTCCATCAGGAAAACTACCAAGTGATCTCCAGAAATTCATGGACGATGCTAAAAATGGAGTGGTCTACTTCAGCATGGGTTCAAATTTGAAAAGTAAAGATTTGCCATTGAAAGTCAGGGAATCGATACTAAGAGTTTTCAGTAAATTAAAAGTGAAAGTACTATGGAAATGGGAGGATGAAACGCTGCCAGGTCAGCCAAGTAATGTGAAACTTGGCAAATGGTTGCCACAACAGGAGGTACTCGGTAAGTGAAAAAATGTTTGTGACAATTTATCTTCATATATTTTTCAATATGAATGGAAAAATAATTCTCTTCTACTTCCTTCTTCATTATAGGCATTTTTGCCTGTTCCTTCTTCGTAACTTGTCCGGTGTTCAGCTGGCAGTCAGGTTATCGCTCCACCTTTTTCGCGGTCTTCCTATACTTCTCCTTCCCATTGGAGATTTATCGCGTGCGATTCTGACCACTCTCTCATGATCCATACGGTCTATGTGTGCATTCCACTCGTGCTTTCTCCCCAGGATCCACTCATTCACCTCTTCCACACCGCACATTTTTCTTATGTTGTCACTGCGCTCTCTATCTAATAGCGTTTTTCCAGCCATTTTCCTTAGGACTTTCATTTCACATGTTTCCAACAACCTCCTAGTTGTGTTTGGTCGTGTTTCTACCGTGTACGTCATTATTGGTCTTATGGTAGTTTTGTAGATTCTTGCCTTTGTCTCGGTTCGCAAGTGTTTGTTACTCCATATGGTGTCGTTCATGCATCCAGCTGTTCTCATTGCCTTATTTGCCTGTTGTCTCACCTCAGACTCTACATCCCCAAAACCACAAAGCTCTATTCCCAAGTATCTGGACGTCATCTCTTGCCGTATGATTTGGTCAGCGACGACGAGTTTACATCTGAGAGGATATTTGGATGTAGTCAAACATTTTGTTTTGTGACAGATATAACCATATTCAGGGATTTTGCTATGGAATTGAAGAGATACAGAAGCCTCTGCAGGTCGTCCTCGTTCTCTGCAATCAGCACTGCGTCATCAGCGTAACAAAGAATCGAAATATTTTTATTGCCCATTTTAAACCCCCTGAGACGGCGAACTTTCTTTATCATTTCATCCATGATCAGGTTGAAAAGCAATGGGCTCAAAGAATCACCCTGTCGAATTCCCTTCTCCACTGATATAGGTCTGGTGAGTTCTCCATCGATTTTAGCCTGTATTTTGTTGGAGCTATATATATCTTCAATTACTTTAATTAAGTTGTGCGGTATCTGTCTTTTGCAGAGAAGATGTACGACATCTTGTATTTGAATTCGATCAAATGCTCTCTGAAGATCTACAAAGCACATATATGCGGTATATTCAATAGATTTCTCAACGATCTGTCTCACAACAAATACTGCATCATTACATGATCTCCCTGATCTGAAGCCTTGTTGCTCATCGGACAGGGAAATAATATTATTGATCTTATTGGTGATTATTTTAGTTATTAATTTTAATGTTGTACTGAGTCGATTTATACCCCTGTAGTTCTCTGGTTTTTTCTTGTCTCCCTTTTTAAACATGAGGATGGCCATACTTGTTCGCCATTGGTCCGGTATTCTGTGGTTGTAGAAGATGGCCTTAGTCAGCAGGGTCAACTGTTTAACCAGATGCTGCCCCCCATACTTGAGCAATTAATTTGGGATACCATCTAGTCCGGGGCTTTTTCTATTCCTCAGCTGTCGGAGTGCCAATTCTACGTCTCATGCTCTACTTCTATATTGTCACTGGTAACTATTGCTGGTGTGTTGTTGCGTTCGATGGTATCTTCTTCTTTTTTATAGAGTGTTTCCAGATATTCGGTCCAGGTCTCCTTTGATATGTGCTTAGGCTCAATTAATTCATTTATTTCCTTTCTCTGGGATCTTATCAATCGCCACATCTGTTTTTGCAGTCACTCTCCATTCAGTCACTCTCCATTCTTTTGAAGAACCTTTCCCAGTAGCTGGTTTTAGCTGATCTTATGATCGAATTTGTATCGTTACGGATTGTTTTGTACTGTTCATATGATTCTGGAGTTCTCTGTGCTCGATATTTCAGATACACTTGCTTTTTTTTCACTGCACTTCTTTTTTATTTCGTTGGTAAACCAGGGGGTTCGATTAATACCCTTGTCCATATTTATCATGCGTATGCCAAGTACCTCATTCGCAGCTTCTTCAATGTTGGTCTTCAACTTTTGCCAGCAAACATCGACATCGTCTCTCGAATCTATTGGGTTTGTTTCTATTTTTTCCTGTAGTCTTCGCTGGTATAAATCTTTTGTTGAGTCGTGCCATAGGGATTCTACGTTCAGTTTTTGTTCTTTTTTGTTTGTTTTGTTGTTTCTTTTTAGGGGTAATTTTAGTTTAATTTTTCCCATCAGTAGCCTGTGATCACCATTGACATTAGCTGAATTTAAAGTTCTGACGTCTCGTACCTGAGCAGGATGTATATGCCTGTTGCTCAATATATAGTCAATGGTCGATCTTTGCCCTCTTGAATTTTCGAACGTGTACTTATGCTGGGCTTTATGATCAAAGAAGGTGTTGTTTATTCTCAACTCGCTCAATGCGCATAAATTCATCAGGAGTTCTCCATTACTATTAATCGCGTCCTCATTAAATCGCTGTTTTATTCCTGGTATGATTTCACTTCCGATGCGCGCATTGAAGTCTCCAAGAATGATCATTATTTCATTTGTAGGTTGACGTTCTATAGTTTCTTGCAGTTGATCGTAAAAAAGTTCTCTCTCCTTTTTGGGTTTATTGTCCTCTGGTGCATACACTGATATTATATTCATTCTCTTTTGGTTTTCCACGTGTATTGTGACAACAATTATACGGGATGATATGTACTGACATCGGTCCATATTCAGTTTGTGCTTATTATGTACTAACAAAGCTACGCCTTCCTTAGCTCTCTCATGTCTATCAACACCGCTGTACACCAATATGTAGTCTTGATATTGTATCTGTTCTTTCCCTTTCTTTTTTGTTTCCTGCAAGGCGCAAATGTCAGTGTTGTGATCTTTCAGTTCCTGAAGTGTTTCCTGCTCCCTTCCGTTGATTGATTTGATATTCCAAGTGGCAAACCGCATAACATCTCGATTTTTCCATCTCTTCATCCTTTTCCGCGCAAGTGTCGTTACCATTGTATCAGTCCTTTTCCGAGGCAAGTTTCCGGTTCTGTGAGCATTACTATTTTTTTTACCTCCGGTAGGGTGCTAATCTTGCCTTCGAACCCTCCTCCCTTATCCGGGCTTGGGACCGGCAACATAGCCACTGAACTACTCAATCCATCCAGCGACTATGCAGGCGGAGTTAAATAATTCTCCTTCCTGAAATTTCAATTTTATTTGAGTTCTGTATTCTGAAATATTTTCCGCATAACCTTCTTTCGGACGTTTCTTTGTTAGATAGATGGTTTACCATGCTTCTATAAACCTCTCCCTCCCAAATCTGATGGTTTCCCTAGGCGAATTGTTGGCGTAATTTGTAGCCCCACTTGTACAAACACAAAGGGTTAGTCAAGAATGTGGTCGATGTTTTCAATTTCGTCTATGAAGGGAATGCGCTCCTTTTTGGACATTTGACGAACGGATTTACGGTTGATACCGGTCTCACGGTCTATTTTCCTCATGGAGACCCTCGGATTTCGATTGACGCGCTTCTTGACGACGTTGCGATTGCTTGGCGTATTGACAGGGAGTTTTCTGCATCTTCCTGGAGGACGACTATCATGGCCAAGCTCCTGGAAACGGAAAATTGTATTGGACACGGTTTGTCGAGGCACATTGAGCAAACGAACAATTTCGCACCTTGACCTTGACGAAACAGCTCCAAAATTGCACTACGTTTGTTTGACATTCCAACAATCTGCAAAATAAAGTAATATAAAACTGAAAAGTCACTTATTAGTACAAGAAAGTGTAGATAATCTAATAGGATAAAAAATTATTTGGCTGCGCTAAAATACTTTTATTCCAGAACACAGTAAAATTTGTCCGAAGTTTTCCTTGTCTTTTCAAGTTTAAAAATTCCTACTCCGCAATTTTCGAAAGTTTCAGTTCCTTATCGAACCACACGTGTCGATTCAGTTAACGTCAGCGTTCGCCCACTCAAAAGAATAAACTTTCCGTTCAGTAACTCATTCTGAAGGAATGTATTTACATTTTGCACAATCAGTTTGAGCTATCCCGTGTTTTACAGAGTACTCTAAATGATCCGCTAACCTTTTCATCGTGATCGTCTAGTGGCGGGCGAATAGGACGTTACGTTGTGTAGACAACCCAAAGAGCAAGGAAACAGTGACGAGAGGTTCAAATATTCAAAATACAGTAATACCAGTATAAAATATTTCAAATAAACTATTATTATTATTAGTAATGTTAAAAAGCAACAACCCTCAAGGAATGGAAACAACAATTATCAGCCTGTGGTTAAATGTTCTTTACGCAGTGATTTGCAAAGCTCCACAGTGAATCTAAAAGCGCCCCGGGTCTAAATGGCTTATTACTACATCTCATTAGGTCGGTAACTAGCTCAAATCAGATATCATTCTTATGCAGGGGAAGGGGTTAGAAGGATACAGTCAGCATGCGCACCTTCAACTACACTTTCGGTAACCAGTGCTGAACCTTCCATTACAAGGGGTAAGTTTAAATGGACAGTAAGGTAAGGATAACTGTGGTGTGTCCAGGAGATCTCCTTGCAGAGGAGATCTAACATAATTCGACCAGAGAAGTTACTATCAAATGGACTGTATCTGGCCTTCTCAGGGTGACAAAGGCCCAGGAAGGCTCAGATATTACTGAAGAACGAACCGGAAACTACCTGAAGGGTCACGCAAACTAATCCCTGGGGATATCACAATACCCCGGATCAATGATCTAGCAATCACTCACACATTCTCACAGTAACGTTGGATATCCGGAGCTATTTACTATCTCTATATGATATGTCGTCCTCTACCAGGACTACTCTTTACCCTAAAGAACGCCACTGGTTCACAAAGAATACAATCTCTTAAAGTAAGCGGACACGTGCATATGGAAAATATGTAACACAAACTGACTAGGACATTTAAATAGATACAGTACCCCATGACCTAGGCGTATTAATGAGCGTTACAATAAGAACAAATAAGGAAATAGGTATCCGGGGATCACACAAGAGTACATGCAAATCAGTTACATATCAAGCACTGCAATTAGTAAGAACAGATAATAAAAAATCCCTATTAGCAAGTATTACGGTGATAAAGAATCACTATTTACAAATACAGCAAAAAGCGACCAGGCACCGAAAGAAAGTATGCAATACAAACAGATAACTTGTGAGGGTCGTGCCGCTTTAGTTATATACAAAGGCAATTCATTTTAGTTCAAACATTCCGGTCGGATTAAATAACACCGGAGCAAAAGTACAAGAACGAAAAGAGATAAATGGAAGTACATTGAACGAGCGTGCAATCATGAATTTCACATTAACACTAAGGTGGTATTCAAAAATGTAAAGCATGAAAGTAATCGGAAGCATTTAAAAGAAGTTTACTTACTAAAAGTTACCAAGGGGGAATGTTATAAGTACTATTATCTCGAGTATGTTACTAAGTTGCTCAGGAGGTTTATTTCCAAGAACCTTCCTCTTGGGCGCTTCCAAATACAATGAAAATGCTATAAGGACATTGTTCTTTGTTATTGTCACCAATCACGTGTCAAGTTACAGTGCCACAGAGTATTTGACACATAAAATAACGCGGGTAAATACAATGACGTAAAGGTGGAATTTATATAATCTATGAGGGACTCTGTGACTCGTATGATCCTCAGAGGATACGGATCTCTTCAAGCTCTTGTTAATTTTTTTAATCTGTAGCTTATTATTACAATATATAGGCCAGAATAAAAGAATTTACTTTCATGAAGCCGTTCGTTCGTGCGTGCCTCGAAATCGAATTCTTAAGTTTAACATCAACTGGTCTGGAGATTAGAATAAACAAATTAATTCAGGAGCATTGAAACTCGCTATTGTCCACTGAATTAATCCTTGAATTATTACAACCCTTTAATGAATTCTTTATTTTCTTGGTTTACCACATACTGAACAGAACTAAACTAGAAACACCTTTTCTGCTCTTTTCCAGTACTAAAAGTGAAGTTTTATAGATTTAGACGCTCCCGGGCTTATAGCAAATGGTCTTTAATAGCCTCAATAACTAGATGTAAATTCTTATTCATTTGTACTAGCTGGATAGGTAAACCTGAGCAGATTTCCACCACCAGAGTTATAATAGGTCTACCCAAACGCATGGATACTTAATACTAAACTTTGGGTACTTGTTTTTCAATAAGGAGTGCCACTTTATGTAAATGAACTTCCCTTGTGGTTATTAATTATCCTTAGTACAAGCAACTCAGGCGATAATCTATCTCTTTCATTAATCGGTATTTATACACTATCTCCTAAAGAAATATTTAGTTCTTTTCCCTACAAATACATACCTTATTTACTCTCTTATTTTCCCTCTAGTAGTACTTCACTGCAATAAGCTACTGGTATAGAATTTGAGAGAGATTTGCCTGTCACGTTTTCCTTTCGCACAAAATCTCGGTGTTTCTACCCTTATTATATTTTTCGAAGAAATTTTTTCCACAAAAAGTTGGCACCAATGTTTGTGAGAGTGATTTTTTCTAATGAAGAGAAAATTATATGTTTGGTAGTTTTGAATTGTTTGGATGCTCGTCAGTGAAGATATTTGACAGGAAAATTAATTTAAAGTTCAATTTGATATAGGTTGCTAATAAAATCTACTTCCAGCACATCCAAATTTAAAACTTTTCATCACACATGGGGGTTTATTGAGCACCATAGAAGCTGTGTACCATGGCATTCCCCTTCTTGCTCTTCCTGTTTATGGCGATCAGAGATTGAATGCTGCTACAGCAGCAAATATGGAATATGCCATTAATATTCCTTTTCTAGATTTCGAGGAAGCCAGATTTGAAACAGCGTTGAACGAACTTCTAGAAAACCCAAAGTAAGTTCTTCAAAGTTTAAAGATTTTGTTTACCATCTTTATGTTTGTCCATAAAGTGATAGCAGTTTAATGATAATAAAAATGTATTATCACTTGTGTCGATCGATGACATAAGCAGTATTTCTATGCTTATCAACGACAATAAATACTTGGTAGTCTCAATAGGCTTCACTGATATTTGCACCATTTTGCACAAATTTTCAGCTAAATCTAATGAATTGTTCTCAGAAATATATTGCACCAAAAGCGATAAGATTTCACATTGTTCATTCTACTCAATTTAATGTAATGAAATAAGAAATTACTTTGTTTTCTATCACTTTTAATTATAACTGATATACAGGACTCGAGTTTCGTAGTGTTTACTACATTTTCAAACTGAATGAACAAATTAGATCTCAACTATTATATATGCTGATTGTAGGCTTCGGCAGAGCTTCGAAGAGAGGGGTTTTCCAAAGTTCCGTCTGTTCGTTTAGTAGTTTTATTAGTGGTACGTGCCTCTTATATTTTTCAATTTCTATGGATTCCAGGATGTCAAGTTTTTTCCCTTTCGCTTCCACGTGCAAGATAACAAGGTTGTTCAATTCTGGGAACGTGTGATCTGTAGTGAAGAAATGGTTCGCAAAATTGGAATTATTCTTCCGGTTCCTAAAAGCAGATTGATGCTCTTTGTACCTTTTATGGAAAGGTCGGCCCGTTTGTCCTATATACACACTATTACACTGTTGACAACTTAATTCTCTCTCTTTGTCTTTCGGATTAAAAAAGAGATTAGAAATTTTATGGGAGGGTGTGAAAGCTGTTACTATGTTAATTTTTGACAAAATTCGAGCTATTTTTTGTGAAATTGGTCCAAAATATGTTAGTTTTATGAATTCATTGTTATTATGATCTGATTTGGAGATGGGGTAAATTTGTTTACGAATTAGTTGCTTTTGTTTATGATGGAATTTATAGTTTTGGTTTCGAACTGATTTTTTGTGGCTATTTGTCTGATTGTATTCAATTCCCTCTTTAACGTAATATTATCTAAAGGAATTGAAAATGCTCTATGTACCATTGATCTATAAGCAGCTAGTTTATGATTGATCGGATGGTTTGAAAAATTTGGTATTGTTGTATCAGTTGATGTGGGTTTTCTATATATATATATATATATATATAACTTACTACTATACCATACAGACTCACAGAATAAAAAAGAAAAATCAATAGTAAAATCAATTCAAAACAAAATTCGAAATGATAATTTGATAATGACTAAAGCCGACAAAGGAAACTCTATTGTTACTCTATCCAAAGAAGATTATGACCAGAAAATAAACAATTGTTTAGAGAAAGAATCGCCCATACAACTCAAAAACCACCGCAAGAATTCAACTAAAACTAAAGACAATGCTCAAAGATGTTCAAATTATTTTATCAGACTATGATAAATTCAAACTTATTAATATGAATCCTACACCTCCCAAACTATATGGCCTTATTAAAATTCATAAAGATAATTGTCCAATACGCCCTGTGGTATCATATATTAATAGCCACCTTGCGAAACTAGCCTCTAAATTAAACCAAATTTTTAAAGAAACAACACAATTCAACTCACCCTATTCAATAAAAAATTCAATCGAGCTCACAAAAAAACTAAAAAATGTTATCCTTCCAGTAAATAGTATTCTAGTGTCGTTTGATGTAGTTCATATGTTCCCGAATATACCAAATATAGAATGCATGAATATAATCGAAAATATCCTAATAAAAAATAACATCAATCCTGTGATAAAAAACGACATTTTCACCCTTTTCGAACTTTTCGTGGAAGAAAATTACTTTTAATACAATAGTAAATTCTGCAAACAGAAAGATGGACTTGCCATGGGTTCACCTCTCAGCCCATTACTCGCTGAAATCTTTATGTTCTGTTTTGAAAGAAAAATTCTAAAATCCACACATGCAAAGCATATTACTTTTTGGTACAGGTATGGAGACGATATATTGGCTTCCTTCTGCGGAACACATTCAGAATTAAATGAAACATTAGAATATCTTAATAGTTTGCACAATAAGGTCAAATTCACCATGGAAACACAATTTGATAATAAAATAAATTTTCTGGACATAACTTTAATTAACAGTAATAATGAAATTTCCTTTGATATATATAGAAATCCACATCAACTGATACAACAATACCAAATTTTTCAAACCATCCGATCAATCATAAACTAGCTGCTTATAGATCCATGGTACATAGAGCATTTTCAATTCCTTTAGATAATATTACATTAAAGAGGGAATTGAATACAATCCGACAAATAGCCACAAAAAATCAGTTCGAAACCAAAACTATAAATTCCATCATAAACAAAGAACAAAAGCAACTAATTCGTAAACAAATTTACCCCATCTCCAAATCAGATCATAATAACAATAAATTCATAAAGCTAACAAATTTTGGACCAATTTCACGAAAAATAGCTCAAATTTTGTCAAAAATTAACATAGTAACAGCTTTCACACCCACCCATAAAATTTCTAATCTCTTTTTTAATCCGAAAGACAAAGAGAACCGACTGAATAATTCTGGAGTCTATAAATTAAGTTATCAAGAGTGTAATAGTGTGTATATAGGACAAACGGGCCGACCTTTCCATAAAAGGTACAAAGAGCATCAATCTGCTTTTAGGAACCGGAAGAATAATTCCAACTTTGCTAACCATTTCTTCAATACAGATCACACGTTCCCAGAATTGAACAACCTTGTTATCTTGCACGTGGAAGCGAAAGGGAAAAAACTTGACATCCTGGAATCCATAGAAATTGAAAAATATAAGAGGCACGTACCAATAATAAAACTACTTAACGAACAGACGGAACTTTGGAAAACCCCTCTCTTCGAAGCTCTGCCGAAGCTTACAATCAGCATATATAATAGTTGAGATCTAATTTGTTCATTCAGTTTGAAAATGTAGTAAACACTTCGAAACTCGAGTCCTGTATATCAGTTATAATTAAAAGTGATAGAAAACAAAGTAATTTCTTATTTCATTCCATTAAAATGAACTATCACAAAGTAACGGACTGCTCCATCCAATACACTACTCAATTTAGTTCTCAGAAAGAAATAAACTGATAAGCAAACAAAATCTTCGTTTTCTAGAAATGGTAGGATTACTTACATAAATTTTAATAATATAAAGTCTATAATAATATAAAAATATTTCAGTGAACCCAAAAAGATTCACAGGAACTGAAATCATGCACAACAAGATATTTTCAAGAAAATACGCTCAAGTTCACAATAAAATAAACTGGTGGACAAAGCCATTTGTAAAACCTACTACCCAATTGTATGCTTATTTTTCGTTTTTCTAGGTACAAACGAAATGCCGCTGAAAGATCCAAACTCTTTCACGACCGTCCCATGAAGCCCATGGACGAAGCTGTGTACTGGGTTGAATACGTTATAAGGCATCGTGGTGCTGAACATCTGCGAGTAGCAGCCTTGAAACTTAGCTGGTATCAATATATGCTACTAGATGTTGTTATATTCTTCCTGGCTGTTTTTCTTATTATTGTGTTCACTCTAAAAATGATTCTCAGGAAACTTTGCTCCAGAAAAAGTGAGGATATTAGTAAAAAAGATAAAGTTAAATCTAAAATAAGTTAATTGTTATATATTGTTGGTAATATTTTTTATATCAATTACTTATTGATTTATATTAAATATTTTTTGTTATTTTAATACTTTTTATATTAGAGAACCTTTGGCCCTTGGTTCATGTATCCTACGTAAATTACTCAATATATTTGTTATTGTTGTAATTTATGGCGAGCGAGCGTCTGTCCACCCTACCACTGCGTCCGCACGGACTATTGTGGTTCACCCATAGACTTATTATTAATACCTCTATGGGTTCACCCCTAATATATCTCTCTGACGAGATGCAGTTTTTGGATAAAACTGATCATCTTGTTCAGGGGTAATTTTTTCAGTTCGCAGTGGTCTGTAAAAGTCTGACCAAAGACATCGAATCTGATGCTATTCACCGCTGGGCACTCTGAGACGATGTGCATGGCTGTTTCAGTGTCCTCAAGACATAGTCTCCATTCATCGTCTTCAGCCAGACTGATTTTGTGCAAATGCGCTTTCAGTGACCTGTCGTAATTCCGACAAGTGTTCTTAGTTTGGGCCTATCCAGACCTAGTGCTAGGTTCGCCATCTTTTTGTTCGAAGCTGTTTCAAGGAACACCTTCGAATGTTTCTAGCCAGAATGGATCTGCCAAAAAGACTCTAGCCTTGAGTTCATTCTTTTTGCTATCGCCTCGTTAGCCACGTCATGTGGTGTTCCCAGGAATGGTTCCGGTCCTACCAGAGGCAGCGCATCTCCAGCAAACGCCAGCCGATCTGCCTCCTCATTACCCAAATAGTTTGAGTGGCTCGGTATCCAAACCAGAGTGACTCCGTTATAGATAGCGGGCCTGTTTAAAGCCGTGCGGCAACTCCAGACTCTTCTTGAGCTGGATTCCAAAGCTTTTAGTACTGACTGACTATCAGTAAATATTGTCAGTCTCAATGGCAAATAATTCTACCTGGAATATGGTTGCGTTTTGGCCGAGACTCAATGAGATGTTAATTCTCGGTTTGCTCCCATAGACGCCCGTTCCGTTCGTCGTTCGCGAGCCGTCTGTGAACAAGCCAAGTTCGGTCCTCAATAGAACCTCAGCCTGCTGTAATTTTTTTCAGTTCGCTGTGGGCTATAAAAGCCTGGCCAGAGACCTCGAATCTGATGCGACTCACCGCTGGGCACTCTGAGACGATGTGCATGGCTGTTTCAGTGTACTCAAGACACAGCCTGCATTCATTGTCTTCAGCCAGACCGATTTTGTGCAAATGTGCTTTCAGTCTGCAGTGACCTGTCATAACTCCGACAAGTGTTCTTAGTTTGGCCCTATCCAGACCCAGCGCTAGGTTCGTCATCTTTTTGTTCGAAGCTGTTCCAAGGAACAACTTCGAATGTTTCAGGCCAGAATGGCTCCGCCAGAAAGACTCTAGCCTTGACTTATTCTGCCTGTTATCGCCTCGTTAGCCACGTCATGTGGTATTCCCAGGAATGGTTCCGGTCCTACCAGAGGCAGCGCAGCTCCAGCAAATGCCAGCCGATCTGCCTCCTCGTTACCCAAATAGTTTGAGTGGCTCGATATCCAAACCAGAGTGACTCCGTTATACATACCGAGCCTGTTTAAAGCCGTGCGGCAACTCCAGACTGTTTTGGATGTAAAACAGCTGGATTCCAAAGCTTTTAGTACTGACTGACTATCAGTAAATATTTTGATTTTACTGAGGTGGATTTGCCGTTTTATCAGCAGTTCCGCCGCGGTCTCAATTTCTGCCTGGAGTATGGTTGCGTTTTGACCGAGACTCAATGAGATGTTAATTCTCGGTTTGCTCCCATAGACTCCCGCTCCTGTTCCGTTCGTCGTTCGCGAGCCGTCTGTGAACAAGGCAAGGTCGGTTCTCAATAGAACTTCAGCATGCTGGGTCCATTCGTCCCGGTTGGGGACGATTACATTGAAATTCCGTTCCTGGCTCGTGATTTTTGACATTAGATCCGAGGGCATCGATAGGATAGGATACTTAAAAGCTCGTCCAGCAGTCCTGAGCCTCCCATCACTATTGTCTCTGACCTGTCAATCGCCAGTTGATATAGTTTTATGTGGTCCGTTCCGCCTCCCTCTGCACATGTAAGTGCAGGGGTGGTAGATTTAGTAGGACCTCCATGGCTGCCGCGGGGGTGGTGCGAAACGCACCTGTAATTGCAAGGCAAGCCTGTCTCTGTAGTCGGGTGAGCTAATATTGGCCAACCGTTTGTTGGCCTTCCTTCCACCACGCTGCAGCGACATAAATTACCCGTGGTCTAATTACCATAATGTATAGCCAGTACATCTGCCTGGGCTTTAGGTCCCAGGTTTTACCACAGATCCGCCTGCATGTCCAGGTAAACCCATTCTGGCTTTATGACACACTTTATCTAGGTGTGCATTCCGACCGAGAGTTTTGTCCAGGACTATTCCCAGGTATTTTACCTCAAATGATAATTGTATTGTTTCACCACGGATAGTCGGCGGTTCCAAACCATTCAACTTCCGGTTTTTAGTGAATGGTACTATAACAAACGTCGACTCCCCAGAGCAAAATGATCGCTAGCAGGTCATCAACGTGAAGGGTCCACAGTAAGGGTGAGAGAATAACTCGAAGACCTCATCCTGGTACGAGGTCGTTATCATTCTGCCGGCAAGCATTGCCTGTATCCATCTACAAATTAGCGGGTCGATTCCTCTCACCGGCAGCGTATTGTTGAAAACACCTTCAATGTCCAGAAACGCTGCTAGTGCTAGTTTAATTTTCCGATCAGATTGTGTAATGCAAGTTCTGCCGATTTGCCGGCCTGGCAGGCGTATTGATGAGGGCTAGGGGAACTGTCAATTAGCACCTTCCCCATGATGTGGACATCAATCACCTTTTCCAGACTGTTCAGCAGGAACGATGTTAAAGTTATTGGTCTGAACGATGAGGGTTCTGGTTGTCCCACCTTTGGTATATAGACCACTTTAGTTAGTGTACAGTAGGGATAACCCCTCAAAGCACTTGTTCTAAATAATTTTAGCAGATGCGGAATCAACACATCCATGCCCTTTTGAAGTAGGACTGGAAAGATTCCGTCTACCTCCGGTGTTTTGAAAGGTTTAAAAGACCTTGTGACCGCTTGTGCAGTGACTATGTTTTTGGATATTCGTCAGTTGCCCTTCCCAGGCCAGATTGAATGGTCAGGGTTGGATCTGGCGTTGATTGAAAGAAGAGGTGCAGACTATTCAATTTGGATTCAGTTGTGGAATAACTATAATTAATCAAAAATAATCATTAAATTTAGATTTTTTCTCATTTTTCCTATTTTGCCTCATTCTGCATAAAACAAAGAGTAACAAACAAAGATTTTCTATCAAACATATTGCAATTGAAATAGAGAAAAATATTAATCTCATTTTCAGAACATAGATTGTTTATTTCTTGAGAAACCTAGGGAGGCCAAGACTTTTGACTATGTGTGTATACCGTATCCAACACTAACAAATCCTTCTGACAGCAAAATTATCATGCAATATTTCATGTACGCAAGTGTAACTAATACCAAAATATGCCTCAATCTCACCGTCACATGACGATCTTACAATATCATTTCACGCAAAGCATTGATGTTTTCTGACACATCCGACGATTTTGGACGACCTTCACGAAATTTGTCCTTTGGTAAAGTACAACCGCGATTGAATTTGGAAAACCAACGAAGCATAGTTACTTGAGACAGTGCCTCATTACTAAAAGTTGAAGCAAGTTGATGGGCACACTGTTATTAGTTTAATTCACGTTACGAGTCATAAAAAATGTTCATGAATACTACTCTGTCAAGAAAGTACCGGGAATTTTCAATTAAAATAACATTTTTACATTTAATCGTCAAAATTTATCGGGTCGCCTTCAAAATAGGCTCCATTTGCTCCAATACATCTATGCCAACGGCACTTCCAATTATCGAAACATTTTTTATAGGCGCTTTCCGGGATGGACTTTAGCTCTCGCGCCGAATTTTGTTTTATGGCTTCAATCGACTCAAAACGGGCGCCACGAAGGGGCAATTTTAGTTTTGGGAAGAGGAAAAAGTCGCAGGGAGCCAAATCTGGCGAATACGGTGGTTGCTGAAGCACGTTTGTTGAGTTTTTGGCGAGAAAGTCGGTCACAATCGTAGCTCGGTGAGAAGGCGCATTATCGTCATGCAAAATCCATGAGTTGTTCGCCCACAAATTTGGCCGCTTCTTACGGATACGCTCACGCAAACGTTTCATAAAGCCTAGGTAATACTCCTTGTTTACCGTCTGACCCTCTGGAACGAATTCGTAGTGCACCACGCCATGGATATCGAAGAAAACAATGAGCATCACCTTCATTTTCGAGCGGCTTTGGCGTGGTTTTTTCGGTTTCGGCTCATTTTTTGCCACCCATTCCGATGATTGCTGGCTTGTTTGCATATCGTACTCGTAGACCCAGGTCTCATCACCAGTTATAATGCGTTCCATGAATGTAGAATCGGAATTACAGCGATCCAGCATGTCTGAAGCAACCTGTTCGCGATGACGTTTTTGAAGAAAATTCAGGTCTTTCGGTACGAGTCCTGCGGCCACCTTTCTCATGCCCAAAATATCAATCAAAATCGTACGTGCGGACTCGTGGGATATCTTAAGATCATGTGCTATCTCTCTCAAGCTGGTACGACGGTTTTCCAGCACCCTTTCCTTAATTTTATCGACGTTATCTTCGATCGAAGCCGTCGATGGGCGACCACTTCACGACCGTCCTTGAAGGCTCTGTACCACTGATATGCACGAGTTTTCGATAGAGCATTATCACCAAAGGCCTTTTGCAACATTTTCAATGCATCGACACACGAAAATTCATCTGCAACACAAAACTTTAAACAAATTCTTTGCTCAACGTAATCACCCATAGTAAAAATCGGCACGCACTCTGACATCGACTGACTTAATCAGCTGTTGCAAACACACTAGTTGACAGATCCCGCTCAAGCTTGGCATAGTAATTAAGGACAGTGGTACCAACCTAGGAAAAAAAATTTTTACCTGCCTCATTGCCCCGCCAGATTTAAATCGATAATTCCCGGTACTTTCTGGATAGAATGTATATTCCATTTATTGCCCATGATGAATTTTTCAAGTACCTGTCAAAATTTACTATGACAATGTCAAATTTGACATATTCACATTAATGTTGTCATATCTCAAAACTTAAAAAGCAATCCTCGTACTAAAGACAGAGATGAAATAAATTTACATCGATTGTCCAAAATTTTGGAGAATATATTTCTACTTACATTTTTTGTACTAGTTAAACTATAGATCGAATTTCAATGATAAATAAAACTATATTCAAAATTCATTGGGATTTCTTTCAACATACTCTAAATATATATATACAAAAGCAAACAATACGATAAACAATAATATTAACATTATATACAATTCGTCCCCCAGAGGAGGATATTTACATTATTTCTTTTTCTTCATTCGAAGACTCTTGTCTCTGTTCAGAAGACTCACGTTCTACAGTAAAATTTTCATCACAGTTTTTCTTTGTCTCTATTAAATTGCTGGAAATCGTATCGTCCACGATAACATTTGTTGAACTACTAACCAGACTTCTCTCTAAATCACAATTTTCCTTTTCTTCTTCTATTTCCATCACAGTGTCAACATTGTCCCCCGCCTTTTGGTTACAAGATTTTTTCTCTAAAACGTCCGATGAAGAATCGCAAGTGGAAATCACTTCAACAGTATTCTTCTCGTCAGTTTCCAGTAAATTTTTCCCTATCTGGTTATTTGCTTCAAGGTTTTCTTCTAAAGAAGCGCAGTACCTGTTCAGAATTCCGCTATAGATGTAGTCTACAGAATCGGAATTCTGAGATTCGCTCTTCATATTTGGAGTTACATTGAAAGGTGTTGAATCCACTCTCTCACTCGGGAACATTGTACTCTTTGTAAAAAGCTGTATAGGTCGCCTAAATCCTTTTATGGGGCACTGGGGGTAGCCTAGTATCTCACTCTTGGCAAAGCCCACAGCAGGTGATAGAAGATACTCAGTAAATTTATTTGGAAAAAATTCTATCGAATTGTAGTTCCTAAATATCGTTTCCTGAAAAAGAGAATTAGGTTAATTACATAAATTTTCAATAGGCCTTTCGTTAAAAAGGTAAAGAATTCACAAGAAAAAATTTACACATGCTCAAAATCTAAGAATATTGGTCGACCAACAAAGCAAACCGATCCATCACATGCAACGTATTGCCTCAACGGCACCATACAGAACCGTGATTGCTTGATCGCTGGAGACAAAAATGGGTCCTATATGATAATTCAAAACGCAAAAGTTATCAAGTATTATCCTGATCCTGATACTCCTAGATCTTCTGTGAAGATCCCTCAGAAGCTTTTTCTGTTTGTGAGAGTTAGGAGTTGTGTTCTGGGTAGGCTTTGTTACGGCGATCTTGCGCCACTTTGGGTCACATTTTCGACCCAATAGTGAAATGAAACTAGAAAATTTCTGTCCCATCTGAACAGGATACGAACCCGCGACCTTCCGGCTAAGAGCCCTATGCTCTACCACTGGAGCTGTCGGCATTGAAAATTTGCATACTAAATGGCAAATGTTTGTCGATAAGGAAGGCGATTACATTATCGATTAAAAATAAAAACTTGTTAATAAGTTATTCGTTTGAATTTAATTTAAGGAAGCGACATTTTTCAGGTCTCCCTACTATAAATACTTCAAAATTAACATTTCACAGGAAGAGTCTTTTAAATGTACATTAAAACGAACCACAGATTCCTCTCGTGAATTAAATTGGACGGAGTAGCCCGTTTCTTTATAACAGTTCATCTTAAAAATGGAAATAATAAGAAATTACTTCGTTTTTAATCAATGAAGATACCCGAATTTGGTAGTTTTACTATATGTTCAAATCAACATATAGCATAGGGTGGGTCAAAAAAATCGAATAATTTATTTTTGACTTTATACTACTTAAATAGGTTCGTGGGCACCTAAAAAGAATTCTCTCCAAGTATGAGCTCTTAATTATAACGGGAAGGTCCTCCGCTTTGCGGGTTTCTATTTTTTTCGAATAATAAATAAAAAAAATTATATCTCGCTTCCAACTGCTTGGAAAAATATTCCGTGGCATAGACTTTGTAAGAAATTGAATGCTTTACAAAAAAGGTCTCTTATGATTTTTTCAAAAACTCAACCGATTAAAAGATATTCATAGTTGAAGTTTGGCTATTTTAAGAAAAATATTCGTTTTTGTTATAAATTTTATAAGTCGATGAAAAAAAATTATTTCGAATTGCGGAACTCATGATTTTGTAGGAAATTTACTGCTCTACAAAAATGGTCTCTTATGATTTTTCGATTAAGTGAAGCCGTTACGAGATATCCAACGTCAAACATTAACGGATATCAATATTTCCAGTTTTTGATCAATAATTCGATAAATTTCAATTGAAATTATTAGTTTCAGGAAAATTTACATAAATTTAAATTTCTATCATAAAAGTCACTCCTTCAGGAGTTATTTGTTCAAAAATTCATTAAGAAGTTTTTGTTCTAATGATATTTTTTGTAAGCTTTATTTGTAATAATTTAAAATGTCATTTGGATTGGCATTTCATATTATTACGGTTGTATGTATTTTCAAATTTTATTCTACCAATTATACATAAATTTTTTTGTGAGAGAGGCTTTTTGTTCTGAATTACATTACTTCTTCTGTTGGTACTGTAAAGCTAACGCCACCTATGTTTTTTTTCTTAACTATCTTCGTTGTCTAATCGTTTATCACTACATTTTCAGTGCTCCAAAAACTTTCAATACTTTTCATATTAAATTTGACAAAGAAATGTGTCATTCACTTTAAATTAAACTAATCATTGGCTATATGTCGAAAAAAATGCTTTATTAAATGTTTTAATGCAATCAAACAAGCTCAAGACTGAAAACAATATTAAAAAAATTGTTTATGACATTTCTTTATCCATCGAAACTTAAATTTATGTAAATTTTCCTGAAACTAATAATTCAAATTGAAATTTATCGAATTATTGATCAAAAAATGGAAATATTGATATTCGTTAATGTTTGACGATGGATATCTCGTAACGGCTTCACTTAATCGAAAAATCATAAGACACCATTTTTGTAGAGCAGTAAATTTCCGCAATTCGAAATAATTTTTTTTCATCGACTTATAAAATTTATAACAAAAACGAATATTTTCCTTAAAATAGCCAAACTTCAACTATGAATATCTTTTAATCGGTTGAGTTTTTGAAAAAATCATAAGAGACCTTTTTTGTAAAGCATTCAATTTCTTACAAAGTCTATGCCACGGAATATTTTTCCAAGTAGTTGGAAGCGAGATATAAATTTTTTTATCTGATTATTCGAAAAAAATAGAAACCCGCAAAGCGGAGGACCTTCTCGTTATAATTAAGAGCTCATACTTGGAGAGAATTCTTTTTAGGTGTCTACGAACCTATTTTTCAGAGTATAAAGTCAAAAATAAATTATTCGATTTTTTTGACGCACCCTAATATAGCAAGTTATATTTTAAAGATTTTTATATATTTAAGGATTTCAGCTCATGTTTATTCATTTAGATTGTACACTAAAAGCGTATGAAACTTTATTTTACACAGTTTCTTCTAAAACTTTCAGTACTGGTGATTTATGTAGGCAAATATTTACATTTCACTCTTATTCCAAAGCAAAATTCTGCGAATTGCCATTTTCATAATATTGCGTAAAGATATAAAATTTTTCAGGAATACAAGATTGAATATTATTTACAAAACTAAATATATTAGGAGTACAAATAAGTTTCCGCCGTACAGAACCCAATTTCCTTGTTTATTAATCATTCCTGATGATTTTAAACGATGTGAGACTGCTTGCTGAGTGACTTCTAATGTTAGAGCAAGTTCTTTTTGTGTTTGAGATGAATCTTCCTCCAATAATTCCTCCAATTCTGCATCCTCGTAAATTTTTGGCCTTCCACTGCGATCTTTGTCTTCTACGTCGAAATCACCGTTTTTAAACATTTGAAACCACTCTCGACACGTTCTCTCACTCAAAGCACCCTCACCATATCTTTCTACGAGCAATTGACGCGCCTCAGCAGCAGATTTCTTTAAATTAAACTAATATTTCCCGCAAATGACGCTTACTTGGCTCAAATTTTGACATTTTCAACTTATAAAATTATATTTTACCAATATAAAATCAATGATATTAATAGGTTATGTTGTTCTTGAATGTCCAAACTATTTTATAAGCCGGTTATCATCTGCGAAAAACCGAAACTCCGTGCCGCGCCATCTACAATAAAACGGCGGAAACTTATTTGTACTCCTAATATATTATATATTTACTCTTATACTCTTTTTGAAATACAAGTTAAGTTTTTTAACCCATAAAGCAAGTATTACTTGAAATAATGTCTAGTTCAAATTAGAAGTTGTACTTAATTAGATTATACTCAATTGTTTTAGCCGTTACTATTTGGTAGTTTTCATAATTAAAACAAATTGTAGAAATTACTATGTTTACTCTCAATACAAATATATATTACACATTTTCTTGTGACTAAAAAATTATTTGAGATATTTAAATGGGTACCATCTGTTTAACAACCTTCTTTGTCGATTGCCGACATTCCGATATCTGTTAGAAGGCCCCCCTTTTTTAACCCAGTTTTTTATCACGTTCCGCTTGTAAACCTCTGTACCACTTTAAGGTGTTATCTAGAATCTATTGAAATATTCAAAATATTTATCACTTTTGTTTAAATACCTCTGTACCACTGTTAGGTCTTCAGTTGTCTGATGATGGGATAGTTCATTCCCGGAAACTCGAGTCACAAGTAAATGTGTAATATATATTTTTATTGGTAGTAAAACATAGTAATTTCTACAATTTGTTTTTTAGTTTTAGATTATACTTTAGAATTTTCCTATGGCGTGAAAATAGCTGAACTATTTTCAATATTCCTAGATTTTGAGCATATATATCTAATTTCCTACAAGTATTTGCATTTAAAATCAGAAGACTACAATGATTGATCAAATCAAGCTTAGTAGGTCAAATGAACCACGTTGTGTCAAACTGTTGTCTGTGATCTCTGAAAATTAGGCAAAATTGAGAAATGTCCGGTTTTTTCCCTTTTTCACTAAATACTGTTATCAGGCCCCCACAAAAAAGGTATTTTGATTTAAACAAAGCATGTTTAGCGTTTTCCTCTTCCAAGGTCGGTTGCCATGATACTCATTTCTTTCATTATTTGACAAATAATCTTTAAGCGACTTCCGAATGTTTCAATTATCGATCTTTTTCAACTTGTTCAATGAAAAATTCCACTCACCGTCAACTTTTTCTTCCCCTTGTAACTTGGCCAATTTTGGGGCTCTAAAATCAACCTTCCTCCGGGTTTCAACTGGGCGTACATCCTTCGAAAGGCCTGCTTGAGTCCATTATCGCCCCAGTTAAGATGGATCCATTTTGTGACGCTCAAACAGAGAATTGTGTCGTATTGGGGTTGCTCGATAGCAAGGAGTGCATCGTTGTCCAACACATAGTTGCACTGAAAACAAAAACAAGTATTAGTCAATAAAAAAACTCTTCCGGGATGAACGAACAACAAATTTCATTCGTAAGCTCCACTTACCCTTTTGAATGTGACGTTCTTGGGAAACCCTCTGTTCTTCGAGTAATCTTCAAAGCCTGGAACATCAATCGGTCCGTATAGGATCGGCATTGATATCGGAAAGAACTCACTACTACATCCTCGTACATCCTCGTTTCTTCCATGCACCCGAACTTCGTCAGCCCTTGGCGAATTTACACTTTTAACGTAATGTTTGACGTTTTTTCTCGCTATGCTTATCAGTTTGTCATCTATGTCAATTCCAATAATTGACCTGGCGCCAAAATCTCTAGCTATACAAAGAGTTAGGTGGCCTATGTTACACCCGATATCTAAGATGTCTTTGTCTTGAAAAAGAAACGGGTGATGTGAAAACACTTTTAGACGATGATCGATTTCATTGTTTTGGTTTCTGTAGCCGTAATACCTACAAAAGATGATATTTTTAGCAAATTTGGGGATGGAGAAATAGGCTTGAATGACAAATATATGTATACTTGGACCATTTCACCTTTGCGTTGTTATCATAGCAAACAGTGATCGAAAATACAAAATATAATAATAATAAACACAGTCAATACAAGTTCCTCTTCGAAATTAAATATTTTGAGAGGCTAGAACTGATCGAGAAACTAAAATATATAATAAGTAATGTTCCCTTGGATGGCAAAATCGAAGAAAATATTTCAAACTAACATTTTACTGCTCATAAGAAGAAAATTTCTTACAATTAATGTGACCTTGAACTCAAGATCCATCTACGTTTTTAAATCGTACATAAACGTATGACAAAAATTCTTCATTTTCATGAGATTGTCGGTTTCTCAGTTCTACAATTTGCGAAAAACTACATTTATTTTATTTTCAGATGACAGAACGTTCCGTGATTATAATAGTTTTGCAGTTATTCGTATTTGAAAATTACATACCATAACATAAATAGAGTAAGAAGGAACGGTTTTTTTACTTGATAGAAGGATTATTACAAAATATGAAAATCAAAACAGATTTAATCTGTTGTCTTCTACAATTTTAATTTCAAAAAATGTCTTATAAAGACATTAATTTAATTCTTAAAGTTTCTTCAAAGAATTTTTTGAAATTAAAATTGTAGAAGACAACAGATTAAATCTGTTTTGATTTTCATATTTTGTAATAATCCTTCTATCAAGTAAAAAAACCGTTCCTTCTTATTTTATTTTATATATAATATATAATTATATTAGATTTTTTAAATAAAGAAATTCATTATACAGTGTTGCACGGTTTTAACTGAGGCCAAGTGCCTTATAAGCTTTGTATGATTCTGTGAACGTGGAACATAAGTACCTTGGATTTATAAAGGTGTTTACTTTTATTTTCTATTGAGGGCCGTGTATTCCTAAGATTCACTGAGTAAGTCTATACATTGTTTAGTTGATTTTATTATATTTTTTATATGTAATGTTGAACTGATCTTATCGTAACTTTAATTATTTCTTGAGAATGTGCTACATGTTTTGAGATTTTTTGAAGTAATTTATTTAAATATATTGAATATTTCAAATAAATTAGTTTTTGAGAAGTTCTTGAAATTATGTTTTATATTTTTGAGAAAGGGTTATTTTTCATTCATATGGGATCGGAAAACAACATTTTGTAACAAACAGGGCTTCGTAAGTTTGTCTGAAGAGTTCATTACGCATGCCTGGAACGAAACAAAAAATGTTTGCTTATTTATATTTTAATTTTAATTGACAGTTTGTATTCGTTGGTTTTTCTTAATTCCGTTTGATATTGTATGATGAATTTTGACGTCTATTAAATATGAGCAGTGCTTATAAATAGAGGTTAATTCTTGATAGAAGGTAAATAAAATTATTTAAATATTTCAATATTAGCCTTCTACATATTTGATTTCAAAAAATTATATTTAATGATTATAACTTCTGAAAATAAATTAAAATAATGTCATATAAGTACCACTTATGTCAATTGACATATAAAATAAACATTCATTATAAGACATCCGAATGGTATAAAAAAATCCAATAAATAAAAATTATTAACCAAAATCCTATAAATGAAATATTATGTTAGATATTTTTGAAAGATATTGGTTTTCATAAGATGATCAGCAGAAACAAAATTTTGTCTATTCAAAATATTTAATTTATAGGATTTTGGTTAATAATTTTTATTTATCGGATTTTGTTATACCATTCGGATGTCTTATAATGAATGTTTATTTTATGTGTCAATTGATATAAGTGGTACTTTATGACATTATTTTAATTTATTTTCAGAAGTTATCATTAAATATAATTTTTTGAAATTAAATATGTAGAAGGCTAATATTAAAATATTTAAATAATTACATACCAATTTCATGAGGATCGTACGATTAGAAGATTCAAAATAAATACAAAAATTTTATAAATGGACCGACCAGCGTTAAGCCATAGCAGTCCCACATTTATTCATAAATTTCAGTCAAGTAAAACCGAAAAAATGAAAGATTGGAAAGATTTTTTACAAAAACCAAAAGATATGCGTTTTTCCGAATAATACATTGACTGATAAGTTTCCTGTCTAACACACAGAAATACAAAACTAGTGTACACACCTGTGAAAATTTCCCGACTATCAGACGTTTGGATCAAAAGTTAAAGTGGTTTGTTTTAGTGGAACAATTTTTGTGATTTTCAAAATCAATGAAAAAAAATTCGTGTCCTGATGAAACAAAGCTTTTTAATAGGAAAAAAATACCGTTGAAACGAAAGCTTGGCAAACATAAAGAGGCCACAAAATTGTTTCGGCAAACCGTAAAACGACAATACAGGAGATAGTTGACATTCTTAAGACATCAAAAGAACGTATAGGCTTCATTTTGAAGGAACATTTGTCATTGAGAAAGTTGGATTTGAAAAGGGTGCGTCTTTTGCTGACAGCTCGATGACTCGAGCTACATGGCCAATTGGATAGATCGAACGAGGAAATTTTGAAGTAACAGCCCAATACGCAAAAAATTATCTTTGATCAGACCGTGTCACAAGTCAATCGCAAAATACATGTAATAGAGGGACCGGAAAGTAATGTCGTTTCTGGGCAAGTCGATTTTTGGTTATCATTTGTAATTCGAAGTCGTGTCAAAGACATTTTAAGGTTATTGTGACGCTTCTAAATAATTTTAAATTCTAGACTCTTTTTGCAATTTTGGGTGAAAAGGCCAGCCAAATACCAGAAGAGCATATCCGGCATTGAGAACTTGCACACTAGATGCCAAAGGGTTGTTAATAACGAAGGTGATTACATTAGAGATTGAAAATAAAAACTTGTTAATAATTTATTCGTTTGAAGCGACATTTTTTTCCGGTCCACGTATTATTACACTTCGAGTTGCTTCCATAACCACCGTATTCAGGTTTGGCCTGTTCTCAGACCTAAAAAAGAATGCCCGCCAAAAAGAATTTTCGAAAGAGGTAATTGCTGAAACAAACGCCTATTTTGAGCCCAAAGATAAATCGTTCTTCAGGAAAAAGATATGGAAAGGATAGAAAATGATTGTATTACTCTTGAAGTAATGTTGACGGATGAAGTAAAATTTAATCAAAAAAGTTGCGTCCTCCTTGTTAAACTGTGAACTTATTAGCCAATTTTTTATTTCAAAAAGCTGATGGTAATTTCTGGAAAGTCACAAAAAATTTCTGCAACAATTTAATATTTGGGAGAATAATTAACTAATAAATATGACAAAATTTGAATATCAAAACAGATTTAATCTGTACAATTTTAATTTCGAAAAAACTTTTATTCAAAAAATCTTTAGAATTAAATTAATGTCTACAATAAGCACCGCTTATATTTAATAAACGTATATATTCAAAACTCAATATACAATGTCAAATGGAATAAATAAACCAACCAATATAAAAAAGGCAATTAAAATTAATAAATAAATATTTGAATATTTAAATATTTCAAATAAATTATATTTTTTGAGAAATCCTTAAGATGTGTTTTGTGTTTTTGAAAAGGAATTAGTTTCACTATGGTAAGATCAAAAAGAAAATTTTGTCTCCTTCAAATATTTCTTTATTAATTTTAATTGCCTTTTTTATATTGAATTTTTGATTGTCTCGGTCTTTACTTGACGGAAATTCATCTTCAATATAAGAAAAACAAATGTTATCTTCCGCTATTATATTGATTTTCACAACAATTGTTTCTTCATACCATGACTTCATCAGGTGAGTATTTAAACTGAGGTAAACAATGAAAAACATGACCTTAAATACACAGCTCTGGTACAAAAAATTGAGGGGTGGAAAGAGAGGTATGAAAAATATTAAGTAGGGGGGATCTATTTAAATCTATTTGATCATTCAATAAAATTTGTCTTTTATTATATCTATTGATCTCTAAAGTTTCTAACAGATTTAGTTTCTGACTTTTGTTTTCAATATGTAATATTTCATAGTTCATATTAAACTTATGGCCAGTCTCTAACAAATGGTTGGCATAAGTTAAATTCGGTTTATTATTAATGTAACATTTTTCATGTTCTCGTATCCTTGTTTGGAATGAACGGCCTGTCTGTCCCACATATACACATGGGCAATCACTACATGTTAACTTGTAAACACCTGATTTTTTGTTTTTAGGAATGACGTCTTCATTATTTTTTATTAAGCTACCTAAAGAATTAATAGTTTTAAATTTTGAAATTCAAGCGAAACCAAATTTATTTCATTAACTTACATAGGCCAAAAATCTGAAAAGATTGCTAGATATTTAAAGGGAAAAGGGAAAAATATAACATCTCTTTTAAAACTATTAATTATTTAGGCAGCTTAATAAAAAATAATAAAGACGTCATTCCTAAAAACAAAAAATCAGGAGTTTACAAGTTAACATGTAGTGATTGCCCATGTGTTTATGTGGGACAGACAAGGATACGAGAACATGAAAAATGTTACATTAATAATAAACCGAATTCAACTTATGCCAACTATTTGTTAGAGACTGGCCATAATTTTAATATGAACTATGAAATATTACATATTGAAAACAAAAGTCAGAAACTAAATCTGTTAGAAACTTTAGAAATCAATAGATATAATAAAAGACAAATTTTATTGAATGATCAAATAGATTTAAATAGATCCCCCCTACTTAATATTTTTCATACCTCTCTTTCCACCCCTCAATTTTTTGTACCAGAGCTGTGTATTTAAGGTCATGTTTTTCATTGTTTACCTCAGTTTAAATACTCACCTGATGAAGTCATGGTATGAAGAAACAATTGTTGTGAAAATCAATATAATAGCGGAAGATAACATTTGTTTTTCTTATATTGAAGATGAATTTCCGTCAAGTAAAGACCGAGACAATCAAAAATTCAATATAAAAAAGGCAATTAAAATTAATAAAGAAATATTTGAAGGAGACAAAATTTTCTTTTTGATCTTACCATAGTGAAACTAATTCCTTTTCAAAAACACAAAACACATCTTAAGGATTTCTCAAAAAATATAATTTATTTGAAATATTTAAATATTCAAATATTTATTTATTAATTTTAATTGCCTTTTTTATATTGGTTGGTTTATTTATTCCATTTGACATTGTATATTGGGTTTTGATTATATACGTCTATTAAATATAAGCGGTGCTTATTGCAGACATTTAATTTAATTCTAAAATTTTTTTGAAATTAAAATTGTAGAAAAATAAAATAAAAAGGCCTTTTACTTGATAGAAGAAATATAACAAGTAAAAGGCCTTTCTATTTTATTTTATATATAATATATAATTATATTTTGGCTTCAATAAATCTCATTATGGAATGTCAATGAATTTAAATAAGCCTTAAAAATAACTCACACTGTTCTTTGATTCTGTTAGAACATAGATCAATCTTGAATTATAAAGTTGATCTGTGTCTCGAAACATCATTCATTTACACGTGGTACGTTGTTTGATATAGGTTAGTTTTTTGATTTTGATATTTTGAATATATTTCAGGACTGAAGAAGGAATTGCTTAGAATTATATTCGTTTTTTGAAGATATAGTGCATACTTTGAGAGATTTCTGAATTAACTTATTCGAATATTTAAATATATTAAATATTTCAAATAAATTATATTCTTTGAGAAGTCCTTTAAGTGTGTTCATGTTTTTAAAAGGCAATTGGTGTTCTTAAAGGTAAGACCAGAAACAAAGTTTTGTCTCCTTTAAATATTTATTTATTAATTTTAATGACTTTCATATATCTTTTGGTTTATTTATTCCATTTGACATTATATATTGAGTTTTGATTATATACGTCTATTAAATGTAAGCGGTGCTTGTTTTAGACATTAATTTAATTCTAAAAGTTTTTTGAATAAAAAATTGTAGAAGATATTTTAATTTGTTTTGATATTCAAAAATTGTAGAAGACTAACAGATTAAATCTGTTTTGATATTCAAATTTTGTTATATTTCTTCTATCAAGTAAAAAGCCTTTTTCTATTTTATTCAATAAATATGATTTTATGTGATAACATGAGTTTAAAATAGATTTATTGGAGTTCACTACATGTTTAACCTACGTGTTCTTCAATTTTACCATCCAGGGATTATATTTATCTGGAAAATTGAAATGTAAATTCCTATGTATGAAAAGAAAAATGTTATTCAATTTAGCAGAAAATATTTTGCATATCGGAGACGTTCTTCAGAATATTATACAGCTCCTTCATAGACCTCAGTAAATGCCTTAGTGGGTTCTTCTAATACCTTTATTACTATACCAGTAGATTTTTTTTAAACAGAGAAAAGTGAGAACTAGGTATGACTTGTAAACCAGTTAACTGTTGGAATCTATTCTCAGAGTTCTACAGGGCGAATCAGTTAATTTATAGCAGTTCTCAGAGTTGAAAAAACTCATAACTTGGAAAGAAAAAACTAACAATTTTTTCTGCATGGCGTGCTCTATCAGTAATGTTTTGAATCAGTCCTTTTTTTGTTTTTCTAGCTAATTTTTGAGTCGTGCCACTATCAAACTGATTCACACTGCACATTATAAATACGAAAATTCAAGAATTTTGTGTAGTAAATGAGTAATGTTGAATTTCCTCAAGTTATCATTTGCTAACATGAATTTTGAAAATTTTTAAATGATGTATTTCTGGTAATTTTTCCCACCGTCAGTTGGTGCTATTCCATGTACAGCATCTCCATCATAACCTGATGAAGTGTTTTCTGGTCCGTCTCTGTTGAACCTGTTCTCATCTCAGCCTTGCATCTTGAGATATTCTCAGTCTACAGTGCCTCGTTTGAGATTGACTGGCCTCACTTTCTCCGTGGATTAATGCCTTGATAAAAAACACAGAAGATAATTCTCTAGTTTTTTCTATTCCAGGCTGTATATGACGTAAACGCCAAGTTAAAATGATCCAACTTAATATTTATACTCTCGGAAAACAAAAGAAAACGCCTCTCAGAAGCTAGTCTAATATTTGTATTAGTAAAGTTTTATCTTTGGTGTTTGCAGGTGCCAAAGAGAAACAATATACAGGACGGTCTATTGCCTTTATCGATTTAAGTTTCCTGTATTCCCAAAAAAAAAGTTATAAGAGGAAAATTGAGAGTTTCTTTTGTATGAAAGGAGAGAAGAACATATGTGTAATACGTCAATTAATTCAAATAACTTTTGCGTTTCACATATGTGAGGTCTTTTCACTGGGTTCTGTAGAAGACTCAGTTTTCTGTTTATTCTTTTTTCCCCCAGGTCTCAAAAAGATTTTAATGCCGAATGGAGCGTTCATTTCTGTTAAAATACGTTCAGGGAACTATGCTAATTTCATAACATAACTGGGAAAATTAATATTGTTCGAAAAATAAACAAATTTCATTTATAAAACAATTTTCTAAGAAACACACCCCAAAGATTTATCATTTGAGAAACTCGGGAGTTTTTTAAATGTAATTTTCACTTTGTCTTAAATAAACATTGCATAAAATTAAATTACTTACAAGTTCACTCTGTAATGACGATGAATACAAAAATTTAATGTATACTACTCTGTCAAGAAAGTACCGGGAATTTTTCAATTAAAACAACATTTTTACATTTAATCGTCAAAATTTATTGGGTCGCCTTCAAAATAGGCTCCATTTGCTCCAATACATCTATGCCAACGGCACTTCCAATTACCGAAACATTTTTTATAGGCGCTTTCCGTGATGGACTTTAGCTCTCGCGCCGAATTTTGTTTTATGGCTTCAATCGACTCAAAACGGGTGCCACGAAGGGGCAATTTTAGTTTTGGGAAGAGGAAAAAGTCGCAGGGAGCCAAATCCGGCGAATACGGTGGTTGCTGAAGCACGTTTGTTGAGTTTTTGGCGAGAAAGTCAGTCACAATCGTAGCTCGGTGAGAAGGCGCGTTATCGTCATGCAAAATCCATGAGTTGTTCGCCCACAAATTTGGCCGCTTCTTACGGATACGCTCACGCAAACGTTTCATAACGCCTAGGTAATACTCCTTGTTTACCGTCTGACCCTCTGGAACGAATTCGTAGTGCACCACGCCACGGATATCGAAGAAAACAATGAGCTCACCTTCATTTTCGAGCGGCTTTGGCGTGGTTTTTTCGGTTTCGGCTCATTTTTTGCCACCCATTCCGATGATTGCTGGCTTGTTTGCATATCGTACTCGTAGATCCAGGTCTCATCACCAGTTATAATGCGTTCCATGAATGTAAAATCGGAATTACAGCGATCCAGCATGTCTGAAGCAACCTGTTCGCGATGACGTTTTTGAAGAAAATTCAGGTCTTTCGGTACGAGTCGTGCGGCCACCTTTCTCATGCCCAAAATATCAATCAAAATCGTACGTGCGGACTCGTGGGATATCTTAAGATCATGTGCTATCTCTCTCAAGCTGGTACGACGGTTTTCCAGCACCCTTTCCTTAATTTTATCGACGTTATCTTCGATCGAAGCCGTCGATGGGCGACCACTTCACGACCGTCCTTGAAGGCTCTGTACCACTGATATGCACGAGTTTTCGATAGCCCACCAAAGGCTTTTTGCAACATTTTCAATGCATCGGCACACGAAAATTCATTTGCAACACAAAACTTTAAACAAATTCTTTGCTCAACGTAATCACCCATAGTAAAAATCGGCACGCACTCTGACATCGACTGACTTAATCAGCTGTTGCAAACACACTAGTTGACAGATCCCGCTCAAGCTTGGCATAGTAATTAAGGACAGTGGTACCAACCTAGGAAAAAAAATTTTTACCTGCCTCATTGCCCCGCCAGATTTAAATCGATAATTCCCAGTACTTTCTTGACAGAATGTAAATCAAAATTATGTTCTTTGGTATATTGGAATGAAACAATATACAGGGTGTCCCAGAAACAATACATAATCCTGAAACATCTTATGTAGGGCAATTAGGCGCTCAAAATGAAAAAAAAAATTGATGTCTTTTTTCTCAAAATGACAATTGTTCCCACCTCTTCGAGTTTCTGTAAACCCCAGCTACAGATATGATAGGTGGACCGGAAAGTAATCTCGCTTTTTTAAATCAAATTTAAACGAATAAATTATTAACAAGTTTGTAGATTTAATTTATAATGTAATCACCTTCCTTATCAACAACCTTTTGCCATAATTAAAACAAATTGTAAAAATTACCAATAAAAATATATATTACACATTTTCTTGTGACTCGAGTTTCGGGAAATGAACTATCCCATCATCAGACAACTGAAGACCTAACAGTACAGTGGTATTCAAACAAAAGTGATAAATATTTTCAATATTTCAATAGATTCTAGATAACACATAATAGTGGTACAGAGGTTTACAAGCGGAACGTGATAAAAAACCGGGTTAAAAAAGAGGGGGCTTCTAACAGAAATCGTAATGTCGGCAATCGACAAAGAAGGTTGTTAAACAGATGATACCCATTTAAGTATCTCAAATAATGTTTGGGGTTACATAGCTCCGTACAGTCATTCATTATTTTTACGTTATTTTGTTGTACATCTCAAATATTTGGATTTACATAGCTCCATACAGTCATTCATTATTTTTTAAATTATTTTTATTGTGAACGAATTTGAAAATTTCAATAATCATTACATAGTATTACATAGTAATTTCTACAATTTGTTTTAATTATGATCAACTACCAAATAGTAACGGCTGAAACAAATCAGAACCTTTTGCCATCTAGTGTGCAAATTTTCAATGCCGGACCAATATTCATAAATACTCTGTACTGCTTGTTGAGTCTTCAGCTGTCTGAAGATGGGATAGTTAATTCCCGAAACTCGAGTCACAATTAAACGTGTAAAATATCAAATTATTGGTAGTAAAACATAGTAATTTCTACAACTTCTTTAAAAAGATAGGTGCAGTAAAAGTTATTTTAAGCATATCCCATGAATACCACAATTTTTTTCACTTTCTGGTCCACCTAATATATTAACCTTAAATCCGGATACCCTGTATAGAGCTTAAAAGAGTACACTTGAAAATAGCTATTGCCGGTCATGTAAGTATTCTTCGTGAATATAAAAATGTCCAAATTAAATGAAATTAAATTTATTTCAAAAAAAGAAAGAAGACATCACAACTGTCCATATTGTTTATCTTTGGGATATAGCCAAGAAGTTGATTATGAAAATCCAAGAAAATTTACTGATGGTATTAGTAAAAAGCATAATCAACTGAACACTTACCTATTATAATTTCCATACTGAAACTTTTTATCCTTTTCCTTGAACTTTGGCATGTGGACGACCTGTTTGTTCTGCTTCGGTTCACTCTTTTTCGTCACAGAGTTCATTCTCTTCAACCAAGCCCCCGGTTGCGGTACCACAGGACTGACTATTTTATCTAGAGTATATCTAACTTTCTTCGCTTCTTTGTACTCGTCTGACTTCCTTTTGTTTTGTTTCTCCTTTTTCGGTGACAACAGTTCTAATGTCAGCTCTTTCAGTCCTGTGGGTTTTGGTTGTTTGACGTTGGAGGTAGATGCTGACACGTCTTCTTGCACAGGTTCATCTGGTATTTTGGCTCCTTCTGCTTGACACTCGGGGGTATCTGGTTCCAGACTTATGTCGGTATCTGATATTTCGGTAGTGGTAGATATGGTGCGTTTCTTTTTGAGGCGTTTTTTTCGACCCTGGATAAAATTATTTCATTAATTATAATCAGTAGAAAAATACTTAATGAAAAATCTTTTAGTCTGAATTTAGAGACGATGATGCTGAGCAAGAATTCTAAAAGGCAATAAAAGATAAACTTTTTAGACTATCTTGGATTGAAGTTATGAAAGGTTGTTTATGTCGACATGATATTAAAATCCGTTACCACGTACGATGACGTCACACTGAAGTAAACATCTGTCTGTCATTGTCGTTACTCTGTGTTCTTGATGTCTTGTTGCCACTTGCAATAAAATCGATGCCCTTATTGTTGGAATTCACTTATAGGCAGTGTTTTCATATTATAGACAGAATACTTAAAACATCTAAACTGCGATTCAATAGAACTTTCGAACTTTGTAAACAATCACAAACAAAACACGAATTATCTAATTCTTCAATAATTTCATTGTTAAGTGCCGTTTTTATTTGGGGAAAACCATACAAGATGCAAATTAAACATAAGCTTAAATTAAAATTATTAGTTTGGTCACGATTTTATGCAACTGTTGGTTTCCAAATGACTTCGAAGGGGGGGTCATATCAAAATTGCAAAATCATGGATATGCAGAATTGATTGTTAAAAAACCTCTACATATTCGTGTCACTGTTTGGTGCGGTTTTTGAGCTGGCGGTGTGATCGGGACTTACTTATTCGAAGATGAGGCTGCTGCAACTGTTACGGTGAATGGATTGCCCTACGAGCTATTATTAATGAGTTTTAATGGCCGGAATTGTAAGATATTGATGTGGACGACGTTTATTTTCAACAATATCGTGCTACGTAGTAACGAAACAATCGCAATTTTGGAAAAAAGTTTCCTGGCCGTGTTATTTCACAATTGGCTACCGAGATCTTGTGATTTAACACCTTTAGACTTTGAGACCACTTGAAAGATATGGTCTATGCCAATGCTCCATAATCGATTCAAGACGTTAAGGATGGAATTCATGAAGTTAACGGGTGGGTTTCAGACTGATAGAACTTTAAACTGAAATAAAACACATTTAAATTAAGATTGAAGCCAAATTTCTTTTTATTCGAAAGATAATTTTATGACATTTATGTTTCAAAAATAATTTCTGGCATATGAACACCACGACTAGCTCTGAGGAACCGCATTCGACCAAACCAATTTTGGACCACTTTTTCGAATAATTCAGGCCTTATTTAATCAATAAGACGAGTTATGTTGGCTTCCAAAGTGTCTATTGTTTCCGATTTATCAGCATAAACCAATGACTTGACATAACCCCAAAGAAAATAATCCAGTGGAGTTATGTCGCATGATCTTGGAGTCCAATTAATTGGACCATTTCTCGAAATAATGTCTTTCTTTCAATAAATCAATTGTTACGGTAGCAGCATGAGGTGTAGCACCATCTTCTTGGATCCAAAACACTTCTGGGTCGATACCATTCAAATTTCGAAACAAAGAATCATTGATCATCGATCTGTAACGAGTACCATTCACTGTAACATTAGCTGCAGCATCGTTTTTAAAGAAATATAGACCGATAATGCTTCCAGCGTATAAAGCACATACGGTGCATTTTTCAGGATGCAATGGAACCTGCTGAACTTCTTCAGGATTGTTTTCACTCCACATACGGCAATTTTGCTTGTTTACATAGCCGTTCAACCAGTCATGAGCTTCATCACTAAACACAATTTTACGATAAAAAAGTGGATCAACTTCAAGCTGTTCTAGGGCCCAATCAGCAAACAAACGACGCTTATTTTGGTCATGTGGCTTTAGTTCTTGAACCAGTTGGATCTTGTATGGGTGTAGACCAAGATCTTCACGCAAAATTTTCCATGTGGTGGATGCACAGAGTCCAACTTGTTGTGAATGTCGACGAATAGACAAAACTGGATCATCATTAACCCTATTACTTACACCAGCGATATTTTCTTGTTGTTGCATCGAGTAGAGTAAATGTTGTCCGAAATCTATCGATAGTTCGACGAATAAGCTGCTCTGATGGACGAGTATGTAAACCATAAATTTCACGGAGTGCTCTATAAGTTTGGCGAATAGAACACTGATTTTGAATATAAATTTCAACGATTTGTAAACGTTGTGGCGGCGTGAGTCTTTCCATGATAATTTGTTAATGCTTACTGAACAGAAATGTCAAAACAACATGGCTTCTACCTTCTGTCAAATCACAGTTATCCCTATCGAAACTCCCCCCCCTGTCTCTGTACCTTGTCATGGTGGGGGAGCTTGTCATAACGAGTATCCTAGTTTCATTTATGAAATGGAGGGTATGGTTAGGATACCTAAAGCAGATGACTTGCAATCCAAACTTCCTTACTTTCTCTCTTTCTTGCATAATACCATTCCATCATGTTGTCCCACTCCATCCTTTTCCTACCTCAATACTTGGAATCGTACGAGGAAGCTGGCTCTGATTGACGACCAGAATCTGCGACCCTGCGATCGATTAGAGTTTTGTAATCCGTCCAATGACGAAGGCGATACCCTACTGAATCTCAGCGTGGGTTTTCCAACCTTCGTCCTCTTAGCCGCTGAAAGATCTTAAATGAAGGGAAAAGGGAGACTACGACGTTTCGAACAAGTTGGGGGACTTGAGAGATTCGCTCTGCTCGCCCCCAAATTTGGCTCCATTTTTAGAACCTGAAGCTCCCGCTGCGGGGTCCTGATTGGTCCGTTGGAGGACAAAGGGAGACTACGACGCTTTGAACAGGTTGGTAGACTTCGCTCTGCTCGCCCCTAACTTCGACCCCATTCGTGGATCCTTAAGCTTATCTTATCCGCCGCGGGGTTGGAAGTGGTCCGTTGGAGGGAAAGGGAGACTACGACGTTTCGACGAGTTTTGAGGGTCCTGGAAGATACGCTCTGCTCTCCCTCAACTCTGGCGCCCTTTTGATCCTAAAGCCCAATCCTTTGATGCTTCGGAGCCTCGCTTTTAGCAGCAAACAGCAACAGCGATCCTGAGTCCATGCTGAGAAGCTGTTATTTGTGTTGATTCCTTGCTTCAATCTTTCATAACCATAGAGACACTCTGCTCAAATGACTGAGTGTTGGGATCGGCACGGCGATCTTTTATCTTATGGGGGTCCCTCACCTATTTACGCTGGCGCAAAGTTCTCTATAAAACTTCATTCAAACTTCCCATCTTTCTCTTTCAGCTTATCGGGGGTCTGTTGGAGTGTCAAAACTTGAGCAGAAACCCGGGACAACGGTGATGACAATGGTACTTTAATGTTATTAGAGAGCTCTACTCACATTTTAACCTGTACAATTCTGAGTATATCCCTATCGAAAGTTCTATCACTTAAAAAAAAAACACTCTACACAAATGTGCGAATTGGTCCTGGAAAATTTCATGAAGAGGATATGATGCTGCAACCGTAGCTCTTTACAATGAAATAAACATCCATTGATTCCTCTTAAAACATACTCTTTTTCTTAATATCAAAATGAAATCTCTTAATTGAAAACCCTTTAGATCAGACACTCGGAATTTGATACATTTGAATTAACAACGTTACCTTTTTAACTGGAGAACACAACTGCAATTCGTACTCCGCATCATCTGAGCAGTTGGTCAGATTCAATGGATCTCTGATGTTAGGGGGTATCAGCACCTCCACCTGACCCCTTCTCCTCGGCGGCGTGGGTAGTGGTGAGCTCTTGGGCGTGACGGCGTTCATGGCCCTGTTGATCTCCTCGTCCTGAAGACTGTTCAGGTTCAACGGATCGTTGATATTTCCACCCAGGAGAAATTTGGATGGTAGCACTGGCTTGGGGTTTATTCCGAGGCCGGAAAAACTCTTGGATCGTCTTCTGCCATTTCTCTCGTGTTTCAGGCGTTTCCTGAATTTTTCGTTTTGACCACCTTTCACGTTGTTTGTCGGCTGGATGTTTGTTTGGTTCTTATTCTGCCCTTGGGGCTTGAACAGCAAATCGATCTCTGCTGAAGACATGGTTGTCATCTATAAAAAAGAAGATTGGATATTAGTGATTCAAATAGGAATTTGAACAATTTCAGTTCGTCTAAAAGAGGAATATACTTCCTCATAAAGATCACATATAGGTAGTATATTGTTTTGAAGGAATTTGAGGTGGCTTGGCGTGTTAATGATTGAAACATACTCTTATTCACAGATTCTTAAGAATCAAAGAAACCTTAGCATCGGAAACTTAATTCTTCTTATTCTCGCCTCTGTAAGTATCTTCGAGATTATAATGTTCGATCAACATTAATGTCATATGTGATATGAATATTTTCAGAAGTCATCCATCATCGCCGTTTCATTATTTTTAACCTTACATGAGAATTTGACATCAATAGATAGAAAACTACCTTTTTTGGTGTTTCTCGTTGATAATAAGTTTGATTTTTGCTGAGCAATTGTGATAAATTTGTTTTAGGTTTTAGAAATTACTGTTTTACTATCAATAACTTGATGAAACATTCTGAAATAGCTATAAACAAAATTTATCCCATAATAAAACCTAAAGACAACCAAAAATTCATTTCTTTATAGTATTTCGGTAGCACAAGTCAAAAAGTGGCTAATAGTTTTTCAAAATTAGATGTTGATATTGCTTTCAAAACACAAAATGAATTATCATCCTTATTATTTAATGCAAAGGACCCGACTCCAAACATACATAAATCGGTAGTTTATGAGTTATCTTGTTCGACGTGCAGTAATGATTATATGGGACAGACGGGACGTTCCTTCTAGACGAGGTTCAACGAACATAAAATGAATTTCATCCAACATAAACAAACCTCTATTTTTGCCACTCATTGTTTAGGAAACGGCCATCCTTTTCCGACAATAGATAAACTTAAAATTTTACATGTAGAATCAAAAGGAAAGAAACTTGATTATTTAGAATCTGTTGAAATTTTCAAATTAGTTCACAATGAAAATAATGAATGACTGTACGGATCTAAGTAAATTCAAAATTTTTGAGATATTTAAATAAGTAACATCTGTTTACCAATCTTCTTTGACGTGCCGACGTTCTAATAGTTCTTAAGCGTCCTCTTACTATAAACCTTTTTCAACCTTTTTTTATTAACTCTTCTACCTCTGTATATTCATAAACACCCTGTTTTGCTTGTTGAGTCTTCAGTTATCTGAAGATGGGATAGTTAATTCCCGAAACTCGAGTCACAATTAAATGTGTAAAATATCAATTTGTTGGTATTAAAACATAGTGATATCTACACCTTGTTTTAATTGTTGTAGGATATGAATGTATGGTTCTGGTATACCTTGATTGATTAGAGCATTTATAAGATAGGTATGATGCACCAAATCAAAGGCCCTGTTGTAATCAACAAATGTTAAGTACAATTCTTTGTTGTATTTTTCAATGACGTGGGTTACAATGGACAGGTGGTCCATAAGTCCATAGAGCTTAACAGCTCTAAATCCTGCTTACTCAGGTGGTTGATTTTCATCCAAAATGTTGGTTACTCTTCTCAAGATGAAAGCTGAGCACACATTGCGTAGACACTTTGATTGGGCGATAATTTACAATGTTTGTTTTTGGCCCTTTTTTATGTAAAAGTACGATTTCGCAATTAGTCCAATCTTCCGGTATGGTTTGGATCTGAATGCCTTTATTAAATATATCGGGTGTTTTTTTTTAGAGTGATAGAAATTTCGATATGGATAAATGTGATTGACAGAAGGTAGAAGCCATGTTGTTTTGACATTTCTGTTCAATAAGTATTGACAAATTATTATGGAAAGACTCACGCCGCAACAACGTTTACAAATTGTTCAAATTTATTTTCAAAATCAGTGTTCTATTCGCCAAACTCATACAGCACTTCGTGAAAATTATGGTTTCCATGATCGTCCATCAGAGCAGCTTATTCGTCGAACTATCGATAGATTTCGGACAACATTTCTCTACTCGATGCAACAACAACAAGAGAAAGAACTGTACGTACAGAAGAAAATATCGCTGCTGTAAGTCATAGTGTTAATGATGATCCAGATTTGTCTATTCTTCGACGTTCACAACACGTTGGACTCTGTGCATCCACTACATGGAAAATTTTGCGTAAAGATCTTGGTCTACACCAATACAAGATCCAACTGGTTCAAGAACTAAAGCCACTTGACAAAAATGAGCGTCGTTTGTTTGATGATTGGGCCCTAGAACAGCTTGAAGTTGATACACTTTTTTATCGTAAAATTGTGTTTAGTGGTGAAGCTCATTTCTGGTTGAACGGCTATGTAAACAAGCAAAATTGCCGTATATGGAGTGAAAACAATCCTCAAGCATGGTGACCACAGACTTTTCAAAATAAAATTCCCCGACTTTTCCAGGTTTTCCAGAGATCTAATTTTAAAATTCCCTGACTAAGTTTAAAAATATTCGATAATAGACAACTGCATTTAAAGAATATTCCTTAGGAAAAGTGTAGTAAATAAGAAATTACCATAACACTTTTGTTTTATTTATATTTATTAGATAAATATGAAAAATTAACACCTTTAGTGCAAAAAAACAAACGTCATATGTTATATATATATATATATATATATGTATATATGTTATATGTAAAAATAAACTCTTTTCTTTATCTTATAATTATTCACTTATTCTTTAATTTTTCAATTTCATCATCTATGGATGAAATATCTCGACGACTAGTTTCGACTAGAGTTTTCTTCTTATCTAAAAGATTTTTCAATTGCTGTTCCTTTATATATTTATTCTTAGTATCAAGATCATCTAATTCTTTATTTTTTTTATTTTTCTTCAGTAGATTGAAAATTCCCTGACATTTCCAGGTTTTTCAGTTTTGTGGCCACCATGTCAAGAAGTTCCAGTGCATCCTGAAAAATGCACTGTATGGTGTACTTTACACGCTGGAGGCATCATCGGTCCATATTTCTTTAAAAACGATGCCGGAGCTAATGTTATAGTGAATGGTGCTCGTTACAGATCGATGATCAATGATTATTTGTTTCAAAATTTGAATGGTATCAACCCAGCAGTATTTCGGTTCCAAGAAGATGGTGCTACACCTCATGCTGCTACCGTAACAATTGATTTATTGAAAGAAAGATTTGGCGATAACATTATTTCCAGAAATGGTCTAATTAATTGGCCTCCAAGATCATGCGACATAACTTCTCTGGATTATTTACTTTGGGGTCAAGTCATTGGTTTATGCTGATAAACCAACAACAATAGACGCTTTGGAAGCCAACATAATTCGTCTTATTGATTAAATAAGGCCTGAATTACTCGAAAAAGTGGTCCAAATTTGGTCTGGTCGATTGCGGTTCCTCTGAGTTAGTCGTGGTGGACATATGCCGGAAATTATTTTTAAAAAACAAATTTCATTAAATTACCTTTCAAATAAAAAAAATTGGCTTCAATCTTAATTTAAATGTCTTTTATTCCACTTTAAAGTTCTATCACTTTAAAAAAAACATCCGATACTATAGGTTTATCGAAAGAAACAGTGTTCTAAGAGAGAATTCTAAAGAGAATTTCTGGAGGTTCCTTCCAAGTAGTTTTCAATTTATATTTGTTTATAATAATTATAATTGGTTTTTTCACGCATGTGCGTGATTTTCGTTGGTATATTTTTTTATTGTTTTTTCAGCATCCAAATAACTTCCTACAGATGACAATATGTGTAAGAATTTCGAGTGATTTTCTGGAGAATGTGTTATATATTTTTTAAAACAAGAAAAAAAAAGAACCTTTTAAATTCTAAGGAGGGCATTTTTTGGGAATGGAATTTGTTATTTAGGAATATCCAATTGGGAATTTTTAGATTAAGTTTGTGAAGTTTCGGAGAATTGATCCTCCTAGTTTCAAAATCAATAAGTTCTTAAAAATTCATATTCAGGGAAATATTAGGCTGAAAATCATTTATGGATGACTCTACCATTAAGAGCAACCATCATAGCCTAAGTATTTTTTCTAATCGCGCCGATATCGCTTTTCACAATGAGCTAACAGCCGAGCGATAGCTTATTTTAATGGTGTTCAACTAGAAACATAACAAAGCCTAGTTATGGCTTTATAAATCAGTGCGTTAAACTTTACGTCATCAATAGAATATCGCAATCTATTTATTATGTAGGCGTAGAATGAACGTGCATCAAACCTCCATAAATAATAATGTTATTATTGGATGTGATGCATTAAATCCTCAATTATCGGAAAAAATAATAATGTAAAATTTACCTCTGGAAAGGTGGACTTGGCTTGAATATCAAAATTATTCACAGAATATTCCAAATCATATGATATTACATACAGTAGCTATCGGGTGTTTTTTTTTAGAGTGCTAGAAATTTAAATTGAAATAAAACACATTTAAATTAAGATTGAAGCCAAATTTTCCTTTATTTGAAAGATAATTTCATGACATTTATGTTTTGAAAATAATTTCCGGCATATGTCCACCACGACTAGCTCTGAGGAACCGCATTCGACCAGACCAATTTTGGACCACTTTTTCGAGTAATTCGGGCCTTATTTCATCAAAAACACGAGTTATGTTGGCTTCCAAAGCGCCTATTGTTTATGGTTTATCAGCATAAACCAATGACTTGACATAACCCCAAAGAAAATATTCCAATGGAGTTATCTGGCATGATCTTGGAAGCAAATTAATTGGACCATTACTCGAAATAATGTTATCGCCAAATCTTTCTTTCAATCAATTGTTACGGTAGCAGCATGAGATGTAGCACCATTTTGTTGAAACCAAAACACTTCTGGGTCGATACCATTTAAATTTTGAAACAAATCATTGATCATCGATTTGTAACGAGCACCACTCACTATAACATTAGCTCCAGCATCGTTTTTAATGAAATATGGACCTATGATGCCTCCAGCGTGTAAAGCACACCATAAAGTGCATTTTTCAATAGGCAATGGAACCTGCAGAACTTCTTAAGGATTGTTTTCGCTCCATATACGGCAATTTTGCTTGTTTACATAGCCGTTCAACCAGAAATGAGCATCACTAAACACAATTTTACTATAAAAAAGTGGATCAACTTCAAGCTGTTCTAGGGCCCAATCAGTAAACAAACGACGCTTCTTATGGTCAAGTGGCTTTAGTTCTTGAACCAGTTAGATCAAGTTGTATGGGTGTAGACCAAGATATTTATGCAAAATTTTCCATGTGGTGGATGCACAGAGTTCCACTTGTTGTGAACGTCGACGAATAGATAAATCTGGATCATCATTAACACTATGACTTACAGCAGCGATATTTTCTTCTCTACGTACAGTTCTTTGTCTTGTTGTTGTTGTATCGAGTAGAGAAAATGTTGTCCGAAATCTATCGATACTTCGACGAATAAGCTGCTGTGATGTACGATTATGTAAACCATAAATTTCACGAAGTGCTCTATAAGTTTGGCGAATAGAACACTCATTTTGAAAATAAACTTCAACAATTTGTAAGCCTTGTTGTGGCGTGAGTCTTTCCATGATAATTTTTCAATGCTTGCTGAACGGAAATATCAAAACAACATGGCTTCTACCTTCTGTCAAATCATAGATATCCCTATCGAAAGTTCTATCACTTTAAAAAGAACACTTGATACAATCGGGTTAATAAGGCGAGGACCATTTAAAATTTGCATTTTTGATCGGCTATAAATAGAAAACTAATGAATAGCTACAGCAGCAATGTTTTCAGGTGTGCTTACTGGACGAGAGCGTGAATGGGATCCAGTTTTCACGAACAAATATATCTCTCTTACTACTCGCTTCTACCACGTCAATATTTCCTCGTTTGCGTGCATTTTTTGTCGTAGTGGTACTCTTGTATCGTGTAAAGAAAATTAACTCAAATTTGTCTACAATAAGACGAATAGTGATTCGATTAACCGAATTATGTCGTCTATGCATTCTTCTCAAATTTCTCACAGTTTTCACAAATGAGCACTGATTTTGATAAAATAATTCAACAATTTCTAAACGCTGTTGAAGCGTGTACTTTTCCACGATTAAATGGCACAACCTACTGAACACAAATGACATGGGAAATGTCAAAAATAATATACAGTGTTGCCATTATAACCATTTCAAATTGTATCATTCCCATTATTAAGATTTTACGGAAAATATGCATCTTCGGAAAACACCAACTTTAGACGAGTAGTTTATTTGAAGTATAAGCTTTCGATGAAACGGCATTATAACAAATCTATCGATTTTCAAATCATTCATGTCACTACAGCAAAATTGGTTATTTTCCGATATCTGACAAAATATTAACAGTAAAACGAATGTAGTTTGTTTGTTTGAATATCAAATCGGACCTCCTTCTTGGAGTTATTGATTTTCAAATGCACACACAAAATTCCACCTTGAATCCAATGAAGTTTTCTCGAGATATCAAAAAGTGATTGAAGTAATTTTTTTAAGGAAATTCAATTAAATTCATACTTAACATCTATATATAAAATAACGATAAGAAGGCAAAAAGAAGCAAAATTTCGTTAAAAATCGAGGATAATATGAACAAACGTGCAAAAGCTCCTTTCCGACTTCACGTCAGTGTTTTTCACCGTTTCAAAATGAAATATTGATCAAATACATAATTTAAATAAATAAATTCGGCTGATCTGTACCAAAAATCATTAATAAGAAGTATGAGCTAAGGTAATAGAAAGTTCTAGAAATCGAGACAGTGTAACATACATCTGTATAACAATTCCATACTCAAACAAACTCGACAAGGTTTTGTAGATCACATAGACAAATTGTAGACATGCGCACGTTTCAAACTGATTGGTTTTCATCAGTGCAATGTATACTAGTGACTCCAAATCTGTCAAGTACCTATATTCGCCATACACAGAGATTCTTAGATATTAATAATACACTAGCGCCATCTAGAGTATGCAAAACACATACAAGACGTACATTTGCGTGTTAATTCAACCATAGTAATGTATTCTGGATATTTTTACGTTACTAACGCAGAATAAACTTTCTTTATGCTCAAATCAGACCTTAATTTGCCATAATGCTCATAATTGGAAAATTCATATTAAAATAAATAAATTCGGCAAGGGAAGTTGAACGGTGCTTTATGTAAATGGACTTCGAAGCCTCTTTACAACAAGGCATGATAAAAGTGATTTATTACTATTGAATTCACCTGTAATGCACACGATCTGTAATATTACCTCACTATTTCCGCTTATAGTTTTTATAGGTTTCAATAAAAGTTTCATGGTTTATTTTCTAGCAGGCAGGTCTTAATTTCAATTATCGTTAGCGTTGATTCAATAAATAAACATAGTGTTATTACGATTCAAGTATGTGTGGATTACTAAAGGTCTTTCAATATGGTTCAATGCGATAGTTTTTTAAGTAGAGATTTCTCGGTTTATATTTTTATTCTTTTTACTAAGTGTTACTATATTTAGAATAGTATGCAGTTTCATGATGACTCCTTTCGATGGGTTGGAAGTAATAAACCAAAGTAGTATATAAATTAAAAATTACTATGAAGTATTTGCATAATACAGAATAATAGCTGGAATTAATTCACCAGAACTTCTACAGATTTTAATCTAAATAAATAACATGAAAACATTTAGAATTAAATTTTAAAACATGTCCTAAATACACTTAATAGACATATATTATATATTATCATCACATGTGGTGGAAATTAACTAATAAAGAATCAAAAGAAATATAAAATAATGACCAAATCATCGCCTTATACATATATGTTCCGATCGGATGTTAAAGAATCAAAAGTTCCATCACCAACAGATGTTCAACATATAATTCAAAAAGGCCTGTTTTTATTTTCCTTTTTTAAATAATATATAGCATATTCTCCAGGGTAAGAACCTCATAAATTCGGACCCAAACTCTCTTCAGTAAGGAGTTATTTGAATAAGCAAAATAATCATTTAAAAATATATAAAAATCACTAGACATTTCTGCAACAACTGACCAATTTTGGGATACGCATGGTCTATACGAAAATTAGGTTATATCACAGAAATATACAATGAAAGAAGATACGACTTAGACTCTGCATTAGATAAGTTCCAATATATATTAATTGAAAATTGCTACGAAGAAGTATTTGCATATTGCAGAATAATAGCTGGAATTAATTCTCCAGAACCTCTACAGATTTTAATCTAAATAAATCTCATATCAATATTTTGGGATCACCACTAATTTCGCCAGAAATTCTACCAAAGATACTTGAAACGTTCCAATTACTTGCTTTGTACTGAAGCAAATGTACGTCACTTCGAGCATTTAATTCAAAATATCAAACTAGTGTAATCGATCGATCTACCTATTCGATTGATCAACTCTTTTTCGGGTAGTTCAAATAACCCGGTAGCTGAAATGAACCAGTACGACATTTACGGCGAGAGGACGTGTTTAATTGTCTGAGATCTCGGAAAATCGGACAAAGTTGAAAAGTGTCACAATTTCTTTCGTACGTAGCGAATAAACGAGAAATCGTACGGGAATGGAAATGCATTCATCAGATAGATCGGTCTTACCGGTGTAATTGTGATTATTTTTGAAGCTACACCAAATTGGAGAATAAAACATTTTTATTTAAATGTCCAATACGGTGTGGCCTAAACAAATTGTCATTTTAAATGTATGTATTCCTTCATACCTATTCTACAAACTTCGAACACCTTTTACTCGAGGTTTCTTTCGACCTCACTCCCTATTCAATTTGAGGGGTTGAAAGCATCCCCTCTTAGGGGGTGGCTCGTTCAAGCATTAAATATACGACCTGTTTAAAGCAATTCTTTCCAACTACAATATCCGGTGTAGTTCCTTTTTATTAGGGCTGCTTTTCTTTGATTATTTTATTGCATCTGCTGACCTCAAGTCTACTTTAAAAAATATATAACTCACAGACTACTGATAATATAGAGCTGCGTTAAAATATTTCGATTTCAACATAAGGAGCGACATACTACTCTGTCAAGAAAGTACCGGGAATTTTCAATTAAAACAACATTTTTACATTTAATCGTCAAAATTTATTGGGTCGCCTTCAAAATAGGCTCCATTTGCTCCAATACATCTATGCCAACGGCACTTCCAATTATCGAAACATTTTTTATAGGCGCTTTCCGTGATGGACTTTAGCTCTCGCGCCGAATTTTGTTTTATGGCTTCAATCGACTCAAAACGGGTGCCACGAAGGGGCAATTTTAGTTTTGGGAAGAGGAAAAAGTCGCAGGGAACCAAATCCGGCTAATACGGTGGTTGCTGAAGGACGTTTGTTGAGTTTTTGGCGAGAAAGTCAGTCACAATCGTAGCTCGGTGAGAAGGCGCGTTATCGTCATGCAAAATCCATGAGTTGTTCGCCCACAAATTTGGCCGCTTCTTACGGATACGCTCACGCAAACGTTTCATAACGCCTAGGTAATACTCCTTGTTTACCGTCTGACCCTCTGGGACGAATTCGTAGTGCACCACGCCACGGATATCGAAGTAAACAATGAGCATCACCTTCATTTTCGAGCGGCTTTGGCCTGGTTTTTTCGGTTTCGGCTCATTTTTTGCCACCCATTCCGATGATTGCTGGCTTGTTTGCATATCGTACTCGTAGACCCAGGTCTCATCACCAGTAATGCGTTCCATGAATGTAGAATCGGAATTACAGCGATCCAGCATGTCTGAAGCAACCTGTTCGCGATGAAGTTTTTGAAGAAAATTCAGGTCTTTCGGTACGAGTCGTGCGGCTACCTTTCTCATGCCCAAAATATCAATCAAAATCGTACGTGCGGACTCGTGGGATATCTTAAGATCATGTGCTATCTCTCTCAAGCTGGTACGACGGTTTTCCAGCACCCTTTCCTTAATTTTATCGACGTTATCTTCGATCGAAGCCGTCGATGGGCGACCACTTCACGACCGTCCTTGAAGGCTCTGTACCACTGATATGCACGAGTTTTCGCTAGAGCATTATCACCAAAGGCCTTTTGCAACATTTTCAATGCATCGGCACACGAAAATTCATTTGCAACACAAAACTTTCAACAAATTCTTTGCTCAACGTAATCACCCATAGTAAAAATCGGCACGCACTCTGACATCGACTGACTTAATCAGCTGTTGCAAACACACTAGTTGACAGATCCCGCTCAAGCTTGGCATAGTAATTAAGGACAGTGGTACCAACCTAGGAAAAAAATTTTTACCTGCCTCATTGCCCCGCCAGATTTAAATCGATAATTCCCGGTACTTTCTTGACAGAATGTATACAAGAAGTTTTCAGAGGTGGGTAAAACTTATTCAAAATAAACCATTTCAACAAAAATTGCCTATGTAAAATATTCCAGGCAACAAATATATAAGCACTCTACTTCAAATTCCATTCAGTTCAATTCAAGTCCGGTTCTGCTGACGAATGGAATCATCGATTAATTTAAACACTGAATCGAGAGTACGAATTCAACGTAAACATTCAACGGACTGGTGAGTTTTTTGACTTTCGTTAATTTGTCGACATATATCGCATAATTATTGAAATACCGTATATGTGTGTTCACGTAAAATCATATTTCTCTTCGGCCATGTGGTTTCGATTTTTGGCTGGCGATCAAAATTATTGGCAAATTTGAATATCCAAACATGTTATTTCATAACTCTTATTAGGCGATTTTTTTAAATGTTCTATTCTGATGAGTTATACTCTATAATATGAGTAAAAACCCGTGAGTGTTCTGAACGCGCAAAAATGTATAAATATCATACAGAACGAAAAATGATAAACTTAAATAAATAAAAATTTCTGACTTTATTTCGTTATTTGAATTCGACGGTCACAAAAAAATAAACAGTGATCAGGAAACAGGATTTATAAGTAATGCCAAAATAATAAACCAAATTGTTCGGCAAAGTTCCAATACAAGTGGAATTAGTAATCAAACAGTAGAAATAACGTAGTGTGTATCCATTAATTCGTCATTTGTTCGGTAAACAGATGATACCAGAAAGAATGATCGAATGCGGTTCATCAGAGCTAGTCGGGGTGGACTATTGCGGAAATAATTTTTAAAACAACCATTTCATAGAATTATCTTTCAAGTAAAAAAAAATTTGGCTTTAATCTCAATTTAAATGTGTTTTATTTAAATTTAAACTTGCATCACTCTAAAAAAAACACCCGATACAGAATAATTACAATTGAGCTTTGTTTTTTGTCATTAATTTAGATTGCGGACCTAAAACTCAATGTGAATTCAACGCTTCAGAAGGATAAACAGAAATAGATTTTTAGTATGTTTCTTCAAAGTTTTTAGTAGCTTCTAAATAATGGGATACAACTATATTAATTTGACATACTTACAACTATTCCTTAGTTTTTCTACACCCTGATCTGGTGGTTTAACACAAAAATTCAAAATTGTGTCTTTTCTTCCAATAATTCATAAATTTTCACTGATGATAAAAAAACTACAACTCCTTATTTCTACTGCCTAACGCAATTACGAGTATCAACAAACTATGCGAGATGTATTGCGCACTGGCAATTTATATATCGAGAAACTAACAAGTCGCGACAGGAACTTTCCTGTAAGAAGCGCGTTCTGACAAGTAATTAAACTTTGAATTCATAAATCCATATTCATGAACATCAAGAAAGCATTTGACACTGTGTCGCACCAAGGTCTTCTACACAAACTCCAGCAATAGGACACCTCAGTTTACCTACAAAATATTATAGAAGAAACTTCTTAAGAACATGAAAGAAGCATGAGGGTTAAAATCAACAAATATTTCTCGGCGTCATTTTCTCTTCAACAAGGTGTACCATAAGGCTCTCCACAGACTAAGGATTAATAATACACTAGCGCCATCTAGAGTATGCAAACATACATACAAGACATACCTTTTTGAGCTAATTCAAGTAAAGTATACCCGATATTTTCACGTTACAAACGCAGAAAAAACATTCCTCATGCTCAAGTCAGACCTTGATGTCTTGTATGTATACTATAGATGGAGCTAGTGTATGATTAACACCTTAGTGTCTCTGTGTATAGCGAAGACATATATCGGGTGTATTTTTCAGAGTGATAGAACTTTAAATTGAAATAAAACACATTTAAATTAAGATTGAAGCCAATTTTTTGTCATTTGAAACATAACTAGCTCTGAGAAACCGCATTCGACCAGACCAATTTTGGACCACTTTTTCCAGTAATTCAGGCCTTATTTCATCAATAACACGAGTTATGTGGGCTTCCAAAGCGTCTATTGTTTCTGGTTTATCAGCATAAACCAATGATTTGACATAACCCCAAAGAAAATAATCCAGTGGAGTTATGTCGCATGATCTTGGAGGCCAATTAATTGGACCATTTCTCGAAATAATGTTATCGCCAAATCTTTCTTTCAATAAATCAAATGTTACGGTAGCAGAATGAGGTGTAGCATCATCTCGTTGGAACCAAAACACTTGTGGGTCGATACCATTCAAATTTTGAAACAAATAATCATTGATCATCGAGCACCATTTACTGTAACATTAGCTCCAGCATCGTTTTTAAAGAATTTTATCTCGTCTCTCTCTAAACTGTAAATAGTACTCTGTTTTTTAAACTAACGTGGAAATAATTACAAAATTTGAACAGATTAAATCTGTTTTGACATTCAAAGTTTTTTATTTGTCTCCTTCAAATATTTATTTATTACAAACTTTGAATATCAAAACAGATTAAATCTGTTTCTGATCCTATAATTATGAAAATTAAATCCTTTTCAAGAATACAAAACATAATTTTAAGAACTTCTCAAAAAAATTATTTATTTGAAATATTTAATATACTTAAATAAGATACTTCAAAAATTCCTCAAACCATGTATCACATCCTGAGAAGTTCTTAAAATTATGTTTTGTATTTTTGAAAAGGATTTACTTTTGTATTTGTATTTTGTCGCCTTAAAATATTTATTTATTAATTTTAATTTAATTTTGTTGGGTTTTTTATTCCATTTGATATTATATGAGTTTTGATTTTATATGCCTATTAAATATAAATTCTGCTTATGAGACATTCATTTAATTCTAAAAGTTTTTGAAATTAAAATTATAGGAGACTAATAGATGAAATCTGTTTTGATATTGAAATTCTTTAACAATCCTTCTATCAAGTAAAGAACCTCCACTTCTTATTTTATTGTGAAAATAAATATTTGTTCATATAGAAAAAAATGTTGAAAAGCACTGACTTAAAGTGGAAAGTTTTACAACGCTTTTTCGACAGTTCCTGATAATTCAAAATATGTGAACTAAAAAAAATTTGAATTATTTGGATTAGGTCGTAAAAAGCGAGAGCTTTTTCATCGAAGACGTCATATTATGAATACTGTTTTTTTAATAAAAATAACTTTTTGTCCATTTTTATACTTATCGAACAATGTTGCGATACAACGTCAAAATAAAATAGAAAAAGGCTTTTTACTTGATAGAAGAAATATAACAAAATTTGAATATCAAAACAGATTTAATCTGTTAGTCTTCTACAATTTTAATTTCAAAAAAATTTTTATTAAAAAAACTTTTAGAATTAAATTAATGTCTACAAAAAGCACCGCTTATATTTAATAGACGTATATAATCAAAACGCAATATATAATGTCAAATGGAATAAATAAACCAACAGATATAAAAAAGTCATTAAAATTAATAAATAAATATTTAAAGGAGACAAAATTTTGTTTCTGATCTTATCATTAGGAACACCAATTGCCTTTCAAAAACATGAACACAACTTAAGGACTTCTCAAAAAATATAATTTATTTGAAATATTTAATATATTTAAATAATCAAATAAGTTAATTCAAAAATCTCTCAAAACATGCACTATATCTTCAAAAAACAATTATAATTCTGGTAATCTATTCATCGGCCCTAAATAATATTTGGAATATTATTTAGGGCCGATGAACAGATTACCTGAGTTATAATTGTTTTTTGAAGATAGTGCATGTTTTGAGAGATTTTTGAGTTAACTTATTTGAATATTTAAATATATTAAATATTTCAAATAAATTATATTTTTTGAGAAGTCCTTAAGTTGTGTTCATGTTTTTGAAAGGCAATTGGTGTTCTTAATGGTAAGATCAGAAACAAAATTTTGTCTCCTTTAAATATTTATTTATTAATTTTAATGTTTTTTTTTTATATTGGTTGGTTTATTTATTCCATTTGACATTATATATTGAGTTTTGATTATATACGTCTATTAAATATAAGCGGTGCTTATTGTAGACATTAATTTAATTCTAAAAGTTTTCTGAATAAAAATTTTTTTCGAATTAAAATTGTTGAAGACTAACAGATTAAATCTGTTTTGATATTCAAACGTCAAAATATACCGAGTGGAACATGCTCTCATGGCCTTACCGATTGAAATAAAGGAAGAAGTTCGACGCAAAAGTTGGAAAATTTCACCACAATGTTTTGATAAAGCATGTTTAAAAACCCATTTCCCAACAGCGATTTTTGCTGAACGTTTTGATTGGCGCCTCAAACCTCAAACGTCAGGTTTAAATTCTAACATTTACTCTGCAACAATTTGTCTGAATTATTGATTGGAGCTTCATCAATAGACAGTGCGTCAAGGTAAACCAGGTCCATACTCTTTACGGTGATTAAGATGTAATGGATCATTTTGGCGATTCCTACCTGCCATAATGAGAAATTATGCAAGTACTGACCTGGCATCAAGAACCTTAATACGCTCATACAATAGTAAATATCATCGATTTGCAAGACAAACTAAAAGCCACACATCTAGCTCTTTAAACATAATTTATTCGAGACCATTTTCGACTAAAAAATTGCAAAATACTGATATTTGATAAGAGGGCTCAAAAAGACTCAAAACACTGTCTGTTTGACGTAGAAATAAGTTCGTGAGGTTTTGATATAGATATCTCTACTAGTTTCGTCTGGAAACCACTTCATTATGAAGTGTCATCATTAGGATTTATTTTCAATGTCACTGAAATGTAAACAGCATAGTTTCTGTGTTCTCTGAGAATGTCAACTTTTAAGCAGAAAAATGTGTTTTTGCGGGGAGTTTTACTTGATTACTTCAATAGGAAGAAAAAGGCTGCGGAAAGTTATTGTACTTTAGTGGATGGTTATGGTAAGCATGCTCTATAACTGAACGAACGTGTCAGAAGTGGTAAGCTCGATTTAAAGGTGGCAATTTTGATTCGGGAGACAAAGAAAGATCCGGAAGGCCACTGAAGGTTAAGGATGAAGAATAAGAGGCAAGGATCGATAAACATCCATCACAAACGCAAGAGGAACTCGCAAAAACACTTGGCGTCACTCAAACAGCAATTTGCCATCGTTTAAAAGTTATCGGATTGATCCGAGAAGTTGGAAATTAGGTACCGTATGAACTGAAGACAAGAGACGTCGAACAAGAGACTCCAACGGAAGAAAAATGGGTTTTTGCATCGAATTGTGACTAGCGATGGAAAGTGACGAAATGAGTTGCAACAATCGAACGTTTGAGCCAAGCATTGCGAGAAAAACGGCCACAGTACGCCGACGGGCACGACAAAGTTACTGATAATGCACGGCCATATGTTACGTCGCCAATTAAAACGTAATCAGAAACGCTCAAATAAGTAGTCCTACTCCACCCACCGAGACATTGCTCCTTCCGATCGATGCAACATGGCCTAGCTGACTAGAACTTGTTCAATAACGATGAAACCAAAAAATGGATCAAACGCATGGATAACGGGCAAAGAGCCTTTTTAAGCGATGGAATCCATCAATTGCCGGAAAGATGGAAAAAAAGTAGCGGCTAGCGACGGACAATACTCTGAACTTTAATTTCACCGATTTTTCACAATTAATCTTCAATTTTCGACAAAAACCCGCACGAACTTATTCACACTCCTAATATTCCACCCAATTTACAGCAAGTGATCGATTTAAATCAGGCATCACGTAAAGAACGACCCAAACATGGAAAAAGACAACACAAAGCCATTTTGCTCCATGACAATGCCTCATCACACAAATAACAAACCAAGAAATTATCGCGGCGTTCAGTTAGGAAATACTAAGGCATGTTCGATTATCATCTATTCTCATCACTGCGACACGCTCTCGCCGAACAACGCTTCAATTCGTATGAAAATGTAGGAAAATGGCTCGATAACTGGTTCGCTTCAAGGGAGGGAACTGTTTTTTTTTGCGTGGCACTCATAAACTGTCAGAAAGGTGGGGGAAAATGTATCGGGTGTTTTTTTTAGAGTGAAAGAAGGTAGAAGCCATGTTGTTTTGACATTTCTGTTCAGTAGGCATTGACAATTATCATGGAAAGACTCACGCCGCAACAACGTTTACAAATTGTTGTAATTTATTTTCAAAATGAGTGTTCTATTCGACAAACTTATAGAGCACTTCGTGAAATTTATGATTTATATAATCGTCCATCAGAGCAGCTTATTCGTCGAACGGATAATCTCTTCATCGGGCCCTAGATAACATTTAAATATCAAAATCAACTAACCATCACTATATCATACCTTAGAACTTAACACGTGACATGTTTGAAAGAGACTAACTTTAAAAAACCAGGTAGTCAGTTCGTCACTGCTATCTAGGGCCGATGAAGAGATTATCCCTATTCTAATTGTTTTTTTAAGATATATTACATGTTTTGAGAGATTTTTGAATTAACTTATTTGAATATTTAAATATATTAAATATTTCAAATAAATTATAATATATTTTTTGGGAAATCCTCAAGTTGTATTCTATGTTTTTGAAAAGGAATTGATTTCACTATGGTAAGATCAGAAACAAAATTTTGTGTTCTTCAAATATTTATTTATTAATTTTAATTGCCTCTTTTATATTGGTTGGTTTATTTATTCCATTTGACATTGTATATTGAGTTTTGAATATATACGTCTATTAAATATAAGCGGTGCTTATTGTAGACATTAATTTGATTCTAAAAGTTTTTTGAATAAAAGTTTTTTTGAAATTAAAATTGTAGAAGACTAACAGATTAAATCTGTTTTGATATTCAAATTTTGTTATATTTCTTCTATCAAGTAGAAAGCCTTTTTATATTTTAATAATATTTCTAATAGATCTCCGACGCTCATGCACTTGTATGAACATGTTTGATCACGAGAATTTATCGATTCCTTCGAAAAACAACGAATATAAAATCCAGTGGAACACGCTGAAATTTCACACAAATGCTTATATCATTTTCCACTGAAAAAAATAAAATAATCATATTTATTTTTCGATGGTTTCTTATTTCGAATAGGAATTTAGCACTCCATTGTTCATTTTCTCGTCAAAAATCTTTGTCATTTATCATAATCGTAATTGCTCCGAGTCTACATGAGACAGCTGAGCAATTTATAACCCAAAAGTTAATTACCGGTCATATCAGCTATAAAATTTATTCCCCAACCGAGATTCGAACTAGCGCTCGAATTAAAACCTGGATGTTCTAACCGTTCATGACGACTTTGTAGTTTTGCGAAGGCGTACTCGACCGTAAAACGTTGGTGGACGAAATGTGTATACTTATCCCTTTCAAACTTTATCTGCATATGAAAATGAAGCGAGGATGAGTAACGAACAGCCTGAGGATTATCATTCATTCCTTGCTTCATTTTCATTAGCAGATAAAGTTGAAAAGAGATACATTCCGTATTATTATTTAAATATTTCAATAAAATAGAAAAAGGCTTTTTACTTGATAGAAGAAATATAACAAAATTTGAATATCAAAACAGATTTAATCTGTTAGTCTTCTACAATTTTAATTTCAAAAAAATTTTTATTCAAAAAACTTTTAGAATTAAATTAATGTCTACAATAAGCACCGCTTATATCTAATAGACGTATATAATCAAAACTCAATATACAATGTCAAATGGAATAAATAAACCAACCAATATAAAAAATGCAATTAAAATTAATGAATAAATATTTGAAGGAGACAAAATTTTGTTTCTGATCTTACCATAATGAAACCAATTCCTTTTCAAGAACATAAAACACAACTTAAGGATTTCTCAAAAAATATATTATAATTTATTTGAAATATTATTTAAATATTCAAATAAGTTAATTCAAAAATCTCTCAAAACATGCAATATATCTTCAAAAAACAATTAGAATACGGATAATCTCTTCATCGGCCCTAGATACAATCAAATATTTATTTATTAATTTCAATAGCCTTTTTTTATATTGGTTGGTTTATTTATTCCATTTGACATTGTATATTGAGTTTTGATTATATACGTCTATTAAATATAAGCGGTGCTTATTGTAGACATTGATTTAATTCTAAAAGTTTTTTGAATAAAAATTTTTTTGAAATTAAAATTGTGCAGATTAAATCTGTTTTGATATTAAAATTTTTTTAAATGTTTTAATATTAGCCTTCTACATATTTAATTTCAAAAAATTGTATTTAATAATTATAACTTCAGGAATTAAATTAAAATAATGTCATATGAGTACCACTTATATCAAACGACATATAAAATAAACATTCATTATAAGACATCCAAATGATATAACAAAATCCAATAAATAAAAATTGTTAACCAAAATCCTAAAAATTAAATATTTTGAGTAGACAAAATTTTGTTTCTGCTGATCAATCTTATGAAAACAAATATCATTCAAAAATGTTTAACATAATCTTAAGAATTTCATCATAAAACTATCTTACTTAGAATATTCAATATTATTGGATATCTAAGTTACTTTCTATAAAATCTCAAGATATGTAAAAACATTACTGAAAAACAAGTTTTAAGAGAGACTTTGCTTCGTCAGTACTCAAATAATTCATATTCAATAAAATATAACATCACTCAACAACAAATATTTCATGATTAAAGTAAAACAAGTACCAACAGTACCATACTCACCTGACGAAGTCATGTTGTCATGACGAAACAATTGTTGTGAAATTAAATAAATTAGCGGAAATTAAGTTGTTTTACTTCAATTATTTATAATTATTAAATATAATTTTTTCAAATTAAATATGTAGAAGACTAATATTGAAATATTTAAATAATTTTATATACCTTCTTTCAAGTATTAACCTCTATTTATGTTATTTACATTCCATATTACTAACGTTTTATGACCTTCGAAAACGTCACGCTTTTATTGCAATAAAGTGATAAAACTAAGAACTATTCAACAGATTTTCTATCATAATTACTTTAAAACAATTTGTATTTATTTGAAGAAAAAAAAGGATTATTCAATATTTCGTTGAAATCAAATGAATCATAATTTAAGGGAAAAATCAATAATTAACGATTATTTTAGATAAAAATAAAATTTTGTACAACTGTGGAATAAACAATTTAATCTATCAATTGGAAATTTTACAGGTTAATATAGAGGTATATAAATTATAAAACTAAAAAATCATAAATTGAAGGTTGAAAATAATTTTTTTCCTCGAAATATTTTGTTCATCAAAGTATTCCGACTTAACTTGTGTTGTACCGTAATTTTTAAAGATCAGAGAATTAACCTTTGATTTTAAAGAAACGCGGAGCTTTATTAAAAGCAATTGAATCATAATTGTAACAAAAAAAAATCGGTGATTATCGATTATTTTAAAGATAAAATTTGGTGCAAATATTTCAAAAACACTTTAATGAATCTATTTGAAATTTTACATTGCTTTGAACTGGTATATACAGGCACGTAGCCAGGGGGGCGCCCGGGCCCCCCCGAGATAACCATCCCTTTCTGGCTAACTTGATGAGGCCCACAATTTTTTTATTGTTAAACCCCGCCACCCCCAGAAAAAAATCCTGGCTACGTGCCTGGGTATATAGAGGTATTAGATAAAACATACCAATATTATTCATTGAAATAATATTTGTAAACAATTCATTCAATAAAAAACCATAAATAAATTTTATATATTTTCACGTTAATATACTGCGGTTAAAAATAGTAATTTTCCTCGAATTATCTTGTTTATTCATGTTTTCCTACTTCTATCGTTATTTTGAAAGATTGAAGATATTGATTTCAAAGAAGTTTTATTAAAAGCAAATAAATCACAATTTTTACCAACAGTTGTTTGATATCCAATTCAAACATTTCAACATTTTTTTGTTAGATCGCAGACAGAAGCAAATAATAAATTAAATCAAGTGAGAGTGAAACAATTAAATTATATTGACCAAGAACAGAGAGGAATAAAAAATTCAAAAGAGACATTCTTCAGAAAGATCTCCAAAAAACAAAAAAAAATACCATTTTTTAATATTAATATTATCTACTACACTAACTGATCTTATTACGTTTAATATATTTAGCGTTTTTCAACATTTATATACTTCCCTCGTTTGATAAGTTCTGGTGATTTTTCTTATCCATTCCCATATAAATTATAAATATTAAATATATTAAAATAACAAAGCTAGCGCCTATTAAAGTGAAGAAACTCTATTCCAAACAAAACTTTTTGTAAGGAAATTCAAAATACGAAGACTTCAACACTGAAATAGAGAATATGAATGTAAATTAACGTCAACGAAAATTTATGGAACAAGTAGATATGTGAACAATTTCAGAAATTTCCTTTTCTAGTTTTTCCATTGAAGGTAATGCTTGATATATGACTTCTATATATACCTATATTGAAGTTGTCAACTGCCGTATTTTCTCTGAACGTATACTTCAAATGATCGGTACTTGGTATGTATAAAATATTCAGCAACCAAAAAGATCTACAGGAAATGTACATAAATGATACTTCCTATAGTCGAATAACTATTTGCTGAATTAAACAAGATATACCCCATCATTTAAATACAAATATACATATGTGCACACGCAAAAGTTTAAATTATTCCCATCGCTATGGAATAAAACAAAAACTTGACGAGTAAAATACATCCTAGGTATTGGAAAATTTGAAAAAATTTCTACAATAGAAATAAAATCGTTGAAATTATCATAATAAATATCCAATATAAGCAACAATCCGAATATATCGTCAAGAAAACCGCAAAAAATACTGGCCGATGATACCAAGACGCAATAAACTCCGAAGCAAGAATACACATCTAATAAATCCTTGGAATTTCTGGAACGAATGTAACGTATTATCCAACCCGATTGGAAAAACAAATAAATCAAGAAATGCTACGATATTACTTACCTACCCGAATAAAATTCAAATTAGAAAGGTAGGACAGCAAAGATCGTAAACTATAAATGAACCGAAAATAATTATTTCTGAAATGTTGGAATCAAGATCATGAAGAACCAAATTTTTCCAAGCATTTTCCGGATGAAAAACAAGGAAATGACCTATTTGATTTTTCTCGTTTCCTCCCCGAGCCTATTCCCGCAAAAAAATTAATGCATAGATCTTGGACTTGCGCAGTACGAACATACACAAAGGCCATTGCAGCTCTTGTAAATTATAAGTAAACCCAACCCAAAAGCACCAAAATATCATACAAATGAGCAAAAACTTACCTCGCGGACACTTAATCACTCTCTTTTTGCACTTTCTGGACCCCTCAAACACCAACTATCATTACAGAATGCTAAAATTCGTAGATTTATCACCAACGTTCATCTAGCGATTTGCTGTCAGAACGTCATAAATACGTTGTGCGATTCTGTTTTTACGCTCTGTGCACTGCATGTGGTTGAATCCCTATCTGGCATCCATTTTAATATGCTTAACGAAGCTACACGAGTGATGGACGAGTTCCGAAAGTGTGCGCACGCGTATCAAGCCCGAAAGAGAACTGTTGAATCAACAAAGGGAAATAGGGAGAGCACTCGTGCAATTCTGGCTCGTATGTACAAGTTTCAAAAAGAAACTGGATATTTCTTTTGATAGGACTGGGTAAAATCTAAAATAAAGAAACCAAAAGCCTTCCCATAAATCGTAGAACGTGTTGATAATACCTTGTAACTTATGAAACAACAGAATAATTTATGCGTTGGAAGAATATCCTAGTATTCTAATAAATTAACTTGAATTTGTTTGCTTAAAAATGCAATGAAAAAGGAAACTAGCACGGAATAGACAGACGATCTGTATAACTATTAGGGAAATCGTAGAGCTATAAAGATCAATTAACTGTGTAGAATATCATTTAACTTTAATATTTTCTATGTAAGGTACAGTCATAGGACTGACAGTTAATATGATTTTTCTAGAAGAATCATAGAATTAATTGCAACAAAAGAAATAAGCTGGCTTTGCAACACTTTGTAGGTAGTCCACCATTGCTTGTACTTTATAATTGAGATCATTTAATCACTTTCTAACGATAATGCCATTGTATAGGAAGCGTTTCAAACAATCCTTATCCCAACAAACACCAAGAACTGAAATAATTTCCTCGGCGTTTGAGGAGCCGAGTAATTCACAACGAAATGCACAATGCACTCTCAAAATACAGGAAAACCTGAATAGTCCCGTCTATCCAGAAGTTTTTTCGAGGACTGCTAGTGAACCCACTGAATCAGCTTTCATTGATGACACATTCGAGGAGGAAAAAACTGAAATTGAAAATACAGCGGTAAAAAATTTGGATAAACTTGAATTGAACAATTCTCAAGTATCCAATAAAAATAGCCCAATTACCCAAAATCCAGATATACCCAATAGAGAGATCAATAACCCTGAAAAAAAACGCAAAATTAATGAAATAACAAGCGTGAATGATACTAATATGGACTTATCAAATGGTAATAAAGAGATATTATCATCAACTGATAAATTTTATCAACCAGATTCAGTAGAAAACTCAAATGTACCGGTGAATAAGAATGACCTTGCTCACAAATTGCAAAATAAGGAGAATAGAATTCCAAAGGAAAAGAAAAAATATGATAAACCAAAAGCTTCCCGAATTAAAAATAAAACAAAAAGTATTTCCAATAAAACTCCGGTTTCCAGAGAGCTAGATAATTCCTTAAATTCCTCCAAAGGCTCTCAAGTGAGCATGAATGATCCATCTGTAAAAGAAGCTTATACAAAATTTCTCCTTGAGAAGAAAATTACCAAGGACAAGCAAAACATAAACTGCTCTCAAAATTCGGATGTCTCTTTGAATGATCCGATCGTTAAAGAAAGCTACTCTCAATTTATAGCAAAGAAAGAGAAATTTGCAAGGGTTAACACACCTAAAGGATTGACTCATTATGAAAAAATGAAATGGCTTCAAAAACAAAGGAACGTCGGAGTTTATGTTCATTGCGATCGTTGTGATAAAATAAGATATCTTGATGAAGTAAAGGATCCTACTCTTTTACCAGAGAAATGGTATTGTGAAGATAATTCAGGTAAAAAAAATTATTTTACTTGAGAATTTGCGCATCCACCATTTTAAAAGTTTACACTTTGTTTTATTTTATTATTCGCAGATACTTTTTGGGGATTGAGCAGTGACACATTTAATCCCACTCTTGAATATTATCGTTTTCAAATTTTGTAATATTAGAAAAGTGAACATTGACCATCAAACTTTTCATTCAATGATGTTGTATGTTCATGGAACTTGGGATATAAAATAATGACCAAATTATTTAGACATCACCTTATACATACATGTTTCGATTGGATGTTAAAGAATCACAAGTTCCATCACCAAAACTTGTTCAACATATAATTTATAAAGTCCTTTTCTTTATTTTCTAATTTAAAGAATATTCCACATTATCCAGAGAAAGAACCTGATTAATTCGGACCCAAAATCTCTTCAGTAAAGATTTATTTGAATAAACAAAATAATCATTAAAAAATATATAAAAATACGAATTTTCGTATAGGCCAGGGTTATCCAAAAATTGGTTAGTTGTTGCAGAAATGTCTGATGAAAAAAAGGTATTTTTATATATTTTTTAATGATTATTTTGTTTATTCAAATAACTCCTTACTGAAGAGATTTGGGTCCGAATTTATCAGGTTCTTTCCATGCTGAATATTCTTTAAAAAGGAAAATAAAAAAGTCCTTCTTGAATTGTATGTTGAACATTTTTTGGTGATGGAACTTGTGATTTTTTAACATCCAATCGAAACATGTATGTATAAAGTGATGTCTAAATAATTTGGTCATTATTTTATATTTATTTTCTTTATTAGTTAATTTCCACCACATGTGATGATAATATATATGTCCATAAAATGAGTGTTATCTAGGACATGTTTTTTTAAATATTTAATTCTAAATGTTTTCATGAGATTTATGTAGATTCAAATCTAAACAAATTATTTGTCATATTTTCGAATTCTGGTTTCATTATTTATATATTCTTCATTTTGAGAATTATATATGGTTTATTATTTATTATATTTTATTAATCTTTATATTTTATTATTTATTATTTTTTCTAGACATTGAAAAATATTTATTATTACTTATGTATGTTCTGATATTATTCTGATATTTTAGTATGCAATCTTCAATATATTTTGTAGAAATTTTAAAATATTATTTTGAATTTAAATTTATTTTAACTAAAATAAATAAAGGTTAATACTTGATAGAAGGTGTATAAAATTATTTAAATATTTTAATATTAGCCTTCTACATATTTAAATTAAAAAAATTATAATTTTTGAAATTAAATATGTAGAAGGCTTATATTAAAATATTTAAATAAGTTATTTTAATTATTTCTATCAAGTATCGACTCGCATTTTAATTTATTCTGTAAATTATGGATTAATTTCATATTGAGTCAAAGATCTGCAAAATATTCTTTGATTGTGTACTTTTTAAAGTACTGGTTATTTTTGTTCTTATCATGGGACATTGCTTGGGCGGAATAACATCCATTAAGGTTTTCTATGTTCCGAGTGCACGTGGGTTATGAGTAATCTCCTTAGTGTTTACAACATATCTGGTGCTTGCAACACTAGTTATCTCCGTAGTGTTTTGCAACACTAGACAACACTGCTTAACTTGTATAAGTTATTCTTATGCAAGTTTTATCTTTCTGGTAAGTTAAGAATTATTTATGTGATTTACTTAAATTTGGTAAATAGCTGAAGACAAAATCGTAACAAATTATTTGTTATATTTTCAATTTCTGCTTCGATTTTTTTATATATCCTTCATTTTGAGAATTTAACATGGATTTGGAATAGTAGATTTTTCTGTACATGTACATTATTATATTATCATGATAATTCTAGATCTTCTGTGAAGATCCCTCAGAATCTTTTTAAGCTTGTGCGAGTTAGGAGTTCAGTTGTATTCTGGGTTGGCTTTGTTACTGTGATCTTACGCCACTTTAGGTCACAGCACTGTTAATTTTAACCCGTCCAATTAGAAAATTTCTTTTCCATCTGAACAGGACTTGAACCCGCGACCTCTTACCACTGATCCATCAGCAACCTCTATATGTTATGTTAATAAATTTGTATTAATACGTTTTTATGTCGAAAAAAGTTTTTTCCTAGACATTGACAAATATTTTATATTGATTATGTATGCTCTGTTATTATTTCGATATTTTAGTATGCAATCTTCAATATATTTAAAATAATAAAAAGGGGGTTTCTTGCTTGATGAATATCTCAGAAACTTTTTAAAATTAAATTAAATAAATGTGTTAGAAAACAATTTAAATAAAGTCGACATAAAAAATTAACACTCATTACACAGCATCAAAAGGAATAAAGAATCCAAAGGAAATATAGAATATTAATTGAAATTTTTAAATAAATACTTGAAGGATACAAACGTTCGTTTCATAACGGAATTATGAAGTATTTGGAGAGGAATTTGATTTTCATAATACCGTTATTACACAGACGTTTGTATCTTTCAAGAATTCATTTAATAATTTTAATGAAGATATTTTTTTCGTTGGATTTGGAATAGTAGATTTTTCTGTATATGTACATTATTATATTATCCTGATAATCCTAGATCTTCTGTGAAGATCACTCAGAATATTTTTTAGCTTGTGCGAGTTAGGAGTTCAGTTGTATTCTGGGTTGGCTTTGTTACTGTGATCTTACGCCACTTAAGGTCACAGCACTGTTAATTTTAACCCGTCCAATTAGAAAATTTCTTTCCCATCTGAACAGGACTTGAACCCGCGACCTCTTACCACTGATCCATCAGCAACCTCTATATGTTATGTTAATGTTAATAAATTTGTATTAATACGTTTTTATGTCGAAAAAAGTTTTTTCCTAGACATTGACAAATATTTTATATTGATTATGTATGCTCTGATATTATTTCGATATTTTAGTATGCAATCTTCAATATATTTAAAATAATAAAAAGGGGGTTCTTGCTTGATGAATATCTCAGAAACTTTTTAAAATTAAATTAAATAAATGTGTTAGAAAACAATTTAAATAAAGTCGACATAAAAAAGTAACACTCACTACACATCATCAGAAGGAATAAAGAATTCAAAGAAAATATACAATATTAATTAAAATTATTAAATAAATACTTGAAGGTTACAAACGTTCATTTCATAGCGGAATTATGAAGTATTTGGAGAGGAATTTGATTTTCATAATACCGTTATGAAACAAACGTTTGTATCTTTCAAGAATTTATTTAATAATTTTAATGAAGTTATTTTTTTCGTTGGATTTGGAATAGTAGATTTTTCTATATATGTACATTATTATATTATCCTGATAATCCTAGATCTTCTGTGAAGATCCCTCAGAATCTTTTTCACCTTGTGCGAGTTAGGAGTTCAGTTGTATTCTGGGTTGGCTTTGTTACTGTGATCTTACGCCACTTTAGGCACAGCACTGTTAATTTTAACCCGTCCGATTAGAAAATTTCTTTTCCATCTGAACAGGACTTGAACTCGCGACCTCTTCCACTGATCGACCGGCAACCTCTATATGTTATTTTAATAAATTTGTATTAATACGTTTTTATGTCGAAAAAAGTTTTTTCCTAGACATTGACAAATATTTTATATTGATTATGTATGCTCTGATATTATTTCGATATTTTAGTATGCAATCTTCAATATATTTAAAATAATAAAAAGGGGGTTCTTGCTTGATGAATATCTCAGAAACTTTTCAAAATTAAATTAAATAAATGTGTTAGAAAACATTTTAAATAAAGTCGACATAAAAAATTAACACTCATTACACATCATCAAAAGAAATAAAAAATTCAAAGAAAATATAGAATATTAATTAAAATTATTAAATAAATACTTGAAGGATACAAACGTTCGTTTCATAACGGAATTATGAAGTATTTGGAGAGGAATTTGATTTTCATAATACCGTTATGAAACAAACGTTTGTATCTTTCAAGAAATTATTTAAAATTTTAATGAAGTTACTTATTTCGTTAAGGAAACTTTTCGAAAAAGTTCTTGAATCCTTTTTAGAAAGTTCTACCAGTCCGCCCTTTGTAAATTTTGGGCAATCACAACAAATTAATGTATAAACTACTTATTTATGTTCTTCGAATGTCATATCTTTATTGTTTCTAATGAATTTACTGAGGTTCAAATTTGTCTTAAACGAGTTTCGTAAATTATATTTATTCTTAAGATGTGTAACAATATTCTCAGAAATAACTTTCGTAAATACAATGAAGTATACTTAACTATCTCTTTTGCTTTGGAGTATACTGAATTACTGCATATTGGACTGGAATATCTTGATGGCTTGCATCCTAAGGTCAAATTCTTTATGGAACCACAATGTGATAATAATAAAATTAATTTTTTGGACACAACTTTAATCAAGAATAATGAATATCCGTACCTAACTTTTCAAACCATCCTAATACTCATAACTCGCTACTTACAGATTAATGATACATACAGCATTTTCAAATCCTTTAAATAATATCAATTCGAAACAAAAACCATAAATTCTCTCATAAACAAAAAAGAAAAACAACTCATTCTGAAACAAATAAACCCCACTTCCAAAACAGATAATAATGACATAATAATTTGTAAAACTGACATGTTCTGGACTAATCTCGCAAAAATAGCTCAAATATTTTCAAAAACTAACATCAAAACAGCCCCACATAAAACTTCCAACCTCTTTTTTAATGCAAACGACTGGCTGAATAATTATGGAATTTATAAATTAAGTTGTCAACGGTCCAGTAGCGTATATATCGGACAAGTCGGGAGATCTTTCCAAAAAAGGTTTAAAGAGCATCAATTCATTCAACAACCGGAAAGATAACTCTAATTTTGCGAAACATTGTTTCGAAATTAATCAGATCTTCCAAGAATTGGACAATCTTGAGTTGTTACACCTGGAAGCGAAAGGAAAAAACTAGACGTCCTGGAGTCGAATTATTTAAGCAAAAGCACGTTTTAGAAATGAAACTATTAAATGAGCAGACGGACCTTTGGAACACCCCACTTCTCGAAGTTTTGCACAAGCCGAAGCCTTCAACGAATGTATATAATAGTTGAGATGGAATTTCTTTTATTCAGTTTGAAAATGTAGTAATCACTACGAAACTCTAGTCACTGTATATTCAGTTAATAAAAAGTGATAAAACTAAGTAATTTCTTATTTCATTCCATTTATTATATGAATAATGAATATGTGAAAACTAGAATAACCTCAATTAAAATATTTTAAACAAAGGAAATTTTAATTACAATTTGTTCATAAAATTGTTGTGAAAAATTTCAATTCAGTAAGGAATATTTTTCAGGAGGTTAACCTTTCTTATCGCCTCTGGCGAGACTTCACTGATCCTACGATTATCTTTATTTGATTATTTCTAGCTATAACAGATATTCTTAAAATTCAGACATGTTTTTCAAGTTGAATTTGATTTTTTACAGATATTCAGTATAATAAATGTGAAATTCCCCAAGAAAAATTCCCCTTGTATGTACAAGAAGATTGGATAGATAATCTATACAATGCTGGTAGTATCGTTTGGGCAAAGGTGGAGGGATACCCTTGGTGGCCAGGAATGGTCGATGATGACCCTGATACAGAGTCTTACTACTGGCTTGACAATGATATTAATGACACTCCAGTAAGAAAATTAAGTCACCTCCAGGAATTTTCATAATAGCTTATTGAAGTAACTTTAGCCTATGCGATTTCTTGGTATTTATTGAATTTTTTTTCAGTCTTACTACCATGTGACCTTCTTCGACGATAAAGTAACTAGAGCATGGCTAAAACCAAACGATATAAAATCTTTTCGTAAGGAAAAAAACAACCCACATATGCTACCAGACAAATTTAGCATCTTCAGAAATAGAATTGATTATGCTTTGAAGCAAGCAAATGAAGCACTTGATATGCCTCTTGAAAAAAGATTGGAAAAGTTTAGTTTTATTGTAAGATACAAAAAAACAATCAATAAACCGAGAGATGTAACGGAACACTTAAAGAAAAAGGTTTTGAAAGTAAATAAGGCAGATTTTGTCAAAGGAAAAAAACGCAAAAGTGAAAAAATAGCGAGAAAAACAAAAAAGCAAGTGGATGTAAATCAGAAGTTAAAACCATGCGATTCATTGTATGCAGACTTTGAAATCCCATCAAGTCTTGCTTTAGAGAATATTTCTTTGGAACTCTTCGAAGATATTTGAAAAGTATTATAGGTGTTACACATGTTAAAGTTAATAAGTTGCTGTTGTTTGTTCACTAATTTGAAATTTTATAAATGAGATGTAATAAAAGTCTTAATGTACCAACAGTTTCAACACTTATTTTAATACACACTATCTTAAGTATATTAGAAAAAAATCTCACAAAGCACGGATGTGAAGTCAGTTCAAATTTGTGAATTACGTCTTAAAGAAGCTACATCTGATAAATAAAAAAACAGAATTGTTATCTTGAAGTTAAATGAGTCAAAAACCTTCTCTTAAAGTTTAATTTTTTCTTGTTCTTTCTGTTCGAAAGTTAGAGTGTTTATTAATTAACCGGACCAGACATGACCTTGAATTCTTCATCAGCGAGTCCAACCGAGTGGTTTGAAACAAAATCAAAAAATTACAGACATCCAGGCAAATGATAGCAAAAATAAAAGTCTTATATAAATATAGGAATAATTCAATTTAATGGTAAAAATAAACAGCTCTAATTTTAGAGAATCAAATCTTTAAACTCAATTGATTAACAATTGTAATTATGTACATTCAGATTTGACAATACTAATATATTAAAAATATATATTATCTTACAAATTTTGGTACAAATCAATTCTACAATTTTCTTGAGATATTTTTTCATTTCAAACCAGATATGGCTTAGAAACAATAAATTGGAATTAACATTTTAATTTTACCCCCCCGAAAATATTTTTGTCACTGTGAAATTAAATACACAAAATAGTTATTCTACAGAAATTTTTGAATTAAATGACCCTACAGCTGACGTTTCCATACAAAAAAAATTTAATAATGGCATAAATTATCAAAAATAAAAATTTTAACAATTATATAAAATGTTCCCTAACATCAACAACGTTAAAGAGGTGATACCTTCCAGGAGTATTCTAAGAAAAATGTTTAAATGAACATATGTTTAGTCATCAAGATGTAGAGAATTTTTCCTGATTTTTTTTAAATTACCTGTAATTCGAACATAATTTTTGATATAGAGGAAATTAATGAACGGAATTATTGTGAACATTATTTTGTCAAAAGCCCAACAGTTGGGGCAATAGTCAATTAATTTTTCCTCAACGTCAAATTCGAACTGCAGGTAAATTCTAAGAAAAAATCTCAAATTCAAGCTTTCTTTAGGATATCCAATCATACCAATGAGTCTAAACACCCTGTATAATGTTGATGATGTAAATGAATCTATTTTACAAATTGAAACTATAATTTACAAATATCATTTGTTCTTCATTCAGTAGGTGCTGTTTCAAATAAATATTAGCGTTGATCATATAACAAATTCCAATTATATAATATGTATGTCAACACATGCTTCATATACAAAGAGTCCCAGGCGGGGAAAAATTATATTCTATAATGCAAATGTATGAACAGCAACTGTTAATAGAGGATTCAAAATATTCATAAGAGTATTAAAAAAACAAAGAATTCTGCCATTTAGAAGCAAAGATTTGTGGACGATTTTTGGAATTAATTTTTAGGTCTGAAAAACCTGATCCAATCTAACTATGCCAAAATATACAGGTTATCCATTATGAAATAACAATGTTAACACATTAATCAATTTACATGGTACCGTGATCAGAAAAAAAATTTAAACTTTATATGAGACAATTCCATAGGAATGTATGAGAATACTTTTTTGTGCACAACCCTGTATGTTCTGAATTTTGTTATATGAACAATGCTAATACCTAATTTTTATAATTCATAATAAATTAATATTGGAAAATTTAAATTCTTTCCGACAAGGAAAGAAATTATATAATTACATGAAAACGAAACAATTCAATAATAGAAACCCATAAATTAAATATCTCCTTTAGGTTAATTGCGTATTTTGAAAAAATTCAAAGTAAATTATCACATCAATTAAATTAACTCATTTTAAAACCATATCTATTCTCACACTTAAAACAGAATGATTGAACAAAAGGTACTCTCAAGAAAATAAGATACTTTCATCTGATGAGAAATAAGTATTACGACCAGTGGGATTAAGACAACTGAATAATAATTTTTTTTATTTATATTACCTGTAGTCGATTTAAATGGTCAAAATAATTATTTTTCAAAATAAAAGCCTTTTTAGAAGAATGTTGACACAACAAATGGCTGGACATAATAAGAATGATTAAGTTCATGTCAACATAACTTTGAAGTTAATACTCCAGTCTGTATATACCTGAAACGTTTTGTGGAGGGGAATTCGACTATAAAACATTGGTGAGATGAAATATTTATCTCTTTTGAACATTATCTGAACTAAAATGAAGCAACAAATGACTGATAGTTCATCCTCATGAATGAGTTATAGTCTATTATCATGAATGAGTTATAGTCTATTCTCATGAATGAGTTATAGTCTATTCTCATGAATAAGTTATAGTCTATTCTCATGAATGAGTTATAGTCTATTCTCATGAATGAGTTATAGTCTATTCTCATGAATGAGTTATAGTCTATTCTCATGAATGAGTTATAGTCTATTCTCATGAATGAGTTATAGTCTATTCTCATGAATGAGTTATAGTCCATCCTAATGAATGAATGATAATATATCCTCATGAACAAGTGATAGCCCATCCTTATGTCCTGCTTCATTTTCTTTTCTTCCAAAAAGTGGAAAAGAGATAAATTTCTTCTCACAGTTTTATGGTGGAGTGCACCTTTGCAAAACACTCGAGTATATCAATATAAATTCATAAATTATCTATGAATAATACAAGGATTTGTTGTATGTTCCCAAAAATATAAGACAATGAAGGAGAATCATCTGAAAACCAGCCAAATTGTCAAACTGCAGAATTTTGTGGACTAGCTGAAGTAAATATGGCAACACTGCAATATCATATCATCATTTTGGCCTGACCAAAAGATTTAAGCTAGGAATATTTGCATAAATTAGGCCAAATTATGTATATTTTAGAAAATACCATCAAATTTGTGTTTGGAACCACTTTCAACAAGTAAGAACACAATTCCTGAGTTTTCTTAATATTAAATTCTGGAATACTTTGAAATTGGAATAAATTAAGAATTAAAAAAGATATGGGTTTTTATATATTTGTGGAAGAGTCTGGTTTATGTAGAATTTTGAAAAGTAGGGAATCCCACAAATCCATCCACTCATTTAATAGTTTAACTGCTGGATTGTGGCAATTTTATAAAACTCTATTGATTTCAGGATGGTTAGTTTCTTGTTTTTCGATTCAAGGCACAATATTAGATTAATTAATTATGGGAAAATATGAGTTGTTCAGAGAAAATGTTTCGCAAAATAAGAGTTCTTTTGGATGCTTAAATGATGGCTGATGTTCCTTGAACCTTTAGTGACAGTTCTCCCAATTTGCTCTACGAACTGAAAGAACTTTCACTAAAAGGTTCAGAGAACATCTTATCATTATTTTAGAATCGAAAAGATAACTCTTATTTCAAAAAATGATTTTTTAGAAACAATTCATGTTTTCCCAGGATTAGATAATCTTTGTGATAGTTCATTTTAAATGGAATAATAAGAAGTTGCTTTGTTTTCTATCATTTTTATTAACTGAATATACAGTGACTCAAGTTTCGTTGTGTTCGAAAATGTAGTAAACACTGCGAAGCTCGAGTCACTGTATATTCAGTTGATAAAAGTGATAGAAAACAAAGTAATTTCTTATTTCATTCCAGATAATCTTGACATGCTGGATTTAAAAGGCAAGAAACTAGCCATCTTGGATTATTTAAATATTTTAATATTAGCCTTCTACATATTTAATTTCAAAAAATTATATTTAATATTTATAACTTCAGGAATTAAATTAAATTAATGTCATATAAGTACCAGTTATATCAAACGACATATAAAATAAATTATTGGATTTTGTTATATAATTTGCATGTCTTTTAATGAATGTTTATTTCATGTCGCTTGATATAAGTGGTACTTATATATTATATATATTAGTACTTGTGACATTAATTTAATTTAATTCCAGAAGTTATAATTATTAAATATAATTTTTTGAAATTAATTATGTAGAAGGCTAATATTAAAATATTTAAATAATTTTATATACCTTCTATCAAGAATTAACCTCTATTTAAGTAATCTCATTATTATTCTTAATATCTTGGAATTTTTTTTTATTATATACTTGTTTTCATGAAAACAATCCCATTTTTCAAATTTTTTCCACCGTTATCTTATTATTGGTTTTTTTTCTAGTTTAATTGCTTATTTTCATTTTTTGGACTTACTTGAGTAGGTTAAATTACTCAGGTAAGTCCTCCAACTTTTGAAACCATCCAATACTCATAAACTCGCTGACTACAGATCATATATAGACCTTATATACCTTCTATCAAGTAAAAACCTCTATTTATTTCATTTTAGCCATCTTGGAATCAAGGTCTATAAAATTACCATAATCCAGTAAAACCATTAAACCAGCAGAAGGACCTGTGGGATTTCCTACTTGCCGAAGTTCTACACAAAGCCTTCAACAATAAAAGAGTGATAGAAAACAAATTTCATATTTATTCCGTTTTAAAATAAACTATCGCAAAGTAACACATAAAATTGCCGCATATTTAAATTTATGTTCGTAACTGAGTCAACTTCTGGAGTTTGCCATCGAAAGTGGTTATTTGGCTTTGTAAATTTTTTTTTATCGCATTAAATATTGAAATTCAGGAGACCGATTTGACTGAATATAAATCCACATCATTAGAAAAATACACATCCAGTTGTTGTGGTAACATTCGCCCTTATTTATTAAAGCTGTATTTCATCAACTTAATTGTTGAAAACCATATTGCTTCTTCCACTATTTGTTCATAAATAAGTAATAAATTATATTTTCTCCAAATATACAAATTAAATAAAATTTAAACAAACTTGATTATGGCACAAATCAAAAACAATTTCTTCATCAACCAATTTCGTATCGTTCTTTGAAGAATAAATAAAATAGCCTATATTCTTTACACAATTATCATCAAAATTCAACAATTAAGTTGATAGAGTAACTGAAATGTTCGGTTTAAATAACATTTTAAATAAATTATCATATGAACAAAATTTGATCAAGGTAAAATTACACCTATCTCTCTTTATACCACCTTCCTCTCGGTTTCCGCAGCATTCGAGGCGACTTCGGAGAAGCAGGCATCCTTCGTTTATTAGTTCTTTTTGAAGACAAACTAACATTATCCCCTTTTTTCACCACACTACCCGAATCTAGTTTTTTCATTTTGACGAAAGGTTGTAAATTTACATTTTTATTATTATTAATATTGTTAACTTTCACTTTGCTGCCACCTTCCACAGTTTTTGTATTACGTTCAACTGATACCCTGTTCAAATCACAATTTCCATTTACAACGTCATTATCATCTAACTTATTTATATCTTTATTACATTCAGTCGTGCTTGGTTCTTCTTCGGAATCGTTAACGCTACCCATAGAACTAGTCTCTTCTTTCACGCTTGCGTCCTTTTTAATCAAGCCTTTCTTTCTATTTGGCCAACCGGTTTTGTTAATTTTTTTCCTGCGACCACATTTGTTCACTGGCGGCGGTCCACTGATGAACCTGCGGTTGTTCCGGTAGTCGTCCCTCTTCCTCATATCGTCGTATATCCTCAACACGTCCAATATTCCAAGTTTATGAGAAAATTCCACACCTTCTTCCGGACAGATTTCTACTTCCTCGCACAACTTGTCCATGTCCCATTCTTGACACATATTCGACAAAATGTCCTCATATTGTACGCGAGACGGTTTCGGAGGAACTGGGACTTCTTCTGGAATGGTGGGCAAGTTAGACGGTTTGGAAATTGTCGGATTGCTACCTGGAATTTCGGAAATTTCATTTCCCTTCGACTTTCTCTTCCTTTGATGTATCAAGCTGCTAAGTATTGCTAAGGTTGAGGCATGTTGTCGTGGTGATTTTCTTGGATTTTTTCCCATATGTAACTGTAATAATACATGAATTATATTACTAGATGAAAACGAGACTGATAAAATATGCATTTTTAGAATTGTGGTAAGCAAATAACAATAAATAAACGAAAATGCAATTCAGAATTCAGTATAAAAGTTATAATGGAATGAAACGTTAGTCTTTAACTATGTAACTAGTATTGATCAACAAAATCCATTGATCAAAAATTTTCAGGTAGTTCAAATGAGCCGGTAGATCAAATGACCGTTGTCTAAGTGATATTGAATGAATTGGTACTACATTTACAGCGAGAGGGCACCTTTGTTTTCTGTGAAAATTAGACAAAGTCGAGAAATATCACATTTTCTTTAGTTCATAGCCAATAAACGGAAAATCGTACGGGAATGAAAATACTTTCATTAGTTAGATCGATCTTTCGATATTCAACCCATGCCTTTAATAATTTTGGAAGTCCTGCCAGAAAAAAGCTTTTCGACTTAAAAAAGAAGAGAATTTTTGGCGTTTTTCTTTTATCCTCCCTTGCCATAAGAATAACTATGGTGGTCAAATGGTTTCAGTCCTTGAACATCCAAAGATCCAAATCTTTCTTAAAATTCTCCAAATAAATCTTTGAGAAGGATTTAATTGTTAAGAACGACGTGAAACGGATAAATTTCGATTTCCAAGTCAACATTCCCTTGTTGTGCGTGTATTTCTGTGTCGTACTGGTACTTTTGTATTGCGTAAAGAAAATTCACAGTTTTAACAAATGGGGACTGATTTAAACAACTTCTAAACATTGTTGAAGTGTGTATCTTTCCATGATTAAATGGCACTAACTACTCAACACAAATGACATGGGAAATGTCAAAAATGATATAGTGCTGTCATTATAACTATAAATATTCCTCAAGTTATATCAATAACTCAAATTTAAATGAAATACCAGTTGTTACTAGAAAAAATTGATGGATTTTCAGGAAGAAATATTGAACCTATATATTCAAATGAGTTAAAACTAAATCATTTACTAACCTTCCTATGCCTATGGCCATCGGAACATTTAAACTCTTCCGAGTTGCTATTTTCAGAGCAAAAGTCAACGCTGGTTGCCGGTTCACTGGATTTGCTGTCTTCGTCCATCGGCTCGTTGTCCAGAGATGGCGTGTAATTTGTTTCGCTTCTATCCGGAGTACTGCAAGATGTTCTCGAACTGTTGTCCTGCGCCATTTTCTTTAACTGGGCATATTGAGCGATGCATATTTTTGGATCCAAAGCTGGTATGGAACTTATTTGATAGGGCAAGATGAAGCGATTTTCATTTCCTGAAACAATAAATCCTTTAGCATAACAATTTAAATATATAAGGATATGGACTCAATTTAAAATAGTGTAGCCGAATCATCGATTTTTTTTGGATATTTCAAATGAACCAGCAGGTCAAATGAACCAGTAGGTCAAATGAACCAGTAGGTCGAATGAACCAGTGACGTATTTACGGCGAGAAAGCCCGTTTAATTGTTTGTGATCTCTGGCAGAATCGAGAAATTTCACATGTTCTTTTGTTCGTAGCAAAGAAACGGAAAACTGTACGGAAATGAAAATGTTTTTATTGGTGAGATCGATATTTCGACATTTGACGCCTACTCACAATTTTTATGCAGGCCCCGCCAGAGAAAAGCCTTTTGACTTACACAAAAAAAATTTAATTGTACCATTTTAAATCCTGCCGCTCGACTACTGCCCGACAGAAATAGGGAGCTTTTAATTTGGCGTGACTTTTCGTGAACTTTTTTAATTTTAATTTTCTGTAAAAGTTCCATCAAAGACATACCGATATCAGAAAGGTACATGTAGCTTTCTTCACCAAGGTCTTGTCTTCTGAACGGTGTGAACCATTTCTCACCGCTCGGTATCATCTCGAAAGAAAATTTGTAGTTGTCCAGATCAAGGATTTTTCTTTTGTTCTTTGGTTCCTCCACTTCTTTTTTTTCATTCTTAACTTCCATATTTCCGTTGTGTTTTGGGGATTTCAAGTCCGGTTCAGAGAAGAAAGACCCATGATACCTCAATCTGAAAAACACATTAACAAAAAGATGTGATAGTTTTCTGGCATAATTTTCAGCAATAATATGAATGTTTGAGTATATTTGTTGATTTAAATATCTTGAAAATTACCTAGATCCAGGCGTTTCAAATTTATAATACTTTTCATTGTCCATAATAAAAGCTTCTGCATGTGTTCTTCTCCTTTTTTTAGATTTACCGCTCGATGTTGTACTATCCATTGAACCTTCGTCTTCCATTTTAAAATTATCACTTGTTTTATCTTCTTCGTTATCACTGGAAGGTAAGTAACTATCGTTTCTTTCTTCGCAACTGCTCACTGTCGTATTAGCTCCATCTGCATCAATGTCCTCTTCCTCTTCTTCATCTTCTGATGAACTTGAGTCATCCTTTTATGAAAAAAAAAAATACTGAATGATTATAAAAGGATTGTCTCGGTCTTTACTTGATGGAAATTCATCTTCAATATAAGAAAAACAAATGTTAACTTCCGCTATTTTATTGATTTACAGGACAATTGTTTCGTCATACCATGACTTCATCAGGTGTTTAAATACTCACCTGATGAAGTCATGGTATGGCGAAATAATTGTCATGTAAATCAATAAAATAGCGGAAGTTAACATTTGTTTTTCTTATATAGTTTACGAACTTTTGACCTTGAATTTTTTTATCATCGAGTTCAACCCGTTTAAGACCATTTTCAGGCTAAAATTCGAAACTTACAGACATTTGAGTGAAATGATAGCAGTCTGTTCCCTGGAACAAGCGCACAAAAAACTGTCTCCAAACTGAAGTTCTGACTTAATTTCTTTCTAAGCTTGTAATTTCTTACCTTCTTAGGAAAGAGGAAATTTTCAGCCTCATTGTTCAAAAGAGTTATCTCGGAATTCCTCAATTTCTTAAATTTAACAATTAATCCCTTGTCGTCCCTTTCTCCTTCTCTCAACTCGGAGCTCTGTTTGACCTCTTGGTGTTCCTTAGTCGTCGCGCTAGATCTTAATTTGTTGGTCATAACCTCAACTTTGTAATAAGTCTGATTATCAACCACGAGCCTTTCATCTGCCGATACCCTTTTCGATTTTATACAGGACCTTCTTTTGGGACGACCTGAATTCCACACCTCTGTATTTGGTTGTTGTTGTTCGGGAACATCTTGAGTTTTCTGTGGAAGAGAATATACAACCAAATGAAATACTTAACGATGATTAAAAATTTTTAGTTAGATATACATTCAGTTTACAGAGTAGCTCATTGTAACATATATACTACGGACGATAATGTTAGAGACCTCCCATAATTTGCATTAATTTCAGTTTTTTCGATTCTAGCTTCATTGTCTTCCTTTAACAACTGATGAAAGATTTTCAACACAACAACCCATGTTCCATACATTGCTACATTTTTTTAAAACCTTAAACATGTCGAGTTTTGTGCTTAGAAACTACAATTTGCGGACAGCATTGGTTTTCTTGACCATTTCAATCAATTTATAATGGTTCCTTTGTTGGTTCAATCAATGGGTTATTGTATTAGAAGCAACACATGTTTATATTCTTTCTTCAGCGGATAAAATAACACTATTTAAAAAACCGGGAACAAAATAAATTGATTTTTAAACTTACTTTTGTCGAAATCCTGTTATTTGATTTTTTTTCCTTTGCCACTGTTTTAACAAGCAAATCTGGTCTCTCACTAAAACTGTCTTCATCCATTGAAGGGCTCATAGCATAATTTATTTGTTTCCTAGACCGCAAATGATGATGGATGGGAGAATCGATGGGCGAAGGAAGTATCCGTTCCACAGACATTCCTCTATTTCTATTTGTTCGTGTTGTTCTCGGGCAAAAATCCTTCTCCAAGTGTCTCCCATTTACATCTATATAAGGAAGAAATCGATAAGTAATTAGAGGGAAAAAAGTAAAAGATAAAAGGTGGTCGTTAACAACTCACCAATAGATTCTATACCATTTAAATTGAGAAAAGGTTCCAAACTGTTTTGATCGATGAAGCCATTGATGGAAATGTAATTAGCATCTTCTCCGATCAATTTGAGGTGTTTCTTCGACTGAATGTGATCGTCCAAACTGTTATATGGTATGTGGCAGATGGCGCAGTAGCCGGATTGTAGGGCTACATGTATTCTAGATTGTCTTGTCCTGGTTTTCCTTGTCATGTTGCAAAGCTCCGCCATGATCCAATTTCTCAAAATCTAAAATATCAACATTTTACATGATGCTTTCATTATTGTTCTGTATTTTCTTCATTACAAGTGAACTCCTCATAATAAGGTGAAAATATTGGATGGAGTAGTCCATTACTTTGTGATAATTCATTTTAAAATGGAATGAAAGAAGAAATTACTTTGTGTTCTATCATTTTTAAAAGTGATAAAAAATAGATGAGGAACATATGCAAAATTAAGTTTTATAATATCGAAATATCAAACTGAATTGAATCGACACTGACAATAAAAGACTGATGCAGAAAATTGAAATATCAATATTTATTCAAACCGACCAAATTTTATTTATGTAAAAAATTTTTAAAGATGTATTGTGTGTTGCATCTATAAGTAACGTGTGTTGCATAAATGGCGCATCATATGTTGAATAATTAAAAAAAAAAACATAAAAACATTCACATTATTTTCTCCATGAAAGGGATTTAAATCATCTAATAATCAGTGGCTATATATCAATCATTTCTTCAACTTCACAAATTTAAATATGAGTAAATAATGACGTGAATAAACCAGGTAGAAATTATTGACAACGTTGTGAATATTTAACTTTGCAGTGTTGACATCATTATCATATTATATTTGGATTGTGTTCCTGTCATTTTAGATTTACGACGAAAATTCGTATTCAATATGATTCAACCAACATGTTCAAATGCATTATTTTTCCGCCTGTAAGACTTTGAAAATATAATGAGGATAACTAGCAAAATAGAAGGGTTAATTGGGATAATTTGCAGATTAAGTTTACATAATAGATCGTTGGACAATATCTATTCAAAACATTATTTCCATTGAACAGATCATCTGTTAACCTCCACCTGTTTTCTCATAGAAAGATCAGTATTGGCAACACCGCATAAATGATAATTACAAAGGTATGTTGATGTTCCCTACATTTCAATAGTTAACTTCCACTCGAAAATTGTAAATAAATATGACACTTTACTAATATATCGCTATTCAGAGATTTGGAATACAAACAAAAGGTAGGTTTGCTGGAATTTCATAGATAATCTTATATAAGTTAATACGACGTTCACTTATTCAGCTTTTTGTATTGTTTAAAATATATCACATTCCCACATACTGAGTCAACTGGAATCATTCTGTAGTCGTAACTATCTATTGGGAAATATTTTGAATTACTTATGATGAGTTGCATAATCTTTTAATAGGAACGATTTCCTTTTTCCACTTTCAATTAGGAACAACTACAAAAATGGAACAGCAAAGCCAACATTTTACAAAACTGATCTAGGTCAGTAAACTCACAAGCCCAAAACAAAATATGACTTCATGCAACATAAAACATTCAATATCAATTGCATTCTTGTGTAGAATCGTTTATTGAATTCCCTGAATTTAATTCTACTGAATTATATTTCGGAATGTAAGCATAAAGATAACGAAGTCGACAAGAAATGTCAAAACCATAACATTTCTTATATGAAAACAATTCGTAAATATGAAAATATGGGAACAAAACATATGAACGTACATTTAGTTTCACGGAAAAGGTAGAAAGATACGCTGTACTTACTTTTTCAGGGAATAATCCAGGTTTTACACCAACTCCTAAGTTGGGAGAAACATCACATAAACATTACCGATAATCATATTTTCCACTGGTTAATTCAATAAAAAAATCATAATAACACCAACCACAAACAATGTAGACCGACGATTTCCACAAATACTCCCGATATTCGCAGCGACCAGCTCACAACTTACGCCAAGCGAGTTGTTCGAGCTGCTCTACTGTCCTAAGCAACGGCCATTTCTAAAGCGAGCTCCTACACGCCCTAAATTCCCTGTGTACAGGCCCGTTCGCAGTATAAACGTTTCCACAGATATTACCAGTCAGATTTTAAATATCAGAACATCAGTTTTTCTAATAAAAATACGTTTTTTTTCGTTTAGAAATTGACTATATTTGAAAACATTCATAGACCGCCACAATGAAAGTACACCAACGACCAATCACGATTTGGCAACTGATGTAGCGCCACGCGTGGTCAATTCTCGAAGCTAAATTTCTGGGAATTTTGGATTGAGAGACAAGCGAGCGGTGAGCATTTAGGCATATTCTTCTAAGACAGCAAAGGGATCGTGTATTTCGTCCAGGTAGAAACAGGAGATAAATGAATGAATAGAATTCGTTCTCATATTTATTTAACTTTTAGGTTTTACTTTCAGATTTACCTATCCAAGTCGTTTATGAGTACTTAGTTTAGATCCCAATCTAAGGAATAGGTAGAGATGGGTAAAATATAGTTCTAACAATATTAACAACGGCTGAAATGCACAAATTTCATAAGTTTTCTCCAACGTTTATAATTTTTAAAGTTTGGTCGTCTGTTGACTTTGTCTTTATTCCTAGCATTCTTCATCATCTTTGAGTGATGAGGCAATTTTTATTAATAATATCCATTTGCGTTTTGATAAAATTATTTGGAACTAAATGTCCGGAGAAACTGACTGAGCGTGCCAAAAGTATGAAAGCCAATACAGCAATGCAAATAACAATACAATTTTTAATTTCGTACTTTAATGAAGAATTCCCATAAGTCCTCCATCTATCGGAGGAACTATGAAGTAGCTGACGAAAAGTGACGATATTTCTTATGATCGTGCAGGCAACCAATCATAGAATTATTTAGATAGCAGTTGCATATCCGAAGTATCTTTTGAATATACTACTCTGTCAAGAAAGTACCGGGAATTTGCAATTAAAACAACATTTTTACATTTAATCGTCAAAATTTATTGGGTCACCTTCAAAATAGGCTCCAATTGCTCCAATACATCTATGCCAACGGCACTTCCAATTATCGTTGCTGAAGCACGTTTGTTGAGTTTTTGGCGAGAAAGTCAGTCACAATCGTAGCTCGGTGAAAAGGCGCGTTATCGTCATGCAAAATCCATGAGTTGTTCGCCCACAAATTTGGCCGCTTCTTACGGATACGCTCACGCAAACGTTTCATAACGCCTAGGTAATACTCCTTGTTTACCGTCTGACCCTCTGGAACGAATTCGTAGTGCACCACGCCACGGATATCGAAGAAAACAATGAGCATCACCTTCATTTTCGAGCGGCTTTGGCGTGGTTTTTTCGGTTTCGGCTCATTTTTTGCTACCCATTCCGATGATTGCTGGCTTGTTTGCATATCGTACTCGTAGACCCAGGTCTCATCACCAGTTATAATGCGTTCCATGAATGTAGAATCGGAATTACAGCGATCCAGCATGTCTGAAGCAACCTGTTCGCGATGACGTTTTTGAAGAAAATTCAGGTCTTTCGGTACGAGTCGTGCGGCCACCTTTCTCATGCCCAAAATATCAATCAAAATCGTACGTGCGGACTCGTGGGATATCTTAAGATCATGTGCTATCTCTCTCAAGCTGGTACGACGGTTTTCCAGCACCCTTTCCTTAATTTTATCGACGTTATCTTCGACCGTCCTTGAAGGCTCTGTACCACTGATATGCACGAGTTTTCGATAGAGCATTATCACCAAAGGCCTTTTGCAACATTTTCAATGCATCGGCACACGAAAATTCATTGGCAACACAAAACTTTAAACAAATTCTTTGCTCAACGTAATCACCCATAGTAAAAATCGGCACGCACTCTGACATCGACTGACTTAATCAGCTGTTGCAAACACACTAGTTGACAGATCCCGCTCAAGCTTGGCATAGTAATTAAGGACAGTGGTACCAACCTAGGAAAAAAAAATTTTACCTGCCTCATTGCCCCGTCAGATTTCAATCGATAATTCCCGGTACTTTCTTGACAGAATGTATTTCAACGGAATATTGATTTATGAACACGTTACCAAATTTCAGCGTTTTACAGATGTTGATTACCTATGTTGAATCAGAAAATGAATATGCTGAATACCTGCTATAACATTCCTAGCAGAAAAACACTATCAAAAAGTATATTCAATTCTGTTTATAATAAGCTTGATGAATAGATAATGAGAACTTGGCTGTTTGCGCACAGCTTGAACCTCATTATACAAAATAGCTTATTTTAAACAGATGGAATTCGTCAAAAAGTTGAATCGACTGTGGAATATTTCAAGAGAAGTTCACAGGCAATTGGCAAGCTCGCATCCACCAAAAACAACAAAACTTCCCTATTCTCCGGGTAAAACAAGATTGCCCCACACGTTGGAATTCAACGTTTTAAATGCTGCAACGACTGAAGGAAATTAAAGAACCCTTGTGCAGCACACATGTAATTTTGAATCCTGATTCTGTTCAACTTGCGATGTATTAAAAGTGTTTGAGGGGGTTACTAGAGAATTAAGTTGTGAGAAAACTTTTTCTTTATCGAAAATCCTCAACTCTTTTGAAACATTGCACCCGAATAAGAACGGAACATAAATATCAACCTGAAGTTTTATCAATGGTAGATGTTCTACACAATGAGGCGGATTCTCGATTCGTGACAAAGTATAGAACTTTAGATATATCGGGTGTTTTTTTTAGAGTGATAGAACTTTCGATAGGGATAGAACTCAGGTGTTTAATCTATAAATTTAAGCTTCTGAGACCCATTCTAGACACAACCAAACTCAAAATGGTTTATCATGCTTTGGTGGGTTCACGATTGAACTATGGTACCATAGGGTGGGGTGGAGCAATGAACACACACCTTAAAATATTAGTATAATATAGAAAAAAATCTTGAAAATTATCTCAAGGAGACCTCATACCTATCCGACAGATAATCTCTACACAGAAGCAAAGATCTTCGACATGAAGCAATCGTTTTATCGGTCCATTGTAGTATATCAATTCAAAAATAAATCAAATCTACGATCTCTAACACATCAATATAATTCGAGGAAACATAGAACTTGCTACAGAACTCCATTTTCAACGAAGACAGTTGGCCAGCGCAGTTTTACTTATTTAGCACCGTGAATGTATCAGATTCTACCCAAAGATCTAACAGAACTTCATAATCTACGCCATTTCAAGAAAATATTGAATGAATTTATTACAAAGTACCCGAGAGATGAACTTGTCAAAATAACAGACATGCGAAAATAAATATTTGTGACACTGAATTATATTACTCCCTTCTTATATTTTATATTATATATGTATCTGTACACATTTATCAATATATGATGTTTTATCTATACATTTTATTTGTTTATATAACTAGTATTTGTAAATTTTTTATCTACATTTGTCTATACCTTATCTTCATTTTATCTATACACTGTTTTTAAAATAAAATTAGTATTAGTATTAGGAGTACAAATAAGTTTCCGCCGTTTTGTTGTAGATGGCGCGGCACGGAGTTTCGGTTAGCTTTCGCAGATGATAACCGGCTTAAAAAATAGTTTGGACATTCAAGAACAATATAACCTATTAATATCATTGATTTTATATTGCCACAATATAATTTTAATAAGTTGAAAATGTCAAAATTTGAGCCAAGTAAGCGTCATTTGCGGGAAATATTAGTTTACTTCTTTAATTTAAAGAAATCTGCTGCTGAGGCGCATCAATTGCTCGTAGAAGCATATGGTGAGGGTGCTTTGAGTGAGAGAACGTGTCGAAAGTGGTTTCAAAAGTTTAAAAACGGTGATTTCGACGTAGAAGACAAAGATCGCAGTGGAAGGCCAAAAATTTACGAGGATGCAGAATTGGAGGAATTATTGGAGGAAGATTCATCTCAAACACAAAAAGAACTTGCTCTAACATTAGAAGTCACTCAGCAAGCAGTCTCACATCGTTTAAAATCATTAGGAATGATTCATAAACAAGGAAATTGGGTTCCGTACGGCGGAAACTTATTTGTACTCCTAATATAACATACCAATATCCTAAATCTTAACATTGGTATTGGTTGATTTTTATAAAGACTATACTTTTTCAATAAACTATATATTATTATTAAAGTTGATTTGGTTTTTTCTTTTATTTGCTTAAAAACTTTTTAATTTATACAATGTTCCCCAGTTGATGTAATGTTTTTTAAGAATATTTTTTATTTTCAAGAACTAACTTCTTAGAGTATTTTTCACATTTTTTTATTTATTTCATCGATCTCTACAGTGTACCATAGTTGATATCGTTATGTTTTTCTATGTATATTTGTTTATTTTTGGAGCTACTCCTTTTATATCCTTTAATTACAGTATATTTTTATCTAATATTCGCATTGTTCTATATACATGGGTTTTATTTATTATATTATATATTATAAAAGTGATTGAACTCTCGCTACTAACTAATATCTTCATTTCCTATTCAATATCTGTACTATTACTCTGTGAATAAAAGTGAGTAGTATACTCTTCGAATCGATTCTCTTATAGTGAATGAATCATAACTCACTACTCTTCGAAAACAATGATTCTCCTCATCTCTATTTCCAGATATTGAGAATTATAGGCTTCAAAATAAAAAAACAATTTCGAAGTCAAATTTTTATCGATTGCACCCGGTACATGCGCACCAAAACGATTAAAATCATACGATAGCCTCCTAGAACGCTTCCATTGGTGCCTGATGACAGACAACTCTGATAATATGCGCTGTAAATACGAAACGCGTTCAGATACACGATCCTGTTAGACAGAATTTGCGCAGCACCCGACAGGATAGAACGTAAAAATTTTGTTTGATAATAATAGTAAGACGTGATCGAAAATCGCAAATCGTTTCACGGTCTCTCGAGAACTGTCGGCTAGTCTGAACCTTTTTAATGCCGTTCCAGACGTAACTAGTGCGAGATTTAGTCTAATTGCTAGGTAGCTAATTTTTTTTTGATATTCTTCCGGGAATAGAGTTATTTTGAAATTTCCCCACATTCCTCAACTTGACTCACGATATCGGCAAAACGTAATTAAAGTGCAGTTAGTAAATAAGTAGTTCTCTTCAAAATTGAGAGCCGGTCAAGGTAGACCTTGCACATTTTAACATTCATCGCGTTTTACCATGGCAACGAGTAACAATTTAGAGCTAACCAATGGTTCGTTGAGGGTGAGAAACGGAACCTTGACCCAGGACGAGAAAAAGAACGAAGTGAAGGAATGTCCTAGTGTTATGTCTCCAGAAACCAAAAGACTCCTGCCTCCAAACACAGAAACAGTTCAGACAAAACCCTTTCCGATAAGGGGTGAGTATTGTAACATTTCCTAAAAGTAGATATCGTACTGAGTAAGCCTTCAAATAATTAACATTTGCTTTTATAAGGTTTCTACAGTTGAATTAATTTAAATGAAGTTAAATAAGAACTAACTTAGTTTTCTATCGCTTTTTATTAATTGGAATATACAGTGTCTCGAGTTTCGTGGTGTTTACTACATTTTCAAACTGAATAAAACAAATTGTATCTCAACTTTTTTATATATTTGTTGAAGGCTTCGGCTTGTGCAAAACACGAGAAGCCATCTTCTCATTTAATAGTTTTATTTCCAGAACGTGCTTGTGCTTAAATATTTCTATGGATTCTAGGATGTCTAGATTTTTCCTTTCGCTTCCAGGTGAAATATTTCAAGATTGTCCAGTTTGGGGAATATTATATTGGTTTCGATAAAATGTTTCCCAAAATTAGAGTTATCTTTCCGGTTCTTGAACGAAGATTAATGTTCTTTGAATCTTTTTTGGAAAGATCTCCCGGTTTGTCCTATATATAAGCTACTGCACTGTTGACAACTCAATTTATAAACTCTAGGATCATTCAGTCGGTTAGTTTTGCCTTTTGCATTGAAAAATAGGTTGGAAAATTTACGTGAAGGTTTTTTTATGTTAATTTTTGAAAATATTCGAGTTATTCTTTCCGAGAATGGTCCAAAATATGTTAGTTTTACAAATTTTTTGTCAATATTCACTGTTTTGGAAGTGGGGTGTATTTGTTTGAGACAGAGTTGTTTTTCTTTTTTGCTTATGGGAGAATTTGTGCTTTTTGTTTGGAATTGATTGTGCCTTTATTAGCGAGTTCATTGGTCTTCAGATGATTTGAAAAGTTGGGTATGGTTGTATCTGTCGTTATGGGTTTTCTAGATATATCAAAGAAAATTTCATCATTATTTTTAATTAAAGTTACGCCCATAAAATTTATTTTATTATCGGCTTAAGCAAAACTTGGATGTGCCAAAGGATTGTCTTCTCTCTTCTCGTTCAATAATTTTATTTCTGAAACGTGTTTGTGCTTTAATGGGTTCGAGTATTAAACATTTTCTGGACATAACTTAAATTAAGGCTAATAATGGAATTTCCTTTGATTTATTCAGAAAACCCACACATACAAACATTGATAGAAAACTAAGTAATTTCTTTCCATTATTCAGAATTGTTTAAGATGATTTACTTTAAATAGACGCTTTAATTTATTTTTGCAATCTTGTTTGCGATACGGAAATATGTTAAGTAATATTTAAGCTATTTTGTTTGCCGAAATTATTTAAAATATAATTATTATATATTTATATATAATAATATAATTATATTATATTATTATATATATTATGTTATATATAATTATAATTATATTTGACAAATTTTTTAGATAAACTAGACTAATTCGAAAGCCAAATTCTCTCGGTTGGATTATTTAAATAAATAATGTGAGTGAAATAAATAAACAAGAGTGAAAAATTAGCATATCCATTCAGTTCAAAGTATGTGTACAATAGATTATTTTCGAAGCAGTTTGGAAATTGTTCCATATTCCATACCAAATTATATTTCAACAGATAACTGAAGATGGTTTTATTTCATTCACAAAAAATAACATAACTTGATTTACATGAAAGTTAGCATAGAATTACTGTTATAACCGCTTATTCCATTTTTTACGATCGTTAGTTCGTAAGTAACAAAAAAAAAAAACAAAAATTAGCATATACCTTATACAAAGAATCGGTAACATTTTGTAAAGGAAAAGCATTTGTTTAAAATATGCGGCGTTTGTTTACTCCTCTTGAATTTCTGGTAATTCTCAAATATTACGTTATTCTTCGAACAATGCACCACTTGTATGAATCATTTGAACGAATTTAATGAGGCTATTGACTAAATATATAATGACGTCCCGTCAGTAATTACCAGGAACTTTCTTATTGCAAAACAAATTATCTACTTTCAAAAAAAGTAGGAAAGCATTGTTTTCAGTGATCTATGTAATTGTTTCTCTGAATCTAATTACAAAACACTGAAACTACTTGTTTTCATAAAATCCAATTAATTTAGTTCAAAACAAACATGAATCGTTCTATGAATTTTAGTTTTGATAATGAACTTCAAGGACTATTGAATTATTTCCAAACTATTTATGACACTTCCTCTGGAAACAAGTAATTTAAAGTCTAGATCATCCAGATATATCTGCTTGTAACGACTATAAATTATTAGATTGTTATGTCGTATGCGTTAAATCAGAGATAATTTAATAACATAGAATAAGTCATACGTCATTTTGACGTATTCTTGTATCCACTGAGATTCAGAATTAATAAATCGATAAGAAGCTGTTTTATTCCTGAAAAGTACCTCAAATAAGTGGCAATCTAGATATTAGTAGGTCGGAAGACTATCAAATTTGTTAATTATTTTTAGACATGTTAACGCGATGAAAACTGTGTTATCTCCAAAATTTATTCGTTTCATTTCAAACATGAAAGGTATAAAATAGTTTCTTCTAAATAACTAACCTCTGAAATGGAGTAACGAACAATAATGTTTTAAAGGAATTTGCTGAACCACTTGATCTACCTGTTCATGTTTTTGTTCGTGTATATCCCTGGGGTTTACCCTCTAAAATCGTCGTCCTATATTCGAATTCCCATGTTAAAGTGTCAAGTACCTGCTTCTGTAGAAAATGGGAATTCTAAGGTGCTGAAATTGTAACATTTGCTGTGCAGTTTGTTTTAGACAGGGTCGGTTTTTAGTTTTTCACAATAAAGCATCAATTTTCGAAAAAAATCCGCACGAACTTATTTATACTTCTATTAGCTTCTATGTTAAGCAGAATAATTCTGTCAAACCTCTAAAAATTTTCATTCAAAAATTATATGGTGGACAGTCATATTAACTGTTATTTCATGGAATTTCAACCATTTCCAAAGTAAAGTTTGCCATAAGCTCCAATTTCACCTATATGACAGATCCTTGATGTACTCCGAAATGAAGACATTCACCCAATTGTTTAAGATAATTTGTCAACAATTGTTTGAATTGAAATGTAACTTTGGAATGTAGGTTATACCTTCAATTTGAGCTTGATACATATCTGTCCGACCCTGACTGTGACTTTGATTAGCTAATCCAGTTTAATAGCATTTACTACCGTCAGCGATCAACCTATTTATATTCATCAAACAGTTTGTTTCCAGTATTTCATAACGTTCATCACTTCACTGTATTTATTAAAATAGATTCAAAAAAACAAGCTGTTGCTTCCTGGCTCCTATGAGATTTAAGCCATCTTTCGAATTCAGCAAAAAACGAAACTTTTAGTAGAATGAAAATATGACCTTTCAAAAAAGTTAATGATTTTCAATAGATACTTCTAATCACAATATAAATCATAGAAATTATATGATTTAATGTAAGGGGACACAGAAGATCTAGGAGTATCAGGATAATAATAATTAAATTTATTCACTCACTCTTAGGGTTGTTTCAGAAGGGGTTGTTATTTGTGTTGTGTTTTCGGTGTAGAAGAATTATATTAACAACTTCAAAAGTAACATATTTATTTGTAACATTATAACAATATTACAAATTATTTCTCAAACTATCAGATAAGTCTCACAACAAGAATGAAAAAAAATAGGTTAGATTTGATATAGGTATTATGATCATAGAGTCGGATAACTTAAGAAGGGGTATTGCCCTTGTCAATATGTATATAAAAATTTGTGAAAGTTAAAAATCAAAAAGCGGATCGCAACCATAGACTTATTTAATACGTCTATGTTCGTAACCAAATGAAATCGATCAATAATTATATCAAATCATGGGAATTCCATTCCAAGTTGAATCATATCACAACTCTTACGCGTGATAATACCCCAAGAGCACGTGCTTAAATCATTTTTCAATACCATCGAGACGCGACTCGGTGGAGAGTGCAATAATCCCACCATTTTCGATTAGTTTTGTGACGTTCAAACTGAAATAATATCAGTTTCATCATCAATTGCCATTTATAGCGAATTATCTTAAATATGTCTGGGTATATAAGTGAAAATATGTCGCTAAAATAGAAGGAACGGCCTTTTATCAGTATCTCAAATTGAAATTGTGCGCCTCCTTTCTTCTTATGTCGATAGGAGTGGAGAGAGCGCATTCACCATTTATTGGATATCTGCTGATTACAGGGGGAACTAAAAACTTCTGTTGCTGATCTAGGTTGATAGACTTTCAAAAATCATATTTTTCTTTCCGTTATCTATGGATGAGATGGAATTTTATTCTGAAACTTTCAATCTTTGTTCTATATGCTTTACTAAAAGACAAATAAGTTCGTGCGGTTTTGGGTCATTATTAGGCTTTCTTTTCAGTATCTGTCATTTCGCTTGAGTGTAAATAACATAGTTTCTGTGTGCTCTTTAGTTGTCAACTTTTGTACCAAATAATGGGTTTTTGAGGAGATTTTTACTTCATTATTACAATATGAAGAAAAAGGCTGCCTAAAGTCATCGTGCTTTAGTGGATATTTATGGTGACCATTCTCTGTTGAATATATTGAACGAACGTGTTGGAAGTGGTTAGTCTTAATATTTTAATTCAAAAGTCATGTCATATTTTGATCTTTTCTATCTGATATAGAACCCGACTGCATAAGCATTCAATTACTGGGTTAACTCGAAGCTTAATGATCATAAACTCACGAAGGTGGCCAGGCATCGAACCTCAGTGCAGTTGCATTAACTTTTATTTTTAATTTTGGGCTTATATCCGTAAGGATCATGGATGATATGAACAAACGCACAAAAGCTCCTGACTGCACGTCAATGCCTTTCAACATTTTTCAGAACCAAAGGAGTCTAGTATCTGTTTTTTGAATTTTGCATAGGAAATTGATTTAACAAATAAAAAATGAACTAGTAATCTGAAGCTTTTTCGTCAAGTAATTGCTTCTAGGATTTTTCTGCTATCTATTATTATTATTTTAAAGAAAGGCTGAAATACATATTTTAAATTCTCCGTTTACTCTAATCGTCTGACGAAATATGAGTCCATTCAGTAATAGGCTGGAAATTACCGAGTGCGCATTTTTATCAACGAACGAGTTTATACTTTTCAAAGGTGCAATGTGAATCATTGTTTTGTATTTCGAGATAGCGTTGACGATAAGGAAATTGCATTGTGCTGTTTAGTCAGCTATTTTGCCTTTTGTGCTCGGGATGAATGGTCATTTCGTGCACTAAAGTGATTGTTATTTAGAAATATTCATCATTATTCATTTTCTTGTGTGAAAGATAAAGAGATTTTTATAAAAAGGTTATTGCATCTAAACTTAAAATTGGAAAAGGTTCGTTTATTACACCTAGAACGTCTATCGGTGTATTTTTATGGCGCATGGATATAACAGCATCCAATATTGGGGTGTAATTAGGAATTTGTTAAATTCTCCTTTTTCTCAATGGCTTTTTTGAATGAAAGAATATACAAATAGTCCATGAATTTACCCTTATTAACATAATATAGTAAACTGACATCTTCATACTTAAAAAAATGATTATTTTCTATACAATGTTTTGCAAAACCGGTAGATTTCTGGTTTTTCAAGATGGATGTCCTATGTTCATTGATTCTATGCTGTGAAAATCAGCCTGTATGTCCTATATAAAGAATCAAAGAACATAGGATGCCTATTTTGAAATACCAGAAATCAACCGGTTTTGCAGAACATTGTTTAGAAAATAATCTTTTTTTTAATGAGAAAGATGTCACTTTACTATATAATATTAGTAAGTATAAATTGATGGACTATTTGGAGATTCTTTCAATCAAAACAGCCGTTGGGAAAAAGGAGAATTTAACAAATTCTCAAATACTCTTTGGTAACACCTCTATATTGGATGCTGTTATTTCCATGCGCCATAAAAATACGCAGATGACCTAAGTGTAATAAATAAAAATAATTGAAATTTATACGTGATAGAAGGTATATAAAATTTATTAAATATTTTAATATAAACAGATTTATTCTGTTAGCTTTCTAGATATTTAATTTCAAAAAATTATGGAATGAAATAAGGAATTACTTTGTTTTCTATCACTTTTTATTATAACTGATATACAGTGACTCGAGTTTCGTAGTGTTTACTACATTTTCAAACTGAATGAACAAATTAGATCTCAACTATTATATATGCTGATTGTAAGCTTCGGCAGAGCTTCGAAGAGAGGGGTTTTCCAAAGTTCCGTCTGTTCGTTAAGTAGTTTTATTAGTGGTACGTGCCTCTTATATTTTTCAATTTCTATGAATTCCAGGATGTCAAGTTTTTTCCCTTTCGCTTCCACGTGCAAGATAACAAGGTTGTTCAATTCTGGGAAGGTGTGATCTGTAGTGAAGAAATGGTTCGCAAAATTGGAATTATTATTCCGGTTCCTAAAAGCAGATTGATGCTCTTTGTACCTTTTATGGAAAGGTCGGCCCGTTTGTCCTATATACACACTATTACACTCTTGACAACTTAATTTATAGACTCCAGAATTATTCAGTCGGTTCTCTTTGCCTTTCGGATTAAAAAAGAGATTAGAAATTTTATGGAAGGTTGTGAAAGCTATTACTAGGTTAATTTTTGATAAAATTTGAGCTATTTTTTGTGAAACTGGTCCAAAATATGTTAGTTTTATGAATTTATTGTTATTATGATCTGATTTGGAGATGGGGTAAATTTGTTTACGAATTAGTTGCTTTTGATTTTTGTTTATGATGGAATTTATAGTTTTGGTTTCAAACTGATTTTTTGTGGCTATTTGTCTGATTCCCTCTTTAACGTAATATTATCTAAAGGAATTGAAAATGCTCTATGTACCATTGATCTATAAGCAGCTAGTTTATGATTGATCGGATGGTTTGAAAAATTTGGTATTGTTGTATCAGTTGATGTGGGTTTTCTATATATATATCAAAGGAAATTTCATTATTACTGTTAATTAAAGTTAAATAATAAATTTTCTGGACATGACTTTAATTAACAGTAATAATGAAATTTCCTTTGATATATATAGAAAACCCACATCAACTGATACAATACCAAATTTTTTCAAACCATCCGATCAATCATAAACTAGCTGCTTATAGATCAATGGTACATAGAGCATTTTCAATTCCTTTAGATAATATTACGTTAAAGAGGGAATTGAATACAATCAGACAAATAGCCACAAAAAATCAGTTCGAAACCAAAACTATAAATTCCATCATAAACAAAAAACAAAAACAACTAATTCGTAAACAAATTTACCCCATCTCCAAATCAGATCATAATAACAATAAATACATAAAACTAACATATTTTAGACCAATTTCACAAAAAATAGCTCAAATTTTATGAAAAATTAACATAGTAACAGCTTTCACACCCTGCCATAAAATTTCTAATCTCTTTTTTAATCCGAAAGACAAAGAGAACCGACTGAATAATTCTGGAGTCTGTAAATTAAGTTGTCAAGAGTGTAATAGTGTGTATATAGGACAAACGGGCCGACCTTTCCATAAAAGGTACAAAGAGCATCAATCTGCTTTTAGGAACCGGAAGAATAATTCCAATTTTGCAAACCATTTCTTCAATACAGATCACACGTTCCCAGAATTGAACAACCTTGTTATCTTGCACGTGGAAGCGAAAGGGAAAAAACTTGACATCCTGGAATCCATAGAAATTGAAAAATATAAGAGGCACGTACCAATAATAAAACTACTTAACGAACAGACGGAACTTTGGAAAACTCCTCTCTTCGAAGCTCTGCCGAAGCCTACAATCAGCATATATAATAGTTGAGATCTTATTTGTTCATTCAGTTTGAAAATGTAGTAAACACTACGAAACTCGAGTCACTGTATATCAGTTATAATAAAAAGTGATAGAAAACAAAGTAATTCCTTATTTCATTCCATTAAAATGAACTATCACAAAGTAACGGACTATTCCATCCAATATTTCAAAAAATTGTATTTAATATTATAACTTCAGGAATTAAATTAATGTCATATGAGCACCGCTTATATCAAACGACATATAAAATAAACATTCATAATAAGACATCCAAATGAGATAACAGAATCCAATAAATATGAATTGTTAACAAAAATCCTTTAAATTAAATATTTTGAGTAGACAAAACTAAGTGTAATAAAAGAACATTTTTTAATTTTAAGTTTAGTTCCTATTTGGTGGAAAGAGCTAACTACGCGTCAAGATTCTGAATAAATTTCGAAAAATACAAACTGTGTGAATTATTTTAAATAAAATTGTTATAAATGTTTCACCTAGAGCCATCCGCATACTCCATTCATGTTAGTTTAATATTTGATATTAACGAAATGGGTGGATTTACGTTTGGACAGGACTGGTGAATGTTCTACGGAAAATATTCATTAGTCTTTTTATTTATAGTCGATCGAAAATGCAAATTTTTAATGGCCCTCCCTTTACATGTATTTTAATTTCTATTAGTACTACGAGTTGAGCACATGTCAAAAATTTCTTTTTTTATATTTCACTTTCACTAAGAGTAATTTTTACGCTTTTATGAAATTCTCCAAGAAAATTCAATCAATTTCACATATTTTAAATCGCCTATAAATATCGGTTATTATTTTAAGGTCGAGTAGGCTGTTTTAATCGTTGTAATCTATTGACATCATGTTTGGTGGATGCGCAACTATTACAATAGTTACTGAGTATAGCGCATTCACCCAAACACATTTAACCTTGTTACAGTATATTAGAATTATAATTTTCTTGCGTGTTATCACATATTCCAATAAATCTGTATTGAGAATTGGGAGATTAACGTCCTAAACCTGGGATTATGTTGATCAGCTATCCCCCCTTATCCAAATATTTGTTATTTAACGATATCGTTCGAGAACAGGTTCGATAACATATAATTAACACATTTCCCGCTAACTGTATCCTGTTCAATTTTTTCATACGAATAAATATAATTCAAACGTTTCAGTCGACGTCTTGTTGTTCTTTTAACCCAGGGGGCATTCTAAAGTAGACAGTTCAAATTTTATCATCAGCTCCTCCTTTGGATTGATGCAAGGATTCTAAATTTAACCACAGAGTGTAGACTTTTTTCGAGTCTATTGTCCGTAGTAATACAATCTTGAAAGTGAATCAATCCATCGTTCGAGAATTAACAGCAAAGTACGATTTAATGTCGTAATCCATTGTTCGTAATCATTTTATTATTTCTCGACGTTAGCTTTGAACCAGTGTTTAAGTGCTGTGTGAGTGTTGAATTAAGAACATCGCATGATCGTAAGTGTTTCAAAAATGGATTCAGAGCAGACAGACAAGAGGTCTAAGTTCGATAGGAAAGCTTCTGTTAGGATAGGTAAATGAAATAAGCATTTTTTGTAACTGAAGATTATAGTTGTTTTTTGTGCTTTCATTTTATTCAAATTGACATCCAGAAATATACATTTCATTCTTTATAGAAATATCTCCAAGGTGAAATGTACTTGAAATTTAATTTTTTTACATTCTGTCAAGAAAGTACCGGGAATTATCGATTTAAATCTGGCGGGGCAATGAGGCAGGTAAAAATTTTTTTTCCTAGGTTGGTACCACTCTCCTTAATTACTATGCCAAGCTTGAGCGGGATCTGTCAACTAGTGTGTTTGCAACAGCTGATTAAGTCAGTCGATGTCAGAGTGCGTGCCGATTTTTACTATGGGTGATTACGTTGAGCAAAGAATTTGTTTAAAGTTTTGTGTTGCAAATGAATTTTCGCGTGCCGATGCATTGAAAATGTTGCAAAAGGCCTTTGGTGATAATGCTCGAAAACTCGTGCATATCAGTGGTACAGAGCCTTCAAGGACTGTCGTGAAGTGGTCGCCCATCGACGGCTTCGATCGAAGATAATATCGATAAAATTAAGGAAAGGGTGCTGGAAAACCGTCGTACCAGCTTGATAGAGATACCACACACACGAGTCCGCACGTACGATTTTGATTGATATTTTGGGCATGAGAAAGATGGCCGCACGACTCGTACCGAAAGACCTGAATTTTCTTCAAAAACGTCATCGCGAACAGGTTGCTTCAGACATGCTGGATCGCTGTAATTCCGATTCTGAATTCATGGAACGCATTATAACTGGTGATGAGACCTGGGTCTACCAGTACGATATGCAAACAAGCCAGCAATCATCGGAATGGGTTGCAAAAAATGAGCCGAAACCGAAAAAACCACGCCAAAGCCGCTCGAAAATGAAGGTGATGCTCATTGTTTTCTTCGATATCCGTGGCGATTTGTTCCAGAGGGTCAGACGGTAAACAAGGAGTATTACCTAGGCGTTATGAAACGTTTGCGTGAGCGTATCCGTAAGAAGCGGCCAAATTTGTGGGCGAACAACTCATGGATTTTGCATGACGAAAACGCGCCTTCTCACCGAGCTACGATTGTGACTGACTTTCTCGCCAAAAACTCAACAAACGTGCTTCAGCAACCACCGTATTCGCCGGATTTGGCTCCCTGCGACTTTTTCCTCTTCCCAAAACTAAAATTGCCCCTTCGTGGCACCCGTTTTAAGTCGATTGAAGCCATAAAACAAAATTCGGCGCGAGAGCTAAAGTCTATCCCGGAAAGCACCTATAAAAAATGTTTCGATAATTGGAAGTGGCGTTGGCATAGATGTATTGGAGCAAATGGAGCCTATTTTGAAGGCGACCCAATAAATTTTGACGATTAAATGTAAAAATGTTGTTTTAATTGAAAATTCCCGGTACTTTCTTGACAGAGTAGTAGTTGGTGATATTCTGAAAAAATTATGAGCTATGCGTCGGAACTTGTAAAAAGAAAAAGAAAAGAAGGATAAATCTGTCTTTGCATAAACATGGTTATGTGCAGAAGACAGTATATTGGAATTTATATCATTATTACGTGCGAATTGCTATATTTTAGTAAACGTTAGTTATATTAATGAATATGGAAGAAAAGAAAAAAAAATTACTTTAAAACCAGAGGAGGAACTACGTCTCTTGGAATTGATTGAAAAAGAGAATTTTAATGTTATAGGATTAAGTCTGGCAGAGAATAGCAACTGCTTTCAATGCAACAGTTGTCCATTGGAGAGATGGGGATCAGCTCAAATCCAAATATGACAATATAAAAACTTAAACTAGAAAGGTGGTAGCTGCTCAACGCAGTCATATTAAAGGGACTGCTGGTGGGGCTCCATTGAAATTGAGGGAGCCAATTTCCAAACAGTTGAGCCCAACTGTTACGAACCCACTTGCCGAAGCGAAAGAGATGTATTATAAAAAAAACAGCTCTAGTAGAAGCTCAGATAGTGGCTATCAAGGAAGAGAATAGAAGAAAAAAAGAGGAGCATTCAAAGCTTAAAATATTAGATTTGCAAATTATGGAGATGAAGAGAAAATTGAATAATAATAATTAAATCTTATTTATTTTGAATGCACTTCCTGGAAAAAGCGGTATTAGAATTCTATCAGCATTGCTGTAGACTATGAAATCCCCTCAAATTTGAATTAAAAACAGAAATTTCAATAACACAAAATATTTTTACTTCTTTATTCTCACTTGAAACTTTTTCAGATGTTACCTAAAGTAAATCAATGAACGAGAAATACAAACATAGAAACCCATCTAAATACATACCTTGTAAAATCTTATAAAAATTATATAAAATCTTGTCATGTTGAAAATACAAATTGAATATGAAAAATAGTTTCACAAGTGACAAGCAAATTTATTTTCAATTATAACACAAATATAAATTTTAAATTAGCAAAATGTTTATTAATAATAGACTCTCACTTGACGAGATGCATTAACATTAGTTGAATTTGTTTGAAAGTCCTCTTCCTCATGCAATCATTCATTTGGAAATATTTCGTTCATATCTATATATTGTGCAAAACAGCGGTAGCAACAATTATTGCCCTTATGGTCGTTAACTTAACACTCATTCCTTTAGAAAGTATAGGAAAATGACGTTTCCAAACTCCATACTTTCTCTCCACCACATTTTTAGTTCGTATAATTGACTGCTTATATAAATTTTCAGCTGCAGTTATAGCTTCTGGTAACTTTGTCATAAGATAAGTCTGCAAACTATAACCACTATCACTAAGTAACAAATACCGTCCAAATTTACCATTCTCAAATTGTCTCTTCAAGACACTGTTATTAAAGATGGTTTGATCATGTGTTGTGCAAGATCATTTATCTGCAATAATTCTGATTCTCAAGTCTGAATTACACACAGTTTGAACGTTAACATATTTCGTAGTACGCTAAAATCAAACAAAATGGGCTAATGTGAGGTTATGTACACTGTTTTCATGTTTATCGAGCACCTGCGCAGTATCGAGCTTCTCGTTAAAGGATCCTTTTCCAGCCGTAAAGGGCCGATTTTCTCACTTTAAGATAAAGGACGCTTTTAAGTCCACTTTAACCTTAAAATTTGCTTATGAAACACGTTTTATCATTAAAGGAGGCTTTAATTTCGTTTATGAAACCGTCCGTTAGTTCTTTCTGATTGAATGGTTGAGGTTCTGGAAGGCTAAATTTGTAGTCTGAATCAGAGTCTTCAGTTGATGTATTTCGTTCGGGTTCACTGAGATTTGGATCATCAGAAAATTTAGATGTGCTGGGTTGTACCTCTCGTAATTGTAATTGAGGTCGTTGAGTAGAAGATAAGTTAGGATATGACCGCTTACTTCAATTTCCAGGGTTACTGTCACAACGAAAAAGTGTAGTCCATCTTGAAAGTATCCGGAAAAAACAAAGCTCATTTGTGATTGTTTACAAATTTTTATTTTTATTTATTTACACTGTATGTAATCTTACATAAGCTGATTTCACCAAACTTTGCAACGTATTGGTACCTTAAAATTTTGTTCAAATTCCATATCTCTTTTATTCCAAATGAAATGCTTTACGTTACATTTTACGAGTATTCTTAAAGGATATCCAGACCTCAATATAATTAATCTTAAAGTCCATTTTTTGTTCCAGGTGAAAGATCCAATTATGTTAATAGTCCACATGTTATTGCAATGGTTGGCCTTCCAGCCAGGGGAAAGACCTACATATCCAAAAAATTGTCTAGGTACTTGAATTGGATAGGAATAAATACTAGAGGTGAGTATTATGGAGGTTATTTAAGACCTTCAGTCTCTACCTGATGGAAACCCATCTTCATTAAATAGTTAATAAAATTTAATTTGCGCAAACTTTTTATAACACAGCTATGTATCGGGTGTTTTTTTAGAGTGATAGAACTTTAAATTGAAATAAAACACATTTAAATTAAGATTGAAGCCAAATTTTTTTTATTTGAAAGATGATTTTATGACTTTTATGTTTTAAAAATATATATACATAAATATACATATGTCCACGACGACTAGCTCTGAGAAACCGCATTCGGCCAGACCAATTGTGCACCAATTTTTCGAGTAATTCAGCTCTTATTTCATCAATAACACGAGTTATGTTGGCTTCCAAAGCGTCTATTGTTTCTGGTTTATCAGCATAAACCAATGACTTGACATAACCCCAAAGAAAATAATCCAGTGGAGTTATGTCGCATGATCTTGAAGGCCAATTAATTGGACCATAGCTCGAAATAATGTTATCGCCAAATCTTTCTAAATCAATTGCTATAGTAGCAGCATGAGGTGTAGCACCATCTTGTTGGAACCAAAACACTTCTGGGTCGATACCTTTCAAATTTTGAAACAAATGATCATTGGTCATCGATCTGTAACGAGCACCATTCACTGTAACATTAGCTCCAGCATCGTTTTTGAAGAAATATGACCGATGATGCCTCTAGCTTGTAAAGCACACCATACAGTGCATTTTTCAGGATGCAATGGAACCTGCAGAACCTCTTGAGGATGGTTTTCACTCCATATACGGCAAATTTTGCTTATTTACATAGCCGTTCAACCAGAAATGAGCTCCATCACTAAACACAATTTCATGATAAAAAAGTGGATCAACTTCAAGATGTTCTAGGGCCCAATCAGCAAACAAACGACGCTTATTATGTCAAGTGGCTTTAGTTCTTGAACCAGTTGGATCTTGTATGGGTGTAAAGCAATATCTTTACGCAAAATTTTCCATGTGGTGGATGCACAAAGTCCAACTTGTTGTGAACGTCGACGAAAAGACAAATCTGGATCATCATTAATACTATGACTTACAGCAGCGATATTTTCTTTTGTACGTACAGTTCTTTGTTTTGTTGTTTTTGTAGCATCGAGTAGAGAAAATGTTGTCCGAAATCTATCGATAATTCAACGAATAAGCTGCTCTGATGGACGATTATATAAACCATAAATTTCACGAAGTGCTCTATAAGTTTGGCGAATAGAACAGTGAATTTGAAAATAAATTGCAACAATTTGTGAACGTTGTTACGGCGTGAGTCTTTCCATGATAATTTGTCAATGCTTACTGGACAGAAATGTCAAAACAACATGGCTTCTACCTTCTGTCAAATCACAGTTATCGCTATCAAAAATTCTATCACTCTAAAAAAAACACCCGATATGTTCTTACACCCAAACAGTTCAAATGTAGAACCTCACGAAGCCACAGTGTGGCGAAACAATTGTTGTTTATCAATAAAAAGTTTATGGGAATTCAATCTAATTTTTGTTATTATGAAGAGGGGCTATGACCTTGAAAATTGCCATCTACTAAGATAAAGAATTTTATATTTTTCGACTTATTAATGAAATTATACCTTGATTAAATTAATGGAGTACGCGGTTAGCTCAAGGTGAAAGATTATACAACTGACAGGATGGTATCGCAATTTTTGAATTATCTGAATAGTATTATCACAATAGAAATAGAAAAAAATTCATCAATCAACTTCTTAGATCTTAACAGAAATCATATTAATAATAAGTTCGAGTTGGACATTTTCAGAAAACCTACCGCTACTGATACCATAATCCATTCAAAATCCAATTAGACATTCCATAGTTTATTCATAGACTTCTGAGCATCCCGTTGAACAAAGTCAATTTCCGAAAAGAAGTCAATATAATTCAAACTATAGCGGTGAACAATGGCTATAGAACTGAAAATCATTGACAAAATGATTAAAAAGAAAACTTACTATAGAATTAAAAAAAAATTATATCGGGTGTTTTTTTAAAGTGATAGAACTTGATGATCCAGATTTGTCTGTTCGTCGACTTTCACAACAAGATTCTGTGCATCACCACGTGGAAAATTTTGCGTAAAGATCTTGGTCTACACCCATACAAGATCCAACTGGTTCAAGAATTGAAGACACTTGATCATAATAAGCGTCGTTTGTTTGCTGATTGGGCCCTAGAACAACTTGAAGTTGATCCACTTTTTATCGTAAAATTGTGTTTAGTGATGAAGCTCATTTCTGGTTGAACAGCTATGTAAACAAGCAAAATTGCCGTGTATGGAGTGAAAACAATCCTCAAGAACTTTTGTAGGTTCCATTGCATTCTGAAAAATGCACTGTATGGTGTGCTTTACACTCTGGAGGCATCGTCGGTCCATATATCTTTAAAAACGATGCTGGAGCCAATGTTGATAACATTATTTCGAGAAATGATCCAATTAATTTGCCTCCAAGATCATGCGACATAACTCCACTGGATTATTTTCATTAGGGTTATGTCAAGTCCTTGGTTTATGCTGATAAACCAGAAACAATAGACGCTTTGGAAGGCAACATAACTCGTGTTATTGATTAAATAAGGCCCGAGTTACTCCAAAAAGTGGTCTAAAATTGGTCTGGTCTGGTTCTTCAGAGCTAGTCGTAGTAGACATATGCCGGAAATTATTTCTAAAACATAAATGTCGTAAAATTATCATTCAAATAAGAAAATGGCTTCAATCTTAATTTAAATGCGTTTTATTTCAATTTAAAGTTCTTTCACTCTAAAAAAAACCGATGCTTCAATCTGCTGCGTAAATTATAATGGACACATTCTTTCGAAGAATGTGTGTTTTAAATTGTCCTCTGCATTAATTTAGATGGCGGGTAATTTTTGTTAAGGGCTGGACTCCATATTCTCTGTGTCTTGTAAATCTATTTGCCTATGCGATTTCGGTATCTACTCTATCTACTATAAACGCTGCAATATCCTTTAAGCAACTTCTCAGCCACTTCTATAGCTGCGCAAGATAAAACATTGCTACTAAGTACTGCTCTTTTTATAGTGTTCAATCTCGGAGAATACAGAAGACATGCAACTTCTGACTATCGAAACCACGATTTTTTCCGACCAGACAACGCTGAAGCCATGGCCATAAGGGCGCAATGCGCCGAGGAGGCTCTGAAAGATGTATGCAACTGGCTTGAAAACGGCGGAGGGGAGGTGGCAGTTTTTGATGCGACAAACTCGACCATTGAAAGAAGAAACAGGATACATGACGTCTTCGTGAAGAAAAAAGGCTTCAAGTTGTTCTTTGTTGAATCCGTCTGTGATGATCCATCTATAATTGAGCAGGTGAGAGAGTATTGCGCGAAACGTTTCATTAAAATCGGCCATTTTACCGGAAATCATCCCTACAACTTTTCAGTTGTTATTCAGTTGGTTGTATAATTCTGGAGTCTATAAATTAAGTGTAATAGTGTGTATATAGGACAAACGGGCCGACCTTTCCATAAAAGGTACAAAGAGCATCAATCTGCTTTTAGGAACCGGAAGAATAATTCCAATTTTGCGAACCATTTCTTCACTAAAGATCACACGTTCCCAGAATTGAACAACCTTGTTATCTTGCACGTGGAGGCGAAAGGGAAAAAACTTGACATCCTGGAATCCATAGAAATTGAAAAATATAAAAGGCACGTACCAATAATAAAACTACTTAACGAACAGACGGAACTTTGGAAAACCCCTCTCTTAGAAGCTCTGCCGAAGCCTACAATCCCCATATATAATAGTTGAGATCTAATTTGTTCATTCAGTTTGAAAATGTAGTAAACACTACGAAACTCGAGTCACTATATATCAGTTATAATAAAAAGTGATAGAAAACAAAGTAATTCCTTATTTCATTCCATTAAAATGAACTATCACAAAGTAACGGACTACTCCATCCAATAGGTGTATATTTGTTTTTAATTTTTCATTGTTGTATATTCAGACCATAAGAGAAGTGAAAGTTAGCAGCCCAGACTATAAGAACATGCCGAAAGATGAAGCTCTCAAGGATTTCCTGCAAAGAATTAGACATTATGAAGAAAAATATCAGCCACTTGACGAGAAATTGGAAGCAGAGAGGTCGTTTATGAAAATTTATAATACTGGAGAGAAAGTTTTGGTTCACAAGCACGAGGGACATGTCCAAGCTAGAGTAGTTTATTACCTGATGAATATACATATAACCCCTAGGACTATATATCTCACGAGGGTAAGACTTTGAATCTTATTGACAATTCCAAAAAATTGCTAAGAAAGTTTTTATGCAGTTGATTTAATTCGAAATTGTATTATAACGGGGTTGCCAATACGAGTGATATAATTTAAATTGGTTATAATGGCAACACTGCATATTATTTTTGATATTTCGCATGTCATTTGTAACTAAGAGTACTAATGAAATTTCCTTTGATATATATAGAAAAGCCACATCAACTGATACAATACCAAATTTTTCAAACCATCCGATCAATCATAAACTAGCTGCATATACTACTCTGTCAAGAAAGTACCGGGAATTTTCAATTAAAACAACATTTTTGCATTTAATCGTCAAAATTTATAGGGTCGCCTTCAAAATAGGCTCCATTTGCTCCAATACATCTATGCCAACGGCACTTCCAATTATCGAAACATTTTTTATAGGCGCTTTCCGGGATGGACTTTAGCTCTCGCGCCGAATTTTGTTTTATGGCTTCAATCGACTCAAAACGGGTGCCACGAAGGGGCAATTTTAGTTTTGGGAAGAGGAAAAAGTCGCAGGGAGCCAAATCCGGCGAATACGGTGGTTGCTGAAGCACTTTTGTTGAGTTTTTGGCGAGAAAGTCAGTCACAATCGTAGCTCGATGAGAAGGCGCGTTATCGTCATGCAAAATCCATGAGTTGTTCGCCCACAAATTTGGCCGCTTCTTACGGATACGCTCACGCAAACGTTTCATAACGTCTAGGTAATACTCCTTGTTTACCGTGTGACCCTCTGGAACGAATTCGTAGTGCACCACGCCACGGATATCGAAGAAAACAATGAGCATCACCTTCATTTTCGAGCGGCTTTGGCGTGGTTTTTTCGGTTTCGGCTCATTTTTTGCCACCCATTCCGATGATTGCTGGCTTGTTTGCATATCGTACTCGTAGACCCAGGTCTCATCACCAGTTATAATGCGTTCCATGAATGAAGAATCGGAATTACAGCGATCCAGCATGTCTGAAGCAACCTGTTCGCGATGACGTTTTTGAAGAAAATTCAGGTCTTTCGGTACGAGTCGTGTGGCCACCTTTCTTATGCCCAAAATATCAATCAAAATCGTACGTGCGGACTCGTGGGATATCTTAAGATCATGTGCTATCTCTCTCAAGCTGGTACGACGGTTTTCCAGCACCCTTTCCTTAATTTTATCGACGTTATCTTCGATCGAAGCCGTCGATGGGCGACCACTTCACGACCGTCCTTGAAGGCTCTGTACCACTGATATGCACGAGTTTTCGATAGAGCATTATCACCAAAGGCCTTTTGCAACATTTTCAATGCATCGGCACACGAAAATTCATTTGCAGCACAAAACTTTAAACAAATTCTTTGCTCAACGTAATCACCCATAGTAAAAATCGGCACGCACTCTGACATCGACTGACTTAATCAGCTGTTGCAAACACACTAGTTGACAGATCCCGTTCAAGCTTGGCATAGTAATTAAGGACAGTGGTACCAACCTAGGAAAAAAAATGTTTACCTGCCTCATTGCCCCGCCAGATTTAAATCGATAATTCCCGGTACTTTCTTGACAGAATGTAGATCAATGGCACATAGAGCATTTTCAATTCCCTTATTACGTTGAAGAGGGAATTGAATACAATCAGATAAATAGCCACAAAAAATCAGTTCGAAACAAAAACTATAAATTCCATCATAAACAAAAAACAAAAGCAACTAATTCGTGAACAAATTTATCCCATTTCCAAATCAGATCATAATAACAATAAATTCATAAAACTAACATATTTTGGACCAATTTCACAAAAAAATAGCTCAAATTTTGTCAAAAATTAACATAGTAAAAGCATTTCACACCCTTCCATAAAATTTCTAGTCTCTTTTTTAATCCGAAAGACAAAGAGAACCGACTGAATAATTCTGGAGTCTATAAATTACGTTGTCAACAGTGTAATAGTGTGTATTAGGGTGATTCAAAAAAAAAACAAATTTTTTTTTTCTTGAAAACAAGCTTAAAAGTTTCAATTCAATGTAAAAAGATGCCAGTAAAAAGTTGAGCGCTTAATATTAATATTAAGGACGTCCGCATCGCACCTTTTAATTTTCCATAAGAATAACATAGGAAAATTTCTTTTTGCATATTCTGATTTTTATTGCTAGCCCAAAGTAAGTCATGAAGAAAATTCCTGCGCATATTTTTGTAGAAAATTGAACGCTCCACAAAAAAGGTCTCTTATGATTTTTCGTCAAACCTAACCGCTTTAAAGTTATTCAAAGTTTAAGTACAATATGCTGAAAATTTGACCGTTTTTATCGCATTGCAGCGGATTAGATGGTTTTATTGGGATTCAGAAAACTTCGTGTTTATTTTAAATTATGGCTTACAGAAAATGTTTATCGTCTGTTTTCGTGGTCATTCAAAATAATGGAAAAGTTTCAGAAAATTCATTAATGTAAATTACCAAATTGTTTCATGAAAATTTTTTTTCAATTTCCTTGTCTAAATGTTGAAAATTACCCTAAGTGAAGTATTTACAATAGTTTCTGTTTGCTTTTTAAAAGTTCATTATTCATTTTAATTTTCAAAATTAGCTGAGCCATCATCGCATAATTTGAGAACAATTTTAAAGTATAAGTGAAGTGAATATATTCTTTTTTTAAAATCAACCAAACGTCACTTGTTTTTTACCTCTGTCATAAGTATTTGTAATGACTGGAAAAAAAATTTTTTACTTTTAGGTCAAAAAAAAAAGAAAAAAACTATGATTTTAAACCATACTGATACGACAAATTTTCTTAAAGATTATTTAAATATTTTAAAAATTTTAAAAAAATTTTAAAATTAGCCTTCTACATATTTAATTTCAAAAGATTATATTTAATGATTATAACTTCTGAAAATAAATTAAAATAATGTCGTATAAGTACCACTTATATCATGACATATAAAATAAACATTCATTATAAGACATCCGAATGGTATAACAAAATCCAATAAATAAAAATTATTAACCAAAATCCTATTTTAAAAAAATTTTAAAATTAGCCTTCTACATATTTAATTCCAAAAGATTATATTTAATGATTATAACTTCTGAAAATAAATTAAAATAATGTCGTATAAGTACCACTTATATATATATATATATATATTTTAATTTATTTTCAGAAGTTATAATCATTAAATATAATCTTTTGGAATTAAATATGTAGAAGGCTTATTTTAAAATTTTTTTAAAACATTATTTCAATTTATTTTCAGAAGTTATAATCATTAAATATAATCTTTTGGAATTAAATATGTAGAAGGCTAATTTTAAAATTTTTTTAAAACATTATTTTAATTTATTTTCAGAAGTTATAATCATTAAATATAATCTTTTGGAATTAAATATGTAGAAGGCTAATTTTAAAATTTTTTTAATATTGGATTTTGTTATACCATTCGGATGTCTTATAATGAATGTTTATTTTATATGTCATGATATAAGTGGTACTTATACGACATTATTTTAATTTATTTTCAGAAGTTATAATCGTTAAATATAATCTTTTGGAATTAAATATGTAGAAGGCTAATTTTGAAATTTTTTTAAAATTTTTAAAATATTTAAATAATTTTATTTACCTTCTATGAAGAATTAACCTCTTTTCATGTTATTTTCTTAAAGAGTTTAACAAGCAGTAATATTGTGAAAAATTATTGATAGACATTTTCTGCAAGACATGATTTAAAATAAACACGATGTTTTCTGATAAGGAATCCCAATAAAACCATTTAATTCGCTGCAATACGATAAAAACCGTCGAATTTTCAGCATATTGTACTTTAACTTTGAATAACTTAAAAGAGGTTAGGTTTGACGAAAAATCATAAGAGACCTAGCAATAAAAATCAGAATGTGCAAAAAGAAATTTTCCTATGTTATTCTTATGGGAAATGAAAAGGTGCGATGCGGACGTCCTTAATATTAATATTAAGCGCTCAACTTTTTACTGGCATCTTTTTACATTGAATTGAAACTTTTAAGCTTGTTTGCAAGAAAAAAAAATTTTTTTTTGAATCACCCTAGTGTGTATATAGGACAAACGGGCCGACCTTTCCATAAAAGGTACAAAGAGCATCAATCTGCTTCTAGGAACCGGAAGAATAATTCCAATTTTGCGAACCATTTCTTCAATACAGATCACACGTTCCCAGAATTGAACAACCTTGTTATCTTGCACGTGGAAGCGAAAGTGAAAAAACTTGACATCCTGGAATCCATAGAAATTGAAAAATATAAGAAGCACGTACCACTAATAAAACTACTTAACGAACAGACGGAACTTTGGAAAACCCCTCTCTTCGAAGCCTACAATCAGTATATATAATAGTTGAGATCTAAATTGTTCATTCAGTTTGAAAATGTAGTAAACACTACGAAACTCGAGTCACTGTATATCAGTTATAATAAAAGGTGATAGAAAACAGAGTAATTCCTTATTTCATTCCATTAAAATGAACTATCACAAAGTAACTTTTGTATAGTTGACGTTTTATTTATATCGCTTGTATTAATTGTGGATTTTTATGTTATTCTTCTGCCAATGATTTCATCCGACATTTCTTCTCAGCATGGTGAAAGCGAACAGAACCTTGAAGGAAGGATAGGCGGAGATTCAGATTTGAGCGAAAGAGGGCGCCAGTATTCCTTAACTTTAGGCAAATTCATCGAAGAACAAAAGATCGACGGACTGAGGATATGGACTTCATGGTTGAAGAGGACCATTCAAACAGTGTCAGAAATGAACAAGGCTCCTCAAGAAAGGTGGAAGGCTCTAAATGAAATAGATGCTGTATGTGAAACATCAAACCTTCTTCATGCTGGTTTTGCGTACACTCAGATCTAAATCATTTCTATTTCTAGGGCGTCTGCGAAGAAATGACATACTCTGAGATTAAAGAAAAGTACCCAGATGAATTTGCAGCGAGAGACTTGAACAAGTTTGCATATCGTTATCCCAGAGGGGAGAGTTACGAAGATTTAGTCGCCAGGTTAGAACCAGTCATCATGGAACTCGAAAGGCAGGGAAATGTACTTGTGGTATCGCATCAAGCAGTTATAAGGTGCCTTCTAGCTTACTTCTTGAATAAAACAGCTGGTAAGTATCGAACAGAAATAATAAAGTTTCATATTTCGAAAAAAATTAATTTCCGCCTTCTGTATTTGAGATTTCAATAGTGTCATCAGGAATATGAATGCATGTGATGGATAAAAAATATTTAAATTGACTACTATGAAATGTTCAACCCTCCTACATCACGAAAATACAACTACTCATTTTCATTAAAACATTAACTCATTTCTGACATTTTCATTAACACATTAACACATCTACATTTCATTAATTGATGCTGTCACTGAAAGACGGTCCATTTTCAGAAGAGCTGCCGTACCTGAAAGTACCCCTTCACACTATTATAAAATTGACCCCAGTTGCTTATGGATGTAGGGTAGAACATATCAATTTGAACATTGAAGCTGTAGACACGCACCGACCCAAACCAAAGGTAATTTCTCACATGTTTTATGATAACATAAAAGCTTGAGTCTTATGCTATGTTCATCGAACATTCTTTATTAACAGAAACATTAATCTGGCCATCAAAAATTCCAAAACTGAGTTGTCAATTGTAATGACTTGCCACACAAATTAATATTGATTGATGTGGTGAAATTAATATCTGAAATTCAAACAATAAGCTTCTTGATTGTTTTCGTTTCTACTTGACAGAAATTCTTCGTTTATATTTATTGTTGACACAACAGTTTTTTCCTCAATTACGTTTTGACTTCATCAGGTAAGTATGGTAACTAACTACTTTTACAAAATCTGTCTCCTTAAATACAAGTCTGAGCAAAAATAATGTGTTTTGGGAGTTTTCAGAATTCATTCAAAAAGTTCAATGACAAAGATCGGTTCAAATCTGTCTGGTCGTTAATCCAATGTGTTTTTATGATGCCGGTTTATTTCTAGTGCTTCTAAAAGGTCAAGACTATTGCATTTGTTCTCGATGTGGGGAACTTCGGAATCTTCACCATGATCATGTCCTGAATCTTGTAGGTTTTTTGAGTAACTCCAAATTGCAAAGGAAACCTCAACCATCAATTCTATATTCGCTTATAGAGTTACAAAAAGACCACTTTGGTTTTCTTTGTCACAAGTCCGTTCTAAAAATTGTCTAAAGAATTGATCAAAATTATTCAGATAAAAACCAACTTTCAGGAAAAATCATCAATACAAACTTCATATCATCTAATAGAAAAAATAAAGAATATACATATTCTACACACTGCTAAACTGTTCTCTTTTGACGTACAAAACCTGTTTCCTAACGTAAAACAAACAATAAAATTAGTGAAAATGTTACTATCGGAAAATATATCGGGTGTTTCTTTAGAGTGATAGAACTTTAAATTGAAATAGGACGCATTTAAATTAAGATTGAAGCCAATTTTTTTTTATTTGAAAGATAATTTTATGAAATCTATGTTTTAAAGATAATTCTCGGCATATGTCCACCAGGGCACATTCGACCAGACCAATTTTGGACCACTTTTTCGACTAATTCAGGCCTTATTTCATCAATAACACGAGTTATGCTGGCTTACAAAGCGTCTATTGTCTCTGGTTTATCAGCATAAACCAATGACTTGACATAACCTCAAACCTCACTCCAGTGGAGTTATGTCGCATGATCTTGGAGGCCAATTGGACCATTTCTCGAAATGATGTTATCGCCAAATCTTTGTTTCAATAAAACAATTGTTACGGTAGCAGCATGAGGTGTAGCACCATTTTGTTGGAACCAAAACACTTCTGGGTCGATACCATTCAAATTTCGAAACAAAGAATCATTGATCATCGATCTGTAACGAGCATCATTCACTGTAACATTAGCTCCAGCATAGTTTTTAAAGAAATATGGACCGATGATGCCTCCAGCGTATGAAGCACATACAGTGCATTTTTCAGGATGCAATGGCACCTGCTGAACTTCTTCAGGATTGTTTTCACTCCATATACGGCAATTTTGCTTGTTTACATAGCCGTTCAACCAGACATGAACTTCATCACTAAACACAATTTTACGATAAAAAAGTGGATCAACTTCAAGCTGTTCTAGGACCCAATCAGCAAACAAACGACGCTTATTTTGGTCATGTGGCTTTAGTTCTTGAACCAGTTGGATCTTGTATGGGTGTAGACCAAGATCTTTATACCAAATTTTCCACGTGGTAGATGCACATGTACAACTTGTTGTGAACGTCGACGAATAGACAAATCTGGATCATCATTAACACTATGACTCACAGCAGCGATATTTTCTTCTGTACGTACAATTCTTTGTCTTGTTGTTGTTGCATCGAGTAGAGAAGATGTTGTCCGAAATCTATCGATGGTTCGACGAATAAGCTGTGGTCGATTATGTAAACCATACATTTCACGAAGTGCTCTATAAGTTTGGCGAATAGAACACTGATTTGGAAATAAATTTCAACAATTTGTGAACGTTGTTGAGCGTGATTCTTTCCATGATAATTTGTCAATGCTTACTGTAATATCGTGGGTAAAATAATATAAGTATGTTTAACTCAGACTTTAATAATAAAATAACAATCTATACAACTCGAGTTACAACAGAAAAAGAGAAAAAGTTTTTAGTTTACCAAGCGTACCTAACTTAAACCATAGAATACAATTAACATAGAAAGTATTTTCTTCCTTTATTTTACAATTACTACTTTTATTTATATACATGATATCACACTTACTGAACAGAAATGTCAAAACAACATGGCTTCTACCTTCTGTCAAATCACAGTTATCCCTATCGAAAGTTCTAAAAAAACACCCGATACGATGAATTTCCATCAAGTAGAGACCGAAACAATCAAGAACTCAATATGAGATGGTTTCTAGAAACCAGTCGAAAATCTAGATGAGAGATGTTTGGAATTTTTCTTGCTGAATTGTATCATCCTGACCTTCCTCTTGCATGTTTATAATTGTTTCAGGTATCCGAAGACTGAGTGCCTGATTTGCGCTTCAAAAATTCCTGTTGTCTTGTAGCAAATTTTAGTTCAGCAACAAGCTAGTAACATTAACTGTGAATGTTTTTATAATTCGATTATTCACAATCTTTCCGAGAAAATTGAGAAAAACTGAAATAAAAATGTATTATGTTTCCTTTGTTCACATGTTTTATAGACTCTTGTGGAGATTGTGAAGAATATGTGTGTTATTTTTCTAGGAAAAATAAGTGATTTTTTAATATATTGCTCTATTGTTACCAAGTCTTTCTACATGTGTAAGTTAATTGATTGAAAAGTACAAATTTATATAAGCTGGAATTATTCATTAAAAAGTTATTTTCATGAAAATTTTGTAACTAGACATGTTTCGTGTTTAGGGATATTCTTTGGTTTTCTTTATTAGTAAACATTTCGATATGTTGTATTGAATTGTTGATGACAGTTATTTGTCAGTAAAAAATTTGAAAAAAATTATAACACCTTAATATTTGCAACTGAATAAAATTACTTGTTACTTTTTTTTTCTGAAATTACTTCATCAGAAAATGTTTTAGATACTTAACATGCCACATTTAATGACAACAATACTTAGATTATCTGGATTTATTTTTATACATTATACCTTTTTAATATCAACCTGAATTTTTTTAAGGTCCCTGGTTTCTTGGAAGAACGATTTAAAGGGCCCTTGAAAGCCACTTTAAATATGATTCATTAAAACCCAAACTGCCCACAAGGGGAGCTGGTTTATAGGAAAACTAGATGTTTTCGTCCCTTACGAAAAGGTTTTTCTCTGATGGAATATTCGAGACGAAATCTGATATTTATAAGAATTGATGAAAAGATATATACGTTTATAGATGTTTACCAAATATTATGAATTTAATTTAAATTATAATTTAAGTTTATTTGTTTCTATTTTATTTAAGTCGCATGAACATTCAATAAAACTTTCATTAATTTATATTCGAGTGAGTTTAAGAACCATTATTAGCTGTTGGAAATTGAGAATACCAAATACGTTAGTAAAAAATACTGCTTGTGTTGTTTCTTTACGGACGTTTATTGAGATAATAACAATAATTAATTGATTGGTCCTATAAGACACAAAATGGGTACAGGAGAAGTCGATCAAGATTATGATCAATATTATGATCAGGACAGATCTTCTGGATATTTATTTACAATTTAATAGGGTTTGCGAATCAACATTGATTTGTTCTCTTTAAACCTGACCTATCCGATGCTTTCACAGGATCAGGTAGGTAATTATAATGATTATTATGAATTGGATATAAAGGGTTTTCCAATTGCGATGATACAAGTTAAAATTTAAAAAAAATCCAATGAATTAATTCGGCTGATCTGTACCAAGACAGTGTAACATACATCTTTATAACAATTGTTTGAGTATAGAATTGTTATACAGATATACAGGTGTCGCACAAGTCGACGTCAACCCGGAATCTGGTATCAGGTAAAGTCATAATAGACTTCAGAAAAATATGAAAGAAAATCCAAGTTCTGTATTTTTCAAATTATATTCCATTCTTTTATTCAATAAATACACCCTGTGATGTTTTTTGAACTGTTGTTGCTACAATTTTTTACTTTTTTCAAATTCTATTTTCTTTGTTATTCCGAATAGTGCTTCTGTAACCTGTAATCTTCGATTCTAAGCCAATTGCTCCAGCTGGGAAAATAATGTGCTTTTTGCCGAACCAAGTATTCAAAATTAAAACAATTTCAATTGACTGTATTGAAAAAAAATTGTACTACATCAGTTTGGCAAGTAGCTTCAAAATTTAGCACATTGAATAAGGATTCTAAAATGCTATAACGCTAAGTGTATTCTTTTTTAGATTGGACAAAAAAAGGTTTTTCTTAAAGAAATTCAGTTTCGTTTTATGACAAGATTCAATAAATTCACAAAAGATGTTCAAACTGTAACATTAGCTCCAGCATCGTTTTTAAAGAAATATGGACCGATGATGCCTCCAGCGTGTAAAGCACACCATACAGTGCATTTTTCAGGGTGCAATGGAACCTGCATAACTTCTTGAGGATTGTTTCACTCCATATACGGCACTTTTGCTTGTTTACATAGCCGTTCAAGCAGAAATGAGCTTCAGCACTAAACATAATTTTACGCTAAAAAAGTGGATTAACTTCAAGGGCCCAATCAGCAAACAAACAACGCTTATTATGATCAAGTGGCTTTAGTTCTTGAACCAGTTGGATCTTGTATGGGTGTAGACCAAGATCTTCACGCAAAATTTTTCATGTGGTGGATGCACAGAGTCCAACTTGTTGTGAATGTAGAAGAATAGACAAATCTGGATCCTCATTAACACTACGTTTTACGATATTTTCTTCTGTACGTACAGTTCTTTGTCTTGTTGTTGTTGTTGTATCGAGTAGAGAAAATGTTGTCCGAAATCTATCGATAGTTTGACGAATAAGCTACTCTGATGGACGATCATGTAAACAATAAATTCTCTATAAGTTTGGCGAATAGAAAACTGGTTTTGAAAATAAATTTCAACACTTTGTAAACGTTGTTGTGGCGTGAGTCTTTCCATGATAATTTGTCAATGCTTACTGAACAGAAATGTCAAAACAACATGGCTTCTACCTTCTGTCAAAACACAGTTATCCATATCGAAAGTTCTATCACTCTAAAAAAAAACACCCGATAAAAAAATGTATTTTACACTGACAGGAAGACGCACGTCGTTAGCCATTTGCTAAAACAATAAATATCTGTTCTCTCTTTCCTCTTTCAGCGTAAAGTGCCATGCAAAACCGAACGTATTCTCTTCTTTATATCAAAACATTCATTAGACATCAAAGGAACGATTTACAAACTTGTTGACAACAAAGAAAGGAAATATTTAATATATTAGAAATTTATGAAAAAAAATTTATTTGCCGGTAAAACTATGACACTCATTGGATGTGTAATTATAATAACAAACTGTCTTAATCATATCTTTCACATCTTTCTGGTTCACTGTCGGAGGATCAATAGTGATATTCTTTTCTGCAGCATTAAAAGTTATCACAGTATCACCGAATTTCCCGTATATTAAAGACCCCTTCGCTTGACAAGGATCGTGATTGCAGTTCAAACCAATTTTAAGTGTTATCTCTGGACTACTTGTTGTTTCCTGAAAAAAACATTATTAATTGATGATATTTTCATTGATAATTCATCTTTAAATTGATTCGCTCATTGGAAATCATGGGGTTTTGGCGTTTTTACCAGTCCGCTTATCATTTGGTCCAAATTTCTAATTTTTGCGAGATTGCGGATTGTACCACTTATCGCTCCCCCCCTGTCTCTGTACCTTGTCGTGGTGGGGGAGCTTGTCATAACGAGTGTCCTAGTTTCATTTATGAGATAGAGGATATGGATATGATGCCTAAAGCAGAGACTCGCAATCCTAATTTCCTTTCTTTGTTTCTTTCTTGCATAATACCTTTCCATCTTGTTGTCCCAATCCTATCTTTTCCTGCCGCAGGACTTGGAATCGTACGGGGAAGCTGGCTCTGATTGACGACCAGAATCTGCGACCCTGCGATCGATTAGAGTTCTGTTTTTCCTTTCATTGGCGAAGGCGATCCCCGCTAGTCCTTAGCGTGGGTTTCCAACCTTCGTCCTCTTAGCCCGCTGAAGGATCTTAAATGGTTGTTGAATGACAAAGGGAGACTACGACGTTTCGAACAAGCTGGGGGGTTTGGGAGATTCGCTCTGCTCACCCCCAAATTTGGCTCCATTTTTAGTTCCTGAAGTTCCTGCTGCGGGGTCCTGATTGGTCCGTTGGAGGACAAAGGGAGACTACGACGTTTTGAACAAGTGTGGGACCTTGGGATATTCGCTGCGCTCTTCCCTAACTCCGGCCCCATTCGTGGATCCTTAAGCTTATCTTTTTCCGCTGCGGGTTCGGAAGTGGTCTGCTGGAGGGAAAGGGAGACTACGACGTTTCGACAAGGTTTGAGGGTCCTTTAAGATACGTTCTGCTCTCCCCCAAACTCTGGCGCCCTTTTGATCCCAAGGCCCAATCCTATGACGCTTCGGAGCCTCGCTTTTGGCGGCGAACAGCAACAACGATCCTGTGGCGCGTGGGGTCCATGCTGACAAGCTGTTATTTGTGTTGATTCGTTGCTTCAGTCTTTCATAATCCATAGACACTCTGCTCAAATGATTGAGTGGTGGGATCGCTACGGCGATCCTCTTTGGTGTGGGAGAGGTGACTTGTGGGGGTCCCTTACCTAGTTGTGCTGGCGCGGAGTGTTCTATAATCCTTTCTCCAAAAACTCCTTTCTTTCTCTTTCAGCTTTTCGGGGGTCTGCTGGAGTGTCAAAACTTGAGCAGAAACCCGGGCAACAATGATGACAATGGTACATTAATGTTATTAGAGAGCTCTGCTCATAGTTTAACTTGTACAATTCTGAGTATGTACCACTTATCGTTTGGAAAAATCAATCAAGTCGATAGGTTGAATAGAAACGAAGTTATGGACCATTCACCCTGTATGTCAGTCATCTCAAAGAATTCGGACATAATTCAATAACTATGATATTATCTATTATGAAAATAAAACGATAAGAATCATTAATAAACTAAAAGACAGTGGCGTCATTTGATATTTGAATTTAACCTACGTTATAATCAATTATTAATCAAAATAGGAATGAACTCTTACCTTCACGAGTGGTACAATGTGTCCTTCCAATATAAAACTAATCCAATCGCTTTTAACGATGGGGAATTTAATCCGTTCTTTACCTTTCTTGGTACGGTACATTGCACCTCCCCAAATCTCATACCAAGCTTTATTAGGAGGTAAATATATCTCCATAATTTCTATATCAGGTGACAGCGGTTGAGCCACTAATAGACCATCTCCAACCATGTACTGATCAACAAGGCTGAGTACATTTTTATCATCTGGAAAATTGTAGAACATTGGTCTCACAAAAGGTCCTCCATCATTCAGTATTGCTCTATAATATGGCAGTAAAGATCTTCTGGTATCCAGAATGCTTATCACCTTTTCTATGGTGTAGTTGGTGTATAAGTTCGTTGGACTCCGCTGAAGACTCTTGGAAGACACTCTCACAATTGGCATGGTGGCTGCTACAAGGTACCATCGCAAACACAAATCTTCCTGCGTCTTTTGGTCGTAGGAGTTCGAAGAACCACATACTGGCACAGTTAAGAAATTTAGGCCGAATAAGCTGCTGAAGAGGCTATTCTGTAAAGTGGTGTTTAAATTCGTCCAAGACGTGTTGAGGTTTTGGATGATTAGTGGACGATTTGCATTATGGTCTGATATCGGCGAGAAAGTTAGTTCTGCGGCAGCTTTTTCTTCAACAACTTGGGCAAATGTTGATCCGTACTTGTTGTGATATCTTGCATGGATGTCTTGACCTTCCTTTAAGTCCCAAGGAATTGTGTGGGAGAAAGAATCTTGTATTTTCTGAAAAATATTTGCTTGTTTGTAATTCCTTTGAAATTGTTCTACAATACGAAGCTGAAAATTTAATAATCTTCTAGAAGGAGAATGCGCAGGTGATTCTCAAGGTCGAAATATGAATTAAACTTTATATCAACCTCCCTAAAATACACCGCTGAGGAACCCCTTCATCATGACCCCCAGAAACCGTATTTTTGATATTATTTTGTCGAAATTCGGCAGGTATTGAAGAGATCCGTAACCTCTAAAGGATACCCGCGTTATTTATGTGTCAAATATTCTGTGGCACTGTAACTTGACACGTATGTGATTGGTGACAATAACAAACAGATAATACTTATAGGATTCCATTTGTATTTTGAAGCAGCCGAGAGAAAGGTTCTTGGAAATAAACCTTCTGAGTAACTTAGTACTCGAGATTATAGTACTTATAACAGTCCTCCTTGGTAACTCTTAGTAAGTAAACTTCTTTGAATGCTTCTGATTAATTGCATGCTTTACATTTTTAAATACCACCTTAGTGTTAATGTGAAATTAGTTTTTGCTTGAGTGTTATTTAATCCTGCCGGAATGTTTCAACTAAAATGCATTGCCTTTGTATATAACTAAAGCGGCACGACCCTCACAAGTTATCTGTTTGTATTATATACTTTCTCTAGGTGCCTGGTTACTTTTTGTTGTATTTGTAAATAGTGGTTCTTTATCTGGGTGATCCTTGCTAATAGGGTTTTTTTATTATCTCCCTAATTGCGGTGCTTGATATGTAACTGATTTGCATGTACTCTTTTGTGATCTCCGGATACTTATTTCTTTGTTTGCTTTGATTGTAACGTTCATTAACACGTTCAGGTGATGGGGTACTGTATCTATTTTATGATGTCCTAGTCAGTTTGTGTTACATATTTGCCATATGCTCGTTCCCGCTTACTCTGAGAGATTGTATTCCTTGTGAACCAGTGGCGTTCTTTAGGGTAAATCGCTGAGTAGTCCTGGTAGAGGACGACATATCGTATAGAGACAGTAAATAGCTCCGGATATTTAACACGTTAGAATGTGTGAGTGATTGCTAGATCAGTGTTCCGAGGTATTGTAATATCCCCATGGATTAGTTTGCGTGACCCTTCAGGTAGTGTTCGGTCCGTTTTTCAGTAATGTCTAAGCCTTCCTGGGTCTTGACCACCCTAAGGAGGCCAGATACAGTCCATTTGATAGTAACTTTTCCGGTCGACTCGAATTATGTTAGATCTCCTCTTCAAGGAGATCTCCTCTGGGCATACCACAGTTACCCTTACCTTACTGTCCATTTAAACTTACCCCTTGCAAACGGGAGGTTCTGCACTGGTGACCGGAAGTGCAGTTGTAGGTGCGATTGCTTTACATCGAAATTTTAGAACGATTTATTATAACCATAAACTGTCGGTAATGTGAGCCGATCTCTAAGGTAAGTTTGCCGTTGTCTCATATTTCTTCGGCAGTATGACAGATGAAAAGATGGCGGGAATAAAGGAAGCCTGCTATTTTTAAATAGCTGATTTCAGAACAGCTGATAACTAATAACGACTGAATATTTTGCTTGGTTTTGTCATTATTGTGTTCTACTAACCAAAACCTTGCATCTCAACGCCAATCTGAAGAATTCAGTGGGTGAAAGTTGGAACGAAACTTTATAAGTAAGAGTATGGCTAAATCTAGGCGAGATTATGTCAGACGATTTCTTAATAGAAGGTTACCAAATAAACAAACTTTTAGTTAAGTTTATGCTAACAGAACGGGAAATTTAAAAAGTAATACAAAACGTGAAAATCGTCAGCTCGTTACCTTTGGAATCTCAGCTTTCTATCAGATTACTTTATCAAACAGAGAAGAGATACTTGCCTTGTCAACGAAAAGATCCGTCGAGTTCTTCATTTGATAGCTGTCGTCTTGCGGCCAACTATTTGTGAAAGTTAATCCATTTATCTCCAAATCTTGAAATAATGCTAGGACTTCCTGGACTAAGTCACCAATATCCTTATGACTGTAAATGGGATAAACAACATCAAAATTCTTATATTTGCCTACAAACAACTCTCCGTCCTGAGTGCTGTTGTAGAATATGCTGCTGTTTTCGAACTTTTGGAATAATTTGCTGTTCAAAGGAATCTAAAAAATACAAAAATAGTCAAATAGGTAAACATTTCGGGTAAATATTTATGTTTATTTGAAAGATAATTTTATGACATTTATGTTTCAAAAATAATTTCAGGCATATGTCCACCACGACTGGCTCTGAGGAACCGCATTCGACCAGACCAATATTAGATCACTTTTTCGAGTAATTCAGGCCTTATTTCATCAATAAGACGAGTTATGTTGGTTTCCAAAGCGTCTATTGTTTCTGATTTATCAGCATAAACCAATGACATCAATAACACGAGTTATCTTGGCTTCCAAAGGTCTATTGTTTCTGGTTTATCAGCACAAACCAATGACTCGACATAACCTCAAAGAAAATAATCCAGTGGAGTTATGTCGAATGATCTTGGAGGCCAATTAATTGGAAGATTTTTCGAAATAATGTTTTCGCCAAATCTTTCTTTCAATAAATCAATTGTTACGGTAGCAGAATGAGGTGTAGCATCATCTTGTTGGAACCAAAACACTTCTGGGTCGATACCATTCAAATTTTGAAATAAATAATCATTTATCATCGATCTGTAACCAGCATCATTCACTGTAACATTAGCTCCAGCATCGTTTTTAAAGAAATATGGACCGATGATGCCTCTAGCGTGTAAAGCACACTATACAGTGCATTTTTCAGGATGCAATGGAACCTGCAGAACTTCTTGAGGATTGTTTTCACTCTATATTCCGTAATTTTGCTTGTTTACATAGCCGTTCAACCAGAAATGAGCCTCATCACTAAACACAATTTTACGATAAAAAAGTGGATCAAATTCAAGCTGTTCTAGGCCCAATCAGCAAACAAATGACGCTTAATATGGTCAAGTGGCTTTAGTTCTTGAACCAGTTGGAACTTGCATGGGTGTAGACCAAGATCTTTACACAAAAATTTCTATGTGGTGGATGCACAGAGTCCTACTTGTTGTGAATGTCGATGAATAGACAACATCTGGATCATCATTAACACTATGAATTAGAGCAGCGATATTTCCTTCTGTACGTACAGTTCTTTGTCTTGTTGTTGTTGTTGCATCGTGTAGAGAAAATGTTGTCCGAAATCTATCGATAGTTCGACGAATAAGCTGCTCTGATGGACGATTACGTAAACCATAACTTTTACGAAGTGCTCTATAAGTTTGGTGAATAGAACACTGTTATCCTTTTCGAAAATTCTAGAACTCTAAAAAACCACCCAATACTTTATTTTCAATCGATATGGTCTAACGAATCTCACGTTTGAGGTGCGAATGATTCGACTATGGATCCTTTCGATCGAAGCATCGCCCCACCAGCCACTACCATTGGGAGAGAACACTCGTTTATTCGTCATCGTATCGAGCTGAGGTTTTTATTCTTCCACTGCTCCACTGGAACCGACGTTGCTTATAGATTAACACTGAATTTCCTATGTTTCCGACAGTCTTTTCCATACCTGTATATTACGAAAATCATTCGGGGAATATAGGATTTACAAATGCATTAACATTTGAACCTACTGTACCAGTAGTACAAGTAGTACCTTCCTCTGATATTTACTGACATGGCTTCGCTTTCGGATGGATAAAGACGGATTTTGACGAACTGACCCCTCCACTTCTCGAATCAGTTCTTCGTCGCGGACTGAGCGAGGACGGCCAGAGTGTTGAATTTTTACCGTCGCACCTGTATTCTCGAACGTCTGGATCCATTTTCTAATGCTGTCGTCACCTGGTGCATGGCGTGTACGCTATTCCGCACGATACGTTGAGTAGCCACTACTGAATCAACGTTGTGATAATACGCTCGTACGCAAAAAACGCGATGCGTTTCCGGGTACTGCTCCATCAAGACTAAAACTCCGTCGCGCAGTTCTAAATGCAACGCCAAAACAAAACACCGATACGCTTTTTGGACACGCTGTATTTAGATTTAAGCTTGGATTAGAACTAGGCTTAATTTTCACAAAATTTTATTCCTCTCTCTTAATTATTCTCTGTTGTGACTTAGACTAATCGATCTTACCTGTGGGGGATACGACAGAATGAATTTCTCTTTCATATTCATATTTTTGATAAGATCTGTCGTTTGCTTTGAAGTGTAGTTTTCAGCCAATATATGAAGCAGTAGATCATCGTGAACACAATCGCTTTCGTAAGTGAAGTCTGGGAATTTATTTTTATTCGAAATGAATGATGTATACTGATCAACTAGTGCCTTAATATTCATCGCAGGCTCCTCCCTAAAAAATGAATGAATATGAATAATCTGTTGAAGCGACTCTTCAAACATAAAACAATATAAATTTCAATTCTAGTTCTTCTTAAGAGTTGCATACATGACGCATTTCGTTACACCGTTACTTCTCAAAATGCTTTCAGACAACTGAAATAAATGTTGAAATCCAATCAAATTCAAAATTAATCTCATTCGATGTAGTAAATTTATTTCCAAGCGTACCACCTGATGCTGATGCTGATAATAATTTGAATTGTGTAACAAAATCATATCTGTATTATTCATTCACTGAATAATCATCACTCTTAACAACTCGCACTTCTCTGAGGAGAATTTTGCATAAAGACTTCGGTATGAAGGCTTACATAGTTCAACTAGTGCCAGAAGTGAAGCCTCGTCGCCATCCGATGCGTCTACACTTCGCTCAATGGCCTAATGGCCGTATTTGGAGCACTATATTTGCGGAGATCCTTTCAGGATAAGCGTTATGATGAACTACTGATGTCTTAAAACACGAAATGAAACTTTTCATTCATTGAATTGAGCCCCAAACAATCGACAATGTACAGAAAAACTGGGTTGATCGGTTGATGAGATAAAATCGAATAAATAAACTTGTAATCTTACCAAACAATTTTTGGAAACTGTGTGAATGCAATTTCAAACTAGGTAGGTGCATCTAGTAAACAAGGTACTCTATGTTCTATGCTAAACACAGAAATCACACAAAGTTTGTAAGGAATTTTATGGCCTTCCTTAAACCACTGGAAACTGTATAATAAATTTCTTTATTCAAAAACATAATATATATTTGATTTTATCTTTCAAATGTGAAGTTGAACTGAATTTATCTGAATTCTAATTGTTTTTGAGGATGTGCTACATGTTTTTGATAATTTTTGAAGTAACTTATTTGAATATTTAAACATATTAAATATTTCAAATAAATTAGTTTTGGGGAGAAGTTCTTAAGTTATGTTGTGTATTTTTGAAAGAGATTTAGTTTTCATAAATATAAGATCAGAAACTAAACATTTTGTCTAATGTTTGTTACAGGAAAAACATACGTACCACGCCTGTCTGACGAGTTCAGGTGCACACGTTTGGAAAGAAACATTCGATAATACTTGTGTTATATTTTATTGAATATGAATTAATTGAGTACTGACGAAGCAAAGTCTCTCTTAAAACTTGTTTTTCAGTACTGTTTTTCCATATCTTGAGATTTTATAGAAAGTAACTTAGTTAGATATCCAATAATATTGAATATTCTAAGTAAGATAGTTTTATGATGAAATTCTTAGGATTATGTTAAACATTTTTGAAAGATATCTCATATATCTTCATAAGATAGATCAGCAGAAACAAAATTTTGTCTATTCAAAATATTTATTATAATTTATAGGATTTTGGTTAACAATTTTTATTTATTGGATTTTGTTATATCATTTGGATGTCTTATAATGAATGTTTATTTTATATGTCGTTTGATATAAGTGGTACTTATATGACATTAATTCAATTTAATTCCTGAAGTTATAATTACTAAATATAATTTTTTGAAAATAAATATGTAGAAAGCTGATATTCAAATATTTAAATAATTTTATATACCTTCTATCAAGTATTAACCTCTATTTATATTTCCGCTTTACCATTGTGCCCTATTATATACCAAAACACGTCTGACCGTCAAAATAATAAGAATACAAAGTTTAGAAATCAGGTTAAGACAAATTAGAACTACTAACCACGTAAGCAAATTCGGATTATTGAGTCTTGCGATCCGGATTATAAGGTACATAATACAATCTTGACGTCAATCCGGACTAGTAAGATATCAAGATTATCGTTCTCTGGATTTTCGAGTCTGTACTGTATTTTACAGTTTTCTACCTATCCTAGAGATGGGGTCACCTTTTTTGAAACATCCTGTATAATAATAATAATAACATAACTGTATCTTTGTCTTGGAGGGCCAATAAATATTTTAATCATAATTTTGATTTCAAATGAAGTAAAACTCTCCGCAAAACACATTACTTGGATCAAAAATAGGCATTTTCAGAGCACACAGAAACTATGTCGTTTACACTTTAGCGAAATGACAGATACTGAAAAGGAAGCCTAACGAGGACACTTCAAAGTGAAGGTGTTGCCAGATGAAATAATGGAATTTGAATATTAAAACAAATTGAAATATGTTTATCTTTTACAATTTTAATTTCAAAAAATTTTGTATTCAAAAAACTTTTTGAATTAAATTTATGTTTAAACAAGCACCGCTTACATTTAATAGACGTATATAATCAAAACTCAATATATAATGTCAAATGGAATAAATGACCCAACAGATATACGAAAGTAATTAAAATTAATAAATAAATATTTAAAGGAGACAAAATTTTGTTTCTGGTCTTACCTTTAAGAACATCAATTGCCTTTTAAAAACATGAACACACTTAAAGGACTTCTCAAAGAATATAATTTATTTGAAATATTTAATATATTTAAATATTCGAATAAGTTAATTCAAAAATCTCTAAAAAACTGTGCACTATATCTTCAAAAAACAAATATAATTCTAAGCAATCCCATCTTCAGCCCTCATTTAATATTCCAAATATCAAAATCAAAAAACTAACCTATATCTCTCCACGTGTTAAAAGACTAAAGCTTCGAAACACAGATCAACTATATAATTCAAGATTGATCTATGTTCTAACAAAATCAAAGAACAGTGTGAGTTATTTTAAGGTTTATTTAAATCCATTGACATTCCATAATGAGATTTATTGAAGCCAAAATATAATTATATATTATATATAAAATAAAATAGAAAGGCCTTTTACTTGATAGAAGAAATATAACAAAATTTGAATATTAAAACAAATTGAAATATGTTTATCTTCTACAATTTTAATTTCAAAAAATTTTTTATTCAAAAAACTTTTAGAATAACTCACACTGTTCTTTGATTTTGTTAGAACATAGATCAATCTTGAATTATATAGTTGATCTGTGTTTTGAAGCTTTAGTCTTTTAACACGTGGAGAGATATAGGTTAGTTTTTTGATTTTGATATTTGGAATATTAAATGAGGAGTGAAGACGGGATTGCTTAGAATTATATTTGTTTTTTGAAGATATAGTGCACAGTTTTTTAGAGATTTTTGAATTAACTTATTCGAATATTTGAATATATTTAATATTTCAAATAAATTATATTCTTTGAGAAGTCCTTTAAGTGTGTTCATGTTTTTAAAAGGCAATTAGTGTTCTTAAAGGTAAGACCAGAAACAAAATTTTGTCTCCTATAAATATTTATTTATTAATTTTAATTACTTTCGTATATCTGTTGCATTTTTTATTCCATTTGACATTATATATTGAGTTTTGATTATATACGTCTATTAAATGTAAGCGGTGCATAGACATAAATTTAATTCTAAAAGTTTTTTGAATAAAAAATTTCTTGAAATTAAAATTGTAGAAGATAAACATATTTCAATTTGTTTTAATATTCAAATTTTGTTATATTTCTTCTATCAAGTAAAAGGCCTTTCTATTTTATTTTATAAATAATGGAATAGTAAACTGATAGCGACATATGTTATCAAAACCGCACGAACTTATTTTTACTTCTTATATGAAAACGAATGAAAAAAATGTCAATGTGTTTTCTTTCCCATTGATTTTGATCAGTATAATCCTACCTGAAATACTTTTACCTGCAGATGTGGACTCCGTGTGCCCACTCTGAAAAATAACTTCGTTTGTCTAGCTGCTTTCTAATTTTTTCATAAATGTTCTTCGGTGTTGGTCCATCAATTAACTGAATTTGAACACTTCCGGTGTATAAAGTCTTCAGGTGTATGAGATAAGAAGGTAGAACTGTTACTTGTAAAGCTCCTTCATGTGAAATAATGGCAGCGTGATATTTACCATTGTTATAAGCCATGAACATCGGTAAAGTGTTATGATCATCTTGGTTCTTGTAAATCACTCTGGTCACGGTCGAATTCACCTTGGAATCGATCTTAAGTCCTCCCAGCCCAAAGAGAATGCCACTGCTATTTGTTAATTGTACAGTCCATTCAAGATAGTCCTCATTGACAATTAATGGACCTTTAAGCGTTGTTAATATTATCTCTGTTGTGTTTTTCCTATAGACACTTATGGATAATTTTTTGTTTCCACTGTTGAGAATATCAAAATTTTTAAGCCCATCTTTCGTGCTTTTCAAGATCCCTCTTGTGTCGGTGAGAGAAATTTTCAAACTTCCCTCATCTTCCACATAGTTCATCTTCACTTGTTTCACACTTGGAAGACCAAGAGGGGTGTTGTCTTGACTCGGAATGTAATAGGAATCTTTCTCGTCTTTCTGGTAGTAATAGTAATTTGAAGGTTCGTGATGGTAACATGAGTTTGTCTTAGTCTCGAAGCAACACAATATTATGTTGCAGTCCGCTTTACTTATGTTCGTCACTCCACAAGGGATTCTATAGGAATTGTCTACCAAACACACCCCTTGGATTTTTGGTGGCAGTTTTCCTTCATCGAAAATATCCAGGAAAAGTAGCGCCGGTAGACAAACAGAAATAATCAGAAAACATATAATCACAAAAGTACTTTTGTTGAAAATTGCAGGAAAAAAAACTGACGGAGAAAATTTCTCAGGATCGTTTGTATTGTCATCAACGTCGAAATCGCTGCTGAAGTGAGCTACTTTTATAGGCTTGGACATCTGCAAAAAAAAACTGATGATCTAGTAGGGGTCTTGCTTCATATCGGGTGTTTTTTTTACAGTGATAGAAATTTAAATTGAAATAAAACACATTTAAATGAAGATTGAAGCCAAATTTTTTTTTTATTTGAAAGATAATTTTATGACATTTATGTTTTAAAAATAATTTCCAGCATACTACTCTTTCAAGAAAGTACCGGGAATTTTCAATTAAAACAACATTTCTGCATTTAATCGTCAAAATTTATTGGGTCGCCTTCAAAATAGGCTCCATTTGCTCCAATACATCTATGCCAACGGCACCTCCAATTATCGAAACATTTTTTATAGACGCTTTCCGGGATGGACTTTAGCTCTCGCGCCGAATTTTGTTTTATGGCTTCAATCGACTCAAAACGGGTGCCACGAAGGGGCAATTTTAGTTTTGGGAAGAGGAAAAAGTCGCAGGGAGCCAAATCCGGCGAATACGGTAGTTGCTGAAGCACGTTTGATGAGTTTTTGGCGAGAAAGTCAGTCACAATCGTAGCTCGGTGAGAAGGCGCGTTATCGTCATGCAAAATCCATGAGTTGTTCGCCCACAAATTTGGCCGCTTCTTACGGATACGCTCACGCAAATGTTTCATAACGCCTAGGTAATACTCCTTGTTTACCGTCTGACCCTCTGGAACGAATTCGTAGTGCACCACGCCACGGATATCGAAGAAAACAATGAGCATCACCTTGATTTTCGAGCGGCTTTGGCGTGGTTTTTTCGGTTTCGGCCCATTTTTTGCCACCCATTCCGATGATTGCTGGCTTGTTTGCATATCGTACTCGTAGACTCAGGTCTCATCACCAGTTATAATGCGTTCCATGAATGTAAAATCGGAATTACAGCGATCCAGCATGTCTGAAGCAACCTGTTCGCGATGACGTTTTTGAAGAAAATTCAGGTCTTTCGGTACGAGTCGTGCGGCCACCTTTCTCATGCCCAAAATATCAATCAAAATCGTACGTGCGGACTCGTGGGATATCTTAAGATCATGTGCTATCTCTCTCAAGCTGGTACGACGGTTTTCCCACACCCTTTCCTTAATTTTATCGACGTTATCTTCGATCGAAGCCGTCGATGGGCGACCACTTCACGACCGTCCTTGAAGGCTCTGTACCACTGATATGCACGAGTTTTCGATAGAGCATTATCACCAAAGGCCTTTCGCAACATTTTCAATGCATCGGCACACAAAAATTCATTTGCAACACAAAACTTTAAACAAATTCTTTGCTCAACGTAATCACCCATAGTAAAAATCGGCACGCACTCTGACATCGACTGACTTAATCAGCTGTTGCAAACACACTAGTTGACAGACCCCGCTCAAGCTTGGCATAGTAATTAAGGACAGTGGTACCAACCTAGGAAAAAAAAATTTACCTGCCTCATTGCCCCGCCAGATTTAAATCGATAATTCCCGGTACTTTCTTGACAGAATGTATATTAGATGTACTAGCTGGTTCTTCTTCATGTTGCGGTTTTACTGAAGCAATTGTACTCTTTCGAGTGTACTTTTTACGACACTTCACATAAAATGTCACTGATTTCCTGGCTTTTAAATAATCACTGAAATTATCACTCCGTTGAACACTTTCGTCAATTAAGGTCTTCATGCCACGATCAACAGTAACACAGTCACTGGAAGGTGTGTATTGCAAATATATTTAAAAAAAACTGAATACACCACAAACTTTAGCAGAGAATGTACGAAACAACCACTTGGTTTTCACTACGAGGGAATGTTCAAAACTAACGATAATTTTGTTGGGACCTTAGATATTGGGACGGATACTGTCCCGTAGGCAATTGAACAATAGACATGTTACTGAAGGCCACATGGTCACATAAAATGGAGGACTCTGTTTCTTTTCAGTTTATATTCTCAGAATTATCAATCAAACTATCCCTGAATAAAAATGATAAGTGAAATGAACTGAAAGGCGGTCGCTCCATGCAAACTGCATATCTATATTTACAAACAAAAAAATTGAAATTACTGAAAAGATTTAAAATTTTATCATTTTTAATACATTTCAATCTTTATTCTTAAACAGGGATAAGTCACGCAGTAATAATTAGTCACAGACAGTTTTTTTTAGTGAGTAGAGTGGTAGATCTTTAAATTGAAGTAAAACACATTTAAATTAAGATTGAAGCCAATTTTTACCTGCCTCATGGCCCCGCCAGATTTAAATCGATTTATGACATTTATGTTTTAAAAATAATTTTCGCCTTATGTGTACCACGACTAGCTTTGAGAAACCGCATTCGACCAGACCAATTTTAGACCACTTTTTCAAGTAATTTAGGCCTTTTTTCATCAATAACACGACTTATGTTGGCTTTTAAAGCGTCTATTTTTTCTGGTTTATCAGCATAAAGCAATGACTTGACATAACCCAAAAAAAATCCAGTGGAACGACCATTCATTCGTTCTGCGAGTAATCATAAAATAAAACCGATCTCACCATATTTGAACTAGAAGATATGTACTTACCTTTCAATATTTTCAACCCATCAACGAATTCACATAACAAACACCTAATTTTGGGTAATTTTCGTGAGGTAAGGTTTTTTGTCGCTTTCTTGGATTCGAAAATGATAGCGATCATATTTCATGAATTACTATCTTATCGTTAGTATGAGAAAAGATTGGATATCGATATCTGAATCATATTCAACAATAACGCTTTTTATTTTTTAGATATATGGAACGAAAATTCTGTAGTAATAAAATGAGGAATTTGTATTTTTCAGATATCTGTGTATTAGTCATATAGACGTGGATGGTTTATTGATATCTACACTGCTCAAAAATCGAAGTGGATAATTTGCATACAATAATACCAAAAGAAAAAAGTGATTTTGTATATGTACTAAGTTAGGTGTCTACATATATATTGCCTAAAATGGCAATAGTAAACAAGACATCATATTTTGAACTGGTGTAGTTTGCAAGCATAAAAAAAATCAAAAAGGATCCTTCTGTTAGAAACACGGTTCAATATTTGGAATGGCCTCTAGCTCTTCGGCATTGTGTACACGAGGTTATCAATCAAAGTTTGAGAAATGTTTTGCCAAATGTACCTTAATGCATTAGCAAGCTGTTGTAATGTCTTAGGTGGCTCAGGTAAGCGTTGTTTATGCTGCAGACTAGACATGTTCAATACACTTTGGGACTGGAGATACAGCGGACCAATCCATATAATATTCTTGCCCAATGTGGAAATGCATTATCGTCGATTAACGAAAATAGCTGCCGCAAAGGAAACAATAATGGGTTTCACAATCAAATTACTATACCTTATGGTTCTCATGGTAGCGTTAATGAGGATAATAAGATATGTGCCCATTTAAACTAATGCCTTCCGAAACGCACACTGAGCTGCAACCGAAAAGAGTTTTTGGCGTCATGAAATGTTCATTATGCCGTTGATCCCGTTCTCGCCACACCAACACTCGCCCATCAGACAGATACAAACGAAATCTGGAATAGTCCGTAAACAGGCAGGGTCTTCATCTATGCGTGTTCCAGTATTCATGTTCAAGAGCCCAACGATATCTTACAGCCCGGTGCTCCTTACTCAGTTGCGGATGCCTGGCGGATGTTCTTGCTTCAAATTGAAACTGTGTCACTTATTCCGGGTTGTTTGACCAGAAAATATCCTACTGGTAGATTGGTACTTTTGTACCTTGGACCCCGCTCCCCAGGCATTAGATCTTGACGTGATGGGGGCGCTCATCATGACTAGGACCCTAGTTTCGTCCCGGCGAAATGGAGGGTTAAGTCTTGGTGTCTAACGTAATGCCATTTCGCGCCAGTCACTGGACCTGTATGGTGAAAGATCTCCGAATGGAGCCCTAGTTTTACTCAGGTGAAATGGAGGGCTGAGCCGGTTGATTAACTCAGTGACAAGGGAGTCTGTCGCAGCACAGGGCTTCTCCCTTAAAACTGGCGTACTCTACCCTATCGCAGTATGAATCTCCGGATTCTGTGTAATGGCCGAGTGCGTTATGTAGCATACTGCGTTACCTCGGTGGGGTGGTTTGCCTACAGGTGTTACTTGTACCACCTGGCCACCCCATTGGTGTTGGACTCGAGGGGGCAGTGGTTGAAAGTCCGCATGCTGGACTAGGGGGGTATATCATTTATCTGTTCGCAGACGCCCATATTCTCATGAAACGACTCAGGGTTTAGCGTTACTTGACGGTTCGACCGGCCTGTCCTGGCCCCGGATCAATGCGTAACTTTTTAGGGTTTGTGGATCTCGACTAAATGGCTTAGCCGTTAGTGCTTGACGCCAGGATCAATCAAATGACTTCACATGGGTTCGGTGAGTCAGGTACAGGCCGCTAGACGGTGCTCGTACCAGGATCAGTTGTAGTCGTCAATCTTGAGTTCATCTTAGTTCATGGGACTGCGTTCGGGTGGATGGATAAGAATTCTTTCCGGCGGGTGAGTTGCGTCTCAAACCAACTTGGGTACTGACCTGCTGAGCCAGTAGGGGTTGGATAGTGCTTCGCTGCTACCAGTCAGACGGTTCTGGCTGTCGAGTCGGGGCCCAAACTGGAAGCTGGTGGGTTCATCTCTTCGGAGGGGTTCTCGCCACGCGCGATGATATGGCGTAATCCTTATTACACTTTCTACTTCTAGGGGTGGACTGTGGAGACTGCTTGGCAGTCACTTGGAAAAGAGGTATCCTCAAAATAGCCAATAACTATTCTGGTAGAATTCACGTGTACCTTGGACCCCACCCCCGAACTGTCTCTGTACCTTATCGTAGTGGAGGTACTTGTCATAACGAGTATCCTAGTTTCATTATAAAATGGAAGATATGATTATGGTGCCTAAAGCAAAGACTCTCGATCCAACTTCCTTATTTTGTTTTTTTCTTGCGTCATGTTGTCCTACGTCTGTCCATATCCTTCAGCAAGGCTTGGAATCGTACAGGGAAGGCGATAGATTAGAGTTTTGTAATCCATACACAGGTGAAGGCGGAACCCTGCTGAATCTCAGCTTGGGCTTTTTTTCAACTTATCCACTGAGGGATCTGAAATGGTCCGAATGGTCCGTAGAGGAAAAATTGAGACTACAACGTTTCGACCGGGGTGAGATCTCAGAAGACTCGCTCTGCTCGCTCGCAACTTTTGCTCCAGCTGTAGATCCTGAAGCTCCCGCTGCGAGGTCCTGATTGGTCCGCTGGAGGAAGAAGGATACTAGGACGTTTCGACTCGTGGGGAATCTCGGAAGACTCGCTCTGCTTACCCCCAACTTTGGCCCCATCTTTAGATCTTTGAGCTCCCGCTGCGAGGTCCTGATTTGTCCGCTGGAGGAAAAAAAAGACTACAACGTTTCGACCGGGGTGGGTTCGCGGAATACTCGCTCTGCTCGCCCTTAATTTTGGCCCTATCTTTAGATCCTTAAGTTCCCGCTGCGAGGTCCTGATTAATCCGCTGGGGGAAAAAGGGAGACTACGACGTTTCGACCGTCGACCGTGTTTGGTCCGCTGGAGGAAAAAGGTAGACTATGACGTTTAGACCGAGGTCGGATCTAGGAAGACTCGCTCTGCTCGCCCTCAACTTTGGAACCATTCGTGGATCCTTAAGCTACTTATCCGCTGCGGGGTCGGAAATGGTCCTCTGGAGGAAAAATGAAGACTACGACGTTTCGACTGGGGTGGGATCTCGGAAGACTCGCCCTGTTCGCCCCCAAGTTGAGCCCCATTTTTAGATCCTAAAGCCAATCCTCTACGATGCTTCGGAGCCTAGCTCTTAGCAGTTGAATAGCAACAGCAGTCTTTCGGGGGATGGATCCATGCTGTGAAGCTGTTATTTGTGTTGTTTCGATGCTTTGGTCTTTCACAACCAACAAATAGAGACACTCTGCACATGCGGCTGGAGGGTGACCTGTGCTGGTTTCTCCTTGGTTGTACTGGCGCAAGTTCTCTATTACCTTCCTTCAAAAATCCTTTCCTTCTCTTTCAGTTTATCGGGGGTCTGCTGGAGTGTCAACACTTGAGCAGAATCCCGGGACAGCAATGATGATAATGGTACTTTAACGTCGGTGAAGAGCTCTGCTCACATACCGACTTGTGCGACTCTGAATATGTACCTTGAACCCGCCCCAAGGCATTATACCTAGACGTGATGGGGCGCTTGTCTTGACTAAGATCCTTGTTTCATCCCGGTGCAATGGAGGGTTAAGTCTCGATGCCTAAAGTAATGCCATTCGCGCCAGTCACTGAACCTGTGTGGTGGAAGATCTTCCAAATGGGACCCTAGTTTTGCCGTTATGGTGGAATGGAGGGCTGAGCAGGTTGATTAACTCAGTGACAAGGAGTCCATCACAGTACAGGACCTCTTCCTTGAAACTTCTCTTCAACGCCCGAGTGCCGTCGTACGACTTGGCCACCCAATTGGGGGCCTAGGAGGGTATTCCTTCTATCTGTTGGCAGCAACCATGTTCAGGATATCTCGAGAAATGCGTCAGGGTTTAGCGGGACTTGACGGTTCGACCGGCCTTGTCCTGGACCAGCATCGATTACGAGACGTTTCTGGGATTTGTGGATCTCGACGATACGGCTAGACCGTTGCTGCTTGAAGCCAGGATCAATTGAAAGACTTCACAAGGGTTCGTGGGTCTTGACGTAACATGTCGAATTGAGGGTGCTTGTACCAGGATCAATTGAGGCATCAATCTTGAGATTATCTTAGTTCATGCGTTCGGGTGGATGCTTAAAAAGCCTCTTCGGCGTGTGAGTTGCGTCCCAATCAACTCGGGTTTGACAATGCATAGCCAGTAGAGTAGTGCTTCGCTTCTACCAGTCATACGGTGTAGGTTTTCGAACTGAAGCCGAAACTGGAAGCTGGTGGATTCACCACTTCGGAGCGGTTTTCGCCATGCGCAATGAAAAGGCGTAACCCTTATCATACTTTCTGCTTCTTGGGACAGATTGTGCAGATTGCTGATAGTCACTTGGTGAAAGAGCTATGCTTACATGCCAATATACTAACTGGTAGAATTCACGATGTACCTTGAACCAGTTTTAAATACGTTATACCGTCTGTTAAGTTTTCAGTTGTCTGAGGATGGAATAATACTTCGTAACGAAAAATGTGTAAAGTTTCAAATATTTTGTAGTAAAACATATCAATTTTTAAAAACTCATTTCAATTATGATCAACGACCAAATAGAAATGACCGAAACAGGTCAATATCTGATACATCAACCGTCACTTCTGGATGATCCTACATTAATTAATAATCATCAATTTATCATCACTTTTATTTCATTGAATATTTTCGTGGTAGAAATGATAACTGCTACGACCTGTACAATATATTTAAAATATGTTACAATCAGTCTGTTAGCTCCATGAACAGCCCAAATTTTTTTCACTTATCAATATTATGCCTTTTTATAGATACTTCTTCATAGCACTCGCATTCGTCCGCCGGGCAGTTGCTGGGATATACGAGGCATTTGTCCATGCAGTTGACATCAGCCCCCCGTTGCCCCTCATATTCGTTGACAGCGCGGCATGTTGTCCTGAAACATTATTTCTCATGAGCCTGCGATTAACTGAAAAGAATAAATATCGGGTGTTTTTTTTAGAATGATAGAACATTCGATAGGGATAACTGTGATTTGACAGAAGGTAGAAGCCATGTTGTTTTGACATTTCTGTTCAGTAAGCATTGACAAATTATCATGGAAAGATTCACGTCGCAACAACGTTTACAAATTGTTGAAATTTATTTTCCAAGTCAGTGTTCTATTGCCAAACTTATAGAGCCTTCGTGAAATTTATGGTATACATAATCGTCCATCAGAGCAGCTTATTCGACGAACTATCGATAGATTTTGGACAACTTTTTCTCTACTGGATGCAACAACAACACCAAGACAAGGAACTGTACGTACAGAAGAAAATATCACAGCTGTAAGTCATAGTGTTATCCAGATTTGTCTATTCGTCGACGTTCACAACAAGTTGGACTCCACCACATGGAAAAGTTCGCGTAAATATCTTGGTCTACACCCAAACAAGATCCAACTGGTTCAAGAACTAAAGCCACTTGACCATAATAAGCGTTGTTTGTCTGCTGATTGGACCCTAGAACAGCTCGAAGTTGATCCACTTTTTTATCGTAAAATTGTGTTTAGTGATGAAGCTCATTTCTGGTTGAACGGCTATGTAAACAAGCAAAATTACCCTATATGGAGTGAAAACAATCCTCAAGAAGTTCTGCAGGTTCCATTGCATCCTGAAAAATGCACTGTATGGTGTGCTTTATACGCTGGAGGCATCATAGGTCCATATTTCTTTGAAAATGCTGGAGGTAATGTTACAGTGAATAGTGCTCATTACAGATCGTTGATCAATGATTATTTGTTTCAAAATTTGAATGGTATCGACCAAGAAGTGTTTTGGTTCCAACAAGATGGTGCTACACCTCATGCTGCTACCGTAACAATTGATTTATTGATAGAAAGATTTGGCGATAACATTATTTCGAATGGTCCAATTAATTGGCCTCCTAGATCATGCAACATAACTCCACTGGATTATTTTCTTTGAGGTTTTGTCAAGTCATTGCTTTATGCTGATAAACCAGAAACAATAGACGCTTTGGAAGCCAACATAACTCGTGTTATTAAATCATTACATTTAATTCGATAAATCCCTGAGTCGGGGGAGTTGGGGTCTCTTTCTTTATCGTTCACCAACATCTTAGCTATATTATTTCTATTTTCAGATGTTGATGAACAATAAAGAAATCAACCGGTTTCGCATTTGGTGGGCGCTCAAAGGGAAGTCCTACTCCACCCACCGTACAGTCCAGGCATTGCTCCTACGGATTACCATCACGTCTGGTCGATGCATCATAGCCTGGCTGACCAGCACTTCTCCAATTACCATGAAGTCAAAAAATGGATCGATGCATAGAAAGCGATCAAAGAGCCGGTCTTTTTTCGCGATGGGATCCGTGAATTGTTAGAAAAATGGGAAAAAGTAGTGGTTTCAAATATCACTATGACTACATTGTTATACTTACGGACATTCACAGATCTTTTTGGGACAATTTGGCGGATAACTCAAACAATTTCTCTGGCACCACTTGTCAATTCCTGGCATGTTCCTAAACAAGTCATTAGGTACGCAGACCTGATCGCGTATGACCAACGGGAACACGTTATATGGCGCTGGTTTGGAGCTGTCTCTGAAGAAGAGGAGGTATGGATTGTCGCTGCCAACAAAAAGAGGGGGTACCGCACCTCCAGTGCTTGAAAGTACCGCCACGTCTGCGCAGTTTCTGAAAGTTTCCGATTTTCCACAGCCTTGAGCTTGAGTTCCGTTCGGACACATGCCCCATTGGTTTCCGGTGTAGTAGCTCCATTGCAAGACGCACTGGGTGCAGGTTACGTAGGCTGGCAGCTGGACTCTGTACCTGAATACTGCTTTCTTCTTACCGTCTTCTGGTATAACGTATCTGAAATAAGATTAGAAACAACCCATTCAAAGTTACTCTAGTATACAGCTTCTCAACCTTTTTTGCCCAGCGCTCTCGGTGAAGGAGTGAAATGGTCTTACCGTTGCTGTAGTGACTACGCTCTGGAATACGTTTCGCTACTGAGTCAAGTTACATCGAAACTGCCTGCGCGGAAATTTGATTTCCTCTAGCTTGTGCGAGTTAAGAGTTCAGTTGTGTTCTGGGTAGGCTTTGCTACTGCAAGCTTACGCTACTTTAGGTCACAGTACTATCAACTAGAAATTTTCTTCCCCATCTGAACAGGATTTGTAGCCAAGATCTTTCGGTTCCGAGACTAAAGTTCTAACCACTAAGCTCATGTTGATTGTGTTACAGATGCGATGAAAACTTTTATTCCAAATACAGTCAAATGACCCTCCAACAACAAGCCATGGTTTGGAAGTGACTGCAGACATAATTGCGAAAAGTAAAGCTTACCGACGGAGGCGTTCAAATTTACCTGACGAGTCACGTGCCAATTACATTCAGCTCAGAATCGGATGTAATCAGATCATATATGAAACCGTATAATTCAAGAATGACTAACAAGTTCATATGCTGGATGGCAACAGTTTTGGTCGATGGTAAGGAAAATGGGCAACAACTTCTCTCATTCAAGTCTTCTCCTCTGATAGAAGATGGAATGGTTCACTTGCAAGCACACCAAATCTCGTAACATTTGGTCGGGAACATCCAATAATTCCAACTGTTACATCCACGATGAGAGATATATACTTGAGACCACGGATCATTCGTCAGGGGCTTGGTGGACTCAATTCCAAGAAAGCAACTGGACCAGACAGGATTCCTGCCATTGTATCTAAAAAGTGTTCACCAAAACTTACGTGTGTAAGTTGGTCACTATGTCATACAGGTAAGCAATTTTCCCCGGTTCATGAAAGCCTGAAATAAAGAAGAGAAGGGCGTGTTTTCCATTAAACTGATCAATCACATAATAACGATAATATCCATTTTGGTCATCAACCTCGAAATCGTTAGATACCTGGAGAGCAAAGGTCTTATCGTCTGACAGACGATATGATTGCTCTGGACATACCAAGGCTTCAGATCATATCTGGCATAAGGCTCTCCTGAATAAGCTATGGTTTTCTCGGGATTCTGTGCAATTGGACGAAGAGTTTCCTAATAACAGGATCATTGATGTGGTCATGGATGGTTTCAATGTTGGGGTGCCACAAGGCTCAGTTTTGTCCCCCACCTTCATCCTGATCCGATTTTCTCAATACGACCGAGAACCAAATTGTGAGCTTCGCGGATAACACGTTGATGTCTTCTTTCATCAGTGACAAACCCTTGAGCACCGTTGAGTCTCCAATTCATAGATGTCAGCAAATCAATTCGCTGAACGAAGATCTCAAGAAGATAAACGAGAGGAGTCGGTCAACAGATTCTGGTACAAGCCAATAACCCAACAACAACTTTTTTTCGGAAAACTCAGTTCGTGACTCCTGACTTGATGATGGAAAACCAGGTGCTTCAGCCAAGTGATTCCATGAATCTTCTTAGCGTGCTGCAAATAAGCTTGGATATTCGTTCAAGGCTAGAAAATGTTTTACTGCAAATCAGGTACTTTTACTGTATAAAGCTCAGATCAGATTAGGTCTTGAGTACAACTCTCATGTTTGGAGTTTAGTATCCAAGCATTCGTTACAACTTTTGGACTCTATCCAGGAAAATACAGTACGACTGATAGACTTAAGCCATTTTGCAGTCGTTGGCACACAGCATGAGACTTTGTGAGCCATTAGCTAAAGCAATAAATATCTTTTCTCTTTTTTATAGTTTTAAACAATGATCATCAATCACCTTTTCTTTTAAACATCATTTATGTATCACTGTGGCTTACCTGAAATCTCTAGTCCCAGCAATGTACAAGGGATATCTCTTCAGACAGTCGGGAGTGGCTTCTTGAGAAGGATTGTTGTTTGGACACAAGAATATCTCGAAATGGCCGTAATGGTTAGCTGTAAGCTCAATTTCAATATCTATTTCTTGACCCACACTGTAATGTCTTGCGATTATTCCCTTAGCATAAATTCCACCAGCTTCGTGTGGTCTGGGATTTTCCAAATGATGGGCATCACCACATATACCGCATTTTCCGGAATTTTGCTCCCACTGGACTGAAAAACAGATAGATGCGATAAGTAGGCTTATTTAAGTATTCGCGAATCAGGTAACTTATGTGAATATCAATAGTGTTTCTTCTTTCTCGTTAGTTGTTTTTAAATAATAAATATTGAAAGAAACTTTCCGTCATTGAAGATGTGGCTAAATTTTGTTTTTTTTTAAAATTATTTCCCGTTAAAAATCCTTCTCTTCATAACTCGAAAACTATTGATCCTTGAATAAGTTAATTTCGTATAAATGGGAAATTTTTCACTTAAAATTTTTGTCCAATTGAATGCATACTTGAAGTATGGAAGATTTAGCTGTTAATAGTTGTTTTTTTCCTCAAGTTTGATGAATTCGTTTCAGTAATTTTTGTAAGATAAAGGGTTTTCCAATAAGAAGTTTCATTTTGATAATAAAAAAAAACGAGCATATTTTAGGAGAAATCAACTGATGTTTATTTTTTGAATATCAAAACAAATTAAAATATGTTTGTCTTCTACAATTTTAATTTCAAAAAAATTTTATTCAAAAATCTTTTAGAATTAAATTAATGTCTAAAATAAGCACCGCTTACGTTTAATAGACGTATATAATCAAAACTCAATATATAATGTCAAATGGAATAAATAAACCAACAGATATACGAAAGTCATTAAAATTAATAAATAAATATTTAAAGGAGACAAAATTTTGTTTCTGGTCTTACCTTTGAGAACACCAATTGCCTTTTAAAAACATGAACACACCTTGAGGACTTCTCAAAGAATATAATTCATTTGAAATATTTAATATATTTAAATATTCGAATAAGTTAATTCAGAAATCTCTCAAAACATGCACTATATCTTCTAAAAACAAATATAATTCTAAGTAATCCCTTCTTCGGTCTTAAATAATATTCCAAATATAAAAATCAAAAAACTAACCTATATCAACAACACACACGTGCAAAGAAATGAATGTTTCGAAACCAGATCAACTTTATAATTTAAGATTGATCTATGTTCTAACAAAATCAAAAAACAGTCTAAGTTATTTTTAAGGCTTATTTAAATTCATTGACATTCCATAATAAGATTTATTGAAGCCAAAATATAATTATATATTATATATAAAATAAAATAGAAAAAGGCTTTTTACTTGATAGAAGAAATATAACAAAATTTGAATATCAAAACAGATTAAATCTGTTAGTCTTCTACAATTTTAATTTCAAAAAAATTTTATTCAAAAAACTTTTAGAATTAAATTAATGTCTAAAATAAGCACCGCTTACGTTTAATACACGTATATAATCAAAACTCAATATATAATGTCAAATGGAATAAATAAACCAACAGATATACGAAAGTCATTAAAATTAATAAATAAATATTTAAAGGAGACAAAATTTTGTTTCTGGTCTTACCTTTAAGAACACCAATTGCCTTAAAAAAACATGAACACACCTTAAGGACTTCTCAAAGAGTATAATTCATTTGAAATATTTAATATATTTAAATATTCGAATAAGTTAATTCAGAAATCTCTCAAAACATGCACTATATCTTCAAAAAACAAATATAATTCTAAGTAATCCCTTCTTCGGTCTTAAATAATATTCCAAATATCAAAATCAGAAAACTAACCTATATCAACAACACACACGTGCAAAGAAATGAATGTTTGAAACCAGATCAACTTTATAATACAAGTTTGATCTATGTTCTAACAAAATCAAAGAACAGTGTAAGTTATTTTTAAGGCTTATTTATTCATTGACATTCCATAATGAAATTTATTGAAGCCCAAATATAATTATATATTATATATATAATAAAATAGAAAGGCTTTTTACTTGATAGAAGAAATATAACAAAATTTGAATATCAAAACATATTTTAATTTGTTTTGATATTCAAATTTTGTTATATTTCTTCTATCAAGTAAAAAGCCTTTCTATTTTATGATCTTTATTTTATTGTAAAGAGGAAGGTATGCATTTCACGGACCCAATCAGCATTGCTGACGATCGACCGGCTTGAGTTCTTATGTTAACTGAACTTTGAAAGATTAAGACCTAAGTCTTCATGCAAAATACGGTGTCGTTTGTGGAATGCCTAATTCCAAAGATCGACGAGGAATCGACAAACTTGGGTTTTCGTCAACACTACGGGCTACAGCAGCAAAATTCTCAGTTATTCTTGAGCGACGCACATGGTTTCTATCTTCACATCATAAACTCGTCCCAACAGCTCAAATCTTTCCACCAGTTTCATTATTGACGGCCGAGAAGGTGCTTCATAATGACCCAAAAGTGCTCTAGTTTAACGACTTTTCACCATTTTTGTAATGAACTTTAAAAATTTCATTTCATTGTTGAAGCATGTATCGTTCCATTTTTAGTATTGGCGTAGTTTCTACTTGTCAAATGTCAAAAGATGACAGCTGTCAAAATAGAAGACTATTCAAAATGAAACCTCTTATTGGAAAGCCTAATTAGCCTTTATATTTTCATTAGGCGATTGAAGTTTATTAAAAAACTCAAATTCAATCTTCTAAATATTAAATATTTGATTGATTCGGTCTTTACTTGGTGGAAACTCATTTTAATTGAAAAAATGTATATGAGACAGTAGTTTATTTCCACAAAAATGTTTGTACTACTACAACAATTGTTTCACCACGATGTGGCTTCTTCAGGTATTACATTGTACTGTCTGATGGTATTTAGTGTAACCGAGTTTAAATACATTTTATTGTTTCGTACTTGCTATACTTACGACGGCTTTCACAAATTTTTAATTGTACATAAAATCCCAGCATGATATTAATTATGAAAATATATGAAAAAAGTAGCGCCCAACGTGGGGCTCCAACCCACGACCCTGAGATTAAGAGTCTCATGCTCTACCGACTTAGCTAGGCGGGCTTATAAAATGACGGTTTTAACACAGGACCTGCCTCAACAGTAGTCGACGGAAGCTGTCGGAAAAATACTTTTGGTGATTAAGGCATCTTCCAATAAGATAATAGCTCAATTAATAATAAACAAAAAAATTCTGTATCAGTATTTGATACTTTCATTTTTTACACTTTACCACAGAATTCACATTTCATGAAATTTTCCATGACACATTTGTAGCTGTATATCCTCGATAACTTCACAAATTCCATCTCCAAGGTCTTGAATCTATTGTGGACTATTGGCATAGACTTTATCTTTCACGTGATCCAAAAGAAAAGTGAATTTTAAGAATTTCAGTGCGTTGTTGAAGCGTGTACCAATTCATTTTCAGTAATGACGTAGTTTTTACACGTCAAATGTCAAAAGAAGACAGCTTAAAAAGTGACAGGTGCCCAGATAGCGGGCTATTCAAATTGAAACTTCTTATTGGAAAACCCTTTATAAGATGTCTTTAATTCATCATTATTTCTCACAAATGATGATAAAATCAGCCTGAATTCTCAACTGAAATTTGATATCGTTTCTTCCAAATTTAAATTTATTTTTTCTATAAAAAATTTCAGAATATTTTTCGGATTTCTCTCTTTTCTCAATCGTGGCCTATTTGAATCTTCGAATATTGAATCAAACTAAATTAAATATTCCCTGTTGAATTCCCTCCAATATTTCATGAGTTATTCGAACTTTGATAAGGATTATTATTTTGGTAAACTTCTCATCGAACAGTTAATACATAAAAGCCATTTCTTCAAATTTGTCGACTGAAAATGTTTTCAAGAGTCTAATTTCAAATTGTCTAGTCTCGAGCAATCTGATTTTGATAATAGATAGAATTTTTCACTAACAAGTCACAAATAACGGTAGGTTCTTTTTTGTGTGCTAACGTTTCTCCCAAATGTCTGTAATTTTCGAATTTTGAGCGACTAGGTTGGACTCACTGATGAAGAATCCGAGGTAAAAGTTAATTCTGTCAGGCCACAAATACGCCTTGAAGGTCTAAATGCCGAGGCAGAGTTCGTTAAAGGGCAGAATCGGTTCAATAGTTTAGTAGTTACATACTTTCGAAAATTTTTCATGTAACAGCAAACATTTTCTTATAACATTTCACCAATAATTTTTGAATGAAACACATTCCTTAATTTTACCACGGGTCGTACATATTTGCCTGGGAAAATAAAGTTGGGACACCCTATAGTTCAGAGATACATACTTACTCGCGTATCCCCCGCAAAAGAGTTCGTTATCATTGTAATTCACAGGATTTGGAAAGCCGAACCTCCACATGGAATTTCTGGCTGGTGGATCCATAAGACGTCCATGACCGGAAACGTCGTTACCTATTTGCAGAACCAGCAAGTAGAGGAGTGGGGAAAATATCATGTCGATGTCTTGCTGCAGAAGAAAATAATTTTAATAGAATATTGATGAGAAGATTCTTTAACAATCTTTTTGCAATGAAAAAAGAATCTGCCTTAAATTTCGCGTTGCAAATTTTCGTGTACGGAAGTGCTGAAAATGTTACATAAGGCTCACGGTGAATCATCTTCATAAAAACACGTGCGTATGAATGGTGGTATAGTGCATTCAAGAATGGTTGGAATATGGTGGAAGATTTGCCTCGTTCTAGGGTGGTCATCAACGTCTTCAACTGAACTTAACATGGTTTAACTGAAGAAAGTGAAGGGTCTAAAAAGTCTGTAAGAGAGCGTCACTGCAATTTCTGTGTTTCACGAATGAATGGAAACGAAGCGCGGTGTCGAAACATTTGAATTATAATTGTGGACAAATTTTTCTGGACAAAAATTCATCAAATTTTATCGGAGAACTACCATTTTCTCTTACTGTACATATACACATCACGTAGACATACAACTCTTTTATAATTTCTTCAATCTGCTCAACAGTTTCCAATTGACCTTACATTTTGATGGAATACCTTGATGTATTGTTTTCCATGCTTTTCGCTGTCTAGGTTGTCATTAATTTTTGTTGTTCTCGTAGCTCTTAAAACTTTTGTCCTCTAATAAAGTTAATTCTAGCGAAAGATGTACTGATAAGCTGTATACTTCTGCTTTAATTTTCATTGACACTGCCACCATAACCTGCTTGATCAGATAAAATAATAAGAAGAGGTTTTTTTTACTTGATAGAAGGAATATTACAAAATTTAAATATCAAAGCAGATTTAATCTGTTCGTCTTCTACAATTTTAATTTAAAAAGAATTTTTAGAATTAAATGAATGTCACAGCTTATATTTCATAGACAAATAAAATTAAAACTCAATATAAAACATCAAATGGAATAAATAAACCAGCAAATATAAATTGTTAATTGAAATTAAAAAATAAATATTTGAAGGAGACAGAATTTTGTTTCTGATCTAACAATCAAGAAAACTAATTCCCTTTCAAAAACACAAAACATAATTTTAAAGATTCTTGAAAAATATGATTTATTTGAAATATTTAATATATTTAAATAAATTACTTCAAAAAATCTCTGAACATGTGAAGTTGAACCGATGAAGACCTTATCGGAATTCTAATTGTTTTTTGAAGATATAATACATGTTTGGAGAGATTTTTGAAGTAACTTCTTCAAATATTCAAATATATTGAATATTTCAAATAAATTATACTTTCTGAGAAGTCCTCAAAATTCTGTTTTGTATTTTTGAAAAGGAATTAGTTAGTTTTCATAATTGTAAGATTAGAAACAAAATTTTGTCTCCTTCAAATATTTATTTTTTAATTTCAATTGACAATTTATGTTTGTTGGTTTATTTATTCCATTTGATGGTTTATATTGAGTTTTGATTTTATACGTCTATTATATATAAGCTGTGCGTATAAGACATTAATTTAATTCTAAAAATTAAAAAACAATTTTTTGAAATTAAAATTGTAGGAGACTAACAGTTTTGATAATCAAATTCTGCTTGATTAAAATTATTTTGAAGTAATTTCACTGATATTGACTCTTGAGATAAACAACCATATAGTTTCGGCTCTATATCAGGCTCGAAGGACCTGAAAGTTGTGGCATTCATTTCTGTTCTAGAGCAAAGATTAACCTTTTTATATTTTTTGGCTTCTTCCTCGCAAATTGACTCCAATTTGATTGTTTTTTCTCTGACAATGTGTGTCAACAGACTTGCCAGATTTATAAGATGCCATCAAATTTTTTTTCTATCATGGTCAAATCGCTTTGAGACTATCATTGACAGTTCTGGAGATTTTGTTTCCGGTTTGGATGTGTTTACCGCCTTATACTGTTTGTTTATCTTTTACTGATTGACTCTAACTTTTGTTTATATCTTTATTTATTGTGTATTATAAAATTTTCTTTTGTTATTGTCACATTACATTGTCTATGGCATTGAACGTGTTTGCATATAGGTATATCTTCTATTTCAGTGATCTATATCTGTTTATATATGATATATATCTATTTATATCAAAATGAAACTTATTGTTGGAAAATCCTTCAGTAGAGGATCAAAGTTCATGTTCCCAAGAGTATCTTAAACTAAATATAATCCTTATAATTCTATGATCTTCTCATTAAGCGAATAATGGAAAATTTAACAACAAAGACAGCATCTTGCACTTGCTGATTAATTTGCCATAAAAATGATTTCGACAATAAATTTTATTTTTATGTTATCCCAGCAATAAACCTCGGCGAGACGTTCCGTGCTTAATACACTCAAATTAGATACCTACTGTGTGGTTTGTGTGATTTTATGGGTGTTAACACAAATTTAACTGATTTATTGAGGAATTAATGTATTCCAACCGTTCATATCTGAAACTTTTATGTTCTGAATACACATAGGCATCTTGTGAGCTTATATCTGGGCGTGGATTATTTCATCGAAATGTCTTGATTTCTCGAATTTTGAGCAGAAAATATTTTTGAACGATAATGTTGAGATTAAAATAAATTAATTCGGCTGATTTGTACCAAAATTCATTAATAACTAGTATGAGAGTCTCTGTGTATAGCGAATATAAATATCGGGTGTTTTTTTTAGAGTGATAGAACTTTCGATAGGGATAACTGTGATTTGACAGAAGGTAGAAGCCATGTTGTTTCGACATTCGTGTTGACAAATGACAAATTTTCATGGAAAGACTCACGCCGCGACAACGTTTACAAATTGTTGATATTTATTTTCAAAATCAGTGTGCTATTCGTCAAACTTATAGAGCACTTCGTGAAATAAATGGTTTACATAGTCGTCCATCAGACCAGCTTATTCGTTGAACTATCGATAGATTTCGGACAACATTTTCTCTACTCGATGCAACGACAATAACCAGACGAAGAACTGTACGTAAAGGAGAAAATATCGCTGCTGTAAGTAATAGTGTTAATGATGATCCAGATTTGTCTATTCGTCGACGTTCGTGGAAATTTTTGCGTAAAGGTCTACACCCATACAAGATCCAACTGGTTCAAGAACTTCAGCCAATTGACCATAATAAGCGTCGTTTCTGTGCTGATTGGGCCCTAGAACAGCTTTAAGTTGATCCACTTTTTTATCGTAAAATTGTGTTAAGTTATAAAGCTCATTTCTGGTTGATCGGCTATGTAAACAACCAAATTGCCGTATATGGAGTGAAAACAATCCTCAAAAAGTTCTGCAGGTTTCATGGTATTCTGAAAAATGCACTGTATGATGTGCTTTACACGCTGAAGGCATCATCGGTTCAAATTTCTTTAAAAACGATGCTGGAGCTAATATTACAGTGAATGGTGCTCTGAGGATTCCAGAGATAAGATGTCGATCAGAAAAATTGGTCTTAGTTGTGACAAAAGTTTCTTCATTTGAGCTGAATCTCTTTATCTAGAACTTTTTATGCTTGCTAACAGTCACTGCCAGACAGATATGAAGACGTTGAGTGAGTAAGCAATTCGAAGCTTAATTTAACTCTATCATCTTGATCGACTTGTTTGTATTGGTGAAACAGCACAATTTTTCTTATAACTTCGACGCTGATTTGTCTTGATTTCTATAACTGGTGTTTGCCAAATTTATCTAATCAATATTTGAAAAAACCTCTCGAAAGAAAACTCAATTTATGTTTATTTATATTAATTATAATTTGAGTTATTACACATGAACGTGACAGTCATCAGGTGTTGAATCTGTGACCTTGTATTCCTCTCAACATTTTTCTGTGGAAGCTTAGTTTAATAAATGCAATATAGTTCACTGTATACATTTCTTTCAGTCTGCTTCAAGCCGGATTTTTTGAACAGAAGGTATGTAGATATATTTCTTATTGATTGTTTTTTTTTAAATACATATACTACCTTCTAGAAAATTGTGCTATATTTTTTTCGATAAAAAATGCCAAATCTATGTGAAGCATTTTTTGGAAATGAAATTTATTATTCATGAATATCCAATCGTCTCGGATGATATTTCTTAATTAATCGCGGTCAATATTTCACATTTTCTTTTGATTCTGTATCGATTGTTTCCCGTACATAATGGGTGTTTCAATAAGAGCCCAAGATTTGAATTACGCGCCATGTTTGACAGTCATAATGTCACATGATTATGATGTGACAGATCGAAAGTTGACACATGGGAGTTAGTAAACATGGAGCATTACACGGTAGAACAACGCGTCCTGATTGTCAAAAGTCAAAAATTATTATCAAAATGGTGAAAATATAATTGACACTATTCGTAAAGTGCGTCCAATGTTCGGTCGAAATAATGTGCCTAATTCATCTACTGTGAAAAGAATAATAAAAAAATTCGAAAGTACTGGTTCGGTTAGTGATGTGAAACATACGATACGAGTTCGTAGAGGTCGTTCAGAACAAAACATCACGGTAGTTCGCGAGTGTGTGACAGAAAGGCCAGAGACGTCAATTCGCCATCGGGCACAAGAATTGGACATTTTAACAGGCACTTTTCAGCGAATTCTCACTAAAGATTTATAGCTGCATACCTATAAAATCCAATTCACCAACTTCTGCTAGTAGACCATGAACAGCGAAGAGAATTCACCAATTGGATCCTTGAGCAACCTGTAGATTTGGCAAACAAAATAATTTTCAGTGATGAGGCTCATTTTTATCTCAATGGCTTCGTTAATAGGCAAAACTGTTGCATTTAGGGCTTAGAAAATCCACGAATGATTCATTAGAAAGCAATGCATCCACAACAGGTCACTGTATGGTGTGCATTATGGTCTGGAGGAATAATTGGATCGTTTTTCATCGAAAACGAAGAAAGTAATGCAGTAGCGGTGAATGGTGAATGTTATCGTGCTATGATAACACAGTTTCTTGTGCCTCATTTGAAAGCTATTGATCTTGACGACATGTGGTTTCAGCAGGACGGTGCCACATGTCATACCGCCCGTGAAACATTGACGATCTTGCACGAGTTTGCTCCTGATCGTGTCATTTCCCAATTTCGTGATCAGAATTGGCCTCCACGCTGTTGCGATTTAACGCCTCTAGAATTCTGGTTGAGGGGTTATCTGATGTCACAGGTTTATGCCAATAAAGCTGCAACTATCGAAGCATTGAAAGTCGAAATTAGACGCTGTATAAATGAAATATCACCAGATGTATTCTATAACGTTATTAAAAATTTCGTCAAAAGAGTACGCATTTACAAGATATTTTGTTTCATGCATAATTCCCAAAGGTATATTTTCTAACTTTCAATACTTTGCTACAGAAAACCATGTTTTATTGAACACTGAAATCTCGCGCTCTTATCGTTGTTTTTTGTTGTTTATTTGTTTCTTTGAAAAGAAACAGTGTTTCTAAAATAATTCATTTCATTCAATGTAAAAACTTTTTGAAACTCTCTAGATTAAACTTAGCAGAAGTTTCAGAGGATTCTTCTACTTAATATTTGAACAGTACCCTTCCAAGTAATATGCAATGTGTCTTGCACTTGGTCGTATTTTGTTATTGTCATAGAGCGCATGCATGAAGTTGCGGTATCACAGAATTTGTGCTTGACGTAGACATAGGCAGGTACAGCGGGTTTTATATTTTCTTCTGATTCTTTATTGGTTAACTACCGTACATATGTTTTGATAATTATATACGTCTATAAAGTGGAACAGAAACTTTATTCAATTCGATTTTAAAACATTCTTAATTTGTAGAGGTTTTCAGAATATACTTTTCTAATTCACTGTCTCTTTGAATAGATAATATGTCATCATGCATGTGTTCACAAAGAATTCCTAGCACCGAAAAAAATCAATACGATTCTTTAAAACTGAAATGTAAAATTTCATTCATGTGTCCTGATTTCTTTTACAGAAAAATGAATATAATTTCTTTTCTAGAAATTTGTGGGAGAAACAAAACGTGAATTTTGATATTTTCAATGTATAAAAGTTCAACAGAGATGGCTCAATTAATTCACTATAACAATTGACTGAAGCCGCCGCAGTTCCAAGATGCCATTTGCGATAATGATTTTATGACATATAAATTTGTTTGTCATTTCGTTTTATACATTTCGTCGGCTGTTGCGAAACGTCTTAATATTATATTTTATAGACTTGGTGGCAACTTTAAAGTCCAGGTAAATTTATGATCTTGTATAGAATGCTGATTGATAAAAGAGAAATATGATTTTGTTTATTCAAACTTAAATTCGACCTTCAGTCATCAATTCGAAAAATTAGCAATTTTTCACTGACTCTCAAAAATTGATCCGGTGAAACATGGAAAGAAGAATCGGCAAGGAAACTCCATTATGCCATCAAAATGGGATTCGAGTACTATGGATTCTTAAACTGGTTATTTTACATTGTACTGTCTGATGGTATTCAGTGTAACCGAGTTTAAATATATTTTTAAGGTACGTGATCAAATAATGGAAGCACAAGTCATAAAAACTCTTGGTGTTTATTGGAGTTTGCCGCTAAAAATGCCATTAAGGAAAAATATTCAGTAATGGAGAATGATCGACATCTGTTTGTTCGTTCAAAAGGATTTTACGGGCATTACACCTGTTGATTTCAAGAAATTCTAAAAGTGTTAATCTAGAACTTTTGCTTTCAACGTGGATAATTTCATAATTATTGTTGAAATTATGCATAATTTCAACAATAATTATGAAATTATAATCCAATAAACACCTAAAGTTTTTATGACTTGTGCTTGCATTATTTGGTCACGTACCTTAAAAATGTATTCAAACTCGGTTACACTGAATACCATCAGACAGTACAATGTAATACCTGAAGAAGCCACATCGTGGTGCAACAATTGTTGTAGTAGTACAAACATTTTTGTGGAAATAAATTACTGTCTCATATACATTTTTTCAATTAAAATGAGTTTCCACCAAGTAAAGACCGAATCTATCAAATATCCGATAAATATTGTTCTTATTCGTCAACTGAGAACGAAACAAAGCCATTTTTAGGAACAACGTCAACGTTTTAGAAAAACGCTCAAATCTTTCGAATCTAAGAGGGACAGAATTTTCTCCTATTTTTCATTTTTTCTTTCCTTAAGTTTATGTTGGGAATATTAAGAGTGGAATTAGTTCTTCATAATGGAACAGTGTTGTTTCATACCGTTTGTTGAGTAAGTTCGATCAATATTCTATATCTTCTTTGGATTCTTTTGTTTTCTATTGATGCTGTTTTATTAGTGTTGTTAATTCTGTATGTCCACTAAAAACAAACAGTGTTTCTAAGGCATTTATTTAATTCAATTTTGAAAAGTTTTTAGAAATTTTAGAATATCAGAATTTGTAGCAAGGTGTAACAGAGTTACTCCTTTCAATATTTAAGAAATTAAACCACTCCAAAATATTTGAATAGCATAACAAGTCGAGTAACATTCTTTAAGATTTATGAATCAGCCATTAATTCACACTAACTTATGGATTAAGCAATTCTTTAGTTTCCTGTCGATTTCATATGAAGTTCTTCTGCTTATTTCATATTTCGTTTAAAAATGGTGAAAAGCATTGACGTGAAGCTTTTGAGAGCTTGTTCAAAAACCCATTCACGCTGAAAATTTAGACTCCATGAATGACTATCGGGTGTTTTTTTAGAGTGATAGTACTTTAAAATGGGATAAAACACATTTAAATTAAGATTGAAACCAAATTTTCTTTTATTTGAAAGATAATTTTATGACATTTTTGTTCTAAAAATAATTCCGGCATATGTCCACCACGACTAGCTCTGAGAAACCGCATTCGACTAGAGGAACTTTGGACCACTTTTTCGAGTAATTCAGGCTTTATTTCACCAATAACACGAGTTATGTTGGCTTCCAAAGAACTATTGTTTCTGGTTTATCTGCATGAACCAATGACTTGATATAACCCCAAAGAAAATAATCCAGAGTTATGTCGCATCATCTAGGAGGCCAATTAATTGAACCATTTCTCGAAATAATGTTATCGCCAAATCTTTCTTTCAATAAATCAATTGTTACGGTAGCAGCATGAGGTGTAGCACCATCTTTTTGGAACCAAAACACTCAGAGTCGATACCATTCAAATTTTGAAACAAATGATCATTGATCCTCGATCTGTAACGAGCACCATTCACTATAACATTATTTTTAGCATCGTTTTTAAAGAAATATGGACCGATGATGCCTCCAGGGTGTAAAGCACACCATACAGTGCATTTTCAGGATACAATGGAACCTGCAGAACTTCTTGAGGATTGTTTTTACTCCATATACGGCAATTTTGATTATTTACATAGCTGTTCAACCAGAACTGAGCTTCAACACTAAAACAAATTTTTACGGTAAAAAAGTGGATCAACTTGCACTACCCTGTATGCAGATTTCCAATTTCAAGTCTGTAAGTCTTTTCGTGTATTTTTACCTTCACTCGTTCGATGTACTCTAACTTATTTCACTTTTCCTCAAGATAAATAAAAAGTAAATGAATTCAAAATTTTTCCAAATGAAAAATTACAAAATCAATCATCATTAAATGAAGGATAGAATTTCATAATATATAGCTTCGAAAGTTTTTTTATATTACGAACTCTGAAATGTAATATATAACTTAAAATTACTATAATACATGCGTATCATTCAATTAAAATTATTGATGGTTAGAAAAATTGATTAATATAATGACTAGTCAATCATCCGAGATGGCAAGCGGTACATTGGAAACGCTTGAGTGTAGTACCCGAAGTCTAGTACCCACTTAAAATTGGGTATAAGACCTAACGGTCAAGAATTCCATAAATAAAAGTTGGACAGGCATTAGAGATCTTTATCGCATCTCATAAATTACAAACGGTTGAACTTAATAACTGAATAAAATTCGTACTTTAACACCTGGAGTATCTTGTGGAACATAGTACTTCTTATTCATTGCTGATTAGCTATCAATTCTCAACATTCGTTTGTCAAACAAGGCATTCATATTCAAATGAGGAAGTATTAAACATAGAAATACAATTCCTCAGTTTGATATACTGAAGATCAGAAATTATGTATATATAGTAAAGCTATAATATTACTCTATACTATATTCAACCAGATGAATGAGTTCTAAGACAGGTAGCACTGAACACTAACAATTTTTGTTCAGATTTTTCGATGATACAATTCTATAGTCTATCTAGAAAGTATCCGGAAAAAACAAAGCTCAATTTTTATTATTTAGTATATATTTTTAATTCTTGAATTAGAAAATTTTAACAAATTATTCATCTTATTTACTTATACAACCTCCATTTAACTGAAAAAACTTGACTAAACGTCCAGGTACACCTGAAAATAGATTACCTCCAGGACTGTAAAACTGACTGGATTAAATCAACTTTATTTCATTAGGTCCATATGATTTCAATGGGACTAAGATCTGGTGAAGCTGCTGGCCATGAAATGGTTGTCACTTGGTGTTCTTGCATCCAAGCTTGAGTATATGCCGAAGTATGACATCTTGCATTATTCTGCTGAAAACGACTGTCCCAGAGACACATGAAACAAGGGAACTTTGTGTATCCCCCTTGTTGACCTAAAAGAAGATTGACTATTTTCAGATCGACACAAATGACCCACTTGTGGTCTTGATACTTAATTTTTTCCATAACCATAGAAACATTCGCGTATTCTTCTTTTAACTTCTTTTGCTGCTGTCTATGAAAAGACGCCAATCTCTAGGTTGGTACTTTTTTGATCCCATCTGTTGCAAAGTACCACCAACATTGTTACATAAAACTTCCTTCTCTAGTGAAAAATACGGTAACAGATTTTTTTTTCGGGTACGATAAAATGTAATGTTTTTTTTAAGCGTGATGCTAAAATTTTAGAAGCTTCTTTCGGTAAGTTTAAATCTCTTAAAAAGTGTTTGATTGTATCGGTCTCTACTTTTCGGAAATACATCTTGATGATTGAAGTAAAACAACTTCATTTCCAGATACTGAATTGTTTCAGCCGTTACTATTCGGTGGTTGATCATAATTAAAACAAATTGTAAAAATTACTATGTTTTACTACCAATAAAAATATATATTATACATTTTCTTGTGACTCGAGTTTCGGGAAATGAACTATCTCATCATCAGATAACAGTTGTCTGATTATTTCCCGAAACTGGAGTCGCAAGAAAATGTGTAATATATATTTTTATTGGTAGTAAAACATAGTAATTTTTACAATTTGTTTTAATTAACTTCATTTCCGCTAATTTATTTAATTTCACAACAATTGTTTCGTCATGACAACATGACTTCGCCAGGTGAGTATGGTACTAACTACATATTTGAGATTAAGTTCCTTAAATATTCAAAATGTACGGAAAAGAAGGTAGTAGGAATTTACAGTAATTTGTTTTCTTATTATTACACAAATTTTCAGAAAAGGTTAAGTAAGGGGGATTTATTGTTTTCACTCCATATACGGCAATTTTGCTTGTTTACAGCCGTTACAGAAATGAGTTTCATCACTAAACACAATTTTACGATAAAAAAGTGGATCAGCTGTTCTAGGGCCCAATCGGCTAACAAACGACGCTTATTATGGTCAAGTGGCTTCAGTTCTTGAACCAGTTGGATCTTGTGTGGGTGCAGACAAGATCTTTACGCAAAATTTTCCATGTGGTGGATGCACAAAGTCCAACTTGTTGTGAACGTCCACGAATAGACAAATCGGTATCATCATTAACACTTTGTTTCACAGCAGCGATATTTTCTTCTGTACGTACAGTTCTTTGTCTTGTTGTTGTTGTTGCATCGAGCAGAGAAAATGTTGTCCGAAATCTATCGATAGTTCGACGAATAAGCTGCTAATGGACGATTATGTAAACCATAAATTTCACGAAGTGATCTATAAGTTTGGCGAATAGAACACTGAGTTTTAGAGAGAGCCAAAAATATGGGCGAAGCTTTGGAACAACTTTGTTTCTTTTGAAGGAGAAAATGATAAAAATAAAATCCAATGTTGATAGAACTTCTTTTCTCCTTCGAACTTATCAACTAGCATGTGGATGTCTCATTTGAAAATGACGATTTCAATCCAATTTTAAATTATGCTTCCATAAACAGATCTACCTGTATATTCCATTATTTATCAGGCTGCTTATATCTAAATCCAGTTTATTCGTGACTCCGATTCCGTATCAAAAATGAACACCATCTTGTCCCAGCCTTGGCATTTCAAAACGTAGGACCGCCTGTCATATAATGTACCTAACGCCCAATGTTCAAAGCTGTACAATTAAGTTTTTACACATAGAGAAACAATGCTACCGGAAAAAATATTGGGCGCGGTCAAAATGTACGTTCGTTACGAATAAATTAAGGTAATTTGAAGTATCTCCAAGTGTCTATAAAGAATCTCCAAGTGTCTGTACGGGGGTGAGCGGAAAATACCGAAGATATCAACAGGACACAAAAGAACAGTTTACTTGAGGATTGCACGGGGAAAATTCAGATTGCTTATACTGAATTTATGAATCGAAGAGAAAGAAAATTTGCCAAATGTTTGTGAATATTGGATTTATTCTGTGAACCTCCTACAAATTTTGATTTAAAAAAATTTCTATTCAAAAACTTTCAGAATTATATTGAATAAAGGTGTAAGAACACACTCAGTCAATTTAGTAGACATACTTATATAATTAAACAATTATCACACATTACCAAAGGGAATAAAAGAATCCAAATTAATATAAATTATCAATTAAATCTACTGAGTGAATACTTGAAGGGGACAACACTTTGTTTCGTTCCTAGTTTTATCAAAACCTAATTCCTTTCCAGAAATGCAAACTATAACCTCAAGAACTTCTTCAAAAACAACTTGCTCCAAATAAGTTCCTTCAAAAAAATTCCTAAAACTTGCAGAAAATATTCAAAAAGCAATTTAAAATTATTACAACGGAAAGTAAGCCCAACTTCACATTTGAAAAATAAAAATAATTAACAAAATATGTCAATGGTGTGAAGAAGACCATAGAATGCCTTACAGTTTTCTGTGATTTTGTGACGAACTGACTACTTGGTTTTTTAAAGTTAGTCTCTTTCAAACAAGTCACGTGTTAAGTTCTAAGGTATGATATAGTGATGGTTAGTTGATTTTGATATTTAAATGTTATCTAGGGCCGATGAAGAGATTATCCGTATTCTCATTGTTTTTTGAATTAACTTATTTGAATATTTAAATATATTAAATATTTCAAATAAATTATATTTTTTGAGAAATCCTTAAGTTGTGTTTTATGTTTTTGGTTTCACTATGGTAAGATCAGAAGCAAAATTTTGTCTGCTTCAAATATTTATTTATTAATTTCAATTGCCTTTTTTATATTGGTTGGTTTATTTATTCCATTTGACATTGTATATTGAGTTTTGAATATATACTACTCTGTCAAGAAAGTACCGGGAATTTTCAATTAAAACAACATTTTTACATTTAATCGTCAAAATTTATTGGGTCGCCTTCAAAATAGGCTCCATTTGCTCCAATACATCTATGCCAACGGCACTTCCAATTATCGAAACATTTTTTATAGGCGCTTTCCGGGATGGACTTTAGCTCTCGCGCCGAATTTTGTTTTATGGCTTCAATCGACTCAAAACGGGTGCCACGAAGGGGCAATTTTAGTTTTGGGAAGAGGAAAAAGTCGCAGGGAGCCAAATCCGGCGAATACGGTGGTTGCTGAAGCACGTTTGTTGAGTTTTTGGCGAGAAAGTCAATCACAATCGTAGCTCGGTGAGAAGGCGCGTTATCGTCATTCAAAATCCATGAGTTGTTCGCCCACAAATTTGGCCGCTTCTTACGGATACGCAAACGTTTCATAACGGTAATACTCCTTGTTTACCGTCTGACCCTCTGGAACGAATTCGTAGTGCACCTCGCCACGGATATCGAAGAAAACAATGAGCATCACCTTCATTTTCGAGCGGCTTTGGCGTGGTTTTTTTGGTTTCGGCTCATTTTTTGCCACCCATTCCGATGATTGCTGGCTTGTTTGCATATCGTACTCGTAGACCCAGGTCTCATCACCAGTTATAATGCGTTCCATGAATGTAGAATCGGAATTACAGCGATCCAGCATGTCTGAAGCAACCTGTTCGCGATGACGTTTTTGAAGAAAATTCAGGTCTTTCGGTACGAGTCGTGCTGCCACCTTTCTCATGCCCAAAATATCAATCAAAATCGTACGTGCGGACTCGTGGGATATCTTAAGATCATGTGCTATCTCTCTCAAGCTGGTACGACGGTTTTCCAGCACCCTTTCCTTAATTTTATCGACGTTATCTTCGATAGAAGCCGCTTCACGACCGTCCTTGAAGGCTCTGTACCACTGATATGCACGAGTTTTCGATAGAGCATTATCACCAAAGGCCTTTTGCAACATTTTCAATGCATCGGCACACAAAAATTCATTTGCAACACAAAACTTTAAACAAATTCTTTGCTCAACGTAATCACCCATAGTAAAAATCGGCACGCACTCTGACATCGACTGACTTAATCAGCTGTTGAAAACACACTAGTTGACAGATCCCGCTCAAGCTTGGCATAGTAATTAAGGACAGTGGTACTAACCTAGGAAAATAAAATTTTCACTTGCCTCATTGCCCCGCCAGATTTAAATCGATAATTCCCGGTACTTTTTTGACGGAATGTACGTCTATTAAATATAAGCGGTGCTTATTGTAGACATTAATTTAATTCTAAAAGTTTTTTGAATAAAAATTTTTTTGAAATTAAAATTGTAGAAGACTAACAGATTAAATCTTTTTTGATTTTCAAATTTTGTTATATTTCTTCTATCAAGTAAAAAGCCTTCTTCCATTTTATTTTATTAACAAAATATATCTTACCATATCAACTGAAAGCCGATATGAATGAAGTGATATCGACATTCAGTTAGTATGTGGTAAGATATCGGGTGTTTTTTTAGAATGATAGAACTTTAAATTGAAATAAAACACATTCAAATTAAGATTGAAGGCAAATTTATTTTTTATTCGAAAGATAATTTTATGACGTTTATGTTTTGAAAATAATTTCCGGCATATGTCCACCACGACTAGCTCTGAGGAACCGCATTCGACTAGTCCAATTTTTGACCACTTTTACGAGTAATTTAGACGTTATTTCATCAATAATACGAATTATGTTGGCTTCCAAAGCGTTTATTGTTTCTGGTTTATCAGCATAAACCAATGACTTGACATAACCCCAAAGAAAATAATCCAGTGGAGTTATGTCGCATGATCTTGAAGGCCAATTAATTGGACCATTTCTCGAAATAATGTTATCGCCAGATCTTTCTTGAGTACCATTTAATGTAACATTAGCTTCAGCATCGTTTTTGAAGAAATATGGACCGATGATGCCTCCAGCGTGTAAAGCACACCATACAGTGCATTTTTCAGGATGCAATGGAACCTGCAGAACTTCTTGGGAAATGTTTTCACTCCATATACGGCAATTTTACTTGTTTACATAGCCGTTCAACCGAAAATGAGCTTCATCACTAAATACAATTTTACGATAAGTGCCTTATCAGCAAAAGACGACGCTTATTATGGTCAAGTGGCTTTAGTTCTTGAACCAGTTGGATCTTGTATGGGTGTAGACCAAGATGTTTACGCAAAATTTTTCATGTGGTGGGACCACAGACTCCAACTTGTTGTGAACGTCGGCGAATAGATAAATCTGGATCATCATCAACACTATGACTTACAGCAGCGATATTTTCTTCTGTACGTACAGTTCTTTGTCTTGTTGTTGTTGCATCGAGTAGAGAAAATGTTGTCGGAAATCTATCGATAGTTCGAAGGATAAGATGCTCGGATGGACGATTATCTGAACCATAAATTTCACGAAGTGCTCTATAAGTTTGCAGACAGAACACTGATTTTGAAAATAAATTGCAACAATTTGTAAACGTTGTTGCAGCGTGAGTCTTTTCATGATAATTTATCAATGCTAACTAAATAGAAATGTCAAAACAACATGGCTCTACCTATCCAAAGTTCTATCACTCTAAAAAACACCCGATATATAGTACTGCAATATTGATAACTTAATTTATTAACTGCAAAATTATTCAGCCTGTTGTTCTTGTCTTTTGCAATAAAAAAGTGGTTGGAAATTTTATGTGAGGGTGTGAAAGCTGTCTTTATGTAAGTTTTAGAAGATATTTGAGCTCTTTTTTGCGAAATTGGTCCAATATATGTAAGTTTAACAGTTCTCATCATTATTTTCTGTTTTGGAAGTGGGGTATCTTTGTTTCAGAATGAGTTATTTTTCTTTTTTGTTTATGAAAGAATTTATGGTTTTTGTTTGGAAATGATTGTTTGTGGCTATTTATTCGATTGTATTCAGTTCCCTTTTCAACGTAATATTATTGATTTGATGCAAACCGGTGGTTGTTGTTGAAATTATGTCCAAATTCTTTCAAATGTCTGGAATATATTCAGTACGAGATGTCTGATGTATAACTACGCTAGTGTTAGTGAATTCTCTTCCCAACTGTTCAATCAATATACACCAAAAGGTAAGTTAACTTATAAACTCCAGATTTATTTTCTTCTTTGTTATTCTTTGTATGAATTCCCAAATTATTAACAGTTTTAAAAGCAACATTCAAGAACTGTTAATAATTTGGGAATTCCTTTAAACAATAACAAATATACGATCGAGTTTAAATTTAGTATTAATATGTGACTCAACCACACGAAGGCTTATGCATAATTTCGTGAAGAAATTTTTTTTTAGTTTATTATTTCCAAAACTGCTCCTTCTAGTGAGAAACACATCAATGTCGAAGGAATACTATGAAATACCTGTACAAATTTCATGAAATATTGGTTACAGCAAAGATTATTCATCGTCTTATCAGATCATCCATATGTCAATAGCATCAAAACCACATCTATCTTATTACTATTCATCAAGCGACCTTCCAAAGCTCAACCAAGGACATCATGATCCAAGAATAACAAAAAGGTTCGATTCTGTATCGATACCCCTGATAAGACAAGATTATCGTAGTTTTTTCGATAGATTCGATCTAAAAATTACAAAGTTAAACTCACACCTATGAATAACATGAATGGATTGTCATTATAAAATAAAACACTTGTTTACATTTTCTACTTTATTTTTGGTATTGACGTACGTTTCGTCTTTGCTAGAAAGACTTCATCAGAATACGGTATTCTGATGAAGTCTTTCTAGCAAAGACGAAACTTACGTCAATACCAAAAATAAAGTAGAAAATGTAAACAAGTGTTTTATTTTATAATGACAATTACAACTGATTTCTACCAAGCAACGGCCCAATCTATCATAAACATGAATGGAATATGCGATTGGCACTAGGTGAAACATTATAACAATTTTATTTAAAATAATTCACACCTTTGTTTTCCTAATGGTAATAACACGAAATTCAAGATTTACGATTTCATAAAAATTTATTTGATCGTTTCTTTTATGTTTAGGAGACAATAATGCATGTTAATGATAATTGTTATCGCTTCTATGATATACAGAACCATGAAAAGGCTAGACAAACTAGTATTTCTGAAGATTAATTCATCACACTAAATTGAAAATGATTATGTAAGGATATACATAAGTAGTTTGAAGAGTAGAACCGTTTGTGCTTGACAGAAAGGATCGTTTGAATGACGTCTAAAGGCAATAAATCTCGATGTTTCATAAAGGTTCGAATATCATTTGATTTTACGTCTGATTCTCGTGGTTCTGATTAATTTTTTCACACTTTTTTTGGGTTGGTAGTTGAAAGGCGCTCTTTATACTAAAAGGTAATTTCTGATAGGAACTAGTTGACCCGAGAATGAATCATGAATCGTTTCCCATGATTTCAAATATTTAAGAGTAGATTCCTGAATTAACAATTAACTAAGTCTATTGCTTGTCCAGTTTGACTTTAAAGGAGACGCACCACTCAAAATTAAACGTTCTAACTGTGTCCAGTTATTTAAAAAAAAGCCACTAGTGGTTTGGAAGTGTTCGTGTGCAAAGCTTCGTTTAGATATTTGGAAATAAAATTGAATCACTAAGCTAATCAGAACAAACCTTCAAAGGAGTAAGATCACATCTAAAAATGAAAAATTCCGAAAGCACATCCTAAAAGAGGTCGCGAAAATACGAAAAGTGAATTTGATAAGGAGAATAAGGTCAGCTTTATTTCTTGAACATTCAGTCACGTAGTATATACGATATTTATGTGCTTAGGATTGAGCCTTCTAACGTTTCATGGTGATGGATTTAAATGATTCAGTAAACGTGAAGATATTACCTATTAAAAAATTTCGATTATTTAAATTTAGCTCAAAAGCATTCACTTGAATTCAGGACCTTCAGGGTAGCTAGTATAATTAATTCTAAAAATAAAAATAGAATATTCTATAATTTGTTGGACATTTTTCACTAGCTCTGTCGAATGCCTGGCCAAATTTGTTATTCCTCTTTTTCGTTAGAACAAGACATGCCTTTGAATCAACGGCTCCAAATTTGGTTTCACATCGACGGTTGTGCAGTACACAATAAAAGAATAGTTATCGAATGGATGGAGGTTCATTTTGAAGGAAAATGGATAGAAATATTCGGACAATCATATGGCCTGCTCGAAATCCCGACCTTACACCTCTAGACTTCTTATTTGGAGTGTTTTAAAAGATATGGTGTATAGTACCCTAATTTATACTCTTGCTTATCCAAAGAATACATAACTGCTGCAATATGGTAGGGCAACGACGGGAGCAGTTGCGAAAAGCTGTGTATTAAATCCGAAAAAGATATAGGCGTTGTATTAAAGCAAGTGGCAGACATTTTCAGAATTTTTGTTGATGCGTTTTCAATTTGTAAGAATAATGAAGAATGTCGTAAGTCCTCAATTTCTCCTCAAATGGTTTATATCGTCCTGTTTTACTTTCACAATATCCCATCTATTGTCCAATGAAAATGAAGATTTAGAATAAAGTTTGACTAAACATTATGGCTGAAGAAAATTTCATAATCATTTTTTCATCAACCATCTTGAAGTAAGTAAGGATTCTATAAACATTTCCAACGTTGTACACTGAATTTGGATTAAGACGATAGTTTTCAAGTTATGCTATGTTTTTAGTGAAAAATTAGTGAAACTTTACAAATTAGTAGAATCTTGAATAACTTTACAACGAAAAATAATTGGACCATCTCTGTGGGAACTTTTGTGTTGCAAATTGACTGTAGAATCACCTTATGAAATTTAGGCAGAGATAACTTGGGCACCCGGTATAGTATGAGATTTATTCCTAACGTTGATAAACACGTATAACATGTTTGTGAACTTCGAATAACCATTAATATAATAACATCATCAAGCTGTAGATGTTGATTAGGTAGATTTATAAATTCTTACATCCAATTAGTTGAATGTTTTTCAATCACATCAGGTAAATTGAGGCAATAATAAATGAAAATCAATCATGAATAAGGACATAGGTGTAATTCCAGAGTTTTGATATTCATAGCAGATGAACACATAGGGTAGTTTTCTTGTATCGGGTGTTTTTTTAAGAGTGATGGAACTTTAAATTGAAATAAAACACATTTAAATTGAGACTGAAGACAAGTTTCTGTTTTATTTGAAAGATAATTTTATGACATTTATGTTTTGAAAATAATTTCCGGCATATGTCCACCACGACTAGCTTTGAGGAACCGTATTCTACCAGACCAATTTTTGACCACTTTTTCGAGTTATTCAGGCCTTATTTCATCAATAACACGAGTTATGTTGGCTTCAGAAGCGTTTCTGGTTTATCAGCATAAACCAATGACTTAATGACATAACCCCATAGAAAATAATCCAGTAGATTTATGTCGCATGATCTTGGAGGCCAATTAATTCGGCCATTTCTCGAAATAATGTTATCGCCAAATATTTCTTTAAATAAACCAATTGTTACGGTAGCAGCATGAGGTGTAGCACCATCTTGTTGGAACCAAAACACTTCTTTCAAATTTCGAAACAAAGAATCATTGATCATCGATCTGTAACGAGCATCATTCACTGTAACATTAGCTGCAGCATCGTTTTTAAAGAAATATGGACCGATGATGCCTCTAGCGTGTAAAGCACACCATACAATGCATTTTTCAGGATGCAATGGAACCTGCAGAACTTCTTGAGTATTGTTTTCACTTCCTATATGGCAATTTGGCTTGTTTACATAGCCGCTCAACCAGAAATGGGCTCCATCACTAAACACAATTTTACGATAAAAAAGTGGATCAACTTCAAGCTGTTCTAGGGCCCAATCATCAAACCAACGACGCTTATTATGGTCAAGTGGCTTTAGTTCTTGAACAAGTTGGATCTTGTATGGGTGCAAACCAATATCTTCACGGAAAATTTTCCATATGGTGGATGCAGAGTCCAACTTTTTGTGTACGTCGACGAATAGACAAATCTAGATCATCATTGACACTATGACTTACAGCAGCGATATTTTCTTTTGTACGTACAGTTCTTTGCCTTGTTGTTGTTGTTGCATCTAGTAGAGAAAATGTTGTCCGAAATCTATCGATAGTTGAAGTAAAACAACTTAATTTCCGCTAATTTATTTAATTTCACAACAATTGTTTCGTCATGACAACATGACTTCGTCAGGTGAGTATCGTCATGTTGTCATGACGAAACAATTGTTGTGAAATTAAATAAATTAGCGGAAATTAAGTTGTTTTACTTTAATCGTATGTATTTCCGACAAGTAGAGACCGATACAATCAAACATCTATCGATAGTTCGACGAATACGCTGCTCTGATGGACGATTATGTTAACCATAAATTTCACGAAGTTTGGTAAATAGAACATTGCTTTTGGAAATAAATTTAAACAATTTGTAAACGTTGTTGCGGCGTGAGTCTTTCCATGATAATTTGCCAATGCTTACTGAACAGAAATGTCAAAACAACATGGCTTCTACCTTCTGTCAAATCACAGTTATCGAAAGTTCAATCACTCTAAAAAAACACCCGATACATGTATTCCAATAATTGTCGTAATTTTTTTCATTCATTCATCAAATACTTTCGCATATACAGGGTGCCCAAGTTATCTCTGGCCAAATTTCGCAAGGTGATTTTATAGGCAATTTGCAACACAAAAGATCATATAGAGTATGGTCTAATAATCCTTTGTTGCAAAGTTATTCAAGATTCTACTATTTTGTAAGGTTTCACTATTTTTTCACTAAAATTATGGTGTAACTTGAAAACTATCATCTTAATCAAAATTCGGTGTACATCATTGAAAAGAGCGGAAAATTCTCCATAGATTAGTGGCTTCGTGGAGATTCTCTTTATAGGGTGGTTGAGGTAAAATGATTATAAAATTTTCTTCAGCCATAATATTTGGTCAAAGTTTACTCTAAATTCCGCCCCATAAAACCTCATGGAAATTACGTGCAAAAACTGCCCTATTTATAGAGCTTTTCATTGACGTATAATACATTGGAGAAAAACTTTTCTTCCATTGAAAAATTGACGAAATAATGCCAAAAACCATTTCCTTCAGAAAAAAAAAATCAAATATTTCATACCAATACGTACCCAAGTTCATCAATATCAACAAGACAATAGGTTCACGTACTATCGGTCGTCCACTGTCGCACTAGCTTCCGCCGACGAAGACCACCATTCACCAGGTTCAACTGAATTGAACTCGTAGCCGAAGCGCCAACGACTTTAGGAACTCCAAGAAGGTCGCGTTCGTATCTTGCTGGTAGCTCAGTCTGGTAGAAGCAATCGAAATGTTATTATTTGTTTACGAACGCCACAAAATCATAACCGATAAAAATGGAACGAGAAGAGACGATCCCAGAACGTGTTATTGTGTTATTACTTGTAATAAGAAGATGATAACTAGGTGTTTAGCTGGCTCCAGGGTGTGCAGTAGGTGTGTCTTCACCCAAATGGAATGAAATAAGAAATTAATTAGTTTTCATTAACTTTTTATTACCTGAACACACATTGACTCGAGTTTCGTAGTGTTTACTACATTTTCAAACCGAATAAAACAAATTGTATCTCAACTATTATATCCGGCGTTTTTTTTAAAGTGATAGAACTTTCGATGGAGATAACTGTGATTTGACATAAGGTAGAAGTCATGTTGTTTTGACATTTCTGTTCAGTAAGCATTGACAAATTATAATGGAAAGATTCACGCCGCAACAACGACCACAAAATGTTGAAATTTATTTTCAAAATCAGTGTTCTACTCGCCAAACTTATAGAGCACTTCGTGGAATTTATGGTTTACATAAACGTCCATCAGAGTTACTTATTCGTCGAACTATCGATAGATCTCGAACAACATTTTCTCTATTCGATGCAACAACAACAACAAGACAAAGAACTGTACGTACAGAAGAAAATATCGCTGCTATAAGTCATAGTGTTAATAATGATGATCCAGATTTTGTTTATTCGTCGACGTTCAAAACAAGTTGGACTCTGTGCATTCACCATATGGAATATTTTGCGTTAAGATCTTGGTCTACACCCATACAAGATCACACTGGTTCAAGAACTAAAGTCACTTGACCTTAATGTAAAGAATTGCTTGGTATGTAGAGATACCTTTTTGAATTCTTCGAAAGTAATTGATTAAACCTGAACCAATTCTTGGTTGAGCATACTTCAAAAGGGGGTGAAAGAGGGATGTATATTAGACTTAAATGCTTTATTCACAGCCTAAAATAGATATAATACAAGTTCAGAAAGTTAAATTATTTTACCCAAATTGAGGGAGTTGTTTCGTGACCAGATGTGGAATGTAATCCAGCTCGTAGAGACATGTAGAGAATTGTCAGCAGAAGAACATATAATACAAGTGTACAATTTTGAATTGTTGACCCAAATTGAGGTGAATGCACTATCTTGATCCTGGAACAGTTCTTCTTGGAGTTTTTTCTATTGTTGTTCACGACACAGACTTCAATTATATTGGTTTCACTTTTCATAACTTAATATGTAATTACAAATGAATAATGTAGATAATACATTCACCTCCAGGCCTTTAGTGCGTTATGGGTAACTGAGAGCGAGAGAGAAAAAAAGAGTTCCTTGGAAGTTTAAAGTGAAAAATGCGAAAATAAAATAATTCGAGCGCAGAGATAAAAATGTTTCACTAGTTACTAGAGCTTACTTCAAGGGATCAAGGGATGCGTGGGATCAGAACTTGTCTTCAACTGAACTTTCTTAACTGACTTCTTATTCAGGGTCAGTAGTGACCTGTCTGGTGCAGGGGATGTGTTCGACTGTTGCCTTTTTGCTAACTGGTGAATGAGAGAGTGGCTTTGGGTCCGAAAAAGTGGCCCAGGTAATTCTGATACGACAATAGTCTTGAAACGGCTAAAACGGTTCTAGTGGGTTTCTAGGAATAATCTAAGGGAGCACTATCTTCGTTTCTTAATTGGTGTTTAGGCCCGCTTAGGTATCTAGGAATTAAATGATTCATATTTGAAAGGCCTAAATTGTTGAACTCTGGGGACGTAATTGTTATGTACCTGCAGAGTGAATCAAAAATTATTTGTTCAAAGTGAATTTGAACACTTAATAAGCGCCGTTTGTTTGCTGATTGGTCCCTAGATCAGCTACAATGGTGTTTAGTGATGAAGCTCATTTCTGGTTGAACGGCTATGCAAACAAGCAAAATTGCCGTATATGGAGTGAAAACAATCCTCAAGAAGTTCCTCAAGGTTCCATTGCATCCTGAAAAATGCACTGTATAGTGTGTTTTACACGCTGGAGACATCATCGGTCCATATTTCTTCAAAAACGATGCTGAACTAATGTTACAGTGAATGGTGTTCGTTTCAGATCGATGATCAATGATTATTTGTTTCAAAATTTGGTAGTATCGACCAAGAAGTGTTTTGGTTCAAACAAGATGTTGTTACACCTCATGCTGCTACCGTAACAATCGATTTATTGAAACAAAAAATTGGCGACAACATTATTTCGAGAAATGGTCCATTTAATTGGCCTCCAAGATCATGCGACATAACTCCACTGGATTATTTCCTTTGGGGTTATGTCAAGTCATTGGGTTATGCTGATAAACCAGAAACAATGAACGATTTGGAAGCCAACATAACTCGTGGTATTGATAAAATGAGGCCTGAATTACTCGAAAAAGTGGTCCAAAATTGGTTTCGTCGAACACGATTCCTCAGAGCTAGTCGTGGTGGACAAATGCCGGAAATTATTTTCAAAACATAAATGTCATAAAACTATCTTTCAAATAAAAAAAATTGGCTTCAATCTTAATTTTAATGTGTTTTATTTCAATTTACAGTTCTATCAATCTAATAAAACACCCGATATGTTACCAAAACCGCACGAACCTGCTTTTTACTCCTGAAAGATAATTATGCTGATTATTAAATTGTGGAAATATTCTTTATTTTATTTAATTAAAATCAATTTCCATCTTAGTAAGGTCCGATTCAAATGCATCCCTCTTTATTGGGAAATAAGTTTATGAACCTTCATTCAAGGACATACATTTTCCTCGGCATATTGAAGATACAAAGAACGCTCCGTGTAAAGCATGTAATTTCTATTATGTTTCGTTTTCCAAGAAATTTAATCCGAACTGCAGGTAAATATCGAATTAAAGAAGGTATCTACAGTGAGATTCCTTTCATGTTTACCTGCATGGATTATTATAATTTAAATTGGGAGAGGCAACTACTTGAGATATCGTAGTTTGTAGGAGTTAATTTAAACACCTTTAGATCATTATTACAGGTTTCAAATATCCTGGGTATCGTTTTGAATATCGGATGGTAGGTATTTCGCTCAAGTTCAAAAACCTTAGATCCGAAGGTCCTGATCATGATCTTGACCTTTCAAGATTTAGGTAAAAAACTGCACGATTTGTAAACACGTGCGAAGTTTGAAGATAACTTATAGTACCAAAAAATAACTTCGTTATTCAAAATGTGATCTTGCCTGATGATGCTACTGTGATAGCGAAACAATTATTGTGAACATAACAATAAAAATTTGTGAAAATATTAGTCCATAAACACTCTAACTTTCCAACGAAAAAGGCCACTGACTTGAAACTCTCAGGGCAGATTTGGAGCCTAAATAACAGGCAAAATCGGTTGTATGCTTGGTAGTTCTTCATATTCGAAATATTTCTGAAACATCATATCCGATCCATCTTAATTTTGGCATCTGGACGCAGGACTAGTGAGCTCGCCGATCTACCAATCAGTAGATCAATGAACCGGTAGATCAGATGAATCGATAGATCAATTGAATCAGTAGATTATTTGAATCAATTCTATTGATTATTCAATTGTGCAGGGGGATCAACTGAATCAGTAAACCATCTAATTGTTAGATCCACATAGTTGCGAGATATCTACGTAGTGCCACTAAATCAGTTAAACTAATATACTACATAGATTGAGAAGATTCAAAGGAATATGTAAGAGCATAGCTTTTCTATCGGAACTATAGCAACAGCCCTTTGATAGAGATTAAATTAAGCATTTAGATGGAGAATAACGACAAGAAAACTAATGCAAAATTTCATGAGGATCGTGGCTTATATGAAAAGGCGCACAAAGGCTTCCGAACTTCACGCAATTGCTTTTCACCATTTTTATTGTGTTCATTACATTTTGGCTCAGATTCAGTTCCTTTATTTATCTGTGAATTAGCTACTTAAATCTTTCTATGTTTCCAATTAATATTATTTGATAGTAAAAATCTCTGCATGATAAACATACTAAAAAATTGATTAACCGAAATTACTGTCTACTGAAATAGCAAAAACAGTGTCTACTAGATACAGTCAAAAATACCTTTTATTCATTAAACATTTGAAATAACCGATTAAATGAAATAATATTGATTATTATACTTAATTAAAAAGAATTTTCATCAAGTAAGGAATGATTCAATTAAATTGTATTTTAAATAATGAAATCACAACCATGGAAATATTTGTTGACTTTATTTGACAGATTAATTATCTTAATTGATTAATTATAACCTCAGTGAATTTTTGTTGAAAGAGTCTGAGCAAATTTTTATTCTTTGTACTTAAACTAACAGTTTCAGTAGAAAATATCAAAGTGCAAAAGAAATTTATTTTAAAATACTTTGTAATATTAAAATGAAATTTCACTCGAATGTATCGGGTGTTCTTTTTAGAGTGATAGAACTTTCGATAGGGATAACTGTGATTTGACAGAAGGTAGAAGCCATGTTGTTTTGACATTTTTGTTCAATGAGCATTGGCAAATTATCATGGAAAGACTCACGCTGCAACAACGTTTACAAATTGTTGGTATTTATTTTCAAAATCAGCGTTCTATTCGCCAAACTTATAGAGCACTTCGTGAAAGTTGTGATTTACATAATCGTCTATCAGAGCAGCTTATTCGTCGAACTATCGATAGATTTCGGACAACATTTTCTCTGCTCGATGCAACAACAACAATAGGACAAAGAACTGTACGTACAGAAGAAAATATCGCTGCTGTAAGTCATAGCGTTAATGATGATCCAGATTTGTGCATTCACCACATGGAAAATTTTGCGTAAGGATCTTGGTCTGTTTGCTGATTGGGCCTTAGAACAGCTTGAAGTTGATCGACTTTTTTATCGTAAACTTGTGTTTAGTGATGAAGCTCATTTTTGGCTGAACAGCTATGTAAACAAACAAAATTGACGTATATAGAGTAAAAACAATCCTCAGGAAGTTCTGCAGGTTCCATTACATCCTGAAAAAATGCACTGTATGATGTGCTTTACACGCTGGAGGCATCATCGTTCCATATTTCTTTAAAAACGATGCTGGAGCTAATGTTACAGTGAATAGTGCTCGTTACAGATCGATGATCAATGATTATTTGTTTCAAAATTTGAATGGTATCAACCTAGAAGTGTTTTAGTTCCAACAAGATGGTGCTACACCTCATGCTGCTACCGTAACAATTGATTTATTAAAAGGAAGATTTGGCGATAACATTATTTCGAGAAATGGTCCAATTCATTGGCCTCCAAGATCATGCGACATAACTCCACTAGGTTATTTCCTTTCGGGTTATGTCAAGTCATTGGTTTATGCTGACAAACCAGAAACAATAGACGCTTAAGAAGCCAACATTACCCGTGTTATTGATGAAATAAGGCCTGAATTACTCGAAAAAGTGATTCAAAATTAGTCTGGTGGAATGCGGTTCCGCAGAGCTAGTTTAAAACATAAATGTCATAAAATTATCTTCCAAATAAAAAAAAAACTTTGGCTTCAATCTTAATTTAAATGTGTTTCATTTCAATTTAAAGTTCTATCACTCTAAAAAAACACCCGATAGCTTTAAGAACGGTTAATAATTTACGAATTCATATAAAAAATAACAAATAAAGACAATAAATGTAGAGTCCATGTTGACTTGCAGTATTTACTCTATGGTATATATTGGTCGAACAGATAAATGCTTCATGAAAAAAATTCACTAACACCACTGGAGTTAACGTCAGAAATCTCACATTCAACATAGGGCAATCTTTTGAAAGAATTTGGACGTAATTTTAACAATAACTTCGTTAACTTAATACATTCTGTCAAGAAAGTACCGGGAATTATCGATTTAAATCTGACGGGGCGATGAGGCAGGTAAATTTTTTTTTTCCTAGGTTGGTACTACTGTCCTTAATTACTATGCCAAGCTTGAGCGGGATCTGTCAACTAGTGTGTTTGCAACAGCTGATTAAGTCAGTCGATGTCAGAGTGCGTGCCGATTTTTACTATGGGTGATTACGTTGAGCAAAGAATTTGTTTAAAGTTTTGTGTTGCAAATGAATTTTCGTGTACCGATGCATTGAAAATGTTGCAAAAGGCCTTTGGTGATAATGCTCTATCGAAAACTCGTGCATATCAGTGGTACAGAGCCTTCAAGGACGGTCGTGAAGTGGTCGCCCATCGACGGCTTCGATCGAAGATAACGTCGATAAAATTAAGGAAAGGGTGCTGGAAAACCGTCGTACCAGCTTGAGAGAGATAGCACATGATCTTAATATATCCCACGAGTCCGCACGTACGATTTTGATTGATATTTTGGGCATGAGAAAGGTGGCCGCACGACTCGTACCGAAAGACCTGAATTTTCTTCAAGAACGTCATCGCGAACAGGTTGCTTCAGACATGCTGGATCGCTGTAATTCCGATTCTACATTCATGGAACGCATTATAACTGGTGATGAGACCTGGGTCTACGAGTACGATATGCAAACAAGCCAGCAATCATCGGAATGGGTGGCAAAAAATGAGCCGAAATCGAAAAAACCACGCCAAAGCCGCTCGAAAATGAAGGTGATGCTCATTGTTTTCTTCGATATCCGTGGCGTGGTGCACTACGAATTCGTTCCAGAGGGTCAGACGGTAAACAAGGAGTATTACCTAGGCGTTATGAAACGTTTGCGTGAGCGTATCCGTAAGAAGCGGCCAAATTTGTGGGCGAACAACTCATGGATTTTGCATGACGATAACGCGCCTTCTCACCGAGCTACGATTGTGACTGACTTTCTCGCCAAAAACTCAACAAACGTGCTTCAGCAACCACCGTATTCGCCGGATTTAGCTCCCTGCGACTTTTTCCTCTTCCCAAAACTAAAATTGCCCCTTCGTGGCACCCGTTTTGAGTCGATTGAAGCCATAAAACAAAATTCGGCGCGAGAGCTAAAGTCCATCCCGGAAAGCGCCTATAAAAATGTTTCGATAATTGGAAGTGCCGTTGGAGCAAATGGAGCCTATTTTGACCCAATAAATTTTGACGATTAAATGTAAAAATGTTGTTTTAATTGAAAATTCCCGGTACTTTCTTGACAGAGTAGTATATTGTGAAAAAATCTCTGTAATTTTATTCAATTAAAATGAATTTCCATCAAGTATTGCCCGATTCAATTAAATATTTGCTCTGGAATTCATTGCTCATTGTGAATTCAGACTTCTTCGTTCAAATGATCACAAGACACTCTTGATTGTTATATTTTCATTACAAAAATTCTCTGAAAACCATTGAATTCTCCCCATTCAATTTCTTTCGCAATGAAAAACAAGTACAGACATTTCGCAGATCATTATAAAACTCAATACGCAATTTGAAGCTTTTGCGACCCGAAACGTTTTCACTATACAGTAATTAGGATATGAGGCTTCAAAGTAAGAGTTGAAGCATTGCCAAATTGTTCAGAAATTTCGGAAAGTTTGTTATCATAAAGCAACTCTCCCATTACCCTGCCGTTAGAAGCTAGAGAGAGGTACTTTGAATGGTAACTTCCACTACCAGCCTATTTTTTTAGGATATCGCCTGCTAAAATTTCGCAAGTCTGACCTTGACCTTTCGATATCCCAGAAAAACATCAGACAAAGTGCTGCATTCAAACCGTTATAAGACCTATTGAAACTCGATAGTTCTTTATACCACGATTCCACCCCCAAAGCTAGAGAGACACTGCGTAGATCTGCCAAACCCAGCTTTCCCCTCAAATTTTCCATGTTACGCTACATTTATACAGATTCCTTATATATAGATTTCCTAATTGTATGCACGTGAACCTGCGATATCCACTTTCAATCGATCTCAGGGCCCGAACACGCTTTTCTTGCTACCCGCAGTTCTTGCAAAGTTTGTATCGATGTAACCAGGCAATGTGCTCGTTTGTCTTCCACAAGGGAAATCCATGCCACAGACGACCATTGAAACGGTTTACTGAAGCCTGAAACGGAAACGTCAAAGCGGTGTGTGCACCTCATTTACAAAACAATATCAAAATGGGCCAGTGATGCTGAAACGCATTTGACATGACATCATGCTGTTCATCCTCTTTGTTTTGTGCGGTCAAATCATTGGGCATTCCTTGGCTTATTCTAATTCCAATAAAAGTGTGGGTGAAATAAATCTGGCTGTGATTTTTTCCAACTGCAACGGAACCGATAAGAGTGATCATAAAGTGAGCGCAATTGATACCTCGAGATGGATAGTGGATAGGCTCAACGTCTTGAAGGTCTTCAAGAACCTGAACATAGGACTGACACCCTATAACACCTGTGAAGTCGATGACTACTTCGAAGCACTCTTCGACGTGTGGAGGCAAAGCACAACGAAGCGTTTTCTAGGGGTTATAACAGATGGGAAAATACATGGTGATGTTAAAAAACTGTCGGACTCCTTGAGTCTCAGAGTGAAGCATGTGTCGACCAATTGGAGGTACATGGTCAGGAGTACTATTCACTTATTGGGTGCGTTGGAGTGGACTGAAAATGTTACCGCTTTTTTGTCGACTGAGGAATTGGTGGATGAGCTTTTTGAATTTGCGAGAATGCACCGAATATGCATCAGGAAATATTGGATACTAAAGTAAGTGTCTTAGTTTACTGTTTTTGCAGTTTGAAAATCTTTTGGACTTGGTTTTTAGTTTGAGATCCTCAGTTCGCAAATTAACATAAATCAATAATGTTTCAGGCTTTAATTGGATGCGAATTCTTCGAAACCTCTACTAATTTAATCTGAAACATCTCCTTAAAAGTTTTTGAAATAAAATTAAACGAAATGTCTTAGAAAAACTGTTTCTTTTAATAGATATAGAAGAATTCTCAACACATATGCAAGACAATTAAATTAGTTGAAAACTTATATCTTCTCAAAGAATACTTTGCAAACAACTTCATTTCGGCCAATTTGATCCGCTATTTGATTGAAGTCTACAATTTGAATATCGGGTGTTTTTTTAGATGGATAAAACTTTAAATTGAAATAAAACACATTCAAATTAAGACTGAAGCCAAATTTTTTTCATTTGAAAGATAATTTCATGAAATTTATGTTTTAAAAATAATTTCCGGCATATTTCCATCACGACTAGCTCTGATGAACTGCATTCGACCAGACCAGTTTTGGACCACTTTTTCGAGTAATTCAGGCCTTATTTCATCAATAACACGAGTTATGTAGGCTTCCAAAGCGTCTATTGTTTCTGATTTATCAACACAAAACAATGACTTGACATTTGATTAAGTGTAGCACCATCTTGTTGCAACCAAAACACTTCTGGGTCGATACCATTCAAATTTTGAAACAAATAATCATTGATCATCGATCTGTAACGGACACCATTCACTGTAACATTAGCTCCAGCATCGTTTTTAAAATATGGACCGATGAAGCCTCCAGCATGTAAAACACACCATACCATGCATTTTTCAGGATGCAATGGAACCTGCATAACTTCTTGAGGATTGTTTCTACTCCATATACGGCAATTTTGCTTGTTTACATAGCCGTTTAACCAGAAATGAGCTTCATCACTAAACACAATTCTACGATAAAAAAGTGGATCAACTTCAAGCTGTTCTAGGGCCCAATCAGCAAACAAACCACGCTTTTCATGGTCAAATGGCTTTAGTTCTTGAACCAGTTAGATTTTGTATGGGTGTGGACCCAGATCTTTACGCAAAATTTTCCATGTGGTGAACGTACAAAGTCCAACTAGTTGTGAACGTCGACGAATAGACAAATCTGGATCATCATTAACACTATGACTTACAGCAGCGACATTACGTACAGTTCTTTGTCTTGTTGTTGTTGTTGCCTCGAGTAGAGAAAATGTTGTCCGAAATCTATCGATAGTTCGACGAATAAGCTGATCTGATGGACGATTATGTAAACCATAAATTTCACGAAGTGCTCTATAAGTTTGGCGAATAAAACCCTGATTTTGAAAATAAATTTCAACAATTTGTAAACGTTGTTGCTTACTGAACAGAAATGTCAAAACAACATGGCTTCTACTTTCTGTCAAATCACAGTTATCCCTATCGATATTTCTATCACTCTTAAAAAAACACCTGATACAAATTTTTATCCAAATTCGCTAAATTCATGTCGAAAATTGCGAAATTTATTGAAATGCGTTTGTCGTTATTTCAGTGTTTATTAGTTATTTTAATTCAGTTGGAATCATTACATATTCACAGAACAATATTTCTAAGGGGTGGCTATTCAATATTCACATTTTTGATCGGCTATAAATAAAAAACTAATCAATATTTTTTCGAAATGATGAGTTTATTAGAAAGGTTCAACCTTGACAGTTAAGAATGAAAAACAATATCGTTCAAATAACCGCCACGACTGGCAATACAATACCCCATCCAATCAACCCAATTTTTCAGTACATTGTCGTTTGTTTGGGGCTCCTTCTCATGAATTTTAACTTCTATTTCGTGTTTCAAGGCATCAATCGTTTCTGGATGGTTACCATATCACTTATCCTTAAGGGATCCCCACCAAAAATAGTTCAACGGAGGCACTGTTTCATCGCTAAAGATGATTTTTCTGAGAAAATGCTCATTTTAGCAGATTGAGCGAAGTGTAAACGCATTGGATGGTATCAAAACTTTTTTTTCTCGCACTAGTTGAACTTTCTAAGCCTTCATACCGAGGTTTTTAAGCAAAACTCTCCTCAAAGTCTTGATTGTTTCGGTCTCTACTTGACGGAAATTCATCGTAAATGATTTGAAGTAAAACACTTTATTTCCGCTTATTTTTATTTTTCAACGACAATTGTTTCGTCAATTACATATTGACTAGTTACCATACTCACCTGATAAAAATAAGCGGAAATAAAGTGTTTTACTTCAAATCATCTCCTCAAAGTAGTGCAAGAAATGTTCAGTTCTTCAGCACGATGATTACTTAATGGTAATAAATGTTCAGCCACATTTTAGGTTGCAGCAGCAATATTTTCAGATGTGCCCACTGGACGAGAACGTGAACGAGTTGTTTTATCAAATAACGATCCAGTTTTTCTGGACAAATTGATTCACAAACTACAATGAGGGCTTTTCATTTCTATTGAATTTTCCACGTAAATTTCTAACAAGTTGGATAGAAGTTTCACTACTTTGGCAATAAGTTTTCAATATTTTTCAGTTTTGTTCAAGCGTAAATCGAACCATTTCGTAAATGCCAAATATTGAACTAACTTTCTGTTAAAACACTAACTGGATAGGTTCCTTTTCCACGGACGAATTTTGCCTATAAAGGACTTAAATCTCACATGGATATGAAGATGCCTTGCAAGTTTTTAATTTTTTTCTTTCCAGTGTTAAAGAGAAGCTAGATAATTTAATTTAATGAGGAAATTATAAGAGTGAACCTCCGGAATTCTTTTCGAGGATATTCGCAATTTAATATAGACGAAATAATGTTCCCCCAAGTCATTTCGAATTATTCTGAAATATGAAGTGAGAAAAATTTTAAAGGTGTGAGAATTTTCTGGACCTGTTTCATGATTCAATTTGAAAATAGTAGATGAACCTTTTGTAACAAATTGTACGAAGCATATTCAGGAAATCAGTATCTGCACTAGCCTGCGCGAAAATAAATATTAGTTGAAAAAATGGACAGTACAAATATTTTTCTGCGGAAACCATAAATTATTTTTATATGAGTCATAAGGGTTGGCTCGAATTGACATTCCGAAATTTCCGAATGCAGTGACTCAGGCAATAAGTGACTCATTATAAGTACCCATAGATGATTAAACAATGTTGAAAAAGAGATATCCCTTCTTCACTGAAGACAGTTGCTTTGAAATTTGTTTTCTGAACGAGAATATGAAGATTCAGAGTCGCGTTCCGAAAGTTTTTATTACTTACACAATTCGTTTTATATTATCAGTTCTTTTTCACAGTCTAATCTAATACACACGATGTTTTCCTGCAATCATATCACAGCCATATTTGAAATTGTTTATTCCGTGTAATTTAATATTTTATTATTTAAATATTTTAATATTAGCCTTCTTCATATTTAATTTCAAAAAATTATATTTAATAATTATAACTTCAGGAATTAAATTAAAATAATGTCATATAAGTACCACTCTTATCAAACGACATATAAAATAAACATTCATTATAAGACATCCAAATGAAGACGGGATTGCTTAGAATTATATTTGTTTTTTGAAGATATAGTGCACATTTTTTAGAGATTTTTGAAATAACTTATTCGAATATTTAAATATATTAAATATTACAAATAAATTATATTCTTTGAGAAGTCCTTTAAGTGTGTTCATGTTTTTAAAAGGCAATTGGTGTTCTTAAAGGTAAGACCAGAAACAAAATTTTGTCTCCTTTAAATATTTATTTATTAATTTTAATTACTTTCGTATATCTGTTGGGTTATTTTTTCCATTTGACATTATATATTGAGTTTTGATTATATACGTCTATTAAATGTAAGCAGTGCTTGTTGTAGACATAAATTTAATTCTAAAAGTTTTTGAATAAAAATTTTTTGAAATTAAAATTGTAGAAGATATTTCAATATGTTTTAATATTCAAATTTAAAAAATGTTAATCAAAATTCTATAAATTAAATATTTTGAATAGACAAAATTTTGTTTCTGCTGATCAATCTTATGAAAAGAAATATCTTTCAAAAATGTTTAACATAATCTTAAGAATTTCATCATAAAACTATCTTAGAATATTCAATATTATTGGATATCTAACTAAGTTACTTTCTACAAAATCTCAAGATATTTAAAAACATTACTGAAAAACAAGTTTTAAGAGAGATTTGCTTCGTATGGTTATTATAATATATAGACAAAATAAATAAATATAAGACACTTTAAAGGCCTCTGTTATAGCACAAGGTCTATCTGTATAAAGAATGTTAAGGAAACCAAATAATTATATATTATTTTATAATATAAATACTTTAGTATTAACCTCTATTTATATTATTTTATTCATAATATATAATTATTTGGTTTCCTTAACATTCTGTATACAGATAATCCTTGTGCTATAACAGAGGCCGTTAAATTGTCTTTCAATCTTTTAGATCAAGAGTAAACCACAGAATTATTAATTTGTAGTTAACCTCCATTTAAACTCCATTTAAATTTTTCAGTATTCATTTACCAGAAGTTTTCTGAATTGTTGAAGGGTGAGTAAATATTTTTTGTTGATTGATGTTATATTTTATTGAATATAACTGACGAAGCAAAGTCTCTCTTAAAACTTGTTTTTCAGTAATGTTTTTACATATCCTGAGATTTTATAGAAAGTAACTTAGTTAGATATCCAATAATATTGAATGTTCTAAGTAAGATAGTTTTATGATGAAATTCTCAAGAATATGTTAAACATTTTTGAAAGATATTTCTTTTCATAAGATTGATCAGCAGAAACAAAATTGTGTCTATTCAAAATATTTAATTTATAGGATTTTGGTTAACAATTTTTATTTATTGGATTTTGTTATATCATTTGTGTAGAATCTTCACTATCTTATCACTAAAATGTAAAATGTTCGGTCGCCCTTATTATCGTTGAACGAACAATGACTGGTGCCATCTACGTAGAAAACATCATTGAACCAATCATGGTTCCTCTGAGCAACGAATTTGGGGATAATTTCATTTATCAGGGTGATAACGCCCAACCGCACACGAAGGGTTCAAAACATTCTTCAAAAAACAATATCCAGAGAATTTACTGGCCAGCAAACTCACCAGACATGGATCCAATTGAGCACGTATGGTACTACTTGAGAGAGCAATATCCAATCGCCAAAACCCACCTTCAACTTTTCAGGAATTGAGTTTAGCCCTTCAGTAAGAATGGAACGATATGCCTGAAAATTTCACTAATGACTTGATTCGCGGGGTGCTTAGGCGTATTGGACAGTTGATTGACAGAATACCTGTTTTTCCTATTTTGTCTCATCCTGCATAAAGCAAAGGGTAACAAACATAGATTTTCTGTCACACATATTGCAGTTGAAATAGAAGAAAATATTCATCTCATTTCCAGAACATAGATTGTTTATTTCTTGAGAAACTTAGGGGGACCAACACTTTTGACGATGTGAAAGGTTCAACCTTTCTAATAAACTCAAAACTTCGAAAAAATATTCATCATTTTTTTATAGCCGATCAAACATGCAAATTTTAAATGGTCCAACCCTTACGATATTTTTTTAATAAGAACTCAAATTGTTTTCCAGAGAGAATTCCACACATGAAATCACGGAAGAAGGGCCTCTCATTGTCTTTGGAAATAGTAATCAAATCATGAATTTCTTGGCCAATAACGAACATTTAGAAGACTTCGAAATAGTGGTGGTACCTACAGATGGAATTTCACTTCCAGGTGAGTTTCTACTATGCACGTAAAAAAATTGATATTAACACTATGAGAATACTCGAGTTTTTCAGAAGTCAGATAATTTCAACCTTTGTAAGAATTCAATTTTAAATTAAACAAATCAATATCTTTCAGGAACACGTCTGACTCGTCCTTGAAAAGGATCTTTCATTAACAGCGCCCCATTTTGTTTTGTGAATAAAACATATTATCTGTTTGGAAATTATTGAAATTTTTATTTCACTATAAAGAATCAGGTGTTTTTTTAGAGTGATAGAATCTCCGATAGGGATAACTGTGATTTGACAGAAGGTAGAAGCCCTGTTGTTTTGACATTTCTGTCCAATAAGCATAAAAGTGTCTATTGTTTCTGGTTTAACAGCATAAACCAATGACTTGACATAACCCCAAAGAAAATAATCCAGTGGAGTTATGTCGCATGATCTTGGGGGGCACGTAATTCGACCATTTTTCGAAATAATGTTATCGCCAAATCTTTCTTTCGATAAATCAATTATTACGGTAGCAGCATGAGGTGTAGCAGTATCTTGTTAGAACCAAAACATTTCTGGGTCGATACCATTCAAATTTTGAAACGAATAATCATTGATCATCAATCCGTAACGAGCACCATTCACTGTAACATTAGATACAGCACCGTTTTTAAAGAAATATGGACCGATGATGCCTCCAGCGTGTAAAGCACACCATACAGTGCATTTTTCAGGATATAATTGAACCTGCAGATCTTCTTGAGGATTGTTTTCACTCCATATACGTTAATTTTGCTTGTTTACATAGCTGTTCAACCAGAAATGAGCTTCATCACTAAACACAATTTTATGATAAAAAAGTGGATCAACTTCAAGCTGTTCTAGGGCCCAATCAGCAAACAAACGACGCTTATTATGGTCAAGTGGCTTTAGATCTTGAACCAGTTGGATCTTGTATGGGTGTAGACCAAGATCTTTATACAAAATTTTCCAGGTGGTGGATGCACAGAGTCCAACTTGTTGTGAACGTCGATGAATAGACAAATCTAGATCATCATCAACACTATGACTTACAGCAGCGATATTTTCTTCTGTACGTAAAGTTATTTGTCTTTTTGTTGTTGCATCGAGTAGAGAAAATGTTGTCCGAAATCCATCGACAGTTCGACGAATAAGCTGCTTTGATGGACGATTATGTAAACCATAAATTTCACGGTTTGCTCTATAAGTTTGGCGAATAGAACACTGATTTTGAAAAGAAATTTCAATAATTTGTAAACGTTGTTGAATCTTTCCATGATAATATATCAATGCTTACTGAATAGAAATGTCAAAACAACATGTCTTCTACCTTCTGTTAAATCACAGTTCTCCCTATCGATTGTTCTATTACTCTAAAAAAAAACACCCGATAGAACTCGGTTTAATTGCCTAGACATTTCGGCTCAAGGTGGCTCAATGCAATCCATGTCTGGCGAAAATGGTGGCCACTCCATTATTTTAACCCAGTGATAATATTCCATTACGTTGTTAACAATTGTCGCATGTTATGATTTTATCATCAATAAAAGTGATGATTGACAAATATACCATTTCAAATGTTATTTTTTCTCTATGTTTTGTATGTAAGTACCAAAACACTTAAGCATTTTCATCCCATTGTAAGGCGGTACTTATGCTGGTATACAGTACAGTAAAAAAAAGGTTGTGAAGAGAAAACACAAATTAATTCAATACCCTTAACTTTTGACGATTATTTTTTTTTCTTCAGGAAACTATTTTTGCTAATTCTTTCATTATTTTGCAGATATTCCAGAAAATGCATATATAATACTTCCATCCCACATTCCACTGACTGATAGTGCAGAAAAAGTCAACCTCATACCAATCAACCTCATTTTCGAGCTAGCTCAGCCAATCCTGAGCTACACAGAATTCTTGAGAGCATTCCTGCAGATCCACTGTAACGAAACGCAGCACAAACTCAAGTGTCTACAGAATAAGAAGATGGAGTTTTCCACTGAGGACACTGAATACACCGATGAAATGATTTTGAAGATACTGAAGATCGAATTATTACGCAACAACTTTTTGTACGAGGTCTACAGAGTTGAAAATGAATCAGAAGAATTCTTCAAGATGGGATACAGCTTCAGACAACCCCTCAGGAAAATCTTCACGTACAATATCTTCGACGATAATCTTGTGAATCTGTACGATTTGCCACCAACGAATTCTTCAATGAAGATATGCGATGAAGATCTCAAGACTTGTCAATATTCCTGTCAAAATTTCTGGGAAATGAAGCAAAACATCAATGTTGCCTCCGAAAATCCTTTGGAGTTTCGTTCAGAACCCTTTGTACTCGTTTTTATCGCCATAGCTGCTGTTGGAGTTCTTGTAAATTTGATAATACTAACGTTTCTTTGCGTTTGTATTTGTCGAAAAGACGTACTGGAAGGAAATCCAACAACTACCATTTTCCTTCTTTTCACAGTGCTTCTGATGTATTGTTCTGTTCTTCCCTTCTCTATAAGAATAAATGTGGACAATGAGAATTTTTTGTGTCTTTTGAAATCTCTCTGGACCTCCCTGAGCATATGTGGAGGTTTCTCATTAATTTTGGGACGAAGTATACTTCTCGCTACAGTCACCAAAGAAATTGCTTATATGTCGCACATACCTGGCTCAGTTCAAGCCTTCATGACACTCTTTATCTTCGGAATACAAGCCGCTTTGAGTTTGCAAGCCATGAATGACTGTCAAAGAATTTTTGAGGGACCAACTTTTATCTTCCTCATGTCCTACAATATTCTTCTTCTCATCATGATCCTCTGTCTATGTCCCATGACTTTCAAATCTCAAAGGAATTACAAAGAGGGGAAATACTTTTCTATTTCTGCAGTTATCATTGTTTTATGTTGGTGTTTTTGGATTTCGTGTTATAAGGTTCTGAACGACTCTTGGAGGGATCTATTGATATGTTTCGCGAGTGTTTCTACGGCCATTATCTTACAAGGGGTGATTCTGGTGTCCAGAACTTACCTAATGATGGTGGCTTCAGTACGTCACAAGATGAGAAATAGTCTACCTAGTGTTAATGAAAGAAATGGAGTATTGGATATTTATAGAGCAGATGCAAGGGTGAGTGTTTATAAGTCTAAGCTTGTGATTGGTGGAAAACAGTGTGATGAGGAATTGTTAAGAAGTATACTCAACACTCAAGCTGATCATTAGCAGATCTGGGTAAAGAATAAAACACAAGTAAGAGTTAACAGGTTTATTTGATGTTCATATAGTTTATCCTATCCTGGCTAATATACGTGGCTCCTCTTTTTAAATGAATACTGGTTGTTTTACATGTAATTCACTCTGATATGAATGCCTTATTTTGACTGACACCATACGGGGGCAATCTCTGGCTTGAATTACCCATTGACATTGAATGAAACTAAAACAACAATACTTGAGCATTTTCTATCTTGATTTACCCCATCGGTACTTCCAGATTTCATGTTCTAGCTTGAAGCACAATTCTGAATATTTCTATAGCGAGAATCAACACATAGTGTTACAATAACTCGTAGAAACACATGTTTTTAGCAGGTATTGGTTGTTATCAAAACAAACTTGGGAGAAATCAGACGAGAAGAAAAGAGGTTCTTTGTTTGGTTTTCAAGACCACAGATTATTCGCCAGCAAAGAGTATTAACTTGTTCTTGTACGTAAGAGTAAAACAAATATTTAAGTCGTAACAATTGAAGGGCCCAGTAATACAAGTTGACTTCGCGAACGAAAGCTTCATCCGAAATAACGAGTTGTCTTTTACGATATTTGTTAGTTATATATGTATTTAAGAGAAATAGTGTTTCTAAGACATTTGTTTGATTTAATTTTGTCCAATTTTTGTAGGAAATTTTTTAAATTAAAATTTGTAGAGAGTTGAGATAATTAATGGAATATAGGAGTATTTAAATTGTCTTAAATACTATTTCTTTACAGCAAGTCTACGATTGTGTCAACATTGCAGCAATAAATGCTATTTCTGTGGCTAGAGCTGGAATAACAACAACGGATTTGGACGATGACATTTACAACTACCCAACATTACCACGGGACGAAGAAATCAATTTCGAAATTCAAACCAACTCGTCAATTCCACTAGATAAAGTTACACGATTTTGAACCCGAAAAATACTAGAATTAAAGAGAAATATAAGAAAAAAATTCTTTTAGTTACCTGCATCTACGAGTATCACCCTACCTGCTTTTTCTGAGAAATGAGAACCTAAAATAATTACAAAATTTGAATATCAAAACAGATTCAATGTGTTAGTCCCCTGTAATTGTAATTTCAAAAAATTTTATTCAAAAATTTTTTTTAGAATTGAAATAATGTCATATAAGCACAGCTTATATTTAATAAACGTATGAAATCAAAACTCAATAAACAATATCAAATGGAATAAACCCAAAAAATTTAAATTGTCGATTAAAATTAATAAATAAATATTTGAAGGAGACAAAATTTTTTTTCTGATCTCTAACAGATTTAATCTGTTAGTCTCCTATAATTTTGATTTCAAATAATTTTTTTTTTAATTAAATTAATATTATTATATTTAATAGACGTATAAAATCAAAACTCAATATATAATAGTAAATGAAATAAATAACCTAACAAATATAAATTGTCAATTGAAATTAATAAATTAATATTTGATGGAGACAAAATTTTGTTTGGGATCTTATAATTATGAAAACTAATTCCTTTTCAAAAATACAAAACATAATTTAAGGACTAAATTTAATTTATTTGAAATATTTAATGAATTATATTTTCTGAGAAGTCCCTAAATTATGTACTGAAATATGTTGTATTTTTGAAAAGGAATTAGTTTTCATAATTGTAAGATCCCAAACAAAATTTTGTCCACTTCGAATATTTGTTTATTAATTTTAATTGACAATTTATATTTGTTAGGTTATTTATTCCATTCGATACTGTATATTGAGTTTTGATTTTATACGTCTATTAAATATAATAATATTAATTTAATTTAAAAAAATAATCTGAAATTAAAATTATAGGAGACTAACAGATTAAATCTAGTTTGATATTAAAATTTTGTGATATTCCTTCTATTGGATAGATCTAATTATATGAAAAATGAACATTTTCTTTTCTAAATTGCAAATCACTTTCTATTTTAGTACTATTTACATCAGTTTTTCGAATAGTGTTAATATAATTCTATAGTCATTGTTCACCGTTATAGTTTATATTTTATTTACTTCTTTCAACGGATGCTCAGAAGTATCTGAATGAAACTTTGGAATGTTGACATTTTAATTTGCCATGACTGATTGAATTTTGAATGGATTATGGTATCAGTAGTGGTAGGTTTTCTAAAAATGTCTAATTCGAACTTATTATTACTATAACTTATATTGAGATCTGAGAAGTTGATTGAAGAATTGTTTTTTTTCTATTGTGAATTTAATATTTTCATTTATTCAAATATTTTAATATTAACAGATATATTCTGTTAGCCTTCTACATATTTAATTTCAAAAAATTATATTTGATATAACTTCAAGAATTAAATTAATGTCATATAAGCACTGCTTATATCAAATGACATATAAAATAAATATTCATTATAAGACATCCAAATGAGATAATAAAATCCAATAAATATAAATTGTTTACAGAAATCCTATAAATTGAATATTTTGAGTAGACAAAATTTTGTTTCTGTAAGATAATTTTATGATGAAATTCTTGGGATTATGTTAAACATTTTTTAAAGATATCTGTCTTCATAGGAGGGATGGGCAGAAACAAAATTTTGTCTACTCAAAATATTCAATTTATAGGATTTCTGTTAACAATTTATATTTATTTGATTTTGTTATCTCATTTGGATGTTTTCTAATGAATGTTTATTTTATATGTCGTTTGATATAAGCAGTGCTTTTATGACATTAATTTAATTCCTGAAGTTATAATATTGAATATAATTTTTTGAAATTTTTTATGTAGAAGGCTAACAGAATATATCTGTAAATATTAAAATATTTAAATAATTTTATATACCTTCTATCAAGTATAAACCTCCATTTATTTTATTTTTTTCATTTATGCTGAATAGCACAATATTAAAAAAATATATCGATATGAATGATCCTTATGAAGAAAATAAAATATGGTTTTCAATGGCTTATATAAAAGATTTCACTAGTAGGATCTCTAACGGTCTTCATAAAATGGGAACTATTTTTTTAGCAATAAATAGAAATTATTTAGCTACGATGTTGGTGAACAATAAAGAAAGGAACCCCTACTTTTCCGAATCGGGAATTCATTAAATCAAATGTGAGGATTGTAATGCTACATATATAGGACAGACAGGCCGATGTTTACAACATAGAATCAAAGAGCATGAGATGTACATTTCGGAAAACCAGAAGTCAATAATTTTTTTTAAAGAGAAAGATGTCATTTTACGATATAATGTTAATAAGGGTAAATTGATGGACTATTTGGAGATTCTTTCAATCAAAAAAACCATTGAGAAAAAGGAGAATTCAACAAATTCCCGAATACTCTTTGGCAACACCCCTATATTGGATGCTGTTATTTCCATGCGCCATAAAAATACACAGATGTCCTAAGTGTATTGAAAGAACCTTTTCAATGTTAAGTTTAGTTCCTTTTTGTACTCATTTGAAGATGGTCGAAAGACCGAAACACGTGTCAGGATTCTGAATAAATTGTGAAACATAAAAGCTATGTAAATTTTGTTTAAAATAAAATTGTTATGTTTCACCTAGAGCCAACCGCATACTTCATTCACTTAATTAAAATAAAATAATAAAAAGAGTAATTTTTAGCATCTGCCCATTTTCAGAGCAATAAGTGATTCTTCATCCAATGTAACAAGAAGTCGAAGTTTATCCATACTTTGTCCTGAATCATTTTCATTTCTCACTGAGAAAACATGAAGCCTCGAATTTAAACCAGGTAAATGACTTGTCTATGGATCTCTGTTACAGGGAAAGTAATGATTTTTACCGAGTATCAAGTACTTACCATTTCTCTTAGCAAATGAAAGTACATGTACTCTTATCAGAAACTTTCACTGTAGGTGCATTTGATCCTAGTTCAACACTAGAGACGCCAGTCTTGTTCATTCCATTCGTTAGATCGATTGGTAAAACATCATGATCATTCCTTATCTTTATATAAGATATTTTCTCTACTCAGTCGCTTTTGTGGGACTCCCTGTTTTAACTTTGATACTGTTGAAAATTTTCCAAAGGCTGACCCTTGGAAAATGTAGAAGTTTGGTTTGTTTGACCGGAAAAACTGCCATAGTAACCGGAGGTGCTTCAGGTAGGTATATTTGTGTTAAAGTAATGTTAGATTTCAATAAGCTTTATATTGCACTGACGGAAAAATCTTTTCGTGAAATCGAATATTGTTATTATTTATACAAATTTTAACGGGAAAATGGAAGAAATCATTTGAGATGCTGTACCTTGTTTTCAAAATTCACAAGAGGAGTCTTCGAAATAAAAAATCCCCTAATTTAGTCTTCAGTTAGAAATAACTAATATTAATCTGAATAATTCTCTGAAACCTCTATAAAGTTCAAACTGAATCTCTCTCTGGAAAAACATTAATTCTTGTTTATATCACATTAAGCATGTCTAAATCATTTTTCCCTTTTGTCAACCCCAAAAAAGACTACAGATATGATAATATATTCAATTTAAAATAAGGGGTGTTTCTATAGAACTTATACCATTTAAAATGGTTATGATGGCAACACTGTATATAATTTTTGACATTTCAAATGTCATTTGTTCTAGGTTATGGATGCACGCTCCAACAACATTTAGAAATTGTTAAATTATTTTATCAAAATCAGTGCATATTTGTGAAAAATTCAATTTCGTGTGGATTTTTATCAATCCAATTTCTGAAATTGAACCAAAAATGAGCTGTTGTTCAGTTGTTCAAGAGCAAAATCAGAAAATAAGAGACGTTTATGGTAGTTGAATGGCTTCAGCTCTTGAACCAGTTGAATTTTGTAAGGATGTGAACTCAAACCTTTTCTTTAAATTCTCCAAGTTGTTGTTTGAGAAAGATTTAGTTGTTAAGAACGACGAGGAACCGATATATTTCAATTTTCACATACACTTACTAAAACAAAGTCAATATTCCTTTGTGTGCAAGAATTTTTTGTCGTACTGGTACTTTTGATTTTCTTTAAAATAATTCACACAGTTTTTTTGTTTCACAATTCATTCAGAATCCTGACACGTGTTTCGATCTTCAAGGGAGTACAAAAAGGAACTAGACTTAAAATTTAAAAGGTTCTTTTATTACACTTAGGACATCTGTGTAATTTTGTAGCGCATAGAAATAACAGCATCCAATATAGGGGTGTTACGAAAGATTATTTGGGAATTTGTTAAATTCTCCTTTTTCTCAATTGAAAGAATCTCCAAATAGTTCATCAATTTACCCTTATTAATATTATAGTTTAGAGTGAGATCTTTCTCCTTAAAAAATGATTATTCTCTATACAATGCTCTGCAAATCCGGTTGATTTCTGGTTTCTCGAAATAGACATCCTATGTTCTTTGATTCTTTGTTGTAAACATCGGCCTGTCTGTGTCTATGCTTACAACATAGAATCATAGGATGTCTATTTTGAAAAACTTTTTCATCATAGGTGAATTCAATATTTCCTTGTAATTTGTTGATGAAATCTACAAATAAACAAAGTTGTCCATATATGCCATTAAGTAAACATCTACATAACAATACCAATAAACGAGATATTTAAAATATGTGAAACTTTTTGTTCTGAAATTTTACATTTGTGGAAATATTCAATATCAATTCGTTGACCGAATAAATAATATAATCGAAAAATTCATCTTAACTCCGAATATGCATTATTAATATTGAACAAAGGTTTGTACGAAGGTAGGTGTATACTCATTTACTGGAATGATTGCAATCAAGGTTCACCGAAACTCAATTCTCGTATCAGGAAACTTTAGTGATATGTAGACGAATATGTGATAATTTTTAATTGAAATCATTTCCATTTATTACCATTTCGATTATTCAAAACATTATTCCACTAAAATTCTCACCCCGTAACCTTGGAAATATATTGAAATTTGTAAAACAAAATCTGTTTCAACTATTATAAAGGATAGGCCATTTAGAAAATTGAAGTGTCCATTCATGAGATAGAGAACTAAATAATCGACAATGTATCGGGTGTTTTTTTTAGATTGATAGAACTTTAAATCAAAATAAAACACATTCAATTGAAATTGAAGCCAAATTTCTTTTTTTTATTTGAGAGATAATTTTATGACATTTATGTTTTAAAAATAATTTCTGGCATATGTCCACCACGACTAGCTCTGAGGAACCAGACCAATTTTAGACCACTTTTTCGAGTAACTCAGGCCTTATTTCATCAATAACACGAGTTATGTTGGCTTTCAAAGCGTCTATTGTTTATCAGCATAAACCAATGACTTGACATAACCCCAAAGAAAATAATCCAGTGGAGTTATGTCGCATGATCTTGGAGGCCAATTAATTGGACCATTTCTGGAAATAATGTTATCGCCAAATCTTTCTTTTAATAAATCAATTGTTACGGTTGCAGCATGAGGTGTAGCACCATTTTGTTGGAACCAAAACACTTCTGGTCAAATTTTGAAACAAATAATCATTAATCATCGATCTGTAACGAGCATCATTCACTGTAACATTAGCTCCAGAATTGTTTTTAAAGAAATATGGACCGACGATACCTCCGGCGTGTAAAGCACACCATACAGTGCACTTTTCAGGATGCAATGGAACCTACAGAACTTCTTGAGGATTGTTTTCACTCCATATACGTTAATTTTGCTTGTTTGCATAGCCGTTCAACCAGCTTCATCACTAAACACAATTTTACGATAAAAAAGTGGATCAACTTCAAGGTGTTCTGTGGCCCAATCAGCAAACAAACGACGCTTATTTGGGTCAAGTGGCTTTAGTTCTTGAACCAGTTAGATCTTGTATGGGTGCAGACCAAGATCTTTACTTGTTGTGAACGTCGACGAATAGACAAATCTGGATCATCATTAACACTATGACTCACAGCAGCGATATTTTCTTCTGTACGTAAAGTTCTTTGTCTTGTTGTTGTTGTTGCATCGAGTAGAGAAAACGTTGTCCGAAATATATTGATAGTTCGACGAATAAGCTGCTCTGATGGACGATTATGTAAACCATAAATTTCACGAAGTGCTCTATAAGTTTGGCGAATAGAACACTGATTTTCAAAATATAATTACAACAATTTGTAAACGTTGTTGCAGCGTGAGTTTTTCCATGATAATTTGTCAATGCTACTGAACAGAAATGTCAAAACGACATGGCTTCTATCTTCTGTCAAACCACAGTTATCCCTATCGAAAGTTCTATCACTCTGAAAAAACACCGGATACTTAAAAATTGAGTTGATCATTTGGATGATATTTGTTTTTCATTAATAAGAAGTATGAGCTATGTTAATAGTTTCTACAAATAGAGACAGTGTAACATACATCTGTACTTCACATTTCAAGAATGAATATAAATAACAATAAATATCTTACCAGACAAGCTGAATGTATTTATCTGATCAAACATTGGAATGAAGTGAACTTTTAAAAATCCTACGTATTCTATATTCGTCACAGGAATTACATAAATTTTGTGAGGTACTTTATGGACTCCTTTGAAACCAAATGATAATATGTTCAAGTGTAAACCAAAATATATAATTATAATAAATACAATACAATAAAAAAACAATAAATTAATAAAAATAATTTTTTCCTTGGTGGAAGGATTATTACAAAAATTTTAAATATTATACAGTTTTATATACAAAATTTTGTAACCTTCAAATATTTATTTAGTAACTATAATTGATAATTTATATTTCTTTGAATTCTTTCATTCCCTTTTGATACTGGGTAACAAGTGTTAATTATATATGTTACTAAATTGGAACAGTGTTTTTCTAAGACATTCATTTAATTTAATTTTAAAAACTTTCGAATAAAAATTGTTTCAAATTAAAATTTGTAGAATGGTAAGAGAAGAAATCAGTATGATGTTTAAAATTTTGGTTCCTGCATCTTTATGGCAGTATGGACATAAGATGGCTATAATATAACGAATGAATAATTTTGATATAGAAGCAATACACAAACGTTATGATTAGAATCTTGGTGAAATTACATCGAAATGTGAAATAAACTTTGCTTTCATTGGATAGATATGTTGTTCCAGGTATAATTTCAAATCATCTCACGCTCTCATTGAACATTTAGAATTATGCCTTATTAATGAATCTTTTCTACTCTATCAAGTTCAATCCTTATATTTTTTCAAGGAATAGGGTATGAAACTGCCCTCCAGCTAGCTTCGAGGGGATGCAGAGTGATAATAGCAGACAAATACAGCTCGCTTAGAGCAGCCAAGAAAATAATAGGGATCACACATAATCCAAACGTCCTCAACAAATATCTGGATCTTGGCTCATTGAAATCGGTGCGAGAATTCGCTAGAGACATAAATGAAAGGGAGGAAAGATTGGACATTTTGATAAATAATGCCCTTGCAACAAACGTCGGCAATAAACACACCGAGGATGGATTGCACGAAACGATGCAAACAAACCATTTTGGACCGTTTCTTTTGACCCATTTGCTTATAGGTGAGTAGAATAGGAAATATTTATACTTCAAGTTGATTCAGTTGTTAATTAAGATACAAACTATTAGTTTTTATGTATACAAAATTAATACAGAAATTCATTTACCCAAACCCAAACAGACTACAGAAAGGATAAAACACTCATTTCAAAATATACATATCGGGTGTTTTTTTAGAGTGATAGAACTTTCGTTAAAGATAACTGTGATTTGACAGAAGGAAGAAGCCATATTGTTTTGACATTTCCGTTCAGTAAGCATTGACAAATTATCATGGAAAGACTCACGCCGCAACAACGTTTACGAATTGTTCAAATTCATTTTCAAAATCAGTGTTCTATTCGCCAAAGTTATAAAGGACTTCGTGAAATTTAATAAGCGTAGTTTGTTTGCTGATTGGACCCTAGAACAGCTTGAAGTTGATCCTCTTTATTATCGTAAAATTGCGTTTAGTGATGAAGCTCATTTTGGGTTGAACAACTATGTAAACAAGCAAACTTGCCGTATATGGAGTGAAAACAATCCTCAAGAAGTTCTGCAGGTTCCATTACATCCTGAAAAATGCACTGTATTTTGTGCTCTACACGCTGGAGGCATCATCGGTCCATATTTCTTTAAAAACGATGCTGGAGCTAATGTTGCAGTGAATGTTGCTCGTTACAGATCGATGATCAGTGATTATTTTTTTCAAAATTTGAATGGTATCGACCCAGAAATGTTTTGGTTCCAACAAGATGGTGCTACACCTCATGCTGCTACAGTAATAATTGGTTTATTGAAAGAAAGATTTGGCGATAACATTATTTCGAAAAATGGTCCAATTAATTGGCCTCCAAGATCATGCGACATAACTCCACTGGATTTTTCTTTGGGGTTATGTCAAGTCATTGGTTAATGCTGATAAATTAGAAACAATAGACGCTTTGGAAGCCAATATAACTCGTGTTGTTGATGAAATAGTTACTCGAAAAAATGGTCCAAAATTGGTCTGGTCGAATGCGGTTCCTCAGAGCTAGTCGTGGTGGAAATTATTTTTAAAACATAAATGTTATAAAATTATCTTTCAAATAGAAAAAAAATTGGCTTCAATCTTAATTTAAATGTGTTTTATTTCAATTTAAAATTTTATCACTCTAAGAAAAACACCCGATATTTCATGTTTTTTGACAATCTACGGCAGCCCTAATATTTTGCATCAATCATGATAATAAGATTTAAAAACTCATAATTCAAGAATTTTAACTGAAAAAACCAAAAACATACCCATAAGCATGTCCATCTATCACCATTTTATGTATATAATGTCATAAATGAGAAATAAATATTTTACTAGACAAGTATTAACTTTATATTTTAGTCCATCTAGAAAGTGTTCGGAATTTATTATTTTTCATAATTTTAATATACTTTTTTTCTGTAACATTCTAAGACAAAAGAAATGTATAAAATAGGTTATGCAGATAGTCAACAAATATTGTTGATTATCCACAGATATACAATTTATGAAATAATATCGCAACTAGAAAAAAAACAGGTTAAATTTTGTATCGAAAAGGTTTTCGAAAAAAAAAATTAGTGCAATTGACTGAACTGGGAAAAAGTGTTGTGTATGAGACAATAAAGAGGATAAAAAATGGCATAGATATGAGGCATAGAAAAGTTTTCAGGAAACAATTTAAACGTTTTATTGGCCCTAGGACGGCGAAATTGGCGCCTGGGGTTTCGCGAATTGGCTAACAGATTTGGAAATCTACGAAATATAAAAGTATGTCCAGAAATCGTCCTTATGTCACTTAAAAGGCAAGGCTACCAAGGAAACCAAAAAAAATCCCTATAATGACACCTTTACAAAAGGAACCAAGAATAAAATTTTGTCAACGTTTTCAAGAAGATAAATCTAATAATGTCTTTATATCTGATGAAAGTTGTTTTCAACTTGGTAGAAATTACTTGAAAATTCTCTCATAACAACCTGTTGCCCTTCAAATTTCCAAGTTTTCCATCAAAATAATGGTTTGGGGAGCAATATCTCAGCTTAGTGCTATGCCTCTCTGTATAGTTGATGGTACCATTAACAGTGAAGAGTATTAAACGCATTCTAAATGATTTTCTCCTTAAAACGGCGCATGCTTTATATCAAGAGGGGGGGCGTTTTCAGCAGGATAATGCAAGATGCCATACTTCGGCCTATACTCAAGCTTGGATGCAAGAACACCAAGTGACAACCATTTCATGTCCAGCAACTTAACCAGATCTAAGTCCCATTGAAAACTTATGGGGACCAATGAGGATTGAAGTTGAACGAGCAGCTCCACGAAATAAAGATGATTTAAAATTTGAATATCAAAACAGATTTAATCTGTTGTCTTCTACAATTTTGATTTCAAAAAATTCTTTGAAGAAACTTTAAGAATTAAATTAATGTCTTTATAAGCACTGCTCATATTTAATAGACGTATAAAGTCAAAATTCATCATAAAATATCAAATGGAATTAAGAAAAACCAACGAATATAAATTGTCAATTGAAATTAAAATATAAATAAGCAAACATTTTTTGTTTCGTTCCAGGCATGAGTAATGAACTCTTCAGACAAACTTGTCACAAAATGTATTGTTTTCTGATCCCATATTAATGAAAAATAACTCTTTCTCAAAAATATAAAACATAATTTCAAGAACTTCTCAAAAACTAATTTATTTGAAATATTCAATATATTTAAATAAATTACTTCAAAAAATCTCAAAACATGTAGCACATCCTCAAGAAATAATTAAAGTTACGATAAGATCAGTTCAACTTTACATATAAAAAATAATAAAATCAATTAAACGATGTATAGACTTACCAGTGCCATCTTAGAAATACGATTCTCAACAAACATCTTAGTGGGTACCTTTATATCCAAGGTACTCTAGGTTTTAACTAAGGTCAAGTGCCTTATAAGCTTTGTATGATTTTCTGTGAACATGGAACCTAGAGTACCTTGGATATAAAGGTACCCACTTAGATGTTTGTTGAGAATCGTATTTCTAAAATGGCACTGGTAAGTCTATACATCGTTTAATTGATTTTATTATTTTTTATATGTAAAGTTGAACTGATCTTATCGTAACTTTAATTATTTCTTGAGGATGTGCTACATGTTTTGAGATTTTTTGAAGTAATTTATTTAAATATATTGAATATTTCAAATAAATTAGTTTTTGAGAAGTTCTTGAAATTATGTTTTATATTTTTGAGAAAGAGTTATTTTTCATTAATATGGGATCAGAAAACAATACATTTTGTAACAAACAGGGCTTCGTAAGTTTGTCTGAAGAGTTCATTACGCATGCCTGGAACGAAACAAAAAATGTTTGCTTATTTATATTTTGATTTCAATTGACAATTTATATTCGTTGGTTTTTCTTAATTCCATTTGATATTGTATGATGAATTTTGACTTTATACGTCTATTAAATATGAGCAGTGCTTATAAAGACATTAATTTAATTCTTGAAGTTTCTTCAAAGAATTTTTTGAAACTAAAATTGTAGAAGACAACAGATTAAATCTGTTTTGATATTCAAATTTTGTAATAATCCTTCTATCAAGTAAAAAACCGTTCCTTCTTATTTTATTAAAGATGATTTAATTGAGTCAGTTTCGGGTGTACCTCGACGTTTGGTCAAGTGTTTACAGTTAAATGGAGGTTGTAAATAAGAGTAAATAAGAAGAATATGTTGTTATAATTTTCTAATTCAAGAATTACAAATATATACTAAATAATTACCATTGAGCTTTGTTTTTTCCGGATACTTTCTAGACAGGCTATAATCAAATATACTACTATTATATACTAGGACTACTATTATATACTACGACTATTTTATAGTCTTTTCGAATTGCATAAGCTAACATTTTTCAGATCTCCTGAAGAAGTCAGCTCCCAGCAGGATCATTTTTGTGAGTTCAGCGGCTGCCTTCTTCAGCAATCTATCAATCGAAAATCTGAATTACCCCAAGGATCATCCACTATCACTCTTCAGAATTGGACTTATCTACGGTAACAGCAAACTTTGCAATGTGATAGCAGCCAATGGTTTCGCTAAGAGACTTGAAGACTACGGTGTCACTTGCAATTCTTTACATCCTGGATGGGTCAACACAAAAAATTCCAAAGATTCTACGGAAACACTTGGTTTGGAAGGAATTGAACAGATCATTCTTAGTCCATTATCTTATGTATACGCCAAGGTTAGAAAAAAGTTTCTTGTGTTTCTTCTTTTTTGATTTTGACTTTCAACTTCTGAGGTTTCATCAAAATTGACAGGGCGAATTTAAAACTACGGATTATATAGTGTGGAAACCCCTTATGGAATTAAATGATCTGTGTCCTTAGGTTAGAAAATTATAAGCTTCTTAAAAATATATTTAAATATAAAAGTTGATTCGCGCAAGTCCAGAATAGTCCGTTCTCTTTATTTTAAGTGGAACGCCCTGTATATTTTTATATTTGTCAAAGCCCCTCAATAACCCGATTTCAATGAACTATATCATATTTGGCCTCTTATGAATAATACCGAAAGCATTTATAATTAAATAACATAAATAAGAGTTTAATACTTGATAGAAGAAATTTTAATATCAAACAAATTAAAAATATTAAAATGTCTTCAACAATTTTAATTTCAAAAAATTTTTTATTCAAAAAACTTTTAGAATTAAATTAATAATCGTTATATGATTTCATCAGGTGAGTAAGTAAGTATTTTATTAAGTATTTAAGTAGTTTAAATACTCACCTGATGAAGTCATGGTATGACGAAACAACTGTCGTGTAAATCAATAAAATAGCGGAAGTTAACATTTGTTTTTCTTATATTGAATATGAATTTCCGTCAAGTAAAGACCGAGACAATCAAAAACAGAATCAGTGCATGCATCAAGGTTTTAGGTATCTCATTTACGACAGATGTCTCCACTGTCACTGAATATTTTTTTGATTCGATCATGTGACATGAAATTAAGTGATCATTAGACGATCATTCAACGAAACAGCAATAGTTTATTCATGTCTTATCACATTAGATCGACAAACAACGTACGGCAAAAAAGTTAATTTAATCTGTTTAAATTTTGATAATATGAAATTAAAAATGTTTTATACACAGTGCGACATCCAACATGATACACTGCGCAAAAATTGAAGTGGATATTCGAGAGAAAACTAATTTTTTGTCAATAAGATGAACATTTTGTTAAAATTTTCTAATTCAATGATTTAAAATATATACTAAATAATCACAATTGAGCTTTATTTTTTCCGGATACTGTCTAGATGGACTAAATTATTATACTATGTACACAAATTATTCACTTCAACTTATGAGCTGTGTATATGAAACAAATATCAGGTGTTTTTTTTAGAGTGATAGAACTAAATTGAAATGAAACACATTTAAATTAAGATTGAAGCCAAATTTTCTTTTATTTGAAAGATAATTTTATGACATTTATGTTTTAAAAATAACTTCCGGCATATGTCCACCACGACTAGCTCTGAGGAACCGCATTCGAACAGACCAATTTTGGACCACTTTTTCGAGTAACTCAGGCCTTATTTCATCAATAACACGAGTTATGTTGGCTGCCAAAGCGTCTATTGATTCTGGTTTATCAGCATAAACCAATGACTTAACATAACCCCAAAGAAAATTATGTCGCACGATCATGGAGGCCAATTAATTGGACCATTTCTCGAAATAATGTTTTCGCCAAATCTTTCTTTCAATAAATTAATTGTTACGGTAGCAGCATGAGGTGCATCTTGTTGGAACCAAAAACACTTCTGAGTCGATACCATTCAAGTTCTGAAACAGACAATCATTGATCATCGATCTGTAACGAGCACCATTTACTGTAACATTAGCTCCAGCATCGTTTTTAAAGAAATATGGACCGATGATGCCTCCAGCGTGTAAAGCACAAAATACAGTGCATTTTTCAGGATGCAATGGAACCTGCAGAACTTCTTGAGGATTGTTTTCACTCCATATACGGCAAGTTTGCTTGTTTATATAGCCGTTTAACCAGAAATGAGCTTCATCACTAGACACAATTTTACGATAAAGAAGTGAATCCACTTCAAGCTGTTCTAGGGCCCAATCAGCAAACAAACGACGCTTATTATGGTCAAGTGGGATTAGTTATTGAACCAGTTGGATCTTGTATGGGTGTAGACCAAAATCTTTACGCAAAATTTTCCATGTGGTGTATACACAGAGTCCAACTTGTTGTGAACGTCGACGAATAGAAAAATCTGGATCTTCCTTAACACTATGACTTACAGCAGCGATATTTTCTTCTGTACGTACAGTTCTTTTTCTTGTTGTTGTTTTTGCATCGAGTAGAGAAAATGTTGTCCGAAATCTTTCGATAGTTCGACGAATAAGCTGATTTTGAAAATAAATTTCAACAATTTGTAAACGTTGTTGCGGCGTGAGTCTTTCCATGATAATTTGTCAATGCTTACTGATTAGAAATGTCAAAACAACATGGCTTTTCCCTTCTGTCAAATCACAGTTATCCCTATCGTAAGTTCTATCACTCTAAAAAAACATCCGATATATCTTTGGAACTACGAGGCGTAGAAACATGAATTGTTCACTACTTACGGTGAATCCTGGAAAACAATTAATCTTCAAACCCAACCAATATTTTTTTTGTTTCAAGACTCAAAGGGAAGGAGCCCAAACAAGTTTGCATCTAGCCATGTCAGACACCGTGAAAAATGTAACTGGTAAACATTTCTGGGATTGCGTTACCTTCCCCTTACCCCCTGGTGCCAGGAATGAGAAATTTTGCCAGGATATCTGGGCAGAATCAGAAATTTTCGTTAAACTTGACGAATCTGAGAAGCTACCACTTATGAGTTCAAAAGTCCAGCAACCAGTAGAAGAAAATAACCAAATGGAAGAAGAAAATGATTCAGTGACAATTGAGAATGAGGAAAAAGTTGAAGCATTGGTGGACGGTAGAGAAAAGAAGAATGAAGAGGAAACTGAAGAAGATGAGTCTAACACTGAAGTTTCAGTCAAGGAAGACCTTGATGTACACGAAATTGGAAGTCATCTTGATAAAAGTGAACAGGTAGACAAGAAAAATGAAGAGGACCAAAAATCGGCCATAAAGTGTGAAGAAAGTATTTTACGCTTCAGGAAAATAAACGACAGTAAAGATTTCTTGAATATGAATGGCAGGGAGCACAACGAAGCAAAAGAAAGGAGTTGAGAGAACGATAAAGACTGAAACAAGTTTTATAGTAGAATAAATTTGTATAGAACTAGAATTTGTATTCATGAGCCAAAATATTCCACACTATAATTTCTGTATGAGTTATATGAGAGACTTTTAATATATTATACTCGAAAAATATCCTTTCATAATTTTTTATATCTTTTTGTTAAATAATGAAAAGGGGGATTGTGTACTTCATAGAAGGTTTTTCAATATATTCCAAGCTTTTAAAGGAATGCAGGTGATATGAGAGAGCTTCTACCTCTACCTCTTCAATTTATTTATATCAATGAATGTTTTCATCTTTCCAAATTTCTTCAAATTCCATATTTCACAAACTGAAGAGTAGCCCTTCAGTGGACCACACCTTATGTGGAAATTTATGTGTACTGTTAAATGGGCAGGCGTCTGTCCCTCAGCTGATAAGCCTCATAAAAGCGTTCTCCACTGAACCGTTAAATTTCTAATTTGAATCCTTTAACCCCAACCCGCTTCCTCCAAAGAGATAACTCAGAAAAGAGAACAGCAGATTTCCAGTTGTAGTTAGGCGACGCACGAAATGCAGCCTCAATCTGAAGACTCTAACGTGATAATTTTTGTTATAGTTTATTTGAGTTTTTTCTTAGATAATGTGCTCTTAACTGTAGTGGGTAAGTTGACCAAAATGTTAGATTATTTCATTCAACTAATGAGGGTTTCAAGAAAATATTGTTAATTATTTATTCTGTTCAGTATCGGTACATTTTTAATTCTCTGTAGTCTATAAAGGTTTAGATACTGAATTGTTTCAGCCGTTACTATTTGGTAGTTGATCATAATTAAAACAAATTGTAGAAATTACTATGTTTTTCTACCAATAAAAGAATATGTTACACATTTTCTTGTGACTCGAGTTTCAGGAAATGTGTAATATATTTTTTTATTGGTAATAAAACAAAGTAATTTCTACAATTTGTTTTAATTATAAAGGTTTATTTAATTAATCGAAAGATATTTAATATTATCATCCCATAATAAAAACCAATCGAGCTGGCTTTCATGTGCAAAGGGAAGAAATTGACAAAAAAGTAAAATTGAGTTTAATATTTCAATGAAATAATAAATTTGAATCCGTTTTATGCTATGTAGGATGTTGCTCAGAATTTTTTCCTGAATTGGTGTTCTTGACATTGTTTTTATTTCTAAATATTAGGGCTCTCTGAAGATTGGCAGCTTCCATGAAATATCGGGTGTTTTTTTAGAGTGATAGCACTTTCTATAGGGATAACTCTGATTTGACAGAAGATAGAAGACATGTTGACAAGCATTGGAAAATTATCATGAAAGAATCAAGCCGCAACAACGTTTACAAATTGTTGAAATTTATTTTCAAATTTAGTGTTCTATTCACCAAACTATAGAGCACTTTGTGAAATTTATTGTTTACATAATCGTCCATCAGAGCAGCTTATTCGTCGAACTATCGATAGATTTCGGACAACATTTTCTCTACTTGATTCAACAACAACAACAACAAGACAAAGAACTGTACGTACAGAAGAAAATATCGCTGTTGTGAGTCATAGTGTTAATGATGATCCAGATTTTGTCTATTCGTCGACGTTCACAACAAGTTCGACTCTGTGCATCCACCCATGGAAAATTTTGCGTAAAGATCTTGGTCTACACCCATACAAGATCCAACTGGTTCAAGGACTAAAGCCACTTGACCATAATGTGCGTAGTTTGTTTGCTGATTAGGCCCTAGAACAGCTTGAGAATGATCCACTTCTTTAACTTACAATGGTGTTCAGTGATGAAGCTCATTTCTGGTTGAACAGCTATGTAAATAAGCAAAATTGCCGTATATGGAGTACAAACAATTCTCAAGAAGTTCTGCAGGTTCCATTGCATCCTGAAAAGTGCACTGTATGGTGTGCTTTACACGCTGGAGGCATCGTTGGTCCATATTTCTTTTAAAACGAAGCTGTAACTAATGTTACAGTAAATGGTGATCGTCACAGATCGATGTACAATGATTATTTCTTTCAAAATTTGAATGGTATCGACCCAGAAGTGTTTTGGTTCCAACAAGATGGTGCTACACCTCATTCTGAAACCGTAACAATTGTTTTATTGAAAAAAAAATGGCGATAATATTATTTCGAGAAATGGTCCAATTAATTGGCCTCCAGGATCATGTGACATAACTCCACTGGAATATTTTCTTTGCGGTTATGTCAAGTCATTGGTTGATACTGACAAACCAGAAACAATAGACGCTTTAGAAGCCAATATAACTCTTATTGTTGATGTAATAAGGCCTGAATTACTCCAAAAAGTGGTCCAAATTGCTGTGGTCGATTGCGGTTCCTCAGAGCTAGTCGTGGTGGACATTATTTTCAAAACATAAATGTCCTGAAATTATCTTTCAAATAAAAAAAATAATTGGCTTCAATCTTAATTTAAATGTGTTTTATTTCAATTTAAAGTTCTATCACTCTAAAAAAACACCCGATACTAAGATTATGAATGGTTTTAAAAGCTGCGTTGTAATTGAAAATATTTAGCAATATTTGTGGAAATAAAATACTGTCCCCTATATATTTTTTAATTAAAATGAGTTTCCACCAAGTAAAGACCGAATCAAACATCAACTAAATTTATTCAAGAAGTTTCCACTGACAGATCCAATGTATTATTTGAGACTATTTCAGTTTCAAAGTTCGTAAAATTTGTACGGAATGAGTGTGCAAAATAAAAATTACTTTTCTAGGAGTTGAAGCAGATAATATGTGTATAATTTCAACTGATTTTCTATACTGGTTGTGTAATACTGAATCAACTATTATACATTTTTTCAGTGCCTATAATACCTGACTACCTATTCTCCAATGAAATAAAAAACAAGGAAAATTCCACAACCTTCCATAGTATCACGTCTTTGAGTCCCCTTCAAAGAAAATATGAAGGAATAGACAACGAAAATGGAGTCATTGGTGCCTTGTTGGCTTCAAAAGCTTTCGTCCAGTTATTGTTTACACCATTTGTTGGATATGTTGTGAGCAAAATTGGCTGTTTTCTTCCCATGTTACTTGGGTCTTGCAATATACTAGTTGCTTCTTTACGTGAGTATGATTCTATTATATTTATATACACCTCAATGCAAAACATGTATATTAAGGAATACTGAAAATAGTTACAAAATCTCTAGTTGACTCTAGGTGAAAAATTATATCAAATTTTTTTTAATTCACACAGTTTTTACAGAATCCTGACATGTGTTTCGATCTTTAGACCATCTTGAAAGGAGTACAAAAAGGAACTAGACTTAAAATTGAAAAGGTTATTTTATTACACTTAGGACATCAATGGCTTTTTTGATTGAAAGAATCCCCAAGCAGTCCATCAATTTACCCTTATTAACATTATATAGTAAAGTGACATCTTTGGCATTAAATAAATGATTATTCTTTATACAATGTTCTCTAAAACCGGTTGATTTCTGGTTTTTCAAAATAGACATCCTATGTTCTTTGATCCTATGTTGTAAACATCTACCTGTATATGTAGCATTACAATCACCACAATTAATTAGATAAATCCCCGATTCGGAAAAATTGGGATTCCTTTCTTTATTGTTCACCAACATAGCGTAATTATGTCTATTTACTGCTAAAGAATTAATTTCCATTTTATGAAGACCATTAGAGCTCCTACTGCTTAAACCAGTTATATAAGCCATTGAAACCATTTTTCTTTTTTTCATTTTCATTTCTTTATCAATAGCTTACTAATGGAAAGTCCAATAAGTACTTTCAGCTGAATTATTTATGTTTTACTTTAAAAAATTATTATTTATTAACACTACAAATGATAAGTTGGTAAAACTCGTTTATTTTTTGGGCTAGATATGACGTATTTTGCATTCAGACTGGAAATTGACAGGCTGCTATCGCAGTTTTTGAATCATCTGAATAGCATAAATGAAAATATTAAATTCACAATAGAAAAATATTTCAATTAACTTCTTAGATCTTAATATAACTCATAGAAATAATAAGTTTGAATTTGACATTTTCAGAAAACCTACTGATACCATAATCCATTCAAAATCCACTCATGGCAAATTAAAATGTCAACAATCCATAGTTTCATTCATAGGCTTTTGAGCATCCTGTTGAGCGAAGTCAATTTCCAAAAAGAAGTCAATATAAGTAAAACTTTAGCAGTGAACAATGTCTATAGAACTGAAATCATTGACAAAATGAATAATAAGAAAACTTACCACAATATTTAAAAAAAATTATATCAATATAAATAATCCTTATGAAGAAAATATGGTTTTCAATTGCTTATGTAAAAAGTTTCAGCAGTAGGGTCTCTAATGGTCTTCATAAAATGGAAATTAATTCTTGAGCAGTAAATAATTTAGGTAAGACTTTGGTGAACAATAAAGAAAGAAATCCCAACTCTTCCGAATTTATCGAAATAATTGTGATGATTGCAATACCACATATAAAGGACAGACAGGCCGATGTATACAACATAGAATAAAATAATATAGGATGTCTATTTTGAAAAACCAGAAATCAACCGTTTTTGCAGAACATTGCATAGAAAATAATCAATTTTTTAATGGGATTTTAAGGGTAAATTGATGGACTATTTGGAAATTCTTTCAATCGAAAAAGCCATTGAGAAAAAGGAGAATTCAACAAATATTGGATGCTGTTATTTCCATGCGCCATAAAAATACTGCGTGTAATGAAAGAACCTTTTCAATTTTAAGTTTAGCTCCTTTTTCTATTCCTTTGAAGATGTTCGAAAGACCGAAACACGTGTAAGGATTCTGAATTTTTGCGGGCCTTTACTTAACAGAAATCCGTCCTACACTGAATAGAATTCTACACATAAATGTTGATTTCCATTTACTTTTGGTCATTTAATGTTTCCCAGAACTTTGTAATCGGTTTATTTTTAAACTTCTAACGGGTTAAGCTTCCGACCTTCATTTTCCTGTTGCAAAATCTTAAAATGCTCATGAAAATCATGTTTTTCTGTTATAAAATGTTCTGCATACGTACGAGGGTGGTTTGAATATAATCGAGACAAATACTCTAACACGTTTATTTATTATCGAAAAATTTACAACAAATCACATTTTTTCTTTGTAATTCCCCTCACTATTTACACATTTTGTCCAACTTTCCGGAAGTTTTTTGATGCCGGTATCGAAAAATTCCTTGAGCAACTCGGACAGCCATGTGCGCACGAACCCCTCTACCTCGTCATCGGTGTTGAACTTTTGACCTTCGAGGGTTTCTTTCAGTGGTCCAAACATGTGGTAGCCGCAGGGCGATAGATCCGGAATGTAAGGGGGGTGTTCCAGTACACCCCAATTCCGATATTGTATTGAGCGTGAGACGCGCGATATGAGGGTACGCGTTATCCTGGAGGATAATCGCACTTCGTGCTGGAATGCTCCTCCGTTTCGAGCGATAAGCAGGTTTCATGTATTTTTCAGAAGGTTAGAGTAGTATGCAGCATTGATGGTACGTTGAGTGCGCAGGAAATCGACGTACAGCACGCCCAGCCGGTCCCAGAACACAGTATACATTACCTTACTCGAGGGACAAGGTTGTCTTCGCTTTGACTGGCGCCCCTTCCTCCTTCTTCCTCCACTCTTTACTTGACACTTTGGTTTCGGGAGTGTAATAGTGTACCGATGTTTTGTCTATAGTAAAGATTCGCGTTAAAAAAGCATCCCCCTCCGCCTCGTATCGCGTCAGTAAGCGGCGACAAACTTCCAACCGCGTTAATTTTTGCTCAAAGTTCAACAGGAACCCATCACGCCGTTATTTTGCGATATTGAAGGTGTTCGTGGATGATAGACACTACACTACCAAAACTGATGCCGACTTCAACCGAAATGTCTCGAACATTCATCCTACGGTCCTCCAAAATGAGTTGTTCTACGCGGCGAATGTTGTCTGGTGTGACGCTGATTCGCGGTCGACGATCACGCGGCTCATTCTCGACGGTTTCGCGGCCATTCTTGAATGCTTTGGCTCATTTAAACACAGCAGTCCTACTCAGGCACTCAGTACCGAACTGTTTTTGCAAACGCACAAAAATATCCGTGTTTTTAACGTCTTCTCTCACTAAAAAACGAATGATAAGACGTTGTGCAAGGCAGTAGGCATTTGACGTTCACTCATGGACGTAGCACACGCGTGAAACACGTGCTCCGACGAAAACAAATGCGACGCTGTTCGTAAGAGACCCAGCACATACTCAAGCCACGATTTTTGAAACATACATGCGCGCCATCTACAGAGTTTGTCTCGGTCATATTTGAACCACCTTCGTAGAATCTAACTCATAATAAAGGAAAGATCGCTTATGCTCAATTATTCTTGAATTGAAGGATATTTCGGCTTGTATACTTTATATTATTATGTCACAGGGACCACATGATGATTGGTAAACACCTGATTATTTTGATTCATTTTACAGTTCTCTAACTATTAAATAAATTAATTTTTAAATTTTTCTCAAAAAATAAATTTCATTACCAAAAAATGATTTGAAGTAGATCCTTTTTATTTCTTTTTAAAAAACAATCAAGCACATTCTCCAGAAAAAGCCTTTAAAATTCTGACCCATTATCTCATCGGTCGAAAATTATTTGGATGCTAAATAAAAACAATCAATAAACAACTCATCTCTAGTTCGTCTAAGAAAAACAAACCTCAATTGTAATTATTAAGTTTATATTTTTAATTCTTCGAATTAGAAAATTATAACAAAATTTTGATCTTATTTACTTATACAACCTCCATTTAACTGTCATCATGGGGATTTCTTTTTGGTTCCTTGATATGTAGCCGTGTCTTTTCAGTGACATACGGACGGTTTCTGGACATAGTTTTATATGTTGATTTCCAAATCTGTTAGCCAATTTGCGAAACCCCAGGTGCTGATTGTGTCATCCTAAGGCCAATAAAGCGTTTAAATTATTTCCTTTAATCTTACGCGGTCTTCTTCAAACTAGTCTATGCCTCATATCCATGCCATTTTTTATCTTCTTTATTGTCTCATACATTCTGTCAAGAAAGTACCGGGAATTATCGATTTAAATCTGGCGGGGCAATGAGGCAGGTAAAATTTTTTTTCCTAGGTTGGTACCACTGTCCTTAATTACTATGCCAAGCTTGAGCGGGATCTGTCAACTAGTGTGTTTGTAACAGCTGATTAAGTTAGTCGATGTCAGAGTGCGTGCCGATTTTTACTATGGGTGATTACGTTGAGCAAAAAAGTTTTGTGTTGCAAATGAATTTTCGTGTGCCGATGCATTGAAAATGTTGCAAAAGGCCTTTGGTGATAATGCTCTATCGAAAACTCGTGCATATCAGTGGTACAGAGCCTTCAAGGACGGTCGTGAAGTGGTCGAAGACTTGCCTCGTTCTCGTTCTCGGAATTAAGGAAAGGGTGCTGGAAAACCGTCGTACCAGCTTTAGAGAGATAGCACATGATCTTAAGATATCCCACGAGTCCGCACGTACGATTTTGATTGATATTTTGGGCATGAGAAAGGTGGCCGCACGACTCGTACCGAAAGACCTGAATTTTCTTCAAAAACGTCATCGCGAACAGGTTGCTTCAGACATGCTGGATCGCTGTAATTCCGATTCTACATTCATGGAACGCATTATAACTGGTGATGAGACCTGGGTCTACGAGTACGATATGCAAACAAGCCAGCAATCATCGGAATGGGTGGCAAAAAATGAGCCGAAACCGAAAAAACCACGCCAAAGCCGCTCGAAAATGAAGGTGATGCTCATTTTTTTCTTCGATATCCGTGGCGTGGTGTACTACGAATTCGTTCCAGAGGGTCAGACGGTAAACAAGGAGTATTACCTAGGCGTTATGAAACGTTTGCGTGAGCGTATCCGTAAGAAGCGGCCAAATTTGTGGGCGAACAACTCATGGATTTTGAATGACGATAACGCGCCTTCTCACCGAGCTACGATTGTGACTGACTTTCTCGCCAAAAACTCAACAAACGTGCTTCAGCAACCACCGTATTCGCCGGATTTGGCTCCCTGCGACTTTTTCCTCTTCCCAAAACTAAAATTGCCCCTTCGTGGCACCCGTTTTGAGTCGATTGAAGCTATAAAACAAAATTCGGCGCGAGAGCTAAAGTCCATCCCGGAAAGCGCCTATAAAAAATGTTTCGATAATTGGAAGTGCCGTTGGCATAGATGTATTGGAGCAAATGGAGCCTATTTTGAAAGCGACCCAATAAATTTTGACGATTAAATGTAAAAATGTTGTTTTAATTGAAACTTCCCGGTACTTTCTTGACAGAGTAGTATACAGCACTCTTTCCTATAATAGTTCAGTCAATTGCACTAATTTTTTAACATTTCAAAAACCTTCTCTATACAAATATTCCACCTGTTTTCTTTTTTCTAGTTGCGCTATTTTTTCATGAAGTGTATACCTATTCACACTCAACGATATTAACAAATAGAGTTGCCATGCAACTTTGGCCATAGCCGACTATCTGCACAAACTATTTTATACGTTATTTTTATCTTAGAATGTTACAAAAAAGGAAGTGTATTAAAATTATGAAAAATAATAAATTCCGGATACTTTCTAGATGGACTATAAAATAAAGATGTACAGCTAAGTGAACAGAATTTATAAAACTGAGCTCTTCCACACAAAAATCTTGAAAAGAAGATAACGATGTAATTTAATATTTTATGACATTTACAAGTAGTGGTGAATTCACGTTTTTGTCGTTGATTGCAGTCTTTGCATATGGCAAGTCTTATGGTCTCTTGGTGCTTGCCAGAGCTCTACACGGCAGCTCCTCAGCAGCAGTCTCAGTAAGTGGAATGTCTCTTTTGGCAAAACACGTTCCGGTTGAATTAAGACCAAAACTGATGCCCATTGCTTTCGGAGGAATAGCGCTTGGTGTTTTGCTAGGATATCCATTTGGAGGGGCCGCTTATCAAAACTTGGGCAAACAAGCCCCTTTCATCTTGATTTCGTTAGTCATAAGCATGAATATAGGTGAGTTTTCTCTTCTAACTAACTAATAATATCATTATAACATCTTCTACCATCGAAGGTCTTCAACTCAACCTAATAAACAGATTTGGATCCGAGGAAGAAGCCAGTGAAGAAGAAACATCCTCTGATGATTTGGAACTCATGGATCTTTTAAAGGATAAGAAAACAATGATTGCAACAGGTGCTATATGTATCAGTACAACAACTATGGCTGTGTTAGAACCGTGTGTTCCCTTGTGGTTGATGGGACACTTTCATCCCCCACCTCCTAGATGGATACTCGGGGCTGTTTTCATACCTGATAGTATAGGATATTTTCTTGGATCTCATTTTGGAGGTGAGTGACGCAAGTGAAATTTCACACAGTGATTGAAACAGACCAACAGCCTCTTTCTGAGCTACTGTAATTAAATGATAGTTTTTCTGTGAGTAATGTTAGCTAGCAATATTCTCATGGTGCTACTAATAGCCTCATTGCCGAGCGGTTAAAGCAATGGGCTGCATTTTTGACCCTATTGCTTCTCCAAGCAGTTCGTTCGAACCCAGCCACAATAATCGTTTTTATGAAGATGTAATGAATAATACGAGGAATTGAGGTAAATGAGATTTTTGATTGTTGGAGCATTTTTGTAATCACAAAATATCGAAATAATACAGAAGCAATGTCCTTGAAATTTTACAAGGAATATAAGAATCGTATGAAGAAGAAGACAGCCGAAAGTCATCGTATTTTAGTGGATTTTTTATAATGATCATGCTATAGCTGAACACACGTGTTAAAAGTGGCAATTTGTATTTGGAAGACAAAGAACCACCTGGAGCGCCACTTAAGTTAAAGGATCAATAATTAGAGAAGATTCATCACAAACGCAAGAGGAACTCTCAAAAATACTTGGAGCAACTCCACTGGCTATTTGCCATCGTTTAAAAGCAATTAGAAAAATCCTAAAGGTAGGAAATTTGGTGCTGTATGAACTGAAGCCAAGAGACGTCGAACGCCATTTCTTCACGTGTGAACAACTGCTCCAACGGCAAAAAAGAAAGGAGTTTTTGCATCGAATTGTAATGAGAAGTGGACGTCGGATAACGTATGGATGCCTCATTATCATCTTTCAGGCCTAATATTCATGGCGAGAATTTCATGCTGTGTATTTGGTGGGACTTGTTGCGTGTGATGGTCTACCGACGACACTTGATGCATTTGAGCCGAGCGTTACGAGAAGCACGACAATGTTATTTTGCAGCATAATAAATGTTGCATCGTGCCAATTTTTTGCAATAGCGCTTTAAATTTCGAAAAAAACCGCACGAACTAATTTATACTCCTAATACAAGAATGGTTTTTACACATCATTGCTAGCTTGTAAATGTAAATGCTCCAATTTGATCGAAATGTATTGTTTATGTTCAAGGTTTACTTCCAATTGACAGCTGGAGGGCAGGCCTAGCTGCTATGCTACTTGGAGGTATGAGTTCATGCTGCTTATCCTTGGCAACTACGATACCCCAGCTTTTTCTGCCTCACTTCGGCATAGGTCTAAGCGTGGGTGTTGTTGACGCTATTCTGGTACCATACTTGGCAACAATTATAGAATCTAAAGGTAGCACCAAATATGGTTCTATGTATACCTTACAACAGATAGCTGTCAGTTTGGCATATTCATTTGGTCCATTTCTGGGAGGAGAAGCAGTCAATCTGATTGGGTTCTCTTGGTTGATGAAGATCATCGGATTGCTGAATGTATTATTCTGTCCCCTTATGGTAGAGTTGGAGAAAGATACAATCGAAGTTAAGGTGAAGAATACAGTTAATATTTTGATACAATGGCTTACTGATTGAAACTTTCAGGAAGGAATGGTTCTCTTGAGAAGTGAAAGCTGCACAGGAAGCGCATATTCAAGTTTGAAAGATGAATCTTCGAATACCGAACGCCTAGAATATATCGAAATAAACAAATGAGAAAACTCATCAGGCGCATAAGATATGTTTAATTAATCTCTGTTCTGTACGAATATATCTTTCGAAAAGTTGAATCAAACCCTATCCAAAAATCCCTCAATACAAAGTACGACCATCACGTGCATCAATAACTGCTTGGCATCTTCTCTGTATACTTTCCACCAAGTTATTGAGAATACCCTGCTCAATGTGTTGCAAAAGATCTCAGAACTGTTGAAGCTCGCTCTGTGGGCATCGAGTGTTCTTTGTAATTGGTGCTCGATTGAATTTAGGTCAGGGAATCTTGTAGGTAATGCTATGTGGAAGACCTTGGTTTTCTTCAGCAGTAACCACCTGGTGGAATCTGTGTGACAGTGCATTAACGTGAAGAAAAACGAATTTTTGCTAATAGTTGCGTGAAATTGTGGGACTGTTCCGTTGGTAGCTTCATCAACATATTACTGAGACATCATGGTTCTTGGAAGTACAAATAAGTCGTTTTTGTCATCGAAATGAACTCCATCCTAAACTGCACACATTATCAAAAGTCTTAGCACCCTAGGTTTCTCAAGAAATAAACAATCTATGTTCTGGAACTGAGATGAATATTTTCCTCTATTTCACCTGCAATATATTTGATAGAAAATCTTTGTTTGGTACTATTTGCTTTAAGCAGGATGAGACAAAATAGGAAGAATGAGAAAAAATCTAAATTTATCTATTATTTGTTTTGATTAATTATAGTCATTCCACAACTGAATCCAAGTTCAATAGTTCGTATTACCTCTTCTTTCAATCAATTGCCCAATACGCCTAGGATTCCCACGAATCAAGTCATTAATGAAATTTTCAGGTATATCGTTCCATTTTTCCTGAAGGGCTTAACTCAATTCCTGAAGAGTTGAAGGTCGGTTTTCCCGATTGGATATAGCTCTCCCTAAGTAACCCCTACATGCTCAATTTGGATTCATGTCTGGTGAGTTAAGTGATAAGATAGTGAAGATTCCACACACAAAAAATTGTCATGTAACATTCAACAAGTTGAGAGTTGATAAGGGGGACCAAGACTTTTGACGATGTGTGCATAATTGTGCCTCTTCGAAAAGGATGGACTTCTTGAATAGAGCGGCGGTTTCTTCATAAGAAAGTTCCGCACACACGTACTCGTCGTCATCAGAGAAACGTGCATATCTCGACTCGTCGGTAACGAGTAAATATCGCCAGTGTACCTGCTCCATTGCCTACTCTAATCTTTGACGCTTGTGTTCGCGACTGAGTAGAACTCTTCTCAACAAGCGTCTCGATATTACATTGACTTAATGGAGACTTTTTTTGACTGTACTTAAAGGAAGTGAAGTAGCTGTATCATTTTGAAGATTTGACGTGCCATTCTGCAAGTGCTGTGAGGCTTCACTGCGAGACTGTTGTTCTCACTGAAGAAGTTGAAAAACGGTCATTTACTAGCGTTGTACCACTTCTGGTTCTTTGACGAACAATTCCCGTGGTAAAGTAACTTATCAATAAATGTGATATCACACTTAGGCTAACATTGGAGGAATTGGCCATTTGTTTTTGTGTTGGACAAGCCTTGAACATCCTAAGGGCCCTGTTGGCATCATTCACGCATAAAGCTTGTCTTGGCATAATGAAAATTCAATTTCCTAATTCTATAGGGCAATTTGATCTTATTGAAAACGAACTCAAGACTGGGGAGAAAATTTTTAAAATGTCCATTTTTAACATAAATAGAGGTTAATACTTGAAGGAAGGTATATAAAATTATTTAAATACTTTGATATTAGCCTTCTACATATTTAAGTTAAAAAAATTATATTTAATAATTATAACTTCAGGAATTAAATTAAAATAATGTCATATAAGTACGGCTTATATCAAACCACATATAAAATAAAATTCATTAGAAGACATCCAGATGATATAACAAAATCCAATAAATAAAAATTGTTTGCCAAAATCCTATAAATTAAATATGTTGAATAGACAAAATTTTGTTTCTGCTGATCAATCTTATGAAAACAAATATCTTACAAAAATGTTTAACATAATCTTAAGAATTTCATCATAAAACTATCTTACTTGGAATATTCAATATTATTGGATATCTAACTAAGTTACTTTCTATAAAATCTCAAGATATTACTGAAAAACAAGTTTTAAGAGAGACTTTGCTTCGTCAGTATCAAAATAATTCATATTCAATAAAATATAACATCAATCAACAACAAATATTTTCTCATCCTTCAACAATTTAGAAAACTTCTGGTAAATGAGTACTGAAAAATTTAAATGGAGTAAGGTTAACTACAAATAAATAATTCTGTGGTTTACCCTTGATCTAAAAGATTGAAAGACAATTTAACGGCCTCTGTTACAGCACAAGGACTATCTGTATAAAGAATGTTAAGGAAACGAAATAATTATATATTATGAATAAAATAACATGAATAGAGTTTAATACTTGATAGAAGGTATATAAATTTATTTAAATATTTTTAATATTAGCCTTCAACATTTAAATTTTTCAGTATTCATTTACCAGAAGTTTTCTAAATTGTTGAAGGATGAGTAAATATTTGTTGTTGATTGATGTTATATTTTATTGAATATGAATTATTTGAATACTGACGAAGCAAAGTCTCTCTTAAAACTTGTTTTTCAATAATGTTTTTACATATTTTGAGATTCTATAGAAAGTACCTTAGTTAGATATCCAATAATATTGAATGTTCTAAGTAAGATAGTTTTATGATGAAATTCTTAAGATTATGTTAGATATTTTTGAAAGATATTTGTTTTCATAAGATTGATCAGCAGAAACAAAATTTTGTCTATTCAAAATATTTTATTTATAGGATTTTGGTTAACAATTTTTATTTATTGGATTTTGTTATATCATTTGGATGTCTTATAATGAATGTTTATTTTATATGTCGTTTGATATAAGTGGTACTTATATGGCATTATTTTAATTTATTTTTAGAAGTTATAATTATTAAATATAATTTTTTGAAATTGAATATGTAGAAGGCTAATATTAAAATATTTAAATAATGTCCATTTTTGACGCACATGGATAAAAAATCATTAAACTTGATAAACACATACTTCACGATGCACCAGAAGACGTTTCTATAATCGTTATTAGTTTGGGTAATTGAAAAAAAAATAAGATGAGACGGAAAATATGCATATTCGGAAAACATCAACATCCTAACCTTTTGAGGAGCAGTTTATTTTCAATTTCAACATTTCAATGTTTTCCACTTAAACCAGATACCGACGAAACTTCAGTCGCCAATTCATTCATCACTAAAAATCCCCTGAATATCGTATTAAATTCCAAATGAGCAAATTTCCTAGGGGAATTATATTATAGCCTCCCTCACAGCACGTTCGATTTCATAAGCTGGCGAACTCAATCACTCTGTTTATACAGTAAGTTAAGAAGGATGTTCTTCTGTTTGTTCAACATTTACGACATTCATCCCTGTCCGCAGAGTGGAGAGAATGGGATTTCCTAGGATAAATCTAATTCTTCCGCGGGTTCAGACAAGTGCTAGAGGGCGCGAAAGTGTGTGGCCAGATTTCTTGATAAGTTACGAACGAACGGTTAAAGAAACAGCAGATTTATTGAATTAACAACTAATCCTGAAAAATTAATATTACATCTCATACAGAGTGACCCAGGGGTGCGTAAATGGTTCATAACTTAGTTTCTATTCAAGCTATCGAATTGGTTGCTTTTCCAAACGATAGTTGTTACATTTCGCACACCTGAAAATATTTTCATCCACATACAGGATGTCCGAAAATGAAATACATACATAGGTTCGTTTTTTTAAATAGCAACTCCCTATTCTTCATACATCTTTGGATTTGCCACTTAATTGTCGATAAAACGCACCCAGGTTTCATTGACTTATCTGCATTAGTTTTTGACCTATGTCAATTTATGTTTCGAAATAGCGTCGTGCGTAGACCTACAGAAATAGTCATAACTTCACAACCGTTCATCATAATTCCATCATCTTTTTTCCAGTCGATTTTTTAAGCTTCTGCACATCTTTTGAAATGAGTAAGAATTCGATATCTGTGTTCTATCGCCCACTATATCGGTTTTTAAATGACAAATTACAAATTGAATTAACTTGATTTTTTAAAATGCAACACCCTGTATTTTATTGCACCGTTGTATGACATTTCGTAATATCAGTGGTACAGAGCCTTCAAGGACGGTCGTGAAGTGGTCGCCCATCGACGGCTTCGATCGAAGATAACGTCGATAAAATTAAGGAAAGGGTGCTGGAAAACCGTCGTACCAGCTTGAGAGAGATAGCACATGATCTTAAGATATCCCACGAGTCCGCACGTACGATTTTGATTGATATTTTGGGCATGAGAAAGGTGGCCGCACGACTCGTACCGAAAGACCTGAATTTTCTTCAAAAACGTCATCGCGAACAGGTTGCTTCAGACATGCTGGATCGCTGTAATTCCGATTCTACATTCATGGAACGCATTATAACTGGTGATGAGACCTGGGTCTACGAGTACGATATGCAAACAAGCCAGCAATCATCGGAATGGGTGGCAAAAAATGAGCCGAAACCGAAAAAACCACGCCAAAGCCGCTCGAAAATGAAGGTGATGCTCATTGTTTTCTCCGATATCCGTGGCGTGGTGCACTACGAATTCGTTCCAGAGGGTCAGACGGTAAACAAGGAGTATTACCTAGGCGTTATGAAACGTTTGCGTGAGCGTATCCGTAGGAAGCGGCCAAATTTGTGGGCGAACAACTCATGGATTTTGCATGACGATAATGCGCCTTCTCACCGAGCTACGATTGTGACTGACTTTCTCGCCAAAAACTCAACAAACGTGCTTCAGCAACCACCGTATTCGCCGGATTTGGCTCCCTGCGACTTTTTCCTCTTCCCAAAACTAAAATTGGTCCTTCGTGGCACCCGTTTTGAGTCGATTGAAGCCATAAAACAAAATTCGGCGCGAGAGCTGAAGTCCATCCCGGAAAGCGCCTATAAAAAATGTTTCGATAATTGGAAGTGCCGTTGGCATAGATGTATTGGAGCAAATGGAGTCTATTTTGAAGGCGACCCAATAAATTTTGACGATTAAATGTAAAAATGTTGTTTTAATTGAAAATTCCCGGTACTTTCTTGTCAGAGTAGTATGTTGAACGGTTCCGAAGTTATGACTTTTCTGTGAGTCTACGCACGACGCTATTTCGAAACATAAATTGACATAGGTCATAAATTGAAGCAGTTAATTCAATGAAACCTGGGGGCGTTTTATCAACAACTAAGTGGAAAATCCAAAGATGTATGAAGAATACGGGGTTGCCATTTGAAAAAACCGAACCTATGTGTGTGAACCTATGTATTGCATATTCGGACATCCTGTATATGAATGAAAATATTTTCAGGATATGCGCATTGTACCACCTATCGTTTGGAAAAACAATCAAGTCTATAGTTCGAATAGAAACGCAGTTATGAAACATTCAGGCACCCCTGGGTCACCCTGTATAACTGATAAGCCTTCTATAGACTGGGTGGCACAGTGTGCATACATGCTGGCTATGGTGGCAGGGATTGCGGGTCCCGCTGCGCCCATGTAAATGTCAAAGTTCAACCTTTCTGATAAACTCATAACTTTAAAAATATATTCATTAGTTTCTCATTTATAGCCGATCAAAAATTCAAATTTTAAATGGCCCATCCCTTACTTACTCGTAGATTTATTTTGTATTCCTTGAGCCAGTAGTAAGATTGATTCAATGCATTGTAGAAATACCAACTCTCCGATAACATTTCAGAAAAGGAAAACCATTTATCGAATATTATTTTCATTATTGTTATATTCATCAATCACATCACCAATAGAAATTCTTTTCATTGTCATTATTTCCTTTATGAAAAACCGATAGTCTAATCTCAATGGAAGATCTGTAAGCGACAATGGAAACTTTTCGACATGAAAAACTTCATTCAGTACTTGATATTACAGAGAATGAACTTCTACTCTAATATTCGATAATCTCTTTGTTATTCACGCAAATGATAATCATTTATAAAATAACGTAGTTCTTGTGAAACTCCCTAACTGGTTGGAATTATGAATAAACTCGGAGGCAGGAAAAATCACGAGCAGTTGAAAATAAGTCAAGAAGTGAAGAATTTTCTTCTGGAGTTCTTAAATACTAGCACCATTCATGGGTTCAATCATTTGGGTACGTCGAAGGCTTTTCATTAGTATAACGCGTGCGTATGTAACGGCTCTAGAGAACGAAAAAATATGAAAATTCATTTCTAATTCAAAAAAATTAGTAGATATCTACCAATTCTTTTCCTTATCAAATGAGGGTGTAGACAAGAAGTTTATGGACAAAGAGTGACGGTCCAAAGAAGCAACACAGTGGTAAGATCACCGACGATTGAGACTTATATTTCTTGAAGACAGATTTAGAAGAACCTAGGCCACCTAAAATGAGTGGTTCGAAGAGCATGGTAGGATGGTTGATATACGTACAGTACTTAAGATTTTATCTTTTCTCGCGTCGTCCAAAGGGTTCTATCTGTCACACCTGAACATCTAGATAACAGTCTGTTCTGGTGTTGGTAGGGCTTTAAGTGGTACCGGGAATGGAATCAGGATCTTTAGTGACAAATCCCGCTTGTAAAGGGTCTTTCATTAACAGCGCCCCATTTTGTTTTATCCATAAAACACATTATTTATTTGACAATTATTGAAGTTTTCATTTCATTATGAAGTACAATGGATTCCATTAGTTATGAAATAGAACATCATGCAAATGTCCACTACGGAAACGCTGGCAGGAATGAAGTCGTTGAATCCAATTTTCCATGACTCTCTCACACAAATCAGGTCGTATGTTAGCAATTACTCGTTCAATATTGAACTGTAAATCGTCCGAATGTGCAAGTGCCACCGTCCTGTTGAAACCACATGTTCTGCAAATCGAGACGAACCAATTCAGGCCATCAAAAATCAGTCAGCATTAAACGATAACGATTTCCATTGACAGTTACCGCTTCATGAGCTTCGTTGAAAAGGTAAGGTCCAAAGACTTCTCCAGCATAAAATCCGCATCAAACAGTAAGTTTGTCAGAATGTAATGGCAGTTCTTGATATTCTTCAGGTTTATCACCACTCCAGACATGGCAATTCTGCTTGTTATTATAACCGTTTAACCAGAAATGAGCCTCATCGCTGTGAATGATTTTCTTATGAAAATCTGCATCATTTCCCATTATTTTTAAGCACCAATTGCTGAATAAACGACGCTTTAAATGATCTGTTGGGTTAAATCAGTTTTGTATGGATGTGAACAAGGTATCTTCCTGAAATTCGCCACAAAGACGTCTGGGAGACGCCTACTTCTTGTGAACTTCGAACAATCGACATATTTTAGTCTTCACGTACACGTACGACAGCAATATTCTCTTCACTTCTTGCATTTCTTTGTCTCACTGGCACTGTGACATCATGAAGAGTAAAATTTGTTTCAAACTTCCTCACTAAACGTTCAACTGTTCTTTTATCCGGATGATTATAACGACCAAAAATTGGAGTTAAAGCACGTAAAGTTAGAATAACAGATCGCGATCTTTCATAATAAATTTGGATTATTTGTGAACTTGTTGGAATGTGTACCTTTCCATGATTAAATGATAGACATTGACAAATACAACTCAATGTCACAAATAAACAATGGCTGCCATTCGTGAGTAATGTCAATTTAAAAGTGGGGGGTTCTCATTGAAAGACCCTTTATCTGTGGCTGTATGATGATAAGGCTAGGGTGAAAATGCCACGTGTTGAAGCACCATGTTCACCACATACTACTCTGTCAAGAAAGTACCGGGAATTTTCAATTGAAACAACATTTTTACATTTAATCGTCAAAATTTATTGGGTCGCCTTCAAAATAGGCTCCATTCGCTCCAATACATCTTTGCCAACGGCACTTCCAATTATCGAAACATTTTTTATAGGCGCTTTCCGGGATGGACTTTAGCTCTCGCGCCGAATTTTGTTTTATGGCTTCAATCGACTCAAAACGGGTGCCACGAAGGGGCAATTTTAGTTTTGGGAAGAGGAAAAAGTCGCAGGGAGCCAAATCCGGCGAATACGGTGGTTGCTGAAGCACGTTTGTTGAGTTTTTGGCGAGAAAGTCAGTCACAATCGTTGCTCGGTGAGAAGGCGCGTTATCGTCATGCAAAATCCATGAGTTGTTCGCCCACAAATTTGGCCGCTTCTTACGGATACGCTCACGCAAACGTTTCATAACGCCTAGGTAATACTCCTTGTTTACCGTCTGACTCTCTGGAACGAATTCGTAGTGCACCACGCCACGGATATCGAAGAAAACAATGAGCATCACCTTCATTTTCGAGCGGCTTTGGCGTGGTTTTTTCGGTTTCGGCTCATTTTTTGCCACCCATTCCGATGATTGCTGGCTTGTTTGCATATCGTACTCGTAGACCCAGGTCTCATCACCAGTTATAATGCGTTCCATGAATGTAGAATCGGAATTACAGCGATCCAGCATGTCTGAAGCAACCTGTTCGCGATGACGTTTTTGAAGAAAATTCAGGTCTTTCGGTACGAGTCGTGCGGCCACCTTTCTCATGCCCAAAATATCAATCAAAATCGTACGTGCGGACTCGTGGGATATCTTAAGATCATGTGCTATCTCTCTCAAGCTGGTACGACGGTTTTCCAGCACCCGTTCCTTAATTTTATCGACGTTATCTTCGATCGAAGCCGTCGATGGGCGACCACTTCACGAACGTCCTTGAAGGCTCTGTACCACTGATATGCACGAGTTTTCGATCACCAAAGGCTTTTTGCAACATTTTCAATGCATCGGCACACGAAAATTCATTTGCAACACAAAACTTTAAACAAATTCTTTGCTCAACGTAATCACCCATAGTAAAAATCGGCACGCACTCTGACATCGACTGACTTAATCAGCTGTTGCAAACACACTAGTTGACAGATCCCGCTCAAGCTTGGCATAGTAATTAAGGACAGTGGTACCAACCTAGGAAAAAAATTTTTACCTGCCTCATTGCCCCGCCAGATTTAAATCGATAATTCCCGGTACTTTCTTGACAGAATGTACATAACACTACGTTTCAATAATGTAATGCAAAACTGCATGTTGTCAAAGAAACTATAGCCTTCATGGATCGACATCAAACGTCTACTTTGGCTCCCAAGATCTTCTACTCTGTCTGCCTAGGATATGATTTATCGCTGTCTTAGAGTAATAGACATAGATACAGCGAGCATACGTCATTTTCAGGAGGCTAAAGAATTTGACAGATTGAGTGGAATCAAGACAAATTTCTTTGACATAAAACTCAGCAAGCAAAATCTCTTGTGGAAACAAACCAAATCAAGTTTTTCAGCAAACCCTTGAGAAAAGCTTTTGCGGGTTTGAATCGTGGAAGAATCGGGAATACATTTCTTTACTTGAATTGGCTTGCTGTCACGTCTAATCATGTGGCATTATGACTGTCAAACATGACGCGCAATTAAAATCTTACGTTCTTATTGAAACACCCTTTATATATGCAATTAAGTTCCGGACAGTATATATTTTTTCATTACCTCATTTGATTAATTCACAGGCCATACAAAGATCCATATCGTGGAAAGAATCCTATGGCTCAGCGTTGTGATATGTGCTATATACGGAACTGTCACACTGAGCGCTATAACACTGACAAGATACCAAAACAACCCCACAGTTATATCTATGGAAAGGGACAGGTTCGCATGGAACACTTCCTTCCCAGCAGCTACCATATGTCCCCTAATAAGACACGATGAAGACTCTCTTGAAAAATACGTTGAAGCCTCAAACGCACCGAATAAAACTTTATTCAGAAATTTTATAGTGTCTTTGGCGGATGCAAATTATCATAATTTTGAAGAAGTCGTCGACTACACGAATGGCATATTACCGGAGGAGTACTTGGATTTGATTTTGAAATTGAAAATGAAATTTTCCCCTTCAGAGATCTCTAATTCTGCTGGTAATAAAAGGATTAACTACTTGACTGAAATTGTATCAGAGATGGGAATTTGTTATTGTTTCAATTCACAGTTGGCAGTTTATAACTCGGTAAGGTAGGTATAATCTTTATTCAACAAATATAAATATTTGACAGATATCAGTTAGAGGAAAATAATAAGGTATTTGTATGTTTGATAGTATGAGTTTATAAAGAACACCAAAACGGCAAACGTGCATGGAGCATAGACAGGAAACTTATTTTAAACTTATACAAAACCCAAACCTCATCAATTGATGTAACGAAGCAAAGAAATACCAAAAGGCCTGATAGCCTGATTAAAGACTTCGAATCTGATGCGACTGGCCGCTGGGCACTCTAAGACGATGTGCATGACTGGTTCAGTTTCCTCGAGACACAGCCTTCCGCCAGACTGATTTTGTGTAAATGCGCTTTCAGCCTGCAGTGACCTATCATCATTCCTACCAGTGTTCCAAACCTAGCGCTATCCAAATCTAGCGCTAGATTCGTCATCTTTTGGTTCCGAGGAACACCTTCGAATGTTTCAGGCTAGGATGGCTCAGCCAGAAAAACTCTAGTCTTGAGTTCGTTCTGCTTTTTATCGCCAGCTCAGCCACGTCATGTGGTACTCCCAGAAATGGTTCTGGACCTACCAGAAGCAGTGCAGCTCTAGCAAAGGCCAGCCGATCTGCCTCTTCGTTACCCAAATAGTTTGAGTGGCTCGGTATCCAAACAAGAATGATTATGTTATACATACCGAACCTGTTTAAAGCCGTGCGGGAACTCTAGACTGTTCTCAATGTACAACAGCTGGATTCCAGAGCTTTTAGTACTGACTCGTCACAATCAATTTCTCCTTAACATCTTTGAAGGAAGAATAAATGGAAGAAGATCCAAAGGACGACCTCCAAGGACATCAAATAAATTTTGAATCCTTCTGTCATATGAAAAGATGCGCGAATGACAGAAATCAATGGCTGCAGCGACAAGGCCTAGCCTTCAGAAGATGATTATGATGATATGGCGTTTGTTTAAAATTGAAGACTCAATTGTGCTTTGACCCTAGATCCAATGAATTTAGTAATAAAGATTGTTTGATATTTTTCAAGTCTGAAGTGGCTTATTTGTTTTTCCTAGATTTTGGAACACAGGAAAATGGACGTTGTTTCCGCCAAATGAGACCTTGTATGTGAATCCGCTAGATGGAGAAGTATTTGCAAACGTTATGAACATTTCCAGTTCCTTTGATGTAAGACGAAATCGAGGTTAATTTTAAAATGGTTCTAATATTCAATTACGTTTCAGATCTATATTCATGGTCCTTATGAGGTTGCTGACATAGCAACGAAGAAAACTCACTCAGAGGACGGATATTTTCTTCAGCTGTACCTGAATGGGATAACCCTATTCAGTAGTAACAAAGTGAGAGCTCTGAAAGTGAGACAGAGAAAGTGTAGATACTATGATGAAAGTGACTTAAGTCACTCCCCTGCTTATTCCTATGTTCTCTGTAGGATGGAATGTAGAATAAGACTGAGCAAACAGTTTTGTGGATGCGTGCCGCACTTCTACAGAAGACTTGGTGGGTATAGTTTGGAAAATGACTTAAAAATATAACTCTACTCATGATAAAATAGGTGAAAAGTACTGACGTGAAGTTAGCAGACCTAAAAGACGGAAAATCTCCAGGGCCATTAACAGCAGAAGTGAATTCCTAAAACTGCTCATAGAAGATCTGAAATGGCACCAGACGCTATATAAGACGTGTGAACAGATAGGTTCGGAAATGCGTTGGGAATACGAGAGGCACTTTTCGGCTTGCAGGTTTTGTTCTATCGGGCCCGAGATGTAGATCGCGATGTTTGATAGCATAACAAAATGATGGAGGTGCTAAAATGTGCTGGGCTGGAGGAGCAGGACTTGAGAATTATTGCCAATCTTTATTGAAGGCCTCTTCGGTCAGAATTGAGAACGAGGAATCCGAGGCAGTCTCAGTAAGAAGAGGAGTTCGACAAGGATGCGTGTTGGCACCGCTTTGATTCAACAAATACTCCGAATACACCGTCGGTGAGGCTCTCGAAGGCAACAACGACGGTTTGATTGTTAATGGCAAATGTACTAATAACATAAGATATGCAGATGACGCCGTTCTTATATTGAGTAATATGGCTAGGCTTCAGAATCTGATAGTACAAGTTGGCTAAAGATATGGACTGGCGAAATATTGAACGTATCCAAAAATGCACATCTGACTGGTCGATTAACTGTTCATAATGAAACCATCCAAAGAGTACTTAGTTTCGCTTACTTGGGAACAAACAAAAAGAATGGAATCACTCGATAGAGATAAAATGCAGAATTGGGAAGGCCCGTGCTGCATTCCTTAAGATGGGAATACTGTTTAGAGGCTGTCGATAAGGTCCGTATAGCCATCCTGTTAGCCAACATCCGGAACGGATATGCACCAGAAGAAGAAGGGTACAAGAGTTGACCTTCCAGTGCACACGGAAACAATGTAGTTTACATTTAAGCTAAATGACAGATGACACTGAAAAATGAAGGTGTTGACAGATGAGACAAAGGACTAATGAACTAGTTGCTTCATCTGTTATCAAAACCGCACGGACTTATTCCTATGTTGCTCATATGAGCAACTCTTAAGAATAAATAGAAATCAACAAAAATGTGATTTTTGGACAAAACTTAACTGAAATTTATTGATATAATTAAGTATATTACTTCTTTTTTTATCAAAACTCATGTTGTTATATTGATATGTGGCGAGTGATCACATATACTACTCTGTCAAGAAAGTACCGGGAATTTTCAATTAAAACAACATTTTTACATTTAATCGTCAAAATTTATTGGGTCGCCTTCAAAATAGGCTCCATTTGCTCCAATACATCTATGCCAACGGCACTTCCAATTATCGAAACATTTTTTATAGGCGCTTTCCGGGATGGACTTTAGCTCTCGCGCCGAATTTCGTTTTATGGCTTCAATCGACTCAAAACGGGTGCCACGAAGGGGCAATTTTAGTTTTGGGAAGAGGAAAAAGTCGCAGGGAGCCAAATCCGGCGAATACGGTGGTTGCTGAAGCACGTTTGTTGTGTTTTTGGCGAGAAAGTCAGTCACAATCGTAGCTCGGTGAGAAGGCGCGTTATCGTCATGCAAAATCCATGAGTTGTTCGCCCACAAATTTGGCCGCTTCTTACGGATACGCTCACGCAAACGTTTCATAACGCCTAGGTAATACTCCTTGTTTACCGTCTGACCCTCTGGAACGAATTCGTAGTGCACCACGCCACGGATATCGAAGAAAACAATGAGCATCACCTTCATTTTCGAGCGGCTTTGGCGTGGTTTTTTCGGTTTCGGCTCATTTTTTGCCACCCATTCCGATGATTGCTGGCTTGTTTGCATATCGTACTCGTAGACCCAGGTCTCATCACCAGTTATAATGCGTTCCATGAATGTAGAATCGGAATTACAGCGATCCAGCATGTCTGAAGCAACCTGTTCGCGATGACGTTTTTGAAGAAAATTCAGGTCTTTCGGTACGAGTCGTGCGGCCACCTTTCTCATGCCCAAAATATCAATCAAAATCGTACGTGCGGACTCGTGGGATATCTTAAGATCATGCGCTATCTCTCTCAAGCTGGTACGACGGTTTTCCAGCACCCTTTCCTTAATTTTATCGACGTTATCTTCGACCACTTCACGACCGTCCTTGAAGGCTCTGTACCACTGATATGCACGAGTTTTCGATAGAGCATTATCACCAGAGGCCTTTTGCAACATTTTCAATGCATCGGCACACGAAAATTCATTTGCAACACAAAACTTTAAACAAATTCTTTGCTCAACGTAATCACCCATAGTAAAAATCGGCACGCACTCTGACATCGACTGACTTAATCAGCTGTTGCAAACACACTAGTTGACAGATCCCGCTCAAGCTTGGCATAGTAATTAAGGACAGTGGTACCAACCTAGGAAAAAAAAATTTTACCTGCCTCATTGCCCCGCCAGATTTAAATCGATAATTCCCGGTACTTTCTTGACAGAATGTACATCGGTTAGATTATTTTCAATTTTTTTCCAGATGGAGAAAAAACGTGTAGTGTACAAGGACTTCATTGTTTGTCGAAATTCAAAGGTTTGGTATCAATGTTGTTGCTTGAGTTGTCCGTCAAATTATTGTTGTTTCTAGAGAAACTGATACTTTTGGAAGGAGAATGCAGTTGTTTGCCCAATTGTGACGAAGTGGTGTACTACGTGGATGATATGGATACCAGGGAATGGTTTCTTGGTTCCAATCTCCAGTGGGGATTAAAGGACTATCCGAAGATGCGCTTGAAGAGAGATGTGATATTTGGATTCACTGAATTATTGGGTGAGGACTTGGGTCAATCGCTATGCTGCCAGTTTTCTATCTATGGAAAAGCGAGTTTTTAAGTCATAACATGAATTGTATTCTTTTTCTGTATCTCCATTTGTAACAAAGCTAAAGGGAAGAGTCAAATTATAGTGAAAAACCCGGTACAACGAAAAATTTCAACTTATTCTTTCTTTCAGTGTGCATCGGTGGAATGGCCGGTCTCTTTTTGGGGTGCAGTGTACTCAGCTTCATTGAGATCGTTTATTTCTTCACCCTAAGGATCTTTTGGTTTTTCATGAAGCCTGAAAAACAAAATGAAAAAAAGTGATGAACTGAATGAAACTTTTGAATCTCTTTCACTTTCAAAGCTTTTCTGTGTAAAAATAATAAAAAACATATAGGGCACTACTTTTCATCAGGAGTTTTACTGGGTTTAAATAAATTACACCGATTTAGAACACACCAAAATTCGATGAAAAACTCATTTTTTTATGTTATAGCTTCAATCAAAGAAATGATGTAGTGATTTCTAATACAGTTTTATGACTACAGCAAAACATTCTGTAAAATCTCTAAATAATTTATTTAATTCAATAAAATCAAATCAAAATGTCTTACAAAACTAAGTTTTCATTTCTGTAGACATATGTAATTCTCGAATATTACTCAACATTCCAAACTATGAATCTATCGAAAATATAAATCACTGATACAATATTGTTTCGCTCAGAAAAGTTTACTAACATATTCTGTGCCAAATTTCCCTACACAAATTGATATAACACATTTTTCCGGACAATTTTAGAAAATCTATATCCAAATGCTCACCAATATTACATTTTCTTGAATAATAACTACCACTACACTTTTAATGAACAAAAAGGTGGTTTTTTACTTGATAGAAGGCTTTAACAATATTTCAAAAATCAAACAGATTAATTCTGTCCAACTCTCTGCAAATTTTAAATTTATAAAAAAATGTATATAAATGTTTTGAGAGAAAATTTCAATTTTATAAAAAGTTTTTGAACACATTTTTTATAAAATAAAAATTTGTACTGGGGTTAGCAGATTCAATCTGTTCGATATTCAAGAATGGAAACTGAATGGAAATGAAAAAGGTTAACTCAAAGCATACTGTCAACTTCATGTTCAAAAACATATAATAATGTTCTGAAACTTATAAAACATTATTTAAATAATTTACTATTAGCCTTCTACATATTTAATTTCAAAAAATTATATTTAATAATTATAACTTCAGGAATTAAATTAAATTAATGTCTTATAAGAGTACCACTTATATCAAACGACATAAAATAAACATTCATTATAAAACATCCAAATGATGTAACAAAATCCAATAAATCAAAATTGTTAACCAAAATCCTATAAATAAATATTTTGAGTAGACAAAATTTTGTTTCTGCTGATCAATCTTATGAAAACAAATATCTTTCAAAAATGTTTAACATAATCTTAAGAATTTCATCATAAAACTATCTCACTTAGAATATTCAATATTATTGAACCTCTAACTGAGTTACTTTCTATGAAATCTCAAGATATGTAAAAACATTACTGAAAAACAAGTTATAAGAGAGAATTTGCTTCGTCAGTACTCAAATAATTCATATTCAATAAAATATAACATCAATCAACAACAAATATTTACTCACCTTTCAACAATTTAGAAAACTTCTGGTAAATAAATACTGAAAAATTTAAATGGAGTGTTATGTTAACTACAAATAAATAATTCTGTGGTTTACCCTTGATCTAAAAGATTGAAAGACAATTTAACGGCCTCTGTTATAGCACAAGAACTATCTGTATAAAGAATGTTAAGGAAACCAAATAATTATATATTATGAATAACATAACATAAATAGAGGTTAATACTTGATTGAAGGTATATAAAATTATTTAAATATTTTTATTTATTGGATTTTGTTATATCGTTTGGATGTCTTATAAGGAATGTTTATTTTATATGTCGTTTGATATAAGTGGTACTTATATGACATTAATTTAATTTAATTAAGGCTAATATTAAAATATTTAAATAATTTTATATACCTTCTATCAAGTATTAACCTCTATATATGTTATTTTATTCATAATACATAATTATTTAGTTTCCTCAACATTTTTTATACAGATAGTCCTTGTGCTATAACAGAGACCGTTAAATTGTCTTTCAATCTTTTAGATCAAGGTAAACCACAGAATTATATATTTGTAGTTAACATTACACTCCATTTAAATTTTTCAGTATTCATTTACCAGAAGTCCATTTTATAATATAGTACAATTAAATGTTCAATGTTAATTCGAGTTTTCGATTAAATTTAGTTCTGCAAAAAATATTTGATGTTACCCCTACATCTATGTATTGGATGGAATAAGATGCAGCAGAATACCCAAGTCATGTTAATGAGGATTTCAATCGATTCAATATAGACGCATTATTTGGAGATTCACAGGTCCGTGTTTACTATAAATTGAAAATTCCTGATATTCAATGGTTCATAAAATGATGATGCGAAGTGTGCCATTGATCCTAATAGGCTTGTTTGAAAGAGTATTTATTGTAGATTCTGAAGAGAATTTCGCTTTTTGAAAATTGGATGTACAGGTTGTTTTACAAGATGTGGGATAAAGAATGTAATTTTCTCAGTCCGGGCCTGTGATATCAATAAGTCATTATGGGCAAATAATTGGCATTGGCCTATACTCATTCCCTCAAGTTTTCATGAAGATCAATTGAGGCGTTCAAGAAGTATGCCGATTAAAAGTTTTGGATAAAATACATAAAACATTCTGTAACTTTTAAACGAATATTTCGAGCATTGATTCAGACTTACCAAAATGTCCTGGGTCTGCCCTGAAAGCCTGTAAAATCATTCGTGAAACACCCTGTATATGATTTAATATGAAATTCTATCAAGGAAAGTCCAACAGAATTCGAAATTCTCAGAAACAATATAAATGAACTTAACCACATAAATATTACAGGTGAACGTTTTGGATTATTTTACTTTTAATGAATGTTGTTCTACAGATGCACATTTAATCCAAGACCAATATGCAACGAGTTAAAAGTCATTTTTTGCGAAGCATTTGGCACATAAGGCGTTCCCCGGTTGTTTTTTGAAGACATCTCAACCGAAGTGTGAAACAACACTATTTGTGGGTGGTCTTAAAGAGTGACACATGTGATGCAACAACAATCATCTAATGGACTCCCTGTTTGCTTAACGAACTGACAATGACAGTTATACGTTGCATATCGTCCTGAAAGAGAAAACTAATTTTCAATTTTCAATATGTAACATACTTTGTCGAATATATCGGGTTAATTTGGATGGTGGCCTCTTTTTGGACGTATCCTCTTTCGAAACAGGCCAACCGTTCCTGTTAAATCAATATTGCGTTTAAAACTGCGTAATAACGTCCAAATTGAATCATTATTGAAAGTGTTTCATCGTGCATTAGGTTTTCTAGTAAGTCACTTATACCTGTGTTTCTTTCGATTTGCTATCTCAGTTCAAATACAGATTTTAAAACAGTAGGAAAGCACAGAATATTCGAAAATTTACTGTGTCTTAAAAAAACTATTTTCATGAATGACAAACTGAAACATAATCTCTACTGATATACATTCTGTCAAGAAAGTACCGGGAATTATCGATTTAAATCTGGCGGGGCAATGAGGCAGGTAAAATTTTTTTTTCTAGGTTGGTACCACTGTCCTTAATTACTATGCCAAGCTTGAGCGGGATCTGTCAACTAGTGTGTTTGCAACAGCTGATTAAGTCAGTCGATGTCAGAGTGCGTGCCGATTTTTACTATGGGTGATTACGTTGAGCAAAGAATTTGTTTAAAGTTTGGTGTTGCAAATGAATTTTCGTGTGCCGATGCATTGAAAATGTTGCAAAAGGCCTTTGGTGATAATGCTCTATCGAAAACTCGTGCATATCAGTGGTACAGAGCCTTCAAGGACGGTCGTGAAGTGGTCGCCCATCGACGGCTTCGATCGAAGATAACGTCGATAAAATTAAGGAAAGGGTGCTGGAAAACCGTCGTACCAGCTTGAGAGAGATAGCACATGATCTTAAGATATCCCACGAGTCCGCACGTACGATTTTGATTGATATTTTGGGCATGAGAAAGGTGGCCGCACGACTCGTACCGAAAGACCTGAATTTTCTTCAAAAACGTCATCGCGAACAGGTTGCTTCAGACATGCTGGATCGCTGTAATTCCGATTCTACATTCATGGAACACATTATAACTGGTGATGAGACCTGGGTCTACGAGTACGATATGCAAACAAGCCAGCAATCATCGGAATGGGTGGCAAAAAATGAGCCGAAACCGAAAAAACCACGCCAAAGCCGCTCGAAAATGAAGGTGATGCTCATTGTTTTCTTCGATATCCATGGCGTGGTGCACTACGAATTCGTTCCAGAGGGTCAGACGGTAAACAAGGAGTATTACCTAGGCGTTATGAAACGTTTGCGTGAGCGTATCCGTAAGAAGCGGCCAAATTTGTGGGCGAAAAACTCATGGATTTTGCATGACGATAATGCGCCTTCTCACCGAGCTACGATTGTGACTGACTTTCTCGCCAAAAACTCAACAAACGTGCTTCAGCAACCACCGTATTCGCCGGATTTGGGTCCCTGCGACTTTTTCCTCTTCCCAAAAATTAAAATTGCCCCTTCGTGGCACCCGTTTTGAGTCGATTGAAGCCATAAAACAAAATTCGGTGCGAGAGCTAAAGTCCATCCCGGAAAGCGCCTATAAAAAATGTTTCGATAATTGGAAGTGCCGTTGGCATAGATGTATTGGAGCAAATGGAGCCTATTTTGAAGGCGACCCAATAAATTTTGACGATTAAATGTAAAAATGTTGGTTTAATTGAAAATTCCCGGTACTTTCTTGACAGAGTAGTATAGTCCGTATAAAATATCCGGAATTAATTTTTTTTCATAATTTTAATATACTCTTATTTCTAACATTCTAAGACAAAAGTAATGTTCAATATAAGAAAAACAAATATTAACTCTATTAACGCTATTTCATTGGTTTACACAACAATTGTGTCGTCATACCATGACTTCATCAGGTGAGTATTAAAACTGAGGTAAAAAATGCAAAACCTGACCTTAAATACACAGCTCTGGTACAAAAAATAGAGGGGTAGAAAGAAGTGGTTTACAATCAATGAAAAATGTTGAGTAGGGAAGATCTGTTTAAATCTATTTGATCATTCATTAAAATTTGTCTTTCATTTTATCTATTGATCTCTAAAGTTTCAAACAGATTTAGTTTATGACTTTTGTCTTCGATATGTAATATTTCATACTGATTTTTTGTTTTTAGGAATGACGTCTTTATTATTTTTTATTAAGCTGCCCAAAGAATTAATGGTTCTAAAACAGATTTTCTTTTTTCTTTAAATATCTAGCAATGTTTTCAGATTTTTGGCCTATGTAAGTTAATGAAATAAATTTCGTTTCGTTTGAATTTGGAAATTTTGGATATACAAGCGATATTGCTTTCTTGTAATTTATTTTTTCAAGTAAATCATCTATAATTAACGGATTAAAATAATTATTGAAAGTTATTTGTCATAGCTATGTTAACCAATCTAAATTTTGACAAAGAATATAAAACCATTAAACAAATGGCTTTCAATAATGATTTTAACCCATTTATTATAGAGAATTTACTGTAAACCACTCGTTGTTTAAAGAAGACCTTATTATACCTTAAGAAGACCTTATAATACATTACAGCTTTCTGTGATTTTTGTGACGAACATAGAATATCTTAGATTTTAAAGTTCAAAGCGATGATTCCAGGGGGACTTTAAGGTAAGTTATATTTCTTGATTGTTTCGGTCTCTACTTGACGGAAATTCATCGTAAATGATTTGAAGTAAAACGGAAATAAAGTGTTTTACTTCAAATCATTTAAGTTATATTTGTTGTTGGTTGATTTTATTTTTTAAATATTGAGTAGGACCGATGAAGACCTTATCGGAATTCTAATTGTTTTTTGAAGATATAATACATGTTTTGAGAGATTTTTTAAGTAACTCATTTGATATTTCAATTGACAATTTATATTTATCGGTTTATTTATTCCATTTGATATTGTTTATTGAGTTTTGATTTTATACGTCTATTCAATATAAACCGTTCTGATAAGACATTCATTTTATTCTAAAAGTTTTTCGAATACATATTTTTTTGAAATTAAAAGACTTACAGATTAAATCTGTTTTAATATTGACATAATTTACCTAATAAAATGAATTACAGGAAAGCAATATCACTTGTATATCCAAAATTTCAAAATCCAAACGAAACAAAATTTATTTAATTAACTTACATAGGCCGAAAATCTGAAAAGATTGCTAGATATTTAAGGAAAAAAGAAAATTATCGAATCTGTTTTAGAACCATTAATTCTTTAGGCAGCTTAATAAAAAATAATAAAGACGTCATCCCTGAAAACAAAAAAACAGTAGTTTACAAGTTAACATGTAGTGATTGCCCATGTGTAAATGTGGGACATTCCAGACAAGGATACGAGAACATGAAAAATAATATATTAATAATGAACCAAATTTAACTTATTCCAACCATTTGCTACAGACTGGTCATAATTTTAATAGGAACTATGAAATATGACATATCGAAAAGAAAAGTCATAAACAAAATCTGTTAGAAACTTTAGAGATCAATAGACATAATAAAAAACAAATTTTATTGAATGATCAAATATATTTAAGCAGATTTCCCCTACTCAATATTTTTCGTTGATTCTAAATCACCTCTTTCCACCCCTCTATTTTTTGTACCAGAGCTGTGTATTTAAGGTCATGTTTTGCATTGAAGACCTCAGGTTAAATACTCCTGATGAAGTCATGATATGACGAAACAATTATTGTGTAAATCAATAAAATAGCGGAAGTTAATATTTGTTTTTCTTTCATTGAAGATGAATTTATGTCAAGTAAAGACAGAGACAATCAAAAGTAATGTATTAAATAGGTTGTGCAGATAATGGGCTATGGCCAAAGTTGCATGGCAACACTATTTCTCAAATATGGTTGATTGTCAACAGGTATGCAATTCATGAAATAATGTCGCAACTATAAAAAAGAAAACAGAATATTTGTTTAGAAAAGGTTTTCGAAACGTTAAGAAATTACAACAGTTGACTGAGTATGCTGATAATTTATGTTGGATTGAATGAAAAAAGTTTTCGAGAATTGTTATATCTGTATGAGAAGGTTAATAGAAACTAGAAAAATTATGTTTGTTAATGAATCTACTCATTGTTCAATCGAAATAATTTAATGAGTTTTCCATCGTAACCTCAATATTTTTAGTTAAATATTTTAATATTTACAGATATATTCTGTTAGCCTTCTACATATATAATTTCAAGAAATCATATTTAATATTATAACTTCAGGAATTAAACTGATGTCATATAAGCACTACTTATATCAAACGACTCATAAAATAAACATTCATTATAAGACATCCAAATGAGAAAACAAAATTCAATAAATATAAATTGTTAACAAAATTCCTATAAATTAAATATTTTGAGTAGACAAAATTTTGTTTCTGGTCATCCCTCTCATGAACACAAATATCTTTCAAAAATGTTCAACATAATCTTAAGAATTTCATCATAAAACTAACTTACTTAGAATATTCTATATTATTGGATATCTAACTAAGTTACTTTCTATAAAATCTCAAGATGTGTAAAAACATTACTGAAAAACAAGTTTTAAGAGAGACTGCTTCGTTCTCAATCGTATTCAATAAAATATAACATCAATCAACAAAAAATATTTACTCAGCTTTAACAATTCAGAAAGCGTCTTGGTAAATGAATGCTGAACATTTAAATGGAGTCTAATGTTAAGTCGAAATAAATAGTTCTGTGGTTTACCATTGATCTTAAAGATTGAAAGGCAATTTAACGGCCTCTGTTATAGCAGAAGGACCATCTGTATAAAGAATGTTAAGGAAACCAAATAATTATATATTATGAATAAAATAAAATAAATGGAGGTTTATACTTAATAGAAGGTATATAAAATTATTTAAATATTTTAATTTTTACAGATGTTCTGTTAGCATTCTACATATTTAATTTCAAAAAATTATATTTAATTTATAATTTCAGGAATTAAATTAATGTCATATAAGTACTGCACATATCAAACGACATATAAAATGAACATTCATTATAAGACATCCGAATGAGATTACACCAATAAATATTTTTATTTGAAAACCTATCTTTAAATACTAAATTTTCAATGAGCATATTTCCGAAGCTCTTTCACTAACTTCATTTTCTAATTTGAGGTTGAACTTATCAAGCAAATTTCAAATCTCCAAAACTCTCCCTATCTGACAAGAATGAAAAAAGGCTGGCGCTAGAGAAGATCCACATCTATACAAATATAGAAATGGGTTGCCAATGAAGAAGGAAAATTATATTGAATTTGATAATTAATAATTGCAAAATTTGATCTCATTATATTGATTCCAGCTGAAATTTGAAGACAATTCGAACATTTCAATGAAACACTAGCACGCAACAAAACCTCAATTCCTCAAGAAACAATCAGAATTAAATTGTCACTTGTATATTTTTCTTCGGTTTCAGACACGAGATGTTTTGCATTAACAGTAACGTTACATATTCTTTGAATTAGACAGATTTATTTACCGAGAGCAGAGCAGTCAATTAATGTTTCAAGAAATTCAAAACATCAAAACAAACATTCAATCATTGGAGTTGTGTATAATACATTAGGTTGTTTCGGATATAGGTATTGAAATCAGATCATATCCGTTCTCTCATTTCGTCCTCGATTTCATGAAAAAAATTGTTTTTTGGTCATAATCAGATTTCAAAATGAGAATATCAGCGACAAATTGAAAAATATCCAAACAATACCATGCAACGACCATGTATTAACACCATGCAAAGGGTTTTGCAAAAACAGGTTCCATTTTGAATTACTTTCCTCTTTACAATCAAATAAACATCCATGGGTTTCTCTTAAAATCAACCTACTCATTTTTTTACAAGATGACAAGAAAACCTCGGAAAAACTTTTTTCATTCATCTTTCCCGAAGAACTGAAGATTGCGAGGGTGATACCGGTCCACAAAAAAGGAAATCAAGAGTTATACGTGAAGTATAGGCCAATATTTATCCTGCCAGTTGTCTCAAAAATCTATGAGAATCTCCTCAAAACTAGAATGGTCATATTCTAGAAAAAAATTCGTTGCTTGGCAGTTTCCAGCATGGTTTTAGAGGGGGGGAAATCTACTGTCCACATTGTTGAATACATCATGAAGGCACTGGATGATGCAGATGATGTGATGCTAACCTGCATGGATCTAAGTCGAACTTTTGATTGTGTCAACCATGAAAAGCTTCTGCATAAGTTGGAGTACATTGGCATAAGAGGGCCAGTTTTGAATTTGTCGGAGTCGTTCCTTAAGGATAGGAACCAAATTGTTGATTTGGAAGGTAAAAGGTCCTCCAAGATGAAAATTACCGCAGGAGTTCCCCAGGGATCTGTGCTCGGGCCTATTCTTTTCCTCTTCTATATATCGATGACCTGATATATAACATTGGTGCAGATGATGAGACCCTCTTCGCTGACGACACAACATTTTTGAACAGAGCCAAGGGCAGAAATCTACCCCTGAATAAATCTCAAGAAACAGTCAAAGATGCAATAGAATGGTTTAGTTCAAATGACATGAAAGTGAACGAAGAGAAAACTCAGGAGTTGATTGTGAGCACAAAACGTCAAGAACCAAAAAGTATTTCTCTGCTTGGGGTTTCAATCAGCGGAAATTCAACATGGTTGAAGCACATAAATGAATTGTGCCAAAGACAGCAGAGGTTTTTCACTTGATAGAAGGATTATTACAAAATTTAAATATCAAAACAGATTTATTTCTGTTTTTAATTTTATAAAACTTCATTCAAAAACTTTCAGAATTGAATTAAAGTCTTATAAGCTTAAATTTAATAGACATATAAAATCAAAACTCATTATATAATATGAAATGGAAAAAAAACCCAAAAAATATAAATTGCCAATTAAAATTATCAAATAAATATTTGGAGACAAAATTTTGTTTCTGATCTCATATTTATGAAAAAAAATCTTTTTCAAAAATACAAAACATAATTTTAAGAACTTCTATTTAAATAAGCTACTTAAAAATATCTCTCAAACATGTAACACATCCTCAAAAACCATTTGAAATCAAATAAGGTCTTCGTTAGTCCAACTTCACATTTAAAAAATAAAATCAATTAACAAAAATAACTTACCAGAAAGCCTCGTGATATCCTTGTTGAATAAACATTAAAATTAGAGAACTTTAAAAATTCAACGTGTTCTATGTCCATCACAAAAATCGCACAAAACTTGTAAGGTATTTTATGGCCTTAGTTAAAACCAAATGACATTTATTTAACGAAATTAAAACCAAAATATAACTCTAATTTATATGTACAATAAAATAATAAGAAGAGGTTCTTTACTTGATAGAAGGATTATTACAAAATTTAAATATTATAACAGATTTATTCTGTTAGCCTCCTATAAATTTTAATTTAAAAAAATTGATGCCTTATAAACACTGCTTGAATGAAATAGACATATAAAATCAAAACTCATTATATAATATAAAATGGAATAAATCTGTTTTCATATTTAAATTTTTTAATAATCTTTCTATCAAGTAAAAAACCTCTTCTTATTATTTTTTTGTATTAAAGTATTCATTAGTTTTTTATTTATAAAATACGCTAGAAGATTTTCTGTTAAAATGTCTCAATATCGTTAATGTAAAGGGCTTTCCATTAGAAATTATACAATTGAAAATGATTATAATGGCTATGATTGTTTCGGTCTTTACTTGACGGAAATTCATCTTGAAAATATGAATAAAAACAATATTCTAATTTCCACTAATATATATATTAGCGGAAATTAGAATATTGTTTTTATTCATATTTTCAAGATTATAATGGCAACAATCTATATAATTTTGACATTTACCCTCTCATTTGTGTTCAATAGGTTATGTCTTTTAATCGTGAAAAGGAACACCCTTCAACAACGTTTGGAAATGGTTAAATTATTTCATCAGAGTGAATATGGGTTGCCAGAATGCAGTACGTACGGAGAAGTCCTTTGGTAAAAAAAATAAAATAGAAAAAGGATTTTTACTTGATAAAAGAAATATAACAAAATTCGAATATCAAAACAGATTTAATCTGTCAATCTTCTACATTTTTAATTTAAAAACAATTTTTATTCAGAAAACTTTTGGAATTAAATTAATATCCACATAAGCACCGCTCATATTCAATAGGCGTATATAATCAAAACTCAGTATACAATGTCAAATGGAATAAATAAACCAACAAATATAAATAGTCATTTAAAATTACTAAATAAATATTTGAAGGGGACAAAATTTTGTTTCTGATCTTACCATTATGAACACCAATTCCTTTACAACAACATAAAACACAACTTAAGGACTTCTCAAAAAAAGTATTTGAATATTTAAATATTTAATATATTTATATATTTAAATAAGTTAATTCAAAAACCTCTCAAAGCATGCATTATATCTTCAAAAAACAATTAGAATTCCGATAATCTCTTCATCGGCCCTAAATAATATTAACCTATTTGAATATTTAAATATCTTAAATATTTCAAATAAATTATATTTTTTGAGAAGTCCTTAAGTTGTATTTTATATTTTTGAAAAGGAATTGGTGTTCATAATGGTAAGATCAGAAACAATTTCGTCTCCTTCAAATATTTATTTATTAATTTTAAATGACTATTTATATTTGTTGGTTTATTTATTCCATTTGACATTGTATATTGAGTTTTGATTATATACGTCTATTTAATATGGGCGGTGCTTATGTAGACATTAATTTAATTCTAAAAGTTTTTTCAATAAAAATTTTTTTTGAAATTAAAATTGTAGAAGACTGACAGATTAAATCTGTTTTGATATTCGAATTTAGTCCTTTGGTCATTTTAATGAGGTTACTTTCCCTACATAATGGTATAACGTAACCCTTCAAATAAAAAAAATGTGTCTCATTGAGTAACTGTTTTTTTTTCAAATTTTTTACTTGGATCATCTCCATTGGAAAATGTTTTATAAATCTCGACTCGAAAACTTTCAGTGCAACAACATATTTATACGTGAAGATTGAATCAAGTTGTACTAATCGAAAAACATCTCTCAATTTATCTGATGCGCAAATTACAACTTGAACCTCAATTAAGTTTCCGCAGAATTTCCCGAAGGGGTGGAGTCTGGGAATTTTCCGACAAATCCATTGGTCTGAAATTTGGCAACGAGACAGAGGCGGTACTAGAGGGGCACCCCATTGGCCCAGACGTATATTTGCGGTGTATCCTGTCTCGGTAGCTGAAATCTCTGAAAGTGGCTATAGTTAGTATCTATCTGAAGTGTAATCTTTCAGGGAACCTTTCACGGGAGTGTAGTGCTGTTAATTGGGTTACGGAAGTGAAATTAATATCCCTAGGTATGGAGGAAATCAGGAATAAATTCAGTAAGAAATACCTACTTATAGATATAATTTTAAATATCAAAACAGATTTATTCTGTTAGTCTCCTATAAATTTTAATTTCAAAAGTGTTATTCAAAAACTTTTAGAATTAAATTAATGTCCTATAAGCACTGCTTAAATTTAGTGGACATTTAAAATCAAAACTCATTATATAATATCAAATGGAATAAAAAAACCCAACAAATATAAATTGTTAAGTGAAATTAATAAATAATTATTTGAAGGAGACAAAATTTTGTTTCGGATCTTATATTCATGAAAACCAAATTTTAAGAATTTCTTCAAAACTAACTTATTTCAAATATTTAATATATTTAAATAAGTTAGTTCAAAAACCGCTCAAAACATGTAGCACATCACAAAACAATATAAAATCAAATAAGGTCTTCGTCAGTCCAACTTTACAATTGTAAAATAAAATCAATTAACAATAAATAACTTACCAGGGAAACCCCGTAGTATCCTTGTTAAACAAACACTAAAATTACATATTTAATTTAAAAAAATTATATTTAATATTATAACTTCATGAATTAAATTTATGTCATAAGTACTACTTATATTTTTTGAAATTAAATATGTAGAAGGCTAACAGAATATATCTGTGAATATTAAAATATTTAAATGATTTTATATACCTTCTATCAAGTATAAACCTCCATTTATTTTATTTTTTTATTTATCATACAAAGCTTGTAAGGTATTTTATGATCTGGCTTGAGATGAATAAAGTTTTCTGCCTTCGTTACGTTACAAACAATCGGGAATAATGCTCTTTTCGAAAAAAGTTTCACAAGAGTATGTCATATATGCGTTTCTGCATGAACCCATTTTAACATTAATCTATATGTTTTGCTGTGCAGGGCGAATATAGGTACGTTGCAGATTTGTTTATGTTGCATATTACCGAGAACTTTCGAGAAATCAACATGGCCAAATCGGGCTACTTTCTGTTCGAAATGGTTATACGGATGTATGTTGAAATGTCCCGATATCTAGAAATATGTATAACAATAGCTTATACTCCTAATTAAAGATATAGGGTACAGATCAGCCGAATAGGTATAGTCAATAATGTTAGTTTTGCTCAAAATCTGAATCTTGGCGTGACAGTGTCTGACTTGAACATGAGGTGAGATATCTGAATTCGAAAGGTATAAAATCGAATATATTCGAGCTAATTATCTGTATCACTGCGTGACAGAATCTGACTTGAAGATGTATAATGTTTGCTCCCTTCCTTACGTTACAAAGAATCGGGAATAATGCTGCTTTCGAAAATAGTTTCACAAGAGTATGTCATGCATGCGTTTCTGTATGAGCTGAATGAACCCAATTTAACATAAATCTATATGTTTTGCTGTGCAGAGCAAATATAGGTACGTTGCAGGTTTTTTAATGTTACATATTACAGAGAACTTTCGAGAAATTAACATGACCAAATCGGGCTACTTTTTGTTCAAAATGGTTATGCGGATGTATGTTGAAATGTCCCGATATGTAGAAATATGTATTACAATAGCTTATACTCCTAATTGAAGATATACGGTACAGATCAGCCGAATAGGTATATTCAAAAATATTTGTTATGCTCAAAATCTCAATCACGGCGTGACAGTGTCTGACTTGAGCAGGAGGTAAGATATCTGAATTCGAAACGTAGGATAAAATCGAATATATTGAGCTAATTATCAGTATCACTGCGTGACAGAATCTAAGTTGAAGATGAATAAAGTTTTCTGCCTTCCTTACGTTACAAACAATCGGGAATAATGCTGTTTTCGAAAATAGTTTCACAAGAGTAAGTCAAGTATGCGTTTCTGCATGAACTCAATGATCTGATGATCATCATTAACACTATGACTTACATCAGCGATATTTTCTTTTGTACGTACAGTTCTTTGTTTTGTTGTTTCATCGAGTAGAGAAAATGTTGTCCGAAATTTATCCATAGTTCGACGAATAAGCGGCTCTGGTGGACGATTATGTAAACTATAAATTTCACGAAGGGCTCTATAATTTTGGCGAATACACCACTGATTTTGAAAATAAATTTCAACAATTTGTGAAAGTTGTTGTGGCGAGAATCTTTTCGTGATAATTTGTCTAATGCTTACTGAACAGAAATGTCCCAACAACATGGCTTCTACCTTCTGTCAAATCACAGTTATCCCTATCGAAAGACCGTATCACTGGCCCAATACTTCGAAGAACTTGGGAAGTGATTCCTCAGTTTTTACCCTTTGCCTTTCTTTTGGCTATTTTCCGAAAATCTGGAAGTCGGCAACACTATTTCTGCTTTTAAAATCTGACGATCGTGACATTCAGGACCCAAAATCCGACCTATTAGCCTTCTGTCAACCTTGGGCAAGGTTCTCGAACGGCTTATGTTGAGCCGTCTCTCTGAAGACCTTTTGGATCCGAGTAATTGCTCGCCCCTGCAGTATGGCTTTAGGCCTGGTCTATTTACTGAAGATGCTGTCTTCCGACTAGTCATTTATGCTCGTGAGTCTAGCTACAAATACGTTGCTGCCATTTTTATAGATATCGAGGGTGCGTTCGACTCACTTTGGTGGCCAAGTATCCTCCGTCGTGCTCGAGAGTTGTCCATCCCTCAAGCTTTGTCTCTTGCATAGTTATCTTTCTGACAGAAATGTCGTTTTTATACGGCACTCCTTCTCCCGGTCTAGAGGTCTTAAGAAAGACTGTCCTTAGGGTTCAATACTTGGACCCTCACTCTGGAATCTAGTTTTCGATGAGTTACTGTTTTTACTTTCAAAGGAGGAGGGCCTTGCTATCGCCTATGCCGATGATCTGGCGCTTCTAGTTGGAGCAAACAGTCGTCACGCTCTCGAGGCTGCACATCAACGTCTAGTTGATGTTACGGTCGAATGGCTCTTGCGTAACAAGCTGACCGTGTCGATGAGTAAATCCGCTGCAGTAATGTTGAGGGGAAGTCTGCACGTAGGTCGAGAGCACAAGTATTTGGATGCCCTGGTAGACTCGGGACTTACTTTTCTGCCACACGTGAAGGCGCTGCGTGAGAAATCAAAGGCTGTAGCTTGTAGGTTGATGCGGTTGAGACGGTCCTTGGGAGGCACTCAATATGACTCAATCTCACTTTTATATAAGTGTATATTTCTCCCCATCATCTCCTATTGTGCTGCGGCCTGGTTCCATCGAGTTGAGCATTCCAATGTCAGGCGGGTTATCCTGTCTGCACAGAGGCACTTCTTGCACTTGGTATCCCCAATGTGTCGCACTGTGACTACATACTATATCGAGCAGCTCACTACCATCTAAAGAAGGGTCTTCCTTTCAATTTTGAAGACTCTTCTCTTCCTGCTATTTCTATCGGTTCAGAGGATCGGTCTCTAGTAGTGTTCTAGTAGTGCTCCGGGTCGTACTTTGAGGCGTTATTGTCTCGTTAGCAGTTGGACTGGAAGGAGTCCAGCCGGTCGTCAGGTTTATCCAGAACAACTCCTGGTTCAGACCAGCTTTTCCACTGGCTTACTTTATTTCAGGTCATGGCCCATTTAAGGCAAACCTCTTCAGGCTGGGTCTTGTCGGGGATGATTCCTGTCCATGTGGTCACTTACAAACTAGTGACCACATACTGCGTGTCTGTCCTCTATTTCAGGATCTGCGGATCCGCGTGTTTTCTCTGGGCGATCTGTCTGATCTCATCTTATCCGACTTCTGCCGGGTTAGAGTCAATTTCTTGGCGGTTTCTTCTTTCGCCGCTGATGCGTCCAACACCTAAACTCTTGGCTTGTCGAATGATTTGGGATCTGGAACGGCAATGATGATATCGTGCTAAACCGTCAGTAGAAAGTGTTTTATACACTCAGTGACTGTCGTGTGCACAGCTCTGAGCTGTATCCCTATCGAAAGTTCTATCACTCTAAAAAAAAAACACCCGATATGTGGCAAAAAACAACAATTATTGTATCATTAATTAATATAAAAAGGGTATTGATCCAAATTCTATGCCTAATAGTTCTTCCTCCACTTTAAAAAGCTTTAAATTTTTTGCAGATAAAATGTTATCAGTGAGTCATTCCGCTGCAGCAAGGGTTCCAAAGTGTGCAAGATGTCGAAATCATGGAATGATTTCTAAATTGAGAGGTCACAAAAAGCACTGTATTTACAAGAACTGCGCTTGCGAAAAATGTGGCTTAATCAAGGAGAGGCAACGGATAATGGCCAAACAGGTCAGTAAATTTTTCCCCTGTTTGAATTAGTTATATCTATCAAACTAAAAAAAGAGGGTGTTAAAATGCAAATGATTTGAAAATATTTATTGAGGAAACATATGTTATTTCTATTTATACTTCAATAATAATAATAATAATAATAATAATTTTTATGGTGCTAACGTACATTTGGTCCGTCTTAAAGGATTTCGCCAGATTGTTAATTAAATGAATGGAGTATGCGGTTGGCTCCAGGTGAAACATTATAACACTTTGAATTGAAAAATTCATACAGTTTTTATTATTATTATTATTATTATTATTATCCTGATACTCCTAGATCTTCTGTGAAGATCCCTCAGAAGCTTTTTCAGCTTGTACGAGTTAGGAGTTCAGTTGTGTTCTGTGTAGGCTTTGTTACTGCGATCTTGCGCCACTTTAGGTCACAGCACTGTTAATTTTTGACCCAACAGTGAAATGGTGGCAGATACCCGTCCAACTAGAAAATTTCTTTTCTACCTGAATAGGATTCGAACCCTGGACCTCCCGGTCACGAGTCCGATGCTCTCCCGCTGAGCTATCCATTATGTTTCACAGTACATTTAGAATTCTGACACGTATTTCGTGTCTCCTCCTTTTGTCCTCCTTTTGAGGAGTACAAGAAGTAACTGAACTTTAGATGAATGAAAAAAAGTTTTTTTATTACACCTAGGACATCTGTGTATTTTTATGACGTATGGAAATAGCAGCATCTAATATAGGGGTGTTTTCAAAGATTATTTTGGAGTTTGTTGAATTCTCCTTCTTCTCAATGGCTTTTTTTATTCAAAGAATCTCTAAATAGTCCATCAATTTACCCTTCTCAACATTATATAGTGAAGTGACATCTTCCTCGTTGAAAAAATTATTATTTTCTATAAAATGTACTGCAAAAAGGGTTGATTTCTGGTTTTTCGAAATAGACATTCTATGATCTTTGATTCTATGTTGTAAACATCAGCCTGTCTGTCCTATATATCGGGTGTGTTTTTTAGAATGATAGAATTTTCGATAGGGATAACTGTGATTTGACAGAAGGTAAAAACCATGTTTTTTGACATTTCTGTTCATTAAGCATAGACAAATTATCATGGAAAGACTCACACCGCAACAACGTTTACAAATTGTTGAAATTTATTTTCAAAATCAGAGTTCTATTCGCTTAACTTTTACAGTACTGAAATTTATGGTTTACATAATCGTCCATCAGAGCACCTTAATCGTCGAACTATCGATAGATTTCGGACAACATATTCTCTACTCGATGCAACAACAACAGCAAGACAAAGAACTGTACGTACAGAAGAAAATATCGCTGCTGTAAGTCATAGTGTTAATGATGATCCAGATTCGACGACGTTCACAAAAAGTTGGACTTTTGCGTAAAGATCTTGATCTACACCCATACAAGATCCAACTGGTTCAAGAACTAAAGCCACTTGATCATAATAAGCGTCGTTTTTTTTGCTGATTGGGCCCTACAACAGCTTGAAGTTGATCCACTTTGTTATCGAAAAATTGCGTTACTGATGAAGCTCATTTCTGGTTGAACGGCTATGTAAACAAGCAAAATTGTCGTATATGGAGTGAAAACAATCCTCAAGAAGTTCTGCAGGTTCCATTACATCCTAAAAAATGCACTGTATGGCGTTCTTTATACGCTGGGGACATCATCGGTCCATATTTCTTTAAAAACGATGCTGGAGCTAATGTTACAGTGAATGGTGCTCGTTGTAGATCGTTGATCAATGGTTATTTGTTTCAAAATTTGAATGGTATCGACCCAGAAGTGTTTTGGTTCCAAGAAGATGGTGCTACACTTCATGCAACAACAGATTTATTGAAAGAATGATTTGGCGATAACATTATTTCTAGAAATTATCCAGTTAATTGGCCTACAAGATCATGCGACATAACTCCACTGGATTATTTTCTTTGGGGTTATGTCAAGTCATTGGTTCATGCTGATAACCCAGAAATAATAGACGCTTTGGAAGCCAACATAACTCGTGTTATTGATGAAATAAGGCCTGAATTACTTGAAAAGGTGGTCCAAAATGTTCTGGTCCAATGCGGTTCCTCAGAGCTAGTCGTGGTGAACATATGTCGGAAATTTTTTTCAAAATATAAATGTCATAAAATTATCTTTCAACTAAAAGAAAAATTGGCTTCAATCTTAATTTAAATGTGTTTTATTTCAATTTAAAGTTCTATCACTCTAAAAAAAAACACCCGATATATAACCCCTTCTCCATTACCACCAGAGATTTACTCTGTAATGTTATATCTGACAGATGGAGCAGACATGATGGATATTCATTCCATTAAGCTTATATCGAATGGCTTGTGACAACACAATCTCATTGGTAATCAAAGCGTATTTGATATCTGGATCCATCCGAGTGAAAAGTAATCAAGAAATAGTTGTCTTTTTTCTGTTGTTGAAATAACACACATAAATACAGAGGGTGTCCATCGAATTATTCACTACGTCAGAAAGGAATAAGCAATGAGTGGAATTACATAAGATTGGAACTTAAAAGGCTGTTCAATATAAAATACACGGCCTCGTCCTAAAACTGGATCGATTGTGAGACGTTTCTGGGGTTTGTGGATCTCGACGATATGGCTAGTCCGTTGGTGCTTGACGCCAGGATCAATTGAGGTATCAATCTTGAGACTATCTTAGTTCATGGGACTGCGTTCGGTTGGATGTATAAGAAGCCCCTTTGGAGTGTGAGTTGCGCCCCAAATAACTCGGGTGCTGACCATGCAGAAACAGTAGAGGTTCGATAGTGCTTCGCTACTACCAGTCAGAAGGTTGTAGGTTTCAAACTGAAAGCTGGTTACGCGATGATAAAGCGTAACCCTTATCACACTTTCTGCCTCTTGGGGCAGACTGATTCATGAAGGGTCATCATTAGCCTTTCTTTTCAGTATCTATCATTTCGCTGTAGTCTAAAGAACGTAGCATTTGTGTGCTCTGAAAATGTCAACTTTTGTACCGAATAATGAGTTTTTGCTGAGAGCTTTACTCCATTACTTCAATATAAAGAAAAAGGCTGCTGAAAGCCAACGTATTTTGACGGATGTTTATGGTGACCATGCTCTAGCTAAACGCACGTGTCAGAAGTGGTTTGCCTGATTTAAAAGTGGCAATTTTTTATTGATTTCCATAGATTGCCTCGGATTGTTAAGTAAAGAATGAACAAAACCCTATTTGATTACAGGTAGCTCTGAAGCGTCAACAGGCTGCAGAAGACGCCATCGCACTCCACCTTGCATCAGCTCAATCGGGTACCAAATACGAGTATCTACCACCAGGCAGAATCTACGGAATGCAAGTGACATCGCCAGAACCATCGAGTCCAGATCTTTCAGAAGAGAAAACCCCCGAGGAAGTTCCCAAAGAACCTACACCAGAAGATATTGTGGTTTCCTCGGCTTCCCTCGACATGCTTAGTAAACTTTTTCCACATAAGAAGAGAGCTGTTTTAGAATTAGTTCTGAAAAGGTGCAACCATGACCTTCTTCGAGCTATTGAGCATTTTAACAACAACACCACCACCTCCAAAATGTCAGATATAAAGGAGGAAACGAGTTCGGCTTTCAGACCTGTTGGTAACAAGATCTCAAGAGTGATTCCTAGTCATCAAAGTAATCTTCCCCTTATTCCATCCAATAAAGTTTTCATGCATAGCATTTACCCCTTGCTCCCGTGGTTTAATTCTGCTCAAGTTTTACCAAGTCCAGTCTACGTACCTGGATTCTGCGAATGTGATCAATGCAAGCACAACATTTATAGTTCAACAGAAAGTAGGCTGTGAAATGTGGAAAATATGGGCATAGCGAAGTTATTTGCTTCTGTTTTGGTGAATTCAGTTGAATACTGTAGGATCTGGCTAACTATTGATGGACTTGGAAATGGAAACCGGACTGTTTATAGGCCATTTGTTTTTTTTAAGTGGGTATAACAAGTCAAGTAGCTTCGAAAAAGATCCGAAGGTATTCCCCTTACACCATATTCATTTAATTTATAGAGCATCTTTCATGGTTCACGGTATCGAACGCTTTAGATAAGTCCAAAAAGACACATAAAAGAGGTACATTTCTATCAAGTCCATCATTTTTCCGCAAACTAGTAATTTTAGTTAAACTTGTTTGTCTTCACTATTCTGAGAGGAATTTTCGGGAATTTAATTTCTTATGTGTAAAAAAGGCTTAAATTCTTCGAACAAAAAGGGATAGATTTTCACCTTCTTGTCGAATAGGCATATTCTGTGAAACTGCAAGAAAAAAGCCTTCATTGAACATAAATTTTATGTATCAAAGAACGTTAGTATGGAACATAAGTGAAATGAAACAAATTTTTGATTGTCTCTTGACGGAAATTCATCTTCAATATAAGAAAAACAAATGTTAACTTCCGCTATTTTATTGATTTACACGACAATTGTTTCGTCATACCATGACTTCATCAGGTGAGTATTTAAACTGAGGTATACAATGCAAAACATGACCTTAAATACACAGCTCTGGTACAACAAAATAGAGGGGTGGAAAGAGATGGTTTACAATTAATGAAAAATATTAAGTAGGGAGGATCTGTTTAAATCTATTTGATCATTGAATAAAATTTGTCTTTTATTATATTTATTGATCTATAAAGTTTCTAATAGATTTAGTTTCTGACTTTTGTCTTCGATATGTAATATCTCATAGTTCATATTAAAATTATGTCCAGTCTCTAACAAATGGTTGGCATAAGTTGAATTCGGTTTATTATTAATGTAACATTTTTCATGTTCTCGTATCCTTGTTGGGAATGAACGGCCTGTCATATACACATGGGCAATCACTACATGTTAACTTGTAAACTCCTGATTTTTGTTTTTAGGAATGACGTCTTTATTATTTTTTATTAAGCTGCCTAAAGAATTAATGGTTTCAAAGGAGATGTTATATTTTTCTTTTTTCTCAAAATATCTAGCAATCTTTTCAGATTTTTGGCTGTTTTTACAACAAGATTAGTACTCCAAAAACGAACTAATCTTGTTGTAAAAATAGAAATATTTGACGCCTTAAACGTTTGCCTAGATCAAAATTACTTTATGTTCAACGGCACGTATTATCTAGACGAATAAAGTCTAACAATGGGGAACCCATTAAGCCACTTGTTATCAGAAATATTCATCGATCACGTAGAAACCAATATCCAAAAACTCCCATATTTTAAAGATTTCGTTTAATGGTACCGCTATGTAGACGACATAATTTGTTTATTTAATGGTACAAATAGACAACTTTGTTCATTTTTGGAATCTATCAATAAATTATATCCAACAATTGAATTCACACAGGAAGACGAAGTAAATAATAGCATAAATTCCTTAGATTTAAAAATCACCAAAATTAATAATAGACATGACTTTTCCATATAGAGAAAACCTACACATACAGATGGTACGATTCATTATACTTCAAACCATCCATTTTCACAAGAATTATCAGCTTATAATAGTATGCTTTATAGATTGGTTAACATACCCATGACGAAAGAAAATTTTGACAAAGAGTATAAAACCATTAAACAAATAGCTTTCAGTAATGATTTTAATCCGTTAATTGTAGACAATTTACTTGATAAAATAAATTACAAGAAAGCAATATCACTTGTATATCCAAAATTTCAAAATTCAAACGAAACAAAATTTATTTCATTAACTTACATAGGCCAAAAATCTGAAAAGATTGCTAGATATTTAAAGAAAAAAGAAAAATATAACATCTCTTTTAAAACCATTAATTCTTTAGGCAGCTTAATAAAAAATAATAAAGACGTCATTTCTAAAAACAAGAAATCAGGAGTTTACAAGTTAAGTGTAGTGATTGCCCATGTGTATATGTGGGACAGACAGGCCGTTCATTCCAAACAAGGATACGAGAACATGAAAAATGTTACATTAATAATAAACCGAATTCAACTTATGCCAACCATTTGTTAGAGACTGGCCATAATTTTAATATGAACTATGAGATATTACATATCGAAGACAAAAGTCAGAAACTAAATCTATTAGAAACTTTATAGATCAATAAATATAATAAAAGACAAATTTTATTCAATCATCAAATAGATTTAAACAGATCCTCCCTACTTAATATTTTTCATAAATTCTAAACCATCTCTTTCCATCCCTCTATTTTTTTGTACCAGAGCTGTGTATTTAAGGTCATGTTTTGCATTGTATACCTCAGTGTAAATACTCACCTGATGAAGTCATGGTATGACGAAACAATTGTCGTGTAAATCAATAAAATAGCGGAAGGTAACATTTGTTTTTCTTATATTGAAATGAAACAGCTCACTTAAAAATGAAGTCAATTTTTTTTCCGAAACTATAAAGGAAATATAACGAGCTCTGTTCATAATTTCTCCCTTAGTTTTTTCGAATGAAAAATATATTTGGCGGTAGGAGCATTACCGCTTAATCGGTCAGCATATATTAAAAAGGTGTAAAGCATCGACGTGAAGTCAGGAGTTTCTAAGTTCTAGTTCATAACACCCACGATCCTCAATAATAATGTAGTTTTGATCACTCTTCTTTCATTGGATTGTTAAAAAGAACAAGAAATAAATGGAGAATGGTGATTTCGTTCACAAATGAATATTTTCATTTCATAAATAGTGACGAAATGGTTTTGGTGAAAATACTTTAATATAGAGATGAGAAACTTATAAATATTAAATGAAATAGGCCTAAAAAAGAAAAGAATTTACAATAATTTAGGTTCGTCTCTCTATTCTGTATAAAATATATATGTTACTGTTTATAAGCCAAAGAATACTATTTAGCAAAAAAGGTTTTGTTTGTATATAAGTGGAAAAAATGTACATATAAAAAATTATGTTATGAAATTGGTTGAAATTATTTAAAATAATGATTTTATGTATTACATGAAATGAATGAATAACTGAATGAATCATTCTACAAAAGCAAGTCGGTCGAACAGGGTATCATTAAGTTATTAAAATTTAACGTTTGTTAAAATAACTGTATTCTGTGTTTAATTGATGAAAACTCACTTTCAATAAATACTAAAAAAAAATTCAATTGCCACAAACTTTTTACTATCAAATTATATTAGAAGCTGATGAAGCCACAGTGTGGTGAAACAATTTTTACCTATTGCTGAAAAGTTTTGTGGAAACTGAATTTGATTTACTATTTATATCATTGTCTGTTGATAAGTTAGTATAAGCCATTATAATAGGTAAGCAAGTTGAACTTAAATTTAAAATATTGAAGAACGTATTGTAATATAAGTCATCTGGTTGGATTTGTGTCTTTTTCCTCAAAAATACATTAATTGAACGATATATTCTGTTTTTATATTCGAGTACATCCTGCTACTCTGTGTTATTGATTTTGTCTTATTGTCTTACTGTTATAATATCGGGTGTTTTTTTTTAGAGTGATACAAATTGAAATTGAAATAAAACACATTTAAACTAAGATTGAAGCCAAATTTTTTTTTATTTGAAAGATAATTTTATGACGTTTATGTTTTGAAAATAATTTCCGGCATATGTCCACCAAGACTAGCTCTGAGGAACCGCATTCGACCAGACCAATTTTGGACCATTTTTTCGAGTAATTCAGGCCTTATTTCATCAATAACACGGGTTATTTTCGCTTCCAAAGCGTCTATTGTTTCTGGTTTATCAGCATGAACCACTGACTTAACATAACCCCAAAGGAAATAATCAAGTGGAGTTATGTCGCATGATCTTGGAGGCCAATTAATTGGACCATTTCTCGAAATAATGTTATCGCCACATCTTTCTTTCAATAAATCAATTGTTACGGTAGCAGCATGAGGTGTAGCACCATCTTGTTCGAACCAAAACACTTCTGGGTCGATATCATTCAGATTTTGAAACAAATAATCATTGATCATGGATCTGTAACGAGCACCATTCACTGTAACATTAGCTTCAGCATCGTTTTTGAAGAAACATGGACCGATGATGCCTCCAGCGTGAAAAACACACCATACAGTGTATTTTTCAGGATGCAATGGAACCTGCAGAACTTCTTGAGGGTTGTTTTCACTCCAAATACGGCAATTTTGCTTGTTTACATAACCGTTCAACCAGAAATGAGCTTCATGACTAAACACAATTTTACGATAAAGAAGTGAATCAACTTCAAGCTGTTCTAGGGCCCAATCAGCAAACAACGACTCTTATTATATATATAAGTTTGACGAATAGAACACTGATTTTGAAAAAAAATTTCAACAATTTGTAAACGTTGTTGTGGCGTGAGTATTTCCACGATAATTTTTCAATGCTTGCTGAACAGATATGTCAAAATAACATGCTCCTACCTTCTGTCAAATCACAATTATCCCTATCGAAAGTTCTATGACTCTAAAAAAACACCCGATATATTAAGTAATTGATAATGTTTATCGTTGAGAATTCATATACGTACGGAGTATGAAATATGGTAATATCTGTGTAAAAATCAATTTTTCATAGCCAATTAACAAAGCGAATTCTAAATTCCTCACATTTATTATTTTGTCCGTATTTCAGACAAAAAACTTCTGGCGAGTGACCAAACAAGGTTCTCTACGCCATTTAATGAATAATCTAAATATTTCGATAAATATTTTTCAGAAAAAGATGATAATTTTTTATTTAATAATAATAATATTCTTGGGCCAGTCTGTATTTTAACCAAATGAGAGTTTCATATCAAGGCCTACTTTACTATTGAACATCGAGTAGGAAATATTCACAAAATTTGCTTCATTTTCTGACAAACCCCGTACAAATCTGAAGGAATGAGTCCTTCAGGAGTCAGGCTTGCGTGTTTCACGAACGAAGATCGATAGTCCTGTAGGAGAGGAAGATGAAACAGAAGGAGACGGGAGCAGCATCAGTTGATATCGATTGGTTATACAGAACGAATCTCGTGTTATCCTGATATGCATCGACTGAATAAGGATGAAGGCTATTTTTGCCCAAGAATGGAACAATTATAAATTGAAAGATCCTTACTTTTGAAGAAAGTTTGACTGAAGTGAGTTGATAATAATATTTTGTACCTTTCTCTTAAGTTGATGGGGATATTATTATTATATTAAAATTAATTCGAAAAGGATTTTTTATGTTTGTTCAAGTGAAAAAATTTTAGTTTTTAATTAGGGATAATTCACTTTTGAAACAGGAATAAAATGAAGCAATCATCCATTCATTGAAATTTGAACGAAGTTGGTTATTTTTAATTTTGCTATTGAACCACTTCAAATAGTTTCAAATCGGACACTTTATTTTAAAGGGTTTTTAAACCCTCAACTATTTTTAGTGCTGAATGATGAAAACTTATGGATAAATTAAAATTTTTTTCCGAAATACTATAAGAACCAGAGTGAATACTAACAAACCATAGACTTATTACTGGTAAGAAGGTATTTGACAGTTCTAGTGGGATAATATGAAAGAGCACAAATCTTTGCCTTCACTCCTAGAGTACAAACAATAAGAATCTTTTGGTAAGCTCATATCAAGAAAGATAACCAACTTTTCTAGATTCAAAAAAAGTTGGTTATTTCTGAATTAGCATTTAGAATAGATATTGATTTGTTTACTATTTTAATAACATCTGACATTTAAACTGGAAACAATGAAGCTAACTTTTCTCGGTCATTTGATGTTCGAATGATTTTATTAGGAGTACAAATAAGTTTCCGCCGTTTTTAACACAAATTAAATATTTATTATAGAAGAAAGCTTGCTGAGTGAATTCTAATGTTAGAGCAAGTCCTTTTTGTGTTTGAGATGAATCTTCCTCCAATAATTCCTCCAATTCTGCATCCTCGTAAATTTTTGGCCTTCCACTGCGATCTTTGTCTTCTACGTTGAAATCACCGTTTTTAAACTTTTGAAACCACTCTCGACACGTTCTCTCACTCAAAGCATCCTCACCATATGCTTCTACGAGCAATTGATGCGTCTCAGCAGCTGATTTCTTCAAATTAAAGAAGTAAACTAATATTTCCCGCAAATGACGCTTACTTGGCTCAAATTTGGACATTTTCAACTCATAAAAATTATATTTTACCAATATGAAATCAATGATATTAATAGGTTATGTTGTTCTTGAATGTCCAAACTATTTTTTAAGCCGGTTATCATCTGCGAAAGCTAACCGAAACTCCGTGCCGCGCCATCTACAATAAAACGGCGGAAACTTATTTGTACTCCTAATAATAATGTCTGTTAACGTGATGATATTTTACAGACCTTAAAGCTGGAGCAAAGCGTGAGCAAAATGATGCTAGGGAGGAAGCAGAGCCTGAAGGGCGAGCCAGTTCTGGCAGATTATGGACCTGATGAAGCTTTCAATGAGAATGCTGACATTGAATGGGTAAACAAGGTGAGTATTTGAAGACAAGTAAACTCTTTCAATCAAATTAGATTAGTAGTCGTCGTTTGGCTTCAAGTGAGCCTTTCTCCATTCCGACCAAGACTATCTTTTGTGTTGGTACTATAATTCTAGCAGAAAAAATGATCCCATGAGCCAAGTTGATGATTCCCCTGCTAGGTTCTTCTGATATCACGCCTTCTAAGAAAACAGGTCTAATTTGTACAAACGTTATGCATTGACCTATAACTTATAAACAGTAAAATCTTCTTTGCTGATTATATGTAGTTGATATCTACTCTCTCAGTAACTAATGATAAGAAATCCACTGTAGAGCGTAAAACCATCTTCTGAGAACGATATAGAGCTCATTGAATGTACATAAGCTACCTTTTCCTGAGCATAAATCCAGCAAGTGCTTCTTCGTTTCTCCACATATTAATTTACCCCTTTTCAGTGAGAGTGAGTAGGTATAGCGAGCAAAACCAATTCATTGCTCTTTGCGAGTTGTACAAGTAATTTTAACAATTCGAAGCGATCCTCAGTCAACAGGGTTCAGGTAACTCAATCCTCCTCCTCAGTGCTTGACATTCTAAATGTTATTAGCATGTGATTTCCATTTTTTTAGATCCTGTGTCAGATGGACGGCTTCATGCATCGTATTTCCTATTCTACTCTATTTATGGTGTTGTTGTAGTGACTTATAAACTTAAAGTTGTCCAGAAAGACCACTTCCAAGTCTTTATCCTCCCTACACTTTCTAAACTCCAATGTAATAGTCTCCAATAAGCCCTTGGGGAAAAATATTTATGGATATTAACAACCATCCCATTCCCTCTCAACCAGTTCACACCTAAGTTCAAATCACTCAGAAGGTCAATTACATCATTTATATTATTAATGGTATGAAGTCATCAGCAAACAACTACCCAAAGCATGTTGTCAGAATCTCAGGCACGTCATTAATGAAAATCAAAAACAGAAGAGGTCCCAATAAACTACCTCGAGGCAGATCCGAGGCAGGTTATATTGGTGGGATAAAACATTACCAAAGGAAATCATTCTTTAAGAAAGGTTAGAGAAGCACTGAAAGGATTGTATTGCTCTTCATTCAACTTGAAACTTTCCAGCCGATCTAATAGGTGATTTAAGATGGCAATCGTTTTTTAAAGATTTTCAGATCACATTGATTTCAAGTTCACTTATTATTGTCGATATTTCCAGAGATGGGTAAGGAGGCTCATGAGAACTTGCGCTCTGATCAGCTTGGCTTCTGTGAGCTGCAACACTCCCAAGACTTTCCTACTGGTACCTCAACTTCAAATGATAACCATTACAATCGATATTACCGTAACAATCCTGTTCACGGCAGAAATGATCGCCAAGATGCATATGCGAGGGATAATGAAGGTACAATGATTTCTGTAGTTTTAAAAATGATTCAACTAGATCTTTTTGTAGGGGGAGAAACCGTACCTTAAAGACCATTGGTGTCAATTCGATTCCATCATGGTTTTGTTCCTCTGGAGCTCAGTTATATTGCAGATCCTCGAAATTCTCGGTCTAGCCCCAACCTTCAACTCTATTTTCAGGAGTCCAAGGCCGCTCATCATGATAAGGTTCTTGAGGGTTTTCCTCAAGTTCTCTATGCCGAAATCAAGAATCAACCAGATATTCAAGTGAGTTGATTTATTGGGAACTCAGGTGTCAAAAAGTACCAAGAAATCATGAAACACAGGGTGACAAACTTTTTTTCATTTAACTTTATCAAAAGAAATTAAACAAAATAATAACGAATAACACTAACATAAACATTTGGTAATAATATATTTAAGCAGCTTCGAAGTGGCTTCCTTTGGCGGCGATACTTAGCTTCAGACGCTTGTTGAAATTTTCACCACTTTTGTGATGTTTAGCACTTGCCCCGAGCTCCAAAATCTACCACACGCTGTAGTCCATTGGGATGAGATCCGGCGAGTAGGGCGGCCATTCTGCAGATGTGATGAAACCCGGAACCCGGTTCGGAGCGAAGTCCTGTTGGAAGGTCAAATACGTGTCGCCGAAGTACTGTTGGGTCTCACGGGCTATTTTCCTCATGGAGGTCCTCGGATTTCGATTGACTCGCTTCTTGACGATGTTGCGAGAGCTAGGCGTATTGACAGTACGTTTTCTCCCACTTCTTGGACGGCGACCATCATGACCAAGCTCTTCGAAACGACAAATTGCATCGGACGCGGTTAGTCAAGGCACATTCAGCAAACGAACAATTTCCCATTGGAGCTTACCTTGACGAAACAATTCCAGAATTGCACCAAGTTTGTTTGACAAGTAAATTCGTTATTGTACAGTGGATTCACTTGTACACGAACACTTTATGTTGATTGTCACTACACTTGTGTAATTTCTAGCTTGAAGTACCCGTTGACCTTCAATGAAAGTAAAACAGCAATACTTGAGTACCTTTAATCTTGAATCACCCCATCGACACACTCAGAATGCACTTTCCAGCTTGAAGCAAGTCTGAAGTATGTAACGATTCGCTTTCCGCCTGTTCTGAAGGTTAAAATTCCATCGATTATCAAACGTTTGAGGGTAAAAATTTTTTCACTGTTGGTTAGGAACCCCTTGATCTAAATTCTCCTTACGTTTAATGTTGTCTTCACCAAACACCTGTATACACTTGAATTCCATACCACAAGGCCGAAATATGTGCCTAAAGACTCAGAGAAAGAACCTTATATACTTTTTTGTCTTATAGACGATCCAGCCAGCAGATCTACAATGTCACTCTCTTCTTCCTCTTCTTTATGTCTCTGTATGCACTGCTCGGAGTACAATTCTTTGGAGAACTGAAGAATCATTGTGTCTTGAATCATACAAATATAAGGTAGGTTGGATATGTAATTCAATTTTTTGTATGATAATTCTAAAGCAGATGAATATTTTGTGAGTAACAAGTTTTCCAGTAGGAATGATACAATTTGAAATGGTTAAAATGACAAAATTGTATATTATTTTTGACATTTCTCACGTCTTCTATATTTAGTAGGTTATATCTTTTAAACATGGAAAGATACAGTGTCATGAGGACCATATTTTGTGTGTAAACCGCAAACATACATTAAGCTTTCTGCTCAGAACTACAAACCAATAAGCTTAAAATCTCAAGTTTGCAAGCTGTTGGAGCCAATCATTAGCGATAAATTGATAGAGTTCGCCCAACAAAATGATATTAATTCCCAAGGAGTAGCATGGGTTTCTTCCGGCTCGATCCACCATCACGAACCTGTGTCAACGATTGGACTAGGTGCATTGATTATGGCTGTCCGGTGGAATTAATTTATCTGGACTTTGCGCGAGCATTTGATCATGTCCCCCATCGTCGTTTTCTGAGGAAGCTTGAGTTCTTGGGAGTGAGGGGTCCTCTGCTCTCGTGGATTCGATCATTTTTGTCGCTTAGCACTTTCCGGGTCAGGGGCGGTGACTGTTTCTCCTCCTCCAGTATAGAAGTCCTTAGTGGAGTTCCCCAAAGTTCAGTTCTGGGTCCTATCTTGTTTCTGTTATACTTCTGATCCCCTTCGTCTTTTTCATCCAACTGTGCAATGTTCGCAGACGACACGAAGCTCTACATCTGTCCCTTAATTAACACGGGGCACCTCCAAGAAAACCTCAATAAGCTCTCTGAGTGGTGTGAGAGGTAGTTGCTACCTCTTAATATCGGGAAGTGTTGCGTGATCCATATCGGCAAAAATAATTTCAGGGCTCCCTACTTCATTGTCCAGAAGATGCTTGCTGTTGTCTTACAGCATTGTGACCTAAGTGCTACCGTCACGGATGACTTGAGTTGGTCTACTAACATTTCGGCTGCTGTGTCAGAGCGAGACAATTTACCTACTAGCTATCTAAAACTTTTGCAAGATGCTATGTAGCCACAAGTAGGACGGGTGATCGGGAACTTTTGGAGACTGTCCAGCGGTGGAACACTCATCTTCCATTTGGCACAATTCGCCCTGATTACCAGTCGAGGCTACGTTTATTTGAGTAGCCCTCCTTTTTGGATCGTAGAAGAAGGGGAGATCTGATTACCACCTATCGAGCACTCCACTCCCTCTTCGGTACAGATATGTCTTACCTCTTTCCTCTAAACCAGTATGGAGCCTTAAGAGGACACCAAGCTTGCCAAGGAGAAATTCAAGACGACACTGAGGATTCTTCTCAACAGAGTGTTCGAAACGTGGAATCGGCTCCCTGTTGAGGTTGTGTCATCGCCATCAGTGAATTCTTTCAAGAACGCTCTGGATGGATGGTCTAGACAAGTTCAATAATTGATTCCATTCAATTCAATTACTTGCATTACTTAATTGTTTCACTTCTAGAGTACTTTCTCATTTCGTTTTATTTTTGTTTTTGAGTTTATACCTTTACCTCTACTGCTATCACATTTGTAATAATAATAATAATACACTTCTGCATATGGGATGTACAGCAATCCCAAAGTGCAAAAAGTCAGTTTCGCTAACGTTGTAGCCTTCTTGATAGTCATAATTATTTTGAATACCTAAATTAACCTTTCTTATGTTCTAAGTAATCTTAAAGTATCTTTTCTCTAGATAATGGATTAATAAAGACTTTAAAATTTTCAGTCATGTCACTGTTAACAGTCTGTCCATTCCTGACACGTACTGTTCAATTGATCCAACTTCAGGATATCAATGTCCAGAAGGCCTGAAGTGCATGAAATTCGAGGCAATGTCTAGATACATCATCGGTTTCAATGGCTTCGACGAATTTGGTAATTTTAATTTATCATGTTTCAAATATTTCACGGTCAGAAGGCTCAAATTCATACATATTTGGATATTTGGACGCATGATTTCAAATATCCAGAAGGCTTCTGCAACTCTTGAACAGTTACATGTAATTTCTTTGATATCCTTTTATGCATATGTAGGTTTGGAAAGTCGCATTTTAGAGATATAATGCATGTAATATATCTAAGTCCCTAAGATTTTTTTCTATTGGTCCAAAATATAGCTACTACTGAAAATCTTCATTTAAAATTTGGAGTATTTCATCAATCCATATGTCTTTCAGTGACAAGCTTCTTCACAGTCTATCAAGCTGCTTCTCAGGAAGGATGGGTCATCATAATGTACAGAGCGATCGATTCTTTGCCGGCCTGGAGAGCAGTCTTCTATTTCAGCACAATGATATTTTTCTTAGCTTGGTTGGTCAAGAATGTGTTCATAGCCGTTATCACAGAAACATTCAACGAAATAAGAGTTCAATTCCAACAGATGTGGGGTGTTAGAGGACACATACAAAACAGTACAGCTTCACAGGTAAATATTTAGGTTTTGAGTCTTTTGAATGAAAAAATCACTATGGTGCAGTGAATATTGGCTTGAAGTTCTCACGAGAAGTTCTCAATTTGTTGGCGTAAACCTTTGTTTTAACGTAGACCAAAGTGAGAAATCTAATAATGTTGAAGCGTTATATCTTGGTGGCCACTTGCAAGGGGTATTTCGTAATATAATCACCTCTATCGATTTCTGCAGTTTACTTATCATGCAACAGCAGTGATTATCATTCAAAGTTAAGGTACATCCTTGCTCTGGATGCCACTATGTCTAGATGCACATCAGACAGTGAGTTTTCCAAGTTTAGTGGAAACCCATGAATAATTTAAAGGTTGTACCAACACCAATTGCTTTTCAACCAAAAATACGCCTCATCAGAGAAGAGGGGTTTTTCGAAGACAATTAGATGTACCTCACATCTCTAGAGTGCATCAGCATCGAGGTCAACGATGGTTTGAGTTCTTCTCTCAATGTACTATTTTATATAGACGTAGGTCCAATTTTAATGACCAAAATCGCTAGATAGTAATCCTAATTCTTGTCGAGAGCTCTTAATGGAAAAATTTTCGTCTCTCAAGACCACAGTTACTCCATTTGCCCGGAAAAGGAAAATTCCAGCAATGAAATCTCTCTATATGGACGGAGATTTCAGAAAATCGAAAGTTACACATCTAGGAATAACCCTTGATAGTAACCTTCTTTGGAACAAACATGTCGAGCAATAAGGACTTTGGTGGCGTGCAAAAGTCTAGGTGGTAAGACTTGGGGCTGTATGCCTAATATATTGCTATGGTTGTACATGAATGAGAGACCTATCATTATATTTGGGTCAATAGTTTAGCATATAGAACATGCCCTACTAGGGCACCAGAGCTTATCACTGATCTTACACCTTTTCATCTAGTGATTTATTTTATTCATAACAGGAACATGTACAGGTAGGTTAATACCCAAAAGGATGTCCACAAGTAGAAAATAAAAAATTACAGAAGTACAATGTGGTACATAATTTGAAAAAAACAAACAGAACAAAAAATTTTTTGAATTCTGAAAAACAATCACTTAAAAAGAAATATTTTAAATGATTTATACCATCTTATATATATTATTAATATGTGAAACAAAAGTGCTCCAGAAGAAAAGAAAAATTCAGTAAAATAACAGAATATACCCAATCAAGTAGAGCAACCCCTGAAATGGTTACCCAAACATATTTTGACACTATTATGGCTCTGATCAATTACATCAATTAAATCAATAAAATTCTAAGGAGGGGTGATAACCATCCTCGGGAACAACTGGTAAATCACATCTATGAACATTACTTATTAATTGTGAGCTACACAAAATCAAGTCTAATATTCTAACACTGGAATTAGTTATCGAATTGAACTGAAGTAATCCCAAAAATGAAAAAGTATCAACAAGTTCTTCCTGACTGCTGGAAACATTTGTAGCTTCGCAAACACCGTTTATGCTGTTTTTAACCCAATCGATACCCGACAAATTGAAATCACCCAGAATGGGAACAAGATGGTTCTTTAATCTTAGTATAACCTGAGATAATTTTTCTCGAAAAAATGATATAGCATCCGAATCGGATGGTGGAATATACACACAGCACAGCAAAATTTTTATATCGTTCATGATGATTCTCACCCAAACATCCTCTGCATCACTTTCAAACTCCTCAACTCGCGAGGTCTTCAGTTCACTTTTGACCGCCACAAAAACACCACCCCCGTCCCTACGAGTGCTGGAGGTAGTCTCCCTATCTCTACGGAAGATCGAATACTCCTTGAGGTCAACCACTTCACCGTCAAATATTTTCGAGTTCAGCCAAGATTCAGAGATGAATAATAAATCATGATCATTGGAACTAACATTTAGTTTGAAATCACTTAACTTAGTCTTAGCCCGCGAACATTTTGGTAATAAGCGTTCAACGATTTCATGAATCAAAAATCCTCTAAGATGCGTGATAAAAACATAAATCACTTAAATTACTTAAAGTCGACTCAAGTCGGCATCCGAAGAAACATGGATAATCCTCGAAGTATCATCCCTCCGGATAAGAACGTTTCCACTCTGGGTCCACACGTACTTGTATCCTTTTTCTCTAGCCAATGTTCGAGCATTCTTAAAAATGATCTTGTTTGCCAACGTGAGGTGCTCGCTAATGAAAATTTTTTCGGCCACGCCGGCCACAGCCTTACCAAAATGTGTGACTCCCATGGCAAGACGTTTCCTACGGTAGGCAGCAAGGAAATCATCGCGTTTATTTTTCGAGGAGAATCTGACCACAATATTTTTATGCTTATCTTTAAGTGTTGTTGGAACCCTAGTGACATAATCAATAGAGCGGGAATCGACTTTGACTCCCAAGGACGAGCCAATGGTAGACACCATCTCAACCAAGTTCTCCCCTGACTTATATGGAACATTTTGCACCTCGACATTATTCTGCCTACTATGACGTTCCATGTTGCTAATTCTGCTATTGAGAATGGTTACTTCTTTCTTGAGGGCAACGTTTTCCTTCTCCAATCTTGAAACTGCCGCTATGGCTTCACTAAATTGGCTAAGCTTAACATCAAAATCCGTGATTTTATCGGAAAAGAAATTAACCGATCTCTTAAAGCCTTTCATTTCCTCCGTGAGTCGACCAACAAGAGAAGATAAATCAGCTGGAGTTGGTTCCCCGGACTCGAAGGTATCGGGCGCGAAGAGACGGCTCTCGCGCCGTTCTCGCGAGATATCAGGCCGGGAAAGACTCGGACGCGACAAAGGTGGAGGAGATCCAGCCGCCACAGAACGTGAGTCACCACCAGTGACAGGGGAACTCCCTCTGCACGATGTACACTCCCATCCAGCACCAGGTAGTTCATTGATAACAGCCAGCTGGCCCCGTTTTATATCGGAACATGTACCGTTCGCATGATAGTCACCACCACAAAAACCTGCACATGAGACGGCAGGATTTCTTTTCGTGATTGATTGATTACATTTTCTACATAAACGCATTGTTTATCCCGTAAATAACAGCACAGAAGAACTCAAAAATAAGTGATAATGGGCTAATTCACTAGAAAACACTCAGGTTCAGACTGAGTTGTAAAACTTTCCCGAAAAAAAAAACTATATACTGTACTTCCGCAAAACACTGATGGAGCTCTCTTAAACACGTCCGTTCGGATCGAGTTCAATCTTACATATGATAAAAAGATTGTTTTGCGTGAAGATCTTGGTCCACACTCATACAAGATCCAATAAGAGTCGTTTGTTTGCTGATTGGGCCCTAGAACAGTTTGAAGTTGATCCACTTTTTTATCGTAAAATTGTGTTTAGTGATTAAGCTCATTTCTGGTTGAACAGCTATGTGAACAAGCAAAGCAGTATATGGAGGGAAAAAATCCTCAAGAAGTTCTGCAGGTTCCATTGCATCCTGAAAAATGCACTGTATGGTGTGCTTTACACGCCGGAGGCATGGCCATATTTCATTAAAAACGATGCTGGAGCTAATGTTACAGTGAATAGTGCTCGTTACAGATCGATGATCAGTGATTATTCGTTTCAAAATCTGAATGGTATCGACCCAGAAGTGTTTTGGTTCCAACAAGATGGTGCAACACCTCACGCTGCTACTGTAACAATTGATTTATTGAAAGAAAGATTTGGCGATAACATTATTTCGAAAAATGGTCCAATTAATTGGCCTCCATGATCATGCGACATAACTCCACTCGATTATTTTCTTTGGGGTTATGTCAAATAATTGGTTTATGCTGATAAACCAGAAACAATAGACGCTTTGGAAGCCAACATAACTCCTGTTATTGATAAAATAAGGCCTGAATAACTCGAAAAAATGGTCTGGTCGAATGCGGATTTGCTTCAATCTTAATTTGAATGTGTTTTATTTCAATTTAAAGTTCTATCACTCTAAAAAAACACCCGCTACTTACTCTACCAGAAACAACTTAGGAAATTAATGTTCCGAAGTGATATTAGCTAAGCCTGTCATTCAGTAAACAAATACAAATTAAATCGGAATCATAAGAAGCACTGAATATAATGAAAACTATCCAACCTTGCACATGCGCCATAAAATCCTATCCAATAATATGAAGTTATAGGTTGTTTCACAGAAAATAATAAAACTACGTGGTATCAGAGAATTTCAAGGAACACAGAAGTAGACGAAGTTCACACGTGCAACTATAATAAATTGTTAACCCGATCATTTCAGAAACGTTACAAAATTCGAATTTATTATCAGATGTTAAATATAAAAATTGAAAAATGCATTTAATACAAATTTTTCAGATATTAGTAGGCGACGACAGGGGCTGGAAACTGATAACTCTAGACGATAACAAACACAGTGGCGTCGCTCCAGAATTCTGACATAAAATATTACGCTCTCCCCATTTTCGCCTTCTGGTTATGGCTGTAGTTTTGATTAACGGTATCGTCAACGCAACCATGAGATTTGAACATGACGACAGACCAAGGGAGGTGTTCTATGAAAAGTACTACTATATCGAAGTTGGATTCACCATTCTCCTGGAGCTGGAGACGTTATTTAAAATATGGTGCCTTGGATGGAGAGGTTATTGGAAACATTCAATACACAAATTCGAATTGTTGTTAGTTGTCGGGACGACTATACATATCATACCAGGTCAGAATTACTATTTTCTACCACGAATGTTAGGAGTAGAAATAAGTTCGTGCGGTTTGATAACTGATGTCGCTACCAGTTAGTTATTCCATTGTTTCATCTGGCAACACCTTCATTTTGATGTGTCATCACTTTTTTTTTCAGTATTTGTCATTTCGGTGAATCGTGCTGCCATGGCAAAATGTCGGACAACGTATGGATTCCTCATCAGCAACTGTCAAAATGAATATCCCAGTCGAGAAGATCATGCTGTGTATTTGATAGGACCAGCTGGGTGTAATGTATTATGAGCTGCTACAATCGAACGAAATGATCACAGGAGAGGTCCACCAACGACGATTTATTCATTTGAGCCGAGCATTGCGAGAAAAACGGCCGCAATACTCAAGAACGCTCAAATGGGAAGGCGTTCTCTATCCGCCATACAGCCTAGACATTGCTCCTTCCGATTACCATCTCTTCCGATCGATGCAACATGGCTTGGCGAATTATGATGAAGTCAAGAAATGGAATGATGCATAGATGGCGGCCAAAGAACTGCCCTTTTTCGCGGAACAATCCGTCAATTGTCAGAAAGATGGGAAAACTAGTGGCTAGCGACGGACAATAATTTGAACTTTGAATGTAAAACCAATTTTTCACAATGAAGCTTCAATTTTTGCCAAAAAACTGTACCAACTTATTTATACTCCTAATATGAGATTCCTGTATACATTGTTATTAATTCTTAGTATGATAAAAATCTGAAATCTTCGACAAAAGTCCTGATCTTTCGATTGTTAGTCACTTCAGAAGCATTTAAGAGTAGCTTGGTCGATTCAAGAGATTAGTTGTGTTCTGATTCGGCTTTGTTACTGTATTTTCATGCGACCGAACAGTAAACTGTTAACTGTTAAAATTCTAGAGACAAAATTTATTCCCACCCAAAGATGGGAACCTGCCCCAAAAGGACTCTCCGCTTACGAGTTGGATGATTAAACCATTACTATCGGTTCAGTAGCATACCAGGTAATGGAACAAAGGAACATTCCCATTGACATATGCACACCTCGTCAAAAGTCTTGGCCCCCATAGGTTTCTCAAGAAATAAAGAATCTATGTTCTGGAAAATGAGATGAATATTGGAACGAAGTTCCTTATCGCGCGTTGCGAAAGGGGGCCAGACGGAATAAATTAAGACCAAAAGTTGTAACGACACTTTTTGCTATAGTTTCAAGCCGTGCAGCGTGCACGTCTTTCTCTGTCTCTTTATCTCATAGAAAGCAAGCCAGTTATTTTCGTTTCGTCTTTCTATTTCGCTTTAAACAGTGTAGTGTCGCGACGATTATTTTTGTTGAGTGTATACATGTTTTTTGTACATAATAAATAATAAAAAAAAATATGAATCTTGACAGTGTTTCTGCACAAATTCCGGTTATTGCTGATGGAGTTAGGAAAGTAGAAATTCTATACAGACAATAATGAATGTATTTTTAACAAGTACGCATTATAACCTCCCTTTTCTATTGTGCTAACCAAGTCATTATTATAATCATATTATGCTAACCAAGTCATAACCAAGTCATTCTAGAGGAAGAATTTGATTTAAGAATAAACAATAATCCAGCAGAATCAACAACAAAATATAATACTACCATCGATGCAGTTTTTTCAAGACATTTTAATAAAATAGAATCACAAACATATGTTTCCTACTTCAGTTACCACAAGTCAATTATTACTAAAATTGAGCCTACTAATTAAGTTTATATTACATTATATTTGTTAATAATAAAAAAATATTATTATAACTTAAAAAAAAAAAAAAATTTATTACAATTCCTTCACTAATTAATCGAAAGGAACTTCGTTCCATCCGGGTGTCCCTTGACACCTCTCAATTTTTTTCCTCTATTTCAACCGCAATATATTTGATAGAAAATCTTTGTTTGTCTTTGCTTTATGCAGAATGAGACAAAATAGGAAAAATGAGAAAAATCTAAAATCGATTATTTATTTTTGATTAATTACAGTTATTCCACAACTGAATCTAAATTCAAAAGTCCGTATTACCACCTCTTTTTTCGATCAACTGCCCAATACGCCTCTGCATCGCACGAATCAAGTCATTAATGACATTTTCAGGCATATCGTTCCATTCTTCGTGAAAGTCTAAACCCAATTCCTGAAAAGTTGAAGGTGGGTTTTGGCGATTGGATATTGCTCTGACTAAGTAATCCCAAACGTGCTCAATTGGATTCATGTCTGGTGAGTTTGTTGGCCAGTTCATTCTCTGGATATTGTTCTCTTGAAGATTGTTTTGAACCCTTCGTGTGGTGGGGCGTTATCATCCTGATGAATGAAATTATCCCCAAATTCGTTGCGCAGAGGAACAAAGATTGGATCAATGATGTTTTCTATGTAGATGACACCAGTCATTGTTCGTTCAACGATAATAAGAGGGGTACGGCGACTGAACATTATACCCTCCCCCTAGCACATTATTGATCCGCCTTGAAAGGGCACAACTTCCCGGGTGAATTTGAGTCGCTCTAGTCTGCCAGGACCTCTCCAAACCCTTTCTCGTTGACTATCACTTTGTAAACCGAATCGTGACTCGCCCGAAAAGAGTACGTTGCGCCATTGTGGTAATAGCAAGTCTTGGTGGTGTTCTGCCCATTGCCGAAGGACAGCTCTATGTCCAGGTGACAGTCGAGGTACTCTTAAAGGTCTTCTTGCCCTTAAATTTGAGGAATGCAACTGTCTCCTTGTGGTACTGGTTGAGACTACCCGTCTATAGGTCCTCAAAAAATGACTTCGAAGAGCTGTTACAGATACCGTTCGATTCCTTCGCGTAAAATTTGCGATATAATAGTCTTCCTTTGTAGGAAGACCGTCGTACCTTGCAGGAATACCGTCTTCCCTTGCAGGAAGACCATTGCTGGGTCGACCAGACACCGGTCTCCGGGCAACGCTGCCGTTTCCAGGAAAAGGGACACTATGCGTCTTGCTGAAGTCCGTGGAATATTCAAATGTTGCGTAATCTGGTGGTTCGACAAAGCTTCTTGACTACTATTCATGGCCGGTCAACTTGAGAAATTGGGCGTCCCGTCATTTCCACTCTCGTTTTTCGCTGAAAACTGATTAATTTCGAATACACCTGTACTCTCCCGAACAAGAGACATATTTTGCCGGTTTATTCTTTTCATTTATAGATAGTGAAGATTCCACATACACAAAATTGTCATGTTACATTCAACAAGTTGAGAGTTGATAGAGGGGGCAAGACTTTTGAAGATGTTTGTATATCGTATACAGGAAAAAACTGTAATAAAATTGCTTTTTAATAGAAACTATAATATTCTTGTGAAAGAGCGGTAATATGGTGAATTTGTACATGAAGAATGGGCCATCTAGAGTTTTAAGTAGTGGTTATTTGAACACTTCTGTCATCCCTAATTTGACAGAATGTCAGTTAGCCGCTCAACAATGCAAATTATAAACGGTCCACTTCTTATATATAGAATATTTTTTATTTTTCGCAGGTTTCTACATGACAGCCTTCACTTTCTTCCAAGTCCTGCGTATAGTACGTCTCATCAAAGCTTCTCCATTGTTGGAAGACTTCGTGTACAAGATATTTGGCCCGGGCAAAAAGTTGGGCAGTCTGATCATCTTCACCATGTGCTTGTTGATTATATCGTCCAGCATCTCAATGCAGCTCTTCTGCTTTTTGGATTTCCCCAAATTTGAAACCTTCATTGAGGCATTCATGTCCATGTTTCAAATATTGACGCAGGAGGCTTGGGTTGAAGTAATGGATGAGACTATGCTGAGAACAAGGCCTGTGGTTGCTCCTCTAGTTGCTGTTTACTTCATACTTTATCATCTTTTTGTGACGCTGGTGAGAACTTGATATAGTCTAATAGAACTTCAAGGTAAATTTGCTTCATCTCGATGTATTATAATGACAGCTTATGTACAAGAGGGTTAAATTTGTGTTTTGATTACTTAGAATGAATAAGGCTCGATCACAGACAGACAAAACTTATTTCTCTGAGTTTCCGAGTTGATAATACTCGTTATGTTTCAGATCGTGCTCAGCTTGTTCGTTGCCGTCATCCTCGACAATCTAGAGTTGGACGAAGATATCAAGAAACTCAAGCAACTGAAATACAGGGAGCAAAGTGCAGAAATCAAGGAGACCCTACCGTTTCGTCTGAGGATTTTCGAGAAATTTCCTGACAGCCCACTGATGGTATCTCTGCATAAAGTACCATCGGATTTCAATTTACCGAAGGTTTGTTACTTTCGTTTGGTACATCATGCCAGTTCTAGGAATTACTGTAGGTTGTTGGTAGGTGAGGGAGAGCTTCATGAGACAATTCGTTTATGAAACTGAAGAGGACGAGAATTCTGAGTCTAGCATAAAGAAGATTAATGAAGAGGTGTTCGATTCCAAGATTATTTACAGGAAGCAGAAACCCATCAAAGTTATGAACACTTTAGCAAAAGTTAGAGGGGCGAATGACAAACTGAAGAAAACTTCAATTTCCTACATAATCAAGTAAGTCGAACTGCTATGTTATATATATTGAGCTATCCCGTACTATACGGAGTACTCTAAATTATCCGTGATTACATGGAGTACTCTAAGATATCTGGGAATATACGGAGTACTCTAAAGAACGCTAACTTCTTTTATCGTGATCATCTAGTGGCAGGAGAATAGGATGTTACGTTGTGTAGACAACTAACGAGAGCAAGGAAACAGCGATGGAAGGTTCAAATATTCAAAACACAGTAACGTCAGAATAATATATTTATATTAGTAATATTGAAAGGCAACACCCCTCAATGAATGGAAACAAACATTTATCAGCCTCTACTCAGTGATTTGTAAAGCTACACAGTGAACCCAATAACGACTTATTTCTATATATCGTTAGGTCGGTAACTTGCTCGAATCGAATATAATTCTTATACAGCGGAAGGGTTATAGAGGATGGGATGCAGCCAACATGCACTTCCGGTAACCAGTGCAGAACCTGCAGTTACAAGCGGTAGGTTTGAATGTACAGGAAGGTGGGTAACGTGGTGTGCCCAGGAAATCTCCTTGAAGAGGGGATCTAACATAATTCGAGTCGACCGGAAAAGTTACTATCAAATGGACTGTATCTGGTCTCCTCGGGGAGGCTTAGGTCCAGGAAGGCTCAAATATTACTGAAAAACGAACCTAATACTACCTGAGGGGTCACGCAAACTAATCCTGGGGATATCACAATACCTTGGAACGATGATCTGGAAATCACTCACACATTCTAACAGTAGCGTTGGATATCCGGGCAATTTACTGTCTCTATACGATACGTCGTCATCTAACTGTGTGATTTACCCTAAAGAACGCCCCTGGTTCACAAGTAATACAATTTCTCAAAGTGAGCGGGCACATGCATATGGCAAGTAGGTAACACAAACTGGGATTTTATATTATATATTAGGATATTATAAAATAGATACAGTACCCCATCACCTAGGCCTGTTAATGAACGTTCCAAAAAGAAACAAGAGTACATGCAAATCAGTTACATATCAGGCTCTGCGAATACCATAAACAGAACAAATAAAGAACCACTATTAATAAATACAACAAACAGCAATCAGGCACCCAGATAAAATATACAATATAAGTAAATCCCTTGTTAGGGTCGCGCCGCTTTAGTTAGATACCATTCCAGTTCAAACATTCCGGTCGGATTAAATAACACTGAAGCAAAAATACAAGAATGAAAAGCGCTGAGTGGAAGTACAATGGACGAGCGTGCAATCACTAATTTTACATTAAAACTAAGGTGGTATTTAAAGCGTAAAGCATGGAATTAATCAGAACCATTTAAAAGAAGTTTACTTACAAGAGTTACCAAGAGGGACTGTTATCAAGTATGTTTTTAAGTCGCTCAGGAGTTTTATTTCCAAGAACCTTCCCCTCTTCCGCTTCAAAATACAATGGGAACGCCATAAGGACGTTGTTTTCTTTGTTATTGTCACCGATCACATATGTGTCAAGTTACAGTGCCACATAATATTTGACACATAAATAACGCGAGTTAATACCGTGATGTAATGAAGTAATTTATATAATCTATTAGTAGGTACATATCAACGTTCAACCTCTCTAATGAACTCAAAGCTTTGAAAATATATTCATTAGTATTTTATTCATAGCCGATCAAAAATGTAAATTTCAACTGGGCCACACCTCATATCGATATTTAAATATGTAAAAACTCGACAAAATCTTCTTATGTTTTAGCGACTCGAACAATCAGCGTCTTATGCTGGGTGATTCTTCAATGATACCTGTCCCAGGTGCCAAAGGAGGACTAAAGCCTCAGGGTACGATAAACAGCATGAAACAGTTACGTATCGACCACAAAAAGTGAGTTGAACTAAACAAATATTGACATTTCTGAAAATAGGTGAACTAATAACTTATCTTGCAAAAATGGAAGAATTGTCTCCTTCAAACAAGCTGTACAAGTCATCGAAAATTTTTATTAATTCTTCAAGTTGAATAATCTTTGGTAAATTTGGACAGAATTTATTGTCACATTCAATATGTGACAATTGAAACATTGTCACATATTGAATGTGACAATGTGAGATCGCTATTGACTGTCGGTTCTTTTAAAAGTAGTTGCTAAGCAATACAACGTACGAATTCCAAAATACATAACCTTGCTGACGATCTTTTTGATTCAGACGTATTGTTATGATCTCTATCAATGGATAGAGACATTCAATATTCACATTCAATATGTGACGATTGAAACATTGTACGTATTTTGGAATTCGTACGTTGTATTGTTTACCAACTACCTTTAAAAGAGCCGACAGTCAATAGCGATAGCTATTGTGCATCGAGTCACAAGTAGTTGGCTTCAATGACAAAATTGCACGAGTTATATTTTGATTTGGCCCTCAATGATCTTTACCTGATCGCAGACCAGAAAAATGCTTGCCAAAAAGAGATTGAACGTGTAGGTAATCGGCGAAGCAAACGCCTGCTTTGAGGCAAAAGGTTTCTCAAGAAAGTATCGAAAGGTTAGAGAAGCGCTGAAATGATTGTAACGCTCTTGGAGTAGACTATGTTGATGAGTAAAATCAAATTGAATCAAAAAGGTTTTGTTTTCTTCATTAAACCGGGAACTTTGCTGATATGTCACCTATTTTCTGTGCACATAAAAAGAAGAAACTATTCGTTGGGATTCAGTGGCCTACTCCATACCTTTTAGAAGCGATTCACCTTCTTCCTAATTTTTCTGATTTAAACTAGTGTGTTTGATAGATTTGGCTCAAGATCTATTAGAAGGAGCGTTAGGAGTGGATCTATCAAGTTGAAGCAGACATATGAGCATCTCATGGAAAATGGGGACATAGCAGTGAATAGAGTGACCTCTAGCAGAGCCAGACCGCATGATCTCGATATCAAACTACTCCAGGCAAAGAGGCAGCAAGCAGAAATGAGAAGGTAGTGCTTTATTAGAGAAATAATTACTCCTTATGTGTGACAGTGCTCTATATTTAAGCATTGATTGGCACTCCATTTCAGAAATCAAAGAGAAGAAGATCTCAGGGAAAACCATCCGTTCTTTGACACACCACTTTTTGCAGTACCCAGGGAGAGCAGATTTAGGAAGTTCTGCCAAATGTTGGTCTACGCAAGGTACGATGCAAGGTTGAAGGATCCACTCACTGGAAAAGATAGTAGAAAGGTCCAATATAAAAGTCTACAGTAAGTACCATTTCGAAAAATATTGTGAAAAGAATACTGAAATGATTCCGATGGAAATCATTTCACTAAAATGTTTGATGACCAAATCGAAGTGACTAAATCAAAAGACTTTTTCAGCAACTTTTTAGGCTTGGTAACTTATTTGGACTGGATCATGATTTCAATGACCACCTTGTCTTGTTTCTCTATGATGTTCGAAACACCAGATTATAGGGTAACAGAAAATGCATCTCTGCAAGTGGCAGAATACTGCTTTGTCATATTTATGAGTATGGAACTGGCCCTCAAGATATTGGCAGATGGTTTGTTTTTCACCCCCAAAGCATATGTTAAGGATGTTGCTGCAGTTCTTGATGTTTTCATCTATATCGTAAGTTAGACACAAAAATTTCGTTGATTTTATGTTTTCTAAATGATGCCACACTCTTACTCCTACCTTGGTAGGTCAAAATTCACTTCACGTTTCTGTTCTGTAGGTGAGTTTGGTTTTCTTATGCTGGATGCCTAAGGAAGTACCTCCAAATTCCAATGCACAACTGCTGATGATTCTGAGGTGTCTGAGGCCATTAAGAATCTTCACATTAGTACCACACATGAGAAAAGTGGTCTACGAATTATGCAGAGGTTTCAAAGAAATCTTATTAGTATCAACTTTATTGATTCTATTAATATTTGTATTTGCAAGTTTTGGCCTGCAGATCTATGGTGGCAGATTGGCACGTTGCAATGACCCAATGATACTGGATCGAAAAGATTGTGTTGGTGTCTTCCTGAGGAGAGTATTCGTTAGTAAAATGAAAATTTTACCTGGGAAGCACGAGCATTTTCCCGCAATTCTGGTTCCAAGAGTTTGGTGAGTTGGTTAAAGGGTAGAATTACTTTTCTGAGCTGAAATATTTTGTGTCCCTATACATCAATGCTGATAAAATTTCCTTCAAATTGTTTCGTTTCATTTTTGATGATTGCAAATAAATCGAGTTGGAAAAATTGTTCATTCTGGGTTTAAGACTTGTGATATCACGAAGCAAAATATACATTTGTTACAGGGCAAATCCAAGAAGGTTTCATTTCGATAATATATGGGAGGCAATGTTAACCCTATTCGAAGTCCTGTCTTTCAAAGGATGGTTGGATGTGCGAGATGTTCTCATAAAACAACTAGGAGTGGTATGACTCTAATTTAAAAATTGAAATGTTGGTTGCTTCATATAACTTTTTCAGATTCATGCTATCTACATACATGTCTACATCTTCCTAGGCTGTATGATAGGGCTCACCCTGTTTGTTGGTGTGGTGATTGCAAATTACTCAGAAAACAAGGGTACAGCTCTATTGACTGTTGATCAGAGAAGATGGTGAGCACAGGAAGTAGTAATATCGGGTGTTTTTTTAGAGTAATAGAACTTTAAATTGAAATAAAACACATTTGAATTCAGATTGAAGTCAAATTTTTTTTACTTGAAAGATAATTATATGACATTTATGTTTTAAGAATAATTTCCGGCATATGTCCACCATGATTGGCTCTGAGGAACCGCATTCTACCAGACCAATTTTGGACAACTTTTTCCAGTAATTCAGTCCTTATGTCATCAATAACACGAGTTATTGATCCAAAGCGTCTTTTGTTGCTAGTTTATCAGCATAAATCAATGACTTGACATAACCCCAAAGAAGATAATCCAGTGGAATTATGTCGCATGACTTTGGGGGCCAATTAATTGGATCATTTCTCGAAATAAAGTTATCGCCAAATCTTTCTTTCAATAAATCAATTGTTACGGTAGTAGAATGAGGTGTAGCACCATCTTAATGGAACCAAAACACTTCTGGGTCGATACCATTCAAATTTTGAAACAAATAATCATTTATCATCGATCTGTAACGAGCACCATTCACTGTAACATTAGCTCCAGCATCGTTTTCAAAGAAATATGGACCGATGATCCTCCAGCGTGTAAGGCACACCATACAGTGCATTTTTCAGGCAATGGAACCTGCAGAACTTCTTGAGGATTGTTTTCACTCCATATACGGCAATTTTGCTTGTTTACATAGCCGTTCAACCAGTAATGAGCTTCATCACTAAACACAATTTTACGATAAAAAAGTGGATCAATTTCACGCTGTTCTAGGGCCCAATCAGCAAACAAACGACGCTTATTATGGTCTTTAGTTCTTGAACCAGTTGGATCTGCGTACATCAAGATCTTTAGGCAAGATTTTACATGTGGTGGATGTACGGAGTCCAACTTGTCCAACGTCGACGAATAGACAAATCTGGATCATCATTAACACTATGACTTGCAGCAGCGATATTTCCTTCTGTAGGTACAGTTCTTTGTCTTGTTGTTATGCATCAAGTAGATAGAAAGTCCGAAATCTATCGATAGTTCGACGAATAAACAGCTCTAATGGACGATTATGTAAACCATAAATTTCACGAAGCGCTCTACGAGTTTGGCGAATAGATTGAAGAGACTGATTTTGGAAATAAATTTCAACAATTTGTAAACGTTGTTGCATCTTGAGTCTTTTCATGATAATTTGTCAATGCTTACTGAACAGAAATGTCAAAACAACATGGCTTGTACCTTCTGTCAAAACACAGGTAACCTTATCGAATATTCTATCACTCTAAAAAAAAACATACAATTATGATTTGACCTTAAGGAAATGATTTTTTCATCAAAATTTGTGCCATCATCTCGTAAATAATGAAAAAAAAACAATATTTTCAGGTGTGATTTGAAGAAAAGATTGAAAATAGCTCAGCCTCTTCATTTACCCCCAAGACCAGAAGGCAAACCTTTCAGAGCGTTCATCTACGACATTACTCAAGACCTTAAATTCAAAAGGTTTATTGCAATGTTGGTATTGCTGAACAGCTCGTTATTGGCAACAACCGTAAGTAAGAAAATGAAATATGCTATTCAGAATGTTTGTGAAGTCTTAAAACTGCTAAATTCTTCACCTGAATTAAAACTTTGACAACGTTGCATTCGCACGCCTTTTTCTAAAATTTCTTCAAATGCTTAGGAATCATCTAGAAAAATTTTGCGAGCTTGTTATTATAGAGATTGGAAAAATCTATTGAGACAGGTTGATATTTTTCCTGGAGTATATAAAGGGTTTTCCAATATGAGGCTTCATTTTGAATTGGCCGCTACTTGGACAGCTGTCATCTCTTGACATTTGACAAGTAAAAACTAAAAATTGAACGAAACACGTATCAAAAAAGCACTGAAATTGTTAAAATTCACTATAAAAATTAACTTTGCATTCACAGTTCACAAAACTAGAGCAGTTACATATCCTTTTCCATTTTTAATGATATACTTTCCTCCTTACAATGAAACAAACATCCATTGATTTCTCTTAAAAAATACTCGTTTTTTTCATGTCAAAATGAAACTTTCATTGTAAAAACCTGTATCTAGACAAATATTAGAGGCTTGAATGTAAAACTCCCTAACAATCAATGGATACCTCATTTAAAAAAACTTTGAAGGCTCATTACAACCAAGCACTCCTAAATTAATTATAACGAGTTATAAAGATCCCGATCTTCAAACATTGAGACAATTAGAAGAGTAGTGAGAGTTACGTAGATAATTTTGAACAAAACAGAGTTAATTTCTTGCTGTAACCACCCCGATCACCGGATCTTTCACTCATTGAGCACTTGTGGAATATTATCAATATATTTTTATTCTTTGCAGTGGGATATAGATAAAAACTATACACCAGGATTGGCCGCAGTAGGCATGGTGTGCACAGTTTTATTCCTTGGCGAAGTTGTCATGAAAAATATCGCATTTACACCCAGAGGTTACTTGCAGTCCAGAAGAAACAGATACGACCTCTTAGTTACCGTCATTGGAATAGGATGGGATATTTTCCATCTTGCATTTAATGTAAGTATCGGTGTACTTAGCAACCTTTTTGTCCCTTTAACCATAAACTCTTGGAGGTGCTCATATCAAGATATTTTATTAATACACACATCGACAAAAGTCTTGGACCCCTAGGTTTCTCAAGAAATAAATCATCTATGTTCTGGAAATGAGATGAATATTTTCCTCTATTTCAACTGCAATATATTTGATAGAAAATCTTTGATTAATTATAGTTATTCCACAACTGAATCCAAATTCAATAGTCCGTATTACCACCTCTTCTCTCAATCAACTGCCCAATACGCCTAGGCATCCCACGAATCAAGTCATTAATGAAATTTTTAGACATATCGTTTCATCTTCCTGAAGGGCTAAACTCAATTCCTGAAAAGTTGAAGGAGGGTTCTGGCGATTGGATATTGCTCTCCCTAAGTAATCTCATGCTCAATTGGATTCAGGTCGGGTGAGTTTGCTGGCCAGTTCATTCTCTGGATATTGTTCTCTTGAAGAATGTTTTGAATCCTTCGTGTGCGGTGTAGCGTTATCATCCTGATAAATGAAATTATCCCCAAATTCGTTGCGCAGAGGAACAATGATTGTTTCAATGATGTTTTCTACGTAGATGGCATCAGTCATTGTTCGTTCAACGATAATAAGAGGGGTACGGCGACCGAACATTAACTCCCTCAGCACATCATTGATCCGCCTTGAAAGGGCACAACATTCCGGGCGAAATTGAGTCGCTCTAGCAGCGTTTCCACCTTTTTTTCAAGGAATCTACTAACTATCCGCCTTTACTAATTGGTAGTTGATCATAATTAAATCAAATTGTAGAAATTACTATGTTTTACTACCAAAAAAGATATATTACACATTTTCTTGTGACTCGAGTTTCAGGAAATGAACTATCCCATCATCAGACAACTGAAGACCTAACAGTGCTACAGAGGTATTGAAACAAAACTGATAAATATTTTGAATATTTCAATAGATTCTAGATAACACCTAATAGTGGTACAAAGGTTTACAAGTGGAACGTGATAAAAAACCGGGTTAAAAAAGAGGGACCTTCTAACAGATATTGGAATGTCGGCAATCGACAAAGAAGGTTGTTAAACAGATGGTACTCATTTAAATATCTCAAATAATTTTTGGGGTTACATAGCTCCGTACAGTCATTCATTATTTTTACATTATTTTCTTGTATATCTCAAATATTTGGATTTACATAGCTCCAAACAGTCATTAATTATTTTTTAAATTATTTTTATTGTGAACTAATTTGAAAATTTCAATAATTAAGTTTCTTTTCTTTTGAATCTACATGTAAAATTGTCTTAAGACTTCCTTTTGTCGAAAGGAATATCTGTTTTCTAAAGAATGAGTGGCAAAAGTTGAATTTTTGTTTACTTTTCATTAAATTCATTTTATGTTCGTTGAAAAAGGTTCTAAACAGATGTTACTTTTTGAATATCTCAAATATTTTCGATTTACATAGCTCCGTACAGTCATTCATTATTTTTACATTATTTTTACATTATTGTTATTGTGAACTAATTTGAGAATTTCAACAGATTCTAGATAATCGAGTTTCTTCCCTCTTGATTGTACATATAAAATTTTAATATTATCTATTGTGGGAAAGGAATGACCGTATTCTAGACAATGAGTGGGAAAAGTAGAATTTTGTTTATTTTTCATGAAACTCATTTTATGTTCATTGAACCTCGTCTTGAAGGAACGTCCTGTTTGTCCTATATATTTATTACTGCACGTAGAACAAGATAAGTCATAATGATTTGTGTATGTTTGGAGTTATTATAATTTGTTCCTTCAAGACGAGGTTCAACGAACATAAAATGAGTTTCAGGAAAAATAAACAAAATTCTACTTTTGCCACTCATTGTCTAGAAAACGGTCATTCCTTTACCACAATAGATAATCTTAAAATTTTACATGTAGAATCAAAAGGAAAGAAACTCGATTATCTAGAATCTGTTGAAATTTTCAAATTAGTTCATAATAACAATAATGAATGACTGTACGGAGCTATGTAAATCGAAAATATTCGAGATATTCAAAAAGTAACGTCTGTTTAAAACCTTTTTCAACGAAAATAAAATGAATTCAATGAAAATTAAACAAAAATTCAACTTTTGCCACTCATTCTTTAGAAAACAGTAACTCCCTTCGACAAAAGAAAATCTCAAGCAATTTTACATGTAGATTCAAAAGAAAAGAAACTTGATTATTGAAATTTTCAAATTTAATAATTATTAATAATAATTATTAATGACAGTATGGAGCTATGTAAATCCAAATATTTGAGATATACAACAAAATAATTTAAAAACAATTAATGACTGTATGAAGCTATGTAACCCAAAAAATTATTTGAGATATTTAAATGGGTACCATCTGTTCAACAACCTTCTTTGTCGATTGCCGACATTCCGATATCTGTTAAAAAGTCCCTCTTTTTTATCCGTTCCGCTTGTAAACCTCTGTACTACTATTAGGTGTTATCTAGAATCTATTGAAATATTCAAAATATTTATCAGTTTTGTTTCAATACCTCTGTAGCACTGTTAGGTCTTCAGTTGTCTGATGATGGGATAGTTCATTTCCCGAAACTCGAGTCACAAGAAAATGTGTAATATATCTTTTTTGTTAGTAAAACATAGTAACTTCTACAATTTGTTTTAATTAATTCTAGTAATTCTACCTTCGCAAAATGTATATCGGTAATAACTTCATACCGTTACAGGGTTCTACACCAAATTAAACTACCAAATACAGAAGAAAAATAAGTTTGTTCTACTAGATGGCAATAATAAAAAATTATTATAATAATATGAACAAATGAGGACAGAAAATTAAAACGAACAATGGATATATAACTAATCTGAGATTTATCTCAATAAAAATAAAGCTACTTAAGATTTAAAAAGTGCGCAGTGTCTATTAGCAAGTAATAGAACACACAACAGAATAGAAGAAAGACAAAGACAAACAACAAGCAGAGTTGCCCGACCACAGACTCCGTGGTTAGTGTCTAAGTACCAAGACTCTGTGGTCGAGCCATTATTCAGCATTTTCATCAGAAACTAAAATCTACCATAAAAAGTTGACTATTAAATTTTGGACGGATTTGCCGAAAATCTACCAAAAAAGTGGAAATCTACTAAATGTGGTAACGCTGCGCTCTAGTCTGCCTAGACCTCTCCAAACCCTTTCTCGTCGACTATCATTTTGTAAACCGAATTGTGACTCGTCCGAAAGGAGCAAGTTGCGCCATTGTGGTAAAAGCCAGTCTTGGTGGTGTTTGCCGACAGCTAGCTCTATGTCCAGGTGATAGCCGAAGTACCCTTAAAGGTCTTCTTGCCCTTGAATTTGAGGAATGCAACCGTCTCCTTATAGTACTGGTTGAGACTACCCGTCTATAGGTCTTCAAAAAATGACTTCGAAGGGCTGTTACAGATACCGTTCGTTTCCTTCGAGTAAAATTTGCGATATAATGGTCTTCCCTTGCAGATGTTACTCTGGGTCGACCAGGCTCCGGTCTCCGGGCAACGCTGCCGATTTCCAGGAAAAGTGCCACTTACTGGAGTCCGTGGAATATTCAAACGTTGCGCAAAGCTTCTTGATGTAGGACCACTATTCTTGCCCGGTCAAACTGAGAAATTGTCCCGGCATTTTCTCAATATTACAACCATCCTTATTTGCTGAAAACTGATTAACTTCGAATACACCTGTATTCTCCCGAATAAGAAATATTTTTTTCTGGTTCATTGTTTTCATTCAAGTGATAAGATAGTGAAGATCCCACACACGAAAAATGTGTGTATATGACCAAATAACCATTTCGAAAGCATTATTTCGAGTAAGGTGCTTTCGCGGAATTTTTTAATTTATGACTGAGCCCAAAAGATGGGCATTTAGATGTAAATAAGCGACAAGAAAGCTAATACAAAATTTCGTGAGGTTCATATAATTAGAAGACCAGAAGGAAATTTTTTTGTGAGAATCGTGAGTGATATGAACTAGCGCTCATGAATTCACCTCAGTGCCTTTTTGAATGTTTTTCAATTCTCCGTAATTAAAATAAAGTAAGCAGTGGCTTTTTCTCTCTGTTTCAGAATAATCTCACATACTTCATAGGTTGCATAGTAGTGATCTTTAGATTTTTCACGATCACTGGAAAACATGCCACTTTGAAGATGCTAATGTTGACAGTCGGTGTGTCTGTCTGCAAAAGTTTCTTCATCATTTTTGGCATGTTTTTACTGGTATTCTTTTACGCTTTGGCTGGTACCATCCTTTTTGGTACTGTTAAATATGGCGAGGGTATTGGCAGGTAAGGACTAATTCATTAGAAATATTTTTCGTTATCTTATGTCAATGGATTATCTGAAAATATTGCCGAATATTTGAAAAGTTGTTTCAATTATAGCTTTCAAGACAATTAATAACCTTAGTACCTACATAAAAAACAATAAAGATCGAACAAATAAAGAAAATAAATCCGGAGTCCTTTAGTATATATTGGCCAGACAGGTAGATCATTCAAGAAAAGAATTCAAGAACACCAAAGAAGTAACATTCTGTACATATGCTAATTATCTTAAAGAATTCAGGCATAATTTCAACAATAACTATGAAATTATCCATGTCGAAAGCAAAAGTTCTAGATTAACTTTTAGAATTTCTTGAAATTACAGGTACAATGCCTGTAAATTTTTTTTTCTTGAACGATCTACCAGTCTGGCCAATGTATACTAAAGGGCAATCTTTGCTCTACAAGTTGACTTGCAAAGATTGCCCTTTAATACACATATGTCGAATGTACGGAATTGGATATATAAACCCTTTGGTGGTCTTGGACACGTTTCCTGAATGATCTACCAGTCTGGCCAATGTGTACTAAAGGGCAATCTTTGCTCTACAAGTTGACTTGCAAAGATTGCCGTTCAGTATAAATTGGCCAGACTGGTAGATCATTCAAGTAACGTGTCCAAGACCACCAAAGGGTTTATATATCCAATTCCGTACATTCGACATATGTATATTAAAGGGCAATCTTTGCAAGTCAACTTGTAGAGCAAAGATTGCCCTTTAGTATACATTGGCCAGACTGGTAGATCGTTCAAGAAAAAAAAATTTACAGGCATTGTACAAGAAACATGTCCAAGAACACCAAAGGGGTTATATATCCAATTCTGCTAATCATCTTAAGAAATTCAGGCATAATTTCAACAATAATTATGAAATTATTCACGAAAGATTAACACTTTTAGAATTTCTTGAAATCAACAGGTATAATGCCCGTAAAATCCTTTTGAACGAACAAACAGATGTTGATAAGTCTCCATTACTGAATATCTTTCCTTAATGGCATTTTTAGCGGCAAACTCCAATAAACACCTACAGTTTTTATGACTTGTACTTCCATTATTTGGTAACGTACCTAAAAATGTATTTAAACTCGGTTACTCTGAATACCATCAGACAGTACAATGTAATACCTGAAGAAGCCACATCGTGGTGAAACAATTGTTGTAGTAGTACAAACATTTTTGTGGAAATAAATTACTGTCTCATATACATTTTTTTAATTAAAATGAGTTTCCACCAAGTAAAGACCGAATCAATCAAATATTTCATTACATTATCTCGAGAAAAAAGATTGTTCAATTTCTTCTTCTTCGGTTATTTAAAAAGTAGAAGAGAAAGTATCTGTCAAAGATTTTTAAATTTGGAATACATACAGGGTAATTAAAACAAATTGTAGAAATTACTATGTTTTACTACCAATAAAAATATATATTACATATTTTCTTGTGACTCGAGTTTCGGGAAAAGATATTCTTTTGTCGAAAGGAATTACTGTTTTCTGAAGAATGAGTGGCAAAAGTTGACTTTTTGTTTACTTTTCATTAAAAAGTAAACAAAAATTCAACTTTTGCCACTCATTCTTCAGAAAACAGTAATTCCTTTCGACAAAAGAATATCTTAAAAAAAACGACTCAAAACGGGTGCCACGAAGGGGCATTTTTAGTTTTGAGAAGAGGAAAAAGTCGCAGGGAGCCAAATCCGGCGAATACGGTGGTTGCTGAAGCACGTTTGTTGAGTTTTTGGCGAGAAAGTCAGTCACAATCGTAGCTCGGTGAGAAGGCGCGTTATCGTCATGCAAAATCCATGAGTTGTTCGCCCACAAATTTGGCCGCTTCTTACGGATACGCTCAAGCAAACGTTTCATAACGCCTAGGTAATACTCCTTGTTTACCGTCTGACCCTCTGGAACGAATTCGTAGTGCACCACGCCACGGATATCGAAGAAAACAATGAGCATCACCTTCATTTTCGAGCGCCTTCGGCGTGGTTTTTTCGGTTTCGGCTCATTTTTTGCCACCCATTCCGATGATTGCTGGCTTGTTTGCATATCGTACTCGTAGACCCAGGTCTCATCACCAGTTATAATGCGTTCCATGAATGTAGAATCGGAATTACAGCGATCCAGCATGTCTGAAGCAACCTGTTCGCGATGACGTTTTTGAAAAAAATTCAGGTCTTTCGGTACGAGTCGTGCGGCCACCTTTCTCATGCCCAAAATATCAATCAAAATCGTACGTGCGGACTCGTGGGATATCTTAAGATCATGTGCTATCTCTCTCAAGCTGGTACGACGGTTTTCCAGCACCCTTTCCTTAATTTTATCGACGTTATCTTCGATCGAAGCCGTCGATGGGCGACCACTTCACGGCCGTCCTTGAAGGCTCTGTACCACTGATATAATAATAATAATAATGTTTATTTCCCAAAACTACATAAATGAAAGAGTTCTCACAATTAATATAATAATAATAACAACAATAATGTGATTTACTTCAAAATAAATTTAGAAAAATTTTATACTAAATTATAACAATCTAAATTAATACAATAAAAAATATATTTGCACAAATACTTAAACAAAGCAATATGATCCAAAAAAAAAATAAATAATAATGATAATAAGAAACAAGATCCACGTGCTGAAAACAAGCAACCTTCACCACACCAATGCGTCTTCAAGTAGAAACCGCGGCCACCCTGTCAATTTCATCAAGAAGCAAATTTTTCAACCAGATTTTCAACTTTTTTTTGTATGAATGAAAGCTGTTCATATTTCTTATATTAGGTGGAACTTGAGAGTAGATTCTTGGAGCTGTATAATAAAACGATCTCTGACCCACCGCTTTAGCTGCCCTTTCTGTGACATACTCGCAATATCTCCTATGCCTTGTATTATGATTATGTTTTATAAACGACAGTTCTCCCCTGTTTCTGTACTGTAGGCAAAGAACCACGAGTTTTCGATAGAGCATTATCACCAAAGGCCTTTTGCAACATTTTCAATGCATCGGCACACGAAAATTCATTTGCAACACAAAACTTTAAACAAATTCTTTGCTCAACGTAATCACCCATAGTAAAAATCGGCACGCACTCTGACATCGACTGACTTAATCAGCTGTTGCAAACACACTAGTTGACAGATCCCGCTCAAGCTTGGCATAGTAATTAAGGACAGTGGTACCAACCTAGGAAAAAAATTTTTTACCTGCCTCAATGCCCCGCCAGATTTAAATCGATAATTCCCGGTACTTTCTTGACAGAATGTATATTTTTTGGTAGTAAAACATAGCAATTTCTACAATTTGTTTTAATTGTTGGACCACACTGTATTTTATGGACTTCATCCGGTACAATGTAGCATATTTACAACATTTCAGGAGGGCAAACTTCGAATCTCCAGTGACAGGAGTAGCCATGTTGTTTAGGATCGTAACTGGTGAAGACTGGAATAAAATTATGCACGACTGTATGATTCAACCCCCATATTGTACACCAGCTGTCAATTATTGGGAAACAGACTGTGGAAATTTCACCGGTGCTCTTATATACTTCTGTACATTCTACGTTATAATAACTTACATCGTACTGAATCTTTTAGTGGGTAAGCTTGGCCGCATATTGTTAGATTTTCATTTTTCTTGCAGGAAAAAATCTCATAACTTCATTAGTTTTTTATTTATAACCGATCAAAAATGCCAATTTTAAATGGAACATCTTGTTATCTAGAAACTATAATAGGTTATAAATCTATTTCTAAAAATTATTGAATTAAACTTTCAATAAAAATGCATATACTCTCTGTCCTGCAGCTATCATTATGGAGAACTTCTCACTCTTTTATTCCAACGAAGAAGATGCTCTCCTTTCATACGCCGATATTAGAAATTTCCAAAATACTTGGAATCTAGTAGACATTCACCAGAGAGGAGTTATTCCCGTTAGAAAAGTATGCAATCATACCTTGCAACGAAAAATTAGATTTGAAAATAATATATTTACAGGTGAAATTCATTTTGAGGAATTTGAATGGAAGACTCGCGGTGGACCTTCAAAAGGATAGGTTACTGTTTAAGCACATGTGTTATGAACTGGAAAGGCTTCACAATGGGGAAGATGTCACTTTTCATGACGTAATTAAGTAAGGAAAAGTTGGTATTTATCTAATATATTGAACCTGAAAGATTTTTCTTATTTTCGTATAACTATCACATACATTCTGTCAAGAAAGTACCGGGAATTATCGATTTAAATCTGGCGGGGCAATGAGGCAGGTAAAAATTTTTTTCCTAGGTTGGTACCACTGTCCTTAATTACTATGCCAAGCTTGAGCGGGATCTGTCAACTAGTGTGTTTGCAACAGCTGATTAAGTCAGTCGATGTCAGAGTGCGTGCCGATTTTTACTATGGGTGATTACGTTGAGCAAAGAATTTGTTTAAAGTTTTGTGTTGCAAATGAATTTTCGTGTGCCGATGCATTGAAAATGTTGCAAAAGGCCTTTGGTGATAATGCTCTATCGAAAACTCGTGCATATCAGTGGTACAGAGCCTTCAAGGACGGTCGTGAAGTGGTCGCCCATCGACGGCTTCGATCGAAGATAACGTCGATAAAATTAAGGAAAGGGTGCTGGAAAACCGTCGTACCAGCTTGAGAGAGATAGCACATGATCTTAAGATATCACACGAGTCCGCACGTACGATTTTGATTGATATTTTGGGCATGAGAAAGGTGGCCGCACGACTAGTACCGAAAGACCTGAATTTTCTTCAAAAACGTCATCGCGAACAGGTTGCTTCAGACGTGCTGGATCGCTGTAATTCCGATTCTACATTCATGGAACGCATTATAACTGGTGATGAGACCTGGGTCTACGAGTACGATATGCAAACAAGCCAGCAATCATCGGAATGGGTGGCAAAAAATGAGCCGAAACCGAAAAAACCACGCCAAAGCCGCTCGAAAATGAAGGTGATGCTCATTGTTTTCTTCGATATCCGTGGCGTGGTGCACTACGAATTCGTTCCAGAGGGTCAGACGGTAAACAAGGAGTATTACCTAGGCGTTATGAAACGTTTGCGTAAGCGTATCCGTAAGAAGCGGCCAAATTTGTGAGCGAACAACTCATGGATTTTGCATGACGATAACGCGCCTTCTCACCGAGCTACGATTGTGACTGACTTTCTCGCCAAAAACTCAAACTCAAACGTGCTTCAGCAACCACTGTATTCGCCGGATTTGGCTCCCTGCGACTTTTTCCTCTTCCCAAAACTAAAATTGCCCCTTCGTGGCACCCGTTTTGAGTCGATTGAAGCCATAAAACAAAATTCGGCGCGAGAGCTAAAGTCCATCCCGGAAAGCGCCTATAAAAAATGTTTCGATAATTGGAAGTGCCGTTGGCATAGATGTATTGGAGCAAATGGAGCCTATTTTGAAGGCGACCCAATAAATTTTGACGATTAAATGTAAAAATGTTGTTTTAATTGAAAATTCCCGGTACTTTCTTGACAGAGTAGTATTTTGATTTTTCCATCCTATATCATGAAGTAGTCTCGTTGAAAATTTGTTTGGATGATAAAGGGTTTTCCAATAAGAAGTTCAATTTTAAATAGCCTGCTATCTAGACAGCTGTCACATTTGAAGCTGATATCTTTTGACATTTGACAAGTGAAAACGACGCCATTACTGAAAATGAAACTATACACGCTTCAACAATTATTATTAAATGAGTAGTGTGTGATTTATATAAAGACAATGAAGCGTAGATGATCCAAAAAATGGCATCTCAACGCTCTGTCTTCCAGAGGTGAAAGAGTGAACAGGGATTTGTTCTAGAAGCATTGCTTTTATCTTCTAAAAATATAAAAGATTCCTGTACGGATTATACTGAAGATATGACAGCGGACCTTCAAGGGCAAATCAGAAGGATAACTGTTGTAATCATTACAAATTACTTGGACAACCATTCGTTTTTGTCACATTCGCTTGGACCTTCATTTTACTTCCCCAAACCAACGATTTTGGAGTAATTTTCCACCCTTATCATTTAAGCTAGCTACAAGACGAGATGCTGAATATTACATGGCGTAAAAAATAAAGTCAATCTTAATTTCTAAAAATAATAGATCTCCTTTTTCAACACCGATCTCTTCAATTGGAATGAGGAATGATTTGAACTGAATTAATTACCTCATACATTTTTTCAAACTTGCAACAAAATTATTTTCCAGTATGCTGTCCTATAGATCCGTGGATATTAGGAAAGCCTTACAGCTAGAAGAACTATTAGCAAGAGAAGAATTCGAATACATCATCGAAGAAGAAGTGGCAAAGCAAACTATAAGAACTTGGTTAGAAGGATGTCTCAAAAAGATTCGTTCTACTAATGTAAGTATAAAAATTAAGTTGCAATATTTTCAATATTTAATAATCATTGTGTCAAAAAAGTATTAGGAATCGGTCAATGAAGCTACCATATATGTGTTACACTTACGTAAATGAATAAATAATCCAATCATAAAAGTATTATCGACTGGTTTGCATGTCAAACTCTTGAAATCAATTCTCATCACTAGTTGAAATGCGTTTTTTGACTATGAGGTCGAAATTAACACGTTCTATCATAACATAAATAGAGGTTAATTCTTGATAGAAGGTATTAGGAGTACAAATGAGTTTCCACCGTTTTTTAACACAAATTAAATATTTATTATAGAAGAACGGTAATATAAATTTATTTAAAATATTGCCCATCACTTGCAACCACTTTTTCCAATCTCTTTTGAAGCTATCCACGAATCAACCCAATTTTTGGTATCCTCATAAGATGTGAACCGCTGCGCCTTCAGAGCATGTGCCATGGACCGGAACAGGTGATAATCGGACGGTGCAATGTCTGGTGAATACGGCGGGTGGGGAAACACTTCCCAATCAAGTGTTTCCAAGTACTTTTTCACGGGAGCCGCAACATGTGGACGAGCATTGTCACGCAGAAGAATAATTTTTTCGTGTCTAGAATAGTATTGAGGGCGTTTTTCCTTCAGAGCTCGGCTCAATCTCATCAATTGTGTTCGATAGAGGGCTCCAGTAATTGTTTCGCTCGGATTAAGCAACTCATAATACACTACACCTAGCTGATCCCACCAAATACACAGCATAAGTTTTTTTCCGTGAATATTCGGTTTTGCTGTTGATGTTGACGCGTGGCCAGGTAATCCCCATGATTTTCTTCTTTTTGGATTGTCATAATGTATCCACTTCTCATCACCAGTTACGATACGATGTAAAAAACCTTTTTTTTATGTCTAGCTTGCAGCATTTCACTTAAGCATAATCGGCGTTCAATATCTCTCGGCTTTAATTCGTACGGAACCCAATTTCCTTGTTTATGAATCATTCCTAATGATTTTAAACGATGTGAGACTGCTTGCTGAGTGACTTCTAATGTTAGAGCAAGTTCTTTTTGTGTTTGAGATGAATCTTCCTCCAATAATTCCTCCAATTCTGCATCCTCGTAAATTTTTGGCCTTCCACTGCAATGTTTGTCTTCTACGTCGAAATCACCGTTTTTAAACTTTTCAAACCACTCTCGACACGTTCTCTCACTGAAAGCACCCTCACCATATGCTTCTACGAGCAATTGATGCGCCTCAGCAGCAGATTTCTTTAAATTAAAGAAGTAAACTAATATTTCCCGCAAATGACGCTTACTTGGCTCAAATTTTGACATTTTCAACTTATGAAAATTATATTTTACCAATATAAAATCAATGATATTAATAGGTTATGTTGTTCTTGAATGTCCAAACTATTTTTTAAGCCGGTTATCATCTGCGAAAGCTAACCGAAACTCCGTGCCGCGCCATCTACAATATAACAGCGGAAACTTATTTGTACTCCTAATATATAAAATTATTTAAATATTTTGATATTATAGCCTTCTACATATTTAATTTCAAAAAATTATATTTAATGATTATAACTTCTGAAAATAAATTAAAATAATGTCATATACATTCTGTCAAGAAAGTACCGGGAATTATCGATTTAAATCTGGCGGGGCATTGAGGCAGGTAAAAAATTTTTTTCCTAGGTTGGTACCACTGTCCTTAATTACTATGCCAAGCTTGAGCGGGATCTGTCAACTAGTGTGTTTGCAACAGCTGATTAAGTAAGTCGATGTCAGAGTGCGTGCCGATTTTTACTATGGGTGATTACGTTGAGCAAAGAATTTGTTTAAAGTTTTGTGTTGCAAATGAATTTTCGTGTGCCGATGCATTGAAAATGTTGCAAAAGGCCTTTGGTGATAATGCTCTATCGAAAACTCGTGCATATCAGTGGTACAGAGCCTTCAAGGACGGTCGTGAAGTGGTCGCCCATCGACGGCTTCGATCGAAGATAACGTCGATAAAATTAAGGAAAGGGTGCTCGAAAACCGTCGTACCAGCTTGAGAGAGATAGCACATGATCTTAAGATATCCCACGAGTCCGCACGTACGATTTTGATTGATATTTTGGGCATGAGAAAGGTGGCCGCACGACTCGTACCGAAAGACCTGAATTTTCTTCAAAAACGTCATCGCGAACAGGTTGCTTCAGACATGCTGGATCGCTGTAATTCCGATTCTACATTCATGGAACGCATTATAACTGGTGATGAGACCTGGGTCTACGAGTACGATATGCAAACAAGCCAATCATTGGAATGGGTGGCAAAAAATGAGCCGAAACCGAAAAAACCACGCCAAAGCCGCTCGAAAATGAAGGTGATGCTCATGGTACAGGTTAGTTTTTTGATTTTGATATTTTGAATATATTTCAGGACTGAAGACGGAATTGTTTTGAACTATATTTGTTTTTTGAAGATATAGTGCATGCTTTGAGAGATTTCTGAATTTACTTATTCGAATATTTAAATATATTAAATATTTCAAATAAATTATATTCTTTGAGAGGTCCTTTAAGTGTGTTCATGTTTTCAAGGTACAAATGGCGTTTTGAGGGCAAGACCAGAAACAAAATTTGTCTCCTTTAAATATTTATTTATTAATTTTAGGGACTTTCGTGTATCTTTTGGTTTATTTATTCCATTTGACATTGTATATTGAGTTTAGATTATATACGTCTATTAAATATGAGCGGTGCTTGTTTTAGACATTAATTTAATTCTAAAAGTTTTTTTTTGAATAAAAATTTTTTAAATTAAAATTGTAGAAGATAAACATATATTAATTTGTTTCAATATTCAAACTGTGATGCTCATTGTTTTCTTCGATATCCGTGGCGTGGTGCACTACGAATTCCTTCCAGAGGGTCAGACGGTAAACAAGGAGTATTACCTAGGCGTTATGAAACGTTTGCTTGAGCGTATCCGTAAGAAGCGGCCAAATTTGTGGGCGAACAACTCATGGATTTTGCATGACGATAACGCGCCTTCTCACCGAGCTACGATTGTGACTGACTTTCTCGCCAAAAACTCAACAAACGTGCTTCAGCAACCACCGTATTCGCCGGATTTGGCTCCCTGCGACTTTTTCCTCTTCCCAAAACTAAAAATGCCCCTTCGTGGCACCCGTTTTGAGTCGATTGAAGCCATAAAACAAAATTCGGCGCGAGAGCTAAAGTCCATCCCGGAAAGCGCCTATAAAAAATGTTTCGATAATTGGAAGTGCCCTTGGCATAGATGGAGCCTATTTTGAAGGCGACCCAATAAATTTTGACGATTAAATGTAAAAATGTTGTTTTAATTGAAAATTCCCGGTACTTTCTTGACAGAGTAGTAAGTACCACTTATATCAAATGACATATAAAATGAACATTCATTATAAGACATCCAAATGGTATAACAAAATCCAATAAATAAAAATTATTAACCAAAATCCCATAAATTAAATATTGTGAATAGACAAAATTTTGTTTCTGCTGATCACTCTTATGAAAACAAATATCTTTCAAAAATGTCTAACATAATCTTAAGAATTTCATCATAAAACTATCTTACTTAGAATAGATATCCAATAATATTGAATATTCTAAGTAAGATAGTTTTATGATGAAATTCTTAAAATATGTTAAACATTTTTGAAAGATATTTGTTTTCATAAGATTGATCAGCAGAAACAAAATTTTGTCTATTCAAAATATTTAATTTATAGGATTTTGGTTAACAATTTTTATTTATTGGATTTTGTTATATCATTTGGATGTCTTATAATGAATGTTTATTTTATATGTCGTTTGATATAAGTGGTACTTATATGACATTATTTTAATTTATTTTCAGAAGTTATAATCATTAAATATAATTTTTTGAAATTAAATATGTAGAAGGCTAATATTAAAATATTTAAATATTATACGTTCTATCATGTTTTCAACGACTTTTACATCTCATTTAATATTTAATGCTGACCAAATATGCAATCGATTGTTGTGTATATGTTCGAACATTAATGTTGAATAAAACCTAAATTTTGGTGTTCTTGTTCCTCAGAAGCAACAGAAAAGTCTGTTAGATGGTCTTAGGGCTACTAATGAAACAATTCCTATAGTACCGGACCCGGTGGAAGAGATCAAAACAGGAGCAACTCCTGACCAAGAGAGTCCAAGCGAACAAAAAGTAAGTTTTTCACTCATAAGTTGCCAATGAAGAACATAAGAATCAAATTCATTAAACATTTTTAAGACATGATTGAATGTATGAATGGAATTTGGCCTATGTCAACACGAAACAATTAGCCGGTTATTCTGTCACAATTACATGGTTCGTCCAAAAATAAACAGGACTAAAAAGCTACATCCCTTCACCGACATTAAGTCAAAAATTCATAACAATCGGATACATAAAAACTGCATTTTACTTAAAAGAACCAAAATGAGAAGTTCCATTTTAAACTTGGCGGAACTGCAGAGCAGATTCTACACGAATCAAAGAACGAAGAACTCTCTCTCTCACTTTATAGACGAATGCAGCTCTCTCAGTTTGATCTCCCCACGTCGCCCCCCAGGCATTAGATCTTGACGTGATGGGGGCGCTCATCATGACTAGGACTCTAGTTTCGTCCCGGCGAAATGGAGGGTTAAGTCTTGGTGTCTAACGTAATGCCATTTCGCGCCAGTCACTGGACCTATTTGGGGAAGATCTCCGAATGGGGCCCTAGTTTTGCCGCTCAGGTGAAATGGAGGGCTGAGCCGGTTGATTAACTCAGTGACAAGAGAGTCTGTCGCAGCATAGGGCTTCTCCCTTAAAACTGGCGTACTCTACCCTATCGCAGTATGAATTTCCGGATTCTGTGTAATGGCCGAGTGCGTTATGTAGCATACTGCGTTACATCGGGGGGTAGTTTGCCTACAGGTGTTACTTGTACCACCTGGCCACCCCATTGGTGTTGGACTCGAGGGGGCAGTGGTTGAAAGTCCGCATGCTGGACTAAGGGGGTATTTCATTTATCTGTTCGCAGATCCCCATGTTCGGGATATTCTCATGAAACGACTCGGGGTTTAGCGGGACTTGACGGTTCGACCGGCCTGTCCTGGCCCCTGGATCTATGCGTAACGATTTAGGGTTTGTGGATCTCGACGAAATGGCTCCGCCATTAATGCTTGACGTCAGGATCAATCAAATAACCTCACATGGGTTCGGTGAGTCAGGACGTACAGGCCGCTAGACGGTGCTCGTACCAGGATCAATTGTAGTGGTCAATCTTGAGTTTATCTTAGTTCATGGGACTGCGTTCGGGTGGATGGATAAGAATTCCCTCCGGCGGGTGAGTTGCGTCTCAAACCAACTCGGGTACTGACCTGCTGAGCCAGTAGGGGTTGGATAGTGCTTCACTGCTACCAGTCAGACGGTTCTGGCTTTCGAGTCCCAAACTGGAAGCTGGTGGGTTCATCTCTTCGGAGGGGTTCTCGCCACGCGCGATGATATGGCGTAATCCTTATCACACTTTCTACCTCTAGGGGTGGACTGTGGAGACTGCTGTGTAGTCACTTGGAAAAGAGGTATCTTCAAATAGCCAATAACTATTCTGGTAGAATTCACATGATCTCCCCACGTATACTGAAATTGTTTTATCTCTATTTTGTGCTATAAATGAAACAAATCATTCATTCTCTTGAAATTTTCAGGAAGCAGAAGCAGTTCCTAGAAAACAAAAATTAACAAATTTAGCTAGATCCGATAGCATTGGTAGTACATCCGGTAGAAAATACCTAGCGCCCACTTTATCCGATCCCGCTGCAAGGACCGAGAAAGAAAGAGTGACAAATAACAAAAAGAAAAACAACAGACCAACAGGTAATAAATTGAAAACTAACTTAACTTATTCTTCAAACGCGTTTTCAAGCAGATGACATCTTTTCAGTACCACTGAACAAAACTACCCCACATGTGAATGAAATAGAATCACGCATGCCCAGGGAGGTTTTCAACAATAAAACCACTTTGCCTAAAGCCTCAAACGCCCTCCATGAAATAAGAGACTGGTGGAGTGAACAACTGAATTATGCTTCATCCAGTGATGAAGAGTGAATTGTTGATATAATTTATACTTTTGTAGTTCAAGATGAAATTTAAAGACTTTTGTTATGGAATGTATAGTTAATAAATGTGTGCCAGTTTGATTGGTGTTCTTTAATAATGACTCTATTAAAACACTTCATTTTCATACTGAAATCAAGAGTTTTTATTTTGAATAGCCCGCTATCTGGGCAGCTGTCATCTTTTGACATTTGAAAAGTAAAAACTACGCCATTAATAAAAATGGAACGATACGCGCATTGAAATCGTTAAAATTCACTGCAAAAATAGTGAAAATTTTGTAGTCACATTTTGCAAAACTAAAGCACTTTCTTGGCCAGCAATAATGAAACTGGTAGAAAAATTTGAGCTCTTGGGACAAGTTAAAGATGTAACGAATCAAAACTGTGTGCATCGCTCAAGACCAACAGAAAATATTGCTGCTGTAGCCTGTAGTGTTAACCAAAACGCAGGTTTATCGATTTCTCGACAATCTTTGGAATTAGGCATTCCACAAACGACATTGTACCGTAATTGGCATAGAGACTTGGATCTTAAGACTTGTAAAGTTTAGTTAACACAAGAACTCAAGTCTGTCGACCACCAGCAACATCGTATCTTCTCTGATTGGGTGCTTGAAATTTTCAGTACTTTCTCACCTTTTTTATGTTCTCTAAGTCTTCTTTTACTGTTCGCATTCGATTTCCGGCAAATATATTCAAACAAACATTCAAATTCTAATGTTTCATTATACGAGGGTGGTTCAAATATGATCGAGACAAATACGTTTATTTATTATCGAAAAATTTACAAAAAAACACATTTTATCTAGGTAATTCTCCTCACTATAAACACGTTTTGTCCACCTTTCCGGAAGTTTTTTGATGCCGGTATAGAAACTCGTACACCCATGGGCCCACGAACCCTTCTACCTCGTCGTCGGTGTTGAACTTTTGACCTCCGAGGGCCTCAGTGGTCCAAACATGTGGTAATCGCAGGGCGATAAATCCGTAGTAAGAGGGGGGGGGGGGATCCAGTACCGTCCACCCCAATTTCGATATTTTATCGAGCGTGAGACGCGCGGTATGAGGGCGCGCGTTATCCTGCAGGAGAATCGTACTTCGTGCTGGAATGCTCTTCCGTTTCGAGCGATAAGCGGGTTTCACGTGTGTTTTTAGAAGGTTTAGAGTAGTATGCAGCATTAATGGTACGTTGAGTGCGCAGGAAATCGACGTACAGCACGCCCTGCCGGTCTCAGAACACAGTACACATGACCTTACCCGCAGACCAGGTTGTCCTCGCTTTGACTGGCGCCCTTCCTCCTTCTTCCTCCACTATTTACTTGACACCTTGGTTTCGGGAGTGTAATAGTGTACCCATGTTTTGTCTTTAGTGAAGATTCGCGTTAAAAAACCGCCGTCCTCCGCCTCATATCGCGTCAGTAAGCGGCGAAAACTTCCAACCGCGTTAATTTTTGCTGAAAGTTCAACAGTTGAGGAACACATGGCGCCGTTATTTTGCGATATTGAAGGTGTTCGTGGATGATAGACTCTACACTACCAATACTGATGCCGACTTCAGCCGAAATGTCTCCTACGGTCCTCCAAAATGAGTTGTTCTACGCGGCGAATGTTGTCTGGTGTGACGCGGGTTCGCGGTCGACGATTATTCGAGCTCATTCTCGACGGTTTCGCGATCATCCTTGAATGCTTTGGCCCATTTAAACACAGCAGCCCTACTCAGGCACTCACTACCGAACTGCTTTTGCAAACGCACAAAAATATCCTTGTTTTTAACGTCTTATCCTATTAAAAAACGAATGCTAATACGTTGCAGTCGGCACTTGACGTTCACTCATGGTCGTAGCACACGCGTGAAACACGTACTCCGACGAAAACAAACATAAGAGACCCAGCTATCACATACTCAAGCCCCGACCTTCGAAACATACATGCGCGCCATCTACAGAGTGTCTCGATCATATTTGAACCACCCTTGTATGTTTTAGTACCTTAGGGGGGTTGGTTTATAACACCCAAACTCGAATATGCAGTCAATAATGAGTGTATTAAAAGTTCAGATTACATTCAGAAAGTTTACTTTTCTATAAATAGAAGCATATATGTAGGCAGTACCTTTATTCTCTACCCTGTTGATTATTTTAAGAAATAACATCTAAAACACAATGGAAGTTATCACAGTGCACATTAAAAAGGTAGAAAATTATATTTCAAATAAATTACAACAGAAATCACTTATATACTCAACATATATGTTAATTTTTCCAATACTGTACTGTTTGATGATGATGTGAATTTGACGTTACATGAATATGTCTGCAATATGAATTAAAGAACTTAATGAAGGAATTATATAAATATATAAAAGTATAAATGAACACTAATAAATAATTCGACGTATAAACAGAATTGGCACTGAAATTCTTATGGGGTTACAGGAGTTTAAAATATATTTTGTTTTTATCCGATTTTAGAACAAGTCAAGAATGTTTTTTGCGTCAATTGGAGTGAAATCCAAGGAAAATAGAGGCTTAACTGGCTTATGAAGTCTGCTGTTTAGGTATTATTTCTTTAATCTGTTCATCAAAGTCATTTTATTACATCTCAGTTTGTGTTAAATGCAACCACATAACTCTACAACAGATATGATATCCACCAAATAAACATGAAATGAATTTAAATAGCACTAATCTTCTGCAACTTACGAGTATTTGGAAACCTTTTGTATGCCTTAAAGCTTCTCATATTGCACTAAATAAAAGTTTTTACCTTTGAAACCCATGTAACCCCTTGGAGATTGCTGCATTACTTATAATAATTTTTCAAAGTAAAAAATGATTATTTGTTATACAGTCTCTTGAATATAACACATTAAGTAAAACTTATATTAGTCCCTTTTAAAGCTGCCTGCACTGATCATGGAAAATCTCTTCCTACAATCCACTATATAATGAATTTTGTGCAATTTCAGAAGAAAACGTTAAGGATAAAATTTTATCTTACAGTAAAAAGTACGAGAATATAGAATTTACCAAATCTACAATAAAATTCAAATTTTGATTCGGAAAATGCTTATACAAGTATTTAAGGTATCCTTGTTTATTTATTATGGAAAACACTGGTCATATTGCTATAATTATTTGATATGATTTCGAACAATTAGATTGACCATTATAATTTTTTCCCGGTCACAAAGAGACAATCACTTTGCTGAAAAAAATTATAAGTCAGTATCGTACCACGCTGCTACTTGGCTGTTGTCCTGTGGAGGTGTAGGAAGTTGATCGAAGTTCAGGTCCTGATCTGCCGTTCCGACTTCCATTGCACTGTAAGTTGAGCCGTTGCCCCCACCGTGAGATTCTAATTCTAATCCTTCCATATCTATTGGTATCTGGTCATACCCTGCAGGATGGAGTCAAGTTAAAAACTTTTCAAAAATAATTATACTTAACTGGATAGTTTTCAAACCTAGAGGTCGTTCACTTTTTGTATTAAATAAAAAAGAAAAAGGCATTTTACTTGAGAGAAGAAATATAACAAAATTTGAATATCAAAACAGATTTAATCTGTTAGTCTTCTACAATTTTAATTTCAAAAAACTTTTAGAATTAAATTAATGTCTACAATAAGCACCGCTTATATTTAATAAACGTATATAATCAAAACTCAATATATAATGTCAAATGGAATAAATAAACCAACAGATATAAAAAAGTCATTAAAATTAATAAATATTTAAAGGAGACAAAATTTTACCATTAAGAAAACCAAAAACATGAACACAACTTAAGGACTTCTCAAAAAATATAATTTATTTGAAATATTTACTTTATTTAAATATTCAAATAAGTTAATTCAAAAATCTCTCAAAACATGCACTATATCTTCAAAAAACAATCATAATTCTGGTAATCTCTTCATTGGCCCTAAAAAATATATAAATATTTATTTCAATCCCTTTTTAATATCTGTTGGTTTATTTATTCCATTTGACATTATATATTGAGTTTTGATTATATACGTTTATTAAATATAAGCGGTGCTTATAGTAGACATTAATTTAATTCTGAAAGTTTTTTGAATAAAAATTTTTTTGAAATTAAAATTTCTTCTATCAAGTAGAAAGCCTTTTTTATTTTATTTTATATATAATATATAATTATATTTAGGCTTTGATAAATCTCATTATGGAATGTCAATGGTTTCAAGATAACCTTATAACACCTTCCACTTTTCTGTGATTTTGTTAAGAACATAGACTATCTTGAATCAAAAAACAAATATAATTCTAAGCAATCCCGTCTTCAGTCCTCATTTAATATTCCAAATATCAAAATCAAAAAACTAACCTATATCTCTCCACGTGTTAAAAGACTAAAGCTTTAGTCTTTTAACACTATTTGGAATATTAAATGAGGACTGAAGACGAGATTGCTTAGAATTATATTTGTTTTTTGAAGATAGAGTGCACATTTTTTAGAGATTTTTGAAATAACTTATTCGAATATTTAAATATATTAAATATTTCAAATAAATTATATTCTTTGAGAAGTCCTTTAAGTGTGTTCATGTTTTTAAAAGGCAATTGGTGTTCTTAAAGGTAAGACCAGAAACAAAATTTTGTCTCCTTTAAATATTTATTTATTAATTTTAATTACTTTCGTATATCTGTTGGGTTATTTATTCCATTTGACATTATATATTGAGTTTTGATTATATAAGTCTATTAAATGTAAGCAGTGCTTGTTGTAGACATAAATTTAATTCTAAAAGTTTTTTGAATAAAAATTTTTTGAAATTAAAATTGTAGAAGATAAACATATTTCAATATGTTTTAATAATCAAATTTTGTTATATTTCTTCTATCAAGTAAAAGGCCTTTCTATTCTATTTTAAATATATTGAATATTTCAAATAAATTATATTTTTTGAGAAGTCCTCAAGTTGTGTTCATGCTTTTGAAAGGCAATTGGTGTTCTTAATGATAAGATCAGAAACAAAATTTTGTCTCCTTTAAATATTTATTTATTAATTTTAGTGACTTTTTTATATCTCTTGGTTTATTTATTCCATTTGACATTATATATTGAGTTTTGATTTTATACGTCTATAAGCGGTGCTTATTGTAGACATTAATTTAATTCTAAAAGCTTTTTGAATAAAAAATTTTCTCTTTAAATTGAAACTGTAGAAGACTAACAGATTAAATCTGTTTTGATATTCAAATTTTTGTATTAGGAGTAGAAATAAATTCGTACGATTTTGATAACAGATGTCGCTACTAGTCTATTAATCCATTGTTTGATCTGGCAACACCTTCATTTTGAAGTGTCATCATTAAGCATTTCAGTATCTGTCATTTCACTGAAGTGTTAAAAACATAGTTTCTGTGTTGTCTGAAAATGTCAACTTTTGTACCGAATGTGTTTTTGCGGGATGTTTTTACTTCATTACTTAAATTTGAAGAAAAGGCTACCGAAAGTAAAGTCATCATATTTTAGTGGATGGTTATGTTGACCATGCTCTAGCTAACGAACGTATCAAAAGTGGTTTGCCATTAAAAAGTGGCAATTTTGATTTGAAAGAAAAAGAACGACGTGGAGCGTCCCCAAAGTACAAGGATGAAGAATTAGAGGCAAGGCTGAATATCCATCACAAACGCAAGAGGAACTCGCAAAAACTCTTGGAGTCACTCAACCAGCCATTTGGCATCATTTAAAAGCAATGCAATGATCCGAAAGGTAGGAAATTAGGTGTCTTATGGACTGATGCCAAGAGAAGTCGAACGCCGTTTTTACACGTGTGACAACAGCTCCAAGGGTAAAAAAGAAAGGGGTTTTTGCATAGAATTGTGACTGGCGAAGAAAAATGGGTTCATTACGATACTCCAGAACTTCGGGCAAAGTATGGATACCTCATCATCAACTATCAAGCTGAATATTCATGGCGAGAAGACCATGCTGTTGTGTATCTGGTAGGACCAGCTGGGTGTGGTGTATTATGAGCTGCTACAATCCAACGAAAGGATCTCAGTAGAGGACTAGGATGACAATTGACGGGTTTAAGCCGACCACTGCGTGAAAAACGGCCGCAATAAGCAGACAGACACGACAAAGTTATGATAATGCACTGCCACATGTTGCGTCGCCCGTTAAAACGTATTTAGAAACGCTCAGACGGGAATTTTCACCCCAGTACAGCCAGACATTGTTCCTTCTGGTTACCATCTGCTCCGATCGCTGCAATATGGCCTGACTGACCAGCACTTCTCCAATTACGATGAAGTCAAAGAATGGATCGATGCCGGCCTTTTGGTCAATTACCAGAAAGATGGGAAAAAGCAGTAGAAAGCGACGGGCAATAATTTGAACTTTGAACGTATTATCAATTTTTCACAATAAAGCTTAAATTTTCGACTAAAATCCACACCAACTTATTTATACTTCTATAACAGAACTCGAAGTGATATCTTATTTATTACCTTTCACATTTCGATTCATCATTCATCTTACAATGTAAAAAACCTTTCCTCTTTTGAAGTTGTGTTGTCAATTCTGACATTAAAGTGTCTGAACTAAAGCGTTTGATTAAAAGAATTAATCAAACAGATCTTAAAACTTCAGATTCATCTCAATAAAATAGAAAAAGGCTTTTTACTTGATAGAAGAAATATAACAAAATTTGAATATCAAAACAGATTTAATCTGTTATGATATGAGTAATAAAAATAAATTTCAACAATTTGTGAACGTTGAGTCGTGAGTCTTTCCCTGATAATTTGTCAATGCCTACTGAACAGAAATGTGAAAACAACATGGCTTCTACCTTCTGTCAAATCACAGTTATTCCTATAGAAAGTCCTACATCACTCTAAAAAGAACACCCGATATATCTTATTAAAAAAAAATCGCAACTTTGAATACACCGATAATTGGTGTTAATTTTATCTTAATTTATTCGAAGTTATCCTTGTGAAATTAAAATTTGACCAGAGAAACATGTTGCACTACTCTAACTCTGCTTTTTTAATTTCTTACACTAGAAAACCATGCTTACACAGAACGCACAGACAATCATGCAGTTACAAATTGAAACTTACATTGCTTAAGTTAGTACTGGTTTGGCTAAGGGTAACGTTAATAGTTTTAGTACCATTTTCATAAACGTGTTCAGTTAATGAGTTCATAGGTTTTAAATGAAAAATTACCTCTTTGTTGGAATGGTTGGCCCCCATGGCTACTGTGAACACTGGGTGGTCCCTGCCCGTACATACTATCGTACGGTTGGTCTGGACTCAAAATGTCCTAAAATAATGGTCGATATGCAAAAAAATCAAACACACAAAAAAGTTTCAAAACAACCAGGATAATTCCGAAACGAACCGGGAAATAAATCGAAAACAGAAAAATGAATCTTCTAAATCAAATCACAAAAAGTTGATGAAATAAAGTATAACATCACATAACTTTACATACTGTTTTCTTTTCTTACCTCATGCTCAGCAATATTAAAAAAAAAGACGCCATAAATATTACCATAATAACTATTCGTACATATTTTGAATGATGTGGTTTATTTATTTTGATTTGAAGTCTAAACTCTGCAGTGTTTTGTAATTACCAGTGATTTCTAGGGCAGGCCATGCATTTTGAAGTGAAGGGTCTTTCATTAACAGCGCCCCATTTTGTTTTTTAAATAAAACACATTATTTATTTGAAAATTTTTATTTCATTATAAAGTACAATGGATACCGTTAACAAAACATCCTTCAAATGTCCACCACGGGAAACGCTGGAAGGAATGAAGTCGTTGAACCCAATTTGCCATGTTATTATTGTTATTTATGACGAGCGGGCGTCTGTCCACCCTACCACTGCGTCCGCACGGACTATTATGGTTATATCTCCCCGACGAGATCCAGTTTTTGGATAAAACCGATAATCTTGTTCAGGGGTAATTTTTTCAGTTCGCTGTGGGCTATAAAAGCCTGGCCAAAGACCTCGAATCTGCTGCGACTCACCGCTGGGCACTCTGAGACGATGTGCATGGCTGTTTCAGTGTCCTCAAGACACAGCCTGCATTCATTGTCTTCAGCCAGACCGATTTTATGCAAATGCGCTTTCAGTCTGCAGTGACCTGTCATAGTTCCGACAAGTGTTCTTAGTTTGGCCCTATCCAGACCTAGCGCTAGGTTCGCCATCTTTTTGTTCGAAGCTGTTCCAAGGAACAACTTCGAATGTTTCAGGCCAGAATGGCCCCGCCAGAAAGACTCTAGCCTTGAGTTCATTCTGCCTGTTATCGCCTCGTTAGCCACGTCATGTGGTATTCCCAGGAATGGTTCCGGTCCTACCAGAGGCAGCGCAGCTCCAGCAAATGCCAGCCGATCCGCCTCCTCGTTACCCAAATAGTTTGAGTGGCTAGGTATCCAAACCAGAGTGACTCCGTTATACATACCGAGCCTGTTTAAAGCCGTGCGGCAACTCCAGACTGTTTTGGATGTAAAACAGCTGGATTCCAGAGCTTTCAGTACTGACTGACTATCAGTAAATATTTTGATTTTACCGTGGTGGATTTGCCGTTTTATCAGCAGTTCCGCCGCGGTCTCAATGGCAAATATTTCTGCCTGGAATATGGTTGCGTTTTGACCGAGACTCAATGAGATGTTAATTCTTGGTTTGCTCCCATAGAGTTCCGCTCCTGTTCCGTTCGTCGTTCGCGAGCCGTCTGTGAACAAGCCAAGGTCGGTTCTCAATAGAACCTCAGCTTGCTGGGTCCATTCGTCCCGGCTGGTGACGATTACATTGAAATTCCGTTCCTGGCTCGTGATTTTTGACATGAGATCCGAGGGCATCGATAGGATACTGTTCGTTAAAAGCTCGTCCAGCAGTCCTGAGCCTCCCATCACTATTGACTCTGGCCTGTCAATCGCCAGTTGATATAGTTTGTATGTGGTCCGTTCCGCCTCCCTCTGCACGAGTAGGTGCAGGGGTGGTAGATTTAGTAGGACCTCCATGGCTGCCGTGGGTGTGGTACGAAACGCACCTGTAATTGCAAGGCAAGCCTGTCTCTGTAGTCGGGTCCGTGTCCACCACGGAAACGCTGAAAGGAATGAAGTCGTTGAACCCAATTTTCAATGGCTCTCTCACACAAATCAGGTGGTATGTTATCAAGTACTCGTTCAATATTGATCTGTAGATCGTCTAAATTTGTTGGATGATTGCTGTGAACCAATGACTTAATGTAACCCCAAAGGAAGAAGTCCAATGAAGTTAAATCACAGGAACGAGGCGGATAATTTATCGGTCCATTTGTTGAAACAATCGAATCACCGAATTTTGTTTTCAATAAAATCATTGTGTCATTGGCAGTATGACAAGTGGCACCGTCCTGTTAAAACCACATGTTCTGCAAATCAAGACGAACCAATTCAGGCCATAAAAAATCAGTCAACATTGAACGATAACGACTTTCATTGACAGTTACCGTCATGAGCTTCGTTGAAAAGGTAAGATCCAATGACTCCTCCAGCATAAAATCCGCACCAAACAGTAAGTTTGTCAGAATGTAATGACAGTTCTTGATATTCTTCAGGTTTATCACCACTCCAGATACGGCAATTCTGCTTGTTAACATAACCGTTTAACCAGAAATGAGCCTCATCGCCGCGAATGATTTTCTTATGAAAATCTGCATCATTTCCGATTTTTTCTAAGCACCAATTACTGAACACACGACGCTTTAAACGATCTGTTGGTTTGAGTTCTTGGGTTAAAACAATTTTGTATGCAGGTAAACCAAGGTCTTTTCGTAAAATTCGCCACAAAGACGTCTGGGAGATGCCTAGTTCTTGTGAACGTCGAAAAATCGATAAATCTTGGTCTTCACGAACACTTTCACGTACGGCAGCAATATTCTCTTCACTTCTCACATTTCTTTGTCACACTACCACCACACCATTTAAATGAATGTCTTAGAAAAACACTGTTTCAATTTAGTAGATATATAGAATAAACACTCATTACGCAGTACCAAAAAGAATAAAGGAATTCCCACAAATATAAGTTATTAATTAAAAATACTAAATAAATACTTGAAGGAAAGGTATTTATTCATTTATTAGGAGTACAAATAAGCTTCCGCCGTTTGATTGTAGATACGGAGTTTCGGTTAGCTTTCGCAGATGATAACCGGCTTAAAAAATAGTTTGGACATTCAAGAACATAACCTTTTAATATCATTGATTTTATATTGGTGAAATATAATTTTTATAAGTTGAAAATGTCCAAATTTGAGCCAAGTAAGCGTCATTTGCGGGAAATATTAGTTTACTTCTTTAATTTAAAGAAATCTGCTGGTGAGGCGCATCAATTGCTCGTAGAAGCATATGGTGAGGGTGCTTTGAGTGAGAGAACGTGTCGAGAGTGGTTTCAAAAGTTTGAAAACGGTGATTTCGACGTAGAAGACAAAGATCGCAGTGGAAGGCCAAAAATTTACGAGGATGCAGAATTGGAGGAATTATTGGAGGAAGATTCATCTCAAACACAAAAAGAACTTACTCTAACATTAGAAGTCACTCAGCAAGCAGTCTCACATCGTTTAAAATCATCAGGAATGATTCATAAACAAGGAAATTGGGTTCCGTACGAATTAAAGCCGAGAGATATTGAACAATGCTCGTCCACATGTTGCGGCTCCCGTGAAAAAGTACTTGAAAACACTTGATTGGGAAGTTTTATCCCACCCGCCGTATTCACCAGACATTGCACCGTCCGATTATCACCTGTTCCGGTCCATGTCACATGCTCTGACGGCGCAGCGGTTCACATCTTATAAGGATACCAAAAATTGGGTTGATTCGTGGATAGCCTCAAAAGACAAGGAGTTCTTCAGACGTGGGATTCGAATGCTGCCCGAGAGATGGGAAAAAGTGGTTGCAAGTGATGGGCAATATTTTAAATAAATTTATATTACCGTTCTTCTATAATAAATATTTAATTTGTGTTAAAAAACGGCGGAAACTTATTTGCACTCCTAATAGTATTTTTGATTAATTATTTATCTTCATCTGGCAGTGGCAGTATAACATCATGAAGTGTAAAACTTGTTTCAAACTTCTTCACTAAACGTTCAACTGTTCTTTTATCCGGACGATTATAACGACCAAAAATTGGAGTTAAAGCACGTAAAGTTAGAGTAACAGATCGCGATTTTTCATAATGAATTTGGATTATTTGTAAACGTTGTTGGAGTGTGTTCCTTTCCATGATTGAATGGTAGACATTGACAAATACAACTGTCAATGTCACAAATAACCAATAGCTGTCATGCGTGAGTAATGTCAATTTAAAAATAAGGCGTTCCCATCGAAAGACCATTCTGTCCATTAATGAATTTAGCCGAGATATTTAGACTCTGAATCTGTCCAGAAAATTTCAAGGCTCTAGCTTTTAAGTCAGCGTGCTTACAGTCTGGCCGGCCAGACAGAATTACATTTGACCTTGAATTCTTCATCAGCGAGTCCAAACTAGTCGTGTAAGACTATTTTCGGCTCAAAATTCAAGAATTATAGACATTCGGACAAAACGCGCAAAAATGACTAATGAACAGTATTGTTGGGAGGATGTATGGTTCAAATTAATTGTTTTTATGATTTTTCGATCTTAAACAATCAGCTGCAGGACAAAATTGAGTAAATATGATTCACATCATTCATAATATCTATAGATTCTTACAGTAACATTTAATAAGAATATGAATAAAACACGTGTTCATATCAATCTATCTTTCATTTATAATTCATTCCTGATCGGACCAGCATGGAAACTCATTCATTGAAATGACTAAAACAAGCAATTTGTGCGAAAACTAATCTCTATCAACACTTTTGCTTCACTCTCTTACCTCAGAATGTGAAAATTTGTATCACTTACTTGTAGATCTGCTCCCATCAGGTCTGGATTCCATCCAGTATCTTCTCTGAACAAGGAGTTTGTCAGCTCCATAGACAACCTTTTCTTATAATCTTGTGGCTTGTCTTCGCTCATACGAAACAGAACAGCTGCTGCATATGTTGCTACCCCTGAAAAGACTTCATTAAGTTATGATTATTTTACTTAGATTGTATTTTCCTGTGCAACATTAATGAAGAGCAAGACATATTTGCAGTCAACTTACAGAATAAGAAAGATGGATGATGCCAAAAAGTTTTTAAATAACAACAGGAATTTATTGTACATAGCAAAAGGCCCTTGGCCCTTCAGCCCGTTTTGCTAAATTTAATCAAAATAAACACCAATATAACATCCCATTCACTCTAAAAATTGAATATCAATTTATCTCACTTTAATTGATGTCGCACACTGTCAATATATCAATTAATTTTTTTCGGGTAGTCCAAATGAGCCGGTAGGTCAAATGAACCGGTAGGACATTTACGGCGATAAGGCGTGGTTAATTGGCCTAAAAAATCGGGCAAAATTGATAAATGCCACATTTTTCTTCGTTCACAGCAAATGAACAGAAAATCTTATGGGAATGAAAATGCCTTTTATTAGTTAGATCGGTTTTTCAACATTGAGTTTTAGAACACATCAGTAGAAACCTACAAAAACAGTTTTAGAAACTAACCTTCATTTCTGGAATGTAGCAATTCAGTCAGAGGTGCAGTAGCTCCCTCCTGTTCAATCATTTCAGCCCCTTCCTTGTCGGCTGCCAGTTCACAAAGAACGCCAGCTGCTACACGCTGTATGTTTTCTATGTCGTTGAATAGCAGTTGCACAAATATTGGAATTACCATTTGCTGACGAATGATAGCTCGATTGTGAGACTCCCTTGCCAGGATATGCAGTGCTCCAACGGTTCCTTCTACAATTTCTTCCATTCGTACGCCATCAGCATAGTTTCCTGGAGCTTGGCTACCGCCTGTAGAGACGCTTGTTCTCTGCAGAAGAATAAAACGCTGATGACTAAGGTATTTCACAACTGAAGAAACATTAAAATTCTTGTTTCTTTGTTGGATTATCAATGTTCAAAAGAAACTAAAGTACGTAAGTTAATATAATGGTTTCTTTCTCCTAAAATATTCTAATGCCAACATATATTGTGGAATTTATCCAAACAATTAAATGGGAGTGTTCATAAACTTACTAGTTTTAATGTTACATTAATATTATGAGGCTTGAAGTAAAATGAAATACTCTGCAGTACAACTAAAAGCTATCAAAATACAATTGCCACCACATTTCCATCAGAGTAAATAAGTAAACATAGAGATGTAAATATATTGTAGTCAAATGCAATAGTTACATAATAGTGAGATAGAAAAAGAACAACTAGCCAAAATTGACAAGTAAAGGTGTAGTAAACAACACACTGCAGTGTCATTGATTAAAATACCCTGATATGGATGAATACTATAAAAATCGATATTGAAATAAAATAGAAAGTATGAACAAATATGTATTCTAAATATTTTGCTACGCCTGCGGATTAAATGCTTACCAATGGTAGGTTAGGTTTTCATTTCCACATGTTTCAAACACTTTAAATGTTCTTTTCATGATTAAAATTAACAGTAAGTATGTAAACAATACCGACTATGGATGTAAACGTGAAATAAACAACTAAACACAAGTGCAGCTAAGTCCTGGCTAATCATAACAATAACTTAACGGTGTTGCCAAATTTGCTGAACATTCTTCATCATTGCCAGAGAAAGAAGGAGAATTTACATCTTTTTGTGAGGTGGCAACACCTAATATTATAAGTTCTGATGAACAGAAATGTATTAGTGCTACCAACAATTGCTTTGAATCATCTTTATGATTAGATACTGAATTGTTTCAGCCGTTACTATTTGGTAGTTGATCATAATTAAAACAAATTGTAGAAATTACTATGTTTTACTACCAAATAATATATATTACACATTTTCTTGTGACTCTGAACTATCCCATCAGACAACTGAAGACCTAACAGTGGTACAGCGGTATTTAAACAAAAGTGATAAATATTTTGAATATTTCAACAGATTCTCGGTAATACCTAATAGTGGTACCGAGGTTTACAATCGGAACGAGTTAAAAAACCGGGTTAAAAAAGAGGGGCCTTCTAACAGATATCGGAATGTCGGCAATCGACAAAGAAGGTTGTTAAACAGATGGTACCCATTTAAATATCTCAAATAATTTTTAGGGTTACATAGCTCCGTAGTCATTCATTATTTTTACATTATTTTGTTGTATATCTCAAATATTTGGATTTAGAAAGCTCCATACAGTAATTCATTATTTTTTACATTATTTTTATTGTGAACGAATTTGAAAATTTCAATAATCAAGTTTCTTTTTTTTTTGAATCTACATGTACATGGAGCTTTCTAAATCAAATATTTGAGATATACAACAAAATAATGTAAAAATAATGAATGACACGGAGCTATGTAACCCCAAAAATTATTTGAGTTATTTAAATGGGTACCATCTATTTAACAACCTTCTGTGTCGATTGCCGACATTCCGATATCTGTTAGAAGGCCCCTCTTTTTTAACCCGGTTTTTTATCACGTTTCGATTGTAAACCTCTGTACCACTATTAGGTATTACCGAGAATCTGTTGAAATATTCAAAATATTTATCACTTTTGTTTAAATACCTCTGTACCACTGTTAGGTCTTCAGTTGTCTGATGATGGGATAGTTCATTTCCCGAAACTCAAGTCACAAGAAAATGTGTGATATATCTTTTTTTTGGTAGTAAAACATAGTAATTTCTACAATTTGTTTTAATCTTTATTATTATATTCTTTTGAGGATTACCTCTAGGAGATTTTTGAAATAAATTAAGTGCCGGACTTTGATGCCATCTGTGGAAACTAAATCAATAACTGAATGTATTCTCAGCATTATGTGACATAATTTATATCCTACCGAGTGATACTTAAAACTTTTATAACAGATCAAACTAAAAAAAATCTTCAAGAAATAAGCTGATCAATTCATTTTCAATTAAAGCTGATGTTTTAAACTGGATAAAATTCAGGTTCAGTGATTCCGTTACATAGAAACATACGGGTGAAGCTAATAAAAGTGTGTTAAAAAGGATAATGCTAAAGGACACAGCAACTTTACTCCACCTAATTGAATTAAAATAAATAACGTTATCTATGTTGACAAATTCACAGAGAGGATTCTCCATAGGTGACTACCAGACAAATATTAAACTAAAAGGGGGACCAGAAAGCAATGTCGTTTCTGGGCATGTTGATATTTGATTGTCATTTGTCAGCTCATTGTGTCAAATACATTTTAAGGTTATTGTGACTTGTTGTTCACTTCTAAATAACTAAATATTAGACTTTTTTTGCAATTTGGGGTGAAATGGCTAGCCAAATACCAGAAGCAAATACCCGGCATTGTATGCTTTTTGAGTTTCGCAAGGGTAGCAATCTTTAATCGAAAAGTATCCAGCGACTGTCCACAGAAGCTGGGGTCGAAGGTACTGCCACCATACTGGCCCGATATCTCACCCTCGGATTTTCATTTATTCCGATCGCTACAACATTTTCTTAGTGGCAAAAAATCTGAACGATGTCCAAATTACCATCTCAAGATATGTTACTCAAAAAACAACGGATTTTTATCGGTCCAGCATTGAAAATTTGCACACTAGCTGGCAAAAGGTTGTTGATAACGAAGGCGATTTCATTATCGATCAAATATAAAAACTTGTTAATAATTTATTCGTTTGAATTTAATTTTAAAAAGCGACATTACTTTCCGGTCCACCTAAATACATTGTATCATAAAACTTCAAACTTTACAAGAATAATACTTTCTACTAATCATTTTTTTGAAACAATAGGTACCTCATATTTGACAGGTTGGGTACTTCTGCATTCCCCCTTGAACTATGAAAAAAAAAATTTTAATGTAATACCAAAATTAGGAAATGGGCCTCAAACAAAAGTCAAAGGTTAAAAATAGTCTCTCCAGGAGTTCGGTTTGAATTAAAATTGAGATGGAAGCTAAATACATACCCTTTGTGTATCCTGGAATGATCTCATCAGCAGTTGGACCAGATGATGTATTGCACCGTGTTCTCTCAGAGGAGCATGATTAGCGGGGCAGAGGGCTAAGTTTCTGATTAGGCCGATAACAGCCTTAACCAGTGGCCAACGGGATGGTGGGTTCAGCAACTTGACAATAACTTGAATGCCATAATTCAATCTGACGGTATTCTGAGCCATTTCAGACTCGACATGTCTAAAGCAAAGATGAGAGAGATGAGCTAAATTAAAGAAATATAAACAAAATGATTTTTGAAAGAATAATTCCATCAAAAGTTTAGTGTAAGAGATGCTGAATTGTTTCAGCCGTTACTATTTGATAGCTGATCATAATTAAAACAAATTGTACAAATTACTATGTTTTACTAACAATAAAAATATATATTACACATTTTCTTGTGACTCGAATTTCGGGAAATGAACTATCCCATCATCAGACAACTGAAGACCTAACAGTGGTACAGAGGTATTTAAACAAAAGTGATAAATATTTTTAATATTTCAATAGATTCTAGATAACACCTAATAGTGGTACAGAGGTTTACAAGCGGAACGTGATAAAAAACCGGATTAAAAAAGAGGGGCCTTCTAACAGATATCAGAATGTCGGCAATCGACAAAGAAGGTTGTTAAACAGATGGTACCTATTTAAATATCTTAAATAATTTTTGGGGTTACATAGCTCCGTACAGTCATTCATTATTTTTACGTTATTTTGTTGTACATCTCAAATATTTGGATTTACATTCATTATTATTTAAATTATTTTTATTGTGAACGAATTTGAAAATTTCAATAATCAAGTTTTTTTTTACATGTAGAATCAAAAGGGAAGAAACTCGATTATCTAGAATCTGTTGAAATTTTCAAATTAGTTCACAATAACAATAATGTAAAAATAATGAATGACTGTACGGAGCTATGTAAATCGAAAATATTTGAGATATTCAAAAAGTAACATCTGTTTAAAATCTTTTTCAACGAACATAAAATGAATTTAATGAATAGTAAACAAAAATTCAACTTTTGCCACTCATTCTTTAGAAAACAGTAATTCCTTTCGACAAAAGAAAATCTTGATAAAATTTTACATGTAGATTCAATTGAAAAGAAACTTGATTATTGAAATTTTCAAATTCGTTCACGATAAAAATAATTTAAAAATAATGAATGACTGTATGGACCTATGTAAATCCAAATATTTGAGATGTACAACAAAATAACGTAAAAATAATGAATGACTGTACGGAGCTATGTAACCCCAAAAATTATTTGAGATATTTAAATGGGTACCATCTGTTTAACAACCTTCTTTGTCGATTGCCAACATTCCGATATCTGTTAGAAGGCCCCTTTTTTTTAACCCGGTTTTTTATCACGTTCCGCTTGTACCTCTGTACCACTGTGAGGTGTTATCTAGAATCTATTGAAATATTCAAAATATTTATCACTTTTGTTTAAATACCTCTGTACCACTGTTAGGTCTTCAGTTGTCTGATGATGGGATAGTTCATTTCCCGAAACTCGAGTCACAAGAAAATGTGTAAAATATATTTTTATTGGTAGTAAAACATAGTAATTTCTACAATTTGTTTTAATTAGTGTAAGAGATTAAAACTTGCGACTGAACAAATACATTTTTGGCGACTTCTATGTGAAGGAAATATTAATAACTTTTTTCAGTCACATTAAATTTTTTTTATCACATTTACCCCATATGTTTTCTTTTACTTCCAAAAAATACTCTTTACTAGTAATGAATATTTGTGTAATTGAGCCATCAATCAGGATTAGACAGATTAGTTGGAGCCCAACGTGGGGCACGAAATTATGTAACCTATAATTCAAAGGGATGTTACGAAAAAGCCCTACATAATTTCCAAAATTACATGTGTTTCCTTGTCTATTTGTGCTTATTTGTCAATATCAAAACTTAAGTAGCAACTTTTGTAACACTATACTCAAGTTTGCTAGTTCATAGCACTCTAGTAGATGTTTGGACATTAAGCTTACCCACTCGCTCAAGCAATGATAAGATCTAAGCGAGATTATGGCCGAACATTTCTTAAGGAAATATTCTATCTGGTCCAAAATTTGAATATTAAAACAAATTAATATATGTTTATCTTCTACAATTTTAATTTAAAAAATTTTATTCAAAAAACTTTTAGAATTAAATTAATGTCTAAAACAAGCACCGCTTATATTTAATAGACGTATATAATCTAAACTCAATATACAATGTCAAATGGAATAAATAAACCAAAAGATACACGAAAGTCCCTAAAATTAATAAATAAATATTTAAAGGAGACAAAATTTGTTTCTGGTCTTGCCCTCAAAACGCCACTTGCATCTTAAAAACATGAACACACTTAAAGGAATTGCTTTGAACTATATTTGTTTTTTGAAGATATAGTGCATGCTTTGAGAGATTTCTGAATTTACTTATTCGAATATTTAAATATATTAAATATTTCAAATAAATTATATTCTTTGAGAGGTCCTTTAAGTGTGTTCATGTTTTTAAGATGCAAGTGGCGTTTTGAGGGCAAGACCAGAAACAAATTTTGTCTCCTTTAAATATTTATTTATTAATTTTAGGGACTTTCGTGTATCTTTTGGTTTATTTATTCCATTTGACATTGTATATTGAGTTTAGATTATATACGTCTATTAAATATAAGCGGTGCTTGTTTTAGACATTAATTTAATTCTAAAAGTTTTTTGAATAAAATTTTTTAAATTAAAATTGTAGAAGATAAACATATATTAATTTGTTTTAATATTCAAATTTTGTTATATTTCTTCTATCAAGTAAAAGGCCTTTCTATTTTATTCTATCTGGTCCAAGATGGCAACAATACCTTCGAAAGGTTCAAACCAGTATGACTTAACTAGGTTTCACACATATTAGTCTGTTATCAAAGAAGCGGAGGTTGGAACTTGGAACCAACTCTTGCTTTGTCTGATCTGGCCCATTGGCAGTAAATGACATGTCCAAATTCAGTGTTGAAGCTTGGAACTGTTTATAGATAACTTATGTACCTTGCATTCTAAGATTTTAGCTCTTAGTCTGTCTATGGAGGGGCTTACTACATGTGTTGATGCGTTTACTCGAAATAAAAGTATCTGATGCAATTTATTTAGTAATCCATTTAAAAAATATTTTCTGTCCATTCAAGAATGAATGAAATTGTTTCACTAATCGCTGCAGCCAATTTCAACAAAGGAATTTCATCTGTATTAATATAAAACAAGGTCATATGGCCTTGATAAAGATAGATATGCTTAAAAAGATGCTTATATCGTAATACGTAGGCTGAACCTTACCTTGAAGTAAGATGGCGTAGAGCGCACACCGCAGGCTCAGTGATCTCCTCTCTGTCTCCAGCGTTAATGATGGTCCTCACCAAAGCGTCCACACCACCAACCTGACAAACCGTAACTTTGTTCCTTTGATTATTGCACGTCAAATTGGATAAGATACCGGCAGCACAAGTGACGACATTCACATCGGTGGCTGCGAGTACCTGAACTAGAGATCCCAGCAAGTTCTCAAGGCCATCTACTTTGGTAGCGGCATCGGACAAGTTCCGTAGGGTCCAGAGACAATTTTGAACGAGACGCTGACTGGGGCTGCCTAAATGCATCGCCAACGCTTGCATACCGCCAGCTTCAACAATTGCCGGCTTGTTGCTCGAGCAGACAGAGAGAACCTGGGAATAAAAAAAAAATCAATTATTATAGAAAGCATTTAAAATTATTTTACTACACAGGTTTCAATAAATGCATATTAAAATTTTTCCTCATCTCCATTTACCTTCAATACCCTCGAGGTAGTCCACAGCAACTTTTCATAATCATAACTTCTCATGATTCTCACCAACTCAATAGGACCTTGGGAGGCAAGAATAATAAGTTTGCTCTCTTGGTTTCCATAAGCAAGTATCTGAAGACAGTCTGTAACGATGGCTAGGAATTTTACGTTATTTCTTTGGAGCAGGGCAACCATCTTCTGAAGCCCTCCTGCCAATCTGACAGCCATCTTTGAACCATCTTGATGGAGAAGCAGATTGTGCAACGTCGTGATAGCATAGAACAGAACGCTCTCAACTGGACTGCTCAACAGTTTCACCAAGGCGGGGATACCTCCGCTCTTGAATATTGCCAAAAGACCTTGTCTGTAAAGAAAATACAATTCAACTACTATTCATTCTATCTACTGTGCAATTGACCTAATTGCTGATTGTAGTGATCAATCGAATAAGTAGATCCATCGATTACATTGATCAATCGACTACACTACTTCTATATTCTTGAAGCATCATGGCAACTGACCATAGCAGAGAAAAACGCAAATAATGTTCGTAAATTGAAAGACCAATTTAACTAATAAATTGCTGTATGATTTTTTGTTTAGCTATGAACGAAATAAAACCTGAAAATTCTTAAATTTGTCGGGTTTTCAGAGATCAGATGCAACAATTAAACACGCCCTCACTCTAAATGTCGTACTGGTTCATTTGACTTACCGCCCCATTTGAACTGTCCAAAAAAAATTAAATCAATATAGGTGGATCAATCGACTACACTAGTATTAAATATTAACTGTGCTAACCTGTGATGGGACAACTTGTGCAATGTCCCGACTGCCCCCTTGGTAGTTTCCAAATCGTTAGAATTCGAGATGGCTCTGACCAGAGCCGCCACCATCTGAGGACTGTTCATAATAGCATGCCTTGAAGCCTCCTTTTTAGATAACTGGTGAACCATCATGGCGGCTTGAGACACCACAACCTGGTCCTCATCGTTTAGCAACTTTATCAACTCCGGTATGGCCCTGGTTGCTAAATCAGCGTCGTCCTGGTAGTTGATAAGGTTCACTACTGCATGTTTGAGCATCTGAGATGGTTCAGAGAGACGTTGCACAGCTGACTGATGTGTGTTTTCAAATTGCGTAGAAGGTATTTCGATACCTGTTAAAAAAATTTAAATAATTATTGTTATGCTCAATAATTCATTGGTGGCATTGAAACGGGAGAGAAGGATATTTTGTTCAAATATAATAAGGGTTTTATGTTTCATTTACAGTTTTTTACACTGAATTCATGTGGCTAAAAAACTTGGAAGATTATCCTTTGAAACACTCGATTTTTGACCTGGGTTTTAGGAATAATTATTCCATTTTATGGAGAAAAACGACGTACGAAAGATTTTTTATCTATTAATTGAAATGTACAAATTTCAAAATAAAAACTGTGAATTATTAGGGAAGGGTGTTTGATTTGTACTTTTTTTTGTAAATAACAAACCATAATGAAGTGTCTGAACCAATTAATTTCATATAGTTTTGAACCGCCATAATTCCTACAAAGCACAAAAGCGGCGATGCCATTCAGCTTTCTAACGCTCTAGATTGTAGAAAGACGATTTTCACAATACCATCATAATTCCACCAAAATAAAGTACATAGCGTTCTTTGACATAGGAATGTTCTTGAATTTTCAGCCTTAATTATGTCGTTATTGTTTGCTTCAATATGAATTATTATTAACTGTGATATCCTTATTCCGTTTTTGCATCCAGAAATTCCCATTCTTAAATACCTTTTATAAATCTAGCAACCATGTATGCGTGAGCTATGATTGGCGAATTTAAATAAATCACTGTCGGTCGGCCAATCACGTCGCTGATATTTTGATAGATCCGTTTCCGGAACGCCGTCTTCAGAAATACGATGATTTTCGATGAATGCATTAATAGTGTCCGTAAAAATTAATAATCGAATCAATTTGTGCCGTGTAGATAATCAAATCAGTCTGGATATATATTTTCAATTCAAAGAAAATGTGGAAATATTCGGAGGCCCACCTATTTTGCAACAAATTCGATTTTGAAGTGCCCTTAGAAGATTTATATCCACCAAACTATTTACATCCAAAAATCCAGATAATGTATATCCAAGCACTTAGATCATTCAAAATTAATAACATCAATCTGGATACATTATTATCTAGTAAAGATGAAGGTCCCGAAAACAAAATTAAACTCAAAGAAAATTTATTGAATTTCAAACATCCAAAACTGAACGGAAATCCACAGTCATTCATTTGGTTAATCGAACATTTTCTTGGGCTATTACCCATACCACTTTTAGCATCGTATGTGAATGGTTGCTGCCTAAACTGGCTTCATTTGTCCAAAGAATGCAGAGGAACATTTCTTGATCGAAATTATAAGAGGAAGATTAGAAATTTTAATTACTGTGATCGTCAAATATACAATGAAATTGCCAAATTACCATCTCAGCACAAACTTTTAATAAACAAGCACATTGAATTCATAAGAAACATTTCGTTTCTAGATAAAAGGAAAAGAAAAAAAAGCGTCGTTTTTTACTGTAAATACTTCACAGATTCACTACTATTACGACCTTTCCGTTCTGGTTTAAATGATTATTCTGAAACAGATTACTATTTTCTCATCTTATACATGGCATTAAGATGGCCATCAATAAATATATCACCCGAAGACTCCATTCTCACCACAATAAGAGAAATTCCAGAATCAGACAGCTCAATTATGTCATTGCCATCTCTGGAAGAAAAGAAAATCCAGGAAGATAGTAAGAAACGGCTTAACCGGAGATATTGTAGTTCTTTAAACTCAAATAATGTTTACAATTCAGAAGACGAAATAGAAGTTTCTTTCAGTAGTATTTCAAATGATGAACTGCCTAAAATGTTTAAGGAATTTTCTACATTGTCTGTTCCCAGTGTAGTTGGGGAGAATTCAGATGAACAACAGGCAAACGAGGAGAGTACAAAAATAACAGATCATGAAGTAGATATTCATAAATCTTGTGTAAAACTTGAAAGTCCAACAAATAATGTGGCTACCGAAGAAAATTATATCAAAACTCAACCAAGTAAAGACTGCTCTTTGAAAAGAGAGATAAACACAAAGGAAATAGAAAAAGATAGCTCAATAAAAAATATACACAAAACAGTGACAAAATCAGAGCAAATTTTACCAAAAAAATACCAGAATTCGGTAAAAGCACAGAATAGTGATGAAAAAATTGAACCAAACACTTGTATGGAAAATAAAACTATACACAAAGATTGTCAATCTACACCAGTTATCTCTTGTACAAATCCTAAAAGTATTACTATAGATGCTAACATTTTGAAAAGAATTTCTAAAGTGGGTTGGACTTATACCCCACCGAAAAAAATTGAAAAACAACCAAATGAAATCAACCTCACCAAAGACATTCCGAACGATGAAACCACCAAGCAAGAACTGATAACAGGTTCTCACAGTGAAACTATGTTGAAGAAATACCCAAGCGTTAAGAGTTTAAGGTCCAGGCTATCTTTCTTGAAGATAAAAAAAAAGAAAACAGGTACCAAGAAAGTAAACACCAATTTCAAATACACTAAAATAAATTCTTCAAACTTCAGTGATATGCATTTTCACCAATGAAAGCAATTTTTTATATGTAGATTTTCTTACATAAACACTACTTTTGATTGGATATGTTTCAATAATAAAGTCAATTTAACTGCTGCTTTTATTCCTTTTTTGTTCTAACTACATTCTGTCAAGAAAGTACCGGGAATTATCGATTTAAATCTGGCGGGTCAATGAGGCAGGTAAAATTTTTTTTTCCTAGGTTGGTACCACTGTCCTTAATTACTATGCCAAGCTTGAGCGGGATCTGTCAACTAGTGTGTTTGCAACAGCTGATTAAGTCAGTCGATGTCAGAGTGCGTGCCGATTTTTACTATGGGTGATTACGTTGAGCAAAGAATTTGTTTAAAGTTTTGTGTTGCAAATGAATATTCGTGTGCCGATGCATTGAAAATGTTGCAAAAGGCCTTTGGTGATAATGCTCTATCGTGCATATCAGTGGGACAGAGCCTTCAAGGACAGTCGTGAAGTGGTCGAAGACAACGTCGATAAAATTAAGGAAAGGGTGCTGGAAAACCGTCGTACCAGCTTGAGAGAGATAGCACATGATCTTAAGATATCCCACGAGTCCGCACGTACGATTTTGATTGATATTTTGGGCATGAGAAAGGTGGCCGCACGACTCGTACCGAAAGACCTGAATTTTCCTCAAAAACGTCATCGCGAACAGGTTGCTTCAGACATGCTGGATCGCTGTAATTCCGATTCTACATTCATGGAACGCATTATAACTGGTGATGAGACCTGGGTCTACGAGTACGATATGCAAACAAGCCAGCAATCATCGGAATGGGTGGCAAAAAATGAGCCGAAACCGAAAAAACAACGCCAAAGCCGCTCGAAAATGAAGGTGATGCTCATTGTTTTCTTCGATATCCGTGGCGTGGTGCACTACGAATTCGTTCCAGAGGGTCAGACGGTAAACAAGGAGTATTACCTAGGCGTTATGAAACGTTTGCGTGAGCGTATCCGTAAGAAGCGGCCAAATTTGTGGGCGAACAACTCATGGATTTTGCATGACGATAACGCGCCTTCTCACCGAGCTACGATTGTAACTGACTTTCTCGCCAAAAACTCGACAAACGTGCTTCAGCAACCACCGTATTCGCCGGATTTGGCTCCCTGCGACTTTTTCCTCTTCCCAAAACTAAAATTGCCCCTTCGTGGCACCCGTTTTGAGTCGATTGAAGCCATAAAACAAAATTCGGCGCGAGAGCTAAAGTCCATCCCGGAAAGCGCCTATAAAAAATGTTTCGATAATTGGAAGTGCCCTTGGCATAGATGTATTGGAGCAAATGGAGCCTATTTTGAAGGCGACCCAATAAATTTTGACGATTAAATGTAAAAATGTTGTTTTAATTGAAAATTCCCGGTACTTTCTTGACAGAGTAGTATTCTATAATCACTTCCTCACATAATCAACCTATCATACAAAAATGGAAACATTTCAATATAGTGGAATCTTTGTTATAAATTTTTGAACAATATATCGAAGGAAGATTGATTGAATTTCTGCCTGGCCATAGTGTAATAGCAGCTCTACAATTTGGTTTCATTAAAAGTTATTAATCATCAAGGAGATTGGCTGTTTTCATCAACATAGCAAAGTCCTTTGACATCTTGTCAAACCCACTTCTGCTAGACTAATTATAAGCTTATGGTATAAGAGACTATGCTTTGCAACTGATGAAATAGTTCTGCAAACTGTTAATTTCGCATTCGGAATTACAAACTGACTCTATCCTTCTTTACTTGCATCGTTCTCATGATTTTTCTGTAACCAATAAGAAGATTAGGTTTGTTCATTCAGTCCACCTCCAAACGGACCTTCCAATCAATTACGTTAATTTCCCTCTTTTTGTTAGAAGGGGTGCATCAAGCACCTCTAATGTTCAGTCTTTGAAAAGACTGTGAAGTCATTATTATTCGTGATAATCGAAGTGTTCGCATGTAGCCCTTTGCTACATCATGCATTATTATTCCAGTAATAGTCAAAGTTGTCGCATGTAGCCGTAGCTACATTATGCATTATTCTCTGAATAGTCAAGTTATTCGTTTGTAATTGTACAAGCTTAACGCGATTGCTGTAAACATAGCAATCCACCTTACACTTGTTTGTAGTGTAATTGTCATCACATTAGCTTGGTAACATATACAATGATACCAAAATATATTAGTTTGTTTTGTTATAAGTGTTTTACTTCAGTTCCTCATCATTGTTGTGGTTTATCATTATTAGATAAAGGAAGCTGTAGACCACCGTACATAGAGTGTTCTTTGAAGTCAAAATCACCGCTAATAATCAAAATACAGTCCACTATAAACCTTTCGAAATTAATCAACGAGATTAACTAATTTGCAATTGTCTATTATTTTGAAATAATAGGCAAATACTACGGTAAACTAACCGTAGTACGAAACAATTACTTTAGTAAAACCACTGGGTCCTTAGTTGAATCGATCCAATAAATGTGAAATAACTCTGTTTGGTCATTCAAAAGATTCGCCGAATTTCTAAAACGGTTTATTTCCAAACTTTCCAACAGGTTCAATTTTGAACCCCTATTTTCTGGGTGCAAAATTTTAAAATCTTCATCGAATTCATGTTTCCCTTTTATTAAATGTTCCGCATACGTAGATTTCATTTTGTTATTGAGGTAGGTACGACGGTGTTCCTTTATTCCAGTATGAAAAGGTCATACTAGACATTTTTCCCCAAAAAAATTTCAAAATAAAATTTTTGCCCAGTTTAAACTGGCTGTAATGTGCAAAATAATGGATTTTTCCCCGACCTATTATTTTAGAGGATCTAATGAACTTTTGTGTGATATTTGCAGATTCTTTTTCGTTTGTTCATAAAATAAAAATCACATCTCAACAATCCCAGATGAAAAGCCGTGTTTACTCACCTTCTTCCAGCGTTTCCGGAAACATAGCAGCTCTGACTCTTTGAGACCGGGTTTGATTCAATTGACTGTTCATTTCATCCACCTGGTCCTGGGTGAATCCTTGGGGATATCCTTGATCCAGATCGAAGATGTCCATGTCTTCGTCATCCTTTCCACTCAGAGATGGAACCTGAGTAGCAGCTCCAGAGTGGATACCAGAATCACCCAAGTAGGAATTCTGTTGCCACATCAGGGTTTGTTCTTTGGCCGACATTTCTGAATTCTGGTAATGTCCAGAAACTATAAACATAAGAATAATAAACCTTTAGATCTGAACTCGAGTATATAGTCAAAGAATCTTCAAATGACAGGCTTGATTAATTGAAGAGATCTCATTGAATCTTACTAAAATAACAATTTGAAGTTCATCATATTTGGTCATTAAAACCAAACACCTTGTATCAGGTGTTTTTTTAGAGTGATAGACCTTTAAATTGAAATTAAACACATTTGAATTAAGATTGAAGCCATTTTTTTTTTATTTGAAAGATAATTTTATGACATTTATGTTTTAAAAATAATTTCCGGTACATGTCCACCACGACTAGCTCTGAGGAACCGCATTCGATCAGACCAATTTTGGACCTTTTTTTCGAGTAATTTAGGCTTTACTTCATCAATAACACGAGATATGTCGCTTGATCTTGGAGGCCAATTAATTGGACCATTTCTCGAAATAATGTTATCGCCAAATCTTTCTTTCAATAAATCAATTGTTATGGTAGCAGCATGAGGTGTAGCACCATCTTGTTGGAACCAAAACACTTCTAGGTCGATACCATTCAAATTTTGAAACAAATAATCATTGTTCATCGATCTGTAACGAGCATCAATCACTGTAACATTAGCTTCAGCATCGTTTTTAAAGAAATATGGACCGATGATGCCTCCAGCGTGTAAAGCACACCATACAGTGCATTTTTCAGGATGCAATGGAACCTGCAGAACTTCTTGAGGATTGTTTTCATTCCATATACGGCAATTTTGCTTGTTTACATAGCCGTTCAACCAGAAATGAGCTTCATCACTGAACACAATTTAACAATAAAAAAATGGATCAACTTCAAGCTGTTCTAGGGCCCAATCAGCAAACAAACGACGATTATTATGGTCAAGTGGCCTTAGTTCTTGAACCAGTTGGACCTTGTATGGGTGTAGACCCAGAGTCCAACTTGTTGTGAGGGTCGACGAATAGACAAATCTCGATCATCATTAACACTATGACTTACAGCAGCGATATTTTCTTCTGTACGTTCAGTTCTTTGTCTTCTTGTTGTTGTTGCATCAAGTAGAGAAAATGTTGTCCGAAATCTATCGATAGTTCGACGAATAAGCTGCTCTGATGGTCGATTATGCAAACGATAAATTTCACAAAGCGCTCTATAAGTTTGGCGAATAGAACACTGATTTTGAAAATAAATTTCAACAATTTGTGAACGTTGTTGCGGCGTGAGTCTTTCCATGATAATTTGTCAACGCTTACTGAACAGAAATGTCAAAAAACATGGCTTCTACCTTCTGTCAAATCACAGTTATCCCTATCGAAAGTTCTACCACTCAAAAAAAAACACCCGATAAATGACAGGTTGATCATTTAGGAATGATGACTAAGCAAATCTTCCAGTTGAGAAAATTTTTGATCAAATTCATGTTAAGATTGCTTCTGGCAATCGGTAGAGGACTTTCAGGGAACTACTGTTCCCGCAACTTTTTGCAGTTTTCTCGGAATAAGATCTGTACCGTTGGATAAATATTTCAAATATATTGCGTCATGATAGAGATATTGAATGTCATTGAAAACATATGGAGTGATCCATTTGAAAAAATCACCCATTTGTTGAATAATCTTTTTTGGGAACACCCCATGTATAAGAAAATTTCCTGCGATGCAGAAATTAAAGTACAGGGAGCCTGTTTTCGAATGAAATTTCTAAGATGTCTGGTTTGGCAGGTAAGAAGCGCAACGCAGGACCCTGTATAAGATTAATGAAAGCCATAAAACACAACTTGTTACACTACACAGTAGATTCTTCTGATATCTCAAAAATATTTTAAATAAAATAACGTAACGTCCATGAACAATTCCGCATATACTCCACTAAACACACAGAAGAGCCTTTTAAGAATGATTAAAATTACTGGATCTGAACTTAGAGAATTATCTTTGGCATTAACGAATCTCTAATGCACTTGGATAAACATCACAAATATTTTTGGTAGTAACTTTAAGAAATTAAAACACGGTATTTCTTGAAAATGAAGCACTCTTTACTTGTATTTCCAATTTAAGAACAGCCTGTATAGTTTACTTTCTATTTTTGTTTAATGCTCAAGCATGTCCATTTGATAGATCTTTTCAAGTACAGATAAATAACTCACTTGGTCGGCTATTCTGGTTCATGTAGGACATTTTGAAGGTGATTTCCACCTAGAAAAACAGATAAATTAAGATAAAAATGTGGACAATTTCTTTCGTAATAAGTTGAATTTTAGATTATAAATAATAATAAATGCAATAAAAAACAATGCATTTTGATGCAGAACCAACATTAACCAAAACTTGACACAATAATGAATATATCATTGATTTCAAGCAAAATTTTTTTAAATACTGTTAAAAGGAAAAATGATTAAATTTTAAAATCTGTCCTTTTTTAATTGACGAAAATTCATTTTGATCATAATTTGCAATACTTTTACTTACGTTATTTATTTATTGTTTACACAACAATTGTTTGGTCATAAAATGCCTTCCTCAGGTGAGCGTACGGAAACTAAATATACATTTCAGAATGAGATTTTGATAATTCGTAGAGAATTTGGCAGATTTTTATAATTATTTGAAATTATCAAAGTTCTATTCTAAAAATTTGACTTGGATAAAACCATTTTTCGTTCAGTAGTACATTTTAAGAAGAACCTAACCATGGAAAACCTACTCAGTTCAATATTATCTGAAATATTTGACATCCTATAAACTAAAATAAGATATAAGATTGTTCAACCACATGGATTGTATGTTAGGAAAATTAAAAACCAATGATAAAAATACCCTGAATTGCCTTACGTATGATTTGTAACATAATCAAATGAAAAATAACAATAGAACTGAATTGAGTAGACACGAGGATATAAACATGTATCTTTAAAAGAAATTAGTTATTAGTTAATATATCACAAAAATAACCAGGAAGCATTATAAAAATCTATTTATTTCTTAAATCATAAAGAAGTATTTGTCGTTCGTCCATGTTGTTGAAGTGAAGTACTCCATAACTTCGTTTTCAACAGATAGAGTTTTGAATTGAACTATGAAATGTTTACTTGTACAAATACCTTGAAATGTAATTATCCTATTATAGTTTGTTAACTTTCCAGTTCCTTTGTAAGAGATTAGATGAAATCACAAAAATTACACTCCACCCCGTATGTTTGGTTTAATCGCAACTTGACATAGACACATAGAAAAAATTTGACATGTCTGCCAGATCATCGAAAAGCAATTCTCGGTCTACATCAACAGTACAAAAAAATCCAAGTATGCAATGTGCTTGACTGAATACAGTGGATATTGTAGGGCTTTCGCATATTCAAATTAACCAATTAACCTATTGTTAATGAAGTTTTCATCCTGACCGTCAACATTGCGATCTACAGGACGTTGTGAATGTTCCTCTCACATTAAATGGTGGTTAATATTGCTACAATATCAACATATGTGATTGACATAACCTTGTAAAAAAATGGTAAAAAAACTTAAGATAACTTGTCTATGAAAATCCGGATCATTTCGATGCATTTCAAGGATTCAAGGTATGACGATATGACTGGTGATCGACAAACTTGAGCTCTTGTGTTAACTGATCTTTAAAAGCCTTAAGACCTAAGTATTTATGCAAAATACGCGTAGAATGCCTAATTCCAAAGATCGACGAGGAATCGATCAATCTGGGCTTTTGTCAACACTACTGGCTACAGCAGCTCAGCTGTCCTTGAGCACCGCACACGGTTTAGATTCTTCACATCACTGACTTGTCCCAACAGGTAGAAGAGATCCGTATTATCTAAGGATCATACGAGTGAAAGAATACCTCATAGATTATATAAATTACATCATTACATCACGATATTTACTCGCGTTATTTATGTGTCAAATATTCTGTGGCACTGTAACTTGACACGTATGCAATTGGTGACAAATCAAAGAGAAGAACGTAGTTATGGCATTTCCATTGTATTTGGAAGCGGCAGAGAGGAAGGTTCTTGGAAATGAACCTCCTGGGCGACTTAAAAACACACTCGAGATTAAAGTACTTATAACAGTCCCTCTTGGTAAGTATTAGTAAGTAATCTCCTTTTAAATGCTTCTGATTAATTGCATGCATTACATTTTTGAATACGACTTTAGTTTTAATGTAAGATTCTCAGTGATTGCACCTTCGTTTATTTGTACTTCCACCCATCTGACCGGAGTGTTTTAACTAAAATTCATTGCCTTTGTATATAACTAAAAGCGGCACGACCCTCATATGTTATATATTTGTATTGTATACTTTCTCTCGGTGCCTGGTTGCTGTTTGTTGTATTTATTGAAGAGATCCACATATTTTTATAAGGGAAGATTAGGCATGAAGAACTACCTAGAGAATTTTATGCCTACTTATCACTGTCGATGCCAGGAGTCAGAGTCTATGGTCGCTTCGTAGACTTACGCGCGTGTGAAAATGTAAACATAACCCCAGAAGACAATCGTTTGGTTCTCTCCAGAAGATTGGTGGTAATCGTTGGCGACTGAACGCCGCCTTCAGAGAGTCCAGTTTTCCTTTGTTATAAATAGAACGCCATTGTCCATTGTTCATTAAAACTGAAGATTAGACACAAAGGGAAGTCGACTAAGCTGCTCTCACATGTAAAGTTATTGTATTGTATTACCGAGGTCAACCTGAGTGTTATTTGTATCATGTATTCTTTATTCATTGGTGGATTTTACTGTATTGATGCTCCAGCTAAGGGGCGACCTGTTTACTTTAATCTGAATTGACCATTAAACATATTTCTTACATGTAAGCTTCTTTATCTTCATTTAATTTATTGGAATCTCAGAGGTGGTTAACAATGGTACTTTGTTTGTGAATTCAGAGTGTTTAGAGTAAATGCAATGTGGATCCAAAATTAGATACTGACACAACAACCCTGTGTCTTTCAGAGCGCCGCAACAACTTTCCTGAACAACTATTATTAGATATAAATATTATAATGAATAGGTCGTTAAATAACAGACACCTCAATCTCTGTGTCTTCAGAATGCCGCAACGAGACATCCCTGAACAACGATATTATGCGCCCAGATTGTAATAATCTAATTGTATAGTAGGTGTGTGAATGGGTAATCCCTTACCAAAGGGTTATTGTTAAACTACGTCGAAGATCTTTGTTACATATTTCTACTGCCAGGTTTTCTGTGTGTTCACTCAATTGATTGCTGTATTTACCTTTGCTTGTACACTTAATATGTTTTAGGACATTAGAAAGGTTGTCGACCTCTGGAACCTTAATTTTATGAATAAAGGGACGGACAGGGTTGAAGAACGTATGGGAGCTGAAGAGAGGGCACGGGTTTTCTCTATGACTCTTTTTCTCTAGAGCCAAACCTCGTTCTCATACACAGAGTCAGATGCGGAACACTGCCTTTCCGCAAACAAATATTGTATTTTTACTTAACCTTGTATTCTGAACTTCCCGTCACTTTTTCCTCGTTCTCGTTCAAGTGTAATTTGGGTTGTCTGCACATCGTAACGTTCTATTCTCCCGCTACTAGATGATCACGATAAAAAGGTTAGCATTCTTTAGAGTATTCCGTGAAATCCCGGATATCTTAGAGTACTTCCGTACAGCATGGGTTAGCTCACAACCTATAAAATCAATAAAGTAGTCAAATAAAAAAAATCCATTTATTTAGATCATCAGAAATGGCGATAAACAACTTCAATCCTTATCTTCAGTTCTGTTGTACCTGACAACTCTACAAATCCCATCAAGCCCAGCGCACACGATACTGGAAAGCGTGCTGTCTATGGATCTCACTGTATCGTGCACTGTAACTGCAAAGTCCATTCGTCTATCTTGCAAGTTATAGATTTCAAATCTTCCAGTCCCACTGCCTCCACAAAGAATGACAGATCCATCTTTTCCTCCGTTGAAGAACCTGACGCATTCATAGAATTCGGCGTCCAGACTTGAAGCGCGGTTTGAGGGTACTAAATTTTCTATCAATTGGCCGCTCGAGGTGTCCCATAAATCCATACTCTTTGAGGCACGCCAAGAACCGGTTAGCAAAACGTTTCCCTGGAAAAAATAGTCCATGGGTTGTTCTTGTTTTGAAAAGCGCATAACCTGTATTATATACAGTATTGTGTGAATTGATGCGAGCAAAAAGTATTTCTGCATTTTATTCAAGCAGTGATACTGCCGTGACGAATTAGACGTCAAATGGTAACGTAAATAATTTACGGAATATAGGATTCATCATGCAATTACAAGAGGCGCTATTAAGCCAGGCGCCCAGCACAAGAATAAATTCATTCTACGTTATAAATGGTGACTAATATTCAACTGGATGGCTTTTTGAATCTTCATCCACCCTTTCGCACTTCCTAGAATTCTCTCGGGACCAATACCGATGGATTATGTCTCTTTTTAAAATAACATGACGACCCATCAGTGAAAAGTACAATTTTTCAAGAAAGAACTACTATCATTCTGTCTTTCTATCATCGTCATGGACTTACGTAATCAACACTAGACGTTGGTCTGAGTGATGTCGCCACTCCGGCGCAAAGCGATGAATGATCCCCCACTCTAGGCGATCGGAAAGAGTAGAGAAAGATTCAAAGAGCAGTCCAGTTGAATAATCGTCATCATTTATAACACATAATGAAGTTATTCTTCTGCTGAGCGACTGGCACAATAGCTTCACTTGTTAATGCATTGTAAATCCTATAATCCGCAATTGATTTTTGTACCCTGTATGAAAATGTATACTGAATTGCAAAAAAATAAACACCGTATTTTTATTTAATTTGTAAAAGTTGCAGAAAATTGTCTACGTATTTGTGAATATCATAAAGGATATGCTTCCACTTATCATAATTCCAAATAGTATTACCTTAAGGCTAATTAGTTGAAAACAATTGAAGTCTTATTAAAATTTGAATATCAAAACAAATTAAAATATGTTTGTCTTCTACAATTTTAATTTCAAAAAAATTTTATTCAAAAAACTTTTAGAATTAAATTAATGTCTAAAATAAGCACCGCTTACGTTTAATAGACGTATATAATCAAAACCCAATATATAATGTCAAATGGAATAAATAAACCAACAGATATACGAAAGTAATTAAAATTAATAAATAAATATTTAAAGGAGACAAAATTTTGTTTCTGATCTTACCTTTAAGAACACCAATTGCCTTTTAAAAACATGAACACACCTTAAGGATTTCTCAAAGAATATAATCTATTTGAAATATTTTTTTTTTAGAAGTCTTATTACGTAACTACAAAAAATTCTTCAGCCAGTTGCAAAGTTGCAAGTTCAAATCAGCAAAATATTTTTTTGTTCGATCTTTTCGATAAATAGGAAAATTCAGAAACTTCAGACCGCAATAAATGATTACCATAGATAGAATCATCACTATTTTATTATATCAATGCTCCAAAAATCAGATTTTTCGATGCTTATCGTTGTGATTAGCTGCTATTAATCGAAAAAATCTATATGAGACAGTAATTTATTTCCACAAAAATTAGGTTTTGTGGAAATAAATTACTGTCTCATATACATTTTTCTAATTATTAAATGAGTTTCCACCTAGTAAAGACCGAATCTATCAAATGCTATTAATCGTTTATACTTTATAGAGTAAGTAGTATATAAGTATACCCAAAGATCCATAGCATCTCCACGGATATAGGGTCCTCTCATGGTACGTACACCTTTCATAGGTCCTCTTAGATCCCACATCTAAAAAATATATTCTATAAGTAATTATATACAGGGTGACCCAGGGGTACGTAAATGGTACATAACTTCGTTTTTATTCAAGCTATCGACTTGATTGTTTTTTCCAAACGATAGCTGGTACAATCCGCACATCCTGAAATATTTTCATTCACATACAGGATGTCCGAAAATGAAATACATACATAGGTTCGGTTTTTTAAAATGGCAACCCCCTATTTTTCATACATCTTTGGATTTGCCACTTAATTGTCAATAAAACGTACCCAGGTTTCATTGACTTATCTGCATTAGTTTTTGACCTATGTCAATTTATGTTTCGAAATAGCGTCGTGCGTAGACCCACAGAAAAAGTCATAACTTCGGAACCGTTCAACATAATTCAATAATCATTTTTTCAGTCGATTCCTCAAGTTTCTGTGCATCTTTTTAAATTGGCATAAAATTGATGTCGGTGTTCTATCGCCTACTACATGATTTTTTAAATGACAAGTAACAAATTGAATTAACTCGATTTTTTCAAATGCAACACTCTGTATTTTATTACACTGTTGCATGACATTTCGTAAGAGCTCTTCGTCGATATAAGGTTTGTGAGGTCTACTTCATGAAATTCGTGAAATAAATTCCGAAATAAGAAATGTATCCATGTTTTAGTAAATTCTAGTGGAACGTTGTCGTAAAATTAAATATTTATACAAAATAATTGAAAAAAATGTTTTCCAAATTGTAATAGCAGTTTGTGAAGAATAGTGGTAATAGGAATAGGACAATATCAAGGAGCAACAATTATAGTAACAAGAACATGCAGCTGTGAATAAAAGAAAACTATGTAAAAAAATGTTGAGGAAAGATTTCTTATAAATGCTCAAAGAGGTCACCAATATTGTGAACATGTGTTGCATCTTGGACACTTCAAGGCCTTTTGGTCACATTTTCCATTTCTCAATTATGATGGGTGATACTCAAAATCACACTTTCACTAATCAGAAGAAAATCTGGGCATTTATAAGAAGGCTTTCTTCAACATTTTTTTCACATAGTTTTCTGTTATTCCCCGCTTCATATTCTTGTTACTATAATTGTTTGCTTCTTGATATTCTCCTATTTCTATTACCACTATTCTTCAAAAACTGCTATTACAATTTCGAAAACATTTTTTTCAATTTTTTTGTGTAGATCTTTCCGATTTTACGAGAACGTTCCACTCGATTCTACTAAAACAATCAGCATTTCTTATTTTGGAATAAAAAAACCTTATATCGACGAAGAGCTCTTACGAAATGTCATGCAACAGTGTAATAAAATACAGAGTGTTGCATTTGAAAAAATCGAGTTAATTCAATTTGTTATTTGTCATTTAAAAAACAATGAAGTAGGCGATAGCACATCGACATCAAATTTATGCCTATTTCAAAAGATGCACAGAAGCTTAAGGAATCGACTGACGAAAAGATGACTGAATTGTGTTGAATGGTTCCGAAGTTATGACTTTTTCTGTGGGTCTACGCACGACCCTTTTTCGAAACATAAATTGAGATAGGTCAAAAACTAATGCAGATAAAACAATGAAACCTGGGTGCCTTTTATCGACAATTAAGTGGCAAATCTAAAGATGTATGAAAAATAGGGGGTTGCCATTTAAAAAAACCGAACCTATGTTTGTATTTCATTTTCGGACATCCTGTATGTGGATGAAAATATTTTCAGAATATGCGGATTGTGCCAACTATCGTTTGGAAAAAACAATCAAGTCGATAGCTTGAACAGAAACGAAGTAATGGACCATTTACGCAGCCCTGGGTCACCTGTATGTATCACAGAAGCAATGTGAATTCCTCATATTGCTTAAGTCATACAACTTAGAACCTACCAGAATAACACCTGAACACATAAGTTGTATAAACAACATAATAAAGAATATGAAAAATTCCAAAGCCGAAGTAGTGAATATAAATAATTGATGGACCATTTGAAATTTGCATTTTTGATCGACTTCAAATAAAAAACCTTGATGAATTCGTCAAAATCTTCTTATCACATGAAATACATTCCGATAATAATTTTGGAATTTATTTATTTGTTTTATACTTACCTTAACATAACCATCTAATCCTCCAGAGAAAAAAATATTGCAGTTTACAGGATCAAACTTGATGCAATATATCCTCAGTTCATGATTTTCAATATCATCTGAATCTAAACTTCTTTTCCATATTGGTACGGTAGAAGTGAGCAGCTGGAATTTGTAAATGCTTCAGAAACACTGTTTCATCTTCTAGACATATAGAATTATTAAAACATATGTGCGGCAGTCAACCGATACAGAATCAAAAGAAATCATACAAAGCCAGCATCCAAGAGAAGCTTGTTCAGACTGGATATTCTATTTTTCAATCTACCCCACAAGAACTTCAACGCTCGTATATTTTCTCAAAGTTATTTATTAGGCTCCATTTTCTTTCATATACCGAAGAAATTTCATTGTAACTTACTTTTCCAGTAGAAGCATCATATACTCTCAGTACAGCATCCTTACCACCACTGACTATTCTAGTAGCTGATGAATTCACGTCAATTGAATTTACTTGATTGGCATTCTCTGAAAGATTTCCTTCATTATTAAGTAATATTTTACAATATTGAAACAAATGTTTGATTGTATCGGTCTTGTCGAAAATACATCTTGATGATTAAAAGTAAAACAACTTAATTTCCGCTAATTATTATATTTCACAACAATTGTTTCGTCTTGACAACATGACTTCGTCAGGTGAGTATTGTACCAACTACATATTTGAGATAAAGTTCTTTGAATATTCGGAATATACATAAAAGACGGAAGTGGAAATTAACAGTAATTTGTTTTTTTATTATTATACAAAGTTTCGGAAAAGGTTAAGGAAGGGGGATTTATTGAGGTTCGTTCAGGAGAATGTGTTTTTTATTGTATCTGTTAATTAACAGATTTAATTGGAGTTAATTAAAGGTTAAGTAAGGGGGAATTATTGATGTCCGTTTAGGAGAATCTGTTCTTTACTGTATTTGGTATTTAAAAGATTTAATTAAAGTTAATTAAAGGTTAAGTAAGGAGAATTTATTGAGGTCCATTTAGGAGAATATGTTTATTATTGTATCTGTTAATTAAAAGATTCAATTAAAGTTAATTTAACCCACCTTACTTAACCCTTAATTAATTTCAATTAATTAACAGATAGAATAAAAAACAGATTGTCCTAAACGGACCTCAATAAATCCCTCTTACTTAATCTTGAATTAACTTTAATTAAATCTGTTAATTAACAGATACAGTAAAGAACAGATTCTCCTAAACGAACCTCAATAGATTCCCCTTACTTAACATTTAATTAACTTCAATTGAATCTGTTAAGTAACACACACAATAAAAGCAGATTTTCCTAAACGGACCTCAATAAATTCCCCTTACTTAACTTTTAATTAACTTTCATTAAATCTGTTAATCAACAGATACAATGAAAAATAGATTCTCCTAAACGGACCTCAATAAATCCTCCTCACTTAAACTTTAATGAACTTTAATTAAATCTGTTAATTAACAGATACAGTGAAGAACAGATTCTCCTAAACGGATCTCAATAAATTCCCCTTACTTAACCTTTAATTAACTATAATTAAATCTGTTAAGTAACACACACAATAAAAAACAGATTTTCCTAAACGGACCTCAATAAATCTCCCTTACTTAACCTTTAATTAACTTTCATTAAATCTGTTAATTAACAGATACAATAAAAAACAGATTCTTCTAAACGGACCTCAATAAATTCCCCTTACTTAACCTTTAATTAACTTTCATTAAATCTGTTAATTAACAAATGCAATAAAAAACAGATTCTCCTAAACGGACCTCAATAAATCCTTCTTACTTAACCTTTAATGAACTTTAATTAAATCTGTTAATTAACAGATACAGTAAAGAACAGATTCCCCTAAACGGACCTCAATAAATCCCCCTTTCTTAACCTTCAATTAACTTGAATTAAATCTGTTAATTAACAGATACAATAAGAAACAGATTTTCCTAAACGGACCTCAATAAATACCCCTTACTTAGCATTTTCTGAAACTTTGTATAATAACAAAAAAACAAATTACTGTAAATTCCCACCACCTTATTTTCTGTATATTTAGAGTATTTAAAAAACTTAATCTCCAATGTGTAGTCAGTACCATACTCATTTGACGAAGTGATGTTGTCATGACGAAACAATTGTTGTGAAATTAAATAAATTAGCGGAAATTAAGTTGTTTTACTTTTAATCATCAATATTTAAACAGTTAATACAAACAGCAAAATGATATATACCGAAAAGAAAGCTTAATGATGACACTTTGAAATGAATAGGTTGCCAGATGAAACAATGGAATAATAAACTAGTAGCGACATCTGTTATAAAAACCGCACTAACTTATTTATATTTCTAATAATTTTGTTGATGTATAAGAGGATGATGCTCCTTATGTCAAGTTAATTCATATTTTGATATTTTTTCTACTACCCAGTATCCTTGAGCCCTTACGCCACCCTAGATACACTGTTAATTTTTGTCCAACAATCTGTAGTGACCATCTTTTTCGCTCCTCGTCCAGAATTCTGCTTTGCTCTGCTGCAGCTTGCCGGCGTATCATATAGAGGACACGACTAGTCTTAAAATTCCTGACTAAACGTCTCCGCCGAGTTCGAGTAGGCCAAGGCACACAGCGTTCGACGACCGTTCCGAAGTGGAACACAAGGTCACTGGCGTCACAGGGAGATAAGCGCAGCACGCCAGTCGGAAGACTTCAGGTGCGTATGCTCAGAACGAAACGCCGCCTCCCGAATGAAGAGGTAGAAGCTTCCTCATAACACACGCATACCTAAAGAGCTTCAAGTGAAATAATGGTTTACTATCGTAGTTTTCCACACTATGATGTGAATTTAACAAAAACAAAACTAACAAACAAAAAATGTAGTAACTTTACCTTTAGCCAATGTGTGTTGACACATCTTGTCTGTATGGATCATGTCAATCTGCCCAGAAAGGTGTGAACTGAGTAATATATTCTCCATATTTGGCATGAATCGAACACAAGTTACGGCCCTATTCACTTCGGCATTCCTATTCGGTTTTCTGAGACAGACGGATATTTCATTTTGAGTTATAACTGATAATCTTCGAAGCTGCAAAGAGACGATAATTAAACATAATATTCCATACAGAAGCCTAATGAAAGAAATTGAATAACTGTGTTTCACCAAAGGGAAAAAAGGGAAACTTAAAAAATATTGAGAAACCATCCAGAGTTTGCATTTTCATCTCTATTTTTTATAGTGATCCGTTAAGCATAAGTATTACGCTAACCATCTACAAATGATTGATGTCTTGATGGATGCGGACAGCTCAAAGGTAGAGCATAGGGCTCGTGATCGGAAGGTCCGGGTTCTAATCCTGTTCAGGTGGAAAAGGAATTTTCTAGCTGGACGGGTGTCGGCCACTATTTCACTGTTGGGTCAAAAATTAACAGTGCTGTGACCTAAAGTGGCGCAAGATCGCAGTAGTTACAAAGTCTACCCAGAACACAACTGAGCTCCTAATGCGCACAAGCTGAAAAAGCTTTTGAGGGATCTTCACAGAAGATCTAGGAGTATCAGGATAATAATAATAATACTGGGAGGGCGTTACAATGCCCATAAAACTGGCGTGGTTCTACCCGATTGCAGGTACTGTTTTCATAAGGGCGAATACGTCAAAATTAGATCTGTTTTAGCTTCAAGGGGAGGGATACTATGCCGTTTCCTCGAGTTCGTGGATTCTGGCATCGAGTTGAACTCTTCTTGGCGACCGTTAGCCTTCAATGGCTTTTTTTGGAAACAAGACTACCAAGGAAGGGTGGATCGGCCCGTAGGAGTCTCCTGACCACCCAATTTGGTGTTGGACTTGTGGTTAAAAGCCTGCATGCTAGGCTAGAAGGGTACTCTGCCATTCAGGGTCGTAGTTCTTGAGCCTGGATAACCGGGACTGGCCTGAAGTTTTAGGGGTCTTGAACCCGGATCGACTGGGGTGTCTACGGCGAGTCTGGGCCTCGAGCGATCGAATGGACGGTGGACGCAAGAAGCCCCTTCAGCGTGTGAGTTGCAAACAACTTGGGCACTGACAATACATAGCACAGGGACTCTCCCTTAAAGCTAACGTGCTCTACCCTATTGCAGCAAATCTCTCCGGATTTTTCTGTCCAAGCGTTATGTAGCATACTGCGTAACAGGTGGTTGAAAGTCCGCATGGTGGACTAGGAGAGTATTCCTTCTATCTGTTCGCAGACACTAATGTTCAGAGTTTAGCGGGACTTGACCGTTCGATCAGCCTCGTGCTGAACCTGGATGCGAGACGGTTCTGGGGTTTGTGGATCTCGACGATACGGCTAGTCCGTTAGTGCTTGAAGCCAGGATGAATTGAAAGACTTCACAAGGGTTCATGGGCTTTGAAGTACAGGCCGGATTGACGATGTTCGTACCAGGATCAATTGGGGCATCAATCTTGAGACTATCCTAGTTCATGGGACTGCGTTCGAATGGATGGATAAGAAGCCCCTCCAGTGTGTGAGTTGCGTCCCAAACTACCCAGATACTGACACTGCAGAGCCAGTAGAGGTTGGATAGTGCTTCGCTGTTACCAGTCATACGGTTGTAGGTTCTCGAACTGAAGCCCAAACTGGAAGCTGGTGGGTTCAACTCTTCGGAGTAGGTCTCGCCATGCGCTATAATAAGGCGTAACCCTTATCACACTTTCTGCCTCCTGGGGCAGTTTGTGAAGACTGCTAACTAGTCACTAAATGATAAATGGTAAAATTCACAATATATAGCCAGTAGAAGTAGAATAGTGCTTTGAAGCTACCAGTTTTTACTGGAAGCAAAGGGGGACTTAAGCTTCATTTTGCGTGCTGATTGGGCGTATCCCAATTCCGTGCCCATGGAGGCAGTGACCATAGGCCCAGCGCACAGGTTGGAAACTTAAATCTCAAACCAGGAACTGATGCCTTGATACATGAAATCGAAGTTGCCATTAATGAGATTGAGCCCCAAACAATGTACTGAAAAATTGGATTGATCGGATAGGGTACTGTAGCCGGTCGTAGCGGTCATTTGAATGCTATTGTTTTTCATTCGTATGTGTCAAGGTTCAACCTTTCTAAAAAACTCATAGCTTCAAAAATATATTCAAGAGTTTTTCATTTATAACCAATCAAAAATGCGAATTTCAAATGGCTCACCCCTTATGAATAGCTAAATCAAACTCACTTTCGATTACGTATCCTTCTTACCTGCACCTCTCCACTGTTAAGGCCGATCGCCACAACTCTTCCTTTAGGTGAAATGGCAACACTTTGTATACCGCCATGTCTACCTCCGATGTTCACTTTGCTAACAAGTGAAAACTTTTTTCTTATTATGGGTAATCTCAGTATATTCTCTCCGACATGTGTCCATTTATTTCTGGCAGCCAAATTGAAGTCTGCTTTGTCTATATCAAAACTAATGCTGCTCACAATTGAACGATACTTGACGTAATGGTCTAGAAGTCATAAGTGACGTTAGAAAAATAGTAAAAAGCACTGACGTGAAGTCGGAAACTTCATATACTTTCCATATATTCTGCTGGAGCCATTTAAGGAAAAAAAATTGAGGAATAGTAGTTATTTATCTCCACGAAATCGTGCATGAGCTTCTGTTTCTTTATGGGGTCTTTTTTAGAGTGATTTAAATTGAAATAAAACACATTTATACTAACTGACAAAGAAACTGCAACACCCAGAAGGAGCTCTTTAAATTTTAAATTTTTTCTGGTGAAACATAGATAGTATAGCAAGGAGTAAATATTGAAATTTGAAGAAAAAAAACGAAGGGTTTACAATTTTTTTTAATAAATTTGTTAATAATGTGTTTGTCCACCGCGATTAATCTATACACTCCCCAACACGTCTTGGCATTGATGCAATAAGATGATCTATTTCTTCTTGAGGGATACAATCACAAGCTACCTGAAGTTTATGTCTCAGAGCCGCCAAAGTCCGTGGGGTTGGGGTAAATTTCCAAGCTTTCTACCCATGATGTCCCAAACATACTCTATGGGCGAAAGATTGGGGGATCTGAGCGGCAATGGCAAAAGATTCACTTGGGTCGCTTCAAAAAAGTTTAAACTAACTCTGACAACATGAGGTCAATCATTATCTTGCTGAAATATTGGATTCTCGAGCCAGTTAAGGTAAAGGAGAACATATGGCTCCACTATTTCTTGAAGGTAACGCAGCACTATCATGTTACCTCGGCAAGTAGGTGACCTACTTGCATGTGCAATAGCACCCCATACCATAACGCCTACTGTTCGGTGTACATGACGCTCAATATCAAACTGAGGTTCACGTCTTTCTCCCCGACGTCGTCTAACTCTTCTTCGGCCATCATGTGCACCCAAGGAGAATCTAGATTCATCAGAAAAGACAACCCGATGCCATTTCACATTCTAATGTTGACGTTCTCTGCACCACTGTAATCGTTGCCGGCGATGCTCAACCGTCAGAGGTAACACAAGATGGGGTCGATAATGCTACAGTCCAAAAGACCTTATCCGGCGGTAAACCATTCGGACAGTTACAGGATGCGCCCCCCAGGCATTATATCTTGACGTGATGGGGGCGCTCTCTTGACTAGGACCCTAGATTCGTCCCGGCGAATTGGAGGGTTAAGTCTTGGTGTCTAACGTAATGCCATTTCGCGCCAGTCACTGGACCTGTATGGTGGAAGATCTCCGAATGGGGCCCTAGTTTTACTCAGGTGAAATGGAGGGCTGAGCCGGTTGATTAACTCAGTGACAAGGGAGTCTGTCGCAGCACAGGGCTTCTTCCTTAAAACTAGCGTACTCTACCCTATCGCAGTATAAATCTTCGGATTCTGTGTAATGGCCGAGTGCGTTATGTAGCATACTGCGTTACCTCGGGGGGGTGGTCTTGCCCACAGGTGTTACTTGTACCACCTGGCCACCCCAATTGGTGTTGGACTCGAGGGAGCAGTGGTTGAAAGTCCGCATGCTGGACTAGGGGGGTATTTCGACCTCTTTCAAATTCACTTCGCTGGCGATAAATTTCGCGTACACGTGCTCTAGACATTTTAACAACAACTAAACATCGACTTTGGATCTCCTTGAACAGCCGGATTGTAGTAAAATTCAAAAAATTTGCGAAAAACGACTACATATTTAAGTAACAAAAAATGTGTTTTCTCCAAAGTTTGATCATTTACTCCTTGCTACTATCTATGTTTTACCAAAAAAAATTTAAAATTTAAACAGCTCCTTCTGGGAGTTGCAGTTTCTTTGTTAGTTAGTATAAATAAAGATTGAAGCCAATTTTTTTTTATTTGGGAGATAATTTCTTGGCATTCATGTTTTAAAAATAATTTCAGGCACTTGTCACCACGACTATCTCTGAGGAACCGCATTCGACCAGACCAATTTTGAACCACTTTTTCGAGTAATTGAGGCCTTATTTCATCAATAACACGAGTTACGTTGGCTTTCAAGGCGTCTATTGTTTCTGGGTTATCAGCATAAACCAATGACTTGGCATGACCCCAAAGAAAATAATCCAGTGGAGTTATGTCGCATGATCTTGGAGGCCAATTAATTGAACCATTTCTCGAAATAATATAGCACCATCTTGTTGGAACCAAACACTTTTGTGTAATACCATTCAAATTTTGAAACAAATAATCATTGATCATCGATCTGTAACGAGCACCATTCACTGTAACATTAGCTCCAGAATCGTTTTTAAAGAAATATGGACCGATGATGCCTCCAGCGTGTAAAGCACACCATTGCATGCATTTTTCAGGATGCAATGGAACCTGCAGAACTTCTTGAGATCTTTCTACTGAACAGAAATGTCAAAACAACATGACTTCTACCTTCTGTCAAATCACAGTTATCCCTATCCAAAGTTCTATCACTCTAAAAAAACACCCGATACAATTCCCAAAGGAGTAAGAAAGTTAGAGCGTTTACGGACGGACCAGTCTGCCGGACAGAATTACTTTTGACCTCGGATTCTTCATCAGTGAGTCCAACCAAGTCGTTTAATACCATGTTTGGCTCAAAATTCGAAAATTACTGACATTAAGTTAAAACGATGCTGTTGCTTAAAACAGTCACGGAAAAAGGACTTTATCTGAAATTGTGAAGATTTTTACCCTTGTCAGGATCATGGTGATGATGGTCCGATCTATGTTCCTTCTGATTCCGTAAACCCATCAGACAAAATGTTACAAACTTGATACCGAACCACAAAAATATGTCATTCACGACACTGAGTAAAATGACGTCAAGTCAAAGTTAGATTCATAGATAAACGAGACTGTTTATCTATGGTTAGATTTCTTCATTTCTAAGGTACGTTTTAAATCCTAGCAACCGCCTAAGTTTTTTTTATTAGATTGTTTTGCGTTTTGAAAGTTTCATATAGATTGAAAAATATTTACCGAAACACAAATTCAACAAATTTACCGTTGTTCATATGATGAGAAGAGGTTTAATTGGAACAGAGGTAAGATTAAATATTTTATCCGTTCATCATCAGCATCTAAATCAAATATTTTTCAGGTTTATGAAGATTCATATGACAGTGACAGTTGTAGTCTGGATCTAGATTTACTGAATTTAAAGTGAGAAATTGTTTATTTATTCGTATCCTCTAATTTGAAGAGAGTTTATTGTAAATTTTCTGTTTTCGTTGAAGGATAAATTACCCTGGTGGTGATTGCAACACTTTCAGAAATACCCCCCTTTCGAAGAATAAATGTGTGAATAGAGATAGGGGAGACAATCCTTCAATAAGCAATCCACAAATCAAGGTAAGTTTTATGGACATTGAATTCATATTTATCTCAAAAAAAAATTCAAATTTCAATTAAATGAAACACATATTGGGTGTTTTTTTAGAGTGATAGAACTTTCGATAGGGATAACTGTTATTTGACAAAAGGTAGAAGCCATGTGGTTTTGACATTTCTGTTCATTAAGCATTGACAAATTTTCATGGAAAGACTCACGCTGCAACAACGTTTACAAATTGTTGGAATTTATTTTCAAAATTAGTGTTCAATTCGCCAAACTTATAGAGCACTTCGTGAAATTTATAGTTTACATAATCGTCAATCAGAGCAGCTTATTCGTCGAACTATCGATAGACTTCGGACAACATTTTCTCTACGCGATACAACAATAACAATAAGACAAAGAACTGTACGTACAGAAGAAAATATCGCTTCTGTAAGTCATGGTGTTAATGATGATCCAGATTTGTCCATTCGTCTACTTTCACAACATGTTGGACTCTGTGCATCCACCACACGGAAAATTTTGCGTAAAGATCTTGGTCTTCGCCCATACAAGATCCAACTAGTTCAAGAACTAAAGCCACTTGAGCATAATAAGCGTCGTTTGTTTACTGATTGGGCCCTAGAACAGCTTGAAGTTGATCCACGTTTTTATCGTCAAATTGTGTTTAGTGATGAAGCTCATTTCTGGATGAACGGCTATGTAAACAAGCAAAATTGCCATATATGGTGTGAAAACAATCCTAAAGAAGTTCTGCAGCTTCCATTGCATCCTGAAAAATGCACTGTATGGTGTGCTTTACACGCTGGAGGCATCATCGGTCCATATTTCTTTAAAAACAATGCTGGAGCTAATGTTACAGTGAGTGGTGCTCGTTACAGATCGATGATCTATGATTATTTGTTTCAATATTTTAATGCTATCGACCCGGAAGTGTTTTGGTTTCAACAAGATGGTGCTACACCTCATGCTGCTATAGTAACAATTGATTTATTGAAAGAAAGATTTGGCGATAACATTATTTCGAAAAATGGTCCAATTAATGGGCCTCCAAGATCATGCGACATAACTCCACTGAATTATTTTCTTTAAGGTTATGTCAATTCATTGGTTTATGCTGATAAACCAGAAACAATAGAGGCTTTGGAAGCCAACATAACTCGTGTTATTGATGAAATAAGGCCTGAATTACTCGAAAAAGTGGTTCAGAATTGGTCTGGTCGAATACGGTTCTTCAGAACTAGTCCCGATATTTCCCGAATGAATCCCAAATTGTCAATCTAATAGTGAAAATGCAAACTCTTACTCCCTATCCATTCATTTCAACTTTACAATTAAAATAGTGACTCTACAATATAATACAGTTTTAGAGTTAGCTTGAGATCCGAGATTTATATAAGGACTTATCTTTGAGGTTACCTGGAATATTGTTTTCCAAGGTGTCGGAGTGATAGTGCTTTCTCCAAGGATAGTTCCTATTCTGCATATAATCAGTAGGTCTTCAGTTTCAAATTGTTTCAAATGAGCGTCCGGAACTAAGATGGTTCGGTAATAAGATACTCGTAATCTGGCACAAGGAAATTGTCGGGTATTAAGATATTCCAACTAAAACGGCACTACAGCAAAAAGAAGGTCCCGAACCAAGTTGACCAGTTCTAAGATCATCCGGTACTCAGATCATCCAGTACTAAGATCATCCGGTACTAAGTTCATCCGGTACTAAGACTGTAAATTTCAAATCTATAAGATTGTGCTTGCAACACTTGATCTCACTCCCAGTGACTCTAGACATTATAAAAATTATTTACAAGGTAAGAAACATGAGATGAAATATCCAGAACACAGAAAAGAGGGCATGTTATTTGATCATGAGCATGAGAGGGGAAATAAAATGAATAATATCATATAAAACAACATGTTAACCTGTGTAACCTGCAGAGAATGAGATAAATCAAAATTAATGATTGACACTCACGAAAGCAGAAAAAATTGATCGGATACGTAATACTTACCGCCTTCTGATTAGACTTCTTTTATGAAAGAATAAAAATTCAATTTTCCACAGTTTTCATGGGTTAGGTACGTTTATTCGATAAAAAATACCACAGGGTGTTTCTTCGTGCAACGTCACGAAGAAGAAGAAATCTGGGAAATTCTACACTTATTGAAAACAATGCAACGATTCTTGACGTTACAAGTTGTCATTTTCAGAGCACACAGAAACTGTTGTTTATACTTCAGCGAAATGACAAATTAAAGTTGTTGCCAGATGAAACAATGGAACAATAAACTAGCACCGACATATGTTACCAAAACTGCACGTTATTTCTACTCCTAATGAAAATAAAACTTTTTCATTGTTAGGTAACCCATCCATTGGAGAACTACAAATCAGGTCCACCGCTGCTGTTCAGAGTTCCAAGGGGTTATTCTCAATCTTCTCGACCATCTTGGGAATCTATTGTCGACAGGAGTAAGTCCACTGTGAAGATCTGCGAAGAGAGAGTGGAAAAAAGCGATTTTCTTTATCCCACAAAGAAGAAGAGGTCAGCTTGTTCCATTGATGTCGAGTTTGAGAAACCAGTTTCCAAACCGATGTGAGTTTTTAAACACTTATCGACTATGAAATTTTTTTATCCTCTCATGATGAAACAAAAATGTAACCTGTATTACTTCGGATGACATCGGGTCGGTTTAATATTGATATTGATATTATTCTGATACTCAAAGAAGCTTTAAGGTGCTAGTTAGGAGAGTCAGTTGTGTTTTTGGTGGTTTTGAAGTTGTCATTTTTTGACATTTGACAAGTGAAAACTACGCCACTACTAAAAATGGAACGTACTGAAGTTGTTAAAATTCACTATAAAAAGAGTGCAATTATGCAATCAGTGTTCACAGAACTAAAGCACTTTAAGGTCGCCTTGAAGCTTCTTGCCCGCCAGCTCTAGTGAAATTGATGGATAAATTTGAGCTGTTGGATCAAGTTAGTGATGTGAAGAATCAAAACCGTGTGCGTCGCTCAAGAACAACTCAGAATATTGATGCTTTAGCCCGTAGAGTTGACGAAAACCCAGATTTTTCGATTCGTCGTCGATCTTTGAAATTAGGCATTCCACAAACGATGTCACCGTATTTTTCATAAAGACTTAGGTCTTGAGGCTTTTAAAGTTCAGTTAACACAAGAATTCAATTCGGTCGATCAGCAGCAACGTCGTATCTTTGCTGATTGGGTCCTTGAAATGCATCAAATTAATCCGGATTTTTATCGAAAAATCATCTTCAGTCTTGAGGCCCATTTTCACCTCGGAGTCTACGTTAATAAGCAGAATTGTCATATTTGGAGCTCGAAAAATCCAAGAATGATTATTGAAAGGCTTCTTCATCCTCAACGTGCCACTGTTTGGTGCGGATTTTGGGCTGGGGGTGTGATTGGGCTTACTTATTCGAAAATAAGGCCAGTAACACTGTTACGGTGATTGGATTTCTCTACTGAGCTATGATTAATGTTTTTTTATAACCGTTATTGGAAGATATTGATGTTGACTAGGTTTATTTTTAACAAGCAACAAAAATATCCCAAATTTTCAAGAAAAGTTTCCTGACCGAGTTATTTCTCGAAGAAGTGATCACAATTGGCCACTGAAATCTTGTAATTCAACACTTTTAGACTTTTTTCTTTGGGACCACTTGAAAGATGAGGTCTCTGGCAATTCTCCACAATCGATTCAAGACCTTAAAGATGGAACTCGTGAAGTTATCGAAGAAATATATCTGCAAATGTGCGAACTGCTCATGGAAAATTCTATGAAAAGGATAAGGTGCTGCAATCGTAGCTATTTGGCTGATATTGTTTTTAATTGTCAAAATCATACCTTTCTATTCACAATGAAATGAACATCCATTGATTTAATTTGAAATATACTAGTTATTTTTCAATATCAAAATGAAACCTCTTATTGGAAAACCCATATCATGGAAACCGGGGTGTGATTGCAAATTGTAGATTGGGAAGATGCTGATGAGTGAAGAATTATTATTTTCCAATTGGTTATTCAGTGTTTGAGGATCGGGATTTTTATGGACTTTGTTTATTCACCAGCAGAATCATTCCCCAGTCCTCAATATGCATCTCCACTCCAAATCACAACATATATCATAACATAATACCATATATACTACTCTGTCAAGAAAGTACCGGGAATTTTCAATTAAAACAACATTTTTACATTTAATCGTCAAAATTTATTGGGTCGCCTTCAAAATAGGCTCCATTTGCTCTAATACATCTATGCCAACGGCACTTCCAATTGTCGAAACATTTTTTATAGGCGTTTTCCGGGATGGACTTCAGCTCTCGCGCCGAATTTTGTTTTATGGCTTATGGCTAATACTCCTTGTTTACCATCTGACCCTCTGGAACGAATTCGTAGTGCACCACGCCACGGATATCGAAGAAAACAATGAGCATCACCTTCATTTTCGAGCGGCTTTGGCGTAGTTTTTTCGGTTTCGGCTCATTTTTTGCCACCCATTCCGATGATGGCTGGCTTGTTTGCATATCGTACTCGTAGACCCAGGTCTCATCACCAGTTATAATGAGTTCCATGAATGTAGAATCGGAATTACAGCGATCCAGCATGTCTGAAGCAACCTGTTCGCGATGACGTTTTTGAAGAAAATTCAGGTCTTTCGGTACGAGTCGTGCGGCCACCTTTCTCATGCCCAAAATATCAATCAAAATCGTACGTGCGGACTCGTGGGATATCTTAAGATCATGTGCTATCTCTCTCAAGCTGGTACGACGGTTTTCCAGCACCCTTTCCTTAATTTTATCGACGTTATCTTCGATCGAAGCCGTCGATGGGCGACCACTTCACGACCGTCCTTGAAGGCTCCGTACCACTGATATGCACGAGTTTTCGATAGAGCATTATCACCAAAGGCCTTTTGCAACATTTTCAATGCATCGGCACACGAAAATTCATTTGCAACACAAAACTTTAAACAAATTCTTTGCTCAACGTAATCACCCATAGTAAAAATCGGCACGCACTCTGACATCGACTGACTTAATCAGCTGTTGCAAACACACTAGTTGACAGATCCCGCTCAAGCTTGGCATAGTAATTAAGGACAGTGGTACCAACCTAGGAAAAAAAAATTTACCTGCCTCATTGCCCCGCCAGATTTAAATCGATAATTCCCGGTACTTTTTTGACAGAATGTATCTCAAATTATTCTGTAACTACACACACTTGACGATGATGTTACGTTGTGTCACATTCTTAGTGAATGAATGTGGTGTTTAAATACCAATAATCTTTAAACATGACTTCATCTTCTTTATGCTTATTTGACTTCAAAAAGTACAGCTCAGATGTCTCTTGGAGCTCTGGTTTCACAATATCGATAACGACTAATTTGTGACGATTAGAGTTTTTGGTTTTACAGCTCCAGATTTACTTATCGAGGTTCAGAAGAGAATCGTCACTTTCCGTTCAAGGAGACGCCGAGTGGAAATCTGAAAGTTAATTCGGACCAGGTAAGCCTGGATTCATTTAGCATTCCTAATGGCATAATTTGGTGAAAGAGTCTATCAGTTAATTTGCAATGATTGTCTACGAATAAATAAACACTTGAGGACGCCTCATACTCACTATTTAGAAACTATTTCAAAGAATTGGAACCTGCAACTGGAAAATTATTAATGATGAGTATGAAAGTTCTAAGCTACCACTCCTGGAAAAAACGATCGATAATGGCAAATTGAGAAACTGACTTGATTATCTCTCCTTCTAACTCAATATACTTTTAAAGTCGTATATAAATTTTTCTCTACACTCAAGGTCGTTTACGAAACCGAAAGACTGAGCATTCTCGTGGCGAAACCTGAAACAACGAAGGTAAAGGTTGTGGGAAGCAAAAATACCCAGCAATCGACTATGGCCAAAACGGAAGAAGACTGTTCCAAATGCACCGCTATAGACACCATCATGAGTCAGGTAAATCATCCTTTATCCCTTCTTCTAGTATCAACTGAGATTATATCTTGATTGGCAGGGTGGACTGACCACTTTGGGGTCGCTAATAGGAAGTTCGCCAGTACGAGCAAACAACGAGGCCGTCGAGTACAAAAGCAAGAGAACCAGCGAGATCCTAGATCCAGAACTCAACCTTGGTAGACTAGGCTATAGTGGTGGAGACGGTATTAGTTGGGATAAGGTGCTGCTTCCCGAGAAGAAAAACCTCTACCTGGAGCTATATTCCAGAATCACTAATTACACGTGAGTTGTGATATCAACGGCTAAGTTATTTTTAACTTCGGTCATAGAAAAGAGGCAAATATGGTAGTTTGTCAGGTTTGTGGAAGAGCTCATTTTGTTCCAGTATCTCTTGCAGAAGTTTAAAATAATTCAACACCTAAGCATTTGGCTAAAGCATAACGAGAGACGGAACCATGTGGTGCTGCTCCAGATATATCAAGTGTAAGGGTATTCTAATTGAAATTTCTATCTCTCTCAGTGGAAGTATTGTTTTCTAGTTATTATTGAAATCCAGCTCGTAAATTTTACCGATCTTATGTTTATTTCAGAAACGCCGACTGTAAAGTCTACATCGACAACGAAGAATTCAACTGTCACCTTCTGGTACTCCAGTGTTACTCCGAACTCTTCGACGAATACATAGCGGTCAAAAAAGTGGAACTTCCTTCTGTAAGTTGAACGAATAGGGGCAAACACGGAAATTTAACGATCCACTCAATTTCAGGACAAATGCAGCGCCAGTTCTTTCGCTTTCATCTACGAATGGATGATAACCGGCGAGCCATCATACAAGGAGTTGAACAGGGATAATGTTCTGGATATTTTTATATCGGCGAAGTATCTTAAGATAAAAGGTTAGTAGAAAAAGATGCTGGATAAATGGGTAGAAATATACCTTTATTTTTGTTATCGTTTCAGATCTAATGGAGCAATGTTGGGCGTTTATTGATAACGTGGATGTTTTTAGCGAAGATACGGCGTTCTTCTTGTACATGGATGCCAAATCCAAGGGTTACGAGGAGGTGCAGGAGCTGATGCTTCCCAGAATTCAAGGCTTCTTCTTGATGCTGGTCAGCTCTCAAGATTGGCTGGAATTGCAGGTGGAAGACGTTAAAAATATGCTCCAGTCAAATTACATCTGCGTCAATTGGTAAGACCCTGGGACAGCACAAATTGTCTTTTTTTTTGGCTTGTTTATAACAGAGTTATCTCGAATGACAAGAAAAACTTCGGACAAATTTTACTGTGTTCTGGAACAAAAGTATTTTAGCGCATCCAAATAATTTTTATTCTGTTAGATTCTCTACAGATTCTTGTACTTATATGTGAATTTTCAGTTGGATATTACTTCATTTTGCAGAGCGTTAGAATGTCAAACAAACGTAGTGCAATTTTGGAGCTGTTTCGTCAAGATAAGCGTCAATGCGAAATTGCCTCGACAAACCGAGTCCGATGCAATTTGCCGTTTCGAAGAGCTTGACCATGGTCAATCGTCCAGGAAGTGGGAGAAAACGCACTGTCAACACCTTGCAATCGCAACATCGCAAGAAGCGAGTCAATCGAAAATCGAGGGTCTCTATGAGGAAAATAGCCCGTGAGACCGGTATCAACCGTGAATCCGTTAGTCAAATGTCCAAAAATGAGCTCAACCTCAAGCTCCAAAAAGTTCAATTCCTCACGGATGAAAACAAGCGCGTACGACTCCAAAGGTGCCGCCAACTCCGATCTCGCTAGCAATGGGAGCGCATCCTCTTCACAAACGATAAGCTTTTCGCCGTAGAACGATCGCACAACCACCAAAACGACAGAGTCTGGTGGGCTCAGCAGGACTTCGGGGACACTTATATGGGACCTTTCATGAGGACTCCGCTCCGGCTCACTAAGCGAAAATGACGCAAGAATGGTGTAAGACCCATTTTCCGGCTTTAATCACATCTGCAGAATGGCCGCACTACTCGCCGGATCTCAACCCAATGGACTACAACGTGTGGTCGATTTTGGAGCTCAGGGCGTGCGCTAAACACCACAAAAGTTTGGAGTCGCTGAAGCAATCCCTGCGCCAGGAATGGGACCGATTAACGCCCACAGAGCTTCTGCCCATTGCCGAAAATTTCAAGAAGCGACTGAAGCTATATGTCGCCGCCAAAGGAAGCCACTTCGAAACCACTTAAATGTATTACCACCAAATGTTTATGTTATTATTATTCGTTGTCGTTTTGTTCAATTTCTTTTGTTTAATGAAGTTGAAGGAAAAGAGATTTGTGCGAGATTTTTCTTGTCACCCCGTATGAATGAAACATCTGTGGTCAAATTGAGTCATCTCCATCTGTACATCCGGTCAGCTGTTCGTTCATAAGCACGATAACACTTGATAAAAAAAAACTGAGAAAAATAGAGTCTCAATTTCAATAATTTGCAAATTTTTCGATGTGGTAGTTGCTTTGTGTTTAGATTACTTCGTTTCCTATCCCTTTTAATATATTCAGAAAATCCGCAATGACCGATACAAACATCCCCAACTTTTCAAATCACACGAACTCTCATAAACTCTCTGCCTGTATATTACTGACACATAGATCAATTTTTATTCCCTTGAATAATATTGCATTAAAAAGGGAACTAAATACAAACACAGAAATAGCTATAAATAATAATTTCGAAACAAAAATTATAAATTCTTTTATAAACAAAAAGAAAAACAACTCATTCTTAAACAAATATATCCCGCTTCCAGAAGAGAACACAATAAGAAAAAATTTGTAAAATTTTTAGCAGTGCTCATAAGTTATTTTGTCGAAAATTGAAGCTTTACTGTGTGAAATTGGTCAGGCTATGTTACATCGATCGGAAGAGACGGAATCGAAAGGAGCAATGTCTGGGCTGTACGGCGGGTTTGGTAGGACTTTCCGTTTGAGCGTTTCCGAGTATGATTTAATGGGTGACGCAACATGCGGCCCTGCATTGTCATGCTGCAAAATAACTGTTTGCTTCTGTCGGCGTATTGCGGTCGTTCTTCTTGCAATTATCGACTCAAACGCATCAATTTTCGTCGGTAGACCTTCCACGTAATCCTTTTGTTCGAATGTAGCAGCTTAATGAACCTAATATCACCATGAATATTCGGTTTGACAATTGACATATACGTTGCCCGACGTTTTGGATTATCGTAATGGACCCACTTTTCATCGGCAGTCCCAATTCGATGCAAAAATCCTTTTCTTTTTTGCCATTAGAGCAGTTGTTCACACGTGAAAAAACGGAGTTTGACGTCTCTTGGCTTCAGGACGTACCTCACCTAATTTCCTACCTTTCGGTCATTCCCATTGCTTATAAACAATGGCAAATGACTGATTGAGTGACTCCAAGTATTTTTGGGAGTTTCTCTTGCGTTTGCGATAGATCTTCATCAAGCCTCACCTCTAATTCTTCATCCTTAAACATTGGTGGCGCATGCACTAAAATACGATGACTTTCAGTAGCCTTTTTCTTCATATTGAAGTAAAACTTCCTGAAAAAACATTTTATTCGGTACGAAAATTGACAATTTCAGAGCACACAGAAACTATGTTGTGTACACTTCAGCGAAATGACAAACACCGAAAAGAAAGCCTAATGATGACACTTCAAAATCATGGTGTTGCCAGATGAAACAATGAAATAATAAACCAGTAGTGACATCTGTTATCAAAACCGCACGAACTTATTTCTACTAATACTACTAATTTCCTCTGAATTGATTTTCATCACTAATATTTTATTTTTACAGCGAAATGGAGGTGTTTATGTCGGCGGTGCGCTGGTTGAAGCACGATTGGGTGAACAGGGATAAGTACAAGTACGAAGTTTTATCATGTGTGCGATTCGGGAATATCGCTCCGTGGCAGTTGGTGGACATCAAGAGAAATCCAGAAAATCCAGATTTCATGGAGTTGGCCAAAGATCCCGTGATCTGTAAGATGATAGACGATGGACTGGCGTAAGTAGAACAAAATTTTACGCGAGGCGCCCAGTAGTTGTGTTCAGGTGGAAATTTGAAAATAAATAAAGGGTGATTCATTTAGAGGTACTCTTTGTGGTGGGGATTTAATTGCAGATTGCGCATGCCTCGTGTTAAATGAAGTGCCATTTGTGTTCAGTAGTGTTTGACAATTCATAATGGAAAGACTTAGCCCGGCACAGCGTCCACAAATTGTTCAATTTTATTACGCAAATGGGCGTTCTACGAGGAATGTGTATCGGGCAAGCTTGTCAACGGTCCAAAGACTAAAACGGAAACGGTTCGGAAGGTCGGTCGGCTTCAGTTCTTGCACTAGTTGAATTTTGTAAGCTGTTAAAGAAAGATCCTTACATAAAATACGCCAAGTTGTTGAATATGACAGGCCAAGCTGTTGAGAACGGCGACGAATCGACACTTAACGGTCACCGCGTACACTCTCCGTTACCGCCCCTATATTTTCTTTACTACGTGCTGGGTGTGATCTATTTGGTCGAGTATTATGCAATAATGTAAATTGGGTCTCAAACTTACGGATGGTAGAGCTAATTGTGCGTTCGGTAAGCTGATTATATGGACCATAAGTTGCTCTAAGCGCCCGATACATATTCCTCGTAGTACGCCCATTTTCGTAATAAAGTTGAACAATTTGTAGACGCTGTTCCGGGATATCACAATACCTAATGATCTAGCAATCATTCACACATTCTCACAGTAGCGTTGGATATCCGGAGCTATTTACTGTCTCTATACGATACGTCGTCCTCTACCATGCTACTCAGTGATTCACCCTAAAGAACGCCACTGGTTCACAAGGAATACAATCTTTCAAAGCAAGCGGGCACATGCATATGGCAAGTATGTAACACAAACTGACTAGGACATTATAAAATAGATACTGTACCCCATCACCTGAGCGTGTTAATGAACGTTACAATAAAAGCAAACAAATAAATAGGTAACCGGGGGATCACGCAAGAGAACATGCAATTCAGTTACATATCAGGCTCTGCGAATACCATGAATGGTACAAATAAGGACCCATTGTTCATAAATACAACAAACGAGATAAAGTATACAATACACATAGATAACTTGTGGGGGTCGTGCCGCTTTAGTTATATACAAAGGCGATGTATTTTAGTTGAAACATTCCGGTCGGATTGAGTAACACTGAAGCAAAAATACAAGAATGAAAAGCGATTAATGAAAGTACAATGGACGAGCCTGCAATCACTAATTTCACATTAAAACTAAGGTGGTATTCAAAGCGTAAAGCATGCAATTAATCGCAAGCATTCAAAAGAAGTTTACTAAGAGTTACTGTTATAAGTACTATTACCTCGAGTATGTTTTTAAGTCATTCAGGAGGTTTATTTCGAAGAAGCTTCCCCTCTGCCGCTTCAAAATACAATGCAATAGCCATAAGGACGTTGTTCTCTTTGTCATTGTCACCGATTGCATACGTGTCAAGTAACAGTGCCACAGAATATTTGACATATAAACAATGCGGTAAATACCGTGATGTAATGATGTAATTTATATAATCTATGACTCGTATGATATTTAAAGATTACGAATCTCTTCACTACCAAAAAAGAATGCATTTCTTTTTACCCCACGTGTTATTTATGTAATATCTCTGTATATCTAGACATACAACATTTAAGACCGTGCATCTAAACAAATGCAAACCTTGGATTGACCGCAACCTACTCAATATGGAACATAATAACAACCTTTAGATGCGTTTCCACCACAGTCATAAAGCAGAATATTTCCGAGCTCACTGAGAATTTTCTAACCAATTATCTTAAATCTTCCAGCGAAGTGCAATCACGATTGGTTTCGAGAAACCAGCGAAACACGGTGGCTCGAGATGGCGCTTCATCACGAAAAGTCGAAGCCAGTTGATCGGCACACATCTGTTGGTTTCATTGGCTTCGAAAAACATCGCACCAAAATGTTCACGATTCAATTCCATTTTTTCACCAAGAAAAATGTTTCGAGTATCTGTAAACAACACAACTCGCACTCGTTTGATAATACATCTGAGTACATTAACCATTTAAAATGGCATATTCATATAATATTTCAAAATTGAAGTAGCAATCGTTGTATGAGTGTTTTCGACTGTAGTGGTAACCTCTTTCAGATTCGTCATCATAAAGTATTGGTACGGACAGGAAAATGACGATTTTCAGCACTGGAACAGCGTCTTGGGTTTGCAGGAACCACCTGCCAGAAACTGGAGTGGTTCAGACAAGACCTACTTCACCTATAGAGAGTTTCTGATCTACCTGGATCAGTACAGGCGTAATCAGCTAATGGAGAAGAACAAACCCAGAATGATGACCGATAGGAAACCTCAGGAAGCCAAGGTTTCACCCATGATGACTCCCAAAGAACTTTCTCATGAAAAACTACCCGCTCCATCCCCGACTATGGATGATTTCTTGAAGAAAAAACCCGTAAGTAATACAAAAACTCCGAAGAAGGTGAACAACGTGACCTCTTAGCTTCGATGTGTGCCTTTTTTGTGGCGAAAATTTCTAGTGATCCAGAGACTTACCATGGAATATAATGTTCGAATCTTCTTGTTAAATGAACGTCTGTGACTGGGTGGTATTTTATAATTCTACATATTTTCACAATGTTTCATGTATAATATACAACTACTTTTGAAGTTTAAGTTTCTTCATTGAAATTGAGAGTGAATTTTTCGAAGGAAATTCTATAGGAATTTCAGTTAATTAGTAATATTTATTAGTGAAAGAATTCTCGGGTATGTTGATATAACTTTTCAAATTATTCTTTAGTTGTGATTGAACGTTAATCAATTAGTATGCCTATTCCAGGATAAACATACTTCGAAGGGAATATAGAGATATAATAATAGACTAGAACTCGTTTATTGACAAGTCTATACATAATAGTACATTGTACCAAAAGTAAGGGAATTGTAGTGCAAACACGATCTTGCTCGTTGAAGAGTCGATAGATGGCATTTTCACTGTTGTTCACTTGGGTTCACTGACTCCATTTCACAAATTCACTAACTTTAATTTCAATCGTAAATATAATAGACTTCAGGCATTTTTGTTGTATTATATTATCACGAGGGGTGAATGAAAATATTCCTTGAGATTGAATTTGTGAAGTTCCAATTGAGTGCGAGTAGAGTTCTTTATTTGCGTATGTCATAAACTGTGTGTTATTGCGATAGAGTAATTCTTCAACTTACCAGGTCAAAGTGAAGAATGTTGAAGCGGTAGAGATAGGGGTTGCAAAATGACTTGCTTGGGCCAAGAGCAGATAGGTACTACCGTGATTTACTTGATCGAAGCAGGGAGTTAATGCAAATGGTTCGAGTTTCTGATTAACTCGGAGTTATGTTAGTGACGCAGGTAAAAATTCTACTGCGACTAATGTCGAAGCGACATTGCTTTCCGGGTGACTAATGCTCCATTAAGATTCCTACGGAAAATTAGAGATTGTTAGGAGTTTGAGTTTAGGGAGCTCGTCCGAAAAGTGACGTCATTGTGACACAGACAAAGGGCTGGAAAAAGTGGAGCTGCAAGGGATTATACTGTTTTATTCAAGAACATAGTATTTCTAAGACATTTTAATTAAATTTTTTTTGCGAATAAATTATATAGAGATCTTAATGAATAATTCTGCTTTATATTCAAAATTATTCATTATTTTCTATCAAGAATATACTCTTCAAATTTATTCAATTTCACTATATAATTGCATAATTAATGAATATTTTGTGTTTTATTCTTGGTATTTTCTCGACAATATATTATACCTATGTACTGGGTGAATTTAATCGTTGAATTACATTCTTTTTTTGCCTTTTTGTTAATCAATCACGGTATTTAATTATTCTTCGGTCTTAAAGAAGAATAATTTTGGAGAAGTGAATATACAAACTTGTTATTTCTTGGGTTGGTCCACAGAAGGATATTATTTTAATTTTTTATGCATTGACGAGAAATAAGATGCAGAGCTGGTGAGTTTTTCAGAAGTAAATTGAAAGTGTATTCTCATTCGATTTATTTTACAGGGCGAAACATCAATGATTGAAGGTGAGTTTGACATGTAAGTGCATATCATAGTTTTTACTGTAAAAAAATGAAAGTTTGTGCATTGTAGTGTTCGTTCATTATTTTCATATTATCGAGAGTTAAGAGTTGTTCTGGGAAAATTTTACTTGAATAATTGTGAATTATAGATATGCAAATTTTATTTTGTAAAGGTGGAATGAAATTGGAAATATTCAAAGCAGCTTTACTTGATGATTAATTTAAAAAAATTAATACACTATATCTTAAGAGTTATATCTTTTTTCAAAGAAATATAAACTTTTACTATCATAGAACAAAAATAACTAAAAAATTAAAGAAACTAAAATATACTTACTCAGCCTAATTGAATAAGTATAGTTTAGTATCGTTAATTTTTGAGTTCTTTTTGATGCGTGATGGTAAATATTTATATCTTTGAATGAAGATGTATCTCCTAAAAAGTGGTGTATTAATTTTCAAAAATAATTGTCCAGTGAATGTACTAGAAACAGTTGTAATTTTTAATTCATTCAAATGTTTCCCTTATTTTCACTTATTTGTTATTCTTTATTATTCGAGAAAAATAATGAACTTTTGTTTAAAAGTTAAGTATCTAAATTCTAATGCACTTACAATGCCAAACTTTCACTTCTTGTTGACTGAACCCTTACTAGGCTATATTGTAAATATTGTTCTTCATGGATGAATAATAATTCGGCAAAATCAATTCCATCCGTTTATTCAATTATTAATTTATCGGAATTTAAAATTTTCTTGAAAACTGATTATTTTTTGGTTACGTCAAATGGTGAGTGATTGAGATTCACTTCAATCAAGTCTTCAATGTATTTGTGTGAATCCATTGACCACGTTATAAAATAATGTAGAATAATAAGAAGGATTATTACAAAATTTTAATATCAAATCAGATTTAATCAGTTATTCTCCCATAATTAAAATTTAAAACGATTTGATGCAAAATTTTTTAGAATTAAGTTAAGGTGTTATAAGCACAGCTTATATTTAATAGACATACAAAATCAAAACTCATCAAATGGAATAAAAAATCGAACAAATATAAAATGTCAATGAAAATTAATAAATAATTATTTGAAGAAGAGGAAATTTTGTTTCTGATCTTATAATTATGAGAACTAAATAAATCCTCTTCAAAAATACAAAACATAATTTTAAGATATTTAAATAAGTTACTTCAAAAATCTCTCAAAACATGTATCACATCCTCAAAAAACAATTAGAATTCAGATAAGATCATCTTCTGCCCAACTTCATATTTAAAAAATAAAATCAATTAACAATAAATAACTTACCTCAAGACCTCCTCGTATCCTTGTTTGAACACACTATCTTTAAAATCGAAGGTATTCTATGTTCATCACAAAAATCACACGAAGCTTGAAGGTATTTTATGGTCTTAGTTGAACCACATGATATTTATATAATAAAATTTTTAAAACCCAAGTATAATTATATATTATATATAAAATAAAATAATAAGAAGAGGTGTTTTACTTGATAGAAGGATCAAATCAGATTTAATCTGTTAGTCTCCTATAATTTTTATTTAAAAAAATTTTACTCAAACATTTTTAGAGTTGAATTAATGTCTTAATATAATATCAAATGGAATAAAAAACCCAACAAATAAAAGTTTTTGAATAAAGTTTTCTGAAATGACAAAAATAGGAGACTAAACCGGATTTGATATTTAAATTTTGTAAAAATCCTTCTATCAAGTAAAAAAGCTCTTCTTATTATTTTATTTTATATATAATATATAATTATACTTAGGTTTCAAGAATTTTATTATATAAATATCATGTTGTTCAACTAAGACCATAAAATACCTTCAAGCTTCGTGTGATTTTTGTGATGAACATAGAATATCTTGGATTTTAAAGTTAGTGTGTTCAAACGAGGATAGGAGGAGGTCTTGAAGTAAGTTATTTATTGTTAATTGATTTTATTTTTTAAAAATGTTGGACCGAAGAAGATCTTATCTGAATTCTAATTGTTTTTTGAGGATGTGATACATGTTTTGAGAGATTTCTGAAGTAACTTATTTAAATATATTAAATATTTCAATTGAATTACTTTTTTTGAGAAGATCTTAAAATTATATTTTGTATTTTCGAAAAGGATTTAGTTTTCATAATGTTCTTAATGATTAATAAAAGAGTCTGCAAAAAAATTCTAATGAATGCTAGACTGGGTGTTCGTTATGCTCCATATTCAGCATCAAATCAATTGAATATTTCCAAAATTGTTGTTATTCAATAAATTTTGGAAATTTTCATCATTTTATTTAATCAAAATGAGTTTTCGTCAAGTAGGGACTGTAACAATTAAATTCAATTGAATACATCAATTCAAGAGTAATCTTTTTTATATACCGGGTGGCCCACAAATACAGTTGCAGCCGGATATTTCCGTAAGTATTGGTAGTATAAATAAGTTAGTGCGTTTTTTGTCGAAAATTGGAGCTTTCATGTGAAAAATTGGTTATAAATTCAAATTTCAAAGCATTTTCCGTCGATACCAGTAATTTTTCTTATATTTCTGGCAGTTGATGGATCCCATCGCAAAAAAGGGGCAGACTATTTGGTCGCTATCCATGCATCGATTTGTTTTTTAACTTCATCGTAATTGGAGAAGTACTGGTCAGCCAGGCAATGTTGCATCGATTGGAAGAGATGATAATTGAAGGGAGCAATGTATGGGCTGTACGACGGGTGGGGTAGGACAATAGAATAATAAACTTATAGCGACATCTGTTATCTGAACCGCACGAACTTATTTCTACTACTAATATTTTTCCAGATGTTTTCTAAAGTACAAAGCCGATCGATCTGGAATTTTGTATTTGGCGGGAGAATGATAACGCGCATTTTCCTGCAAAATTTCGTGAGAACCGTATCATTAGAAGATTGGGCGAAATAGCGTGGAGCGATACATTAAACACTTTAACTTTCAAACGGAAAAGGGTGAGGACTTGAGACTTCAAGGATAGGTTTAGGACCTGATTATCTCGGTCTAATACGTTAATGGACGAAATCAATCGGATAGTTCCGCATGTCAAAAAAATAACGATACCATTCTAGGGATAATGGATTAGAATTTCATTCGAGTTTTTTTTTATACTGAAATATTATCGATAGGACCACAGGCCAGTTCTGATTTTTCACATTTTCGATTATTTTGACCAATATGACACTTGCTCAAAACTGTATATAAGCGCCAGTGGTAAAAGAACATTCTGTTAAGAAAGAATGAATCTTTCTGTAGATTTAGCAAAATTTTTTCCTTCTAGATGTCTTTCGGTCCTACTTCCGTTGAGATGATAAAAGAAGAAGAGAAAGAGGGCGGCCAAGGCTCTACCTCCGCTGAAACGAAGCGGAAAGTTAGGCGATTGCAATACACCTTAAGGAAATGGCCGAAGAGGCAAATGACGGAAAACGAGGCCGCCTTGATCATCCAGCAAGCTTACAAAAATTATTTGAAGAGGAAAAGATCTCTAAAACCAACATTTAGCGCGGCAACGAACGATATCCGTCTTCTGTTCACGGACTCCAAAAATGAATTCTTCCGACTGAACATGTGAGTTTTTGACAGTTGTGAAAGGATTTCCAATAAGGTTTCATCATGATATTAAAAAAAACGAGTATATTTTGAGAGAAATCAATCGTTTATTTCATTGTAAAGAGGAAGGTATGCCATTAACAATGGAAAACGATATCGGCACATTTACAGCTGTATGTCCTCGATAACTTCACGAATTCCATCGTTAAGGTCTTGAATCCATCGTGGAGTATTCGCATAGATCTCATCTTTCACGTGGCTCCAACGAAAAAAGTCTAAAGGTGTTAAATCACAAGATCTCAGTGGCCAATTGTGATCACCTCTGAAACTCTTAAGGAATGCGGGTTCTTAAGAGGGAGCTTCCACCTCTTAAATTGGGAGACGGCGTTTCGTTCTGAGCATGCGCACCTGAAACTCTTCAGACAGGCGTGGTACGCATGTCTGTCTGTGACGCCAGAGTGACCCCGTTCCTCAAGGGAACTGTATTCACAATTACTTCTAGTGTCGCGTGCATTAGCAACATGTATCTTCCCTATGAAATGGAAGAGAGCTCGTGTGGTCCCTGTATTCAAAAAGGGAGGAGGCTCCCAGATTGAAAATTATGGACCAATTTTGATATTGTCCAATTTTGCAAAGGTTTATGAGGAGCTGTTATATGGAGATATGTATTTCAGAGCCGGTTCATATTCTCTCACGGAGCAGCACCGTTTTGTTGAAGCAAGATTTACTGTGACTAACTTGGCAACGATCGCACGGTATATTACTGAATGTTTGCCAGGTTGATGTGGTGTATACTGACTTATCGCGAGCCTTCGACTCTGTCGATCACGATATTCTGCTGAAGAAGATCTCGTCCTTCGGTTTCCGTCCGGCATATGTTAAACTCATCGGATCATACTTGGAGGATAGAATAAATTATGTCTTCTACAATGGTTATAGATCACTTGAGTATGTTCTTTCATGTGGAGTGCCTCAGGGATCTAATTTGGGACCATTATTTTTTATTAGGTGTCCTGTTTTAGCGTTTGCCGATGACTTGAAGATTTACTTGAGAATACGCAGTCCTGATGATTTGGTGCTGCTCCAGTCAAGCTTGGAGTATATTCATAGTTGGTGTTTATGCAACAAACTCATGCTGAATATGGAGAAGTATTTTAAAGCTACATTCAGTAGAAGGTCACATCGGTTGACTTATAGCTATCATATAGCTCACAACTATGTTGGCGATAAAGATCAAATATATGACCTTGGAGTCCTCTTTCATTCCACGTTCAGTTTCATCCCACATGTTGAAGAGTTGTTTGCGTCTGCTAGCCGCACTTTGAGCTTTGTGTTGAGATGTGGCAGGGACTTCAGTGATCTGTCAATTTTGAGGAGTTTGCTCATCAGTAAGTTGGAGTATGCACACTTGATATGGTTTCCTATTTACGACTGTCATTTGGTATCACTGGAGCGCATTCACAGAAAGTTTTTCAAGTTTGTGTTGTTTAGGCGGACTGGCGTGTATCCCGAGCGTGGTACTGATCTATCTTCTATCATGAATGAGATGAGGATATCATCGTTGCTTGCTAGGCATGAGAATCAGTGTGCAAAGTTTGCCCAGAGACTGTTGACCGGAAGGATCGACTCACCTTATCTGCTATCGAAAATAAATTTCAATGTTTCAAGGTTGTCAGCGAGGTCTACATCTACTTTTTATTTGCGTACAGCTTGTACTAACTTGTCGGAGCGGGCAACCGGTAAATGTGCTGATAAACTTCTAGTTTGAATGTGACTAAAGGGCGCAGATCTGATTGTTTAATTCAATGAGTTTTCCCATTTTCCAGGAATCGTATTAGTAAGAGCGCTCTTGGGCCGGAAAGCAAGGTGTACATCACGGACACGTCTCTCTTTTACGCCGAAAGGGAGTCTATACTGACATTTGGAGGCCTCGATCCCCACGCCAGTTTCGGAACTGGAAGGAACACCGGAAAGGAGATCTTTAGATACGTGCCGCACCAGAACCAGTGGGAGCTTGTCGGAGAACTGCCGGAACCTCGGCAACACCATTGCGTTGCTTTCATGAAGGGCAGAGTATATCTTGTAGGTGAGACCACCGTAAGGAGCATTCAAATGATTTTTGATACTTAATAGGTTGGGAAAAAAAACATTATTTTTGCGTGAACTTCAACATCGGATTGTCCGATTTGTGTTCTACAATTTGTTGTCATTTTAAATGAAGCTTCATAATGTCTCTCTCATAGAAGTCTTGGTTTTTATTGGCGAAAAACCAGAACAGAACTTCTGTTACCGGACCATAGGAAGGAACTTGGATGGACGGAAAGGTAGACCCAGGAGATCACCTTGAAGAGGAGATCTAACATAACTTGAGTCACCCGGAAGCGTAACTATCAAGAGGACTGTATCTGGCCTCGGCCTCCTCAGGGTAGCCAAGACTCAGGAAGGCTGAGATATTACTATAGAAAAAATCGAACGCTACCTTAAGGGTCACGCGAACTAATCCTGGGGATTGATTGTGTCGATTATGGGGAGCTTTTGTCGAAGTTAGAGTATGTTAGCATAAGAGGGCCAGCGCTAAACCTCTTCAGGTCTTATCAACAAGTTCGTTACCAGATCAGTAAAAAGAAGAATCACCGTGGGTGTGCCTCAAGGATCGGTGCTCGGACCTATTCTATTTTTAGTGTATAATGACGACTAGATGTATAACGTTGTTGTGGATGGTCAAATCCTATTTGCCGATGATACAACATTCTTGAACAAGGCTGGCACTAACATTGCACTCGAGAAGAAATCAGCGGCAACAATAAAGGACGCAGTGGAATGGTTTGAAGGAAATCGAATGAAAGTCAATACCGAAAAGACACAAGAGATAGTCATCACCACGAAACGTCGCAGTATTTCCTTACTTGGGGTAACAATTGGCGCAAATCTAACCTGGGAACATCACTTAACCGGATTAGGTAAAAGACTTTCCACAGCATTGTTTGCAATAAGGCAAATAAAGAATACACTTACCGCAAACGAAGCAAGCGTTGAATATCCTGCACATTTTCATGGAAGGATGACCTACAGCATTATCCTATGAGGTGTATCTTCACAGGCCGGCAGCATCTTCCTAAAGCAAAAAAAAAAGGTGTTCGATTGATCGCTGGTGCTGGCCGAATTGCAAGTTGTCGACCAGTGTTCAGGAAATATGGTACACTTATAGCTCTGCCATGTTACATACTAGAGTGTCTTATGTACATCTTTGAAAACAAGGACAAATTCCATAAACACAAAGAAGTTCACGACTACCACACCAGAACAAAGGGAAAATATATGCCACCATTTCAGCGTCTGAAGAAAACCCAGAACATACACATATATAACGGGTTGAAAATGTTCAACATACTACCCGAGCATTTGAAAACACTATTTAGAATGGAACAGACTAGGACATTACAAAAAGAATACAGTATTCCATCACCTGAGGTGATTAATGAAGATTACAATAAAAGAGAACAAAGAAATGCATAACCGGAGGATCACACAAGAGTAAGATCAGTTACATATCAGGCTCTGCGAATACCATGAACCGCACAAATAGAGAACCACTATTAATAAATACAACAACCAGGCACCGAGAGAAAGTATACAATATGAATAGATAACTTGTGAGGGTCGTGCCTCTTTAGTTTTATACAAAGGCAATGCATTTTAGTAAACCAGTTAATATATAGATATCATGGCAATAGGAACATGTAGCAAAGATCTTCCAGGTAGTTTAATAATAATCCTTTGGTTAGGAATTCTCCATTCACACATCTACTATCTAATTAGATTATTATAATCTGGACGCATAATATCGTTGTTCAGGAATGTCTTGTTGCGACACTCTGAAGACACAGAGGTTGTAGTGCCAGTTATTTAATTATGGATCCGCATCTAATTCCCTCCAAACATTCTAAATCCTTGAACAAAGCACTTTTGCTAACCACCTCTAGATTAAAATAAATGGAATGAAGATAAAGGCGCTTACATGTGTAGGCATCCAATTCCCTAGGTGGCTTTTCCGGTCTTATCTTCCCTTACTGAAATATGTGGATCTTTTCATTATAGATAAAAATACTACTACTTCGCAGGGAGTAATTTAAATTTCTAATGGAAGAAAGATAAATTTTCAGTCCTCCACTGAAAAGTTAAACTTTTCCTGCCAAATGTATGAAATTTATATGAATAATTGATAAGTATAAAATTCAAGTGTTCAATCCCGAAAAGGTGGGGCAGATCCAAGAGATGACGACGTACGAGGGAAGGCTATTGTTGTGGACACCGTTTGGAGCTTTGAACCGGTAAAGAGAAGCTGGTTTAGCGAAGGCAGCTTAAATATACCGAGGAAAAATTTTGGGCTCGTAGTTCACAGGAACCACCTGTATGCCATCGGTGGCCAAGACAGGCAATACAGGTAAATTTTGAAATCATATGCAGATGTGATTGAACATGAACGTTTGCTCTCACAATGTTCATATCGGGTGTTTTTTTAGCGTGATAGAACTTTAAAATGAAATAAAACACATTTAAATTAAGATTAAAGCAATTTTTTTTATTTGAAAGATTATTTTATGACATTTATGTTTTGAAAATAATTTCTGGCATATGTTCACCACGACTAGCTTTGAGAAACCGCATTCGACCAGACCATATTTGGACCACTTTTTCGAGTAATTCAGGCCTTATGAAAAAAAAATTGGCTTCAATCTTAATTTAATCGTGTTTTATTTCAATTTAAAGTTCTATCACTCTAAAAAAAACAACCGCTACGATCAGGAGATAAAAAAAATTGTTAGCAGAGCACCGTTGAATTCAAATTCAGCATTTAAATTTAAAATATCGTGAGAATATTGGTTGATATGGATTTCACATCAGTGCTTTTCACCATTCTTTCTCTATAGGACTCTGGGTTCGGTGGAAATGTTCGATTCGAAGAAAGGAAATTGGCAACTGATGGCACCGATGCAGTACACAAGGACGGGGTTAGCTTGTGCAAAGTACAGGGGTGTCGTTTGGGCAGCAGGAGGCCTCAGTATACTGCCGAAAGGAAACAAAATCTTGGACGTGGTGGAAAGTTACAACCTCGAAGCGAATCAGTAAGTTTAATGATTCATTTGATGGGATGAATACCGAGTTCTTTCGAAGGGACCTCAAGTAAAGAATATTTCAAATATTGAGTAGAATAGTTCAGTGGAACCTCTACAAAATTTAATTTAAAAAAGTTGTCGAAACACTGTTTCTGTTCAAGAAGACATATACAGCGTATCCAAAAAGCGTATCGGGGATTTGTTTTGGCGCTGCAATTGAAACTGAGCGACGCAAAGGAGTGGGGAGAAATCTTTCACAATTATCGAGAAAACTTACTGTGGGTGATCAAATTATTAAAGCCACCTTAAAAAATTGAACACTCCTTTATGAAATTAGGGTACGAAGCATTTCAATCTGCTTTTCCTCGTTCAATTATCATACTAGAGTATATTTATTCGTAGGAGCAGAACTGGCAACACTGCAGATACCCCCACCAATTAACTTATGCGCCACGATGCATCAGGGTTGTTAGTTCTAGCTAAACAGCCTGTGGTTGTATATTTTCACGTTACTTATGGTTTTCTAAGACGTTTTGTTAATTTTTATCAACGTATTATATTGTTGTGCTTTATTTTCACGTGATTTCAGTAGTCAAGTCTTTCTTCTGTGTTTGTTAAACCACTTGATTAAAAAACTAATATTATAATGGCAAAGTCAAAATACATCACACCCAGAAAACCAGCTGAGATAGAATCTTTGGCATCAAATACAGATTACTTCAACAGAAAAATAGCATCCATTGCTAAAGTTTCGAGAGCAACACTGGACCGAACAAAGAAAAAAATGGATAAATACTCATATATGACCCCACGACGCAAAGGAAAATGTGGTCGAAAAAAATTACAACACCAAGATATACATGATATTGTTATGGCAAACAGAAAACAGCCTCGCAGGGTACTCACAAGAATCATGCAAGAGTCAGGGGTGAACATTTCACCAATGACAGCTCGAAGACGAATAAAGGATTTGGGGTATGCCGACCTCTAAAAAAACCTCATGTCACCCCAGCCATAATGAATAAAAGACTCCAATGGGTCAAATATCACAAGGACTGGACAGTTGATGATTGGAAACAGGTGATTCGCAAATATAATGATAAATAAACGGTAAACTAACAGGATTAATAAATATTCCTGGTCTGCTTTTCGGATATACAAATTCCATTGAACAGATCTGAATTTATGAGAAGACAAGGGAAAAAATTTTAGGATGACTGCATCGTTAGAACGGTCAAGCAATTGATGAAGAAAGAAATTGCAAAAGAAATAATCACTGGTAAGCGTCAACTGATAGGGCGTTTAATAGAAGTGTGGCAGGATCGAAAAAAATGAGAGATAATTGTCGAAAATGCATAGAAAGCATGCCCAGAAGGTGCTCGGTAGTCATAGACGCAAAAGGTGGTAGTACCAAGTATTAGGTCTGAGGCAGAATTTTGGATAGAAACAGGTTAATTCTTAATTAGTATTGAATTTTTCATATTGTTCTTCTCTTTTTCAATAAAAAACTAACAAATATATATAAAAACCTAGTATAATTTCTATACAATGTGGACAGCAGAAAAAAAGGTGCCCAAAAATCGATTTGAAAAACCAGGACTGGCACTATATTGGGTGCTTCATTTCTGGTTGATTACTGTACAGATGTTATAAAGATAAAATAATAAAGATAATGAAAGGTGTAAATGTGAGACTGTGATGCATAACGCAGTAGTCTATGAAGTGAAACAAAGTTAGGCAAATTAGGCAGGTTTCCACTTGGAGAGTATATTGTTCGGAATCCTGCTTGTGTCTCTGTAACCACTTTGCGCCACTTTAAAGGGTACGATTATCGCGATGCTCGTCACAACACCTCACACTTACACTTTATTGGAGTCCCATGTTTTGCAGCTGCTGGTTCCGTCTCTAGTACGTTGTCTTCATTTTCTTGCATTCCTAAAGGGTATTGGTCCCCCGGGTTCTCTGGAGTTTTGGTTCACGAATGAGAGCGGCGGGTTCTGGTTTTTCTGGTTCTGTGTTGACCACGCTGGCAGACAAGTGATGATTTCCTACGGGTTTTTGGTTGTGTGCAGCGGGGTTCCAGTTCTGGTTACCAATTAGCACGGGTTGGATCTGGCTAATTGTTCAAAGATGCTTCTGTTTTCCAGATGAGGGATTTGCTGCATGTCGGGTGGCCACGTTCTGATTTCCTCGTTAATGAGTACTTGGGCTTCTAAGTATTTCGGGCAGCTAAGGATTCGGTGTATCGGGTCGTCTGTCTCGTTAGGGCAAGCGTCGCAGCTATCAAATTCAGATTTCCCGATTCTTTTTAGGTGACAGCTGAATTCCCCGTGCTCTGACAATACTTGGACTTTGAGAAAGTCAACTTTGAGGGGTGAATTCGGGTATGAATTTAAAAGTTATTCTATCTTTGGTCGAGTTTTGCCATCTTTCCTGCCATATGTCTTCTGCCTTCATCAGGAAAGTACAGTTTCGCATGGTGGATGGAGTCGAGCTGGTGATGCCTGATAACTTCGTTCTGGAAAGTGCCGGACCGGTCTCTGCGGAGATTGCCGATGCAGGTCCTCATTTCAATTTCCAGGTCGACGGGGGTTATGCCCTGCTTCAGTTGACACAGAGTTGTAGCACTGTTTCATGGTTCTGGAGTCATGCCATAAATAGAGTGGTACTTCCTGCTGACTTTGTAGAATGGCAGCCTGTCCAACCAGACGTTGGACGCGTAGCTCTGGATGGGAAGGAGGACTCCACAGTATATGGTGAGTGCCGAAGTTTTTGCATCCTGATACCATTTGGTTTTGATTTTCCTCCTGAGAGACATGGCTATCTTACTCGTTTTGTTTGTTGCGTATGCAGCATTTTTTTCGAAGTTCAGTTTTGGGACTATAACGAGACCCAGGCGTGGACAGCACAGTGGGAGAGTATCGGGCTCGTGACCAGGAGGTCCGGGTTCGAATCCTGTTCAGGTGGAAAAGAAATTTTCTAGTTGGGCGGGTGTCTGCCACTATTTCTATTTTGGGCCAAAAATTAACATTGCTGTGACCTAAAGTAGCCCAAGATCGCAGTAACAAAGCCTACCCGGAACACAACTGAACTCCTAACTCGCACAAGGTGAAAAAGCTTCTGAGGGATCTTCACGAATGATAATAATTTCCCTACAATAACCAGAATTGCTTATTTTTCACTGTGGCTCTAAAAATTTGATCACCCGCTGTATTTATACTCCTAATTTTATGACCCATTGTACCTGTTCTAAATTCAACGAAAACGAAAGAACCCTCAGAATGAAACACACTTTCTGCGCAAGCGCTACTTGAATTCTGCGCGCACGCGTATAGCATGGGATAAATATGAAATATCCATTTGCAGGTGGACAGAGATAACCAAACTTAGGTTTCCTCGGTGCTTCTTCAAAATGTTCGTGATTTACGACCGCATATACTTAGTCGGAGGTGCTGGATTTGAGACAAAGAAAGACCCGACAACGACCAGCATAGGTGCTATAGATGCCTGGGATGTGAGAAAATTGAAATGGGCACACGCTGCCGAGATGGTAATTCCAAGACACGGGCACACTGTCGCTTTTATCGGAACACAGTTTTTGATCATAGGTGGTGTCACTACCATCTATATGAGGGCGTTGAATAATGCAGAATGTTTTTGCGTTCAAAGAGGTAGGTAGTAGCGAGATACTCTAATACACTATTGCGCATATAAACACATCGTCAAAAGTCTTAGCCCCCTATCAACTCTCAACTTGTTGAATGTAACATTACAATTTTTTGTGTGTGGAAACACTTAAATGAAAACAATAAACCAGCAAAAAATGTTTCTTGTTAGGTAGAATACAGGTGTATTCGAAGTTAATCAGTTTTCTCCATCAATATCAGTAGCCCTACATCAATAAGCTTTGTTGAACGACAAGATTGCGCAACGTTTGAATATTACACTGAATTTGGTCCAAGACTTTTGACGATGTGTGTAGTCTAGTCAAAACAGATAAACTTCGCATATAGCTGAAAATTGGTAGACGTTAAATAAACTATAACAAATAAAATGTCGAAAATCCCCTTCGATGCTACTTCTGCAAAGAAATTTATCCAAGGTCAAAGGTTAAAGTTCAGATTGTAAAAGTTGAAAAAATTCATTCATCATAGGCCTGTATACGCCATGGGTAGTTCAATATACGTAAAAATAAGAAAAGATTCATTTGTGTTACTCCCGTTCTAAAGCTTATACAAATGGAATGAAATAAGAAGGAACGGTATTTCAAAGTATAAAACTGTACATTCAGTTCCTGGCAACATCTGCCAGCTTCGTCATTGTTAGAGTGTGGAGGGTCGCATTGCTGCCCATTTTTGAACGACTTAAACGAAATAGCTAAGTATGTACTATTAGTTTGGAAAGTTTCTTTGCGGTGAGTAGACGTGCTTATTGGTAATATTTTCAATTTAAATTTGTGCTGTTGGATAATTCAAACAAAATATGAGGTTTGCTTCATTTGTGATAAACCTTTGGGACAAAGTGAAGTTGTTATTGATCGTGGAATGAAGAATTTGATTGATGGAGGTGTTGAAAGAAATGATAAGGTTTTTGAATACTTGAAAGACAAGCAATCTGTGACAATCCATGTGCAGTGCCATAAAATGTACACTCGAAAGAACTGTAGCTGAAAGACTGCGCAGAACTTGGTAATTTGGATGCTGGATGAACTGAAGTCAAGAGACGTCGAACACGGTGTTTCCACGTGTGAACTGCTCCAACGCTAAAAAAATGCGTCTTTTCATTGAATTGTGACTGGTTGTGAAGAATCGGTCCATTACGATGATCCAAAACGTCGGACAAAGTATGTATCATAATGATTTTTCAACAAACATATTGTTTTACAGGTAGATGGGTTCGAGGTGTTGCCCCCTTACCTTTACCAATCTCTGGACATGCCTCAGTTACACTTCCACCCGCTATGTTAATCACTCGTTGACTCCTGATGGCCGAATTTGAATTAAGGTCCAAATTCAATTGTTATTAAAGATACGTTTCCTGTGTTGCATATTCTTTGAAATATTTATTCTTGAAATAGAAATACCTGTACAAAAAGTTTCTGATTATCTTTAAAGAGACTTTTAATCTAATGCCGGTACTCACAGTCCAATTTCGAATTCTTCAGACGTTCTCCATGAGGATTACCTCAAGTGTTAATCAATGGTTAGCGACCGTTGTACAGAGGATGATCAAATCATTAGAGCCACAGTGGAAAATAAAATAATTGAGAATTAACCTTTAACCTAAGACCTAATACTTGATATTACCTCCTTTTGCGTCTATGACTACCTGGCACCTTCTGGGCATGCTTTCTATGAATTTTTGACAATTATCTCTTATTTTTTCGATCCTGTGCCATACTTCTATTAAACGCCCTATCAGTTGACGCTTACCAGTGATAATTTCGTTTGCAATTTCTTTCTTCATCAACTTCCAGAGGTTCTCGATCGGGTTGAGATCTGGAGAATTGCCAGACAAGTCTAAAACCTTTACTCGGCTATCAGAAAGAAATTTAGTAACTTTTACATCCTTGTGGCATGACGTCGAGTCATGCATGAATATGTAGCGCCCATCTGGGCCTGACGAAGCATTTTTATTTCAAGGACATTCATGTACTGTTCCTGTCTCATTTTATTACTTCAACGATGTACAGGCTTCCTGTTTCTTGACTGCTGATTATAGACCATACCATGATGCGTAGAGGATGCTTGACTGCTCTAAAGATGCAATCATCCTTAAATTTTTCCTGTTGTCTTCTCCTCACAAATTCAGATTGGTCCATAAGAATTGGTACGGTTTTTTCATCCGAAAAGCAGACCTGGACTATTAAGTAATCCTATCGGTTTACCGTGTATTTATCATTATATTTGTGAATCATCTGTTTCCAATCATCAGTTGTTCAGTCCTTGTGATATTTGACCCATTGGAGTCTTGTTTTCATCATGGCCGGGGTGAGAAGAGGTTTTTTGCAGGCCGGCAAGCTGAGAACCCACATCAAACCACCCATACTCACAAAAATTAGCAGCATACAATAGTATGTTATATAGATTAGCCAACATACCCATGTCACGTGAGAATTTTGACAAAGAATATAACATTATCAAACAGATTGCGTTGAACAACGGTTTCAACGTCCCGATTATTGAGAATCTTTTCACAAAAATACAATTAAAGCTGCCTTTGAAATTAGTATATCCCATAAATAATGATTCAATTGAAAGTAAATACATTTCGTTGACATACTTAGGACCAAAAACAGAAAACGTAGCTAGATATTTAAAGAAGAACCACAATTTTAGAATTTCTTATAAAACGAATAACTTCTAATACTAATAGGAAAACTATTAGGAGTACAAATAAGTTTCCGCCGTTTTTTAACACAAATGAAATATTTATTATAGAAGAACGGTAGAAGACTACTTGCTGAGTGACTTCTAATGTTAGAGCAAGTTCTTTTTGTTTTTGAGATGAATCTTCCTCCAATAATTCCTCCAATTCTGCATCCTCGTAAATTTTTGGCCATCCACTGCGATCTTTGTCTTCTACGTCGAAATCACCGTTTTTAAACTTTTGAAACCACTCTCGACACGTTCTCTCACTCAAAGCACCCTCACCATATGCTTCTACGAGCAATTTATGCGCCTCAGCAGCAGATTTCTTTAAATTAAAGAAGTAAACTAATATTTCCCGCAAATGACGCTCACTTGGTTCAAATTTTGACATTTTCAACTTATAAAAATTATATTTTACCAATATAAAATCAATGATATTAATAGGTCATGTTGTTCTTGAATGTCCAAACTATTTTTTAAGCCGGTTATCATCTGCGAAAGCTAACCGAAACTTCGTGCCGCGCCATCTACAATAAAACGGCGGAAACTTATTTGTACTCCTAATAATAAAAAATAATAAAGATAAAACATTTAAGAACAAGGAATCAAGTGTTCATAAGTTAACTTGCGGTACTTGCCATTTCGTATATGTTGGTCAGACAGGAAGATTGTTCCAGACGTGACTTAGGGAACATGAAAAATGTTATTGTAACAAAAAGGGAAATTCAACCTACGCAGAGCACCTTCTAGACACAGGACATAGTTTTAATAGTAACTTTACACTCAGAAAACAAAAGTTTTAGATTAAACTTGTTAGAAACTTTAGAAATTAATAGATATCATAAAAAAATGTTATTGAATAACCAAACAGAATTAAGTAGCTCCCCTTTGTTGAATCTTTTTTGAATCATTTTTCAGATTTCCAAAAGAATTGTAAAATTCTCTTCACCCCCTCTATTTTTGTTATATCCATGTACTATAAAATGAATTTCTTGTTCATGGTATACTCACCTGAAGAAGTCATGGTATGACGTAACGATCGTAGTGTTAATAAAATATTAGCGGAAATTAGAATATAGTTTTTATTCATATTTTATTAATGGTTTTGAAAGCTGCGTTGTAATTGAAACTATTTTTGAAATATTTAGCAATATTTTCAGATAATCCATTAAAATCAGATAACGAAAAGTATTTCTGCGTATTGTTCTCTTTTATGTTTGGATACACGAGATTTAATGCCTTGTTCTTCTGTTTATTGAACACCATTTTGTCTATAAGAAAGGAATTGTAATCGTTGTTTGAAGCTATCTGTTTAAAAATATTTAATTCTTTCAAGAAGTTATCTGAATTCAGAGGGACATTCAATAGACTATGAATAAAACTATTATATGCTGACATGTTTTGGTTGGTGGGGTGATTTGAAGTTTTATGTATTTTGTAGTATCTGTATGTGTGTTGGTTTGTGAAAAATACTAAAATCATGTAAGTTATGCAGTCTTGTTATTGTGAGGTCAAGAAAATTAATACTGTGGTTCTTTTCTTCTTCGATTGTGAATATATGTAGTTAGTTCAAAGGTACTTTTGAATACAATAAAACAAGATGGATTTTGAAAAAAATTAAATGATTGATATAATTTTCATGTTAGAGTAGTACCACAGAAAGTGTTTATTAGCGGGTCGAACTTACGCTGTAGAATATCTCGATGTATTGCTGAAATTTATGTGAAATGGCGCCTATAAATATTTAATTTCAGGTCTTTAGGGATTAAATATATTCAATGAAATATAAATTTCTGTTTCTACTTTCTTATATATCAATATACGTCTAAGAAATATTCATAATTTTCTACTAACTTGCTCACAATATCATAAGAACTAATTATTCTAGCAGACTTTGTTGTCAGACTGAATTGTGTGTTTCCGATCAATGGAGCCTCTCGTCAGGGGCCAGTTTCACCAAGTCTTCAGTTCTTCTCCAGACTTCATCACAAAACTTTTCATCTTTCAAAATGGGAGGCTTGAAGAAAGGCAACAGAAAAAAGTAATGTTTTCCAGTTACTGCTTCGAAATTATGGCTTGTCGATACATGAAATATTGTTTGAGCTCCAACAATAGGATCCTGGAGAAGAAACATAAATTATTAAATATATCAACAGAACAAGGATGAGCACATCTATTTTTTGTTACACTTTTTTCAGAGCGTTTGAACATTATGTTGAATGTTTTGTAGCGACCAGCTTCTTCATTCCTCGTTCAGAAAGCTGCCTTACTCTGTTGCAGCTTGACCGGCGTTTCATATAGAGGACTTGACCAGTCTAAAGGTTCCTGACTAACCGTCCCCGCCGAGTTCAAGTAGGGCAAGGCACACAGTGTTCGGCGACCGTTCCGACGTGGAACACAAGATCAATGGCGTCACAGGCAGACATGCGCACTATGTATGTCTGAAGAGTTTCAGGTGCGCATGCTCAGAATGAAACGCCGTCTCCCCAATTAAGAGGTGGAAGCTCTCTCCCAACACCGCATTTCCTGCTAGAGCTTCATTGGTGACCCCGACGTGATTGGGGGGAGGCGGTGCTTAAAGACCGAACCAACCCATTAATTTCGAGGCTATCTAACTATCGAACTATCTTACTTGGAATATTCAAGATTATTGGATATCTATAACTAAGTTACTTTTTTGAAAATCTCAAGTCATGTAAAAACGTTACTAAAAAACAAGCTTCAAGAGAGACTTTGCTTCGTCAGTACTCGATCATATTATTCGATGAAACATAACATCAATCAACAAAAAATATTTACTCACCTTTAACAATTCAGAAAGCGTCTCTTAAAACTTGTTTTTAGTAATGTTTTTACATATCTTGAGATTTTCTAAAAAGTAACTGAGTTAGATATCCTATAATATTGAATACTAGCTGTGCCCGCGACTTCGTCCGCGTGAAATATAATTGAAAAAAATTGAATTTTTCTAAAAAAAAATAGCCTAAGTTACTCCTTATTACATAAGCTATCTGCCAGTGAAAATCCCGTCGAAATCAGTCCAGCCGTTCCAGAGATTAGCCGGAACTAACAGACAGACTTACAGACGGACAAAAAATTTTAAAATATATACATAGAATTTGTGAAGATTTGAAGAGTTTCCTCAATAATAAAAGTAATTCTACATATACCAACCATTTGTTAGAAACAGGACATACTTTCAACCATAACTTTGAAATTCTACATATAGAAAGCAAAAGTTATGCCTTAAATCTGTTAGAATCCCTAGAGATAAATAAACATAATAAAATTGGAATATTACTTAACGAACAAATAGATTTAAATAACTCACTTCTGTTAAATATTTTCAGATAAGCTGGAATTTGCAGAGAACCTTTTTTGGTTTTTAGTGCTCAATAAAAATTTATTGTACTTACTTAGTCCGGTCTATTTAAGCCTAAAATCAGAAGGAAGGTTACATAAATTCCCATAAAGCTGAATATTGGCATAGTTGTTCAAAACATCATTATAAAGAAAATCTCAAAAGTCCTCATCGTTTCGAGGTGTGCTAAAAATTTGGCACGGGGTCAAAGGTCAAAAAAATGAGTTTTTTGCGATTTTTAGCGAAACGGTGAGTTTTTTCGCAAAATTACCCCAGTACAAAATTGTAGATCACAAAATTCTCTACAAAAAATATATTAATAATTTTTTTCCTAAAAGCCACCATTTTGGAGATATAACGTTCCGAAAAGTTGGATCAGTCGTAATCCCTCTATTTTGCACACGTACGCCACATATGAAAGTCACTAAAGGTGTAATAGAACTAAAATAAGTTCGCTATTATTTATTGTAACTTGCTTATGTAAAATATAAGTTAAACTACGAGAATCTCAGGTATAATGAAACCCCGTTCCTAAATTTGTACGTCAGTATAACCTTGGGATAACATCTGTCTTTTATTCTATTGTCCGCGTGGCTAGGGTCGTATACCTGCTTTATGTTGGCATGCCCAATATATGAAATACATACAAATTTACTGCTGAGAATATATCCGTTGAACAAGCTAATGATGATGCTGATGTATTGATTATTGAAACAGCGATAAAGAAATTCAGTGTGACAAATACAACTGTTGTTGTTGGTGAGGATGTTGATTTACTCGTCTTGCTTACTGCTCGAACTCCAACTGAAAAAATTATTTATTTTTTTAAACCCGGAAAAGCCCAAAATCAATCGGAAATATATTCATCAAACAGTTTATCCAATTTTCCTAAATGTCAAAATCATGTATTGTTTCTACACGCAATAACTGGCTGCGATACGACATCTGCTTTTTACAGGAGAGGAAAAACAACAGTTTTCAAAATGTTTGAAAAAAAAGATTTACTACAATGTGCTGAAGTTTTTAAAAATAGTAATTCAACTCAACAACATGTTATCACCAACGGAGTTCAATTTCTTCTTGCTATGTACGGAGCCCCCAAAAAAACCACTTGCTTAGATAAGTTGCGATACACATCTTTCGTGAAAAATACGCGTAATAAAAAACAAGTCAACTTAGCTTCTCTTCCTCCAACCTCAGTAGCTGCTCATCAACATCTGTTTCGGGTATATTACCAAGTTCAAGTGTGGCTTGGTAATCAGCTGGACCCTAAAGACTGGGGTTGGAAGTTGATCGACAATACACTAGAGCCAGTTCAAACTTTACTTCCACCAGCACCTGAGAAACTTCTCAACACAATATTTTGCAACTGCAAGAAACGTTGTAGTGCAAAATGTGGTTGCAGAAAAGTTGGACTGTTTTGTTCCCTGGCATGCACACACTGTCAAGGCCGATCATGCTCGAATGTTGAGTCACCAACTCTTGAAGATTCGTTTGATACCGATCAGGAATCGCTATTGGGGCAGTTTACGTGTGAAATAGAACAAGAAGAAGAAGAAGAACAAGAGGATGAACAGGAAGAAGAAGGAGAAGAAGATCAAGAAGAAGAAGAAACAGAAATCTTGGACAGTTATGAATCAGACGACTAACTTTTTATTTTAAGTATTTTATTTAATTACACCGCCGTTGTTTTTGCCCACTATAATATATAATATTATTTTGCAATAGTTTTAAAACATATAAAATCTCAGCAGACCCGTGGAATAGGCCTACTGGGGAAACCACGTTAAAAAAAACGCGCTTTGTACACTACCTCATAGGTGGCGTGGAAACGTGTGCAAAATAGAGGGATTACGACTGATCCAACTTTTCGGAACGTTATATCTCCAAAATGGTGGCTTTTAGGAAAAAAATTATTGATATATTTTTTGTAGAGAATTTTGTGATCTACAATTTTGTACTGGGGTAATTTTGCGAAAAAACTCACCGTTTCGCTAAAAATCGCAAAAAACTCATTTTTTTGACCTTTGACCCCGTGCCAAATTTTTAGCACACCTCGGAACGATGAGAACTTTTGAGATTTTCTTTATAATGATGTTTTGAACAACTATGCCAATATTCAGCTTTATGGGAATTTATGTAAACTTGAATGTGTAAATAGACCGGACTACTGTAATATAAATAGCAACGGATTTCGGAAACAATCTTAGTTATTCAAAATGTAATCTTGCCTGGTGATGCTACTGTGATAGCGAAACGATTTTTGTAAACATAACAATGAAAATTTGTGAAAATCAGAATAATCTTATTTAAATATTATTTAATATGGATTTTCACCAAGTAAGGACTGATTCAATTCAATATTTTATGATGAATTTCTTAAGATTTTGTTAAACATTTTTGAAAGATATCTGTTTTCATAAGAGTTACAAAAATGTTTGCTTATTTATATTTTAATTTCAATTGACAATTTATATTCGTTGGTTTTTCTTAATTCCATTTGATATTGTATGATGAATTTTGATTTTATACGTCTATTAAATATGAGCAGTGCTTATAAAGACATTAATTTAATTCTTAAAGTTTCTTCAAAAAATTTTTTGAAATTAAAATTGTAGAAGACAACAGATTAAATCTGTTTTGATATTCAAATATATATATATATATATATATATATATATATATATATACAATCAGTTGAGGCTCAGCAGATTCTTTAATCGTCAGTTGCTACTTCCATTGTGAACTCAATACCTCTATGTAGAGTTTAGATAATGGAGAAAACCATCAAGCTATACTTACTACGCCAAAAATTGCCAGCGCCAATCCTATAAATATCTTAAATTTTAAACTAGGACAGACCGTTGTGTATTTTCGAAATATATCGGTCTTGACTGCACCAGGATCAACCGAATTGGCAGTTATCCCGAATTTCTTGAGTTTTCTTCCAAATTCCTGAGCGGCCAAAACATCACAAAGTTTGGAGTTTGCATATATATCATGTCTGAATGTGGTGTGATCATGCTTTATATAATTCAAGTTTTTCATCGTGAGATTATTGATGCACGTGTACACAGAACCCAGGAATATGATTCTGGATGAACCTGACGCCTTCAGTAAATCTGAAATATTATAAGAATTGAATCGAATCGGACTGTGTTCGATGAAAATTCATTTTAATTGAATAAAATAATATAGATTATTTCAACAATTTATTAATTCAACGATAATTGTTTCACCAACACTGTAACTTCGTTAAGTTAACATTTTCAATCAACTCTTAAAATCACACCTTCGCTTCTTATAGATCGGGTATTTTTTTTAGAGTGATAAAACTTCCGATAGGGATAGCTCAGGGCAGTGCACACGACAGTCACTGAGTGTACTGACGGTTTAGCACGATATCATCATTGCCGTTCCAGATCCCAAATCATTCGACATGCCAAGAGTTAAGACGTTGGACAGCATCAGCGGCAAAAGAAGAAACCGCCAAGAAATTGACTCTAACCCGGCAGAAGTCGGATAAGATGAGATCAGACAGATCGCCCAGAGAAAACACGCGGATCCGCAGATCCTGAAATAGAGGACAGACACGCAGTATGTGGTCACTAGTTTGTAAGTGACCGCATGGATAGGAATCGTCCCCGGCAAGACCCAGCCTGAAGAGGTTGCCCTGAATGGGCCATGACCTGAAATAAAGCAAGCCACTGGAAAAGCTGGTCTGAACCAGGAGTTGTTCTGGACAAACCTGACGAGCGGGATCCAGCCGAAGGTGCAACGACAGGCTGGACTCCTCCCAGTCCAACTACTAACGAGACAATAACGCCTCAAAGTACGACCTGGAGCACTACTAGAACACTACTAGAGACCGATCCTCTGAACCGATAGAAATAGCAGGAAGAGAAGAGTCTTCAAAATTGAAAGGAAGACCCTGCTTTAGATGGTAGTGAGCTGCTCGATATAGTATGTAGTCACAGTGCGACACATTGGGGATACCAAGAGCAAGAAGTGCCTCTGTGCAGACAGGATAACCCGTCTGACATTGGAATGCTCACCTCGATGGAACCAGGCCACAGCACAATAGGAGATGATGGGGAGAAATATACACTTATATAAAAGTGAGAATGAGCGATATTGAGTGCATCCCAAGGACCGTCTCAACCGCATCAACCTACAAGCTACAGCCTTTGATTTCTCACGCAGCGCCTTCACGTGTGGCAGAAAAGTAAGTCCCGAGTCTACCAGGACACCCAAATACTTGTGCTCGAGAACCCGAAACACATACCCTTGGAGGGCGACCTACGTGCAGACTTCCCCTCAACAATACTGCAGCGGATTTACTCATCGACCCGGTCAGCTTGTTACGCAAGAGCCATTTGACCGTAACATCAACTAGACGTTGATGTGCAGCCTCGAGGGCGCGACGACTGTTTGCTCCAACTAGAAGCGCCAGATCATCGGCATAGGCGATAGCAAGGCCCTCCTCCTTCGAAAGTAAAAACAGCAACTCATCGGAAACTGGATTCCAGAGTGAGAGTCCAAGTATTGAACCCTGAGGACGGCCTTTCTCAAGACTTCTAGACCGGGAGAAGGAGTGCCGTACAAAAACGACATTTCTGTCAGAAAGATAACAGACAAAGCTGGTCTTGAGGGATGGACAACTCTCGAGCACGACGGAGGATACTTGGCCACCAAAGTGAGTCGAACGCACCCTCGATATCTATAAAAATGGCAGCAACGTATTTGTAGCTAGACTCACGAGCATAACTGACTAGTCGGAAGACAGCATCTTCAGTAGATAGACCAGGCCCAGAGCCATATTGCAGGGGCGAGAAATTACACGGATCCAAAAGGTCTTCAGAGAGACGGCTCAACATAAGCCGTTCGAGACCCTTGCCCAAGGTTGACAGAAGGCTAATAGGTCGATAAGATTGTGGGTCCTGAATGTCACGATCGTCAGATTTTAAAAGCAGACATAGTGTTGCCGACTTCTAGATTTTCGGAAAATAGCCAAAAGAAAGGCAAAGGGCAAGTTTAAGTAGGAACTCAGGAATCACTCCCAAGTTCTTCGAAGTATTGGGCCAGTGATACGGTCGATAGGGATAACTATGACTTGACAGAAGGTATAAGCCATGTTGTTTTGACATTTCTCTTCAGTAAGCATTGACAAATTATCATAGAAAGACTCACGTCGCAACAACGTTTACGAATTGTTGAAATTTATTTTCAAAATCATGGTTCTATTCGCCAAACTTATAGAGCAGTTCGTGAAATTTATGGTTCACATAATCGTCCATCAGAGCAGCTTATTCGTCGAACTATTGATAGATTTCCGAGAACATTTTCTCTACTCGATGCAACAACAACATAGTGTTAATGATGATCTAGATTTATTTATTCGTCGACGTTCACAAAAAGTTGGACTCTGTTCATCCATCACATGGAAAATTTTGCGTAAAGATCTTGATCTACACCCAAACAAGATCCAACTGGTTCAAGAACTAAAGCCACGTGACCATAATAACCTTCGTTTGTTTGTTGATTGGGCCCTAGAACAACTTGAAGTTGGTCCCCTTTCTATAGGAAAATTGTGTTTAGTGATGAAGCTCATTTCTGATTGAATGGCTATGTACACAAGCAAAATTGTTCTATATGGAGTGAAAACAATCCTCAAGAAGTTCTGCAGGTTCCGTTGCATCCTGAAAAATGCACTGTATGGTGTGCTTTACACGCTGGAGGCATCATCGTTCCATATTTCTTTAAAAACGATGCTGGGGCTAATGTAACAGTGAATGGTGCTCGTTACAGATAGAAGATCAATGATTATCACAGAAGTGTGTTCTGGTTCCAACAAGATGGTGCTATACCTCATGCTGCTACCGTAACCACTGATTTATTGAAAGAAAGATTTGGCGGTAACATTATTTCGAGAAATGGTCCAATTAATAGGCCTTCAAGATCATGCGACATAACTACACTGGGTTATTTTCTTTGGGGTTAAGTCAAGTCATTGGTTTATGCAGATAAACCAGAAACAATAGACGCTTTGGAAGCCAACATAACTGGTATTATTAATGAAATAAGGCCTGAATTACTCGAAAAAGTGGCCCAAAATTGGTCTGGTCGAATGCGGTTCCTCAAAGCTAGTCGTAGTGGACAAATGCCGGAACTTATTTTTAAAAGATAAATGTCATAAAATAATCTTTCAAATAAATAAAAAATTTGGCTTCAACCTTAATTTAAATGTGTTTTATTTCAATTTAGAAGTTCTATCACTCTAAAAAAAACATCCGATACAATTCCGATTGACCTGAAATGTGGATTTCAGAAGGATAATGATACCCGCCTTTTCATGAATTTCTTCACTCAACGCTCAGCCACGCTTTTTTGAATTTCCTTTCGACGGGTCGTTTGTATGAATTTCTTCACCCGCCGTTTACCCCTCGCTTGTATGAATTTCTTCACTCGCCGTTTACACCCCGCCAACATTAAAGAAATGGATCGATTCACGCTTGAACAAAACTGGGAAATATTAAAAATTTATTTTCAAAGTGGTAATCTTCTTTCCAAACTGTTAGAAATTTACGGGAAAATTCAACAGAAATGGAACGCCCTCTCGGCAATTTGTGGATAAATTTCTTCGTGAAAACTGGATCGTTATTTGATAAAACAACCCGTTGACGTTCTCGTCCAGAGAGTACACCTGAAAACACTGTTGTTGTAGACCAGAATGTGGCTTAGCATCCTTCAACGTCAACTCGTCATCGTGCTCAAGAACTGAACAGTTCTTGCATTTCTCTAAAGAGAATTTTGCACAAAGACCTCGGTACGAAGACTTACCAAGTTCAACTATTGCATGAAGCGAAGCCTCGTAACCATCCGATGCGTTTCCACGTTGTCCAATGGGCAAATGATCGCATGGCCGAAGATGAGAATTTTCCCACAAAGATCATCTTTAGCGATGGAGCTCATGTTCACCTTGGAGGACTATTTTTTGTGGGTATCCGTTAAGGATGAGATCCTAGTGAAATGGAGTATTAAGTCTTGATCCCTAAAGCAATGTCACTGGACCCGTGTGGTGGAAGTTCAAGCGAATGGGGTCCTAGTTTCACCGTGAAGTTTAAATGAAGGGTTCAGCCGCGTTGTCCACACTGTGACAAGGGTATCTGACGCAGCACAGGGCTTCACCCTTAAAACTAACGTACTCTACCCTATTGCAGTAAATCTCCGGATTTTTCAGTCCAATGGCTGAGTGCGTTATTTAGCATACTGCGTTACCTCCGGAGGGTGGAGGCTCTTGGGAAGTATTTGTACGATCTACACCAATTCAATCACGAGGGGGCAGTGGTTGATAGTCCGCATGCTGGACTAGAAGAGTATTCCATCTATCTGTTCGCAGAAACCCATGTTCAGGATATCTTGAGATATGCTTTAGGGTTTAGAGGGACTTGACGGTTCGACCAGCCTCGTGATCCTGAACCAGGATGGATTGCGAGACGTTTCTGGGGTTTGTGGATCTCGACGATGTGGCTTAGACCGTTGGTGCTTGAAGCCAGAATCAGTTGAAAGACTTCACAAAGGTTCGTGGGTCCTGACGTACCGGCCGGATTGACGGTTCTCGTACCAGGATCAATTGAGGCATTAAATCTTGAGACTATCTTGATTCATGGGACTGCGTTCGAATGGACGGTAAAGAAGCCCTTTCGGCGTCACAAAAAACTCGGGTACTGATACTGCAAAGCCAGTTGGATAGTGCTTTGCTGCTTCCAGTCATGGTGTGGTTTTCGGACTGAAGCCGAAACTGGAAGCTTGCTGGGTTCAACTCTTCGGAGTGATTCTCGCTAATGCGCGAAAATAAGGCGTATCTTTATCACTTTATCTGCTTCCTGAGTAGAGTGTGTTAACGGTGAGTAGTCACCTGGTGAAAGAGCCAGTAATCTAACCGGTATAATGATGCCTTGAAACACGAAATCGAAGTTTCCATTCATGAGGGGTTGATCGGATGAATTACTGTTGCCTGTCGTGGCAGTCATTTGAATGATATTGTTTTTCATTCGTAAAAGTCAAGGTTCAACCTTTCTAATAACCTTCAAGTTTGAAAACATAGTCATCAGATTTTATTTATAGCCGATCAAAATTGCAAATTTTAATTGACCTAATCCTTATAGCATCCAACATTAAATAAACCTCAATGTAAAGTGCGAAGAGTATGGACAAGAATGTCCTTGGTAATATTTAGTCCGATTCATTGTACTGTATTCGAATACTTCCTGCAGTTTGAAGAAATATGATTCAAAGTTTCAAAAAAACTTACCCAATAGTAGATGGGTCAAAAGAAAAGCTCCGAAATAGTTGACCTGCATAACTGTGTTCAACCCATCTTCGGTCGTTAATTCTTTACTTGTGCTAATGCCGGCATTGTTTATTAGAATATCGATTTTATTTTCAATTTTTCTCAACTCTCCAACAAATTCTCTAGTGGATTTAAGCGATGATAAATCTAGGTACTTGTAGATGATTTGTTGGTTGCCAGTGATTCTTATAATTTCTTCTACCGTTTTTTCAGCATTGTCGCGATCTGCTATGATGACTCTGCACCCTCTGGAAGCTAGCAAGATACTTGTTGCGTAGCCGAGACCTGCAAAATTATGAAAATACAGTGGTAAATAAGTAAGCAAGAGTCTTCCAACAAGAAATTGCGAAATGGTTAAAGAATTGCGAAATACATAAAAATACTATGCTATGCAGATGTCGTGACTTTAATCTTAGACAATGAAGAGGACCTGCAGCGTATGGGACATCTCTTTCGAAAAACAGCAGAAATTTATAACCTACAGATCTCAACCCAGAAGATCAAATCATTAGTTGTAGCAAAGGAATCCAGACGATGTATACTCGCAATTAATGAGAAGATAATAGAACAAGTCTCTAAATTCGAATACTTGGGCGTAGAAATATCTAGCTGAGGAGACCTAAAAGCAAACGTCCGAAAACAAGGTCATCAGAGAAGCGCATATATCGGGATGTCTACGGGATGTCACCTAGAGAGTCTAGGATGTCATGGAGATCTGAGACTGGACGGGAAAGTGCACATATATAAGACATGTGTGAGATCAATATTGACTTACTCTATCAAGACCAGAGTAGACACATACGCAGAGTCGTATATGAGTAGAGCCCTTCACCGACGTTAAAGTACCATTGTCATCATTGCTGTCCCGGGTTTATGCTCAAGTTTTGACACTCCAGCAGACCCTCGATAAGCTGAAAGAGAAAGAAAGGATTTTTGAAGGAAGATAATAGAGGACTTGCGCCATTACAACTAAGGAGGAACCAGTATAGATCATCCCCCTTCCTAAAGGAATCGCCGTGTCGACACAAACCTTCAGTTGCATGCGCAGAGTGTCTCTATTTGGTGGCTGTGAAAGACCGAAGCATCGAAACAACATAAATAACAGCTTCACAGCTTGGATCCCTCCCCCGAAGAACATTAAGCCAATCCTCTACGATGTTTCGGAGCCTCGCTTTTAGCAATCGAACAGCAACAGTGAGGCTCCGAAGCATCGTAGAGGATTGGCTTAAGGATCTAAAAATGAGGCCGAAGTTGGGGGCGAGCAGAGCGAGTCTTCCGAGATCTCACCCCGGTCGAAGCGCCGTAGTCTCCCTTTTTCCTCCAGCGGATCATTTTCGACTCCGCAGTGGATAAGTTGCTTAAGGATCAATCAGGAGTCCTTTTTTTCCTCCAGCGGATCAATCAGGACCCCTCAGCAGAAGCTAAAGGATCTAAAGATGGGGCCAAAGTTGAGTCTTCCGAGATCTCACCCCGGTCGAAACATCGTATTCTCCCTTTTTCTTCTAGCGGACCATTTCAGATCCCTCAGCGGGTAAGTGACGAAGGTTGGAATGTCCACGCTGAGATTCAGGAGGGTTTCGTATTCGCCCCTGTATGGATTACAAAACTCTAATGGATCGCAGGGTAGCGTGACTCCGTCGTCAACCATAGCCACAACTACCCCGTACGATTCAAAGCCTTGCTGAAGGATATGGACGGTTGTGGGACAACATGATGGTATGGTATGCAAAAAAGAAACAAAGTAAGGTAGTTGGATGCCTGAAGTCTCTACTTCAGCCATATCCTCCATTTCATAATGAATTTAGGATTTCAGTCATGACAAGCACCTCCACCACGACAAGTTACTGAGACACTTGGGGGGAGCCGATACAGTCTTCTTTCTTTCTTCTTCGATCCCTAGCTGGCAGGCCTTAGCCCGTACGCTGCTGTGGGTGCCACTGGATTTTGAACAGTCGCTATCACGCTTTACGATCCATGGCCTTTGTGTCTTTATGTTAAGGCGCTGCTTTCGTACATCTTCCTCAACGTGCCTCGTTCACGTCTTTCTGGGAGCCGACCGCTTCATCTGCCATGTCTCTGGACGTTTTAGCCAGAGCATCTTGTATGTTATCCGTTCTATGTCCATTCTGGAAACGTGCCCGAATCATCTCAGTCTCTTCTTCTGGATCCGAGCCTCTATAATTGTTTGATGGTCGCATCTCTTCCGTATGAAGTCGTTTCGAAGATGGTCTTGGATGGAAACTCTGAGGATCTGCCGAAGACATCACATTTGGAAAACGTCGAGCTTGTTCAGGTCGCTCTTTAAAAGGGTCGACACAATAGAAACGAAAAGGATTTCAAGAACCACAGAAATGAAGACTCTGAGATCAATAGCTGGAAAAACATTGCGAGACCGAATACCCAGCAATCAAACTAGAGACCTTTGTGATGTTCAGGATGTTGTACGGTGGGGAAGACAGAGTGGACGGGGGTGGAACTAGCACATTAATCAAATAAGCACTGATAGATTATCCCCAATGGCCAGGGATTTAAAACCAATGAGCAAAAGACCATAAGGACGCTCCTTCAAAAGATGGCGAGATAGCTGACAGTCAACAGCACAAATTCGCCTACAAAACTGATCAAAGAGAGGAGACATTGGTAAAGAACAGACCAAAGGCCTACTATAAGAAGAAGAAGAAGCAGTCAGAAATATTATTATTTTAATCCAAATAACACGGAAAAATGGTAACAATCAATGACGTGAAATCGAAAGTTTTGCGCTCCTAAAAAATTCCAATCTGCGAATTACTTCACAAGAAAGCTTAGGAGTAAAAATATGTTTGTGCAGTTTTAGTCGAAAATTGAAGCTTTATGGTGAAAAATTGATTATACATTAACGATTCGGAGTATTGTACGTCGCTAGCCGCTACTTTTGCCCATCTTTTTGGCATTTGACGGATCCCATCGCGAAAAAACGCCGGCTCTTTGGCCGGATTTTATACGTCTATTAAATATGAGCAGTGCTTATAAAGACATTAATTTAATTCTTAAAGTTTCTTCAAAAAAAATTTTTTGAAATTAAAATTGTAGAAGACAACAGATTAAATCTGTTTTGATATTCAAAAAAAATTTGGCTTCAGTCTTAATTTAAATGTGTTTTGTTTCAATTTAAAGTTCTGAAAAAACACCCGACAGTTTTTATTAGCAAATATTTGAGATCGATAGAGTAGAAGTCATTACCATGGAAACCAGTTTTTCAATTCAAACTTACGTTCCGTTCTGCCTAAACCTGTAACGTATCATGAACCGTAAGTGACAAACTGGACGTTTATTTTAAACTGGATTTAACGGACATAAAATGAATTTCACCAAATTCGAATCAATCGCTATATTTGCAAGCTATTGCATAAGAAACAGTCACCCGTTTCCATTAATTGATAATCTAAAAATTCCACTAGCAGTATCGAATGGCAGGAAATTGAAAATTTCAAATTAGCTGTATAATAATAATAAAAATTATAAAAATAACCTGAATATAATGGACGATCTTACCGATGTATGTAAATACAAATTATTCAAATAACATCTACTGGTCATGACCAGTAGATGTTATTTGAATAATTTGCATTCATTTTAAAGCACTTCTACTCTTGTTATCGTTCGTTGTACCTTAATCTGGATGAATGCCATGTACTGATATGAATGTTAACGAAATAAACTTTTCATAGCGTAATGTTGATTTAAATCTATTTTTGTATAAGGGAAGATTTCAATTTTAAAATTTATTATTGAAAATGTCCAAGGATATTTCAGATGACTCCATATTCTTTTGCTTAACCAAATTCTGCTTATATCTAGAAATGTTGCTTCTTGAAATTTCACTGAGTAATATTTATTTTCTTGTATCTGATGATTAAAATATTAATTTATACTCTAAGAAAGTCTTCTTCTTTAATTTCCTTCTCTATGATAATTTTTCAAATAGTATATTGTATAACAGTTCCTGGCCAATTTATGAGACGCACATTTCTTATGATTTTTTATTGAAATTTACCTTTGAAAAACTCATCAATTACATATTTCTTTACCATATAATCAATTCATCTGAATGGAATATTTATATATTTTTCAGAGAAATTTCGGAGAGATTTTCCGGTTTTTAATTTTTTTTTTTCAATTATTGATCCTCTAAAATATTTTTTCCAAGTATTATTGCAGGCAAATGTAATACTTCTTTTTTCTAATGTTACTTAAGTCTCCCTGTAAAATACTGAATTTTTTTTCTAGAAAACTTCATACCAATAGTTTCTGTTTATACAAATTTTAAATGTTTTTTTGAGCTTAACTTAATCAATCCTTGCTATGAAAATTTATTTTAATTAAATAAAAAATATATACTCATTATTATTCTTAATATTTATTATAAAGTAAATATGGGAATATTAAAATGATAATGGAATCGAAAATATGAATAAAAAAAATATTCTAATTTCCGCTAATATTTTATTACACTACGATCGTTACGTCCATGACTTCTTCAGGTGAGTATTACAAGATACTGAGTATACCGTGATCAAGAATTTCATTATATAGTACATGGACATAACAAAAAATAGAGGGGGTGAAGAGAGTTTTCGATTCTTTTGGAATTCTGTTATTGTAACAAAAAGGTAAATTCAACCTATGCAGAGCACCTTCTAGACACAGGACATAGTTTTAATAGTAACTTTGAAATTTTACACACAGGAAACAAAAGTTTCAGATTAAACTTGTTAGAAATTTTAGAAATTAATAGATATCATAAAAGAAAAATATTATTGAATAACCAAACAGAATTAAGTAGCTCCCCTTTTGTTGAATCTTTTTTCAGAATTCCAAAAGAATTGTAAAACTCTCTTCACCCCCTCTATTTTTTGTTATGTCCATATACTATATAATGAAATTCTTGTTCATGGTATACTCAGTATCTTGTGATACTCACCAAAAGAAGTCATGGTATGACGTAACGATCGTGGTGTAATAAAATATTAACGGAAATTAGAATATTGTTTTTATTCATATTTTCAAGATGAATTTCCGTCAAGTAAAGACCGAAACAATCATAGATAATGGAATCCTCCAAATCCATAAAGAGAATCAGGAAAGACCTTTCACAAGGAAAATCTGAATATCCAAACAAATTAAAATATGTTTATCTTCTACAATTTTAATTTCAAAAAACTTTTAGAATTAAATTAATGTCTAAAACAAGCACCGCTTACATTTAATAGACGTATATAATCAAAACTCAATATATAATGTCAAATGGAATAAATAAACCTACAGATATACGAAAGTCATTAAAATTAATAAATAAATATTTAAAGGAGACAAAATTTTGTTTCTGGTCTTACCTTTAAGAACGCCAATTGCCTTTTAAAAAACTTGAACACACTTAAAGGACTTCTCAAAGAATATAATTTATTTGAAATATTTAATATATTTAAATATTCGAATAAGTTAATTCAGAAATCTCTCAAAACATGCACTATATCTTCAAAAAACAAATATAATTCTAAGCAATTCCTTCTTCAGTCCTGAAATATATTCCAAATATCAAAATCAAAAAACTAACCTATATCAAACAACGTACCACGTGTAAATGAATAATGTTTCGAGACACAGATCAACTTTATAATTCAAGAGTTATTTTTAAGGCTTATTTAAATTCATTGACATTCTATAATGAGATTGAAGCCAAAATATAATTATATATTATATATAAAATAAAATAGAAAGGCATTTTACTTGATAGAAGAAATATAACAAAATTTGAATTTCAAAACAAAAATTGAAATATGTTCATCTTCTACAATTTTAATTTAAAAAAATTTTCATTCAAAAAACTTTTAGAATTAAATTAATGTCTAAAACAAGCACCGCTTACATTTTTGAAGATATAGTGCATGTTTTGAGAGATTTCTGAATTAACTTATTCGAATATTTAAATATATTAAATATTTCAAATAAATTATATTCTTTGAGAAGTCCTTTAAGTGTGTTCATGTTTTTTTAAAAGGCAATTGGCGTTCTTAAAGGTAAGACCAGAAACAAAATTTTGTCTCCTTTAAATATTTATTAATTTTAATGACTTTCGTATATCTGTTGGTTTATTTATTTCATTTGACATTATATATTGAGTTTTGATTATATACGTCTATTAAATATAAGCGGTGCTTGTTTTAGACATTAATTTAATTCTAAAAGTTTTTTTGAATAAAAATTTTTTGAAATTAAAATTGTAGAAGATATCTTCTATCAAGTAAAAGGCCTTTCTATTTTATTTTACAAGGAAAATCATGGCTTCAGAAATTAATAAGTAGTGGGGCTAAACAACTGGAAACAGAGGAAAACTACTCAATATTGCAACTGAAATTCATCGAAACCTTTACAAGAATGATGGTCCTAATTGTCCTAATATGTAAGAGAAGATACTAGATCACAGTTTGGATGAAGTAAACTTCGCATTTAAGATCTCAGAAACGGAAAATGTGAAACTTGGTCCCTGACTGAAAAACAAACACAAAATTTAAAAGTATGTGAAAAAAGAATGGAAAGAAATTTATTAGGAATCAGATTAAAAGACCGAATAAGAAATCTAGATATCAGAAGCGCCTTTTATTCTTCAGAAGAATTATATATGATCGAAAAACCATGATTGATAGTAAATATAATGGATGGAGTTACTTTGTTACTTTGTGATGGCTCATTTTAATTGGAATGAAATGAGAAATTACTTTGTTTCCTATCACTTCATTTACGATTATACAGTGACTCGAGTTTCGTAGTGATTTAAAATAAATATTTTAATGTTCTCATGTTCCAGAATTCGTGAAGCAATTTAATGATTTCGATTAAGTGGTAGATTTCATATTTGAGTATACAATTTCATACCCAGTTAAATTCTTTACACGAATAAATATGATCGTGCATGAAATAATAAGAGAAAATTTGATATTTGGTAGCATCAAATATGTAATCCACAATATATAACTCGAATTAAGATTAAGTTTGCTTTTTACCTGAATTTCCACCAGTTACCAGAGCTGTTTTACCAACTAAACAGGCCAAACTATCAGATTTCCTTTCGACAAATATCCTGATACAAAGATAGCATATAACTAGGACGAGTATTAATACTAATAAGAACATTCTGTACAGAATTAGTGCATGCAATGGATGATACTGATTGAAAGGTATAGAATAAAATGCACGATTTGAAATTGAGAATGTTTTTCACAATTAGCATGTAAATGTGACGTTAATGCTTGGTTCTAATGCGAAAAAAGTAATAATGGAACATTATTCAGTGCAGTGGTGTAGTTGTAAATTTATACTAACTTGACTTAAGAGCTTGCTAGTTTTTTGATACTTTAGTTAAATGAAACACATACACAGTGTGGTCCAACGAAAGTTGAACACCTCGATTTTCCGCCTTTAAAATGAAAATGTGGAAAATCGCTCGGACCCGAACAACTTTTCCGCTCTTCGCATCCCCGTAACTGCAACCCCCTAACGGGGGTGAGTACAACCTCTTGATTTTGAATAGGGGTGTTGCGATACCTCATCGAGTACTATCTGATTCTGAAATTTCGCCTCAAAATTTCCACCGATAACGAAATGACAGGTGAAACAGTACTCATTTTTGTTATTAGTTCATTAAATGCTCCAAATGGGTACCATTCAGATCCATGCAGTAATGTAAGTTTGGCTGAAAACGTTCACGTACGTTGCTCAAGATTTCTGGTGTAATTTTACGGCATTCATAAATGATCCGAGTTCGCAAATCATCCAGTGACTCAGGTTTGGTAGCGTAAACCTTGGACTTTAGGTGACCCCATAGACAAAAGTCCAGTGGAGCCAGATAAGGTGATCTGGGTGGCTACTCAATGTGTCCCCTACTTCCAATCCAGCGGTGAGGAAAATTATCATCTAAGAACTGAAGTACCGGTTGAACGAAATGAGTTGGTGTGCCATCTTGTTGGAAAATGATCGTTTGATAGTCTTCTGCATTCTCCAATGTTTGCAACTGGGCTGGATGAATAGCGTTCTCCAATACATCTAAATAAATTTGTCCAGTGGGATAACTGGGTAAAGAAAGGGCCGATTGATTATGTGATTTCCATAAATACCCGCTCAAACATTTAATTTTTGGGGACGGTGAGTATGCACATCACGAAATAATCTTGGATTTTCATCTGACCAATACCGACAGTTATACCGGTATATATATATACAATGCCGTTAGGGTAAAATGAACACTCGTCCGAAAAACAGATATCGAACATGTAGTCTTGTTTTACATTTTTAGACCTCTCGATATCACAATCAAATGGAAAAATAGAATTCAACGTGTTCAGAAAACCCACATCCACTGATATATGTATTCCTATTGATTCCAATCACCCATATTCACAAAAAATGTCAGCGTATCAATCGATGATCCATAGAGACTTCGCATTACCCTTATCAAAAAATGACCGCGAAACTGAAGTCCAAACTATAAAATCAATAGCCGCGAACAACGGTTTCAACCCCAATATAATAGATAACCTAATTCGACAGAAACTATCTAAAATAGCGATGAGCCAAATTTATCCCATTATAAAAACTGAAGAAAATAAAAAATTCATTTCTCTATCGTACTTTGGTAGCATAAATCAAAAAGTGGCCAATAGTTTTTCAAAATCAGATGTCAATATTGCCTTCAAAACGCAAAACAAATTATCATCGGTATTATTTAACGCAAAGGACCCTACTCCAAACATACACAAATCAGGAGTTTATGAGTTATCTTGTTCTACGTGCAGTAATAAATATATAGGACAAACAGGACGTCCCTTCAAGACGAGGTTCAACGAACATAAAATGAGTTTCACGAAAAATAACCAAAATTCTACTTTTGCTACTCATTGTCTAGAAAACGGTCATTCCTTTCCCACAATAGATAATCTCGAAATTTCACATGTAGAATCAAAAGGAAAGAAACTCGATTATCTAGAAGCTGTTGAAATTTTCAAATTAAATTACAATAACAATAATGTAAAAATAATGAATGACTGTACGGAGCTATGTAAATCGAAAATATTTGAGATATTTAAAAAGTAACATCTGTTTGAAACCTTTTTCAACGAACATAAAATGAATTTAATGAAAAGTAAACAAAAATTCAACTTTTGCCACTCATTCTTTAGAAAACAGTAATTCCTTTCGACAAAAGAAAATCTTAAGAAAATTCTACATGTAGATTCAAAAGATAAGAAAAATAATGTAAAAAGTGATGAATAAATGTACGGAGCTATGTAAATCCAAATATTTGAGATATACAACAAAATAATGTAAAAATAATGAATGACTGTACGGAGCTATGTAACCCCAAAAATTATTTGAGATATTTAAATGGGTACCATCTGTTTAACAACCTTCTTTGTCGATTGCCGACATTCCGATATCTGTTAGAAGGCCCATCTTTTTTAACCCGGTTTTTTATCACCTTCCGCTTGTAAACCTCTGTACCACTATTGGGTGTTACCTAGAATCTATCGAAATATTCAAAATATTTATCACTTTTGTTTAAATACCTCTGTACCACTGTTAAGTCTTCAGTTGTCTGATGTTGGGATAAATTACCCCTGAGTCACAAGAAAATTTATAATATATATTTTTATTGGTAGTAAAACATAGTATTAGGAGTACAAATAAGTTTTCGCCGTTTTTTAACACAAATTAAATATTTATTATAGAAGAAAGCTTGCTGAGTGACTTCTAATGTTAGAGCAAGTTCTTTTTGTGTTTGAGATGAATCTTTCTCCAATAATTCCTCCAATTCTGCATCCTCGTAAATTTTTGGTCTTCCACTGCGATCTTGGTCTTCTACGTCGAAATCACCGTTTTTAAACTTTTGAAACCACTTTCGACACGTTCTCTCACCCAAAGCACCCTCACCATTTGCTTCTATGTGCAATTGATGGCCTCAGCAGCAGATTTCTTTAAATTAAAGAAGTAAACTAATATTTCCCGTAAATGACGCTTACTTGGCTCAAATTTTGACATTTTCAACTTATAAAAATTATATTTTACCAATATAAAATCAATGATATTAATAGGTTATGTTATTCTTGAATGTCCAAACTATTTTTTAAGCCGGTTATCATCTGCGAAAGCTAACCGGAACTCCGTGCCGCGCCATCTACAATAAAACGGCGGAAACTTATTTGTACTCCTAATAATTTCTACAATTTGTTTTAATTATGATCAACCACCAAATAGTAACGGCTGAAACAATTCAGTATCATACAACATATCTAGTAAATACCTCTGAAATGTGTCGGGTACGAATAATATTCTCGAGATAAATTCCACATTGCCTCTTTCACTATTTTCGCTGTTATTTCATTATCGATGGATATTTTGAAGCGAAATTTAAGGGTCGGATAGTACTCTATAAGACCTTCAAAATTAGTTATCGCAACATCGTTCATCTCTATTCAAAATTAAGGGGTTGTGCTCAGTCCTGTTAGGGGGTTGAAGTTACGTGTATGAAAAATTCCATTCCTCGAGGCCTTCTTGCACAAATATTTCAAACAATGTTGGTGACATGCTGCAGCCTTGTTCGAGTCCTTTCGTTACTCGGTTATCTGAGAGCCATTTTTCACAACGCATCCGGTGTGTCTATACAGGGTGTTCCTAAATTGAAGGTAGAGGGAAGATTCCTTGCATAATTTCAAGAAAAAAAGTCTCATAAATATGGAACCCAAACGTTTTGTTTTCGAGATGCAAGGTATTAAAGTATTGCATTTTTTTCACATTTTTTTCTCACAGTGTCTGTAGTTTAGAAGATATACAACTGAAATTTGTCATATTAGGAGTACAAATAAGTTTCCGCCGTTTTATTGTAGATGGCGCGGCACAGAGTTCCGGTTAGCTTTCGCAGATGATAACCGGCTTAAAAAATAGTTTGGACATTCAAGAACATCATAACCTATTAATATCATTCATTTTATATTGGTAAAATATAATTTTTATAAGTTGAAAATGTCAAAATTTGAGCCAAGTAAGCGTCATTTGCGGGACATATCAGTTTACTTCTTTAATTTAAAGAAATCTGCTGCTGAGGCACATAAATTGCTCGTAGAAGCATATGGTCAGGGTGCTTTGAGTGAGAGAACGTGTCGAGAGTGGTTTCAAAAGTTTAAAAACGGTGATTTCGACGTAGAAGACAAAGATCGCAGTTGAAGGCCAAAAATTTACGAGGATGCAGAATTGGAGGAATTATTGGAGGAAGATTCATCTCAAACACAAAAAGAACTTGCTCTAACATTAGAAGTCACTCAGCAAGCAGTCTCACATCGTTTAAAATCATTAGGAATGATTCATAAACAATTTGTGTTAAAAAACGGCGGAAACTTATTTGTACTCCTAATAGTTATTACAAGAATTCACACTGTGTGACATGCCGATTGTCGAATCTTTATGAATCATAGCGACAGATCAGGAAAGAAACCATAAAAACTAATAATAAATTTATTCACCACAGCTAACTATCTGAATTTTTATAAAAATTTGGATTTTTCTAAGGATTTCGAGAGAATCGTTCAAATTTTTTTTCTAGAAATCGGTAGCAGATACGACAGAACTACAAGAGATCATAAAGTTTAGTATAACAACAAATCTTCTGTTTACAATTTTTCGAACTAACAGTGGCTCATCAGAAAAAAACTATGCCAAATTTCAAGAAAAAACTTGAAAAAATCCAACTTTAACAACCTGTATCTCGTAAACGAAACGTTTGATGTCCCATGTTTGTGGGCATTTTTTTCTTAAAATTATCCAATGAATCTCTCCTCTTCGTTTGTATCTTCAATTTAGGAACGCCAGATTGACAAACAAACAGTCTGTTCAATTCAAAGGAACCGAGTCGGAGATACAGAGTAAAATTCAACCGAAGTTCCTGACCAGTCTTTTCCAACATAATCATTTCAGGCAACGATATTCTAAATGATGCTTAATCAACAAAACTTCTGCGTCGTCTTAAGGAAGCGCAAAAATAGGAAGTTACCATATGGACCTTTTTATTATGTTGTCTAGTCAGAATTCGAAATTATAAATCCACAAAAATATTAGAAAAAATTGTCTGAAAATAAAGCTAAGGTAAAACACGTGTGCAGGAGTTGATAGCTAATTAACTAATCAGGAGTCAGTCAATCTATTCGAGTAGTTTTTGTCGCGTTTCTAATGAATGTCTGATTGCTGTTGTTGAACTGATTGTGTTTTCTTATCGGAAACAAGTATTTATTTGTCAGATATTTTGAGAATAAAGCGTTTTTCCATTAGTATGGTTGTAGTTAAGATAAAATATTGTTAATGGGCACGCACTAGTATATGTTGCACAAGGTTCCTTAAAATTATAAACAGTAAACTTATAATAATGGTTATTTGAATATTTATAGATATATTCTTTAAGCCACCTAGATATCTAATCTAAAAAAAAATATATTTAATATTATAACTTCAGGAATTAAATTAATAAGCACCGCTTATATCAAACGCCATATAAAATAAACATTCATGCTTCGAATTAATCGCTTGTGGCTACATGGAATATTGTTTGGGCTCCACCAAAAGAATCCTTAAATAAAAACAGAAAATAGCTCAATACATGATTAAAACAAGAACTAACAGATATATAGGAAATAAGATCGTGCGGTTTTGGTAACAGATTTCATTACTCTGGCAACATCTTCATTTTGAAGTGTCATAATTAGGATTTCTTTTCAGTATCTTTCATCTTTCATTTCGCTGAAGTGTAAATAACATAGTTTCTGTGTGCTTTGTATATGTTAACTTTTGTACATAAAGATGTGTTTTTGCGGGGAGTTTTACCTCATTATAATGAGAAAAGAAGACGAAAGTCATCGTATTTGAGTGATTGTTTGTGGTGACCATGCTTAAAGAACGTGTGAGAAGTGGTTTGCTCGATTTGAAAGTGGAATTTTTGATTTGGAAGACGAAAAACGACCGGGAGCATCACCAAAGTTTTTGGACCACACAGCACACGAAGGGTTCCAAACATTCTTCAAGAGAACAATATCCAGAGAATGAACTGGCCAGCAAACTCACCAGGCATGAATCCAATTGAGCATACTTAGCGAGAGTAATATCCAATCGCCAAAACCCACCTTCAAATTTTCAGGAATTGAGTCCTTCAGGAAGAATGGAACGATACGCCTGGAAATTTCACTAATGACTTGATTCGTTAGATGTCTAGGCGGATGAGGCAGGTAAAAATTTTTTTTCCTAGGTTGGTACCACTGTCCTTAATAACTATGCCAAGCTTGAGCGGGATCTGTCAACTAGTGTGTTTGCAACAGCTGATTAAGTCAGTCGATGTCAGAGTGCGTGCCGATTTTTACTATGGGTGATTACGTTGAGCAAAGAATTTGTTTAAAGTTTTGTGTTGCAAATGAATTTTCGTGTGCCGATGCATTGAAAATGTTGCAAAAGGCCTTTGGTGATAATGCTCTATCGAAAACTCGTGCATATCAGTGGTACAGAGCCTTCAAGGACGGTCGTGAAGTGACGGCTTCGATCGAAGATAACGTCGATAAAATTAAGGAAAGGGTGCTGGAAAACCGTCGTACCAGCTTGAGAGAGATAGCACATGATATTAAGATATCCCACGAGTCCGCACGTACGATTTTGATTGATATTTTGGGCATGAGAAAGGTGGCCGCACGACTCGTACCGAAAGACCTGAATTTTCTTCAAAAACGTCATCGCGAACAGGTTGCTTCAGACATGCTGGATCGCTGTAATTCCGATTCTACATTCATGGAACGCATTATAACTGGTGATGAGACCTGGGTCTACGAGTACGATATGCAAACAAGCCAGCAATCATCGGAATGGGTGGCAAAAAATGAGCCGAAACCGAAAAAACCACGCCAAAGCCGCTCGAAAATGAAGGTGATGCTCATTGTTTTCTTCGATATCCGTGGCGTGGTGCACTACGAATTCGTTCCAGAGGGTCAGACGGTAAACAAGGAGTATTACCTAGGCGTTTGCGTGAGCGTATCCGTAAGAAGCGGAAAAATTTGTGGGCGAACAACTTATGGATATTGCATGACGATAACGCGCCTTCTCACCGAGCTACGATTGTGACTGACTTTCTCGCCAAAAACTCAACAAACGTGCTTCAGCAACCCCGTATTCGCCGGATTTGGTTCCCTGCGACTTTTTCCTCTTCCCAAAACTTGCCCCTTCGTGGCACCCGTTTTGAGTCGATTGAAGCCATAAAACAAAATTCGGCGCGAGAGCTAAAGTCCATCCCGGAAAGCGCCTATAAAAATTTTTTCGATAATTTGAAGTGCCGTTGGCATAGATGTATTGGAGCAAATGGAGCCTATTTTGAAGGCGATCCAATAAATTTGACGATTAAATGTAAAAATGTTGTTTTAATTGAAAATTCCCGGTACTTTCTTGACAGAGTAGTATATTTCCTACTTCAGTTACCACAAGCCAATTATCACTAAAATTGAGCCTACTAATTGAGTTTATATTACATTATATTTGTTAATGATAAAAAATATTATTATGACTCTAAAAAAATAAAATTTTATTACAATTCCTTCACTAATTAATTGAAAGGAACTTCGTTCCATCCGGGTGTCCCTTGACACCTCTCAATTTTTTTTAGAGTGATAGAACTTTCGATAGGAATAACTGTGATTTGACAGAAGGTAGTTGTTGTTTTGACTTTTCTGTTCAGTAAGCATTGACAAATTATCATGGAAAGATTCACGCCGCAACAAAGTTTACAAATTGTTGAAATTTATTTTCAAAATCAGTGTTCTATCCACTAAACTTATAGAGCAGTTCGTGAAATTTATGGTTTACATAATCGTCGATCAGAACAGCTTATTCGTCGAACTATCGATAGATTTCTGACAACATTTTCTCTATTCGATGCAACAACAACAAGACAAAGAACTGTACGTACAGAAGAAAATATCGCTGCTGTAAGTCATAGTGTTAATGATGATCCAGTTTTGTCTATTCGTCGACGTTCACAACAAGTTGGACTCTGTGCATGCACCACATGGAAAATTTTGCGTAAAGATCTTGGTTTTCACCCATACAAGATCCAACTGGTTCAAGAGCTTAAGCCACTTAACCATAATAAGTGTTGTTTGTTTGCTGATTGAGCCCTAGAACAGCTTGAAGTTGATCCACTTTTTTATCATAAAATTGTGTTTAGAGATGAAGCTCATTTCTGGTTGAACGGCTATGTAAACAAGCATAATTTCCATATATGGAGTGAAAACAATCCTCAAGAAGTTATGCAGGTTCCATTGCATCCTGAAAAAGGCACTGTATGGCGTGTTTTACACGCTGTAGGCTTCATCGGCCCATATTTCTACAAAAACGATGCTGGAGCTAATGTTACAGTGAATGGTGCTTGTTACAAATCGATGATCAAGGATTATTTGTTTCAAAATTTGAATGGTATCGGACCCAGAAGTGTTTTGGTCCCAACAAAATGGTGCTACACCTCATGCTGCTACTGTAACAATTGAAAGAAACATTTGGCGATAACATTATTTCGAGAAATGGTCCAATTAATTGGCCTCCAAGATCATGCGACATAATTCCACTGGATTATTTTCTTTGGGGTTATGTCAACTCATTGATTAATGCTGATAAACCAGAAACAATAGAAGCTTTGGAAGCCAACATAACTCGTGTCATTGATTAAATAAGGCCTGAATTACTCGAAAAAGTGGTCCAAAATTGATCAGAGCTAGTCGTGGTGGACATATGCCGGAAATTTTTTCCAAAACATAAATGTAATGAAATTATCTTTCGAATAAAAAAAAATTGGTTTCAATCTCAATTTAAATGTGTCTTGTTTCAATTTAAACTTCTATCACTCTAAAAATAACAGCCGATACTAAGAAAATGAGCAAGGAGGCGATTGAATCCGCATTGCCGCATTGATCATCCAAGCAATTCCGCGACATCTGTCCTCTATTTGCGGAATCCAAAAACGAATTCTTCATAAGGAATGTGAGTTGTTTATAGTTATGTGTGCGACGTGTAGATGGCGACAGCATATTAGAAATTTATTATTTTTTTTATTTTTTTGTTATTATTATCCTGATACTAGGACCGTTACGCTGTTTGCACTCTTCTAATCGGGAACGAAGATTGGCGATCCAACGCTGACACATAGCTCTCGATGTTGCTGTCATTTCTGACCTGATGTTTTTTTCTCCTAGACCTCACTTTCAATGTATCCCCATGCAAAATAGTCAAGTGGACTTAAGACTAGGCTTCTTGATGTTACCCCTACGCGAAATGACCTTATTAGGGAATAATTCGTTAACAGCTTTCATTGCTTGATTTGATGTATGGCAAGTGACCTCATCTTGTTGAAGCCACGTTCTTGAGTTGAAACCTTGAAATTCCTGTAACTCTGGACCCAAAAAGTTTTATCACTACTCACACTGAGTGGTTGGCCTCGTCGATCTTCATGAAAATATGGACCGATTATGCCCAGACAACGACCTTTGTGCTGTGCAGGTGTCGTTCATGCTTTCGTCTAGGATTTTCCTCTGCCCAGTACCGACAGTTCTGTTTATTGACATGACCATTCGATGAAAGTTTGCTTAATCACTGAAGAGTCGAAATTGTTGAACCGCCGTAACATTTCGTGGCAAAATTCAATCGATTAGCATAGTCTGTATCCTTCAATTCTTGAACCAATTGAATTTCATAGGCTTTTAAATGCAAATCTTTCTTTAAAATCGAAAGCAAGGACGACTTTTTGATGTTGAATGATTGGCCTTGCTTTCGGATGGATCAAGACGGATTTCGACGAACTTACGCCTCTACTTCTAGAATCGTTTCTTCGCCGCGGACTGAACGAGGGCGGCCAGAGTGTTGAATTTTACCCTCGCACATTCGGATCCATTTTCTAATGCTGTCGTCACATGGCGCATGGCGTGTACGATATCCGCACAACACAAACGTTGAGAAGCCACTTTTGAATCACCGTTGCGATAATACGCTCGTACGCAAAAAGCGCGATGCGTTCCCGGTTACTGCTCCATCGTGACTGAAACATCACGAAATGGCAGACAACACGATCGCCTCCCCACTCCCCTCCGTTGCTCAGTTTCAAACGTAGCGCCAAAGTAAATACCCGACACGCTTTCTGGACACGCTGTATTATAGACAACATGCTGCCTATAAGCATTTGAAGAAGTTACTCTGTAAGGAAGTGCGTCATATGAGCAACACTCATAAAAAACGAAAATCAACATATATGTGTATTATAAATTATTAAATTAAGAATTTATTTCGTTTACATTCCAAAAGAGCGTTAAGAAATATTCGTGATTCTTTCTCATTTACATATTTATAATATTTTCTGTGAGAATTTGATATTCTAGAAGACTTCAGATCAATCGATTTTTTCCTCAGGTGCTAATTTCACCAGTTCTTCAGTTTTTTGCCATATTTCGTCGCAAAATTTTTTATCTTTCAGAATTGAAGGTTTGAAGAAAGGCAACAGATAACTGTAATGTTTTCCAGTTACTGCCTCGAATTTATCGCTTGTCGCTACATGGAATATTGTTTGGGCTCCACCAAAAGAATCCTGAAATAAAAACAGAAAATACCTCAATACATGATTAAAACAGGAACTAACAGATATATCAGAAATAAGAAGAAGAATAAGACTAAAGCTTCGAAACACAGATCAACTATATAATTCAAGATTGATCTATGTTCTAACAAAATCAAAGAACAGTGTGAGTTATTTTAAGGTTTATTTAAATTCATTGACATTCCATAATGAGATTTATTGAAGCCAAAATTATTGGCTTCAATAAATCTCATTATGGAATGTCAATGAATTTAAATAAACCTTAAAATAACTCACACTGTTCTTTGATTTTGTTAGAACATAGATCAATCTTGAATTATATAGTTGATCTGTGTTTCGAAGCTTTAGTCTTTTAACACGTGGAGAGATATAGGTTAGTTTTTTGATTTTGATATTTGGAATATTAAATGAGGACTGCAGACGGGATTGCTTAGAATTATATTTGTTTTTTGAAGATACAGTGCACATTTTTTAGAGATTTTTGAAATAACTTATTCGAATATTTAAATATATTAATTATTTCAAATAAATTGTATTCTTTGAGAAGTCCTTTAAGTGTGTTCATGTTTTTAAAAGGCAATTGGTGTTCTTAAAGGTAAGACCAGAAACAAAATTTTGTCTCCTTTAAATATTTATTTATTAATTTTAATTACTTTCGTATATCTGTTGGGTTATTTATTCCATTTGACATTATATATTGAGTTTTGATTATATACGTCTATTAAATGTAAGCAGTGCTTGTTGTAGACATAAATTTCATTCTAAAAGTTTTTTGAATAAAAAAATTTTTTGAAATTAAAATTGTAGAAGATAAACATATTTTCAATATGTTTTAATATTCAAATTTTGTTATATTTCTTCTATCAAGTAAAAGGTCTTTCTATTCTATGATATTTTTCACATTGTCAAATAGCCCATTTTAGCCAATGAAATACTCACAACTCCGCAAATTGACAGCACAAGTCCTGTTGTCATCTGAAATCGCAAACTGGGGGAGATCGAAACAGCCCTTCGAAATATATCGGTCTTGACTGCACCAGGATCAACCGAATTGGCAGTTATCCCGAACTTCTTGAGTTTTTTGCCGAATTCCTGACCAGCCAAAACGTTACAAAGTTTGGAGTTGCTATAAAGGTCTTTCCTGAACGTGCTGCCATCGTGCTTTATGTAATTCAAGTTTTTCATTGTGAGGTTGTTGGAGAATATGGATAGTGAACCCAGGAATAAGATTCTGGCCGAACCTGATGCCTTCAGCAGATCTGAAATAATAATATATAATATAAACGAAAATTTGACCCCCATGAAGGTGATATCAACCCCCAACATTTCTTTAATAGGGAAGAGATGTCCAGTATTGGACAGTTTGAAACTTATTTATGTTCTGTGCACAACCCAGTTTAAATATTCAAAATCGATTCATTATTCACGAAATGACGTAATATTGAATTTACCGTCAAAAAGTGGTGTTTAACAGACAGTTGAACCGCCCAAACTCAAGAACCTAAGAGTTTTGAAGAATCCAAAAATAATTTTCAAGTTCTGTATTAGGGAGAAAAAATTCCTATGCCATAAAATAATAAGGAACGGTTTTTTACTTGATAGAAGGATTAATACAAAATTTGAATATCAAAACAGATTTAATCTGTTAGTCTTCTACAATTTTAATTTCAAAATATTAATTTAAGAAACTTTAAGGATTGAATTAATGTCTTTATAAGCACTGCTCATATTTAATAGACGTATAAAGTCGAAATTCATATACATATTCATATACAACAATATCAAATGGAATTAAGAGAAACCAACGAATATAAATTGTCAATTAAAATTCATAAATAAATAAACATTTTTTATATATTTTTATTAATATTTGATTTTCTTGAACATTCACATAGGTACATCTATTAGGAGTACAAATAAGTTTCCGCCGTTTTTTAACACAAATTAAATATTTATTATAGAAGAACGGTAATATTAATTTATTTAAAATATTGCCCATCACTTGCAACCACTTTTTCCCATCTCTCAAGCAGCATTCGAATTCCACGTCTGAAGAACTCCTTGTCTTTTGAGGCTATCCACGAATCAACCCAATTTTTGGTATCCTCATAAGATGTGAACCGCTGCGCCTTCAGAGCATGTGCCATGGACCGGAACAGGTGATAATCGGACGGTGCAATGTCTGGTGAATACGGCGGGTGGGGTAACACTTTCCACTCAAGTGTTTCCAAGTATTTTTTCACGTGAGCCGCAACATGTGGACGAGCATTGTCATGCAGAAAAATAATTTTTTCGTGTGTAGAATAGTATTGAGGGCGTTTTTCCTTCAGAGCTCGGCTCAATCTCATCAATTGTGTTCGATAGAGGACTCCAGTAATTGTTTCGCTCGGATTTAGCAACTCATAATACACTACACCTAGCTCATCCCACCAATTACACAGCATAAGTTTTTTTCCGTGAATATTCGGTTTTGCTGTTGATGTTGACGCGTGTCCAGGTAATCCCCATGATTTTCTTCTTTTTGGATTGTCATAATGTATCCACTTCTCATCATCAGTTACGATACGATGTAAAAAACCTTTTTTTATGTCTAGCTAGCAGCATTTCACTTAAGCATAATCGCCGTTCAATATCTCTCGGCTTTAATTCGTACGGAACCCAATTTCCTTGTTTATGAATCATTCCTAATGATTTTAAACGATGTGAGACTGCTTGCTGAGTGACTTCTAATCTTAGAGCCAGTTCTTTTTGTGTTTGAGATGAATCTTTCTCCAATAATTCCTCCAATTCTGCATCCTCGTAAATTTTTGGTCTTCCACTGCGATCTTGGTCTTCTACGTCGAAATCACCGTTTTTAAACTTTTGAAACCACTTTCGACACGTTCTCTCACCCAAAGCACCCTCACCATTTGCTTCTATGTGCAATTGATGGCCTCAGCAGCAGATTTCTTTAAATTAAAGAAGTAAACTAATATTTCCCGTAAATGACGCTTACTTGGCTCAAATTTTGACATTTTCAACTTATAAAAATTATATTTTACCAATATAAAATCAATGATATTAATAGGTTATGTGGTTCTTGAATGTCCAAACTATTTTTCAAGCCGGTTATGATCTGCGAAAGCTAACCGAAACTCTGTGCCGCGCCATCTACAATAAAACGGCGGAAACTTATTTGTACTCCTCTTAATATCCAAGGTACTCTATGTTCTATGCTCACAACAAAATCAAACAAAGTTTATGAGGCACTTTAATGGTTTTAGTTAAGAACATTCAACACTGTATAATACATTTCTTCATTTAAAAACCTAATATAATTATTTATTATATATAAAATAAAAGAATAAGGAACGGTTTCTTACAAAATTTGAATATGAAATCAGATTTAATCAGTTAGTCTTCTCTAATTTTAATTTCAAAAAATTTATTTAAGAAACTTTAAGAATTAAATTAATGTCTTTATAAGCACTGCTCATATTTAATAGACGTATAAAAGTGCCTTATAAACTTTGTCTGATTTTCTTGTGAGCATAGAACATAGAGTACCTTGGATATTAGATGTACCTATGTGAATGTTCAAGAAAATCAAATATTCTCTCTCTCTCTCTCTCTCTCTCTCTCTCTCTCTCTCTCTCTCTCTCAGTGTGGTGTCGCGACGATTATTTTTGTTGAGTGTATAAGGTTTATTTATCGTTACATTTGATGATGATGAAACTAAATTTCGATTTCATCATAATCGAGTACAAGCTTCATCAACAATATCTCTAGTACAAGAGTTTCAGAGAATGTTATTAAATAAGCTTGAAACGAAGGCAAAATCAATCCGTGATTTCATTACTAGAGATAAAGGCATTTCATTGTGTACGTTCAACGTCCAAAGCCTTCGAAAACATTCAGTTGATTCAATCGACTCTGTTACAGAAAAAACGAACATTTTGTTATTATCAGAATGAAAACAATCCTCAAGAAGTTCTGCAGGTTCTACTGCATCCTGAAAAATGCACTGTATGGCGTGCTTTACACGCTGGAGGCGTCATCGGTCCACATTTCTTTAAAAACGATGCTGGAGCTAATGTTACAGTGAATGGTGCTCGTTAAAGATCGATGATCAATGATTATTTGTTTCAAAATTTGAATGGTATCGACCCAGAAGTGTTTTGGTTCCAATAATATGAAGCTACATCTCATGGTGGTACCGTTACAATTGATTTACAGAAAGAAAGATTTGGCGATAACATTATTTCGAGAAATTGTCCAATTAATTGGCCTCCAAGATCATGTGACATAACTCCACTGGACTATTTTCTATGAGGTTATGTCGAGTGATTGGTTTATGCTGATAAACCAGAAACAATAGACGCTTTGGTAGCCAATATAACTCGTGTTATTGATGAAATGAGTCTTGAATTACTCGAAAAAGTGGTCCAAAATTGGTCTGGTCGAATGCGGTTTCCCAGAGCTAGTCGTGGTGGACATGCCGGAAATTATTTTAAAAACATAAATATCATAAAATTATCTTTCAAATAAAAAAAATTTGGCATCAATCTTAATTTAAATGTGTTTTATTTCAATTCAAGTTCTATCACTCTAAAACAAACACCCGATATGATTGCATTGATTATGAGAATAAAGTTTATGTTATGTTATTGGGCGTCTGTTCGAGTTACCCTTCTCATAATGTTGAGTATCAAATTGCTTAAAAAAATCACGAGTTTGAAAATTTCAGCTGCGTTGTTTAGAGAACAAAAAAGCTCTTTGACTAAAACACATCCGCCATCTCTTTCCTATTAAAAAAAAAATTGAAGGTTGTCGCCACCCTCAAGTGGCTTTTTCGGAACAATGTCGTCATAGGAATTCTTGAAAATTATTTTCGGATTCTTCAAAACTGTCTGTTTAACATCACCTTTTGACGGTAAGTTAAATATTTCGTGAATAATGAACCGATTTTGAAAATTTTAACCGGGTTGTGTACAGAACATTAATAGCTTTCAAACTAACCGACATATTGGCGGTTCATGCCACCTTTATGAGGGTGGTTTTTTCAGAACAAATTCATGGTGGATATTCGTCCCCCTCAAAACAGACGTTGACTTTTTTTGTCAAATGTTCGTTGGGACACCCTGTAGATTAATAAATCTCTCGAATTTAATGAAGTATGGTTTAGTTTGTGATACTACACAGTTGAAAAGCTCAAAGAACTCACCTAATAGGAGATGGGTCAACAGGAAAGCTCCGAAATAATTGACCTGCATCACGCTGTTTAACCCATCTTCAGTTGCCAATTTATGGCTTGTACCGATGCCGGCGTTGTTTATTAGGATATCTATTTTGTCTTCAGTTTTCCTCAACTCTGCAACAAATTCCCTAGTGCATCTCAACGAAGATAAATCCAAGTACTTGTAGACGATTTGCTGGTTGCCAGTGACCTTTTTAATTTCTTCTACCGTTCTGTCAGCGTTGTCACGATCTGCTACAATGACCCTGCAGCCTCTGGAAGCTAGCAGAAAACTTGTTGCATAGCCAAGACCTGCAACAATTTGAGATTGAAGTGATGAATTCAAACATAAACGGATTTATCTTCTCAGAAAACAGAAACTTTTTTTCCAACCATTATATAATTCAGCAAATATTTTTCGAACTACTCATAACATATTTCGTACTCACCTGAATTTCCACCAGTTACCAGAGCCGTTTTACCAACTAAACAGGCTAAACTATCAGATTTCCTGTCAACAAATATCCTTATACAAAGATAACATATTACAAGGATGAGTAATATTGACAAAAACATTGAGTACAAAAAATGAAGAGAAAATATTTGGTCTGTGGAAAGGTGAAGCACAATATGCAAGATTCAAAATGCCTCTCATCATTATCAAATAACGAAAATTTCTACTGATGAAGTGAAAATGATAATTTTTCTGAATATAGCAATAGTTAATGCAGTGGCGTAGGGAGTTGGTTCAATCTGAAATTCAGCAGTTAAAAGCGGAATGATACCGCGCATGTTCGTGCAAAATTTCACGAGGAACATATGATTCTTCTTCCTCTGCTGCTATCCATTATTGAATGTTTGCAATCACTTCTGTCCACTTGGTAATTTAGTTCTCCTGTGGTTCCACTTTCTGCCCAATCCCCTTCTTTCTTCAATCTTTCCTTCTAGTTATAGCTGGAGCTGGTACCTCTCATTGCGTATCACATCTCCCAGGTACGCTGTTTTCCAGCGTTTCATCGTATTCAGCAATTCATGTTCTCTACCAATCCTCTTCAGAATTTCGTCGTTAGATTTTCTTGCAACTGAAGAGATCCACATATTTTTATAAGGGAAAATTAGGCAGGTAGAACCACCTAGGCAATTTTATGCCTACTTGTCACTGTCGATGCCAGGAGTAAGAGTCTATGGTCGCTTCGTAGAATTGCGTGCGTGTGAAAATGAAAACATAATTCCAGAAGACGATCGTTTGGTTCTCTCCAGAAGATTGGTGGTAATCGTTGGTGACTGAACGCCGCCTTCAGAGAGTCCAGTTTTCCTTTGTTAGAAATAGAACGCCATTGTCCATTGTTCATTAAAACTGAAGATTAGACACAAAGGGAAGTCGACTAAGCTGCTCTCACATGTACAGTTATTGTATTGTATTACCTGAGGTCAACGTGAGTGTTATTTGTATCATGTATTCTTCATTCATTGGTGGATTTTACTGTATTGATGCTCCACCTAAGAGGCGACCTGTTCACTTTAATCTGAATTGACCATTAAACATATTTCGTACATGTAAGCTTCTTTTTCTTCATTTCATTTATTGGAATCTCAGAGGTGGTTAACAATGGTACTCTGTTTGTGAATTCAGAGTGTTTAGAGTGAATGCAATGTGAATCCACAATTAGATACTGACACAACAACCCTGTGTCTTTCAGAAGGCCGCAACAACTTTCGTGAACAACTATTATTAGATATAAATATTATAATGAATAGGTCGTTCAATAACAGACACCACAACCTCTGTGTCCTCAGAATGCCGCAACGAGACATTCCTGAACAACGATATTATGCGCCCAGATTAAAATAATCTAATTGTATAATAGGTGTGTGAATGGGAAATTCCTTACCAAAGGGTTATTGCTAAACTACCTCGAAGATCTCTCTGTTACATGTTTCTACTGCCAGGTTTTCTGTGTGTTCACTCAATTGATTGCTGTATTTACCTTTGCTTGCACACTTAGTATGTTATAGGACATTAGAGAGGTTGTCGACCTCTGGAACCTTAATTTTATGAATAAAGGGAAGGACAGGGACCGACTTGCGCACATGTGTAAATGTAAACATAACCCCGTCAGAGAAACACCTGTTCTCTCCAGAATGGTGATGGTAATCTTCGGCGACTGAACGCCGGCTTCAAAGGATCCAATTTTCCTTTGTTAGAAATAGAATGCCATTTTTTTTTAAAGTTAAGGATAGTCACAAAGGGAAATCGACTAGGCTGTTCTCAGATGTGAAGTTTTTGTATTCTATTGAATTACCCGAGGTCAACGTGAGTGTTATTTGTATCACTTATTCTTTATTCATTTGTCGATTTTATTTAGATGCTCCAGCTGGCAACGGCCTGTTTATATTAATCTTAATTGACCATTTACCATATTTAATACATGTAAGCGTCTTTATCTTAATTTAATTTCTTGGAATCTATAGGTGGTTAAAAATGGTACTTTGTTTGAGAATTCAGAGTTTTTAGAGTGAATGAAATGTGGATCCGCAATTAGATAGTGACACAACAACCCTGTGTCTTCAGAATGCCGCAACAACGCATTCCTGAACAACTATATTATTAGATATAAAGATTATAATGAATACGTAGTTAAATAACAGACACCAGAACCTCTGTGTCTTCAGAATGCCGCAACAAGGCCTTCTTGAACAACTATATTATCAGAAATAAATATCAATTATAATGAATAGGTAGTTATTCAGAATGTATTCAGAATGCCCCAACAAGACATTCCTGGACAACGATATTATGCGTCCAGATTTTAATAATATGATTAGATAGTAGGTGTGTGAATAGGAATTCCTAAATTTCTCACAAATTGCATGATTCCTAATGGAACACCCGTTATTTTCATGAAGAAATTATGGGTCATTTGGCTCCATTTGCTATACATAACTCTTCATAGGGTCCTGGCTAAGAGGTTTGATCTCAAATCCATGAATTTACGATCAGAGAGATAATCTTCTTTCAAAAAAATGAACTTTCCTTGTATTCTGAGTACAAATTCTTTCACTGAAAATATACTAGGTGAACTCTTTCATATACGCCAACCTGATAAGAAATTCCTGCTCAAATGAATAATATATAATGATAAAATAAGATGAATAATTAAACGAGACGCTTATGATTTTAGACCAACAGAGATAACTATGTATTCTCTTAATTACTAATTGATAACCTCCAAAAATAATCGGACGGATTTTTAGTACGAATTCGCATGATGACATAACAGATAAAATGATCCTTTTACATCAATAGCTTATTTCAGAAATCATCATCAAAGTCAATCTTGCTTTTATCAATTTACACATGTACTGCGTTTTTCACTATAATGTGACCACCCCCTTTAACTTTGTTATAAATATTGGATGGAGTAGTTCGTTACTTTGTGATAGTTCAATTCAATTGGAATGAAATGAGAAATTACTTTGTTTCCTATCACTTTATTTACTTAATTATTATACAGTGACTCGAGTTTTTTAGTGATACTTCATTTTCAAACTGAATAAACAAATTATGTCTCAACTATTATATATATATATATATATATATATATATATATATAGAGGAGGTTTAGGAATGACGTCATTCCTAAAAACAAAAAATCAGGAGTTTACAAGTTAACATGTAGTGATTGCCCATGTGTATATGTGGGACGACAGGCCGTTCATTCCAAACAAGGATACGAGAACATGAAAAATGTTACATTAATAATAAACCGAATTCAACTTATGCCAACCATTTGTTAGAGACTGGCCATAATTTTAATATAAACTATGAAATATTACATATTGAAAACAAGTCAGAAACTAAATCTGTTAGAAACTTTAGAAATCAATAAATATAATAAAAGACAAATTTTATTGAATGATCAAATAGATTTAAATAGATCCCCCCCACTTAATATTTTTCATTAATTGTATACCTCTCCTTCCACCCCTCTATTTTTTTGTACCAGAGCTGTGTATTTAAGGTCATGCTTTGCATTGTCAGTTTAAATACTCACCTGATGAAGTCATGGTATGACGAAACAATTGTTGTGAAAATCGGAAGTTAACATTTGTTTTTCTTATATTGAAGATGAATTTCCGTCAAGTAAAGACCGAGACAATCAAAAATTTGAATTTTTTTTATTGGACTGAGAAAAAAATACAAAAGGATCTTTCTATTAAAATTAAGAGCTTATGCTTGGAATTTTTTTAAGATGTCTAGCAACCCATTTTTCCGTGTCACTTGTGAAGAAAAAAATAATCGATTTTTTTGACCCGCCCTAATAAACATAAGGGTAGAAGAACGTAACAAAATTATATTACTTATTAAAACAACATCTGGTTTTTCAGAACATTGAATTAAATAAAAAATAACAACCATTTCATAGATTTCCGTAGAACTCAAATGAACAACTTTAATTTTATATTTTATATTATAATATATAATTATATTTTGGCTTCAATAAATCTCATTATAGAATGTCAATGAATTTAAGTAAACCTTAAAATAACTCACTTTGTTCTTTGATTTTGTTAGAACATAGATCAATCTTGAATATATAGTTGATCTGTAGTTCGAAGCTTAAGTCTTTTAACACGTGAGTGATGTAGGTTATGTTTTTGATTTTGATATTTGGAATATTGAAAAAAGGGCTGATGAAGGGATTATCTAGAATTATATTTGTGTTTTGAAGATATAGTGCACATTTTTTAGAGATTTTTGAAATAATTTGTTCGAATATTTAAATATATTAAATATTTCAAATAAATTATATTCTTTGGGAAGTCCTTCAAGTGTGTTCATGTTTTTATAAGGCAAGTAGTATTTCTTAAGATAAAACCAGAAACAAAATTTTGTCTCCTTTGAATATTTATTTATTAATTTTAATTACTTTCGTATATCTGTTGGGTTATTTATTTCATTTGACATTGTATATTGAGTTTTGATTATTTACGTCTATTAAATGTGAGCGGTGCTTCTTTTAGACATTAATTTAATTCTAAAAGTTTTTTGAATAAAAAATTCTTTTGGAAATTAAAATTGTAGAAGAAAAACATATTTCAATTTGTTTTGATATTCAAATTTTGTTATATTTCTTCTATCAAGTAAAAAGCCTTTCTATTTTAACTTTAATTTAATTCATCACCATTGCTCTTATCTGTAAAAAATTAGGACCCATCTAAATTTTACACTCTTCAAAATTGTACCTGTGATCTACCCTACCTTTATAAATAGGATTTTAAGCTTTGTTCTCTTCAGTTTTGAAAATGGGCTAAAAACCCGAAACATATATGTCAACCGATATAAAATAAACAGTGAAGCTTGAGCCAACTTGTTTTTATTCACTTTATTAATTTAAAAATGTTTCACCAAGAGATATGCCAGAAATCAATAACAGGTATAAGAATGCTTTTGACAACTCAATAGATTTGTTGCTCTGAGTCAGTAAGGGTCATTTGAGCTTTCTTAGAAGCACAGTCACTAGGACTAGGAATAGAGAAGTAGCTAGCAGATCTAGAAGTGGTTCTCGTATTACTACGGTACGACAAGAACGGCCAGCCTGTAAAAATAGATTTGTGTGTATTCCTGTTCTCAGAAATTTGTTTTTATTGAGGTCTAAGCGAGTTATTTCAAGTGCTAAGAATTCGCAAGCCAACGGTTAAATGAAAACTCCGATTATTCACAAAAACGGATGAACTTTTGGCAGTAATTCCGTTATTATTATTATTATAGTTTGAATTTAAAGTGTGCAGGGTGTTTTCAAAGTTGACACTTTTGTCATAACAAGAGGTTAAACTCATCAAAATAAACAATTAGACCCAAAATTGCTTATGTATAAAATTCAAAGTTTCAGAAAATTTCGAGTCAGGCCGTGTTACTTAGGACTTTAAACTGCATCGTACTACGGTTAGTTTACAGCCGTGTTTTGCAGATCGGTGAAACAATTGTCTAATGATTACAAGAATATTCTTAGTGTTAAAAACCCAAAAACTCTAAATGTCATGAATCCTACAGCAACTGTTCTTTATGGAATGCCAAAATTACATGAGGAACACATTCCTATGAGACCTGTTGTTTCATATATAAACGCACCACTTTATAATTTATGAAAAGATTTCGCTACAAATCTTCCGTCCATAATAAATTGTACTTCTCCGCATATTGTTAAAAATTCTTTAGAATTAATTAAGGAATTAGAATATATTACCTTACCAAATAAATGTATATTCATCTAATTCGACGTGATAAGCCTATTCACTTCTATTCCAACTGATTCAATTCAAAGCAATGTTAAAAACTTTGATCAATAACAGTCCAAATCTATCACAAAATAATAAAGAAAATCTTTTCAAAACTTTAGAAATGTTTTTAGAGCAGAATTATTTTAAATTTAACAATAAATTCTCTAAGAAAATCAATGGCTTACCAATGGAAAGTCCAAGAAGTCATTTACAGCTGAATTATTTATGTCTTACTTTCAAAAATTATTATTCGCTAACACTCCAAATGATAATTTGGTAAAACTCGTTCACTGTTGGACTAGATATGTTGATGACGTATTTTGCATTTGGACTGGAACTGACAGGCTGCTATAGCAATTTTTGAATTATCTGAATAGCATAAATTAAAATATTAATTCACAATAGAAATTCAAAAAAATTCCTCAATAAACTTCTTAGATCTTAATATAAGTCATAGTCATAGTAAGTTCGAATTCGACATTTTCAGAAAACCTAGTGGTAGGTTTTCTAAAAATGATACAATAATTCATTCAAAATCAAATCAGTCATGGCAAATTAAATTGTCAACATTCCAGAGTTTCATTCATGGACTTTTGAGCATCACGTTGAACGAAGTTAATTTCCGAAAAGAAGTCAGTGTAATTGAAACTTTAGCGGGCTATAGAACTGAAATCAAAAATTTAATGTTGGTGGATTTTACTTGATGTAAATCCATATCAAATGAAATGAAAACAATATTTGTTAATTTTACACTTTTATTGAGTAACTGATGATGCCTTTCGTTACATTGTAACTTCTTCAGATCTTCAGACTACTGACTTCTAAACAAACTGTCTCGCCTTTAAATATACTTTTCAACTTATTATCAAGTATTTGAACGAAACGGGGAGAACTTTTGAAATAACAAAACTATTACTTTATCATTTAAATGTAAATGATAACCTTTTATAAGATGTTTCTTAGATCCTCCATTACCAACTGAAGATACCATTATACCCCACTTAAGATGTGGGCAAATTCCCGACTGTTGAAATTCTAAGTATCATACTAATGCGAAAAAAAATAATTAACATAAAATTACCAAGAAATCGGTTACTTAAACAGATTGAGTAAAGGCGAATTATTTAGATCTAATTGATCATTCAATAAATCTCCTTTATGAATAAAAAATCTTCAACGTTGTGTATAAATGAATTGTGAAGTGAATTTAATTAATAATGAGAAACTTACATTGACGATTGCGTCTGTCAACATGGCCTTAGTTGCAGCGGACGTAATTACAAAGGCGATTATAGGCAAGGCTTCTACAATACGCGCATGACATGTCTTACAAGTGGTCAAATTTTACCTGAAGTTCTACCTACGTACAGGTTTGCAAAATCCTTCATTCTAGTTGTGACTTATTGACAGTGAAATTGATAAAGTGCCTCGACCGTAGACCGAAAATATCGTATAGAGTAATATAAGGTAAAAAAAAATTGAATTCTTGTTTAGTGCAAAAACTTTAAATCACCACTATACATACTCCATGTAAAAAGATAATTTAAACTAGTTTTTGGCCGTTTCCTAAATAACCCTCTCTATTGATATGTCAATATAATTACAAACCAACGGAATTTCTACAAATGTGAAATATCTTCATATTGAATTTACAATTGCAGTTTTACATTAACTGTATTCATAACGCTGTCACTTGTACAGGGTTACAACAACTTTTTTTTACTTCTCTTTAAAAAACATTCTTATTATTAAGTTAGGCGAATACACTTTGCTGAAGTTTCACAAAAATTTTATTTTATGTTGTTTAAGTATATGTTTCGGGTTTCAATCTATTTTAAAAATTAAGGAGAATTTACTTCATATTACAATTTATATATTTTGGACAACAGATGTGAAGTGAAGGTTTTTTTTATTTGATGTTGACGATATTTGCTTATTTTTCAAAGTAACTAGTTAGTGACTAATTTCAGTAAAGGGGATGGATGAAATTCCAACTGATCGTTTGTTATCGGCAAATGTGTTTTATGAGCCGAAGAGATCGCAAAATCGGTGCCGACGATTGTAGATTCGAGTCCCGTTCTTTCCCGAGGATGTGTTGAATCAAAAATGTTGAACATTGTGTATAAATTAATTGTGAAGTGAATTTAATTAAAAATGAGAAACTTATATTAATAATTGCGTCTGTCAACATGGCCTTAGTTGCTGTGGACGTAATTACAAAGGCAATTGTAGGCAAGGCTTCTACAATACGCGCAAGACATGTCTTACAAGCGGTCAAATTTCAGCTAAAGTTCTACCTAAGTACAGGTTTGCAAAATCCTTCATTCTAGTTGTGACTTATTGACGGTGAAATTGTTAAAGTGCCTCGACCGTAGACCGAAAATATCGTAAAGAGTAATATAAGGTAAAAAAAAATTGAATTCTTGTTTAGTGCAAAAAATTTAAATCACCACTATACATACTCCATGTAAAAAGATAATATAAACTAGTTTTTGGCCGTTTCCTAAATAACCCTCTCTATTGATATGTCAATATAATTACAAACCAACGGAATTTCTACAAATGTGAAATATCTTCATATTGAATTTACAATTGCAGTTTTACATTAACTGTATTTATAACGCTGTCACTTTTACAGGGTTACAACAACTTTTTTTTTACTTCTCTTTAAAAAACATTCTTATAATAAGTTAGACGAATACACTTTGCTGAAGTTTCACAAAAATTTTATTTTATGTTGTTGAAGTATATGTTTCGGGTTTCAATCTATTTTCAAAATTAAGGAGAATTTACTTCATATTACAATTTATATATTTTGGACAACAGATGTGAAGTGAAGGTTTTTTTTATTTGATGTTGACGATATTTACTTATTTTTCAAAGTAACTAGTTAGTGACTGATTTCAATAAAGGGGATGGATGAAATTCCAACTGATCGTTTGTTATCGGCAAATGTGTTTTATGAGCCGAAGAGATCGCAAAATCGGTGCCGACGATTGTAGATTCGAGTCCCGTTCTTTCCCGAGGATGTGTTGAATCAAAAATGTTTAACATTGTGTATAAATTAATTGTGAAGTGAATTTAATTAAAAATGAGAAACTTATATTAACAATTGTGTCTGTCAACATGGCCTTAGTTGCTGTGGACGTAATTACAAAGGCAATTGTAGGCAAGGCTTCTACAATACGCGCAAGACATGTCTTACAAGCGGTCAAATTTCAGCTAAAGTTCTACCTAAGTACAGGTTTGCAAAATCCCTTCATTCTAGCTGTGACTTATCGACAGCGACATTGATAAAGTGCATCGTAGACATTGATAAAGTGCACCGTAGACATACAACAGACCGAAAATTTCGTATAGTAGAATATAAGGTAAAAAAAATTGAATTGTTTAGTGCAAAAAATATAATTCACCACTGTACATACTCCATGTAAAAATATAATATAAACTAGTTTTTGGTCGTTTCCTAAATAACCCCTCTCTATTTATATGTCAATATGATTACAAACCAACGGAATTTCTACAAATGTGAAATATCTTCATATTGAATTTACAAATGCAGTTTTATATTAACTGTATTTATAACTCTGTCACTTGTACAGGGTTACAACAACTTTTTTTACTTCTCCTTAAAAAACATTTTTATTAATAAGTTGGACAATTACACTTTACTCAAGTTTCACAAAAATTTTATTTTATGTTGTTGACGTATATGTTTCGGGTTTCAATCCATTTTCAAAACTAAGGAGAAGTTACTTCACGTTACAATTTATATATTTTGCACAACAGATGAAAGTGACGGTTTTTTTTTTCATTTGATGTTGACGATATTTGCTTATTTTTCAAAGTAACTAGTTAGTAACTGATTTCAGTAAAGAGGATGGATGAAATTCCAACTGATCGTTTGTTATCGGCAAATTTTTTTTATGAGCCGAAGAGATCTCCAGATATTCGAGGATGTCCAACTTTTGTTTTTGTTACCTGAATGTAGAATTTCGGTTTTACAAATGCCTATCGTGATTTTTTATGCAATGGGCAGAAAAACCAGTTTTTGTTTTATTTTTGAGTATACTTTTTTATGTCTACTCTAATCTTGATTGAACGACCAATTTGAACCATGTGAAAGGCAAGGCATTCACTACAATGTAATTCGTATATAGAGTTTTTTTCCAATTTTCTGACAATCTTCATTTTCAACTAAAATTAACCCTAGATTTGTTTATCAAGGGCTCAAGCTTCACTGACGTGAAGTCAAGAACTTTCGTGGGCTAATTTAGATCACCCAAGATCCTCTCAAAACATTATTTTAAATTGAATTGGATCTCGAATGATTTTGGCGTAAAAACAATCTTATTTTGAAGTAATTGATTTCTCTTTAACTCTTTTTCTTTATTTCTAAAAATAAATTTCGACGTAATGTTGGTTTTGATTCTAGTTATTTCTTTGGGAATCTTTGGGAAAAAAACAATATGGAGGACACAACTAGCAAAAACGCAGAAGTAGGACAGGTCGAAGTTATTCGTCTTGAAAAAGTTTCAGTAACAGTGCAAACAGATTTGGTGCAGCTTCTTAATGTGGGAGTACAAACTGATATAACAGTGATGAATACAGAGCAGCAAGGTTTTTCCAGTGATAATTTATTAGATAATACCAGGTAAGGGAGATACCATTAAAACTTGATTCAAGATTAATCAAATTTGTGGTTGGTTTCAGTTGAAAGCTAACATCAATTTACCCACATCTTTATTCTTTTATAAATAGTGAAATGTTTCCTTAATATTTGGAATTCAAAATATTATACTTCACTAGGAAATATATCATAGATGATAGCTAAATTAATTCTCCGGTACCTCTACAGATTTGAATCTAAATAAATATCTTGAAAATATTTAGAATTTATATTGAATTGAATCACTTTATGATATATGGTTTTTCATCTTTACTCGATGAAAAACCATATTGAATAAGGTTAAATGAGGTAATTTTTATTGTTTTGTTTATAACAACAATAACTTATTCAAAATGTTAATCTGCCTGATGATGCTACTGTGATAGCGAAAAAATTTTTGTAAACAACAATTAAAATTGTGAAAATCCGAATAACCTTATTTAATATCGGGTGTTTTTTTAGAGTGATAGAACTTTCGATAGGGATAACTGTGATTTGACAGAAGGTAGAAGCCATGTTGTTTTGAAATTTCTGTTCAGTAAACATTGACACATTATCATGGAAAGATTCGAGCCGCAACAATGTTTATAAATTGTTGAAATTTATTTTTAAAATCAGTGTTCTATTCGCCAAACTTCGTGAAATTCATGGTTTATATAATCGTCCATCAGAGCAGCTTATTCGTCGAACTATCGATAGATTTCGGACATTTTCTCTACTCTATGCATCAACAACAAGACAAAGAACTGTACGTACAGAAGAAAATACCGCTGCTGTAAGTCATAGTGTTAATGATCATCCAGATTTGTCTATTCGTCGACGTTCACAACAAGTTGAACTCTGAGCATCCACTATATGGAAAATTTTGCGTAAAGATCTTGGTCTCCACCCATACAAGATCCAACTGGTTCAAGAAATAAAACAACTTGACCATAATGAGCGTCGTTTGATTCCTGATTGGGCCCTAGAACAGCTTGCAGTTGATCCACTTTTCTATCTGTGTTTAGTTATGAAGCTCATTTCTGGTTGAACGGCTTTGCAAACGAGCAAAATTTCCGTATATGGAGTGAAAACAATGCTCAAGAAAATCTGCAGGTTTCATTGCATCATAAAAAATGTACTGTATGGTGTGCTTCACACGCTGGAGGCATCATCGGTCTATATTTCTTTGAAAAATATGCTGGAGCTTATATTACAGTGGATGGTGCCCGTTACAGATCGATGATCAATGATTATTTGTTTCAAAATTTGAATGGTATCGACCCCATCCAACAAGATGATGCTACAACTCATGCTGCTATCGTAACAATTGATTTATTGAAAGAAAGATTTGGCGATAACATTATTTCGAGAAATGGTCCAATTAATTGGCCTCCAAGATCATGGGACATAACTCCACTGGATTATTTTCTTTAGGGTTATGTCAAGTCATTGGTTTATGCTGATAAACCAGAAACAATAGACGCTTTGGAAGCCAACATAACTCGTGTTATGGATGAAATAAGACCTGAATTACTCGAAAAAGTGGTCCAAAATTGATCTGGTCGAAAGCGGTTCCTAAAAGCTAGTCGTGGTGGACATATGCCGAAAATTATTTTTAAAACATAAATGTCATAAAATTATCATTTAAATAAAAAAAATCCGGCTTCAGTCTTTATTTAGATGTGTTTTATTTTAATTTAAAGTTCCATCATTCTAAAAAAACACCTGATATTATTTAGAATTAAATTTTAAACATGCCTTAGGTAACAAAGAAAACAAAGTATTGACCAAATTATTTAAATTCATCACATAATACAATTGTTGCCAGTGGATATTAAGCTATAATAAGTTCAATCGCCAAAAAATGTTCCAAAATGTTGAGAATTAATCCAGCTATTATCTGTAATATTCAGAAAACGCTTGATAACAAATTTTCAGTATATATTGTGAGAAATATGGCGTGTCCGAAAAGCGGATCGGCTATTTGTTTTGGCTCTGCATTTGAAACTGAGCGACTATCCGCCACTTTGTGGAGTTTTAGTCACGATGGAGCAGTACCCGGTTATGCATCGCGCTTTTTGCGTACGAGAGTATTAGCGCAAAGCTGATTTAAAAGTGGCTTCTCAACGTTTGTATCGTGCGGAATATCGTACACGCCATGCAACAAGTGAAGACAGCATTAGAAAATGAATCCGGATGTTCGAGAACACAGGTGCGACGCTAATGATTCAACACTCTGGCCATCTTCGTTCAGTCCGTGACGAAGGAACGATTCAAAGTTCGTCAAAATCCGTCTTTATCCATCCGAAAGCGGGGCCAATCATGAAGCATCATAAAATCATCCTTGCATTTGATTTTGAAGCATTTAAAAGCCTATAGAATTCAATTGGTTCAAGAATTGAAGGATATAGACTGCTGGCATATGCTTACGCTTTCGACGAAATATTCAATAACGTTATTGAATACATGTGGTGGTATTTTATTGATAGAGCGTCTAATTTCGGCTTTCAACGCTTTGATGGTTGCAGGCTTATTGGCATAAACCTGTACCTTCAGATGACCCCACAGCCAGAAGTCTGAAGGCGTTAAATCACAAGAGCGTGGAGGCCAATTCTGGTCACCATATCGGGAAATGAGACGGCCAGTAGCAAACTCGTGCAAGATCTTCAGTGTTTCACTGGGCGGTATGACATGTGGCACCGTCCTGCTGAAACCACATGTCGTCAAGATCAATAGCTTTCAAATTAGGCATAACAAACTGTGTTATCATAGAACGATAACATGCGTCATTCAACGTTACTGAATTACCTTCTTCGTTTTCGAAGAAAAACGGTCCAATTATTCATCCAGACCATAAAGCACACCATACAGTGACCCGTTATGGATGCATTGCTTTCTGATGAATCATTCGTGAATTTTTTAAAACCCAAATGCGACAGTTTTGCCTATTAACGAAGCCATCGAGATGAAAATGGGCCTCATCACTGAAAATGATTTTGTTTGCATAATCAGCTTGCTCAAGGATTCAATTGGTGAATTCTCTTCGCTGTTCATGGTCTACGAAGTTGTTGAGTCCGTTGGATTTTGTAGGCATGCAGCTGTAAATCTTTAGTGAGAAATCACTGAAGAGTGCCTGTTGAAATGTCCAATTCTTGTGCCAGAGGACGAATTGAGATCTCTGGCCTTTCTGTCACACTCTTGCGAACTGCTCGTATCGTATGTTTCACATCACCAACCGAACCAGTACTTTTGAATTTTTCGATTATTTTTTTCACAGTAGATGAATTAGGCCCGTTATTTCGACCGAACGTTGCACTTTACGAATAGTCGCAATTAAACTTTCACCATTTTAATAATAATTTTTGACAATCAGGACGCGTTGTTCTACCGTGTAATGCTCCATGTTTCCTAACCCCCATCTGTCAACTTTCGAACTGTCACGTTATAATCATGTGACATTATGACTGTCAAACATGGCGCGCAATTCAAATCTTGAAACACCCATTATATCATTCAAATTTATTTTATATAATCAATTCTTTTCTGTTGCAGTGAAAAGCCAGAACCTTCGAAGTCTTCGAAGAGAAAACGCCGTTCTGAGTAAGTGAATAAAATCTCTCTTATACTAGCGTTCCGAAAACTTAATGAAAAAATTACAATTTGGATCAATTTGGGCGAGTCTTGATCTGAATTATTCAATATTGACATTAGAAAGGTAATACATGTTTCTGTTTATACTATATTTTATTGTTACAGTTTCGTTTCGTCCATACTTGTAGAGTTCATCATAGAATATAAAAAGTTTGAATGACTGAATTTATATTTTCTAAGAAAACACACAAATTTCGAGTCAGGTTTTTTCCTTAACTTGGTAGAAGTCCATTTTATAATTAATTGAATAATACACATATATGTTAATTTCTTCTTATTTCTGTGAGTTGCACATCGTTTCGCTATCACAGTAGCAAGATTACATTTTGAATAATCTTGCCTGATGATGCTTCTGTGATAGTGAAACTATTGTTGTAAACATAACAATAAAAATTTGTGGAAATCATAATAACCTTATTTAAATATTATTTAATATGGATTTTCACCAAGTAAGGACTGATACAATTCAACATTCTTGAGGATTGTTTTCACTTCATATACGGACATTTTGCTTGTTTACATAGCCAATTTTACGATAAAAAAGTGGATCAACTTCAAGCTGTTCTAGGGCCCAATCAGTAATAAAACGACGCTTATTAGTGGCTTTAGTTCTTGAACCAGTTGGATCTTGTATGGGTGTAAACCAAGATCTTTATGCAAAATTTTCTATGTGGTGGATGCACAGAGTTCAACATGTTGTGAACGTCGACGAATAGACAAATCTGGATCATCAGTAACACTATGACTTACATCAGCGATATTTTCTTCTGTACGTACAGTTCTTTGTCTTGTTGTTGTTGTTGCATCGAGTAGAGAAAATGTTGTCCGAAATCTATCGATAGTTCGACGAATAGGCTGCTCTGATGGATGATTATGTAAACCATAAATTTCACGAAGTGCTCTATAAGTTTGGCGAATACTGATTCTGAAAATAAATTTCAACAATGTTAATTTGTCAATGCTTACTGAACAGAAATATCAAAACAACATGGCTTTTACCTTCTGTAAAATCACAGTTATCCCTATCGAAAGTTCTATCACTCTAAAAAAAAAATACCCGATAGTACTAAAGAGTGGGCCATCTAGAGTTTGCGATTTGAGGTTATTCTGAGTTTGGGAAAAACTTCTGCCATTTTTGTTTTGACAGAAAGTTAGTTTAATATTTGACATTAACGAAATGGGTCGATTTACGCTTGAATAAAACTGGGAAATATTAAAACCTTACCTCCAAAGTAGTCAATCATCTATACGAACTGTTTGAAATTCACGTGGAAAATTCAATAGAAATGAAATGCCTGATTCAATTTGTTTTCGAAAACTGAATAGTTGTTTGACGGTACAACCCGTTGATGTTCTCGTCCAATGAGTACACCTGAAAACATTACTGCTGTTTCCCAGAATGTGGCTAAACTTCTATCAACATCAACTCGTCATCCTGCTCAAGAACTGACCATTTCTCGCACTTCTCTCAGGAGAATTTTGCATAAAGACTTACAAAGTTCAACTAGTGCAAGAAGTGAAGACTCCTGCCAATCCCAAGCGTTTCCATTTCCCGCAATGGACTATTTTTTGTGGTTATCTGTCAGGGATAAGTGTTACGCTAACCATCCAGAAAAAATTTATGCCTTGAAACACGAAATCGAAGTAACCATTCATGAGATTGACCTCCAAACAATCGAAAATGTACTGAAAAATTTGGTTCCTCGGATGGGGTACTGTAGCTAGTCGTGTAGGTCATGATTCACCCTTTCTAATAAACTCATAACTGTAAAGAAATATTCACATGTTTTTTTATTTTTAGTTCGTCAAAAATTCAAATTTTAAATGGCGCACCGCTTATGTAAATGAGGACAATTTTTAAACACTTCGTTATTTCAGGTCTTTTCGCAAACGCGAAGAATCTGAGGAAGATTTTAAAACGGATGGCGAGCAAAGACGTATTTTGTTCGTGAAGGGAGTTAATTGCTTGGCTGAAATTGATTTTGCAGATGAAGTCTATATGTATGAAATATTCAAAAGATACGGGGAAATTATAGCAATCAAAATAATCAAACAAAAGGCGAAAAAAATGCGCCTGGATAATGGCCAAGAACACAAGTAAGTCCAAATTACAATGATTTTTTTTACAAAAGTTATAAATAACATGAAGCAAATTTTTAAATTTTGAAGACTCTGCTTCGAAATGATATAAACTGGGAGTGTTTGTGTAGCGCCAGTTCTTCTGGGAGTGCAAAATAGTTCGGTACGTTTTCAAGTTTAATTTTTTGTGTTAATTGAAAAAACAGTGCAGCTGAAGCTTTTCGTATGCTTGTGGAAATTTAGAATGACAATGTTCCAACTGACAAATCATGTAGAAAATGGCTCCCAAAGTGTTGATTTCAATGTTGAAGATAGAACTCGCTCGGGACAGCCAAAAAAATTCGAAGACCATGAATTACAGACATTACTCGATAAAAATCCGAGTCAAAGGTAAGACGAGTTTGGACTTACGTTGGAGGTTACCCAATAAGCAGTGTCTGTACGTTTGAAATTTATCTACCTGATTCTAAAGCAAGGTAATGAGGTTCCTTATGAATTGAAAAAGAGATCTAGAAAGGCGATTATTTTCTTGTGAGTAGCTGCTTCAAAGGCTGCTACTATAGTCCCACTAGAAAGTATTCGGAAAAAATTAAAAAACTATATTTTTAGTTCTTGAATTAGAAAGTTATAACGAAATAAAACGAAATGTAAAACTGACTGAATTAAATCCTCTTTATTTCGTGGCGTGTTCGTTCAACTTGTACCCATATGTTTTCAATGAGACTAATATCTGGTGAAGCCGCTGGCCATGAAATGGTTGTCACATGGTGTTCTTGCATCCAAGCTTGAGTATAGACCAAAGTATGGCATCTTGCATTATCCTGCTGAAAATGCCACCCCTCTAGATACAAAGCATGCGCCTTTTCAAGGAGAAAATCGTTTAGAATGACATAATACTTTTCACTATTAATGATTATCACATCAACTATACAGAGAGGCGTAGCACCACGCTAAGATATTGTTCCCCAAACCATTATTTTGGTGGGAAATTTTGAAACTCCAGGCGCGGATTGTGTCGTCCTAAAGCCAATAAAGCGTTTAGGTTATTTCCTTCAATCTTACACGGTCTTCCTGAAACTGGTCTATGCCTCATCCATGCAATTTTTTATGCTCTTTGTGGTCTCATATACAGCACTTTTTCCCAGCTCAGTCAATGGCAGTAATTTTTTAAGGTTTCGAAAACTTTTTCTACACAAATATTCTATCTGTTTTCTTTTTTCTAGCTGCGACATTATTTCATAAATTGTATCCCTGTTTGTTATGTTGTTATGTTATTTATGGCGAGCGGCCGTCTGTCCACGCTACCACTGCGTCCGCATGGAATATTGTGGTTCACCTCTAATTTATATCTCCCCGACGAGATCCAGTTTTTGGATGAAACCGATAATCTTGTTCAGGGCTAATTTTTTCAGTTCGCTGTGGGCTACAAAAGCCTGGCCAAAGACCTCGAATATGATGCGACTCACCGCTGGACACTCTGAGACGATGTGCATGGCTGTTTCAGTGTCCTCAAGACACAGCCTGCACTCATCGTCTTCAGCCAGACCGATTTTGTGCAAATGAGCTTTCAGTCTGCAGTGACCTGTCGTAATTCCGACAAGTGTTCTTAGTTTGGCCCTATCCAGACCTAGCGCTAGGTTCGCCATCTTTTTGTTCGAAGCTGTTCCGAGGAACAACTTCGAATGTTTCAGGCCAGAATGCCTCCGCTAGAAAGACTCTAGCCTTGAGTTCATTCTGCCTGTTATCGCCAGGTTAGCCACGTCATGTGGTATTCCCAGGAATGGTTCCGGTCCTACCAGAGGCAGCGCAGCTCCAGCAAACGCCAGCCGATCTGCCTCCTCGTTACCCAAATAGTTTGAGTGGCTCGATATCCAAACCAGAGTGACTCCGTTATACATACCGAGCCTGTTTAAAGCCGTGCGGCAACTCCAGACTGTTCTTGAGGTACAAGAGCTGGATTCCAAAACTTTTAGTACTGACTGATTATCAGTAAATATCTTGATTTAACCGTGGTGGATTTGCCGTTTTATCAGCAGTTCTGCCGCGGTCTCAACGGCAAATATTTCTGCCTGGAATATGGTAGCGTTTTGACCGAGACTCAATAAGATGTTAATTCTCGGTTTGCTCCCATAGACTCCCACTCCTGTTCCGTTCGTCGTTCGCGAGCCGTCTGTGAACAAGCCAAGGTCGGTTCTCAATAGAACTTCAGCATGCTGAGTCCATTCGTCCCGGCTGGAGACGATTACATTGAAATTCCGTTCCTGGCTCGTGATATTTGACATTAGATGCGAGGGCATTGATAGGATACTGTTCGTTACAAGCTCGTCCAGCAGACCTGAGCCTCCCATCACTATTGTCTCTGGCCTGTCAGTCGCCAGTTGATATAGTTTGTATGTAGTCCGTTCCGCCTCCCTCTGCACGAGTAGGTGCAGGGGTGGTAGATTTAGTAGGACCTCCATGGCTGCCGTGGGTGTGGTGCGAAACGCACCTGTAATTGCAAGGCAAGCCTGTCTCAGTAGTCGGGTGAGCCTTTGTTCGCCAACCGTTTGTTGTCCTTTCTTCTACCACGCTACAGCGCCATACACTATCCGTGGTTTAATTACCATAGTGTATAGCCAGTACATCTGCCTGGGCTTTAGGCCCCAGGTTTTACCAATGATCCGCCTGCAAGTCCAGAAACTAATTCTGGCTTTATGACACACTTTATCTAGGTGTGCACTCCAGCTGAGGGTCTTGTCCAGGACTATTCCCAGTTATTTTTCCTCCAATGAGAATTGTATTATTTCACCAGGGAGAGTAGGCGGTTCTAAACCATTCAACTTCCGTTTTTTAGTGAATGGTACTATAACTACCTTTTGCGGGTTAAGAGACATGTCTTTCCTTATATACCATTTGTCAATAGTGTTCAGTATCTCTTGAAGGACGGCCGATATCGTCACTTCCGATTTACCTTTCATGATTGCCAGGTCATCAGCAAATGCTTGAACGTCGACTCCCCACAGCGAAATGATCGCTAGCAGGTCATCAACGAGAAGGATCCACAGTAAGGGTGAGAGAATACCTCCCTGTGGACAGCCCTTCGCAGCCTTGAACTCGAAGACCTCATCCTGGTATGAGGTCGTTATTGTTCTGCCGCATAGCATTGCCTGTATCCTTCTACAGATTAGCGGGTCGATTCCTCTCGCAGCGATAGCCTCAGCGAGAGAAGCCGGCGGCGTATTGTTAAAAGCACCTTCAATGTCCAGAAACGCTGTTAGTGCTTTCTCTCGATTATCGAGAGATTGGTTTAATTTTCCGACCAGATTATGCAATGCAAGTTCTGTCGATTTGCCAGCCTGGTAGGAATATTGATTAGGGCTAGGGATACTTTCTAGACGGACTATAAATTCGATAAAAGCACTTTTTCTTTTCGTGAAAAAGCATACATTTTCGACATTTTTCAGTATAAACGATGCAAATGAAACAACGTTAATGAAGCAACAACAAATTTGAAAAGGGTGTACTTTCACTTCTCGTCTCAACTTATTGACCATTGACGGATATAACATCATAACAAATTTCAGTACGGTAACCCAAAAACATGAAAATTACTAGATTCTAGTGATACATTCGATCTGCACCAAGAATAACCGATGGCTTGTTTATGATATAAAAGTTTCGCTAAGGATTGATGAATATTTGAGGCAATCTTCTTGGAGATCTGAAGTACGAATTCGAGATTTTACTATGAGCATATGAGTGCCATTTCGTCATGCTTGTACTTTCACCATATGGATTCCAGTGCCAAGAAATGCCGTTTCAAGTTGTCTCCAAAAGAGTGGTTATATCAACTTGACCTATTCCATCCTCAAGCATTCCCACGTCCCATATGAACATAACATATAGTTTTGTTCCAAGTGGCGTCCTGACATGTTTTTGAAGCTCACGAGGGAAATGAGGTGCTGTGAGGGAACTTCCACCTCTTGATTCGGGAGACGGCGGTTCGTTTGGAGTCTGTGCATCTGAACCTCATCAGACAGGCGTGATGCGCAGCTCTATCTGTGACGCCAATGACCATGTGTTGCCCTTGAAACGGTGGTCTTCAAACGGTGTGTGCCTTGCTCTATTTGAATTCGGCGGGGATGGGAAGCCAGAAATCTTTAGACAGCGAAGAAGTTGTCCGCTACATTTTAAATAACGATATCTGGGCATTTTCACATGTGCTACCGCTTAATACCAACTTATTTTTTTCTATTTTTAGGTATGATGCCTTCATAACTTTTACCGAGACGAAGAGTGTTTGTGATGCAATCAAATATTACAAGGAGGATCATCCTGAAGGAGAAGACTTCAGAATGTACTTCGGAGGAAGGAAAAAATCCAAGCAATCGTATTCAGATTTGGGTAGGTAATTAAGAAAGGGAATATAAATGTGGTATGAAGGATAGTTGGTTTTTGAAAAAACCCTAAAATAGGTTGAGTTTCACTTGAATAAATTATTTTCTCTTAATTCGTTTGGCCTCTACTTGGTTCATTCCAATTGAGCAGGATGATAAAAAAAAATTATTTCTATGAATATAATAGGCCGAGAAAACTTGAACTTCAAGACTTTATTTAACATGCTCTTGGAATTGTTCGATTTGGGTCGAATATGCTACGTTTTGGTCTATAATTTGTTTGAATATCAAAGCAGATTTAATCTCCTACAATTTTAATTTAAAAAAAATTTATTCAAAAACTTCAAAGATTTAAGTTTATGTCTTATATTTAATAGACGTATGAAATCAAAACTAAATATATAATATCAAATGGAATAAATAACCCAACAAATATAAATTGTCAAAATTTGAATATCAAAACAGATTTAATCTGTTGGTCTTCCACAATTTTAATTTCAAAAAAATTTTTTTTTATTCAAAAAACTTCTAGAATTAAATTTATGTCTATAATAAGCACCGCTTATATTTAAAAGACGTATATAATCAAAACTCAATATACAATGTCAAATGGAATAAATAACCCAACAAATATAAATTGTTAAAATTTGAATATCAAAACAGATTTAATCTGTTAGTCTTCTACTATTTTAATTTCAAAAAAATTTTTTTTATTCAAAAAACTTTAAGAATTAAAGTAATGTCTATAATAAGCACCGCTTATATATAATAGACGTATATAATCAAAACTCAATATACAATGTCAAATAAAATAAATAAAAAAAAATTTGAAAATCAAAACAGATTTAATCTGTTGTCTTCTACAATTTTAATTTCAAAAAATTCTTTGAAGAAACTTTAAGAATTAAATTAATGTCTTTATAAGCACTGCTCATATTTAATAGACGTCAAAATTCATCATACAATATCAAACGGAATTAAGAAAAACCAACGAACATAAACTGTCAATTAAAATTAAAATATAAATAAGCAAACATTTTTTGTTTCGTTCCAGGCATGCGTAATGAACTCTTCAGACAAACTTACGAAGCCCTGTTTGTTACAAAATGTTACAAAATGTATTGTTTTCCGATCCCATATGAATGAAAAATAACTCCTTCTCAAAAATATAAAACATAATTTCAAGAACTTCTCGAAAACTAATTTATTTGAAATATTCAATATATTTAAATAAATTACTTCAAAAAATCTCAAAACACGTAGCACATTCTCAAGAAATAATTAAAGTTACGATAAGATCAGTTCAACTTTACATATAAAAAATAATAAAATCAATTAAACAATGTATAGACTTACTCAGTGAATCTTAGGAATACACGGTCCTCAACAGAAAATAAAAGTGAACACCTTTATATATCCAAGGTACTTATGTTCCAAGTTCACAGAAAATCATACAAAGCTCATAAGGCACTTGGCCTCAGTTAAAATTGTAGAAGACAACAGATTAAATTTGTTTTGATTTTCAAATTTTGTAATAATCCTTCTATCAAGTAAAAAACCGTTCCTTCTTATTTTATAAAATAAATAAGCCAACAAATATAAAAAAAGTCCTTTAAAATCAATAAATAAATATTTGAAGGAGACAAAATTTTGTTTCTGACCTTACCATAATTAAACCAATTCCTTTTCAAAAACAAAACACAAATTAAGGATTTCTCAAAAAATATAATTTATTTGAAATATTTCATATATTTAAATATTCAAATAAGTTCATTCAAAAATCTGTCAGAACATGCACTATATCTTCAAAAAACAATTAGAGTTCGGATAATCTCTTCATCGGCCCTAGATAATATTTAAAATATCAAACTCAACTAACAATCTTTATATCTTACCTTAGAGTGCAACCGTAGCTTGTTTAAAACAGACTAACTTAAAAAATCCAGATAGTCTATGTTCGTCACAAAATCACAGAAAACTGTAGGGTATTATAAGGTTTTCTTTAAACCAGTGACGTTCCATTTATTCAAGCCTGAATATAATTACATATTATGTATAAAATAAAATAGAAAAAGGCTTTTTACTTGATAGAAGAAATATAACTAAATTTGAATATCAAAACAGATTTAATCTGTTAGTCTTCTACAATTTTAATTTCCAAAAAATCAAACAAAAAAAATTTTTTTTTTAATTAAAATTGTAGAAGCCTAACAGATTAAATCTGTTCTGATATTCAAATTTTGTTATATTTCTTCTATCAAGTGAAAAGCCTTTTTCTATTTTATAAATTGTTAACTAAAATTAATGAATAAATATTTGAAGAACACAAAATTTCCTTTCTGATCTTAAAATTATGAAAACTAAATCCTTTTCAAAAATATGAAACATAATAATAGCTAACTAACCTGGAAGAAATCAAAAACAATGCTATTTCTTCGGGTTTCTCGATTCAAATTTCTAACCACTAACTAAATAGACATGTGACACTTTTAGGTTAAAATCTTAGACATAGAACATAGAAGTTACAAATTTGTTTTCCCTAAAAATAACAGTTTCATTTTTACATATATAAAACCTCTTCTTATCATTTTATTCTATAATTTGTTGCCATTTTAAAGGTAGCTTCATAATGCCTACAACTGAATGGAGCGAATAAAAAACAACAAAAGAATTTGTTTAATGAGCTGTCATCTTGACAACGAACGTAAATCAGAAATTGGTTGATCGATACTTTACGAAGTAGGGATCACTACAGTCATCACTACCAAAAAAATAATGGGTTTATTTTTCCCCAATCCATTACTTGTTTTAAATCCAGGTCTTTTTTCTTCTTGTTTATGAGAAATTCGAAACACAAATTATATTATAACTTCTCCCACAAGCAAAAAGAAAAAAAAACTCATTTTGAAACAAAGTCCGTCGAGGATAAACTACTGTTTATCCTCTTTATTGTGTCATATACAGCACTTTTTCCCAGTTAAGTCATTTGCACTAATTTTTTAACGCTTCGAAAACCATAGGCCAGTTTCAGAAAGACTACGTAAGATTAAAGGAAACAATTAAAAAGCTTTATTGACCTTGAGGCGACACAATACGCGTCTGGGGCAGATTTGAAAATCAGCGAAATATAAAAGCATGTCTACAAACCGTATGTCACTGAAAAGACAAGGCTACATCTCAAGGAACTCAAAAAAAACCCTATAATGACACCTTTAAAAAAAGAACGAAGGATTGAATTTTGTCAACCTTTTCAAGAAGATAATTTCATCAACGTCTTTATATCTGATGAAAGTTGTTTCCAACTTGGTAGATATCAAACTCAAAAAACCTTTCAGAACAACTTGTGGCCGTTCAAATTTCCAAATTTAGCACCAAAATAATTGTTTGGGGAGTAATATCTCAGCGTGGTGCTACGCCCCTCTGTATAGTTGATGGTATCATTAATAGTGAAAAGTATTGTGGCATTCTAAACGATTTTCTACTTGAAACGGCGCATGCTTTATATACAGGGGTGGCGTTTTCAGCAGTATAATGCAAGATGCCATACTATACTCAAGCTTGGATGCAAGAACACCAGGTGATACCCATTTCATGGCCAGCAGCTTCACCAGATCTTAGTCCCATTGAAAACATATGGGGTTTGATGAAGATTGAAGTTTAAGGAGCAGCGCCACGAAATGAAAATTATTTAATTCAGTCAGTTTTACAGTCCTGGACTACCATCACCGAAAATTATGAAGGTGATCTATTTTCGGGGGTACCTCGTCAAGATTTACAGTTAAATGGAGGTTGTATAAGTAAATAAGATGAAAATTTTGTTATAATTTTCTAATTCAAGAATTAAATACACTAAATAATTACAATTAAGATTAGTTTTTTCCGGACTATATATTGGACCAATTTTACGAAAAATAGCTCAAATAATTTAAAAAACCAACATAAAAATAGTTTTCGCAGCCTCATAGAAAGTTGTCCGCCTCTAAAAGACAAAAAGAATTATAATGTAAAATGTAATCGGTAGGTAATATTCAATGCGCTTTATAATTCTCTTCTACCATAAATATCAAGACCGATAATCGCTTAACCAGGAAATAAAGTTTCTGCGCACAATGCACGCTCCATAAAACATCACGACTAGCATAAAAAAATCAACAGAACAAATAGCACACTAAACGCACCTACCACCTTTTTTAGTTTTCCTCCTTCCTGAAAAAAAAACCTGCCATAATGTTGAGCCAATGTTATAAACACAAGACACAGAAGCAGAACACGGACGAGTTGCAGAAAACCCTCTCAAAGAATGTCTTGAACCCTAAGCCCTGAAGTGTGGCTTTGGGCGCCTGTGCCGGATCGACCAAAACAACACATCAGATCAAGTGTGCCCTGGCCCTGACCTCGACCTACTAGATCGAGGGGAGTCTAACGTAGCCACGCTTTTCCAGATATAGAATTTCCCAAACACATTAGGCCCCGAGTAAACAAACTTTCCCGACTCGTTTTCTACATATCGAGTGATAGATGGGTAGGATTCTCGAACGGAATGAATTTTTCCTGAATTTTCCGAATGATGAATAGGAACTGGGGAGATACCCAGAGGCGTGATTGATTGAATCTTTGTGAGTAAGTAATTTCAAATCAGTCTGATACGATAGCATGAAAAAAATTCAAATATTGGGGGTAGAAAGACATTCGGTTCGTTTTTTTTGACTCAAAAATGCATTTATTGGAAAAGATAATGAATTAACAAATGAATCAAAATATTGTTCATCATTACTTACTACTTTTACTCACCTTAAATATCCATTGAGAACTTTTAAGACGTGAGTGCGAGAGTTGTCATGCAAAACAATGTCTGTCCTTATATTCCGTCCATTTTTCTCGGAATCCGTGGTTAAAACGAAGTAATCTGTACCGATAACACGCAATGCGATCGAAAGATTTCAGCAGCTCGTAGTACACAACGCCCCCTTGACTATTGACTTTGGTGTTGATGTAGTATTTTTTTTCTTGGAGTTGTAGAAATTCCACTCTTCGTAAAACCCTTTCTTTTTCACAGAAAAACAATCGTCTTTCCAGATCTCTTGGTTTCAATTCATAAGCCTTTCAAATTCAATTTGCCTTGCTGTTAAATCAAGCTTATAGATTTCAAACGTAGGGACTACTTGTTTGGTGACCCTCGTCTTACGTCAGACTTTGATTTTTATCAAGTAATGTCTGTAATTCATCGTGGGAGGTTTGTCTTCAACGCTGAAATCACCACTTTTGAAGTGACTTGATCTACATGACTTGTCACTAGTCACTAGACTATTTACTTCGGATGAAGTTTTCGTACGCGAATACAGGTTTTTCCAAAAACCACTCTATGGCTTTGACTGATAAACAAATGCTTACAACTATACAGAAGAGAATGAAAAATTCGATGGAAGAGAAAACATATTTTACCTAAAACCAACACAGTTTCACTTGCAGGGCAACTGAAAGAACTTATGGTTTTAGGAGCAATGTACTCAAACTAAATATTGAATTGTATCAGTCCTTACTTGGTGAAAATCCATATTAAATAATTTGAAATAAGGTTATTCTGATTTTCACAAATTTTTATTGTTAAACTCACAACAATTGTTTCGCTATCACAGTAGCATCATCAGGTAAGATCACATTTTGAATAACTAAGCTTGTTTCCGAAATCCGTGGCTATTTATATTACAGTAACTACAATAAATTTTTATTAGGCACTAAAACCCAAAAAAGGGTCCCTGCAAATTGAATGAAGTTCTCAGTGAGAACTTCATTCAAAACTAATTTAAACTTGAGTAAATTTATCAAAAATAATAAAGACTACACACATAAGGATGATAAATCTGGGGTTTATAAGTTAACCTGCGGTGATTGCCCTAAAATTTACATAGGTCAAACTGGAAGAACGTTCCGTCATAGGATGTGTGAACATTTGAAGAGTTTCCTCAACAATAAAAGCAATTCCACATATTCCAACCATTTGTTAGAAACAGGACATAATTTCAACCATAACTTTGAAATTCTACATATAGAAAGCAAAAGTTATGCCTTAAATCTGTTAGAATCCCTAGAGATAAATAAACATAATAAAATTGGAATATTACTTAACGAACAAATAGATTTAAATAGCTCACCTCTGTTAAATATATTCAGATAAGCTGGAATTTGCAGGGACCCTTTTTTGGGTTTTAGTGCCTAATAAAAATTTATTGTAGTTACTGTAATATAAATAGCCACGGATTTCGGAAACAAGCTTAGTTATTCAAAATGTGATCTTACCTGATGATGCTACTGTGATAGCGAAACAATTGTTGTGAGTTTAACAATAAAAATTTGTGAAAATCAGAATAACCTTATTTCAAATTATTTACTCAAACTAATATTACTTGAGCAATATAATTCAGGCGAGTTGACTGAAATGGTGTTACTTCTGCAGAGAAAGATATATGTCATGAGGTTCTTCAGGGATCCGTCTTGTGGCCCATACTTTTTCATATTTATATCAACGATCTGAACATCATCAGTGGAAATGGACCTTTCAAATCTTTTGTAAAAGCTAAACTAAATTCAATGCAATTTCTTTTGTGTTATAACAGAAGAAAACAGCATTGAATTTAGTTTTACCCTGTTACAAAAAAATTGACTAAAAGATACATTTCTATTTCTTACGTGTCAGATATTGCCAAGTATTTTAAAATAAAATTTGACTCGAATGTAGCTTTAAGAACGGTTGATAATTCGGAAATTCATGAAAGCAAGAAAAATTTGTTCAAAACTGGTTGAAAACACTGACATTAAGTCGGGAGCTTTTGCGCGCCTTACAAATTTTTTTTGGTCCTCTAAAAATGCGATCCTCATCAAATTTTGCACGAATATGGGCGCTATCCCTCTACTTCCAAATTCTGCATTTCAGATCGATCGAATTCGTACTTTCGAAAATATGGGGAAGAATATGAAATATTTTCAAACGTGAATAACTACGGAACTATTGAACCGATATTGCCACTTGACGAAGTTAACAACGACATTTAGAGCTCAAATCAAGCTTTTTTCAAAATATTTTTGTTATGACTTGGTTTACCATTTGCTTCCAGTTTGTCATCAACTTCTGGGACACCTGTATATAACAAAATTAACTCCGCGAATCACGGTAACTTGGAATATTCGTTACTATGAATAAAACCCCATTTGAAGTAAATAGTGGCCGAACTATAGTGCGATAAATTTTTATTTCGTATACATTTCCTTTTCATTCTCAAATGTTCGATTATTATTTCCTCAGTGAAATATTGATCGATTAGGAGCCCTACGATATGTCATAACTTAGTCATATACGTCAGAAAATTGTTGATTTAGATCACCGAAGAGTGAGAAAGAGATTCAATGGAAATACACAGTAAACAAGCTAGTGTAAAAATGAAAACACATGATTGAATTCAGTATCAGTCTTTTTCTCTATAGAAGGAATATGTATAAAATTCGATGTTTTCATTTGAGCACTAACGTTCTTCAAATCGAGTTGTTAACTAGTACAACGAACCTGTTTAATTAGGCCTGATATTTATTTAATACTTTCTGTTGGTAATTTATTACAGGTATGTTCAATTGAATCAATACCCATTTCTTGATGAAAATCCATATTATTTAATATTAAATGAGGTTATTCAGATTTTCACATATTTATCGTAATTATAATACAATGATCGTTTCGCTAACACAGTAGCAGCTTCAAGTAGGTAGCATATTTTACATTTTCGAATAATTAAATTTGTTTTCGAAATCGGCTTCTATTCATATTAGAGTAGGTACAAAATGTAACTGTTAAATCAATAAAATTAATAAAGTTATTGTGTTCGGTTTCCATGGTGAATAATATTGAAGGATGTATTCCGTTGATAAACAAAAAGAGGTCTGTCTATGAAGCAACAGAAAATATCGTCTACATATCTATCGGGTGTTTTTTTAGTGCGATAGGACTTTCGATAGGGATAACTGTGATTTGACGGAAGTTAGAAGCCATGTTATTTTGACATTTCTGTTCAGTAAGCATTGACAAATTATCAACACGCAACAACGTTTAAAAATTGTTGAAATTTATTTTCAAAATCGGTGTTCTATTCGCCATATAAAGCACTTCGTGAAATTTATGATTTACATAATCGTCCATAAGAGCAGCTTATTCGTCGAACCATCGATAGATTTCGGACAACATTTTCTTTACACGATGCAACAACAACAACAAGACAGAAGAAAATAATGCTGCTGTAATTCAAAGTGTAAATGATGATCTAGATTTGTCTATTCGTCGACGTTCCAAACAAGTTGGACTCTGTGCATTCACCAGATAGGAAAATTTGCGTAAAGATCTGGGTCTATACCCATACAAGATCCAATTGGTTCAAGAACTAAAGCCACTTGACCATAATAAGCGTCGTTTGTTTGCTGATTGGGTCCTAGAACAGCTTGAAGTTCATCCACCTTTTTATCGTAAAATTGTGTTTAGAAATGAAGCTCATTTCTGGTTGAACGGCTATTTAAACAAGCAAAATTGCCGTATATGGAGTGAAAATCCATATACAGAAAATCCTCAAAAAGTTCTGCAGGTTCCATTGCATCCTGAAAAATGGTTCAATTAATTGGTCTTCAAGATCATGCTACATAACTCCACTGGATTATTTTCTTTGGGGTTATGTCAAGTCATTAGTTTATGCTGATAAACCAGATACAATAGAGGCTTTGGAAGCCAACATAACTCGTGTTATTGATTAAATAAGGCCTAAATTACTCGAAAAAGTGGTCCAAAATTGGTCTGGCCGAATGCGGTTCCTCAGAGCTAGTCGTGGTGGACATATGACGGAAATTATTTTTAAAACATAAATGTCATAAAATTATCTTTCAAATAAAGAAAAATTCTGGCTCTAATCTTAATTTAAATGTGTTTTATTTCAATTAAAAGTTCTATCACTCTAAAAAAACACCGAATAAAACAATATAAAAAATATATCATAAGGGGATTTCCGTGAATTTTAGATTCAATATTGTTCATGAATATTTTTGCCAATAAAGGATTTTGTGATTATCAGAATTAGCTTATTAAATATTACAGGTACAATAAATCAGACGCAATAGATTTTTCAAATATTTTTCTTTCTTTGCAGATTTGCCTAAGTGAGAATGTACGAAGAATGATCTCAGGGGCAGTTTAATGAATTTTAGCAGAATTTGTTTGTGAAAAGAAATAAACGAGTATAATCTGATAGGATGTTTGTTTAGGAAACACAAAATTAAATTCATTTAAACACTGTTATTCACTTGAAGAAAAATGATCGAATATTTTTTTAACCTAATATTATTTCTGCAATTTTCAATTTTTATTTTCATTGTTCTTACATTATTCTATGTTTATCAATTGAGATATACTAGAAGTATCCTAAGTAGTTAAGAAACTGTTCCCCTCAAAAAATTTTAAGTTTATTCTGTTGAATTAATTATGTATCTGAATCTGTATCTTTTACCATCTTCACGAAATTACTTTAAATAAATCAGATATCAAATGTTTCAAGTTTTTTATGTTCTGAAACCTTTCCAATTCTAGATCATTAAATTATGTATATGAATAAAATAATAAGAAGAGGGTTTTTGCTTGATAAAAGGATTATTACAAAATCTGAATATCTCCTATAATTTTGATTTAAAAAATTTTTATTCAAAAACTTAGAATTAAATCAATGTCTTATAAGCACAGCTATTTAATAGACGTATAAAATTGAAACTCAATATATAATATCAAATGGAATAAATAACCCAAAAAATTTAAATTGTCAATTAAAATTAATAAATATTTGAAGAAGACAAAATATTAAAAATTCATGTTCAAGTGAATTTTCTATAAAAACTGTTAAACTGGAAAATTCAGTAGAAATGAAGTGCCCTCGCGGCAATTTGTGGATCCATTTGTGAAGCAAGTTCGTGAAAATAGATCGTTATTTGATCAAACAATCCGTTCACGTTCTTGTCCAGTGATTCCACCTGAAAGCTTTGCTACTGTAGTATATGAATATTGAGCACCCCTAGCAGTGTAAGGTATATTTCGTAAAGATGTGCTATCTTTGAAATTTTAGCTCTTAGGTGAAAACGAATCCCATATTCGACATCTGTGTTATTAGAGACCTTTAAAACACAACATTCGCAACAATCTACCGGTTACAAATTTCAAAGCCTGCGTTTCGTAAAACGTGAAAAAACTTTAATGTAACCAAATCGAGGTTAAATTTTAGCCATCAACCAAAAGTTGAAACCACCCCAATAATTTTCTTTATTTCCGAATGCTTGTCCGCTCAAGAGGACCCTCACTGAATGAAGAATTTCCTGGGATAAAGGGCAAACGGAGCTGGCACAGAAATTCACGTGGGTGTGTGACGTCAGTAAACGGTTTAGCCAGAGGTGTAGGCAAAAGCTTGAAAATTGGTATTTGACTAAGACCATTTGAGAATCAATGTTAATAATTATATAAGTGCCTAGAATGAGTGAGAATTGTATAATATATTGGGAGTTTGAAGGGAACACATTGCATTTTTTCCAGAATTTTTTCTGGTCATTTCTTCGGAAAATTTTGGAAGTTAATACGTTTCTTAAGCAGATATAAACCTTCAAACATGATATTCATGTAGGAATTTGATTTTTACTATGGAGAAATCAAATTTCTAATTGTGATATTTATGTAAATTGAATCGGATGGTACATGGGCACCCTCAAAGTATCGTTAAATTGATGTTTAAAGGGCTATAAATTCAAATGTTCCACAAATGTTAGAATATCATCTAGTTGATCTGTGAGTCAGGGATATGGAATGTCTGGTTTCAATTTATTTTGCATGCTTCTTTTGGGTTGATAGTCGAAAGTTCTTAACTGTCGAACACCAATGTATTTATCATACACTTGCGCCATCTAGTGCACGCAAATATACGTACACGATATAAGCTAGCGTGCACAAGATGGCGCTAGTGTATGATCAACACGTTGGTATTCCTAAGCTTCGAAACATGCGCACGTATGCTGCTTAGGACCCACTGATCAACAAAACCTATTCGTGCTTATCTAAAAACTAGAATTGCCGAAACTACAACGTCAGGAACGAAACGGGGATGTTGGTTAGAAAAATGAAGGACATTGGGCAATTGTTATCAAAGTAAGAAGACTTATACGGCTTTCAAAAACAGATGTGGAGATTCATTAGATGCCAGAAGGAGGAAACCAGTAAGTTAAATCGAAAATGAAACAAATATCCTAGCTTATTCGAAGCAGACTTCGCGATTTCAGTCTCATGTTTCCCCAACAGACTGAAGAATTGACAGTCACGCTAAGAAGATGCATGGAATCCCTTGGTTGAAGCATATGGTTTTCCATCAAGTCAGAAGTCACGACCTAAGTTTTTCGAGAAAAAGTTGTTGTTTGGGTCTTGGAGGCATTGAACTGCACCAGATTCTTTCGATCCCATTCATTTATCTTTCTGAGATCTTTGGTTTACTGGCATCTATGGAGGTAAGATTCAACTGTACTCAAAGGTTTGTCACTGGTAAATGAAGACATCAGCGTGCTGTCATGCTCGAAGCTTACAATGTGGTTTTCGGTCATACTGAGAAGATCGTTTATGTGGATCAGGAAGAGGGTCGAAACTTGGCCTTGGGGTACTCCAGCGTTTACGTAGAAACCACGAGAACTGACACCATCCACATCCGCATGTTGGTAAGGAAACTCTTCATCCAATCACAGAGACTTCCGGGAAAACCATATGAAGATCGTTAAGACTGTTAACCGGTGTTTGCGAAAACTATATTGTCCGTCATTAATGAGATCTTTACTCTCCAGGTATGTAACCTTTTCGAGATTGATAGCTGCTTGCATGATTTTAGACAAAATGGATATTATCACTATTGGGCAGTAGTATTAAGGAAAATAATTCCTCCCCTTCTTTGGTCTTGGCTGCATTCTTGCACTTTTCCATGAATGAGAGAAAATTGCTCCTTCATATCACATAGTGAAGATCTTATAGAGAACAGGTGTGAGCTCTGCTGAACAGAACAGCAGGAATCTCGTCTGGTCTGGTTGATTTCTTGGTTGGATATCCCCCACCAAATGTTACGATAGTCGAGTTAGCTGCGAACATCCGCGCAAAGAGATCGGCTTTAGCTTGTGGCGGAGTTGCAAGTAAACCATCCTCTTAAGATTCTCACCAAAAAAGGAAGCGTGGTGGTTTGTCGAAAACTCATTGCGATTTACCGTATGTCAAAAAGCGTCGTAGTCAGAAGGAGATATTTGAAAAGAAGATGGGTTTTTTAGTCGACTCTTTTTTTCTTTCATACAATACTGTGAGCCAGTATGCCACGATCCTAGCTTCAAGTAGTTTCATTTATTTATATATTTTGAAGCTTCCCGTCACTTTTACTTGTCTTGGTTGTGAATTGGATTATTTTATATTGCTAGACGTTAAAAATTATGAGGTCTTGGAGTATGACAAGGGTGGGAACACTACAATACTTTAACTTCCCCATTTCATGATTATAAACCAGACGATTAATTAATTAAAAATCTTGATAACCTGCGCGAAGAAGAATCTTACCAGTAGCGACGACGAAATCGGGTTAAGGGGCTCTAATTAGCAATCAACGCTGACGGATAAGAAAAGGGGCAATACGAAGGCCTGGGTGGTGGTGCGGGAGTTTGGAATGAGGCTGAGCTCCGCTTGTCGTGGGTGCGAACTTGAACCGTTCGGAACGGCCCCGGGTAGCCCGCTATATCGATTCTAACGCGTTGCGAACTTTGACATTTTACGACAGAATGCATGGGCGTAGAAACGGAGATGGGGCGGGGAAATTGGTTACGAATGCTAGGCGCTGTAATTAAGTTGGGTCCCAACCAAGCTTCAAGCTCCCGGAATTTCTGGCGACTCACTATAGACGTGTGTGGCCTAGCGTTGTCCTGATGGAATACAACACTTCTTCTGTTGGTCAACTCTGGCCGTAACTGGTCAATCGATAGCTTCAAACGGTCCAGTTGATGAGAGTAAAGATACGGATTTGGTGTTTGGCCATATAGAAGCAACTCATCATGATTTCATTGATGATTTAATTGAGGTCGGAGGCAAGAGAACGCCTGAGATTCCAATCAGACGTGGTGTGAAACAGGGTGACCCGCTCTCACCTGTCTTGTTCAATATGGTCCTCGACGAGCTGATCTGCGAGTTGGAAAACTCCGGATACGGACTGCCCATTAGCGCGCTCCAGAGGATAGCGGTCCTAGGCTATGCCGACGATTTGCTTCTTCTGGCCGAAACCTCTAGGAACGCCGAGAAACAGTTGAAGTTGGTGGTCGAGTTCTTTGAGCGGAGGGGGATGTCCCTAAACCCCTCGAAGTGCGTCGCGGTTACCGTTCGCGTTAACCGTGGCAATAAGCACATATATTCCGTCTCGAGAGCTTTGTTCGCCATTGATGGCCAGCCCATCAGGCAATTATGCCCGACGGATCTGTTCCGGTATCTCGGCGAGAACTTCGGAATTATGGGTCAGGCCGGACCTACGTTGGAAAACCTCAACGTTCAGCTCAGAAGGATCGGTGATGCGCCGTTGAAACCACAGCAGAAATTGGAAATACTCAAATTATATCTTTTGCCGAAGTACCTGCACATTCTGCAGAATCCTGTCGTGACTCTCGGGACTCTGAGATACGTCGACAGGGTGGTGAGGATCGCGGTTCGCCGCTTCCTTCACTTGAACAGAACTTGCGCGGACCCTTTCTTGCATGCTGCGCTCCGTGATGGTGGTTTGGGTGTTACCTGCTTTGCAGATACTATCCGTGCCAACCTCCGGAACAGCATCACTCATCTGAGTCTGACTGTTGACCGAACATCGTCAACCGTCCTTTCCTCCGACTACTGCAGAAAGCATTATTCAAAGCTTGGCGGTTGGACGAGGGGGGGCGGTGCGAACGCGAGAGAGATAGCGCAGGGGATGTCCGAGAGGCTCGAAAACAGCTATTCGGGCAACGGCTTGAGACAGGGAGGGGTCTGCCCTCAAAGCAGTGGTTGGATTCCTAACCCGCCACCTTTCTGGTCCGGTTCTGACTTCGTCAGAGCGGTCCAGCTCCGAGGCAACTTGCTGCCCACTCGAGGTATTCCCTCGAACCCTGCACAGGACCGAATGTGCAGAATGGGGTGCAGTAGGACTGAGTCCTTATGTCACGTGCTGCAAAAATGCCCAGCAGCACATTGGCAGAGGATTCGCCGACATGACCATCTTGTCGACACGGTCCGTAAGTTCGCTGAAGAGAGAGGGTGGGTCGTGGAAATGGAACCTCGGGTACGCTGCGATGACGGTGCATTAATGATACCTGACCTGATTCTGCATCAGGGTTCGCGCCTTGTTGTGGTGGATGCGACTGTTTCCTGGGAGGGGCCTAGCCTCTTATCCGTGGCTGCGAACAATAAAGCTGCCCTTTACAGCGAGCCACGCTTCTTACGTGCCCTGAACATTTCATGCCACTCACACCAAGTGCACAGTAGAAGCTTCCTGACCGTTAGTTATAGTTTGGCCACCGTTTGAGTTGCGTCACCGCGCGTTGACCAAGATCGTTTTCGCACTTATTGACCGATATTCACTCTCCGTTTGAGAAATGGGTCGATTTCATTTCGTTTGGCCAATGCTTCTCAGATAGGAATTTGATTCATCATGTTTTTTTAGCCTTATTTCATCAATAACACAACACAACACAACATAACAACGAGTTATGTAAGCTTTCAAAGCGTCTATTGTTTATGGTTTATCAGCATAAACCAATGACTTGACATAACCCAAAAAAAAATAATCCAGTGGAGTTATGTCGAATGATCTTGAAGACCAATTAATTGGACCATTTTTCAGGATGCAATGGAACCTGAAGAACTTCTTAAGGATTGTTTTCACCCTATATACGGCAATTTTGCTTGTTTACATAGCCGCTCAACCAGAAATGAGCTTGGAGGCCAATTAAGTGGAATATTTCTAGAAGTAATGTTATCCCCAAATATTTCTTTCAATAAATCAATTGTTATGGTAGTCGCCTGAGGTGTAGCACCATCTTGTTGGAATCCAAAACATTTCTGGGTCGATACCATTCAAATTTTGAAACAAATAATCATTGATCATCGATCTGTAACGAGCACCATTCACTGTAACATTAGCTCCAGCATCGTTTTTAAATAGAAATGGACCGATGATGCCTCCAGCGTGTAAAGCTCAGCATACAGTGCATTTTTCAGGATGCAATGGAACCTGTAGAACTTCTTTAGAATTGTTTTCACACTATATGCGGCAATTTTGCTTGTTTACATAGCCGTTCAACCAGAAATGAGCTTCATCACTAAACACAATTTTAGGATAAAAAATGGATCAACTTCAAGCTGTTCTAGGGCCCAATCAGCAAACAAACGACGCTTATTATGATCAAGTGGCTTCAGTTCTTGAACCAGTTGAATCTTGTATGGGTGTAGACTAAGATCTTCACGCAAAATTTTCCATGTGGTGGATGCACAGAGTCCAACTTGTGAACGTCGACAAATCTGGATCATCTTTAACACTATGACTTACAGCAGCGATATTTTCTTCTCTACGTACAGTTCTTTGTCTTGTTGCATCGAGTAGAGAAAATGTTGTCCGATATCTATCGATAGTTCGACGAACAAGCTGCTCTGATGGACGATTATGTAAACCATAAATTTCACGAAGTGCTCTATAAGTTTGGCAAATAGAACACTGATTTTGAAAATAAATTTCAACAGTTTGCAAACGTTGTGGCGGCGTGAGTCTTTCCATGATAATTTGGCAATGCTTACTGAACAGAAATGTCGAAACAACATGACTTCTAATTTCTGTCAAATCGCAGTTATCCCTATCGAAAGCTCCCCCCCTGTCCCTGTACCTTGTCGTGGTGGGGGAGCTTGTCATAACGAGTGTCCTAGTTTCATTTATGAGATGGAGGATATGGTTATGATGCCTAAAGCAGAGACTCGCAATCCTAATTTCCTTTCTTTGTTTCTTTCTTGCATAATACCTTTCCGTCATGTTGTCCCAATCCTACCTTTTCCTACCACGGGACTCTGATTGACGACCAGAATCTGCAACCCTGCGATCGATTAGAGTTCTGTTTTTCCTTTCATTGGCGAAGGCGATCCCCGCTAGTCCTTAGCGTGGGTTTCCAACCTTCGTCCTCTTAGCCCGCTGAAGGATCTTAAATGGTTGCTGAATGACAAAGGGAGACTATGACGTTTCGAACAAGCTGGGGGGTTTGGGAGATTCGCTCTGCTCGCCCCCAAATTTGGCTCCATTTTTAGTTCCTGAAGTTCCTGCTGCGGGGCCCTGATTGGTCCGTTGGAGGACAAAGGGAGACTACGACGTTTTGAACAAGTGTGGGACCTTGGGATATTCGCTGCGCTCTTCCCTAACTCCGGCCCCATTCGTGGATCCTTAAGCTTATCTTTTTCCGCTGCGGGTTCGGAAGTGGTCCGCTGGAGAAAAAGGGAGACTACGACGTTTCGACAAGGTTTGAGGGTCCTTTAAGATACGCTCTGCTCTCCCCCAAACTCTGGCGCCCTTTTGATCCTAAGGCCCAACCCTATGATGCTTCGGAGCCTCGCTTTTGGCGGCGAACAGCAACAGCGATCCTGTGTAGCGGGGGTCCATGCTGACAAGCTGTTATTTGTGTTGTTTCGTTGCTTCAGCCTTTCATAATCCATAGACACTGTGCTCAAATGATTGAGTGGTGGGATCGCTACGGCGATCCTCTTTGGTGTGGGAGAGGTGACTTGTGGGGGTCCCTCACCTAGTTGTGCTGGCGCAGAGTGCTCTATAATCCTTTCTCCAAAACTCCTTTCTTTCTCTTTCAGCTTTTCGGGGGTCTGCTGGGTTGTCAAAACTTGAGCAGAAACCCGGGACAACAATGATGACAATGGTACATTAATGTTATTAGAGAGCTCTGCTCATATTTTAACTTGTACAATTCTGAGTATGTATCGAAAGTTCTATCACTCTAAAAAAAAACACCCGATACCTAATTGTTGGCTACATCCGATTTTTCGAAAAACCATCACAGGATTATTAGAAATAACCATAAATACTGAATCATATCGTAGAATTTCTATTGGTAAACACATCAGTGAGTTAAGCTCCTACTTTCCTACGCTTCATAACAAAAAAACTGTATTTTAAATTCAAATACTACATCATAAATTCGATTGTTTCGTTAACTTTCCCAGTATTATGCAGAGTCGACCGACCTTAGGGACGAGTCCCCAATTCCTCCATTCTTGTTTACGATTATTATGTTATGAGGAAAAACAAGGATCGTCTAGACCAATTACTAGTGTCTTCATTCTTGTTGGCGCGTTGGTAATTTTTTGCTCAATTCCAAACGAACCCATTCAGGCAGTTCTACCTAAATATGGAAATTTTTCGTTCATATTCAGATCCCATTTGAACGTCCAATTTCCATAAATGGACGTAATTACTTTTTTTCTAAAATTCTCTTCATGTTCTTAATGTTAGTCTGTTTCCAAATTGGAGGGACTGCATAACTAATTCCTGTAATAAAAGACTTCCTGATGTCGAAGAAAACATTATTTTGCCCCCTTATAAAAGGCGCATTTTGTATTCTTCTCCAGAGTTTGTCTGGCGAATTGATTTCATGGGCATAAGTCGAGAGGGTTATAATCAGGACTTCTTGCTGGCTATTCCGAATCACTTCCCATGCAAATCCATTGATGAGAATATAAAATTATAAATATAAAGTAATTCAGATGATTTCTAACAATTAATCCAAAATTAGGAGCTCCATCTTGCATAAAACACATTTTCCTTCTTGCATCTAACGACAATTCATCCAAAATATCACTTAAAGTATTTCGCAAACAAAAACAAGAATCTTCACTTAAATTTGGAGGAAACCAAATATCATTAAGTGTTCTACAAATTGAGACATCCTGAATTCTTCTAGTTAATTGGCAAGTGAGCATAGCTCTTCCACCAAATGACCACTTAGCAGTCTCCACCACCTGTCCCAAGAAGCAGAAAGGGTTACGCCTTATTGCGCATGGCTAGAACCACTCCGAAGATTTGAACCCACCAGCTTCCAGTTCGAGAACCTATACCGTGACTGGTAGCAGCGAAGCACTATCCAACCTCTACTGGCTCTGTATGGTCAGTACACGAGTTGTTTAGGATGCAACTCACACGCCGAAGGGGCTTCTTATCCAACCATCCGGACGCAGTCCCATGAACCAAGATAGTCTCAAAATTAATGCCTCAATTGATCCTGGTACGAGTACCGTCAATCTGACCTGTACGACAAGACCCACGAACCCTTATGAAGTCTTTCAATTGATCCTGGCTTCAAGCACCAACGGTCTAGCCCTATCGTCGAGATCTACAAACCCCAAAAACGTCTCGCAATCGATCCTGGTTCAGGACGAGGTCGTCGAACCGTCAAGTCCCGCAAGTGAAGCATTTCTGGAGACATCCTGAAAATGGGTTGCTGCGAACAGATGAAAGTAATACTCTCCTAGTCCAGCATGTGGACTGTCAACCACTGCTCCCTTGAGTTCAAAACCACTTGGGTGGCCAGATCGTACAAATACTTCCCGAGGGTCTCCACCCTCCCGAGGTAACGCAGTATGCTACATAACGCACTCGGCCATTGAACAAAAAAATACGGAGATTTACTGCAATAGGGTACTTTAGTACGGTGCCTATTTGACATCGGACAACTGGACCATGTTAAATAAAGTCTTGAGGTTCATGCAAAAATAATGGATTTTGTTTTACCAAACCTATTATTAATGTTTGTATATGTGAGGGAAGAGACTGTACAGCAATCTCTTCAGAACCCGACTTCTATTTCATAAATAGTGGCGGCAATAAAACTGTTTCGATCCTGTCTATGTTCGATATCATTCATTCTCTTCTTATCGATACCTAGGTCTTTTCATATTGACAATTTCAGTCTAGCAGTTTTCAGTTTTATCATTCGAACTCTGAAGGATTATTATACACTTCAGCTCATTTGTTTTCTAATGATTATATATTGCCTTAGAAAACATAAAAAGTCTTTACAGTATTCTAATATATTTATTGTTAATTCCGACGTCCCAGCATTCGGAAATGTAAACTGTTTCATACTATCCTTATCGACTAGCATTGATTTCATCATTTTTTCTACAACCAATAAGAAGGTTTATTTCATTCATTCGGTCCACCCAGAAACAATATTTCCAATCAATTTCGTTAATGTCTCTCTTTTTGTTAGAAGGAATGCATTGGGAACCTCTAACATTCAATCTTTGAACTGACTGTAAAATCATAATCCTCTCGGTTGTCAAACTTGTCCTATGTAGCTTCTGCTACATTATGAATTATCCTCTCGGTAATCAAACTTGTCTCATGTATCTTCTGCTACATTATGAATACGGTAATTAAACTTGTCGTATGTAAGTTTTGCTCCGGATAGTCAAACGCGTCGCTTGTGACATTTCGGTCCAAGCTATCGCTATTATTATTGTTGATATATAGTCCGTCTAGAAAGTATCCGGAATTTCTTATTTTTCATAATTTTAATATTAATATTTTTTTGTAACATTCTAAAACAAAAGTAATGTATAAAATAGGTTGTGCAGATAGTCGGCTATGGCGGAAGTTGCATGGCAATACTATTTGTTAAATATTATTGAATGTCGACAGGTATACAATTTATGGAATAATGTCGCATCTAGATAAAAGAAAACAGGTAGAATATTTGTATAGAAAAGTTTTTCGAAACGTTTAAAAATTAGAGAAATTGTTTTAAACAGACTAACTTTATAATTCAAGATAATCTATGTTCTTAACAAAATCACAGAAAAGTGTAAGGTATTATAAGGTTATCTTTAAGCCATTGACATTTCATAATAAGATTTATTAAAGCCTAAATATAATTATATATTATGTATAAAATAAAATAGAAAAAGGCTTTTTACTTAATAGAAGAAATATAACAAAAGTTGAATATCAAAACAGATTTAATCTGTTAGTGTTCTACAATTTTAATTAAAAAAAAAATTTATTCAAAAAATTAAAGAATTAAATTAATGTCTACAATAAGCACCGCTTATATTTAATAGACTTATATAATCAAAACTCAATATATAATGTCAAATGGAATAAATAAACCAACAGATATAAAAAAGTCATTAAAATTAATAAATAAATATTTAAAGGAGACAATTAGGAAATTCATCTTCCATCTAAGAAAAACAAATGTTAACTTCCGCTATTTTATTGATTTACACGACAATTGTTTCGTCATATCATGACTTCATCAGGTGAGTATTCAAACTGAGGTATACAATGCAAAACATGACCTTAATTGAATACACAGCTCTGGTACAAAAAATAGAGGGGTGGAAAGAGATGGTTTACAATTAATGAAAAATATTAAGTAGGGGGGATCTGTTTAAATCTATTTGATCATTCAATAAAATTTGTGTTTTATTATATCTATTGATCTCTAAAGTTTCTAACAGATTTAGTTTCTGACTTTTGTTTTCGATATGTAATATTTCATAGTTCATATTAAAATTATGACCAGTCTCTAACAAAGGGTTGGCATAAGTTGAATTCCGTTTATTATTAATATAACATTTTTCTTGTTCTCGTATCCTTGTTTGGAATGAACGGCCTGTCTGTCCCACATATACACATGGGCAATCACTACATGTTAACTTATAAACTCCTGATTTTTTGTTTTTAGGAATGACGTCTTTATTATTTTTTATTAAGCTGCCTAAAGAATTAATGGTTTTAAAAGTGATGTTACAATTCTCTTTTTTCTTTAAATATCTAGCAATCTTTTCAGATTTTTGGCCTATGTAAGTTAATGAACTAAATTTCTTTTCGTTTGAATTTTGAAATTTTGGATACACAACTGATATTGCTTTTTTGTAATTTATTTTATAAAGTAAATTTTCTATAATGAATTAAAATCATTATTGAAAGCTAATTATTTAATGGTTTGATATTCTTTGTCAAAATTTTCTTTTGTCTTGGTTATGTTAACCAATCTATAAAGCATACTATTATAAGCTAATAATTTTTGTGAAAATAGATGATTTGAAGTAGAATGAATCGTACCATCTTTATGTGTAGGTTTCCTGTTTGTTTTCAAATATTTTTCATTGATTGTAAACCATCTCTTGTGAATTTAGGGTCATGTTTTGCATTATATACCTCAGTTTTAATACTCACTTGATGAAGTCATGGTATGACGAAACAATTGTCGTGTAAATCAATAAAATAGTTAACATTTGTTTCTGTTCCATTCCTTATTATCTTCGTTGGTTTATCTTACTAGATTAACAAAGCTAGTTCATCATACAAGTACTCTTGAAGTTGAATTCTTCGCTAGACTACGTCAAATGCAGTACACTAAACATTTTATAAATAATCATTGCGATTAATGAATTTGCAATTATTTGTTGTTTCAGAATACTGAATAGGCAAAATACTGCGGTAAACTAACCGTGGTACCATACAAAAACACTATCAAAAATCGTAGGCTGCAATATAACTTCTCGGCAAACTTTTCGGTAGATTTATCCATCGCATAGTATAAAATATAATTTAGGGAACCATTATCACTTACGATGACTGCATAACGATCATACCGCTTCGTTTTAAACTTTCGTCGGCATTAGGACTTAATATTTGTCCCGGTCAGCTAGGCTGGGAAATTAAGAGCGTTAATGAGCATAATCTGATCTCAATGTATGTTCCATTAGGGTCTGTTTACATCACGCGAAAGGCCAACTGCGCTCGTGAAATACCCGTTAATTTTCCGTATCGTACCCAAAATCGAAAGGAATTGAAGAATGGCATGTCGGAGAATAATTTGCTCCAAATTAACTCAACTTGGTTCAAACGTTCGATGTTTTGGACTAGGAAATTTTCGTGGTGCTTTTCGATCGAAGAATTTATTATCAGCTATTAATTTTGCCCGCGATAGGTTTTACCACCATTATTAGATAAACTACTGAGTAACATTTTGTACTGTCCTTTAGAGAATTTCTGAAAACCCCTTACATCTGTCGTTGAGATCGTCGAAGTGAAGATAGAAAGAGTACTCTTTATCATACACCTACTGTTTAATTAGTTTACCATAATCTGGGAGCATAATGTCGTTGCTGTGATATATCCCAAGACACTTAGTTGTAGTGCCAATTTAATTGCATATTCGTTATAATAAAACGAAACAGATTATTATCACAATTTATTATTAACGACAATTTTTTCGTGGCTTTGTCAAGTTAACACCTTGTTTTCTCTCCATATATGGCAATTTTTATTGTTTACATAGCCGTTCAACCAGAAATATGCTTCATCACTGAACACAATTTTACGATAAAAAACTGTATCAACTTCAAACTGTTCTAGGGCCCAATCAGCAAACAAACGAAGCTTATTATGGTCAAGTGGCTTCAGTTCTTGAACCAGTTGGATCTTGTATGGGTGTAGACACCAAGATCTTCGCGCAAATTTCTCTATGTGGTGGATGCACAGAGTCCAACTTGATGGGAACGTCGACGAATAAACAAATCTGGATCATCACTAACACTATGACGTACAGCAGCGATATTTTCTTCTGTACGTACAGTTCTTTGTCTTGTTGTTGTTGCATCGAGTAGAGAAAATGTTGTCTGAAATCTATGGATAGTTCGACGAATAAGCTGCTCCGATAGACGATTATGAAAACCATAAATTGGTCTATAAGTTTGGCGCTTAAAACACTGATTTTGAAAATAAATTTCAACAATTTGTAAACGTTGTTGCGGCGTGGCTCTTTCCATGATAATTTGTCAATGCCTACTGAACAGAAATGTCAAAACAACATGGCTTCTACCTTCTGTCAAATTACAGTTATCCCAATCGAAAGTTCTATCACTCTAAAATAAAAACACCTGATACAAAATATATTGGGCTCAATACAATAGAAGACGATCTTCTGTATATGATGATGGTTCCTTTTCGCCTACCCTGTTTACATTTAATTTTCAATTTTTTATCTGTTATATGTGTAGATGAAAACTGTGTGATTTTCAAGGCAATTGAGTATTTCAAAGATGACAAAACAATAGATCAGATGAATATTTTAGGAGAGAGCACGTTTTCAAGAATATGGATGTTTCAATAATTATTACGACTTAATGAATTATTATTAAATTTATTGATATATCCGCCAATATTGACTTTACGACGTTCGGAAACTTCACAGATGCCGTTCAATGGAAATCAAAAAAAGTAGTGTACGAGGGTAAGACATTTATGCGAACGAACAAATGTCAAGGTTTAATCTTTCTTATAAATTCATAATTTGGAGAAAATATTCATTGGTTTTTTATTTTTAGCCGATCAAAAATTAAAATTTTAAATGGCCTAACCCTTAGATACCTTAGAGAGAGAATATTTCTACAACTAACTAAGTTACAACTATTATTCTGCCAACATTGTGGCTTCGTCTGGTTAATTTTTTGAGCTAACTCTAAGAATTAAAACACTTTTTATATGGGGTCTTTTATTAACAGCGCCCCATTTTGTTTTGTAAATAAAACACATTATTTATTTAAAAATTTTTGAAATATTTATTTCATTATGAAGTACAATGGACACCATTAATTATGAAACAAAACATCATTCAAATATCCACCACGGAAACGCTGACAAGAATGAAGTCGTTGAACACAATTTTTCATAACTCTCTCACACGAATCAGGTCGTATGTTAGCAATTACTCGTTCAATATCGATCGGTAAATCGTCTAAATTTGCTAGATGATGGCTGTAAACCAATGACTTGATGTAACCCCAAAGAAAGAAGTCCAATGGAGTTAAATCGCTGGAAGCCGATAATTTATCCGTCCATTTCTTGAAAGAATCAAATCACCGAATTTTGGATGGAGTAGTCCGTTACTTTGTGATAGTTCATTTTAATGGAATGAAATAAGGAATTACTTTGTTTTCTATCACTTTTTATTATAACTGATATACAGTGACTCGAGTTTCGTAGTGTTTACTACATTTTCAAACTAAATGAACTAATTAGATCTCAACTATTATATATGGGGATTGTAGGCTTCGGCAGAGCTTCGAAGAGAGGGGTTTTCCAAAGTTCCGTCTGTTCGTTAAGTAGTTTTATTATTGGTAGGTGCTTTTTATATTTTTCAATTTCTATGGATTCCAGGATGTCAAGTTTTTTCCCTTTCGCTGCCACGTGCAAGATAACAAGGTTGTTCAATTCTGGGAACGTGTGATCTGTATTGAAGAAATGGTTCGCAAAATTGGAATTATTCTTCCGGTTCCTAAAAGCAGATTGGTGCTCTTTGTACCTTTTATGGAAAGGTCGGCCCGTTTGTCCTATATACACACTATTACACTCTTGACAACTTAATTTATAGACTCCAGAATTATTCAGTCGGTTCTCTTTGTCTTTCGGATTAAAAAAGAGATTATAAATTTTATGGGAGGGTGTGAAAGCTGTTACTATGTTAATTTTTGATAAAATTTGAGCTATTTTTTGTGAAATTGGTCCAAAATATGTTCAGTTTATGAACTTATTGTTATTATGATCTGATTTGGAGATGGAGTAAATTTGTTTACGAATTAGTTGCTTTTGTTTTTTGTTTATGATGGAATTTATAGTTTTGGTTTCGAACTGATTTTTTGTGGCTATTTGTCTGATTGTATTCAATTCCCTCTTTAACGTAATATCATCTAAACGAATTGAAAATGCTCTATGTACCATTGATCTATAAGCAGCTAGTTTATGATTGATCGGATGGTTTGAAAAATTTGGTATTGTTGAATCAGTTGATGTGGGTTTTCTATATATATCAAAGGAAATTTCATTATTACTGTTTATTAAAGTTATGTCCAGAAAATTTATTTTATTATCAAATTGTGTTTCCATGGTGAATTTGACCTTATTGTGCAAACTATTAAGATATTCTAATGTTTAATTTAATTCTGAATTTATTCCGCAGAAGCAAGCCAATATATCGTCTACATACCTGTACGAAAAAGTGATATGCTTTGCGTGTGTGAATTTTAGAATTTTTCTTTCAAAACGGGACATAAAGATTTCAGCGAGTAATGAGCTGAGGGGTGAACCCATGGCAAGTCCATCTTTCTGTTTGTAGAATTTACTATTGTATTGAAAGTAATTTTCTTCCACGCAAAGTTCGAAAAGGGTTAAAATTTCGTTTTTTATCACAGGATTGATGTATTTTTTGTTAGGATATTTTCGATTATATTCATGCATTCTATATTTGGTATATTCGGGAACATATTAACTACATCAAACGACACTAGAATACTATTAACTGGAAGGATAACATTTTTTAGTTTTTTTGTGAGCTTGATTGAATTTTTTATTGAATAGGGTGAGTTGAATTGTGTTGTTCCTTTAAAAATTTGGTTTAATTTAGAGGCTAGTTTCGCAAGGGGGCTATTAATATATGATACAACAGGGCGTATTGGACAATTATCTTTATGAATTTTAATAAGGCCATATAGTTTGGGAGGTGTAGGATTCATATTAATAAGTTTGAATTTATCATAATCTGATGAAATAATTTGAACATCTTTTAGCGTTGTTTTTAGTTTTAGTTGAATTTTTGCGGTGGGATCTCTTTTTAGTTGTATGGGCGATTCTTTCTCTAAAAAATTGTTTATTTTCTGGTTATAATCTTCTTTGGAAGAGTTTCCTTTGTCGGCTTTAGTCATTATCATATTATCATTTCGAATTTTGTTTTGAATTGATTTTACTATTGATTTTTCTTTTTTATTCTGTGAGTCTGTATGGGTTAGTAGTAAGTTTTTTATTTTTTCTTTGGTAATGTTTGGGTTCGGTGTTTTAATTAGCGCTAATTCGATTTCGGAAATTAGTGTTTCAATGATATTTTTTGAGGTTATGTGGGGATTGTGATTCACCGAATTTTATTTTCAATAAAGTCATACACGACGCTTTAAATGATCTGTTGGTTTGAGTTCTTGGGTTGAAACAATTTCGTTCCCATTGAAAGAGTAGGGGATAATACTAGCCATTTCAAAGACGTCTGTTGTTTATGTCGCACCCTGTATAAGAAAGAATTACAACTCAAACATCTCCTTGCCGATATGCATCTGTTAGGTTCGTCTCAGTCAGAGATGAAGAAGAAATAAAATCCGGTGAGCGAATATTCGGAATTAGGTCGAGAATCAATACCGACCTGGGTTCTGAACTTTTCACATTTGACCTTCCAGTAGTAGCCCCTTTGAATACAGAGCTTCAACAAGTTCTTCAGGCGTAGGACAGAATACTGAATATTTTCTAAAGCTTACGCAGTAATATGGCGATACCCATAATGATCACACTAATTGGATGATCCTTCTGTTGAAATTTAAGAATGATATTCAAATTTACCAGGAGCATTATGTCGGAAGAACTTGAATATTATGCTCATTGGATCGCCCTGCTCTTTTATTATAAGAATGAAAGGCTGACATATAAGATAAGTATCTTTTTCAGTTAAATTAATGTGTCTCTTACTCAAAAACAGCTAATTATAGAATTACAATTCACTTCCATGTGCACAAATTTGAGTCTGCGTGGTGAAAACTATAATAAACAATTGAAATTGATTAAAAAAATGTCTATGAGACAGTAATTTATTGCCACAAAAATGTTTGTACTACTACAACAATTGTTTCACCACGATGTGGCTTCTTCAGGTATTACATTGTACTGTCTGATGGTATCCAGTGTAACCGAGTTTAAATACATTTTTAGGTACGTGACCAAATAATGGAAGCACAAGTCATAAAAACTCTAGGTGTTTATTGGAGTTTGCCGCTAAAAATGCCATTAAGGAAAAATATTCAGTAATGGAGAATGATCGACATCTGTTTGTTCGTTCAAAAGGATTTTACGGGCATTATACCTGTTGATTTCAAGAAATTCTAAAAGTGTTAATCTAGAACTTTTGCTTTCAACGTGGATAATTTTATAATTATTGTTGAAATTATGCCTGAATTCCTTAAGATGATTAGTATATGTCGAATGTACAGAATTGGATATACTACTCTGTCAAGAAAGTACCGGGAATTTTCAATTAAAACAACATTTTTACATTTAATCGTCAAAATTTATTGGGTCGCCTTCAAAATAGGCTCCATTTGCTCCAATACATCTATGCCAACGGCACTTCCGATTATCGAAACATTTTTTATAGGCGCTTTCCGGGATGGACTTTAGCTCTCGCGCCGAATTTTGTTTTATGGCTTCAATCGACTCAAAACGGGTGCCACGAAGGGGCAATTTTAGTTTTGGGACGAGGAAAAAGTCGCAGGGAACCAAATCCGGCGAATACGGTGGTTGCTGAAACACGTTTGTTGAGTTTTTGGCGAGAAAGTCAGTCACAATCGTAGCTCGGTGAGAAGGCGCGTTATCGTCATGCAAAATCCATGAGTTGTTCGCCCACAAATTTGGCCGCTTTTTACGGATACGCTCACGCAAACGTTTCATAACGCCTAGGTAATACTCCTTGTTTACCGTCTGACCCTCTGGAACGAATTCGTAGTGCACTACGCCACGGATATCGAAAAAAACAATGAGCATCACCTTCATTTTCGAGCGGCTTTGGCGTGGTTTTTTCGGTTTCGGCTCATTTTTTGCCACCCATTCCGATGATTGCTGGCTTGTTTGCATATCGTACTCGTAGATCCAGATCTAATCACCAGTTATAATGCGTTCCATGAATGTAGAATCGGAATTACAGCAATCCAGCATGTCTGAAGCAACCTGTTCGCGATGACATTTTTGAAGAAAATTCAGGTCTTTCGGTACGAGTCGTGCGGCCACCTTTCTCATGCCCAAAATATCAATCAAAATCGTACGTGCGGACTCGTGGGATATCTTAAGATCATGTGCTATCTCTCTCAAGCTGGTACGACGGTTTTCCAGCACCCTCTCCTTAATTTTATCGACGTTATCTTCGATCGAAGCCGTCGATGGGCGACCACTGCACGACCATCCTTGAAGGCTCTGTACCACTGATATGCACGAGTTTTCGATAGAGCATTATCACCAAAGGCATTTTGCAACATTTTCAATGCATCGGCACACGAAAATTCATCTGCAACACAAAACTTTAAACAAATTCTTTGCTCAACGTAATCACCCATAGTAAAAATCGGCACGCACTCTGACATCGACTGACTTAATCAGCTGTTGCAAACACACTAGTTGACAGATCCCGCTCAAGCTTGGCATAGTGATTAAGGACAGTGGTACCAACCTAGGAAAAAAAAAATTTACCTGCCTCATTGCCCTGCCAGATTTAAATCGATAATTCCCGGTACTTTCTTGGCATAATGTATAACCCCTTTGGTGTTCTTGGACACGTTCCTTGAATGATCTACCAGTCTGGCCAATGTATACTAAAGGGAAATCTTTGCAAGTCAACTTGTAGACTCCGGATTTATTTTCTTTATTTGTTCGATCTTTATTGTTTTTTTTATGTAGGTACTAAGGTTATTACTTGTCTTAAAAGCCGCGTTATAATTGAAACAATTTTTGAAATATTTAGCAATATTTTCAGATAATCCATTGACATAAGATAACGAAAAATATTTCTGTGTATTGTCCTCTTTTATGATTGGGTACACGAGATTTAATGCCATTTTCTTTTGTTTACTGGATACCATTTTGTCTATAAGAAAGGAATTGTAACCGTTGTTTGACGCTATTTGTTTAATAATATTGAATTCTTTCATGAAATTTTCTGAATTTAAAGGAAGATTCAATAATCTATGAATAAAACTATTATATGCTGACATCTTTTGGTTGGTGGGGTGGTTTGAAGTTTTATGTGTTGTGATGTCTGTATGTGTTGGTTTGTGAAAAATACTAAAATCATGTAAATTATTTAATCTTGTTATAGTGAGGTCAAGAAAATTAATACTTTGATTCTTTTCTTCTTCTATTGTGAATTTGATTTTTGGGTGGAGTTTATTAATGAAATTCGTGAAGATATGTAGTTGTCGGTCGGTGCCTTTGAAGCAACAAAAAATGTCATCTACATATCTGTACCAATAAAGAAAATATTTGCTTATAGGATTCAGGTGTATTTTTGATTCCAGATCGTCCATGAATATTTCAGCTAAAATTGAACTGAGTGGATTTCCCATTATTAAACCATTGTCAGAAATATAGACGGTCCCGTTAAATTGAAAGTAGTTTTGTTCAAGAAATATTTCCAGGCAATTAAGTACATTCTGTCAAGAAAGTACCGGGAATTATCGATTTAAATCTGGCAGGGCAATGAGGCAGGTAAAATTTTTTTTCCGAGGTTGGTACCACTGTCCTTAAATACTATGCCAAGCTTGAGCGGGATCTGTCAACTAGTGTGTTTGCAACAGCTGATTAAGTCAGTCGATGTCAGAGTGCCTGTCAATTTTTACTATGGGTGATTACGTTGAGCAAAGAATTTGTTTAAAGTTTTGTGTTGCAAATGAATTTTCGTGTGCCGATGCATTGAAAATGTTGCAAAAGACCTTTGGTGATAATGCTCTATCCAAAACTCGTGCATACCAGTGATACAGAGCCTTCAAGGACGGTCGTGAAGTGGTCGCCCATCGACGGCTTCGATCGAAGATAACGTCGATAAAATTAAGGAAAGGGTGCTGGAAAACCGTCGTACCAGCTTGAGAGAGATAGCACATGATCTTAAGATATCCCACGAGTCCGCACGTACGATTTTGATTGATATTTTGGGCATGAGAAAGGTGGCCGCACGACTCGTACCGAAAGACCTGAATTTTCTTCAAAAACGTCATCGCGAACAGGTTGCTTCAGACATGCTGGATCGCTGTAATTCCGATTCTACATTCATGGAACGCATTATAACTGGTGATGAGACCTGGGTCTACGAGTACGATATGCAAACAAGCCAGCAATCATCGGAATGGGTGGCAAAAAATGAGCCGAAACCGAAAAAACCACGCCAAAGCCGCTCGAAAATGAAGGTGATGCTCATTGTTTTCTTCGATATCCGTGGCGTAGTGCACTACAAATTCGTTCCAGAGGGTCAGACGGTAAACAAGGAGTATTACCTAGGCGTTTATGAAACGTTTGCGTAAGCGTATCCGTAAGAAGCGGCCAAATTTGTGGGCGAACAACTCATGGATTTTGCATGACGATAACGCGCCTTCTCACCCAGCTACGATTGTGACTGACTTTCTCGCCAAAAACTCAACAAACGTGCTTCAGCAACCACCGTATTCGCCGGATTTGGCTCCCTGCGACTTTTTCCTCTTCCCAAAACTAAAATTGCCCCTTCGTGGCACCCGTTTTGAGTCGATTGAAGCCATAAAACAAAATTCGGCGCGAGAGCTAAAGTCCATCCCGGAAAGCGCCTATAAAAAATGTTTCGATAATTGGAAGTGCCGTTGGCTTAGATGTATTGGAGCAAATGGAGCCTATTTTGAAGGCGACCCAATAATTTTGACGATTAAATGTAAAAATGTTGTTTTAATTGAAAATTCCCGGTACTTTCTTGACAGAGTAGTATATCATTCATTTTGATGGGATTGGTATTATTTTTAATTAATAGTTTTTTTACAATTTGTACTGTTTCAATTGGAGGTATACTAGGAAATAAATTTTGTACATCAAAAGAAATTAATTTACAATTTTTGGGTAATTGGATGGATTTAATATTGTCTATAATTTGGGTACTATTTTTAATAGCGTATTCAGCTAAAAAGTTTGTTTCGGTTTGAATAATAGAAATTAAAACTCTAGATAATTTTATGCTTGGTGATGTGACGAATGAAACTACTGGTCTTATTGGATTATTTTCTTTATGAAGTTTTATTAATGAATATAATTTTGGGATTTGTGGGTTCATTAAAGTGAGCAAATGTTTTTTTGAGAAGTTATTGAAAAGGCTCAAAAATCAATCAAATTCAAATTACAATAAATATATTATGGCTGATATAATTAAAGACAAAAATAAAACTGAAATTCACTCTTCCTCAATGAAACAGAATTTAGTTAAATCAATCATCGAAAAAAGAAACACCAATAATTCAATATTCACTCGAGCCGATAAAGGAAACAGTATCGTTGCTATTCCAAAACATGAATATTTTAACGCAACTATTGCTTTTTTAACCCCAGATAAATATAAAACCGTTACTAAAGACCCCACTGAACATTTCCAAAAACAAATAAAAAATATAATAGACCAATCTGTTAGCCTTTTCAATAACTTACTTTCCCAATTAAATCAATATTTTCTGCTGTCAGAGTAAATCTATAACAATTGTTTATCTTTCAGGGCAACATTTTTGACTCTACGCAGTATAAGAGACACCCTGTACAAAAGATTCAATTTCTAACTCCGTTACATGAATGTCCATGAATATCTGAATACTAATCGTAGGATTCAATTATGTAACGACTCGGGAATTTCTCCTGATTTAGATGTATGATTAGGGATTTTGTAATGCGAACTTCTCAAGTGTTCTCCAACCCCTTCGTAGACGCATTTCTAATTTTCAGCGCAGAATTGAGGTTTTTCATTTCCCGAGAGATATCACTAGGGGAGAAATGACGAGGAAAATGAGACGATAAGCCCCAAAATTTACCAACTTCGGCGGTGATGTTCAGATTGGATTGAAATCGCTCGTTAGATCTTAACAGATAACATCTAAGCAAACCAGAGATATCTGTGGAATGACCTCAACCATATGGAAGGAGATTTTTCCGTGCATTGATTTTTAGAAGTATAGTGATAACATGTGCCAAAATACAATATGATTTTATCAGTATCAGTCTCAATAAAATCTCAATCAAGATGACACACTGAATAATTAAGGAGAGGTCGATGAGGGCCTCTTAAGCACAACGAATCATTTATATAATTCACAATTCTTTCTAAATTCTGCAAGCTCAATAATTACGAAGAGATATGCCAACCTACTCCCTAATTTCTGACTTTACTTCAATTAGACAATTTCAACCTGAATAATACACCAAAATATTCAGATACTTCTTACTCCTAGACCCCAAAACTGGGCTCACGCGATTTTGTACCAAAACCAACCTATTTCACATAAACAATAACGAAAATGACAGCCAGTATTCTTAATTCCTTGGTCCCGGGACTTAGCACTATCTATCTGTTCAATTTCTCTAATTCTTCAGACTCAATTCTTAGACTTCGAAAAGTAATGACTAATATGACTCAATATAATTATAATAATGCTAAATTCTGAGACCTTTTGGCCCTTTTAATGCCTCGTACGAGTCGGTTTTCTCGTTCCAAATTTTCAGTTCGTCTCACCCGCTCAAAATTCCTACTTAGCAATCTTCGAAAGCTTCGGCTCCTTGTCGAGCCACACGTGTTAATTCCGACGTCAGCGTTTTTCTCTCAAACTTTCCGTTCAGTAACTCAGCTAAAGGAATATACTTACATTTTGCACAATCAGCTCTTATGAACTTTTCAATCTGTAGTTTGTTATTACAATATATATAGGCCAGAGTAAAAGAATTTCCTTTCAGGAAGGCGTTCATGCGTGCCTCCAAAGCGAATTCCAAGGTTTAACATTAACTGGTCTGAAGATCAGAATGAACTAATTAATTCAGAGGCATTGAACCCTGCGTTGATTTTGCTGTTGTCCACTGGATTAACTCCTGTATCGTTACAGCCCTTTAATGAGCTCTATATCTTGTTGGTTTTACATTTTTAGTAATGGCGTAGTTTTTACTTGCCAATTGTCAGAAGATGACAGCTTCAAAAGTGATAGCTGTCCAGATAGCGAGCTGTCCAAAATGAAACTAAGGAAAACTCTTTATTCAAAATTATTGTCCATTTCAGTCCGCCCCAGAACTCCTTTAGTCCGATTTCCGCCCTGCGGGGTCCGCCCTACCTAGTATGGGGTGTTTTTTTAGAGTGATAGAACTTTCTATAGAAATGACTGTGATTTGACAAAAGGTATAAGCCATGTTGTTCTGACATTTCTGTTCACTAAGCATTTACAAATTATCAGGGAAAGACTCGCTGATCCAGATTTGTCTATTCGTCGACGTTCACAACAAGTTGGACTCTGGCATCCACCACACGGAAAATTTTGCGTAAAGATCTTGGTCCATCCAAGATCCAACTGGTTTAAGAACTAAGGCAACTTGACCATAATAAGCGTCGTTTGTTTGCTGATTGGGCCCTAGAACAGCTTGAAGTTGATCCACTTTTTTATCGTAAAATTGTATTTAGTAATGAAGCTCATTACTGGTTGAACCGCTATGTAAACAAGACAATAAGATGCGGTTTTTTACTTGATAGAAGAATAATTACAAACTTTGAATATCAAAACAGATTTAATCTGTTATTTTCTATTTGATATTGTATAGTGAATTTTAATTTTTATACGTCTATTAAATATAAGCAGTGCTTATTTAAGACATTAATTTAATTCTAAAAGTTTTTTTTTTAATTTTTTGAAAATAAAATTGTAGAAGACTAACAAATTGAATCTGTTTTGATATTCAAAGTTTTTAATTATTCTTCTATCAAGTAAAAAACCGCATCTCAATATTTTATTTTATATATAATATATTATTAAAATTATATTAGGTTTTTGCATAATGAAATTTATTATACAGTTTCCAGTAGTTTAATGAAGGCCATAAAATGCCTTACAATCTTCGTGTGATTTCTGTGTTTAGCATAAAACACAGATTACCTTGGATATTAGATGTTCCTACCTAGTTTATTTGCATTCACAGAATTTGCAGAAATTGTCTGGTAAGATTACAAGTTTATTTATTTTTAATTGAATTTATATTATAAATGTAAAGTTGAACTGACCTTATCTGAATTTTTGATTGTTTTTGTGCTATATGATTTTGAGAGTTTTTGAACTTATTTAAATATTAAAACATATTAAATATTTCAAATAAATTAGTTTTGGAGAAGTTCTTGAAATTATGTTGTGTATTGTTGAAAAAGATTTAGTTTTCATAAATATAAGACCAGAAACTGAACATGTTTTCAAATGTTTGTCAAGAGCAAAACATAAGTACCACGTGCCTTTCTGACGAGTTTAGGTGCGTATGTTTTTAACGAAACATTCGATATAACTAATTTTTAATTTCAATTAATAATTTATTTTTTTGGTTTTTTTTATTTCATTTGATATTGTATAGTTAATTTTATTAAATATAAGCAGTGCTTATTTAAGACATTAATTTAATTCTAAAAGTTTTTTTTTTAATTTTTTGAAATTAAAATTGTAGAAGACTGACAGATTAAATCTGTTTTGATATTCAAAGTATGTAAACAAGCAAAATTGCCGTATATGGAGTAAAAACAATCCTCAAGAAGTTCTACAGCTTTCACTGCATCCTGAAAAATGCACTGTATGGTATGCTTTACACGCTGGAGGCGTCGTCGGTCCATATTTCTTTAAAAACGATGCTGGAGCTAATGTTACAGTGAATGGTGCTCGTTACAGATCGATGATCAATGATTATTTATTTCAAAATTTGAATGGTGCCGACTATGCTGGTCCCGTAACAAATGATTTATTAAAAGAAAGATTTAACGATAACATTATTTCGAAAAAATGGTCCGATTAATTGGCCTCCAAGATCATGCGACATTACTCCACTGGATTATTTTCTTTGGGGTTAATTCAAGTAATTGGTTTATGCTGATAAACCAGAAAAAATGGACGCTTTGTAAGCCAACATAACTCGTTTTATTGATGAAATAAGGCCTGTGTTAAGGCACAAACTGCCGCCACAACATGTAATCTCATGCGCAAAGTGTTTGCGCATGTACATTCTATAGTATTTTGCTATTACAAATTTTGAATATCAAAACAGATTTAATCTGTTAGTATTCCAAAATTTTAATTTTAAAAAATTCAGTTAAGAAACTTTAAGAATTAAATTAATGCTTTATAAGCACTGCTCATATTTAATAGACGTATAAAATCGAAATTCATCATACAATATCAAATTGTAGAAGACTAACAGATTAAATCTGTTTTTCTTAATTCCATTTGATATTGTATGATGAATTTCGATTTTATACGTCTATTAAATATGAGCAGTGCTTATAAAGATATTAATTTAATTCTTAAAGTTTCTTAACTGAATATTTTTAAATTAAAATTGTAGAAGACTAACAGATTAAATCTGTTTTGATATTCAAATTTTGTAATAATCCTTCTATCAAGTAAAAAACGTTCCTTATTATTTTATTTCAATATTGTTGTATAAAGCATAATCTTTCTACCGTGGTTGCTTCCAATTTAACTTAACTTCTCTATGAAAGAGGAATAACCACAGAAACCATAGACGAAATTTCATGTAATTCTTGATGTACCAAGTCACTATGGATTCAATATTCACTATTCAGTATTCAGTATTCCCAAACGGTTTCACTACATCGATGGCTTCCAGCACACACAGAAGAAGTACAGTAAGTTAATTTTCTATACATTATCATTTTATGACACATATTTTATACTTCAATATATTTTCTATACTTGTAGTATTCTTTCAATCCCTGAAACCAGGCTCAACATTCAATACAGTCCACTTATCTCTCATCTAGTTTGTTGCTCTATATTATTAGTTATATCTAATAATAATTCCAACACAAAGTCTACACACAGACCACTTATATTGAGTGTATCATAGGGATTCAAATCCTACGTTGATTCCGAAATACGCAGGCTATTTTGATATACTGGCATATTTTGATATCTTAGGCAATTTCGATCACACAGAAATTCCATTTGCAATAAAATCATTGCAAATTTACAGCCTGAATTATTCGAAAAAGTGGTCCGAATGCGGTACCTCAGAGCTAGTCGTGGTGGACATAGGCCGGAAATTATTTTCAGAGCATAAATGTCATAAAATTATCTTTCAAATAAAGAAAAATTTGCTTCAATCTTGATTCAAATGTGTTTTATTTCAATTTGAAGTTCTATCACTCTAAAAAAACACCCGATATATCTTGTTGGTTTGACATTTTTAGTAATGGCGTAGTTTTTACTTGACAAATGTCAGAAGATGGCAGCTTCAAAAGTGACTTGCCCAGATAACAGGTTGTTCGAAATTAAACTTCTTAGGGAAACTCTTTATTTAAAATTATTGTCCATTTCAGTCCGCCCCAGAACTCCTTCAGCCCGATTTCCGCCCCTGCGTGGTCATACGCGCCCTACCTAGTACAAGCACGCAAAAATCCATCAATTGTTCGTAACAATCGGCCTTGAACTTCCAAAAATTCGACAAAAGTTAAAGGGAATGAAATGCCGGTTCTACGACCCTAGAAAATCTTCCGATGGTAACTGACGTCACGTCGCCAGCGCACCTTTTACAAACTTCCATTAATAGGACGCAAATAAACCGGGTACGTTCTGGGGATTGCACATATGTTGCGCCAATAACCCACACTCGGCCCTTAGACGGTCTGAAATCCGTTTTTAGGGTGGAGTTGGTACGTTTTCCAAAGTGGGTCAGATTGGCACAGGCCCAGGCAGCGCCGCCAGACCAAACGGGACCCCGCAACACATCGATCTGCCGACTATCTTCCGAACCTTAAAGCCACCCCAGCATCCCTGCTCTCGGTCAGGACGGTAATGGCGACCATTATCGTGGTCGTTCAAAGAAGTTAGGAATTGAAGTTGATTGCTTAGATGTGAATTTTTGACTTCCGGAACATAAAGGATGGGCCCTCTAGAGTTTGCATTATTTCGAGTTTTGACGGAGGCAAGGGTGTACCCAGGATCAAATCTAGGGCTAGGCAAACCATACTCGGGAGCACTTTTTCACGGAATTTTGTTTTTTGAAAGTTGAATTGAACCAAAATTTTAAGAAAAATATGTATAATTATAACAGTGCTTTATCCTAAGTTATAACAATTATTTGTTTGAAAAAATTTATTCTAGTTACATGCCTTATAATATTTCCATTTTTCTTGGATTTGTAGAAAACTTGTTCAAAACTGTCGTTTCAATCCAGTCCTGATTTTCGTTAAAAAATTTACGAAGGACGCTCATCAAACTCAACCCAGTCAATCTGTCCTATTCCATTGTACTTCTCAGCCAGGTCTTTATCCTTCGAAGGGTACTGAAAGATCCTTCAACAGTAGCCGTAGTGGATGAAAATGCACTTGAAATGAGGAGTGCATGCCTTGTTGCAGGGAAAAAATATTAGCCTCCTCTAAAAATGCAGCCACTTCAATATCCTTTAATTTGTCCCCTGCTGAATCTTTCTTTTTCAACAGATTATACCACAAATCTAATTCTGCAGAGAGATTTCACCCAACTCAAAGAATTCCATGAGAGATTTTGTGTTGTTTTCCAAATCTTTTGAAGAACTTTTCAGCATGTATGAAGGATGAAGATGGGATAAGACAAAAGCAGGTGTATTCTCGTGTGGGAATCTATGATTCAATGATAAGGTTAAAGAGTCAAGATAAAGGAATGATCGTGTGGGAATGTATGAAGGATGAAGATGGGATAAAGCAAGGGCAGGTTTATTCTCGTGTGGGAATCTAACATTCAATGATAAGGTTAAAGAGCCAAGATAAGGGATGATCAACGATCTTTTTTCCAGTATTTAATCGCAGTTAAAGATGGCGGATTACTTCTGTGTAGTTGCTTTTTAACAATTCGTGGATCTGGTAACTCAACGCCGATTTTCTCCGCGATATCATGTGATTTTTTAAGTACTTCCTCAGAAACATGTTCAATTTCTTGTCGATCCTTCTTGATGACATCAAGGATTTCACCAATGTGTTTCCTTACCATAATCAGATCCATATTTTAACCTTGTAGAACGTTCACAACGGGTTCCAAAAGCGCAGAGTACTTGGCAATCACTTGATAAGCAAATTTTTTTGTGGTATAGTTTCCTTTAAGCGAGATATGTTCTAGCGCATTAACGATTTCATGAAAGCTTTTTGAAAACTTTCTGGTGCTCTTGTATTTCTCATACCATCTGGTCTCACAGAGCCTTGATAAATTAGGAGCCGAAGTCCTGCGGGTTGGAGACTCACGAAAGAAGGATATTGTATCCTTAACAGTTGCAATCAAGTTTCTTATTTCCGGTAGTTTGCTAGCATCATTGACCACAAGATTTCGTTTGTGGCTTGAGCAGTGAAAAAATAAAGATTTATTGTACCTTTTCCTTAAAATGGCCTATACACTACCTTCTTTTCCAGCCATTGTAGAACATCCGTCAAATCCGAATCCAACACAATTCTCTGCCGAAAGATTTTGATCAAACTCTGAATTGTTCTAGAAGCGACTGTAGGGGCATCTTGAGATTTCAGCTCAACAAAGCCTACTCCTCTCTGATTTTTTTGTTGATTCTCATCATAAAACTGCAAATCGATAAATTTTGCCAGCCATTTCTTTGAAATAAACCATACATTCTCTGAACTAGAAGATATGGAAATTCTACATCTTGCGACAAAGGGCAATGAAATGAATATTTTCGAATCTCTAGAAATTCATAAACACCAAAATGACCCGGCAATAAATCTATTGAACGTGCAGACTATAACCTATAAAGAAAAAAATAAGCAACTGAATCTTTCAGTTTGAAAATGTAGTAATACTACGAAATTAAATAAAGCTTGTGATACTAATTTCGTTTTTCTAATTAAAATTATCTATCACAATATTCTATCCAATATTTTTTTATTATTAAAATATCTGTTTCAAGAATTGTAATATATTCCAGCAACAAAATTTAATAACGATTAGAATATCAAAGCAGATTTAATCGGTTAGTCTTCTACAATTTTAATTTCAAAAAAATTTTCATTCAAAAAACTTTTAGAATTAAATTAATGTCTATAATAAGCGCCGCTTATATTTAATAGACGTATATAATCAAAACTCAATATAGAATGTCAAATGGAATAAATAAACCAACAGATATAAAGAAGGCAATTAAAATTGTAACGAATATTGAATACCTGGATTTTTAAAGTTAGTCTGTTTGAGCAAGTTCCGGTTACACTTTAAGGTATGATATACTGATTGTTAGTGGGTTTTGATATTTTAAATATTATCTAGGGCCGAAGAAAAGATGATCGGAATTCTAATTGTTTTTTGAGGATATAGTGCATGTTTTGAGAGACTTTTGAATTAACTTATTTGAATATTTAAATATATTAAATATTTCAAATAAATTATATTTTTTGAGAAGTCCTTAAGTTGTGTTTTATGTTTTTGAAAAAGAATCGGTGTTCACTATGATAAGATCAGAAACAAAATTTTGTCTCCTTCAAATATTTATTTATTAATTTTAATTGCCCTTTTTTATATTTGTTGGTTTATTTATTCCATTTGTCATTCTATATTGAGTTTTGATTATATACGTCTATTAAATATAAGCGGTGCTTAGTGTAGACATTAATTTATTTCTAAAAGTTTTTTGAATAAACATTTTTTTGAGATTGAAGTTGTAGAAGACTAACAGATTGAATCTGTTTTGATATTCAAATTTTGTTATATTTCTTCTATCAAGTAAAAAGCCTTTTTCTATTTTATAATAACGATTTCTTTTTTTTTTGCTTCCAGGGGAGGGGCAGCTGCCCCCCCCCTCGCTGGTTATGCTCATGGACAGAAGCTTAGTTTAATATTTGACATTGAAGAAATGGAAAGATTAACGGATATTAAACTTGTCTCTGTTTGAATTTTGTTAGACTTCCAAAAGGCCTTTGACACCATTAATCATCTTTTATAATGCGCAAAGTTTAAATTTTACGGTTTCTGCTTCTCTTATTAGGTCTAATTTGTCGTCGTGCAGTCAGGTGATTGTGACTGATGCTGGAGTCGACGTTCCTTCGTTCTGAGGTTCCACAGGGGTCTCTTTTGGGGACATTTCTTTTTTTGATTTATACCGCTATTCTTTTTGAAGTCTCGTAATGTTTCGCAAAATACGTCTCGTAACTCGGTGTATAATCGAATATTGTTTATGCTCTTGTGATATTATAACTGAATATTCTTTGGTATTTCATAGTTAGAGTAAACCTGCAACTGTGCATTAACGGCCAGTCTCTCACCTTGTGCGTTTACGTGAAGAATCTTGATGCCCTTATTGATTGTAGACTTTATTTTTCTGGTCAAGTGGCAGTCATTGTTTAGGACCGCGTTCCATCAACTGAATTCTATTTTGATCTTCTCTTGAAATTTAAATAGAGCCCTATTCTTGTTCAATGTGTAGATTCAAGAGATAGTGTGGAATTTCTTTAGAAGACTAGATAAAATTTTACGCTCAAAGTTTATTTGCGAAAAGGGCATCCTAATATAAACTCGAATCCTTTGAATTGCATCGTCTTTTAATTTTCTCCATTTAAACTCGAGGCGTTTAATCACTATCCATGGAAAATGCACAGCACGATGATTAATAGGTATCGAAGACCGCCCTCCTGGCCTTCTATATTTTCTAATCCATCCCTGCGCCCCCGTACGACCCTCAGCCGTTTGTTATAGAACCCTCACGCCCAGGCTTCCAAAATCCAAGGGCAACACCTTTCCGGCATTTCTCCTGGCCTACATCAAGCCGGCGAGGGGATTTTTACCCAGATTCAGCATCCTGGGCCTTCTGATCGGCGTCTTGATTACTGAACAACTCGTCTCTGATCGATCGCCCGGTTGTACTGAAGGAGTAGGAAAGGTTGAGTGCTTGACTAGCTGCTGAAACAATGGAGAATTCAGCGGATATGCAGTTTTACTGAATTGCGTTTCAGTGTAGTATAGAAGTGGAAATTTCTCACTCGAAAATTGTATCTAGGGGGAAATGAATATAACACCGAATATCTTTCATTTTAACATCAAAGTTTCAAGAGGGTAAAAAAAATTTGAAGGAATTATCATAAGAATATATCGTATTATCATCAGAAACCATCGGATCGATTTCAGCCGAACTTTCAGACAGGAAAAGAGTGCGTTTATCGGTGCTAGTGCATTACAAATTCTTTACACAAGTCACATTTCGAAAAATATTCAAATAAATTAATTGATCTAAATTGTATCAAATATCATTAATAAGGAGTATGAGCCTTAACTCTACCAATCGAGACAGTGAAACATACATCTGTATAACAAACTCGAACAAGCCCGATTAGGTTTTGTTGATCGCTGGGACATAAGTTACAGACATGTTCACGTTTCGAAACTTATTGGTTTCACTCGTCAATGTCCTGTAATGTCCAACGACTACAAATCTGCCACGCACCTATATTCGCTCTGCACAGAAACACCAATGTATTTATCATACACGTATGTCGTGTATGTATATTTGCGTGAACCAGATGGCGCTAGTGTATAGAAAATACATTGGTGTTCCTCTTCAGAGCGAATATAGATGCGTTGGACATTACAGAGCTCTGACAATTGAAACCAATAAGTTTCAAAAGTACGTATACCTGCTTCTCATGTCCCATTGATCAACAAAACCTAATCGGGCTTGTTTGAGTTTAGATTTTGTTAGGCTTTATTATTCAGACTTCATTAAACTCACTGAAAATTTTCTAGTTTCGTGAATAAAAAACGCAATCACTTTGAATATGTCAGTTGACATATATGTTTCGGATTTTCAGCCCATTTTCAAACCTGAAGAGAACAAAACTTGAAATCCAATTTATAAGTAGGGTAGATAACAGGTACAATTTTGAAGAGTGTGAAAATATGGTGTTAGTTCAATCCTAATCTTTTATAGATAAGAGCAATGGTGATAAATTAAATTGATGTTGTTCATTTGTGATGGGTAGATCCTTTCCATGAGCTAAGCAAATTGCCAAACTTTTTTATAAGTCCATTCTTCTGCTTTTATTACCTACGTGTACTCAGTTCAACTGAAATCTATTATATAAAATGATTGTTATTTATACAATGTTCCAAAAAACCAGATGTTATTTTATTATACAATATAACTTTTTTTTGTTCTTCTATCTTATGTTTATAGATCGTCCTTGGGACATGAGAAGCAGGCATACGTACTTTTCTAAACTTGTTGGTTTCAATTGTCAGAGCTTTGTAATATCCAACGCATATGTATATTCGCTCTGAAGAGGAAAATCAATGTATTAACTATACACTAGCGCCATCTACTGCACACAAATATACATACTCAACATTCGTGTTTGATAAATACATTGGTGTTCCTGTGCGGAGCGAATATAGGTTCGTGGCAGATTTGCAATCGTTGGACATTGCAGGACATTGACGATTGAAACCAACAAGTTTTGAAACGTGAACATGTCTGTTACTTATGTCATAGCGATCAACAAAACCTAATCGGGCTTGTTCGAGTTTGTTATACAGATGTATGTTTCACTGTCTCGATTTGTAGTCATGGCTCATACTCCTTATTAATGATATTTGGTACAGCATCAAACAATTTCATCCGATGTTTTCCACTTACTGCATGATCAACATCTATTACAGGTGTTATAAAGTAAAACAGCAACCAATGATACAACTTTAGTATTACTGGTTGCGTTGTGTATGTTAACGTAAGCTCAAATAATTAACGTTTCAATCCAACATTTGAACATTTTTCTGGGTGATTCTAATTAAGTGTTCAGGACTGTACATAAAAGTGACAGTTGACGCCAAGAGCAAGAAAATCTGTGACCAAGCAGATCCATTATTGAGAAAATATAATTTTTCCACATAGTCTCGTGAAAAAACACGGAAAATTACAGAAATTTCGCGAAGGAATGCGACGAGGAAACTTCTGAAAGAGACGAACCTATTAAAATATTTGAGAAACCTTCGAAACTATAAATAAATCGTTCTGAGACAATAATTTCGGGACCATATTTCAAAACTGGCAAAGTAATAACATGCTAACGTTAAACTAATATCTGGGCTCAGATTTATGGCGTGTTACGGTGTTGTGTTTATAAAATGGAAATGTGACTTGCTCGATATTCAGAATTACGTGCCTGAAGTTTTTTTCCTTGAATTTATTGATCCTAAAGCAACGTGCCTTTGGACGAAATGAGGAAAGTGCAGGGATTTGAGGTTTCGCATAAAAACCCGCCAAGTGCACACGAATGGAAGGCTGCAGAATAATTGGTGATAAAATAATTTGAAAAAGGTATATTACATTGAAGAGGGATTTCTTATTGGTAGTACACATTATTTCGGTTCCTTTTCTCAGCTCAATAAATGCATTTTTTTCAAAAGATAATGAATTTACAAATTTATCACAATATTCTCCATCACTGCTTACTATAGTTCATCTAGAAAGTATCCGGAAAGAACAAAGCTCAATTGTAATTATTTAGTATACTACTCTGTCAAGAAAGTACCGGGAATTTTCAATTAAAACAACATTTTTACATTTAATCGTCAAAATTTATTGAGTCGCCTTCAAAATAGGCTCCATTTACTCTAATACATCTATGCCAACGACACTTCCAATTATCTAAACATTTTTTATAGGTGCTTTCCGGGATGGACTTTAGCTCTCGCGCCGAAAATTGTTTTATGGCTTCAATCGACTCAAAACGGGTGCCACGAAGGGGCAATTTTAGTTTTGGGAAGCGGAAAAAGTCGCAGGGAGCCAAATCCGGCGAATACGGTGGTTGCTGAAGCACGTTTGTTGAGTTTTTGGCGAGAAAGTCAGTCACAATCGTAGCTCGGTGAGAAGGCGCGTTATCGTCATGCAAAATCCATGAGTTGTTCGCCCACAAATTTGGCCGCTTCTTACGGATACGCTCACGCAAACGTTTCATAACGCCTAGGTAATACTCCTTGTTTACCGTCTGACTCTCTGGAACGAATTCGTAGTGCACCATGCGATGACGTTTTTGAAGAAAATTCAGGTCTTTCGGTACGAGTCGTGCGGCCACCTTTCTCATGCCCAAAATATCAATCAAAATCGTACGTGCGGACTCGTGGGATATCTTAAGATCATGTGCTATCTCTCTCAAGCTGGTACGACGGTTTTCCAGCACCCTTTCCTTAATTTTATCGACGTTATCTTCGATCGAAGCCGTCGATGGGCGACCACTTCACGACCGTCCTTGAAGGCTCTGTACCACTGATAAGCACGAGTTTTAGATAGAGCATTATCACCAAAGGCCTTTTGCAACATTTTCAATGCATCGGCACACGAAAATTCATTTGCAACACAAAACTTTAAACAAATTCTTTGCTCAACGTAATCACCCATAGTAAAAATCGGCACGCACTCTGACCTCGACTGACTTAATCAGCTGTTGCAAACACACTAGTTGACAGATCCCGCTCAAGCTTGGCATAGTAATTAAGGACAGTGGTACCAACCTAGGAAAAAAAATTTTTACCTGCCTCATTGCCCCGCCAGAGTTAAATCGATAATTCCCGGTACTTTCTTGACAGAATGTATATCAAACGACATATAAAATAAATATTCATTATAAGACATCCAAATGATATAACAAAATCCAATAAATAAAAATTGTTAACCAAAATCCTATAAATTAAATATTTTGAGTAGACAAAATTTTGTTTCTGCTGATCAATCTTATGAAAACAAATATCTCTCAAAAATGTTTAATATAATCTTAAGAATTTCATCATAAAACTATTTTACTCAGAATATTCAATATTATTGGATATCTAACTAAGTTACCTTCTATAAAATCTCAAGATATGTAGAAACATTATTGAAAAACAAGTTTTAAGAGAGACATTGCTTCGTCAGTATTCAAATAATTGATATTCAATAAAATATAACATCAATCAACTACAAATATTTACCAGAAGTTTTCTAAATTGTTAACTGAATTTTGAAAGCCTTAGGACCTAAGTCCTAAGTTTGTTGAAGTTTGTTGAATGTTTAATTCCAAATATCGGCGAGGAGTCAACAAACCTGAGTTTTTTTTAACACTACAGACTACAGCAGCAATATTCTCAGTAGTATAGTTTAAGGAAAATATGAAAATTATTTCTGCAGGATCTTATCAGAAGTTCCGCAAATATGGGTGCGCTATTCAAATTTTCGGTTATTTTCCGCTCATTCTAAAACTAACTAGTAATTTCCCAAGACACGTACGGAACATACAAATAAACAGTTTCCACAATTGTCCGATGAGTTTTGTAATTAGATCCCATTTCACTCGACAAAATTACTCCAAATTGTTGGACGCAACAGGATAATTCTGACTGTTTTCAATGACTCACTGCCAGAATGTAGGATATTGAATGCAACTACGTGGTTTCATGTTTACTTGCCGTTGGTTCCAACAAATTTCGTTGGATTTCCTCAAAATAATCTGTTGAAGAAGAGGATATGACTGGACACTAAGAAATATGTCTTTTATTACAACTCACAATTTGGCATCACTTGATTGTGTACATTTTCTGTGGCCAACTTATATTTATTTTTCACTTTCGTACTGTATACATCTTGATTCATCACCAATGGGCCAACCAAAAGCACGAGATACCACAATTTAAATTATAACGATTGCTTTTATATTGGGAGTTCAACAACAGTTGGATATCGGGTGTTTTTTTAGAGTAATAGAACTGTGATTTGACAGAAAGTAGAAGCCATGTTGTTTTGACATTTCTCTTCAGTAGGTATTGACAAATTACCATGGAAAGACTCACGCCGCAACAACGTTTACAAATCGTTGGAATTTATTTTTAAAATCAGCGTTCTATTCGCCAAACTTATAGAGCACTTCGTAAAATTAATGGTTTACATAATCGTCCATCAGAGCAGCTTATTCGTCGAACTATCGATAGATTTCGGACAACATTTTCTCTATTCGATGCAACAACAACAAGACAAAGAACTGTACGTACAGAAGAAAATATCGCTGCTGTAAGTCATAGTGTTAATGATGATCCAGATTCCATTCGTCGACGTTCACAACAAGTTGGACTCTGTGCATCCACCACATGGAAAATTTTGCGTAAACATCTTGGTCTACACCCTTACAAGATCCAACTGGTTCAAGAACTAAAACCACATAATAAGCGTCGTTTGTTGGCTGATTGGCCCCTAGAACAGCTTGAAGTTGATCCACCTTTTTATCGTAAAATTGTGTTCAGTGATGAAGCTCATTTCATTTGACAAATACAACTGTCAATGTCACAAATCAACAATGGCTGCCAGGCGAGTAATGTCAATTTAAAAATGGAGCGTTCGGATTGAAAGACCCTTTACCTAAGGTTACTTTGTGAGGCTTTATAGTTGTTTCAATCAGAAGAGTGGACGAGCATATTTTGTATCTGACCTCCAGGGATGGTGAAAATCATGCTTGACTCAATTTTTTTATGATTAAAGTTAGTCGGTGCGAGCAAAAACAGTATATTGACTCGTCGCGATGATTTGCATATCAGAAGGGTGAATACATTATTCAAAATTAGGAAAAGTTCGGATGAAAGTTTGTCATATCACGGGAAATGTAAAATGAAAAAACTTTCTGATAGGTTCATAATATTCCGCATTAATAACTTATGAAATGGAAGATTTGGCATTGGATGAATTCAAATTGGATTAGTAGAAGAGGGTTCTTAATATTGAGTGAAATATAAGGATAATATTTGGAGTGAAATAATGCAAATTGGAGAATTTCAGAATGCAATAATAAAATAGTCACTTCATTTTTGTTTGTTTCCTGTGATTTTTTTTTATTTATATCTCAGATTGAAGCGTTTTTTTAATATGGCAACAATTTTTCTCTAACAGCTTTTGTTTTTGAGTTATAGCCAACTATCCTCATTAACAATTTTTTTGATTTCCGTTTTTTATTTGTCACTAAAATATATTTTGTTGATATAATTAATTAAGATAAGACCTATGTACACTACAATTCAATAATTCTTGACAGGCTCTAGAACCTGTTAAAGATAACCCTGGACCTAGGTCCAGGTTAATAATATTAAAAACTAAAACTAAATATAACTAACTATAACTAAAATTACCAACTATTTAAGAAAAATGACATATTTTGTTGTTGTCTTCGATAAGGCTTAGTGAAGAAGATGTTGTGTGCTTAATCCCGATGGTTTTTGAGATATTTGTGGTAAATATATATTTGCAAAATAAGGAGTATGAGCTATGGTAAGTTCTAGAAATCGAGACAGTGTAACATACATCTGTATAACAATTTTATACTCAAACAAACTCGACAAGGTTCTGTAGATCAGAGAGACAAATTGCAGACATGCGCATGTTTCAAACTGATTGGTTTACGTCAGTGCAATTTATGCTAGTGACTCCAAATCTCTCAAGTATCTATATTCGCTCTACACAGAGACTCTAAGATATTAATAAAACACTAGCGCCATCTAGAGTATGAAAAATACATACAAGACATACCTTTGCGAGTTAATTCAAATAAAGAAATGTACTCTCGATATTTTCACGTACATAACACAGAATGGATAATCCTGAAACACTGTATAGAAGAGCTATTGGGCGCTCTGAAAAAAAAATTTATACCCGGTAGAAATATCTTTTTTTCAAAAAAATTATTTCTACCACGTTGCGTTTTTATGTAACACACAAATAATTCAAATTCATCTGTTTCTTCATTAAAATGCCAACAGATATGCAGAAAACCGTATGAATAACTGTTGTCATTTTATTAAAAAAAAACCATTCTCAAATTTCAACATGAAATGTGATGAATATTTAATTATATCAAAGTCATGGTGGAAAAAGTTGTGAGAAAGCCTGATTGACCAACTTAAAAAAAATATGCACTTTTCATGCAGATTTCAGAATATTACAAGGCATCTCATAACCTATGTAAATGCAAAGTTATTGCGAGTAACTTCGCTTCTTTTTTTGGGAAAATGAAAGACAATTTTCGTATAATGAATTAATATTTATTAAATTATATATTGGCCATTCTGGTCCAACTCCTTTTGCCATCTTTCTGGTAGTAGCATGATTCCACGCTCATAAAAAACTGATCTAGGTCATTTTTGACCTCTTCATTTGAAGTAAAGGTTTTACCGTCCAAAAACTTTCGCAATGACTGGAACAAATAATTACCCGTAGGCGCCAGATCTGGAGAATATGGGTGTGGCATTATATCCCTTTCAGCTGTAAAAGCTGTAAAATCGAGTAACCAAACTTGTATGAGGTTTTGCATTATCTTGATGGAACACTACAACTATCTGGTCATTAATTCTGCCCTTTTCTGTTGAAGTGCATCATTCAGTTTGTTCAGTTGATGACAGTAGACTTCCGAATTAATCGTTGTGTTACCCGGTAGAAGCTAAAAAAAAAAACGATTTCTTTAAAATCCCACTAAACAAGCAGCATCACTTTTTTTTTAATGGATATTGGCTTTTGAAACGCTTGAGTCGGCTCATTGTTTTTGCTCCATGATCTCTTGCGTTTGACATTGTTATATACAATCCATTTTTCGTCCCCAGTAATGATGCGCCTCAAAAATGGATCATTTCCCTGATCCATGCTCAAATCAAACCATAATTTTCCGTAATGTTCATAATTAGGATTTTCATATTAAAATAAATTAATTCGGCTGATCTGTATCCAAAATCATTAATAAGGAGTATGAACTATGGTAGTAGAAAGTTCTAGGAATCGGGACAGTGTTATATACATCTTTGTAGCAATTCTATACTCAAACAAACTCGACAAGGTTTTGTTGATCATAGAGGCAAATTGCAGACATTCGCACGTGTCAAACTTATTGGTTTTCATCAGTGCAATGTATGGCAGTAACTCCAAATCTGTCAAGTATCTATATTCGCTATACACAGAGACACTAAGGTATTAATAATACACTAGCGCCATCTAGACCAAAAATTTATTAAGTAAAGTCCATAATAAATTTAGATACAACGAGAAAAATATACAAATTGATAAGTATACTAAAGTTCCTTAAGAATATTTCAACAATTGGTGCTTTTGTTTCAAGAGCAATGTATTATTAAATATGAAATTATTTTTTATACAAAAGCTAGGATGATTCAAAAGAATGTTAAAAGTTAATTACCATATTTCATAACACTGATTACCAATCAAATGATTTGAAAACATTTTTCCGATTAATAAGCCTGGAAACTTCGTCACAAATTTTTTCTCAAATTCAATTAGAACTGTGTTCGATGAGTACCAATTTTCATCAATATCTAAAGGTTTTCGTCACTATCTAAAATGAAAATAATACAGATGATAGCTGGAATGAATTCTCCGGAACCACTACAGATTTAAATCTAAATAAATCTCATGATAACATTTAGAATTAATTCAAACAAAAATGTCTTAGATAACACTGTATCACTTTATAGACATATATATATATAAATATATATATATATATATATATATATATACGGAGTTTCGGTTAGCTTTCGCAGATGATAACCGGCTTAAAAAATAGTTTGGACATTCAAGAACAACATAACTTATTAATATCATTGATTTTATATTGGTAAAATATAATTTTTATGAGTTGAAAATGTCAAAATTTGAGCCAAGTAAGCGTTATTTGCGGGAAATATTAGTTTACTTCTTTAATTTAAAGAAATCTGCTGCTGAGGCGCATCAATTGCTCGTAGAAGCATATGGTGAGGGTGCTTTGGGTGAGAGAACGTGTCGAGAGTGGTTTCAAAAGTTTAAAAACGGTGATTTCGACGTAGAAGACAAAGATCGCAGTGGAAGGCCAAAAATTTACGAGGATGCAGAATTGGAGGAAGATTCATCTGAAACACAAAAATTCAATCTGTTAATCTCGCACAAAATTAATTTCAAAAAATTTTATTGAAAAACTTTTAGAATTAAATTAATGTCTTATAAGCACTGCTTATATTTAATAGACGTAAAAAATCGAAACTCATTATACAATATCAAATGGAATAAAAAAAACCCACAAATATAAATTGTCAATTAAAATTAATAAATAAATAAATGTTTAAATGTTTCGTTCCCATGCGCAACTGAACTCTTCAGACAGGCGGTAACAAAAATGACAAAGTATTTCTGATCTTTTATTTATGAAAACTAAATCTGTTTCAAAAATATATAACATAATTTTAAGAACTTCTCCAAAACTAATTCATTTGAAATATTCAATATATATGAATATTTGAATAAGTTACTTCAAAAACTCTTAAAACATGTAGTACATCCTCAAAAAAAATTAGAATGCAGATAAGGTCAGTCCAACTTCACATTTAAAAGATAAAATCAATTAACAATAAATAAATTTACCCATACGACCTCTTGGAATCGCTGTTTGATCAACATTAAAACAAGGTATATTTAAAATCCAAGGTACTCTATGTTCTATGCTCACCACTAAAATCACACAAAGTTTATAAGGCACTTTATGGTCTTACTTAAACCTCTTGATATTTGTATAATGAATTTTTTATTTAAAAACGTAATATAATTATATATTATATATTTTTGAAAAAGATATAGTTTTCATAAATATAAGAACAGAATATTTATTTAGTAATTTTAATTGACAATTTATATTTGTTGGGTTTTTTATTTCATTTGATATTGTATGAGTTTTGATTTTATACGTCTATTAAATACAAGTAGTGCTTATAAGACATTAATTTAATTCTAAAAGTTTTTGAATAAAATTTTTTGAAATTAAAATTGTATGAGACTAAAATTTATAGGAGGCTAACAGAATAAATCTGTTTTGATATTTAAACTTTGAATATCAAAACATATTTAATCTGTTAGCCTCCTATAAATTTTAATTATTAAATGTTATTAAAAATTTAATTAATTTCTTATAAGCACTGCTTAAATTTAATAGACATATAGAATATAATGAGTTTTGATTTTATATGTCTACTTCTTCATAGTAAATTCTCAATATATATATTAATAAGTGAAAATAATAAATCTTCATGCCGTTTTTACTAGATACATATCAATATTAAGTGGGATAAACTGTTGAAAATTAGATTTTCACTCTTGAACGTAAATATCTTATCGTAGAAGTGGATGAAACGTTTTCTAATGGAACATTTGTATTTCCAATAACTACGCATTTCGAGTCACGTGTCTATATCACACTTTGTACGGTTTATTAAAATCCCTATCATATGATTAAGTGGATATACTGTGTATGAGAGAGAAGTATACATATCTCCATGTATTGATTGAAATGGCATTGATGCTGAAACTAATTTGTTGGGAAAATTAATCAGAATCAGGCTTCCTTTAGATCGAATTTTACACTTGCGAGAGATGTAATGTTGGTGGGTTAAGTAAGGAACAAGCAGATATTGCGGCGGTTCTCCCAAAGTATTAAAATATAAAAAAAACACAACGTTCATCGAAACAATCTAAAGAATTTATTCAGATGATTCTAAAAGAAACGAAACTCCCACCTAAATACTCCATGTCGCATGATCTTGGAGGCCAATTAATTGGACCATTTCTCGAAATAATGTTATCGCCAAATATTTCTTTCAATAAATCAATTGTTACGGTACCAGCATGAGGTGTAGCCCCATCTTGTTGGAACCAAAACTTCTGGATCGATACCATTCAAATTTTGAAACAAATAATCATTGATCATCGATCTGTAACGAGCACCATTCACTGTAACATTAGTTCCAGCATCTTTTTTAAAGAAATATGGACCGATGATGTCTCCAGCGTGTAGAGCACACCATAAATTTTTCAGGGTGCAATGAAACCTGCAGAAATTCTTGAGGATTGTTTTCACTCCATATACGGCAATTTTGCTTGTTTACATAGCCGTTCAACCAGAAATGAGCTTCATCACTAAACACAATTTTACGATAAAAAAGTGAATCAACTTCAAGCTGTTCTAGGGCCCGATCAGCAAACAAACGACGCTTATTATGTTCAAATGGCTTTAGTTCTTGAACCAGTTGGATCTTGTATAGGTGCAGACCAAGATCCTTACGCAAAATTTTCCATGTGGTAGATGCACAGATTCCAACTTGTTGTGAACGTCGACGAATAGACAAATCTGGATCATCATTAACACTATGACTTACAGCAGCGATATTTTCTCCTGTACGTACGGTCTTGTTGTTGTTTTCGCATCGAGCAGAGAAAATGTTGTCCGAAATCTATCGATAGTTCGACGAATAAGCTGCTCTGATGGACGATTATGTAAACCATAAATTTCACGAAGTGCTCTATAGGTTTGGCGAATATAACACTGATTTTGAAAATAAATTTCAACAATTTGTAAACGTTGTTGCGGCGTGTGTCTTTCCATGATAATTTGTCAATGCTAACTGAACAGAAATGTCAAAACAACATGGCTTCTACCTTAGTTATACGTATCGAAAGTTTTACCACTCAAAAAAGAACACCCGATATTTGGTAGCACTTAGCCAAAGAATCAATGATGGAATCTCCTAAAGTGCCTGTCCAAACATTGAGTTTATTAGTAACCTGTATATTCATACGAGCAGTTTCCTACCTAAAACATGTGTTCGAATGCTTCAAAGAGATCATTGCACTACTGCAAAAAATAGATATAGTAGTTAGTTGATGTTATAACGTCATAGTTAAAAATGTATTCAACATACTCAAAAAACATTGTTCACAGGTTCTGATCGTACACACCTTTAAAAAAAGCTCAGGATTAAAAAAAATATATCTCGGACGGATCTGTACCACAATGAAAAATTCAATGATTCCACTTTGGAACCGGCTATTTTTAAATTTGTACATAAATGTCACCAATCGATTATTTCGAAATTCACGATGATCTATTTCTGGAACAGAGATGACACTCAATTTTGAGATACAGAGGCGTCAGGTTGGAATTAAAATATTACTCGTGTGATTCAGTTTGATGATTTTGTCTTAAATGGTTCGGATATACATTTTTATTTTGAATGCCGACGCTGATGACACTTCTTTTCTGAATTAAGGAATGGACAACGAGGAATTGGAAGAGAAAGACAAGAAGACACTAAAGGAACACAGGTATGGTTCAGCGCAAACAATATGATGATGAACAGCGATAAAACACAGAGACTATTGTTTGAACCAAAGATATCTTGGGACAATCACATGAGGCTACTTGGTGCCTTTTTGCAATCAAATCTCCAAGTTTTCAGTCCACATTGATGAAATGGTTCCTAAGTTGTCAAGAAGTTAGGAGAATAAAGCAAATAACGGGAGTTGAAGCAGCCAAGATTACTTACTTCAGCTACTTTCATAGTGTTCTTAACTTAGGCATGTTTTTCTAGGGGGATTTTTCTGAAAGTAGGAAAGTATTCATAAAACAGAAGCAGGTAGTGAGAATACTATGTGGCGTTAGTAGTAGATATAGCTGTAGAGAGCTATTCTCTAGAGAAAAAATTCTTACCGTGACGTCCATTCTTATATTGGGTGTTTTTTTAGAGTAATAGAAATTTCTGTAGGGATAGGTGAATTCTACCAGAATAGTTATTGGCTATTTGAGGAAGGCCTCTTTTCCAAGTGACTACCAAGCAGTCTCCACAGTCCACCCCTAGAGGTAGAAAGTGTGATAAGGATTACGCCATATCATCGCGCGTGGCGAGAACCCCTCCGAAGAGATGAACCCACCAGCTTCCAGTTTGGGCCCCGACTCGAAAGCCAGAACTGTCTGACTGGTAGCAGCGAAACACTATCCAACCTCTACTGGCTCAGCAGGTCAGTACCCGAGTTGGTTTGAGACGCAACTCACCCGCCGGAGGGAATTCTTATCCATCCACCCGAACGCAGTCCCATGAACTAAGATAAACTCAAGATTGACGACTACAACTGATCCTGGTACTAGCACCGTCTAGCGGACTTTACGTCCTGACCCACCGAACCCATGTGAAGTCATTTGATTGATCCTGGCATCAAGCACTAATGGCGGAGCCATTTTGTCGAGATCCACAAACCCTAAATTGTTAGGGCCAGGACAGGACAGGCCGGTCGAACCGTCAAGTCCCGTTAAACCCCGAGTCGTTTCATGAGAATATCCCGAAAATGGGGGTCTGCGAACAGATAAATGAAATACCCACCTAGTCCAGCATGCGGACTTTCAACCACTGCCCCGTCGAGTCCAACACCAATTGTCACTGAGTTAATCAACCGGCTCAGCCCTCCATTTCACCGGAGCGGCAAAACTAGGGCCCCATTCGGAGATCTTCCACCATACAGGTCCAGTGACTGGCGCGAAATGGCATTACGTTAGACACCAAGACTTAACCCTCCAATTCGCCGGGACGAATCCAGGGTCCTAGTCAAGAGAGCGCCCCCATCACGTCAAGATCTAATGCCTGGGGGGCGATAACTGTGATTTGACAGAAGGAAGAAACCATGTTGTTTTGACATTTCTGTTTAGTAAGCAACAGTTGACAAATTATCATGAAAATACTCACGCCGCAACAAAATTTACAAATTATTGAAATTTATTTTCAAAATCGGTGTTCTATTCGCCAAATTTATAGAGCACTTCGTGAAATTTATGGTTTACATAATCATCTAAAAGAGCAGCTTATTCGTCGAACTATTGATAGACTTCGGACAACATTTTCTCTACTCGATGCAACAACAACAAGTCAAAGAAGAAAATATCGCTGCTGTAAGTCGTAGTGTTAACGATGATCCAGATTTTTCTATTCTTCGACGTTCACAACAAGTTGGACTCTGTGCATCCACAACATGGAGAATTTTGCGTAAAGATCTTGGTCTACACCCATACAAGATCCAACTGGTGCAAGAACTAAAGCCACTTGACCATAATAAGCATCGTTTGTTTGCTGATTGGGCCCTAGAACAGCTTGAAGTTGATCCACTTTTAATCGTAAAATTGTGTTTAGTGATTAATCTCATTTCTAGTTGAACGGATATGTAAACAAGCAAAATTGCCGTATATGGAGTGAAAACAATCCTCCAGAAATTCTGCAGGTTCCATTGCATCCTGAAAAATGTACTATATGGTGTGCTTTACACGCTGGAGGCATCATCGGTCCATATTTCTTTAAAAACGATGCTGGAGCTAATGTTTCATTGAATGGTGCTCGTTACAAATCAATGGTCAATGATTATTTATTTCAAAATTTGAATGGTATCGATCCAGAAGTGTTTTGGTTCCAACAAGATGGTACTACACCTCATGCTGCTACCGTAATAATTGATTTATTGAAAGAAATATTTGGCGATTTGGCCTCCAAGATCATGCGACATAACTCCACTGGATTATTTTCTTTGGGGTTATGTCAAGTCATTGGTTTATGCTGATAAACCAGAAACAATAGACGGTTTGGTAGCCAACATAATTCGTGTTATTGATGAAATAAGGCCTGAATTACTCGAAAAAGTGCTCCAAAATTGTTCTGGTCTAATGCGGTTCCTCAGAGTTAGTCGTGGTGGAAATTATTTTTGAAACATAAATGTCATAAAATTATCTTTCAAAGAAATAAAAATTGGCCTAAATCTTAATTTAAATGTGTTTTATTTCAATTTAAAGTTATATCACCAAAAAAAAAAAACACCCGATACATATGCTGAACATTTAATAAAAGAGAAACATGAATTCGATGAAAGTTTTAAGATTTTGTACGCAGTAAATAAGGGTTTAAAATTGAACCTGTTGGAAAGTTTAGAAATAAACCGATTTAGAAAGTCACCGAATCTTTTAAATGCCCAGAGTTATCTAGTTCACCTTTATTGGATATATTCTACTAAGGACCCAGCGGTTTTACCAAAGTAATAAAAACTTTTTATTATACCCTTATCTCAAAATAGAAAATATTTAAATAGAGTTTGTTACCAAATTTCAGACTAGTTGCTTATAAGCATTTGAAGAAGTTACTAAGTAAACGAAACGCGCAACTCACAATAATAAGTAGAAATCAACATATATATGTGTATTGTTCAAACTAAAGTGTACAATGGATTTCTATCAAGTAAAGGCCAACAAGATACGAAATTTCAATGCGTCTTTGAAGCGTGTTTCGTATTCGCGTAGTTCTTACTTGTCAAATATCAAAAGATGACAATTTCAAAAGTGACAGCTAATCATTTAGCGGGATATTCAAAATGAATCCTCTTACTGGAAAACCCTTTATTCTGATTGCAAGGCAAGTGATTTATATGTATTTCGGAAGCTTTAATCCTAAAGTGTACAATGGATTTCTAACAAGTAAAGGCAAACACGATACGAAATTTCAATGCGTCTTTGAAGCGTGTTTCGTATTCGCGTAGTTCTTACTTGCCAAATGTCAAAAGATGACAATTTCAAAAGTGACAGCTACCCATTTAGCGGGATATTCAAAATGAATCCTTTTATTGGGAAACCCTTTATTCTGATTGCAAGGTAGGTGATTTATATGTATTTCGGAAGCTTTAATCTTAAAGTGTACAGTGGATTTCTATCAAGTAAAGGCAAACACGATACGAAATTTCAATGCGTCTTTGAAGTGTGTTTCGTATTCGCGTAGTTCTTACCAGTCAAATGTCAAAAGATGACAATTTCAAAAGTGACAGCTACCCATTTAGCGGGATATTCAAAATGAATCCTCTTATTGGAAAACCCTTTATTCTGATTGCAAGGTAGGTGATTTATATGTATTTCGGAAGCTTTAATCCTAAAGTGTACAGTGGATTTCTATCAAGTAAAGGCAAACACGATACGAAATTTCAATGCGTCTTTGAAGCGTGTTTCGTGTTCGCGTAGTTCTACTTGTCAAATGTCAAAAGATGACAATTTCAAAAGTGACAGCTACCCATTTAGCGGGATATTCAAAATGAATCCTCTTATTGGAAAACCCTTTATTCTGATTGCAAGGTAGGTGATTTATATGTATTTCGGAAGCTATAATCCTAGAGTGTACAATGGATTTCTATCAAGTAAAGGCAAACACGATACGAAATTTCAATGCGTCTTTGAAGCGTGTTTCGTATTCGCGTAGTTCTTACTTGTCAAATGTCAAAAGATGACAATTTCAAAAGTGACAGCTAATCATTTAGCGGGATATTCAAAATGAATCCTCTTATTGGAAAACCCTTTATTCTGATTGCAAGGTAGGTGATTTATATGTATTTCGGAAGCTATAATCCTAGAGTGTACAATGGATTTCTATCAAGTAAAGGCCAACAAGATACGAAATTTCAATGCGTCTTTGAAGCTTGTTTCGTATTCGCGTAGTTCTTACTTATCAAATGTCAAAAGATGACAATTTCAAAAGTGACAGCTATCCAATTAGCGGGATATTCAAAATGAATCCTCTTATTAGAAAACCCTTTATTCTGATTGCAAGGTAGGTGATTTATATGTATTTCGGAAGCTTTAATCCTAAAGTGTACAATGGATTTCTATCAAGTAAACGCAAACACGATACGAAATTTCAATGCGTCTTTGAGGCTTGTTTCGTATTCGCGTAGTTCTTACTTGTCAAATGTCAAAAGATGACAATTTCAAAAGTGACAGCTACCCATTTAGCGGGATATTCAAAATGAATCCTCTTATTGGAAACCCTTTATTTTGATTGCAAGGTGATTTACATTCTGTCAAGAAAGTACCGGGAATTATCGATTTAAATCTGGCGGGGCAATGAGGCAGGTAAAATTTTTTTTTCCTAGGTTGGTACCACTGTCCTTAATTACTATGCCAAGCTTGAGCGGGATCTGTCAACTAGTGTGTTTGCAACAGCTGATTAAGTCAGTCGATGTCAGAGTGCGTGCCGATGTTTACTATGGGTGATTACGTTGAGCAAAGAATTTGTTTAAAGTTTTGTGTTGCAAATGAATTTTCGTGTGCCGATGCATTGAAAATGTTGCAAAAGGCCTTTGGTGATAATGCTCTATCGAAAACTCGTGCATATCAGTGGTACAGAGCCTTCAAGGACGGTCGTGAAGTGGTCGCCCATCGTCGGCTTCGATCGAAGATAACGTCGATAAAATTAAGGAAAGGGTGATAAGATAGCACATGATCTTAAGATATCCCACGAGTTCGCACGTACGATTTTGATTGATATTTTGGGCATGAGAAAGGTGGCCGCACGACTCGTTCCGAAAGACCTGAATTTTCTTCAAAAACGTCATCGCGAACAGGTTGCTTCAGACATGCTGGATAGCTGTAATTCCGATTCTACATTCATGGAACGCATTATAACTGGTGATGAGACCTGGGTCTACGAGTACGATATGCAAACAAGCCAGCAATCATCGGAATGGGTGGCAAAAAATGAGCCGAAACCGAAAAAACCACGCCAAAGCCGCTCGAAAATGAAGGTGATGCTCATTGTTTTCTTCGATATCCGTGGCGTGGTGCACTACGAATTCATTCCAGAGGGTCAGAAGGTAAACAAGGAGTATTACCTAGGCGTTATGAAAAGTTTGCGTGAGCGTATCCGTAAGAAGCGGCCAAATTTGTGGGCGAACAACTCATGGATTTTGCATGACGATAACGCGCCTTCTCACCGAGCTACGATTGTGACTGACTTTCTCGCCAAAAACTCAACAAACGTGCTTCAGCAACCACCGTATTCGCCGGATTTGGCTCCCTGCGACTTTTTCCTCTTCCCAAAACTAAAATTGCCCCTTCGTGGCACCCGTTTTGAGTCGATTGAAGCCATAAAACAAAATTCGGCGCGAGAGCTAAAGTCCATCCCGGAAAGCGCCTATAAAAAATGTTTCGATAATTGGAAGTGCCGTTGGCATAGATGTATTGGAGCAAATGGAGCCTATTTTGAAGGCGACCCAATAAATTTTGACGATTAAATGTAAAAATGTTGTTTTAATTGAAAATTCCCGGTACTTTCTTGACAGAGTAGTATATGTATTTCGGAAGCTTTAATCGATAGTGTTGGATGCTGAAGTTGTCTTTAGTGTAAACAGGTTTGAACATATGATAAGCCTTCACGTGCCAAGACCAGAAAACCCCTTCGGCACAGTCCTACACCAATTCGACGTCGTTTTCGGGACTCCAGCGAAAGAAGGTCATCGCAGATCCCATCTCTATCGGTCCTTATCACCTCCAGCACTTTTACGCCCATCTACAATGCACCGATTCCCATGTGACGTCAAGATTCCTCTAAACAAATGGTTGCCCCGCAACGCGCTGTGACGTCGCGTGACGTCATTCGCGGGGACCATAGAGCATGATAGAGAACCTTCGTTTATATATCGACGCTGGATCGGCGCGAGCGTCATTGTGTGCGCGAAGCGCGAATACGCGAGTGCTATTCGGTGATTATCTAGTCCACAATTTTTATATTTTTCTACTTTTATAACTGGTGATTGTATAGTTTGTTTATTTTTGTTACTTAGAATTTATATTTTCTCATCATAATATACGCTTCAGGTGAGTCTAATTGAATGTAATCATGGATTTAATTATCGAGTTTTCCTGGTGAAGTTGCGCTCATTTAACTGCGGAAAATGGAAAAAGTCCAGGGTGGATCAAGGGAATGTTTTCTCGTTAGAAGGGGATTATTACCTGATTAAAGTTCGACTGAGGGGTGGATCCCCGGACTTATTCGTTTAGTTTGTGGGCCAGGGAAGAATTGGGGTAGGATAACAGAAAAAAATATACGCCTTGACATATTTCGAAGAACCTGAAATTTCTCGACCATTCAAGATACCTGAAAATTATTATTATTGTTATTGTTATAAAAACACCAAAGAATTATGGAATATTGACATTGTAACCCAACTTGATGGTCATTTCGAATTAAAACCTTCTAGCATCAATGAAATTGCAAATTTTCATTTCGATCTAACAAACTTCTCTATCCTCACCAAAAAAGTTTATTAAAGGCTCCTTGAGGAGAAACCATTTTAAAACGGCTTCTAGATCTTTAATCTCATATACTTCTGTACATAAACAAGAAAAAATTGTGGAATATTGGGATAATAACCTTAATTTCACAGCCGTTTTTGATTGCCAATCTCATTTAAAGGATTCTTGAATCTTCTAGCTTCAATGGGAGATAAATTTTCCGATTAAACTGCGATTATTTTCGGAATTGAACAAATTTTTTTTTATCCACCGAAACACTCAATGGTCTCTAAAGGAAGAAAACTAAGTGATTTCATTGCGACACGAACTTCGAAAATGCTCTTATGAAACTTTTTGTTGCAATCATTTTGAACAACACATATACTTTTCAATTCGATTTAATTAAACTTTTCCCAAGTGCATAGATCAGTTTTCCTAGAAATTCTGGATAGATTTCCGAGATTTTCTTTGGGGAACTACTGAACGTACTCCAAGTTTGATTATAGCATCGAATGTGACCATTTTCCTACATTTACTATGTTATTTCAACGGTTATGTTTGTTATATTGATCATCCAATAAGGCCACCAACTTAAATTGACGGAAATAAGTCGTTAATTTTATTCAACTCAAATTTAACATTTCACATTAGTCGAACTGAATGGTGTTACGAATCGTAGAAAAATGCACTTAAGAATGAATTCAAGGAACAACAAGCATCGTTTCAATAATATCTGTAGTTTTTTGAAGAAGTTGAGATACCTCTTGTTCCCTAAACGACAGTGTAGTCTCTGTAAAGGCTTATCTTAAACACTTCGAAATGTTAGAAATCTTCGAAACGCTAGAAAATCTTCCGTTCAACATATTCGAAAAAAAAACAATCTTATGTGACGAAACTAGGTTACCTGAAATCCTTGGAAACCGACAAAATTTCAAGTTATGAGATGAAATGTTCAGTTCTTGAGTGCCATGATGAGTTGTTTTATCAAATAACGATCCAATTTTCACGAACAAATTGATGCATAAACTGCCGTTAGGAAATTTCATTTCTATTGAGTTTTCCACGTACATTTTGGATAGAAGATTCACCACTTTTACAATTTTCCAGCTTTGTTCAAGCGTAAATCGACCCATTGCGTGAATGTCCAATATTGAACTAACTTTTTCTAAAAAACTCTAAATAACCACTTCTTCGAAATGTAAGCTATAGATGGCTCACAATCTAACTAAACAATTAAATCTTTAATAAAAAAAGGTTTTTTCTTGATAGACGGATTATTACAAAAGTTTAAATATAAATATAAAAATTCTTTTTATTACGAAAAAAACTCTTTTTTTATTTTATTGTATATATAATAACCATAAATCCTGGTTTACACTTATAACATATTATCATTTGATTTTGAAGGAGCCCATAAAATACCTTGCAAACTTTGTGTAATTTCTGTGACAGAATACGTAGGATTTTTAAAAGTTCACTTCACTCTAGTGTTTGTTCAGAAAACTACATTCAGTTTGTCTGGTAAGATAGTTCTTGTTAATTATTTTCATTTTTTAAATGTGAGGTAAGGCTGACGAGTTTCCGTTATGAGAATTTCAAATTGCTTTTTGATGATGTTTTAGGAATTTTTTGAAGGAACTTATTTTGAGCAAGTTGTTTTTGGAGGTTATGTTTTGCATTTTTGGAAGGGAATTTGGTTTTGATAAAACAAGGTACGAAACTAAATTTTGTAAGTTTCAAAAGTTTTTTAGTAGATTTAATTGATAATTTGTATTTCTTTGAATTCTTTTATTCCCTGTGGTACTGTTAAATAAGTGCTAATTCTATATGTCTACTAAATTGACACAGTGTGTTCTAAGACATTTATTTTATTTAATTCTAAAAGTTTTTGAATTAAAATTTGTGGGAGGTTAACAGAATATCTGTATGATATTAAAAATTTAATTTTTTCTGGGTCTATGTATTGTAGGACAAGAAAAAATTTGAAAGGATATATTAACATAGTGAACTTTTTTTAGCATTCACAAATTTGGTCTTTTTATTTTGACTTGAAATCTGAGAATATTAATAATTTTTTCAAAGTTATTTGGTGTTTGCAAACGATTGTATTTGACCACTTATAGCTAGAGACCATTAGGGACAAAATTTGGAAATTTATAGCATCTAACAGATTTCATCAAAGAAAATCGCAAATTTCATGCTATTCAGAACAGTTTTTATAATGTTAGAAATCTTATGTTTTGCTGAAATTATTACTTGTGTCTACTTCACCTAGATAATCTTCTGTTTGACATATCTAAAATGATCTAATTCTATTACCTATACGTGATCAAACTTTGTTAATAAAAATCCTCAAAAAACATAAAATACCTCAAATTAAGAAAAGAAATGGCTAAATATTATCGAAGAATAATTCTGAAGACGCAATCTACCAATTATTTATAACTGACTAAACCATTTTAACTTTTCTAGTGCAGTGTTGTGAGACAAGAAAACAATTTAAATTGTTGCACTTACAGAACCCGTGAACGGCGTTTGCGCATTCAATGATTTGCTCTTTCTCTTTTGGCTTGAAAGGTACCCTGCGAATATCAATAATTTGTCTTGGAATTTATTGTTCTTGCAAGAGAATTAAATTTGGCCATTTGAAATTTGTAGTTTTGATCGGCTATGAATAAAAATCTAAAAAATTTTAAATATCACCCGATTTATTCTGTTAACCTCCTACAAATTTCAATTTAAAAAAATTATTATTCAAAAACGATTATATTTAAATTAAATAAATGTCTTAGAACACACAGTGTCAATTTGGTAGACATATAGAATTAAACACTTATTATTAGGGAATAAAAGTATTTAAAGAAATACAAATTATCAATTAAATCTACTAAATAAATACTTGAAGAGTACAAAATTTAGTCTCGTACCTTGTTTCATAAATTCCTTTCCAAAAATGCAAAACATAACCTCAAGAACTTCTTCTAAAACAACTTGATCAGAATAAGTTCCTTCAAAAAATTTCTAAAACGTGCAGAACATCTTCAGAAAGCAATTTAGAATTCTCACATCGGAAACTCAGCCCTACTTCACATTTAAAAAACAAAAACAATTACCAAAATATGTCTTACCAGACAAACTGAATGTATTTATCTGAACAAACACTAGAAAGAAGTGAACTTTTAAGAGAGACTTTACTTGTCAGTACCCATTCTTTTTTTTTTGTTTTTTTTTTCTTTTTTTTATGTGATTGGTTACTGACGAGAAAAATCTCTCTGAAAACGTGTTTTTTATTATAGTAATTGTTTTTACATATCTTGAGATTTTCTAAGAAGTTACTTAGTTAGATATTCAATAATATTGAATATTCTAAGTAAGATAGTTTTATGATGAAATTCTTAGGATTATGTTGAACATGTTTTAAAGATATCTTAAGAGGAAGGAGCAGGAAAAAAATTTTGACTACTCAAAATATTTAATTTATAAGATTTGATATAATCGGTGCTTATATGACATTAATTTAATTCCTGAAGTTATAATATTAAATATAATTTTTTTTAAATTAAATATGTAGAAGGCTAACAAAATATATCTGTAAATATTAAAATATTTCAAAAATGAAATTAATATTTTATGGACTCCTTTAAAACGAAATGAAAATATGTTATAAGTGTAAACCAAAATATATAATTATTATATATAAAATAAAATAATTTAAAGAACTTTTTTACTTGATAGAATGATTTCCTTAAAAATTTTCTATCAAGTGAAAAACCTCTAATTATTTTAAAAAACTAAGGAATAATTTTCGAAGTTGTGAGTTTATTAAAAAGGTTGAGCCTTGAAATTTACAAATAAAAAACCATATCATTCAAATGACATTGTCGATTATTTAGGGCTCAATCTCATAAATAGCAACTTCGATTTAGTGTTTGAATTGAATTTTCGACGGAAATTTCTAACAGTTTGAATAGAAGATTGCTATTTGGAAATAAGTTTTTTATATTTTCCAGTTTTGTTCAAGCGTAAATCGACCCATTTCATTAATATCAATAATTGAACTAACTCTAGATGGACCAGCCTTTAGACACCACTAGAGGCGCAATTTCGAAATTTTCAGAATTCATGCCATCTTCAATGTAATAAAAAATTTCATGACACCATTCCTGTTTTTCAGAATACTTCTCATGATATCGAAAAAATCTTATGGACTGTGAATCAAACGAAACAAACGGAAGATATCGAAAGTATTCATTTCACAAACGCTAATTCATATTAATTTATTTCGTTTAACCTCGTACAGCTCTCTTTAATTATTCGACACATTTCGTTGTTTTTTTTGTACATACTCGAATGATTATTTGAAAAAAACCGTAATGGTTATTGAAAGTGCGGTCTACTGTTACCGAATAGTCAAGGTGGCCTCAAGGTAGCTCCAAAAAATTATTATTCACTGACCGATTTAGTAAAAATGTCAATGTTGTGCTTTCATCCGAACGAAACCACAAGATTCTGAATGATTATTCCGATTTTAACTACGATTGTTCTGATTAATGTTTTGTCTGACAGGTTCAAGGTCGAACTTCTTGAAATTTCGTATATAAATAAAACAAAGATTTCTCAGTTTGGATACTGGATATACAAACAAATTATCTGAATAGAAGGAAATTGACCACGTTTTCAATGTATGGAAATACTTGCAAATTTTAAAATGAAGGTATTGTTATTCAAATAAATCAATTCGGCTGATCTGCACCAAATATCATATCAAATAAGGAGTGTAATAGAAAGTTCTACAAATCGAGACAGTGTAACATACACCTGTAAAGGGTCTTTCATAAAAAAAGAAATGATTACTTCGGTAGCATAAGTCAAAAAGGGGCCAAAATAAGATTTTACTATTGCTTTCAAAACACAAAATGAATTATCATCCGCATTATTTAATGCATAGGACCCAACTCCAAACATACCTAAATCGGGAGTTTATGAGTTCTCTTGTTCGAGGTGTAGTAATAAATAAATGGGACAGACAGGACGTTCCTTCGAAACGAGGTTCAACGGACATAAAATGAATTTCATGAAAAATAAACACACCTCTATTTTTGCCACTCATTGTTTAAAAAACGGCCATCCTCTTCCGACAAACTCAAAATTTTACATGTGGAATCAAAAGGAAAGAAACTTAATTATTTAGAATCTGTTGAAATTTTCAAATTAGTTCACAATAAAAATAATGTAAAAATTATGAATGACTGTACGGATCTATGTAAATCCAAATTTTTGAAATATTTAAATAAGTAACATCTGTTCACCAATCTTCTTTGGCGTGCCGAATTATATACATTCTAATAGTTGTTAGGCGTCCTCTCATTTTAAACCTTTTTTAACCTCTTCTACCTCTGTATATGCATAAAAACCCTGTTCTGTTTGTTAAGACTTCAGTTGTCTGAAGATGGGATTGTTAATTCCCGAAACTCGAGTCACAATTAAATGTGTAAAATATTAATTTATTGGTAGTAAAACAGTAATTTCTACAACTTGTTTTCATTATGATCAACTACCAAATAGTATCGGCTGAAACCGTTCAGTTTATAAATTATTAATCAAAAATATTGAATGAACCTTGAAGGATACAAAATTTTGTTTCTTATCAATGTTTTTCGAAAACCAAATTCCTTTTCAAAAATGCACAACATAACCTCAAGAATTTCTACGAAAATCAATCTCTGTCGAAAAAAATTCTTTCAAAGATACTCGATAAACATGTTTCAAATCTTCAAAAAAGCCATTTGGAATCATAACATCGATATCTCGTCAGTCCAACTTAGAATATAATGAATTTTTAAAAAATCCTATGTATTCTATGTTCGTCACAGAAATTACACAAAGTTCGTGAGGTATTTTTAAGGACTCAGTGATATTCAAATGAATATAATTATTATAAATACAATAAAATAATAAAATTTGAATATTAAAACAGATTTGATCTACTAATCTCCTATAATTTCAATTCCAAAAAAATTTATTCAAAAACTTTTAGAATTAAATTGATGTCTTATAAGCACAGCTTATATTCAATAGACATATAAAATCAAAACTCATTATATAATACCAAATGGAATAAATAAACCAGCAAATATAAATTGTCAATTAAAATAAATGAATAAATATTTGAAGGAGACAAAATTTTGTTTCTGATCTTACAATTATGAAAACTAAATCCTTTTCAAAAATACAAACCATAATTTTAAGAACTCCTTAAAAAATAATTTATTTTAAAGATTTAATATATATATATATATATATATATATATATATATATATATATATATATATATATATATATATATATATAAGGTCTTCATCGATCTTGCTTCACATTTAAAAAATAAAATCAATTAACTATAAATAACTTCCTCACAAAAATCAAACAAAGCATGTAAGATTTTTATGGTCTTAATTGAACCACATGATATTTATATAACGAGATTATTTTGAACCTAATATAATTATATATTGTATATAAAATAAAATATTATCAATAAATAAATTTTTTTTTAAATTAAAATTATGGGAGACAAACATATTAAATCTGTTCTGATATTCATAGCCCTTTCTATTAAATTAAATGAGGGTTAACGATCTGCCAAATTTCGTTATTCTAAATTGAAGATTCTTGTTTTATTCCAATCAACCTGCCTATAAGCAAATATTTATTTCTTTTTATCATTTAACAAACAGAATTCATCTATATTCCACGTTGATACCGTCCTAAAATATTCCCTCCTGTTGAATTTAAAACGCAATCAATTTTCCTCATAAACATTTCAACAATGGGTTATAATTCGCTATTGACGATAAAACTGCTTTATAAATCTAATGAAAATTTTATTGATCGTTCTGGCGCAAAACAATACGACTAAAGTGATAAAAAACGCATTTTTACCATAACTGTACGGTAGATGTTTTTGAGCGCTCGTAACGGAAATCCTATCATTTCGTCGAAATCCCTGTTCCACGTCAATTTTGTGAGTACGTGGAATCAGCTAAAGTCATTTTTAATTCACTTACTTCCGTCCGGTTAGTCGTCCGTTTGTAAACGCGCCTAAATGTCTTTCGAACGCAAAGAGCTAGAGTCTTGAAACTTTCAGGAAATATTTGATATCTGAATGACGCGGCTAATTTCGTTAATGGACAAAGTCTTCTCAATAGTTTCGCAGTTATTCACGTTTGAAAATTTTTTCATTTTTTCCCAAGAATTTAATTACAAGACCAAAAACAAATTCTGCAGATCGGTGGGTGATATGAACCAGCTCGTAATAGCTCCTGACTTCACGTCAGTGATTGTTTGTGGCAATTTGTTTGATTGTATTCAGTTCCCTTCTCAACGTTATATTATTTAAAGGAATTGAAAATGATCTATGTATCATTATCTAAAAAACATTCAGCTTATAGATCAATGATACATAGAGCATTTTCAATTCCTTTAAATAATATTACATTGAGAAGGAAACTGAATACAATCTAACAAATAGCCACAAAAAACAATTCTGAACAAAAACTATAAATTCTATAAATTGATATTCAAATTTTGTTATATTCCTTCTATCAAGGAAAGAGCCTTTTCCTATTTTATAAAACTATTGAAGGGGCAAACGGACCTTTGGCACACCAAGAGAAGTTTTGCACCAGCCAAAGCCATCAACATATACAGGGTGCCCCAACGAAAATTTGACCCCCCAGATGCCACCTTCATGGGGGTGTTTTTTTCGGGACAAACTCATGATGGAAATTCTTCCCCCTCGAAACAGAAGTTGACCTGTTTTTATAAAATCTTCGAAAATTCTTCGTTTCTGAGTGCCTGGGGGGTCAAATTTTCGTGGGGATACCTGTATATAATAACTATAACCTGATGGACCTACTGCACTGTTAAGCAATTATTGTATATTAATAAAAAGCATTTTATTTTGTTAACTATTCACATTTGTTGTTTTTCATGTTCAGGATAATATCGAATTCGAGACATTTAATAATAAACGAATGAAATATTGTATTCTATTCCTTTCAGCTCAATTAAAGGTTACCTCGAACTAGAAGTAATATTTGAGTTATAATTGAACGTATCACGTGAAGTATGGGAGGAAAATACTTAATTACGAACATATTCGATTGTTTCTATCGTCGTCAAGGTAACAACTGATTTCCGTTGATTACCATGGCCTACTGATATTCGTTCATTGAATACGTGAACTCACTATTGTTTGTTTTAAGTTTGAAATAAATTCAATTTTATATGGGTTTCAACTATGGAGTTGAAATTTCGTGAAACCATTCAGGTCGTAAATAGGGAAGTATGTGTGTGACACATGCAAAGGGTGGGGCCATCTAGAGTTTAGATTTTGAAGTAGTAGGTATTTAGAGTCCGGCAACACCTCAGTCATTCGTGTTTAATATTTGACATTGAAGAGATGGGTCAATTTACGCTTGAAAAAACTGGGATATATGGTGAATCTTCTATCCAAAGTTCGTGAAAAAATCTAGGAATGAAACGCCCACACGGAATTTGTAAATCAATTTGTTCGTGGAAAGTGGATAGTTATTTGATGAAAAAACTTGTTCTCATCAAGTGAGCACACCTGTAAACATTTCTGCTGTAGTCTAAAATATGGCTGAACATACATCAACATCAAGTCGTCATTGTGCTTAAGAAATGAACACTTTTCGCACTCTCCTGAGGAGAATTTTGCATAAAGACCTCAGTGGGAAGGTTCACAAAGTTCAACTACTGTTACCATTTAAATAATGGTTTGGAGAGCCATATCTCAGCGTGGTGCTACGCCTCTCTGTATAGTTGATGGCACCATTAATAGTGAAAAGAATTGTGGCGTTCTTAACGATTTTCTCCTTGAAACGGCGCATGCTTTATATCCAGAGGGGTGGCGTTTTGAGCAGGATAATGCAAGATGCCATACTTCGACCTATACTCAAGTTTGAATGCAAAAATACCAAGTGACAACCATTTCATGGCCAGCAGCTTCACCAGATCTTAGTCCCATTGAAAATATATGGGGACTAATGATGACTGAAGGTGAACGAGCTGCGCTACGATATAAAGATGATTTAATTAAGTCAGTTTCACATTTACAGCCCTTGACTACCATCACCGAAAATTATGGAGATGATCTAGAACCTCGACTTTTAGTCAAGTGTTCACAGTTAAATGTAGGTTGTAATGAGTAAATAAGATTAATATTTTGTTGTAATTTTCTAATTCAAGAATTAAAAATATATAATAAATAATAACAATTGAGCTTTGTTTTTCCGGATACTTTCTAGCCGGGCTATATATTTTAACCGTTTTCGACTTCGACACAGTTGGTTTTCGAATCGACACGTCTATTTATATACGAAGCCATTTTCATTCTAGTTGTCACTGGTTAATTGTCCCGAACCTATTATGAATGAATAATAATGACGTCGTTTAGGTAATCGATATAACAACTACGTTAAACACACATTATGTCTGCATTTTAATGGATGAGGGGATGTAGAGTGTGAATAATATTAAAGCGAAGTGAAGGAAAAGTTAGAGAATTGAATTGGAAATTATATCCAACTTGCATTCGATACTGCGGAATATTTTTGGGTCCATATGGGTCATTAATTGAAATGATCAGCCATCTGTAAGTCATTCAGTCCTTTCGTTTCAAAGTAGAAGTCAATAAACGGATAACATCACTGCAAAGTTTACACCAATATTTAGTACTTTTAAATGGAGTGAAATGAGAAATTACTTTGTTTTCTATCACTATACAGTGGCTCGACTTACGTAGAGTTTACTATATTTTCAACCTGAATAAAAACAAATTGTATCTGAACTATACAAAAGTTCGTGTTTTTTTTTTAGAGCGATAGAACTTTAAATTGAAATAAAACACATTTAAATTAAGATTGAAGCCAAGTTTTTATTTATTTGAAAGATAATTTTATGACATTTAAGTTTTAAGAATAAATGCTCTGAGGAACAGCATTCGACCAGACCAGTTTTGGACCACTTTTTCGAATAATTCAGAACTTATTTCATCAATAACACGAGTTATGTTGGCTTCTAAGCGTCTATTGTTTATCGGCATAAACCAATGACTTGACATAACCCCAAAGAAAATAATCCAGTGGAGTTATGTCGCATGATCTTGGAGGCCAATTAATTGGACCATTTCTCGAAATAATGTGATCGCCAAATCTTTCTTTCAATAAATCAATTGTTACGGTAGCAGCATGAGGTGTAGCACCATCTTGTTGAAACCAAAACACTTCTGGGTCGATACCATTCAAATTTTGAAACAAATAATCATTGATCATCGATCTGTCACGAGCACCATTCACTGTAACATTAGCTCCAGCATAGTTTTTAAAGAAATATGGACCGATGATGCCTCCAGCGTGTAAAGGACACCATACAGTGCATTTTTCAGAATGCAATGGGACCTTCTTCAGGATTGTTTTCACTCAATATACGGCAATTCGCTTATTTACTTAGCCGTTCAACCAGAAATGAGCTTAAAATAGAAAAGCCTTTTACTTGATAGAAGAAATATAACAAAATTTGAATATCAAAACAAATTAAAATATGTTTATCTTCTACAATTTTAATTTCAAAAAATTTTTATTCAAAAAAGCTTTTAGAATTAAATTAATGTCTAAAACAAGCACCGCTTACATTTAATAGACGTATATAATCAAAACTCAATATATAATGTCAAATGGAATAAATAAACCAAAAGATATACGAAAGTCATTAAAATTAATAAATAAATATTTAAAGGAGACAAAATTTGTTTCTGGTCTTACCTTCAAGAACGCCAATTGCCTTTTAAAAACATGAACACACTTAAAGGACTTCTCAAAGAATATAATTTATTTGAAATATTTAATATATTTAAATATTCGAATAAGTAAAATCAGAAATCTCTCAAAGCATGCACTATATCTTCAAAAAACAAATATAATTCTAAGCAATTCTAAGAATATATTTCAGGACTGAAGACGGAATTGCTTAGAAGTATTTTTGTTTTTTGAAGATATAGTGCATGCTTTGAGAGATTTCTGAATTTACTTATTCGAATATTTAAATATATTAAATATTTCAAATAAATTTTATTCTTTGAGAAGTCCTTTAAGTGTGTTCATGTTTTTAAAAGGCAATTGGCGTTCTTGAAGGTAAGACCAGAAACAAATTTTGTCTCCTTCAAATATTTATTTATTAATTTTAATGACTTTCGTATATCTTTTGGTTTAGTTATTCCATTTGTAATTATATATTGAGTTTTGATTATATACGTCTATCAAATGTAAGCGGTGCTTGTTTTAGACATTAATTTAATTCTAAAAGTTTTTTTGAATAAAAATTTTTTGAAATTAAAATTGTAGAAGATAAACATATTTTAATTTGTTTTGATATTCAAATTTTGTAGAAATGAGCTTCATCACTAAACAAACAAACAAATTCTTCCTTTCCGAGTTCCGGAGGGTTAAAATTTTCGTTGGGACACCCTGTATGATATCATCTACAAATCTGAATAAATAAAGGAAATATGTATTTGTTTATTCGATTCATCCATATTTTTCATAATTCATGATTATTTCGGCTAAAATTCAGCTATGTTGAGCTAGTTTCAAACTGAAACAGACATATTTGAAGACATTTAAAAATGTCATTAATTCTGATAGGACTGACATTGTTTTTTATCAATAATTTTCCGACTATTTATATTGTTTCCAAAGAATTGGAAAATAAGTTTTGGAATCAAAAGAAATTGATTTGGGGTTTTCAGATAATTTCATGAATTTGATGTTGTCTATGAGTTGAAAACTTTTTTTATACTTTCATTTTGTTTCAGTTTGAATGGCTAAAATTATTTTATATCTTGTAAAGTAATAAATGAAACAACTGGTTTAATCGGATCGTTCTCTTCATGGAGCTTTATCAGTGAATAAAGTTTCAGGATTTGTGGATTCATAAGAGGGAGTGAATATTTCAGAGGATTATGAAACAGAGTGACGCATTAATCCATTATATTTTCAGTTTATTCTTGGAAGTAATCCGTAGGGTCTTTTTCAATTGTTTTTCTGCTGTATACACCTACTCATATGTGAGATGCTATGTGAATTCTCAAACCTGGACGGTTAAAATATATAAGTCTAGAAAGTATACGAAAAAAACAAAGCTCAGTTGTAATTATTTAGTATATATTTTTAATTCTTGAATTAGAAAATTATATCAATATATTACAACCTCCATTTAACTGTAAACACTTGACTAAACGTCAAGATACACCAGAAACTAGATCACCTCCATAATTTTCGGTGATTGTAGTTCAGGACTCTAAAACTGACTGAATTAAATCTACTTTATTTCACGGCGCTGCTCGTTCACCTTCAATCTTCAATACTCCGCATATGTTTTCAATGGGACCAAGATCTGGTGAAGCTGCTGGCCGCAAAATGGTTGTCACTTGGTGTTCTTGCATCCAAGCTTGAGTATAGGTCGAAGTTTGACATCTTGCAGTATCCTGTTGAAAACACCACCTCTCTTGATATAAAGCAAAGTGTGTAAATACCCCACTGCCTGTCGATACTGCCGCAGAAGTATTTCTAGAATTCTTTGGGCAGCGCGAGTAATAGTGGATGTGGCACAGTTTGAGGAACTATAAATTCTTTGATTTACCTGGATTGTGAATAAGGAATGCTACACTTCATCAATAGTCGAGAAGGGCTCTTAGAGCTGAAACTCTTGGAGAAGTGTTACGTATCAAAACTAACACAAATAATCATTTATCGATTTTTGAACTTTACCCAATCAAACGTTCCTTTTATTTCAATTATCATAAGTTCAGCTTCGAATTATACAAACTTTTTTCGTAAATTTCCACATCGTAGATATGAACTTTTTCAAATAATTCAATCTTCGATAGTCATTGATCTGTAAACGATCCTCTCTAGAGTGTTTAATAGTAATCTCGTACGAACCAACTCGAAATCTACATTATCGGGCGAATATGTTATCAATGTTCCAAAAATTCACACAATCATCATACGATTGCGATAAGAATTTAAATGGAATCAGCATAGATAGTAAACTCATCTTGAGGGATTTATTGCGACTCAAAAATATTCTCTCAATTTAGGCCGAGTAAACGAAAACGATTCGATTCGAAATAAATGCAGTCATGCTAAGGACTTGCTTTAAAATATTTTTAATATATAAATCTGAAAATTACTATAAAGAAGTATCGGGTGTTTTTTTTTAGAGTGATAGAACTTTAAATTGAAATAAAACACATTTAAATTAGGATTGAAGCCACATTCTTGACTAATTTTGGACCACTTTTTCGAGTAATTCAGGCCTTATTTCATCAAAAACACGAGTAATGTTGGCTTCCAAAGCTTTTATTGTTTCTGGTTTATTACTATAAACCAATGACTTGACATAAAACCCCAAAGAAAATAATCCAGTCGAGTATGTCGCATGATCTTGGAGGCCAATTAATTGGACCATTTCTGGAAATAATCTTATTGCCAAATATTTCTTTCAATAAATCAGTTGTTACGGGAGCAGCATGAGGTATAGCACCATCTTGTTGGAACCAAAATTTTCCATGTGGTGGATGGATAGAGTCCAACTTGTGAACGTTGACGAATAGCTAAATCTGGATCATCATTAACACTATGACTTACAGCAGCGATTTTTCTTCTGTACGTACAGTTCTTTGTCTTGTTGTTGTTGCGTCGAGTAGAGAAAATGTTGTCCGAAATCTATCGATAGTTCGACGAATAAGCTGCTCCGATAAATTCCACGAAGTGGAATTTATCGGAGCAGCTAAATTTCTACAATTTGTAAACGATGTGAGTCTTTTCACGATAATTTCTCAATGCTTACTGAACAGAAATATCAAAACAACATGGCTTCTACCTTCTGTCAAATCACAGTTATCCTTATCGAAAGTCCTATCACTCTAAAAAAAACACACAATATATGGCATGAATTGAAAAACTCACAACATGTAACGAATAAAATCATGTATAGTAAATTAACATCAACTGGAAACTTAACCGGCAAATACTTAGTAACCACATGACTAACGGATAGAAAATTTTGACCAGTGTTCAAATCCAGGCGCAACGTGATTCTTTTTTTAAATTTTTCTATGTTTTGATTGTAGCCAAAAAATACGAGAAGTTCTTCATTTTCATGATTTTTCGTTTCTTCAGGAAAACACAGTTCTAAGATTGAATTTATTTTCACTTTCGGATGACAGAACACAGAATTAAGTGTTTTCATTTGTTATATCTAGCTTCCTTAAGGAGTAATTCACAGATTTTAAATTTACAGGGGGAAATAGCCTGTTGAATAAGCGCCAAAAGTTTCTGAATTCGCAGCAGTACGTTTTACAACTCAAATAGGTATTTCATACGGTAATTTAAAATGTTAACTCATGGTTCTTTGCATGGAAGTGATGCTACATTCACCACATGACCTTGAACTTGCACCAGAGTATTATTGATTATAGATTGCAAAACGTGCTGGTTTTTTCGGTTCCAAGAACTAAAAATAGTCAGTTCAGATACAAAATAAAATAGAAAATGATTTATTTTTGTATGACTGTATCAAAATTGGAAAATAAAATTACCTATTGATTATCGGCAAATTTCGTAAACTTTAGAATTAATAGACGGCTGGTGCAAGTTCAAGGTCATGTGAATGTGGTATTCTTCCAAAGTGAGAACCATTTTTATATGAACATGTGGAGAAATTCTCCACTTGATTATAGTTGGATTATGAACTAACATATATCGGGATTACAAATTAATTTTATACATTTTTTCAGCTCGAATAAATAAAACTTCCCGCAAAAGCTGTTTATTAATTAAATGAATTGAGTATGCAGTTGGCTCTAGGTGAAACATTATAAAAACTTTATTCAACAAAAGTTCACATAGTTCTTATATTCCACAATTTATTCAGAATCCTGACACGTGTTCCGGTCTTTCGACCATCTTCAAAGGAGTACAAAAAGGAACTTAACTTAAAATTGAAAAGGTTCTTTCATCACACTTAGAACATCTGCCTATATTAATGGCACATGGGAATAATAGCATCCAATATAAGGGTATTGCCAAAAAGCATTTGGGAATTTGTTGAATTCTACTTTTTCCCAATTGCTTTTTTGATTGAAAGAATCTCCAAATAGTCCATCAATTTACCCTTATTAACATTATACAGTAATGTGACATCTTTCTCATTCAAAAATTGATTATTTTCTCTACAGTGTTCTGCAAAACCGGTTGATTTCTGGTTTTTCGAAATGGACATTCAATGTTCTTTGATTCTATGTTGTAAACATCGGCCTGTCTGTCCTATATATCTAGCATTACAATCATCGCATTTAATTTGATAAATTCTCCATTTGGAAAAGGAGGCGTCCTTTCTTTATTGTTCACCAACATCTTAGTTTAATTATTTAATTATTCAAACAATTAATTAATAATTTAAAATATTTAGCTAAGATGTTGGTGAACAATAAATAAATTAAGCCCAACTTTTCCGAATCAGGGATTTGTCAAACTAAATGCGATGATTTTAATATTACATATACAGGACAGACGGGACGATGTTTAAAAAATAGAATCAAAGAACACAGGATGTCTATTTTAAAAAACCAGAAAGCAACCGGTTTTGCCGAAAACAGTAGAGAAAATAATGAATTTTTTAATGAGAAAGATGTCACATTACTATATAATGTTAATAAGGGTAAATCAATTGACTATTTGGAGATTCTTTCAATCAAAAAAGCCATTGGGAAAAAGGAGAATTTAACAAATTCCCAAATACTTTTTGGCAACACTCCTATATTGGATGCTATTATTTCCATGCGCCATAAAAATACGCAGATGTTCTAAAGTGAAAGAACCTTTTCAATTTTAAGTTTAATTCCTTTTTGTACTCCTTTGAAGATGGTCGAAAGACCGAAACACGTGTCAGGATTCTGACAAAATTGTTGAATATAAGAACTATGTGATTTTTTTTTAATAAAAATGCTGTTTAGTCAGCCATTTTCAACAGCGTAACAAAAATCGTTCTGTATCAAATACAGCACAATTTAATCTGGATGTTATCGGTAGATAATAATCAACATGAATTTTCAATATTTCATAAACCAACATATATATAGTGATAGTATAATACACAATAAATCAAATCATCCTATAAACCAAAAATTATCAGCATTTAATTGTATGATCCAGAGATTAGTTAACATTCCCATGAATCGAGAAAATTATATTTCTGAACTCAAGATCATTGAACAAATAATAATTACTACTATCCTGCTCTGATAGATAAATTTTCAATAAAGAAAAATAATAAAATAGCTTTAAAAATGGTATATCCCAATACCAAAGAAAATTTTGAATGCATTTCATTAATATATACTAAAGGTATTTCTGAGAAAATTGCTACATACCTCAAAAATAAGTATGATTTAAGAACTTCATTCAAAACTTATTCCAACCTTAGTGAATTCATTAAAAATAATAAAGACATTACACATAAAGATGATAAATCGGGAGTTAATGAGTTAATTCCTCAATATAACCGTGTAGATGTTACATTCAAAATCGACAAAATGAAAACGTTTGTCGTCATACAAAATTCTTTCCATCTTCGATGACGCAAAATTGTATAATTTGTCTAAAAATAGCCCCACTTGCGTTCGTTCTTTCGTCAACCCCGAAAATTACAAACTGTCGTTTGACGTAGTAGGCCGTGCGAATCCCTAGTCCGATTGCGTCACCCCCTATTGCACCCCACCCACACGCATCTTGCAAACTGTTGCTTGACCAGTTGTCATTGGTGAGTGAAATTGTCTCAAAAGCCGCATTTTCTAGAAACGGCCCTGCAAAAATAGAAAATTCCTGTGTGCATTGGTATTTGCTATTGGAGAAATGTGGCAAGGATGAGTCTATTTAGAACTATGTAGGTCGTCTCGTAATGTGGGAATCAATTCGTATAAACAACATGTTTTCGATATTCTAGCACAGATAATTCCGAATAGAATCGACTTTGACTTTGGGAAGGAACGTTATTATTATCTGATGAATCTCAATCAACATGAATTTCAGGCTATTATTGTGTATTTATATAGTATGTTTCCGAAGACAACAAATCTTTCTTAAAAAGGAGTAATCCTTAGAATTTCCTGGTGTGTTGATATAAATTCCGGTCGATTTAGACATTCACCCTTGCAAGAATTCTCAACAAGCCAAAAATTTGCATGAACGTTAAGGAATGAAGTTGTGAAAAGACCCCCATCGATCTCATGTGTGCAAAAAAATTTATTCAAGGTCAAAGTTCATAAAAATGGGTTTTTCGGATTTTTCAACGAAACGGTTAGTTTTATGATAAAAATAGCTAAGACAGAAATTGTAGATCATGCAATTCTCGACAAAAATTGTTCCTACACTTTTTTCATAACATAAACCATACCTGAGAAAAAACGATTCCAAAATTTACTTCAGTTAGTTTAGGCCATATGGTCACATAAAATGCTGGACTCGGTTTCTTTTCATGCCTATTCTCTGGATTATCATTCAATTTTAACTATCCCTGATTGAAAATAATGATCGAAACGAATTGAAAAGCGGTCCTTTCATGCAATTTGTATATCTATATAAAAAGTGTCTTTCAATGAGAAGGCCCCATTTTTAAATCAACATCACTCAGGCATGGCAGCCATTGTTTATTTGTGACATTGACAGTTGTATTTATCAATGTCTACCATTTGATCATGGAAAACGTTTACAAATGATCCAAATTTTTTATGAAAAATCGCAATCTGTTACTCTAATTTTATGTGCTTTAATTCCAATTTTTGAGCGTTATAATCGTCCGGATAAAAGAACAGTTGAACGTTTAGTGAAGAAGTTTGAAACAAATTTTACACTTCATGATGTAACAATGCCAGTGAAACAAAGAAATGCAAGAAGTGAAGAGAATATCGCTGCCGTACGTGAAAGTGTTCGTGAAGACCAAAATTTATATATTTCTCGAGTTTCACAAGAACTGGGCATCTCCCAGACATCTTTGTGGCGAATTTTACGGAAAGACCTTGGTTTGCATCCATACAAAATTACAAACATGCTTTCGAAAGCAATCACATCTTCCCAGAATTAGACAACCTTGAAATATTACACTTGAAAGCGAAAGGAGAAAAACTAGACATCCTGGAATCCATAGAAATATTTAAGCAGACGCACGTTTAAGAAATAAAACTATTGAATGAAACTTTGGCACAACCCACTTCTCGACATTTTGCACAAACATTCAACGAATATATATATAAAAGTTGAGATACAACTTGTTTTATTCATTTTGAATACGTAGTAAATACTACGAAACTCTAGCCACTGTATATTCAGTCCAAAAAAGGTAAAAAAACTAAGTAACTTCTTATTTCATACCATTCGGAAATGGACTATTTGTTGAACAAGCGAAATAGCTCCTATTTCCAGCCATTTGATGGATACATTCAGACATTTTAGTTCGTGTACTCAATTTTTCCAACCAAACAATACGCATCGTGTTATTTGAATACTTATCACGGCATATGACGTGAAAATATTTACATTTTAACATACAAAGAATCTGACATCTCATATATACAGCGTATTTAGTTTCGTAATTTAAGATTAGATAAAGTTAATTGAAGTACAACAGTAGTTGATTTGGTTTTCGAATGAACTTCCTTCTAACCTCAATATATTTGTACTTAACAAAGTACTTCTAGTCGTATTGCCTTTCATTATACAGAATACATGTTTAAAATTTGAAAAAAAAAACACGTAAGTTATTCAGTGAGACACAATTTTTTTTATTTGAAAGGTACTTCCAACTTGAAAACTGGATACTGAATTGTTTCAGCAGTTACTATTTGGTAGTTGATCATAATTGAAACAAATTGTAGAAATTACTATGTTTTACTACCCATAAAAATATAAATTACACATTTTCATGTGACTCCAGTTTCGGGAAATTAACTATCCCATCATCAGACAACTGAAGACCTAACAGTGGTACAGTGGTATTTAAACAAAAGTGATAAATATTTTGAATATTTCAATAGGTTCTAGATAACACCTAATAGTTGTACAAAGGTTTACAAGCGGAACGTGATAAAAAACTGGGTTAGAAAAGAGGGGCCTTCTAACAGATATCGGAATGTCGGCAATCGACAAAGAAGGTTGTTAAACAGATTACCCATTTAAATATCTCAAATAATTTTTGGGGTTACATAGCTCCGTTTCATTATTTTCACATTATTTTGTTGTATATCTCAAATATTTGGATTTACATAGCTCCATACAGTCATTAATTATTTTTTAAAATATTTTTGTTGTGAACGAATCTGAAAATTTCAATAATCAAGTTTCTTTTCTTTTGAATCTACATGTGAAATTTTCTTAAGATTTTCTTTTGTCGAAAGGAATTACTGTTTTCTAAAGAATGAGTGGCAAATGTTGAATTTTTGTTTACTTTTCATTAAATTCATTTAATGTTCGTTGAAAAAGGTTTTAAACAGATGTTACTTTTTAAATATCTCAAATATTTTCGATTTACATAGCTCCGTATAGTCATTCATTATTTTTACATTATTGTTATTGTGAACTAATTTGAAAATTTCAACAGATTCTAGATAATCGAGTTTCTTCCCTTTTGATTCTATATGTAAAATTTCAAGTTTATCTATTGTGGGAAAGGAATCACCGTTTTCTAGACAACGAGTGGCAAAAGTAGAATTTTGTTTATTTTTTATGAAACTCATTTTATGTTCGTTGAACCTCGTCTTGAAGGAACGTCCTGTTTATCCTATATATTTATTACTGCACGTAGAACAAGATAACTCATAAACCCCTGATTTGTGTATGTTTGGAGTAGGGTCCTTTGCGTTAAATAATACCGATGATAATTTGTTTTGCGTTTTGAAGGCAATATTGACATCTGATTTTGAAGAACTATTGGCCACTTTTTGACTTATGTCATCAAAGTACGATAGGGAAATGAATTTTTTATTTTCTTCAGTTTTTATGATGGGATAAATTTGGCTCATAGCTATTTTAGATAGTTTCTGTCGAATTAGATTATTATCTTTTATATTGGGGTTGAAACCGTTGTTCGCGGCTATTGATTTTATAGTTTGGACTTCAGCTTCGCGGTCATTTTTTGATGAGGGTAATGCGAAGGCTCTATGGATCATCAATTGATACGCTGACTATTTTTCTATTTGAGTGTGATATCGAGAGGTCTAAAAATGTAATACTGTTCTTCGATCCCTCTTCTAGTTTGAATTTAATTTTTGGATGAATATTATTCAAGAAATTCAAAAATTGACTCAGTTGTCCGGATGTTCCAGAGATACACGTGAGAATATCGTCTACGTATCTGTACCAGAAATGAATATTTACAGGTAGTTTCGAATTGAAGATTTTATTTTCTATTTCTGACATGAATATGTCTGCAAGGAGTGGACTCAGTGGTGAGCCCATAGCTAGGCCGTTTAATTGTTCGTATATTTTATTATTAAATTGAAAATAGTTTGTGAGCAGGCATTGTTCTAAATGGGTAATGAAATCACTGTGTATCACGGGATTTACATTTGATTTTTTCAAGAATTTCTGAAGCTAAATGAATGCTATCATTTCTCGTTATATTTGGAAACATATTATCCACATCCAGGCATACTAGGTTTTTTTTTTAAATTGAAAACTGGAAACTGGACGAATTGTAAAGGGATGTTAGTGATGAAGAACTAATTGATGGATTCGGTTTTTAGTTGATGGAAATTCATTTTCAACTAGTAATAAATAAAATTCAATACCCACAAGCTTTTTATTGTTGAACGACAATTCTTCCGCCACGCTGTGGCTTAATCATGTTCTACATTTGAGCAACAGCAACATTATATCGGTTTATTTCAAGTGTTTCTAAGAATGTTAATCTAGACACTTTACTCTCGATATGGATAATTTCATATTCGTTATTGAAATTGTGTTCAAATTCTATTGAATGGTTGGCGTAAGTGGAAAGTGCGAAATTTGAAGTGTAGATCTTTTGATGTTCGTGGATTCTCTTCTTGAAGGATCTGCTGGTCTGCCCAATTCGGCAATCCTTAAAAGTCAACTTATAGACTCCTGATTCATTATCTTTGTTTGATTTTGCTTCATCATTTTTAATGTATTTGTCCATGTTATTAATGGTTATGAAAGCTGAAAGCAACAGTATAGCGAAACAATTGTTGTTCAACAGTAAAAAGTTTGTGTAAATTGAATTTTACGTATTACTTGGGGAAAATGAATCGAGTAGAAACCGAATCCATCAAATACGTTCTTATTATTAACATTCCCTTACAATTCGCCCAGTTTTCACGAATTTTCAGTTGAAAGTGCGCAAGTCTCTCCTCTGAAATGCGTTCATGCGAGAATTCCCGTACAAAAGGGAACGCACCCAGGGAGTAGTTCTGTTACTCTCTTATGTAAGCGCTGTAGCTCATTTGCATCGATCTAAACAAGCGAACAAGATCATTTCAATTCGCTGCGAGCAATTGAGAGATTCTCTTTTCAATGGCAACGACAAACAGTAGCAACCAGTAAATTGGGTCAATTGCATTGTTCCGGCCAAACCTTGTAGCTATTCTATTTTATCATCAATTTTACCTTGTAATTAGTCATTGCTTACGCAAAATAATTCATTATGCTCCCGCATAATCTGGGGGATCTAAGAGGATGTTGCGAAAAACCAGAAGGAATAACCATTGTTGAACGCTTTTCAGTGACACTTGAATGGTGTTAAAAATAACCATGTTTTGTTCTCTTATGATGTAGAGGATACCCTTCTAGGTTGGGAAAATTGATTCGAGTCGAACCTTGATTCATAGTTGCTCACTTTATGGAAAAAAATCACTTGTAGATGCGTGTGGTGATGCCACAAGTCGAATAGTGACGATTGGAAAAATGTACACACATCGTCGAAGGTCCCCTATCAACTCTCAACTTGTTGAATGTAACATGGATTCAGTTGTGGAACAACTATAATTAATAAAAATTAAATAATCGCTAAATTTAGATTTTTTCTATTATAATTTTTCCTATTTTGTCTCATCCTGCATAAAGCAAAGAGTAAAAAACAAAGAATTTCTATCAAATATAATGCAGTTGGAATGGAGGAAAATATTAATCTCATTTCCAGAACATAGATTGTTCATTTCTTGAGAAACTTAAGAGGGCCAAGAATTTGGACGATGTGTGTATATGCCCCAACTGACCTATCAACGGATGAGGATATAAAAAACTTGTATGGTAAACTGGACAATACTATAGAAACATATAAATCAGAAATGAACGATGTCACGGGTGATTTTAATAGTAAAGTGGGGAATAGAAAAGATGATGAAGACTCAGTTCGGGGCAAATTTGGATATGGGATTCGAAATGGAAGGGGATTCAGGCTTATTAAATTTGCATTTGGACAGCAGATTATTAACACGCTCTAACAAAAGGTGAACATGAAGATCTCCCAATAATAAACTTAAACTGAAATTGATTACATGCTTACCAACAACCTAGCGTTATTAAAAAATATAAAGGTTTTAAACCAATTTAACTTTGATAGTGACCACAGGCTGCTAAGGTTGTCCATTGAAATAAATAAATAACTGGACAAAGGGATAGAAAGAAATGGTTCAAGAAAAATAAAGTGTTAAGAATCGAAAACTTCTACATCATCTGGAAGAAAAACAACAACTCGGTGACGATGCAATATTTAGAAAACAACTAAAACAAGCAGCTAAAAATTGCGAGACGAATAAAATCGGAAATAACGAACCAAGTAAAGAAACAATTGATTTGATAGATCTTAGGGAAGAAAAGAAGAAACTCGGAGACCTCAATGATTGAAATAAAGTTGAATACGCTGAACCTAACAAACTGACAAAAAGAACTATAAGAAATGATTTGAGAAAAAGTGAATATAGGAATGTTGAAATGATAATGGAATCCTTGGAATCCATAAAGAAAATCAGAAAAGACCTTTCACAAGGAAAACAATGGCTTCAGAAATTAACAAGTAGTGGAGGCAAAACAACAGGAAATAGAGGAAAAGTACTCAATATTGCAACTGAATTTTATCAAAACCTTTACAAGAATGATGATCCTAATATAGAAGAGAGGATGCTAGATCATAGTATGGATGAAGTACCACCAATTATAGAATCGGAAGTAAGCATTACACTTGAAGATCTCAGAAGCGGAAAACGTCGAGGTGAAGATGGAATATCAAACGAATTGTTGTATTTCATAGCAGAAGAGCTCACTGACTCATATATTTAATAAAGTCATCCAGAGCCAAAACCTATCAGAAGAGACTACTTGCGAAATCATTCTTTTACATAAAAAAGGGACCAAAAATAAACATTGAAAATTATCGCCCAATCAGCTTAATATCAACTATGTACAAAGGGTTCTCAAAAATCATCTTGAGAAGGATGACCAATATTTTAGATGAAAATCAACCGCCTGATGATTTAGAACTGGCTACTCAACTATGGACCAACTATCCACTGTAACCCAAGTCATTGAAAAATACGAAGAATACAACAAAAAATTGTACCTAGCATTTGTAGATTACAACAAGGCCTAAGTTACCTATCTTATAAATGCTCTAATCAATCAAGGTAGAATTTTTGTAACCTTATCCCTATTTCAAGGACTAACTTGACCGGACTAGAAATCTTTTATCTCATTTCCACTCGTTTTTTAGTCTGAAAGCATTAGGGGTTCAAACATCTTAACATCGCGAACTTTTCCAGTTGCCAATTGTGCCAACCTTTAACCTACAAACCCCCCATTGTGAGAGAAGCGTTTGGATCGTTTCCAAATCCCCTATCTTTCCATTTCGAATTATAAAGCCAGGGGTCGAAACTCGAGAAAACCGAATAAGATAATTTGAATTTCATGCTTGATTCTGAAGAGCGGATAAGTATTTCTCGAGTGGGACCGTGAATTTGGTCACTTTTGGAGCCACTGCTCTTAGTAGTGCCTTCTTACGAGATGAAAAACTGCGATGTGGTGTTAACTCGCTGATAGAAGATTTAAGAAAGTGCCTTAAATATAGAATATATGTATAGTCCGTCTAGAAAGTATCCGGAATTCATTATTCTTCATAATTTTAATATACTTCTTTTTTGTAACATTCTAAGACAAAAGTAATGTATAAAATAGATTGTGCAGATAGTCGGCTATGGCCAAAGTTGGATGGTAACACTATTTGTCAAATATTGTTGATTGTCAACATGTATACAATGTATTAAATAATGTCGCATCTAGAAAAAAGAAAACAGTTAGAATATTTGTACAAAAAAGGTTTTCGAAACGTTAAAAAATTAGTGCAATTGAATGAACTGGGAAAAAGTGCTGTATATTAGATAAAAAAGAGCATAAAAATGGCGTGGATATGAGGCATAGATCAGTTTCAGGAAGACCCCATAAGATTAAAGGAAACAATTTAAACGCTTTATTAGCCTTAGGACGATACGATCAGCGCTTGGGGTTTCGCAAATTAGCTAACAGATTTGGTGATCAACTAAATATAAAAGTTTGTCCAGAAACTGCCTGTATATCACTGAAAAAACAAGGCTACATTTCAAGGAAACCAAAAAAAAATCCCTATAATGACATCTTTACAAAAGGAACGATAGATAGAGTTTTGTCAACGTTTTCAAGAAGATAATTTTAATGTCTTTATATCTGATGAAAGTTGTTTCTAACTTGGTGGATATTACTTAAAAGTCCTATCAAAACAACCTATTACCGTTCAAATTTCCACCAAAATAATGGTTTGGGGAGCAATATCTCAGGGTGGTGCTACGCATCCCTGTATAGTTGATGGTACCATTAATAGTGAAAACTATTGTAGACGATTTTCTCCTTGAAACGTCGCATGCTTTATTTCCAGTGAGGTGGCGTTTTCAGCAGGATAATGCAAGATGCCATACTTCGGTCTATAGTCAAGCTTGAATGCAAGAACACCAAGTGAAAATCATTTCATGGCCACCAGATTCACCAGATCTCAGTCCCATTGAAAACATATGGGGACTAATGAAGATTGAAGTTGAGCGAGCAGCGCCACGAAATGAAGATGATTTAGTTTTACAGTCTTGAACTACGATCACCGAAAATTATGGAGGTCGGGTGTACCTCGACGCTTAATCAAGTGTGCAAAATTTCTTGAGGATCGTATCATTAGAAGACCAAATAAAAATATTTTGTGAGGTTCGTGGATGATATGAGCTATCGCGCAAAAGCTTCTGACTTCAAATCAGTGCTTTTCACCTTTTTTTGTAGCCTAACCTGCCTTAATGAGTCTGTATCTTCTGTTAAGTATTCAGTCGTTTGAAGATGAGATTCCCAATATGTAATATTCAATTCTATAAAAAAATATCGCGGTTTATAGGTCCGTTAACGAATTTGTGGATCATACTATGATATACTGCCATTTTCTGGTTTATAAGATGGTTAGAAGTTGGATAAATTAAGATATACATATGTATACATAGGTTTACGAAAACTACTAAAGTTATGCAAATCATCTTTTGTCCAAATTTTAAGATCAAACAAATTTATTATAATTATTTTCTCTCTCAAAAGTTAATTGAATAGTTGGATGTATTTTATTAATTTTAATGGAATCATTTAAATTGCAGAGCTGTCTATTGGTTTCCTCTAAGCAACAAATTATATCATCTACATATCTGAACCAATAAACACAACATTTGCTCGAGGGATTCAAGTGAATTTCTTTTTCTGAATTACGCATAAAAATTTCTGCTAAAATCAGAATTGTAGGATTTCCCATAAATGAACCTTCATCTGAACTACATATATCGGGTGTTTTTTTTAAGTGATAGAACTTTAAATTGATATAAAACACATTCAAATTGAGATTGAAGCCAATTTTTTTTATTTGAAAGATAATTTTATGACATTTATGTTTTAAAAATACTTTCCGGCATATGTATTCGATCAGACCAATTTTGGACCACTTTTTCGAACAATTCAGGCCTTATTTCATCAGTAACACGAATTATGTTGGCTTCCGAAGCGTCTATTGTTTCTTGTCATTGGTTTCAGCATAAACCAATGACTTGACATAACCCCAAAGAAAATAATCCAGTGGAGTTATGTCGCATGATCTTGGAGGCCAATCAATTTGACCATTTCTCGAAATAATGTTATTGCCAAATCTTTCTTTCAATAAATCAATTGTTACGGTAGCAGCATGAGGTGTAGCACAATCTTGTTGGAACCAAAACACTTCTGGGTCGATACCATTCAAATTATGAAACAAATAATCATTGATTATCGTTCTGTAAGGAGCACCATTCACTGTAACATTAGCTCCAGCATCGTTTTTAAAGAAATATGGACTGATGATGCCTCCAGCATTCAAATCAAACCATACAGTGTATTTTCAGGATGCAATGGAACCTGCAGAACTTTTTGAGGATTGTTTTCACTCCATATACGGCAAGGATCAACTTCAAGCTGTTCTAGGGCCCAATCAGCAAACGAACGACGCTCATTATGGTCAAGTGGCTTTAGCACTTGAACCAGTTGGTTCAATGGGTCTAGACCAAGATCTTAACGCAAAATTATCCATGTGGTGGATGCACAAAGTATTATACAACTTGTTGTGAACGTCGACGAAGAGACAAATATAGATCATCATTAACACTATGACTTACAGCAGCGTATTTTCTTCTGTACGTACAGTTCTTTGTCTCTTTGTTGTTGTTGCATCGAGTAGAGAAAATGTTATCCGAAATCTATCGATAGTTCGACGAATAAACTGCTCTGATGGACGATTATGTAAACCATAAATTCCACGAAGTGCTCTATAAGTTTGACGAATAGAACTCTGGAGTCTCTCCATGATAATTTATCAGACTATTCGATATATTAGGAGTACAAATAAGTTTCCGCCGTTTTATTGTAGATGGCGCGGCACGGAGTTTCGGTTAGCTTTCGCAGATGATAACCGGCTTAAAAAAATAGTTTGGACATTCAAGAACAACATAACCTATTAATATCATTGATTTTATATAGGTAAAATATAATTTTTATAAGTTGAAAATGTCAAAATTTGAGCCAAGTAAGCGTCATTTGCGGGAAATATTAGTTTACTTCTTTAATTTAAAGAAATCTGCTGCTGAGGCGCATCAATTGCTCGTAGAAGCATATGGTGAGGGTGCTTTGAGTGAGAGAACGTGTCGAGAGTGGTTTCAAAAGTTTAAAAACGGTGATTTCGACGTAGAAGACAAAGATCGCAGTGGAAAGCCAAAAATTTACGAGGATGCAGAATTGGAGGAATTATTGGAGGAAGATTCATCTCAAACACAAAAAGAACTTGCTCTAACATTAGAAGTCACTCAGCAAGCAGTCTCACATCGTTTAAAATCATTAGGAATGATTCATAAACAAGGAAATTGGGTTCCGTACGAATTAAAGCCGAGAGATATTGAACACCGATTATGCTTGAGTGAAATGCTGCTAGCTACACATAAAAAAAATGGTTTTTCACATCGTATCGTAACTGGTGATGAGAAGTGGATACATTATGACAATCCAAAAAGAAGAAAATCATGGGGATTACCTGGCCACGCGTTAACATCAACAGCAAAACCGAATATTCACGGAAAAAAACTTATGCTGTGTATTTGGTGGGATCACCTAGGTGTAGTGTATTATGAGTTGCTTAATCTGAGCGAAACAATTACTGGAGCCCTCTATCGAACACAATTGATGAGATTTAGCCGAGCTCTGAAGGAAAAACGCCTTCGATACTATTCTAGACACGAAAAAATTATTCCTCTGCATGACAATGCTCGTCCACATGTTGCGGCTCCCGTGAAAAAGTACTTGAAAACACTTGATTGGGAAATGTTACCCCACCCGCCGTATTCACCAGACATTGCACCGTCCGATTATCACCTTTTCCGGTCCATGGCACATGCTCTGACGGCGCAGCGGTTCACTTCTTATGAGGATACCAAAAATTGGGTTTATGATAGATTGGGCCGTTGCTTGGTAGAAATCAGTTGTAATTGTCATTATAAAATAAAACACTTGTTTACATTTTCTACTTTATTTTTGGTATTGACGTACGTTTCGTCTTTGCTAGAAAGACTTCATCAGGTATTCTGATGAAGTCTTTCTAGCAAAGACGAAACGTACGTCAATACCAAAAATAAAGTAGAAAATGTAAACAAGTGTTTTATTTTATAATGACAAAAATTGGGTTGATTCGTGGATAGCCTCAAAAGACAAGGAGTTCTTCAGGCGTGGGATTCGAATCCTGCCTGAGAGATGGGAAAAAGTGGTTGCAAGTGATGGGCAATATTTTAAATAAATTTATATTACCGTTCTTCTATAGTAAATATTTAGTTTGTGTTAAAAAACGGCGGAAACTTATTTGCACTCCTAATATCATTCCTTTCCACTGTATCACTGTTATTTTTAATCAAAAGTTTTTCAATAATATATATGGAATAAGCTGATGAAGAAATATTTCTATTATGCAAAGTAGTACTTTAATGACTTCTTGGTGAATTATGATATGGAGTATGGAACCTTAACTTGTTCTATACTGCATGTACGTATTTAGTCGACTGATCAATATAGTCGATTGAAAAAAAATTTTCTGGTAGTTCAATGAGCGTGTAGGTCAAATGAACCGGTATTATATTAGGCGCGAAAGAGCGTGTCTAATTGTTGTCTGTGATGTTTATAAATGGTACAAATATGTCACACGTTCGTGGAAAATAAACGAAAAAGCATAGGCCAATGCAATTGCTTCTACTAGTTAGACCGGTCTCTCGACTTTCGAACGGAACCCGCATTTTTTCCAGTCCACGCTGGAAAAAATGCAACATTGCCGTGATGGTGGAAGCCAAATTTAATTCAAATTTTCTCCGTCCCACAACGAAATCAATGAAATTATTGATCGTTATGAAACCTCCTCGGCTCATCTCGATCTCTTGGGTAAACAACAATCCAAAACTAACACAACCAACGGCAGACAGAAAAACAGTGCCGCAAACATCGAATTGTACCAATTTATCTTTCAATTGCGAAATCCAAACGTAAAAATTTCCACACGTCGTTGTCAACAAACTCATCCTGGTAAAACCAGGATCCACCAGAACTCGCGAGAAATCCTACATGGATCTGCGACATCAATAATTAACAACGTTGTGGCTGGCATGATACACGTGATAATTTTCGTGACGTAAGGCGACCTTGCCTGTTATGTAGAAGCGTTTGTAGGACACCAGAATCGTAAATAGCATGGGCTGCAGATGCATCAACTGGCGTTAAACGACACCACGATCCTTGATTCCTATGCGGTGAGTCTTGGGATGAAGATTTGGGAATGAAATGCAGAGTTTTCATTGCACATCACCGAAAAATTGATGAAAATCGCAAAGAATTTGTTTATTTCTTTTCTAAGGCGGATTGAAGCACTTTAACGTATCAAAATTTGTACACGGTGTCAAAAGTGTATCAGGAATCGGTCAATCAAACACGAAATTAGAATTATTCGTGGGAATTTTTTTTATCGCCTTCAATTGGGGGCCATTTCCGAAATGAAATGCGCCAACATAAATATCCAATCATGAAAACGCCGCAAATTGTCTTTAATGTCTTTTGTTGGCTGCCTCGAGCTGGCGAGTTGAGTTTAGAAAGGTGAAAAATGTCGACTGATACCATTTCAGCAGAATATGGCGGTTAAATGAATAATGCACGTATTTTAGCAATAGAAATAAGTTCGTGCGGATTTTTGTCGAAACTTTAAGTATTGTGCGACGCTAGCCACTACTTGGATCCATTTTTTGACTTCCCCCGTAATTAGAGAAGTACTGGTCAGCTAGGCCATATAGTATCCGGGTAGGACTTCCCATTTTAACGTACGTCTTAACTTTTTAAAATTTTAAAATTATTAAAGAGCTTCTCTATACCCTTAACAGAAAACATTTAAATGCAGTATGTGTTCTATGTATAAGGTGAATGATTATAGAACTTCACCTAGGTTCAAGGGCGTACCCAGAATCAAATCTACGGCGGGGCAAACCATGGTCGGGAACATTTTACCACGAAATTTTTTTTCGAAGGTAAATGAAACCAAAATTTTTGGAAAAATATGTTAAATTATAACAGTACTTCATCAACTAAGTTATTACGATTATTTGCTTGAAAAAAAATGTATTCTAGTTACATGTCTTATACTATTATCATTTTTCCTGGATTTGTAGAAAACTTGTTCAAAGCTGTCGTTTCAATCCAGTCCTGATTTTCCTTAAAAAATGTACGAAGGACGCTCATCAAACTCAACCCAATCAATCTGTCCTTTTCCATTGTACTTCTCAGCCAGGTCTTTACCCTGCGAAGGGTACTGAAAGATTGTTCAACAGTAGCCGTAGTGGATGAGAAAGCACTTCAAATGAGGGGGGCATGCCTTGTTACAGGGAAAAAATATTAGTCTCCTCGGCAAGTGCAGCCAATTCAATATCCTTCAATTCGTCCCCTACTAATTCTTTTTCCACAGATTACACCACAAATCTAATTCTGCAGAGATTTCACCCAACTCAAAAGATTCCATGAGAGATTTTGCGTTGTTTTCCAAATATTTTGAAGTACTTTTTAGCATGTATAAAGGATGAAGATGGGATAAGGCAGGTGTATTCCTGGGTGGGAATCTAACATTCAATGATAAGGTTAAAGAGTCAAGATAAGGGGTAATCAGCGATCGTCTCCAGTATTCAATAGCAGTCTCAGATGGCGGATTACTTCTGTGTATTTGCTTTTCAACAATTCTCGGAACTCAACGCCGATTTTCTCCGCGATATCATGTGATTTTTTAAGTACATGTTCAATTTCTTGTCGATCCTTCTTGATGACATCAAGGATTTCATCAATGTGTTTCCTAACCATAATCAAATCCATATTTTTACCTTGTAGAACGTTCACAACGGGTTCCAAAATAGCAGAGTATTTTGCAATCATGACTAAACCTATAATGAAAATTGGTTCAGCTACTGCACAGTGCAATTGATAGGCAAATTTTCTTGCAGCATCGAGAGATATTCTAGCGCATTGACGATTTCATGAAAGCTGTTTGAAAACTTTCTGATGTTCTTGTATTTCTCAGACCATCTGGTCTCACATAGCCTTGATAAATTAGGAGCCGAAGTCCTGCGGGTTGACAACTCACGAAACAATGGTATTTTATTCTTAACAGTTGCAATCAAGTTTCTTATTTCCGATAGTTTGCTAGCATCATTGACCACAAGATTTAGTTTGTGGCTTGAGCAATGAAAAAATAAAGATTAATTGTACTTTTTCCTCAAAATGGTCTGTACGCTACCTTCTTTACAATAGTAGAACATCCGTCAAATCCAAATCAAACACAATTCTCTGCTGAAAGATTTTGATCAACTAAAAAACTCTGAATTGTGCTAGCGATTGTATGGGCATCTTGAGATTTTAGCTCAACAAAGCCTACAAATTCCTCTCTGATTTTTTGTTGAATCTCATCATAATTTCGCAATCCGATAGAAAGCTGTTCTTTTCCAGCGATATCTGCTCTTTCATCGAACAGCGTAAGCTTTTGCTTGTTTACAGTCATCAATAATTCTTTCTTTGACAACTTCACCACATAATCCTATAATTTCATTCTGAATTTTTGGTGAAGTGTAGACTGCATTTTTTCGACATCTATCGACATATATCGACGGTATTTATTGATTATTTTCTGAAAAAATATCGATAATTCGACATATTACTAGTATTATTTTTCTGTTTTACTATAGAAAATAACTGAGTACGATTGTACGATAATTTCGATCGACAATAAAAAATAACGATAAATAAAATGAATATTTTCGAAGCTCTAGAAATTCATAAACACCAAAATGACCCGGCAATAAATCTATTGACGGAGCAGACGGACTTTTAGAATTCCCTACTATTCGATCCCTGTATAGACCAACATCTTGTGACAAAGAGCAATAAAATGAATATTTTCGAAATTCTAGAAATTCATAGACACCAAAATGACTCGGCAATTAATCTATTGAACGTGCAGACTGAATCTTTTAGTTTGAAAATGTAGTAATACTAAGAAACTCGAGTAACAGTAATTAAATGAAACTAGTGATAGTAAACAAAGTAATTTATGTTTTCTAACTAAAATGCTCTATCACAAAGTAACGGACTACTCTATCCAATATTTTTCTTAATATTAAAATAGTTATTTCAAGAACTGTAATGTATTCCAGCAAAAAAATTTAATAACGATTAATTTTTTTGCTTCCAAGAGGGGGCAGCTGCCCCTCTCTGCCCTCTTTGAGTACGCCCATGTGTAGGCTGTTTAATTTACGGTAAAAGTGTCACTAGTGACAGGCTCGCAGCGTAGGTGGTGTTTTTCCCTTAGTCCGGAGATCGGGTGCCTTCGGTTCTCTTCGTCATATCACCCTGTACTGTAAAAATGAGGGCGTCGACCAACTGATCACAAAATCATGGGACAACTGGACAACAGACGTAACATTATGTTGCCAAGTTTCAAACCAGTTGTGTATAAGCATTTGAAGAAGTTGCTATGCAACGTCATGTAGGTAACGCACAAGAATAAACAGAAATCAACATATATGCATTATTTAATTGAATATACGAACATTTGGATGATTATTCGCCACAAAAATTGTCCAAGATGTTAACGGATTTCAAACAAGCCCAAATCACCCTAGACTCAATTCAAATATGTGTCGTAAAATACCGGGGTGAAGTGAAGTAACTGGAACGAAATAAATTCCCATCCCAGTTCCCTATTGAGTTGCTGTAGACTTGGACATACCATGTATATATGATACTACTCTGTCAAGAAAGTACCGGGAATTTTCAATTAAAACAACATTTTTACATTTAATCGTCAAAAATTATTGGGTCGCCTTCAAAATAGGCTCCATTTGCTCCAATACATCTATGCCAACGACACTTCCAATTATCGAAACATTTTTTATAGGCGCTTTCCGGGATGGACTTTAGCTCTCGCGCCGAATTTTGTTTTATGGCTTCAATCGACTCAAAACGGATGCCACGAAGGGGCAATTTTAGTTTTGGGAAGAGGAAAAAGTCGCAGGGAGCCAAATCCGGCGAATACGGTGGTTGCTGATACACGTTTGTTGAGTTTTTGGCGAGAAAGTCAGTCACAATCGTAGCTCGGTGAGAAGGCGCGTTATCGTCATGCAAAATCCATGAGTTGTTCGCCCACAAATTTGGCCGCTTCTTACGGATACGCTCACGCAAACGTTTCATAACGCCTAGGTAATACTCCTTGTTTACCGTCTGACCCTCTGGAACGAATTCGTAGTACACCACGCCACGGATATCGAAGAAAACAATGAGCATCACCTTCATTTTCGGCTCATTTTTTGCCACCCATTCCGATGATTGCTGGCTTGTTTGCATATCGTATTCGTAGACCCAGGTCTCATCACCAGTTATAATGCGTTCCATGAATGTAGAATCGGAATTACAGCGATCCAGCATGTCTGAAGCAACCTGTTCGCGATCACGTTTTTGAAGAAAATTCAGGTCTTTCGGTACGAGTCGTGCGGCCACCTTTCTCATGCCCAAAATATCAATCAAAATCGTACGTGCGGACTCGTGGGATATTTTAAGATCATGTGCTATCTCTCTCAAGCTGGTACGACGGTTTTCCAGCAACCTTTCCTTAATTTTATCGACGTTATCTTCGATCGAAGCCGTCGATGGGCGACCACTTCACGACCGTCCTTGAAGGCTCTGTACCACTGATATGCACGAGTTTTCGATAGAGCATTATCACCAAAGGCCTTTTGCAACATTTTCAATGCATCGGCACACGAAAATTCATTTGCAACACAAAACTTTAAACAAATTCTTTGCTCAACGTAATCACCCATAGTAAAAATCGGCATGCACTCTGACATCGACTGACTTAATCAGCGGTTGCAAACACACTAGTTGACAGATCCCGCTCAAGCTTGGCATAGTAATTAAGGACAGTGGTACCAACCTGGGAAAAAAATTTTTACCTGCCTCATTGCCCCGCCAGATTTAAACCGATAATTCCCGGTACTTTCTTGACAGAATGTATATGATATATCTTGTCAAGTCATATTGCATAGCCTAAACCAATTAAATATAATAGAAATTGAAAAATGCATTTCATTTATAATGCGGACAATAAAATTCCAATTACAGCTAGATGATGACGAACATCTAATTGAAAATTTATTGTTTGAATTACCCTCATTTTATGTTCTACTGTATTTTGTTATCAATTGTACAGTTAAAATTTCACAGGATCCGTTTGAACAACACTTATTATATCCATAAATCCTGAAGATATCTTACTCTTATACCTGAAACTTTAAAGTTTCAGCATAAATTCCAGTTTTCACCTTGACTGGAGAGACGACAAAAATAGATATATTGCCATTCTGAGAAAATATAACCTAAAACCACAAACCAATAATTAGTAATACCAATATTAAAACTCACATTACGAAAAATTGCTTCATGCAAGCAGATAAACTGAATACAAACGAAAACAAGAATTCTCGAAAATATATATCCTCTTCCACGAATATAATAATTTTTTCCGGAATTGAGGTAGTCGACAAAAAATTGAATTCAATCCAGAACATGTTACCAATCCTTGATTATTCGTGAATTCGATTCATCATTGCTCATAATTAATTATGAATATATCAAAGTACTCTTGCACAATCTTACGTATATCTCAAATACGATATATCGCATATTGCAGGCATTTTATGCATAAATAATTAAGGACGAGTTGCACCAACTAGTATCAATCTTCAGCCGATATGAATAATGTGAAAAAATTCACACAGTTTTTATGTTTCACAATTTATTCAGAATCCTGACACGTGTATCGGACTTTCGACCATCTTCAGAGGAGTACAAGAAGGAACTAAACTTAAAATTGAAAAGGTTCTTTCATTACACTAAGGACATCTGCGTATTTTTAGGCGCATGGAAATAACAGCATCCAATATAAGGATGTTGCCAAAATGTATTTGGGAATTTGTTAAATTCTCGTTTTTCTTAATGGCTTTCTTGATTGCAAGAATCTCCAATTAATCCATCAATTTACCCTCATTAACATTATGTAGTAAATTCACATCTTTTTCATTGGTTTCTTTGCTATTTAAAGTTAATAAGGGTAAATTGATAGACTATTTGGAGATTCTTTCAATCAAAACAAATTCCCAAATACATTTTGGCAACACCCCTAAATTGAATGCTGTTATTTCCAGGCGCCAAAAAAATACTAGATGTTCTAAGTGTAATAAAAGAACCTTTTCAGTTTTAAGTTTAGTTCTTTTTTGTACTCCTTTGAAGATGGTCAAAAGACCGAAACACGTGTCGTGATTCTGAATGTGGAACATAAAAACTGTGTGAAACATGTGACGCATTTCTTCCTGTGATTCGGCGACAAGTGCAGTATTATCAGCAAAACGGATGCAGTGAATAATTGCACCGTTGATGTTGATGTCTCTCGTCTTTTCTTTCATTTCGTTGATTGACATTTCTATTAAAAGGTACGGGGACAGAGGGAAACCCTGTCTCACACCCTGTTCCATTTTTGCTTTTTTTATGACCGCTTATGTCTGTGTTACGTACCACGATTAGTTTACCGCAGTATTTTGCCCATTCATTTCAGTATTTTGAGATAACAGGCAAATGCAAATTAATTAATCTCGACGATTAGTTTCGACTGTTTTTATTGACTGTATTTTTGGCATAATTGGCGAAGAGTTTTACTTCAAGGGCACTTGTATGTAGTTATCTTGATGATGAACTAGCTTTGTTTATCCAATAAGATGAACCAACGAAGATTCAAGGAATTAAAATAAAACACTCGTAATATACTATGACAATAACGAACCATAATTCTTGGTTTACTGTATATAAACCAAGTGAAAAGATATGATTATTACACTAAAAACAAATGTAATAAATTTTCCAATACTTTAGCAATCGACTGGATTACTATATTAACAATAATACCCGAATGATAGTGCATAATGTAGCAACGGCTACATGTGACAAGTTTGACTATTACGAGAATAATAATTTTACAGTCTTTTCAAAGACTGAACCTTAGAGGTGCTCGATGCATCCCTTCTAACGAAAAGAGGGAAATTAACGTAATTGATAGGAAGGTCCATTCGGAGAATGAACGAAATGAACCTTCTTATTGGTTACAGAAAAATAATGAGATTAATGCAAGGAAAGAAGGATAGAATCAGTTTATAATTCCGAATGTTGTGTCATGTGAAATTAGCAGGGATAAATATATCAAAATCTCTAAATGACTTTCCATGTTTTCTAAGGCCATATATAATTATTAGAAAACAGTTCGAACTGCAATTCTCAAAACTACTAGATCGAATATCAACGTAAAAGACCTAAGTATCGATGACAAACTAATTCCGGAACTAATGAGACGGAACAGTCTCTAATGGTAGATTGTGTCTTGTGAAGGTTTAGGATGAATCTACGGCCTTTTTAGTCCATATGTCTTTAAGGTGCAAAACATACAGTCAAAAAATAAAGTACATTTTCTGTTGGAAACAATAAGCGTTTCTGTAAAAGTTTCAGTAAAAAGAATCTTTGGTGAATGCGTATCATGTGTAGATGTAGAAATAAGCACCATTCTGTGTGCTGAAAGGGAAAAGACCCCATTTCCTAATTAATCGCTAATTTTCCTCTGAGGAAAGAACCTTTTCATTGAGATCTCGCCTTTGTTTCGCCATTAGTTTCCAGAACGTTTCGTATTGTTACATTTAGCCCGTTGACCTCAAAGTTCAATAATTCCATTGTTTTTATAGTTTCGCAGCCGTTTCTTTTCTCTGTGTCATGGCACGAGAACGGACTCTGCATATTCTAGTTTCCAGTTGAAAAAGAATCGAAGGTTTCCGAGTTACACCGTGCGCAAAAAGCCGAGAAAAACTAAACAAAACTGCAGTTCAATTCTAACATCATACAAACGTCGGCCAAGGTCGACAGACCAGATTTGAGTGGAGTTGATACAAAAGTTGGATTAATGACGATGGAGTGATACGTGTTCATTCATGAACGTGCATTTATTATTTCAAAATCGGCGATGTTGAAAAGCGGCCTGTTGAAATTCGTACTTTTCAAAGGTTGGGTCAATATCATTCCGAGTGTTACGATAGCTCTGAATGGTAATGACAAAATTGATTACCTTAACTCTTGAATGAATTATTTTGATGGCGGCGCGATCTAGTTTTTGGTGGCCTTTTATTGTGGAAGGAAGTGGAAAAACTGATGGTTTAATTGATTATTATCTTTTTGTTATCGGAAGTACATTAGCGCTTTGAATGCAATATACCAGAGGTTTATTATTCAGATATAATAAAACATCAGTTAATTTCCGACATAACCAATATGCCTAATAATTTGGATGAAGTAGTCCATTACTTTGTAAGAAATTATTTTTAAATGGAATGAAGTAAGAAGTTTTATAACGAGTTATCCACTTCGTGGTCCGGATTTCACTGCCCTGTTTCAATGACATATGTCAACAGAACTGTGATCCGAAGCCTCATATGCTTAGTTGAAGGTTAGTCATTTAACAATGCGGATCGTTTATCTACTTCTGAACGTCTGAAAATTGTGAAAACTTACTATAAAAACAATGATTCTGTAGTAAGTATCGGGTGTTTTTTTAGAGTGATAGAACTTTCGATAGGGATAACTGTGATTTGACGGAAGGAAGCAGCGATGTTGTTTTTACATTTCTGTTCAGTAAGCATTGACAACAACGTTTACAAATTGTTAAAAATTATTTCCAAAATCAGTGTTCTATTGGACAAACTTATAGAGCACTTCGTGAAATTTATGGTTTACATAATCGCCCATCAGAGCAGCTTATTCGTCGAATTATAGATAGATTTCAGACAATATTTTCTCTACACGTTGCAACAACAACTAAGAACTGTCTTACAGAATAAAATATCGCTGCTGTAAGTCATAGTATTAACGATGATCCAGATTTGTCTATTCGTCAACGTTCACAACAAGTTGGACTTTATGCATCCACCCCATGGAAAATTTTGCGGTCTACACCAATACAAGATCCAACTGGTTCAAGAACTGAAGCCACTAGACCATAATAAGCGTCGTTTGTTTGCTGATTGGGCCCTAGAACAGCTTGAAGTTGATCCACTTTTTTATCGTGAAATTTTGTTTAGTAATGAAGCTCATTTCTGGTTGAACGGCTATGTAAATAAGCAAAATTGACGTATATGGAGTGAAAACAATCCTCAAGAAGTTCTGAAGGAAGGACGACAGAGGAGGTCTACCGACGACAATTGAAGCGTTTGAACCAAGCATTGCGAGAAAAACGGCTGCACTACGCCGACATACACGGCAATGCACAGCCCGTTAAAACATACTTAGAAACCCTCACCCGCCAAAAAACCGCACAAAATTATTTATATTCCCAATAGAATTCGCCGATTTTTTCAAGCTTGATTGCATTTACATCTGGCCAAACGGGAAATAAACCAGTAGATGATTAATTTCATATCAAATTATCGTTCTTACATCACGGTTATTCAAAGTAGATCAAAAGTGTGCAAAATCTAATATGAAACATATTTCGCCTCCATTTGGAAATTTACCGCTCTATAATAGGTGTGATTGCGAATTTCAAATGGCATTCAAGTGTTATCTTATCGTGTTAAGTTAATCTGAGTGCTCGAAGAACAATACTTATGAAACTTCGTAGTACCTCATTTTGTTGATATCGATATTGCGACAGCGTTAAAATAGTAATTATTATGTCGCCAGATAGGACCCAAACAATATTGAAATTCAATTGAAATGAATTGAATTAATTTACATATCATTAAAAAGCGGACTCTGATATAGATATATCTTTATTCGCACTTACTCAAGAGCTTGATACTCTTTGAGTATTGTTTCCAAATGATACACGTCAATTTTTAACCACCCTACAATTTCTAACTAACGTTTTGAAGTATCGGGTGTTTTTTTTTAGAGTGATAGAACTTAAAATTCAAATAACACATTTAAATTAAGATTGAAGCCAATTTTGTTTTATTTGAAAGATAATTCTATGACATTTATGTTTTAAAATAATTTCTGGCATATGTCCACCACGACTAGCTCTGAGGAACCGCATTCAACCAGACCAATTTTGGACCACTTTTTCGAGTAATTCAGGCCTTATTTCATCAATAACACGAGTTATGTTGGCTTCCAAAGCGTCTATTGTTTCTGGTTTATCAGCATAAACCAGTGACTCGACATAACCACAAAGAATATAATCCAGGAGGCCGATTAATTGGACCATTTCACGAAATAATGTTATCGCCAAATCTTTCTTTCCATAAATCAATTGTTACGGTAGCAGCATGAGGTATTGCACCGTATTGTTGGAACCAAAACACTTCTGGGTCGATACCATTCAAATTTTGAAACAGATAATCATTGATCGTCGATCTGTAACGAGCACCATTCACTGTAACATTAGCTCCAGCATCTTTTTTAAAGAAATATGGACCCATGATGCCTTCAGCGTGTAAAGCACACCATACAATGCATTTTTCAGGATGCAATGGAACTGCAGAACTTCTTGAGGGTTGTTTCCACTCCATATACGACAATTTTGCTTGTTTACATAGCCGTTCAACCAGAAATGAGCTTCGTGACTAAACACAGTTTTACGATAAAAAGGTGGATCACCTTCAAGCTGTACTAGGGCTCAATCTGCAAACAAAGGACGCTTTTTATGGTCAAGTGGCTTTAGTTCTTGAACCAGTTGGATCTTGTATGGGTGTAGACCAAAATCTTTACTCTATGCATCCATGTGGTGGATGCACAGAGTTCAATTTGTTGTGAACGTCGACGAATGGACAAATCAGGATCATCATTATCACCATGACTTACGTACGTACAGTATTGTATTGTATTGTCTGTTCCAGACAGTACATTGTAATACCTGAAGAAGCCACATCGTGGTGAAACAATTGTTGTAGTAGTACAAACATTTTTGTGGAAATAAATTACTGTCCCATATACATTTTTTTAATTAAAATGAGTTTCCACCAAGTAAAGACCGAATCTATCAAATATAGTTAGAAAGCTTCATTTGGTACTAAACTCTCACTGTGCAAGCAAGCTAAACTAACTCATGACTAGAGTAGAGTTATTCATAACTTGCTAATTTTATTATCCCATCCATAAAATGTGTTCTTGTCAAGCGTCAATCCATCTCGTGCAACCCCTTCAAGAGGTCTTTTGACCTCAAATTTTCCATCGTTTTCTCCAGACACCCATTTCTTCCATTCCGTCAGTTTACTTCGATAATACGTTGGAGGAAAATGTAAACGAACCTTAAAGACTCACTCGCCACCGTTAAATAATATCTCGTTGAAAAATTGGTATGATCGAGCCTGTTGCCTAGCTGCCTTGTGAATCTAGTCGCTCAATAACGTCGCAACGTTTCGAAACTTGACTACAAAATAGTTCACCTTATCTGTAGTTTTATTTATGCATGCCTACGTAAGGTGGATTGATAGTGGAAAATTGGAAATGTTTACGTAAGATACAAATGATGTGGAAAAAGTGATAATTGCACAGTAAAATATTCGGTACGAACGATTCCCAGAATTAGATGTTTCAGTTCGAATTTCATACAAATCTGGTAACCTGCTCATTTGAACTGATCGTCAAAAGTTAAGGATATTGAATTAATTTGAAATATTGGATGAAGTGATGGTTCATTTTAATTGGAATGAAAAGAAAACTTTGTTTTATATCACTTTTAACAAACAATACATAATTCAATAGAATATTTATTCACGAAAATTATCTTTCATTTTCCCAAAATAACGATAATACTCTTCGAATCCCAATATGTTATTTTGTCTGTTTTTGTCGTTGAAAGTATCCGGAGAAAACAAAGCTCATACTAACATAAATAGAGGTTAATTATTGATAGATATAAAATTATTTAAATATTTTAATATTAACCTTCTACATATTTCATTTCAAAAAATTATATTTAACAATTATAACTTCTGAAAATAAATTAAAATAATGTCATATCAGTACCACTTATATCAAACGACATATAAAATAAACATTCATTATAAGAAATCCAAATGGTATAGCAAAATCCAATAAATAAAAATTGTTAACCAAAATCCTATGAATTAAATATTTTGAATAGACAAAATTTTGTTTCTGCTGATCAATCTTATGAAAACAAATATCTTTCAAAAATGTCTAACATAATCTCAAGAATTTCATCATAAAACTATCTTACTTAGAATATTCAATATTATTGGATATCTAACTGAGTTACTTTCTATAAAATCTCAAGACATATAAAAAAATTACTGAAAAACAAATTTTAAGAGAGACTTTGCTTCGTCAGTATTCAAATAATTCATATTCAATAAATATAACATCAATCAACAACAAATATTCACTCACCCTTTAACACTTTAGAAAAACTTTTGGTAAACTGAAAAATCTTTAAATGTAATGAAAAGGTTAACTATAGATGAATATTTCTGTGGTTTACTCTTGATCTAAAAGATTGAAAGACAATTTAACGGCCTCTGTTATAGCACAAGGAATATAGAATGTTAAGGAAACCAAATAATTATATATTATGAAAAAAATTGTAATTATTTAGTATATATTTCTTAAATCTTGAATTAGAAAATTATAACAAAATATTCATCTTATTTACTCATACAACCTCCATTCAACTGTAAACACTTGACTAAACGTCGAAGAACACCCGAAACCAGATCATCTCCATAATTTTCGGTGTAGTCCAGGACTGTAAAACTGACTGAATTACTGAAATTAAATCACCTTTATTTTGTGGCGCTGCTCGTTCAACTTCAATCTCCATTAGTCCTCATATGTTATCAATGGGACTGAGATCTGGTGAAGCTGTTGGCCATGAAATGGTTGTCACTTGCATTATCCTGCTGAAAACGCAGGATATAAAGCATGGGCCGTTTCAAGGAGAAAATCGTTAAAAACGCCACAATACTTTTCACTATTAAAAGTACCATCAACTGCACAACAACACCACTCTGAGATATTGCTCCCAAACCATTATTTTGGTGGGAAATTCGGAAAATTGAACGGTAACAGGTTGAAATTCTTGATTGTTTCGGTCTCTACTTGACGGAAATTCATCGTATATGATTTGTAGTAAAACACTTTATTTCCGCTTGTATTTGTTGTTCACAACAATTGTTTCGTCAATTACATATTGACTTCATCGGGTGAGTATGGTAAACTACCTATTTCTACAAAATATTTCTCCTTAAATACAAGTTTGACTAACAAAATACGTGATAAAATGGCGATTTTTTAGGAAATTTTCAGAAGATATTAAAAAAGGTTCAATAACGAAGATAGGTTCACATCTGTTTGGTCGTTCAGCAAAATATTCTTTTTATGGTGCCGGTTTATTTCGAGTGCTTATAAAAGGTCCAGTCTATTACATTTGTTCTCGATATGGAGAACATCAAAATTATTGTCAAAATCGTGTCCCGATTCTTGGAGATGCCTGGCATAAGTAGAATTTGATTTATTCTTAACGAATGAATTCTGATATGTTCATGAATCCCACTCTCGAAAGATCTACCAATTTGCCCAATGTATACATATGGGCATGTACCACAAGTTTATATTCTCCTGATTTCTTGTTCTTATTCACGATATCTTTATTATTTTTTATTGACTTACCTAAAGAATTTATTGCTCTAAATGAAATATTAAGATTTTGATTTTTCTTCAAATATCTAGCTATCTGTTCAGATTTTTGTCCTATGTACGGTAAGCCAATAAACTTTTCATTTTTATTCTGATTTTTGGGTAAACTAATGACGTAGATTGCTCCAGTTTGATTTTATTCAATAGTTTGTTACTGTAATTTGTTTTACTATATTTAATTCTATTTCAAAATTCTCCTGTACCATAGGTACATTAACCACTTATAACATACTATTGTATACTGCTAATTTATAGGACAAGGGATGATTTGAAGAAGAATGTATTCTGCAGTCTGAGTGTGTTGATTTACGGTTGTTAATTTTATCGTAGGATATACCTGGTTGATGAATTCTATGAATAACGAAAGTTGTCTAGACGTACCGACAAATAGGCAAATAATATCGTTGACGAAAAGGTACCAAATAAATGCTTGAATAGGGGGTGTACTTGTATTTTGTTTTCTAGGAAATCCATAAATATTTCAGCTAATATAGGACTTCCCATCGTAAGGCTTTCGTGATCCTCGTAAAATATTCCATTGAACAAGAAATAGTTTTGTGCAATGCATACATTGATAATATCCATTATTTGTTGTTTAATTACTGGGTTTGTATGATTTTTCAATAGTAGCATTTTTACGAATTTTATTGTTTGTTTTACGGGTACGCTAGGAAACATATTTTTACGTCAAAAGAGATTAATTTAGCATTGTTTAGAATCTGTAGATTTTTTATTTATCTATTGGATGATATGAATTTTTTATTGATAATTTTGCCTGAAAGTTGGTTTCTCTTGGAATAATTTTTATCAATTCTTTAGACAATTTCTATGACGGATAATTTTGATGTTCTCCATATCGAGAACAAATACAATAGACTGGACCTTTTAGAAGCATTGCAAATAAACCGGCACCTTAAAAAGAATATTTTGAACCCTTTTTAATAACTGCTGAAAATTCCCTAAAAAATCTCCATTTTATCACGCATTTTGTTAGTCACAAACTTGTATTTAAGGAGAAAGATTTTGGTAGTTACCATACTTACCCGATGAAGTCAATATGTAATTGACGAAACAATTGTTGTGAATGATTTGAAGTAAAACACTTTATTTCCGCTTATTTTTATTTTTCAACGACAATTGTTTCGTCAATTACAAATTGACTTCGTCAGGTGAGTATGGTTACCATACGCCAAAAAAGCGTTGAAATTGTTTCCTGTAATCTTATACGGTCTTCCTGAATCTGGTCTATACCTCATATCCATGCCATTTTTTATCCTCTTTATTGTCTCATATACAACACATTTTCCGAGTTCAGTCAATTGCACTAATTTTCTAACGTTTCTAAAACCTTTTCTATAAGAATATTCTACCTATTTTTTTTTCTAGTTGCGACATTATTTCATGAAATGTATTCCTGTTGACAATCAACAATATTTGACAAATAGTGTTGCCATGCAATTTGGGCCACAGCCTACTATCCGCACAAACTATTTTATACATTACTTTTATTTCAGAATATTACATTAAAATCATGAAAAATAACGAATTCCGGATACTTTCTAAACGCACTATATTATCGCTAGTTTTTCCGAATGCAATTCGTGCTTCCAAAAGACGGCAATACTGTGTTTCTTCCAATTCCATATTTTGTTAAACAATCATGTTTTGAGTAAGCAATCATCCATGACCTGATAGTAATACGATACCAATCTGTTCCCATGGTATGAGTAAACATGTATATGTTTTATCAGTCCTTGTTCCATTACCTGGTTACGTCAATAAACTCCTAATATTTGTCAAAAATTACCCACGGTATTTTAGTGGAATATACGTTATTTATTATTAGTGCTTCTTGTAACTGAAAATGTTGAACTACTGATGGAATTTTCGTCCTTGATGTTACAAAATATCTGAATAAAGGAATTATCTCTCCAGTGAAAATTTATAAAATTCGTAGGAATTATTACAAAAATAATAATAAAATCATTCGGATTTTCACAAATTTCATTGTTATTATTAGGAGTACAAATAAGTTTCCGCCGTTTTATTGTAGATGGCGCGGAATTTCGGTTAGCTTTCGCAGATGATAACCGGCTTAAAAATAGTTTGGACATTCAACAACAACATAACCTATTAATATCATTGATTTTATATTGGTAAAATATAATTTTTATAAGTTGAAAATGTCAAAATTTGAGCCAAGTAAGCGTCATTTGCGGGAAATATTAGTTTACTTCTTTAATTTAAAGAAATCTGCTGCTGAGGCGCATCAATTGCTCGTAGAAGCATATGGTGAGGGTGCTTTGAGTGAGAGAACGTGTCGAGAGTGGTTTCAAAAGTTTAAAAACGATGATTTCGACGTAAAAGACAAAGATCGTAGTGGAAGGCCAAAAATTCACGAGGATGCAGAATTGGAGGAATTATTGGAGGAAGATTCATCTCAAACACAAAAAGAACTTGCTCTAACATTAGACGTCATTCAGCAAGCAGTATTACATCGTTTAAAATCATTAGGATATTTAATTTGTGTTAAAAAACGGCGGAAACTTATTTGTACTCCTTATATAATACAATGGTCGTTTCGCTAACACAGTAGCATCTAAAGTTTTGAATAACTGTATTTGTTTTCGAAATCGGCTTCTATATATATTAAAGTAAAATAATAATAATAAAATAATTAAATATCGGGTGTTTTTTTGGAGAGAACTTTCGATAGGGATAAGTGTGATTTGACAGAAGGTAGAAGCCATGTTGTTTTGACGTTTCTGTTCAGTAAGCATTGACAAATTATCATGGAAAGACTCAAGCCGCAACAACGTTTACAAATTGTTGAGATTTCTCGTCAAAATCAGTGTTCTATTCGCCAAACTTCGTGAAATTTATGGTTCACATAATCGTCCATTAGAACAGCTTATTCGTCGAACTATCGATAGATTTCGGACGATCGCTGCTGTAAGTCATAGTGTTAATGATGATCCAGATTTATCTAATCAACAAGTTAGACTCTGTGCATCCACCACATGGAAAATTTTGCGTAAAGATCTTGGTCTACACCTATACACGATCCAACTGGTTCAAGAACTAAAGCCACTTGACCATAATAAGCGTCGTTTTTTGCTGATTGGGCTCTAGAATAGCTTGAAATTCATCCGTTTTTTATCGTAAAATTGTGTTTAGTGATGAAGCTCATTTCTGGTTGAACGCCTATGTAAATAAGCAAAATTGCCGTATATGGAGTGAAAACAATCCTCAAGAAGTTCTGCAGGTTCCATTGCATCCTGAAAAATGCACTGTATAGCGTGTGCTTTACATACTGGAGGCATCATTGGTCCATATTTCTTTAAAAACGATGCTTGAGCTAATGTTACAGTGAATGGTGCGCGTTACAGATCGATGATCAATGACTATTTGTTTCAAAATTCGAATGGTATCGACCCAGAAGAATTTTGGCTCCAACAAGATGGTGCTACACCTAATGCTGCTAACGTAACAATTGATATTGAAAGGAATATTTGGCGATAACATTATTTCGAGAAATGGTCCAATTAATTGGCCTTCAAGATCATGCTACATAACTCCACTGAATTATTTTCTTTGGGGTTATGTCAAGTCATTGGTTTATGCTGATAAACCAGAAACAATAGACGCTTTGGAAGCCAACATAACTCGTGTTATTGATGAAATAAGGCCTATATTACTCGAAAAAGTGGTCCAAAATTGGTCTAGTCGAATGCGGTTCCTCAGAGCTAGTCGTGCCGGAAATTATTTTTAAAACATAAATGTCATGAAATTATCTTTCAAATAAAAAAATTGGCCTCAATCTTAATTTAAATGTGTTTTATTTCAATTTAAAGTTCTATCGCTCTAAAAAACACCTGATATTTAGGCCCAAAACCTTTCTTGAAAGTTTCAAGTCTCTAGCTCTTTCCGCTCGAAAGTCAAAGTGTTTACGGACGTCCGGCCAGACAGAGGTACTTTTGACCTCAGATTTTTCATCAGTGAGTCCCACCTAGTATTTTTAGACCACTTTCTGTTCAAAATTCGAAAATTGCAGACATTTCGGGAAAACGGTAGCACGCAAAAATCTAGAATCGTGTCCAATTGTGAAGATTCAAATGTTCCAGTTGAAAATGCTCACCGGTAGAAATAGGCGGGTGATATTTATATGAAACAACCAACAAGAATATTTGTCATTTCAGGTATAATTTTAGCCGACAAATGTTGACACGTCTTCTGAAATCGATGACGTTTTACTCGGTCGGCCAAAATTCGAAAGTATATTTACCGTAAAGTGTCTAGCTATTTTGGCTTCATACAATGCATGTTTATGAATCATTCTCATAAAATGAGCCAAAAATATAGACAGGCAACAAAATGAACCGATCGACAGTGAGTTGATGAGCCAAAGATTTCGTCATAAAAAATGATAAAATGCAGTTCTGCTATACATAAGTTATCTAGGTCAAATTTTTAGGAAAATGATAGGTCTGGATATACCGAACAGCAGTTTTCAATTTTTATCTGACATTATTTAATCGATGGATATATCCGCTGAATAGGCTTATGATGATCCCATGGTTGAAGATGAGAATTTTCTCAGGAAAATAATCTTAAGCAATGAAGCTCATTTCAACCTCAGACAATGATTTCCTGTGGGAATCCGTTAAGGATAAGTGTTATGTTCACCATCCAGAAACTATCGAAGCCTTGAAAGACGATATCGAAATTGCCATTCATAAAATTGAGCCCCAAACAATCGAAAGTGTACTGAAAAATTGGGTTGATCTGATTGAGCACTGTAGCCAATCGTGGCAGACATTTGAATGATATTGTATTTTATTCGTAAATGTCAAGGTTCAACCATAAACTCCTAACTTCGAGAAAATATTCAGTAATATTTTATTTATAGCCCATATTTTACTGATATAACATTAATATTTTGTTTATAAAACGTTTATTTTCCTTTATTCTAACAGTATCTATACGTAATTTTATCCCTCTGTCTGAAACCCAAAAAAGAATATAAATATGATAATAAGATCAATTTAAAATATACTCTATTATATCGGGTGTTTTTCTTAGAGTGATAAAACTTTAAATTGAAATAAAACACATTTAAAGATTGAAGCCAATTTTTTATTTGAAAGATAATTTTATGGCATTTATGTTTTAAAAATAATTTCCGGCATATGTCCACCACGACTAGCTCTGAGAAACCGCATTCGACTAGACCAATTTTGGACCACTTTTTCGAGTAATATAGGCCTTATTTCATCAATAACACGAGTTATGTTGGCTTCCAATGCATCTATTGTTTCTGGTTTATCAGCATAAACCAATGACTTGACGTAACCCCAAAGAAAATAATCCAGTGGAGTTATGTCGCAAGATCTTGGAGGCCAATTAATTGGACCATTTCTCGAAATAATGTTATCGCCAAATCTTTCTTTCAATAAATCAATTGTTACGGTAGCAGCATGAGGTGAAGCATCATCTTGTTGAAACCAAAACACTTCTGGGTCGATAACATTCAAATTTTGAAACAAATAATTATTGATCATCGATCTGTAACCAGCACCATTCACTGTAACATTAGCTCCAGCATCGTTTTTAAAGAAATATGGACCGATGATGCCTCCAGCGTGTAAAGCACACCATACAGTGCATTTTTCAGGATGCAATGGAACCTGCAGAACTTCCTGAGGATGGTTTTCACTCCATATACGTCAATTTTGCTTATTCACATAGCCGTTCAACCAGAAATGAGCTTCATCACTAAACACAATTTTAAGATAAAAGTGGATCAACTTCAAGCTGTTCTAGGGTCCAATCAGCAAACAAACGACGCTTATTATGGTCAAGTGGCTTTAGTTCTTGAACCAGTTGGATCTTGTATGGGTGTAGACCAAGATTTTCCACGTGGTGGAGGCACAAAGTCCAACTTGTTGTGAACGTCGACGAATAGACAAATCTGTATCATCATTAACACTATGACTTACAGCAGCGATAATTTCTTCTGTACGTACAGTTCTTTGTCTTGTTGCATCGAGTAGAGAAAACGTCCGAAATCTATCGATAGTTCGACGAATAAGCTGCTCGATTTATATAAAAAATAAATTTTACGAATTTCTCTAAATGTTTGACTTATTTTGAAAATAAATTTCAACAATTTGTGAACGTTGTAGCGGCGTGAGTCTTTCCATGATAATTTTGTCAATGCTTACTGAGCAGAAATATCAAAACAACATGGCTTCTATCTTCTGTCAAATCACAGTTATCGCTATCGAACGTTCTATCACTCTTAAAATACACTCGATACGTATGTCATGTTTGTCCCCAATCATCAGATAGCTCTAACATTGAGAATTGAACACAACAATATCATTTTAAGTTTATCAACAGATATGTCAGAGAAGCATCAGAACCTTCTTCTTACCAATTTCTGTGTAAGCCTAAAGTCTTTTCTATAATCTTTAAATGGTTTCAGTGGGAAAAGAATTTGACTCTGAAAGCGATTACCCTATTGTTTAAATACTTATTTGAATTATAAAACAGTAAATTGATAGTGCAAATTTTCCGTAGTGTTTATCGAGCACTCGAAATTCACTTGTTTCCTTTTATATATTTATATATATATATATCGAAAATTGCGAGGTTATAGTCACAGTTAGACAAAAACAAGATGACGCAAAATTTGGCAGAAGTATCGGGTGTTTTTTTAAAGTGATAGAATTTTCGATAGGAATAACTGTGATTTGACTGAAGGTAGAAGCCATGTTGACATTTTTGTTCAGTAAGCATTGACAAATTATCATGGGAAGACTCACGCCGCAGCAACGTTTACAAATAGTTGAAATATATTTTCAAAATCAGTGTTTTATTCGCCAAACTTATAGAGCACTTCGTGAAATTTATGGTTTACATAATCGTCCATCAGAGCAGCTTATTCGTCGAATTATCGATAGATTTCGGACAACATTTTCTCTACTCGATGCAACAACAACAACAAGACAAAGAACTGTACGTACAGATGAAAATATCGCTGCTGTAAGTCATAGTGTTAATGATGATCCAGATTTGTCTATTCGTCGACGTTCACAACGTTCACAAATTGGACTTTGTGCATCCACCGCATGGAAAATTTTGCCATACAAGATCCAACTGGTTCAAGAACTAAATCCACTTGACCAAAATTAGCTTCGTTTATTTGTTGATTGGGCCCTAGAACAGCTTGAGGTTGATCCACTTTTTTATCGTAAAATTGTGTTTAGTGATTAACCTCATTTCTGGTTGAACGGCTATGTAAACGAGCAAAATTGCCGTATATGGAGTGAAAACAATACACAAGAAGTTCTGCAGGTTCCATTGCATCCTGAAAAATGCACTGTATGGTGTGCTTTATACGCTGGAGGTATCATCGGTCCATATTTCTTTAAAAACGATGCTTGAGCTAATGTTACAGTGAATGGTGCTCGTTACAGATCGTTGATCAATGATTATTTGTTTCCAAATTTGAATGGTATCGACCCAGAAGTGTTTTGGTTCCAACAAGATGGTGCTACACCTCATGCTGCTACCGTTACAATTGATTTATTGAAAGAAACATTTGGCGATAATATTATTTCGAAAAATAGTCCTATTAATTGGCCTCCAAGATCATGCGACATAACTCCAATGGATTATTTTCTTTGGGGTTATGTCAAGTCATTAGTTTATGCTGACAAACGAGAAACAATAGACGCTTTGGAAGCCAACATAACTCGTGTTATTGCTGAAATAAGTCCTATATTACTCGAAAAAGTGGTCCAAAATTGGTCTTGTAGAATGCAGTTCCTCAGAGCTAGTCGTGGTGGACATATGCCGGAAATTATTTTTTTTAAATAAATGTCATAAAGTTATCTTTCAAATGAAAAAAAAAAGTTGGCTTCAATCTTAATTTAAATGTGTTTTATTTCAATTTAAAGTTCCATCACTCTAAAAAAACACCTGATCGTACTATTTATGGTACCGGGAAAAAAAATGGAACAAATCTGCCGCTTTTGTCTCATGAGTCTTATATGTATAAAGTAAAGATAATATGTCATACAAAATATGTCTGCTTTTTCATGGTCTAAGTAATATTTTCTGTTCTTTCCAGAGCTAGCACAGTTCAATCAGGCAATAAGCAGACGATACTGTCCACATTTCCAAATCTTCGTTACCTGTTCTTGAAAAAAGTAAGTACCAGGAAATAAATTAATTGATACATCAACAAAAAGAGATTGATTAATTGTCAAACGCCTAATACTTCTCTATATTACGTCGTCCACGTCGACTTTATTTTGCGGCAGAATTCGATTTCAACCCCACTTCTGCTTGAAGTGGATAACACCTTCTCGTTCCACATATGACAGTTAAATGTGAAATAAATAAACTCAAAAACAAGAAAGCACCAGGCTGTGACCTTATAACGGCGGAAATACTCAAAAAACTACCTAAACCGGCGATAATGCTCCTAAACAAAATATTCAACAGAATGATGAGCTTATCTTACTTCCCTACCATATGGAAATATGCTGAAATAATAATGGTTCATAAAGCAAATAAACCCGAAAATGATGTGAGATCCTACAGACCCATAAGCCTGCTACCTGTCATTGGGAAACTTTTTGAAAAGCTACTCCTCAAACGGCTGAAGAACGACATAGACTTGCACCAACTGTTACCTGATCATCAATTGGGATTCAGGGAAAATCACTCAACAACACATCAAATTCATCGCATCGTCAACACAATATCAACAAGTCTTGAGGAAAACAAATTTTGTTCGGCTGTATTTTTAGACTCGTCCCAGGCGTTTGACAAGGTGTGGCACCAGGGCCTACTGTACAAATTGAAAATACTCCTTCCTCAATCGTACTACCTAATATTACGATCCTATTTGGCTAACCGACACTTTGCAGTGAAATATGGAGAAGCGAGATCGCATCCTTTTGGAATAAGATCGGGGGTACCACAAGGGAGCATATTTGGTCCAGTGTTATACCTTCTCTACACATATGATCTACCAACACATAAAAAAACGACGATCGCTTCGTTCGCAGACGACGTAGCTACACTGGCAACACACGAGAATGCTGTTACAGCTTCCGAATATCTCCAGCAGCACCTAAATGACCTAGGACAGTGGTATCGAAAATGGCGTCTGACAATTAACGCATCTAAAACTGTCCAAGTAACATTCACCAACAAAAGAAGCATCTGCCCTCCCGTCACCATAAATCAGAATCCAATACCAGTCAGCACTGAGACGAAGTATCTAGGCATTCATTTGGATCAACGTCTCACTTGGAAACAACACATCCAAGCAAAAAGGAAGCAAATTAGACTAAAGATTAACAATATGTATTGGCTCCTAGGCAGAAAATCCAAACTATCTCTTCAGAACAAGATAAGAATAAACAAGGCAATCATAAAACCGATATGGACATATGGAATACAGTTCTGGGGGTGTGCAAAACCATCAAATACAAAAATTCTACAGAGAGTCCAATCAAAAATCCTGCGAACCCTAGCAGACGCACCCTGGTACGTCACTAACCTTACCATTCACAATGATCTAGGAGTACCTTTCATCACAGACGAAATCAGAAAATACTCAGATAAATATAAACAGAAACTAGCGGGCCACGAGAACAACCTCATAGACCAGCTGGCAAGAAATCCATTTGAATCCAGAAGACTGCAGAGAACTTGGCCAATAGACTTCAATTAAGTGTTCTAAAGAAGTGTTAATAATTTAATATCTTCTTCATGTCAACTACCTACAGCATGTTTACTCAATACTTCAATAGAAGTAGATTGTAAACTTCAATAAAATGCTAAAAAAAAAAAAAAAATGTGAAACTAAACAATATTTGTGCATATGATGGATCTCCCAGTTTTATAGCCCTTATTGAAACCTTTTTTTAAAGAATTTCACGTACGAACCGTTTTGCTATATGCAATATAGAATATATTAAAATATTAAGATTGAAATGTTTCAAAATGTTCCTCAAATAACTTTCAAAATCCCGAAAATTGGTTTCGTACCAATGCCCCCCATGAAACAGCGTTAATTGTTTTTCGGCGGACACTCTGTATACGGCGCTCTAATGAATTACCTACTGAAACACTGAGATAAAAATAAAACAACTTGGCATCAATTGTATTTTTCAACCTGGAAGAAATCCAAGACCTCAAATTATATAATTAAATATTGTTGTTAAGGTTACACCTCACGACAATTCCAGAGCGTGTATCATTTGTGCGATAGTGAAGACGGTGACTTAGCTATGAGTTAACGTCGGTCCAACAGTTCGTTCGTTTGTTCTAACCTGCCTTTGTCACGGATGAATTACTCCAGTTATTTTAACGAGGTGAGTCAAATTATTCTCGATAGCGCCCGGTAGATAGGATTGAAATTTTTCGCTCAATTGTTCTAATTATTTCATTATCGCAAAAGGGGAACTTGAGTGTTTTCACTTCTGATATACTTACGAGAAATTAAGGCTTCACTTGATTAACTCATCGATCATATCATTTTGGACGAAACTCTGTGGTCAAACCAAAAATGAACTGTCATTTTGACAGTTCATTTTGATTTTATTAGACTGTGATGATTCTGACAATTCATAATCATAAAGGTTCCATTAGTGAAGCTGCTAGCTTTGTTTATTACGTGCAAAACTCACAAAAAATGGAATTAAATCAATTTTTCTCGTGCATCCTGCGTAATTTTTCCCAAATCCTATGTTAATTTGATAAAACCAAAAATCACGGTGACAGAAGTTTTTCAAGAAAGTCACTAGAGAAGCATCGTTGTTATTTTTTATCTTGTCAACTCTAAGTTTGAGGTTGCAGCAAATGAATATTTTGTTCCTATGGAAATTCCGAGTCAAAAAAATTATAAATATTCATATTGAGCTTATAAATGAAGGTTAGGCATATAATATCTTTTTTATAATGTTTTATCCAAATCAGTTCTGATCAATAGTTTCATTATATAATTTCAGAGTGTACAAACTGAAATATACATAATATTATTTGTAAGAGTTTTCTGAAAAACAAGTGGATATAACCTTAAAGAATTACTTTATTATATTAAAGTGTAATACTTCATCAGAAACAAGCAACAATCAACTAACCAAGTAACCATTCAAGAATAAAATTTCAAACAACAGTTTTTTTCAACAATGTGAAGATTTCAATAAAAAACATCAAGTCATCTGCTGAATCCATCTAATTGAAAACAGAAGAACCAAGAACAAGTAGAGTTAAAATAAAATAGAAAGGCCCTTTACTTGATAGAAGAAATATAACAAACTTTGAATATTAAAACAAATTGAAATATGTTTATCTTCTACAATTTTAATTTCAAAAAAATTTTTTATTCAAAAAACTTTTAGAATTAAATTAATGTCTAAAACAAGCACCGCTTACATTTAATAGACGTATATAATCAAAACTCAATAAAATTCAAATCAAGTAGAGTTAGTTCAAAACCCACAATTCCTTATTGAAGTCCTTGCAGAATATCCTTGCAGAGTAGGACAATTTAAATTATAAGTTTTAAATATAATTGGAATTGCAATACAGGAAATAAATACAACAGTGCATCATAATTTAAGTTGATTACAGATTAGAAGTAATAAGTTGGTGCATTGTCATAATTTTAATTTCTATTTAAATATGTTACCATAGAAGTGTCAATGAAAATTTGTTTAAAATTATTACTGAAATTTAGTAAATAGTTCAAAATTTCAATATATTCTTTGAATGAATTTTTGCTAATACATTTCAGTTTCAACATTGAAAAATTAACCAGTCATTTGAAATTAAAATTAAATTCAATCAACAACAGTACGTATTCAAACTCATAATTTCATTCTTATAGGGACATTAAAGATTAAATCAAAATAAAATATATGTAATTAATTATGGAAGTTCTTTCAGAATATCATTTCGAGAAATGAGTGTCCAAATATGTGCCATTTTAGAAGCATAAAGTGGTCTCAAGTGATTATACTGGACCTATATATCAAAAAATTGTAATTAAATTCTTATTTTTTTGCGGACCCACGTTTGCGAGCATGATGAGTTTAAAGCAAAATAATTTAGATTTAGCAAATGCAGAAAAGATCGTTTTCTCTAGATAAACATGTAAGTACTTTTCACTAGTTCAAGATGTTTTAGGAATTTTCGTGAAATATAATGATACACTTGCATTGTATCAGTTTGTAGTATTACGCACTGTTTCTCGTGAACTTGATTTTTTATAACCAGCAAGGCAATTTTGGGTTAGGAAAAGTATGTTTTAGTTTCATTAAGCAAAAACAACTGGAAAAACTAATTCAATCATTTACTTATTGTTTTACTCATTTTACGTTTTTCTAATGAATTCAAAATCTGATATTTGTTTCGTCATTGAAGCATTCTTGGAAATAAATTATCAAGAATTTTCAAAAGGTAATCTAAATCAATTCACATCTGTGAACGACTTAATTCCAGAACAAAGGATCATAATCATTTTGTTGAAAACCATTATTCAAAATAGAACATCTTATTAAATGACTACTAAGAATCCGTAACCTGAAAAATAGATGAATAAAATAATAAGAAAGCGGTTCTTCACTTGATAGAAGGAATATTACAAAATTTGTAAGTCTTCTACAATTTTAATTTCAAAAAATTTATTCAAGAAACTTTAAGAATTAAATTAATGTCTAATAAGCAGTGGTTATTTTTAATAAACGTATAAAATCGAAACTCATTATACAATATCAAATGAAATTAAGAAAAAACCAACGAATATAAATTGTCAGTTAAAATTAATAAATAAATAAATGTTTTTTGTTTCGTTCCAAGCATGCGCACTGAACTCTTCAGAAACAAGCAATAACGCAGCTTTGCTTGTTACAAAATGTTTAGTTTTCTGATCTTATATTTATGAAAACTAAATCTTCCTCAATAATATACAACATAATTTTAAGAACTTCTCAAAAATTAATTTATTTGAAATATTTAATATATTTAAATAAATTACTTTAAAAACCATTTCAACTTCAAAATTTGAATATCAAAACAGATTTAATCCGTTAGTCTTCTACAATTTTAATTTCGAAAAAATTTTTATTCAAATAACTTTTAGAATTAAATTAATGTCTACAATAACCACCCCTTATATTTAAAAGACGTATATAATCAAAACTCAATATATAATGTCGAATGGAATAAATAAACCAACAGATATAAAAAGTCATTGAAATTAATAAATAAATATTTAAAGGCAAAATTTTGTTTCTGATCTTACCATTAAGAACACCAATTGCCTTTTAAAAACATGAACACAACTTAAGGACTTCTCAAAAAATATAATTTATTTGAAATATTTAATATATTTAAGTATTCAAATAAGTTAATTCAGAAATCTCTCAAAACATGCACTATATCTTCAAAAAATAAATATAATTCTGGTAATCTCTTCGTCGGTCCAAAATAATATTCCAAATATCAAAGTCAAATAACTATCACTATATCTCACCTCACACGTGTTTACAGGATGATTGCTTCAAACAGACTAACATTAAAATTCAAGATGGTCTATGTTCTTAACACAGAGAAGTGTGTAAGGTGTTTTTAAAGTAATATTTAAATCATTGAAATTCCATAATGAGATTTATTAAAGCCTAAATATAATTATATATGAAATGAAATAGAAAAAAGATTTTTACTTGATAGAAGAAATATAACAAAATTTGAATATAAGAATAGATTTAATCTGTTAGTCTTCTACAATTTTAATTTCAAAAAAATTTTTATTCAAAAAACTTTTAGAATTAAATTAATGTCTACAATAAGCACCGCTTATATTTAATAGACGTATATAATCAAAACTCAATATATAATGTCAAATGGAATAAATAAAACAACAGATATAAAAAAAGTCATTAAAATTAATAAATAAATATTTAAAGGAGACAAAATTTTGTTTCCTATCTTACTATTAAGAACACCAATTGCCTTTTAAAAACATGAACACAACTTAAGGACTTCTCAAAAAATATAATTTAATTGAAATATTTAATATATTTAAATATTCAAATAAGTTGATTCAGAAATCTCTCAAAACATGCACTATATCTTTAAAAACCAATTATAATTCTGGTAATCTCTTCATCGGTCCAAAATAATATTCTAATTGTAGAAGACAAACAGATTAAATCTGTTTTGATATTCAAATTTTGTTATATTTCTTCTATCAAGTAAAACGCCTTTTTCTATTTTATTTCAACTTCACATTTAAAAGATAAAATCAATTAACAATAAATAAACTTACTCAATACCATCCCTAGGAATATGTGTTTGAACATTGAAACAAGGTATATCTAATATCCAAGGTACTCTATGTTCTATGCTCACAACATTAACGGTCTTAGTTAAAACATTCAACACTGCATAATAAATTTCTTTTTTTAAAAACCTAATAAAATTATATCTTAAATATATATAAAACAAAATAATAAGAAAGCGGTTTTTTACTGGATAGAAGAAATATAACAAAATTTGAATATCAAAACAGATTTAATCTCTTAGTCTTCTACAATTTTAATTTCAAAAAATTCTTTCAAGAAACTTTAAGAATAAAATTAATGTCTAATAAGCAATGCTTATATTTAATAGACGTATAAAATAGAAACTCATTATACAATATCACGATCAAGAACCTCAGAACTTATATAAAAAGAATAAGGATCAAACAAGTAATTGTTATTTCATCAATTTTATATTGGCCAGACAGGTAGATCATTCAAAAAAAGAATTCAAGAACACCAAAGGAGTTACATATCGGATTCCGTACATTCGAAATATGCTAATCATCTTAAGGAATTCAGGCATAAATTCAATAATAACTATGAAATCATCCACGTCCAAAGCAAAAGTTCTAGATTAACACTTTCAGAATCTTTGGAAATCAACAGGTACAATGGTTCATTTTCAATGAACAAACAGATGTTGGCAGATCCCCATTACTGAATATCTTTCCGTAATGGCATTTTTTAGCGGCAAGCTCCAATAAACACCCTAAGTTTTTGTGACTTGTTTTTACCATTTTTTTATCACGTACTTAACTGTATTCAAACTCTTGACACCATCAGTCAGAAGAATGTAGATACGTGAAGAAGCCACATCGTGGTGTTCCTTATATATTCTTTAAATAAAAGTTTTAGGATAGGTAAGAGGCCTTATCTCGGTCGAGTTCGTTAATGGGAAAAATCAGTCCAATAGTTTAGCAGTTATTTGTACTTATCATGAGAATCATATCCTCCTTGAACACTGCATTTTCTCTGTCACTTGCCATGGACGTTTAGTTACACAGTAGCATTTCCCCAATGTCTATTCCTGATATGCCCGACCCGATAAGCTTTTAAGATACGTTCATTTCACCGATTGCATGCCTGGCAACAATATTTGAATATACGCTTATGACCGAACCAAAACGCGAGTTTCGGTTCGAACAAAGCTCACTACGATAAACTACCGTCATTTCTATGTTCGCCTGATTTAAAATCGTCCCGAAGTTTCAATTCCATTATGAGAGGCCAATTCGATGTTCCAATGTGCCTTTAGGTGCACCTTAATTAGAACCCTGTGTAATCACCAGCACCAGAGTTATGGAACAAGCGAATGGAGAATGTAATCAAATTTGGGGATTTGTGACCAAGTAAGGTTATCTAATTTTGGCTAGGCGTGTAACTGGAAACAATGTTTGGGACGAATTCTAAATTAAATCATCTTTTCTAGCTTATATATCTTCTTTCGATGTTGGAATCTCTCTTGATGGGATAATACAATTCTCGAGAATTCTTTTCAAGATGGAATCTAAGAGATTACGGACTGAATTTAAGAGATGCCTTGGTCACGAAAAGTAGTCATGTCACCTAGAATAATCTATGCTCTGTTGTTTTTTCAATCACCTGCCACAGGCAACATCTTAACTTGCAAAGTCTCATTTAATTCAGTTTGATAGCTCATCTGTTCAATTTGATTGTCTTCAGACTGGTTTTAATGGTTCGTAACTCGAAAAATAAAGTGAGTTATTTGATTATATTGGTGAAGGGTGAGCCATCTAGAATTTACGTTTTGAAGTTGCGATTATTTCGGATCTGACAACATCCTGTCATTCGCGTTTTGACAGAAAGTTAGTTTGATATTTGACATTAACGGAATGGGTCGATTTACTCTTGAACAAAACAGGGAAATATCAAAAACTCATTTCTAAAGTGGTTAATCTTCAATTAAATAATATATAATTTTTTATAAAATAAATAGAGGTTTATACTTGATAGAAGGTATATAAAATTATTTAAATATTTTAATATTATTCTTCTACATATTTAATTTAAAAAGATTATATTTAATAGTTATATCTTCAGGAATTAAATTAAAGTGTACCACTTATATCAAACGACATATAAAATAAACATTTATTATAAGACATCCAAATGATATAACAAAATCCAATAAATGAAAATTGTTAACCAAAATCCTATAAATTAAATATTTTGAGTAGATAAAATTTTGTTTCTGCTCATCAATCTTATTAAAACAGATATCTTTCAAAAATATTTAACATGATCTTAAGAATTTCATCATAAAACTATCTTACTTAGAATATTCAATATTATTGGATATCTAAGTTACTTTTTAGAAAATCCCAAGATATGTAAAAACATTACTAAAAAACAAGTTTTAAGGGAGACTTTGCTTCGTCACTCGTCAATCAATAAAAATATTCTTTCACCTTTTAACTATTCAGAAAGCTTCTGGTAAATGAATACTGAAAATTTAAATGGAGTGTAATGTTAACTCTAATAAATAATTCTGTGCTTTACCATTGATCCAAAATATTGAAAGATATTCTTTTAACAGAGGCCGTTAAATTGCCTTTCAATATTTCAGATCAATGGTAATGATGAAATTCTTAAGATTATGTTGAACAGTTTTTAAAGATATCTGTTTTCATAAGATTGATCAGCAGAAACAAAATTTTGTCTACTCAAAATATTTAATTTATAGGATTGTGGTTAACAATTTTTATTTATTGGCTTTTGTTATATCATTTGGATATCTTATAATGAATGTTTATATTATACGTCGTTTGATATAAGAGGTACTTATATGCCATTAATTTTGAATTGAATCAGTCCAAAAATTATATTTAATAATTATAACTTCAGGAATTGAATTAAATTAGTGTCAAATAATAATTAAATAAGGTTATTCTGATTTTCACAAATTTTTATTGTTGTTTATTGTTTACAACAATCGTTTCGCTATCACAGTAGCATCATCAGGCAAGATTACATTTTGAATAACTAGGCTTATTTCCGAAATCCGTTGCTATTTATATTACAGTAAGTAGAATAAATTTTTATTGAGCACTAAAACCCAAAAAAAGGTCTCTGAATATATTTAACAGAGGTGAGTTATTTAAATCGATTTGTTCATTCAGTAATATTCCAATTTTATTATGTTTATTTATCTCTAGGGATTCTAACAGATTTAAGGCATAACTTTTACGTTCTATATGTAGAATTCTAAAATTATGGTTGAAAGTATGTCCTGTTTGTAAAAATGGTTGGAATATGTAGAATTACTTTTATTATTGAGGAAACTCTTCAACAAATTCTATGTCGGAAAGTTCTTCCAGCCTGTCCTATGTAAAATTTAGGGCAATCACCGCAGGTTAACTTATAAACCTATAAAGAAAAAAAAATCTTTTTATTCATCAATGAAGTACATCCTTCATTAAAATTCACTATGGAAACCGAACATAATAATTCTATTAATTTTCTTGATTTAACTGTTACTCGAATAAATAATTCTCATGATTTTTCAATATTTCACAAACCAACCTATACGGATTCTATTATACACAATAAATCAAATCATCCTTTAAATCAAAAATTATCAGCATTTAATTGTATGATCCATAAATTAGTTGATATTCCCATGAATCGAGAAAATTATATTTCAGAACTTAACATAATTAAACAAATAGCTGTTAATAATGACTATGATCCTAGGTTGATAGACAAATTATTAATGAATAAAAATAATAAAATAGCTTCAAATATGGTGTATCCTAATATAAAAAGAATTTTTAAATACATTTCTTAAAATACACTAAAGGTATTTCTGAGAAAATTGCTACATACCTCAAAAATATATATAATTTAAGAACTTCATTTAAAACCAATTCAAAGTTGAGTAAATTTATTAAAAATAATAAAGACTGTACACATAAAGATGATAAATTGGGGGTTTATAAGTTAACCTGCGGTGATTGCCCTAAAGTTTACATAGGACAGACTGGAAGAACTTTCCGACATAGAATTTGTGAACATTTGAAGAGTTTCCTCAATAATAAAAGTATTTCTACATATTCCAACCATTTGTTAGAAACATGACATACTTTTAACCATAATTTTGAAATTCTACATATAGAAAGTAAAAGTTATGCCTTAAATCTGGAGATAAATAAGCATAATAAAATTGGAATATTACTTAACGAGCAAATAGATTTAAATAACCATCTCTGTTCAATATATTCAGATGAGCTGGAATTTGCGGAGACCCTCTTTGGGTTTTAGTGCTCAATAAAAATTTATTGTACTTACTGTAATATAAATAGCAACGGATTTCGGAAACAAGCTTAGTTATTCAAAATGTAATCTTGCCTGATGATGCTACTGTGATAGCGAAACGATTGTTGTAAACATAACAATAAAAATTTGTGAAAACCAGAATAACCTTATTTAATTATAATTTGACATTGATTTAATATAATTCCTGAAGTTATAGTTATTAAATATAATTTTTTGAAATTAAACATGTAGAGGGCTAATTTTAAAATATTTAAATAATATAATTTTTGATATTACTGTAGACGTTTCTGAATTTATTTCAACAATTCATCAACTAAATAAGTAAGTAATTCATCATGTGCTTATTGAAACAGAGGAAAGTGAATTTGCCGATAGGCCTTGCATTAAGAGATTGATGATGTTGACTTGGCATCGAAACTGGCACGTGAATTATGTCAAGTTATGACTGTTATTGGTATATTTGCGTTGAGTTATGAAGTGTGCTAGCTACAGTCCAAGATCGGACACCCAATCTTTTACGAGTAAATAATAACATTTTTTTCTTTCGTAAATTGGCCCGTTCTCAAGCGTCACGCCATCTGGTAGTAAGTGCCGGAAAATATGCATGAATATACATGAAGAAGATCGCGAATTATATTGAATTACTCTATTTACCTTAAAATTCGCTCCTCTATCCAAACACGGCAAGGTTTAATGATTCATTCCGAAATCTCGTAAATATATCTCTCGGTTTAACAGATTTGCATCCGCGTAGACTGTAATGGTTTGTCATCTAAAAATATTTCGCCAAATTCTTTCCACGGCAACTGGGCAGAGCTAAAAATAATAGACTTATATCGAAGCACACCTCCGTGATAGTCCATTATAAATATGTGGAACGCTGTGTTATTGGCTACTCCGCTATATTTACAAAAACCCTTATGTTCTAAGTAGGGTGGATTGTAAAAAATTCGTCTTAGCGAAAGAAGACTGCCATGTGAAGAGATGCAATGTCTTAGAATGAAAGCAAGTTTGAGTTGGTATAGATTTCTTTTAAATATTTGATTGATTCGGTCTTTACTTGGTGGAAACTCATTTTAATTAAAAAAATGTGAGACAGTAATTTATTTCCACAAAAATGTTTGTACTACTACAACGATTGTTTGACCGAGTTTAAATCCATTGTTAGGTACGTGATCAAATAATGGAAGCAAAAGTCATAAAAACTCTAGGTGTTTATTGGAGTTTGCCGCTAAAAATGCCATTAAGGAAAGATATTCAGTAATGGAGAATCATGTTTGTGCTACTACAACAATTGTTTCACCACGATGTGGCTTCGTCAGGTATTACATTGTACTGTCTGATGGTATTCAGTGTAACCGAGTTTAAATACATTTTTAGGTACGTGATCAAATAATGGAAGCAAAAGTCATAAAAACTCTAGGTGTTTATTGGAGTTTGCCGCTAAAAATGCCATTAAGGAAAGATATTCAGTAATGGAGAATCATCAACATCTGTTTGTTCGTTCAAAAGGATTTTACAGGCATTATACCTGTTGATTTCAAGAAATTCTAAAAGTGTTAATCCAGAACTTTTGCTTTCAACGTGGATAATTTCATAATTATTGTTGAAATTATGCCTGAATTCCTAAAAATGATTAGCATATGTCGAATGTACAGAATTGGATATATAACTCCTTTGGTGTTCTTGGAAACGTTTCTTGAATGATCTACCAGTCTGGCCAATGTACTACTCTGTCAAGAAAGTACCGGGAATTTTCAATTAAAACAACATTTTTACATTTAATCGTCAAAATTTATTGGGTCGCCTTCAAAATAGGCTCCATTTGCTCCAATACATCTATGCCAACGGCACTTCCAATTATCGAAACATTTTTTATAGGCGCTTTCCGGGATGGACTTTAGCTCTCGCGCCGAATTTTGTTTTATGGCTTCAATCGACTCAAAACGGGTGCCACGAGGGGGCAATTTTAGTTTTGGGAAGAGGAAAAAGTCGCAGGGAGCCAAATCCGGCGAATACGGTGGTTGCTGAAGCACGTTTGTTGAGTTTTTGGCGAGAAAGTCAGTCACAATCGTAGCTCGGTGAGAAGGCGCGTTATCGTCATGCAAAATCCATGAGTTGTTCGCCCACAAATTTGGCCGCTTCTTACGGATACGCTCACGCAAACGTTTCATAACGCCTAGGTAATACTCCTTGTTTACCGTCTGACCCTCTGGAACGAATTCGTAGTGCACCACGCCACGGATATCGAAGAAAACAATGAGCATCACCTTCATTTTCGAGCGGCTTTGGCGTGGTTTTTTCGGTTTCGGCTCATTTTTGCCACCCATTCCGATGATTGCTGGCTTGTTTGCATATCGTACTCGTAGACCCAGGTCTCATCACCAGTTATAATGCGTTCCATGAATGTAGAATCGGAATTACAGCGATCCAGCATGTCTGAAGCAACCTGTTCGCGATGACGTTTTTGAAGAAAATTCAGGTCTTTCGGTACGCGTCGTGCGGCCACCTTTCTCATGCCCAAAATATCAATCAAAATCGTACGTGCGGATTCATGGGATATCTTAAGATCATGTGCTATCTCTCTCAAGCTGGTACGACGGTTTTCCAGCACCCTTTCCTTAATTTTATCGACGTTATCTTCGATCGAAGCCGTCGATGGGTGACCACTTCACGACCGTCCTTGAAGGCTCTGTACCACTGATATGCACGAGTTTTCGATAGAGCATTATCACCAAAGGCCTTTTGCAACATTTTCAATGCATCGGCACACGAAAATTCATTTGCAACACAAAACTTTAAACAAATTATTTGCTCAACGTAATCACCCATAGTAAAAATGGGCACGCACTCTGACATCGACTGACTTAATCAGCTGTTGCAATTACACTAAATGACAGATCCCGCTCAAGCTTGGCATAGTAATTAAGGACAGTGGTACCAACCTAGGAAAAAAAAATTTTACCTGCCTCATTGCCCCGCCAGATTTAAATCGATAATTCCCGGTACTTTCTTGACAGAATGTATACTGGTAGGATGTTAACAGAACTGCCAATTTAAAAATCTGTTTATGTAGAAATGTTCGAAGAGCCCCTCTAGTACCTTACTTGCGAGATTGGTTGCTTGCAGAGTCACATTTACCGAATGCTCCTTCTAATTCGCACTTTTAATCCCGTCAGAAGCAACATGTACTACCAAGGCATCAAGAATTCCATCCCCAAATTAATCCGGAGAGTCTTCCAACGACCGTGACCATCACGAGACGGCAGAAATCACGTCGTTCAAAGTTAGACGAACCCATTTCTCCGGGAGGAATCTTTCTAAAATGCACTCCGACCCTAAACAACAACAAATTAGGAAAAAAGCGCCTTACTTGCCTTCGACATCATCGCGGGCGTTATCTAACAATCCTCACTAGCGGATTGAATCAGCTGGCCGCCAGGATGCACCCTTGAGCCATCAGCTGGCTAAGGGGGCACTAAAATCCGAGACCGCGGAGTTTTCGTGCAATCAAGATATATATAAAGTTCAAGTGAGCTTCGCGAAATGGGGTCGTACCCGTTCATCCGATCGATAGGGGATGACTGCCAACGCCCTTAGAAGACCCACCACAATCGCGAAAATATGTTTCTGGATGTGCGATTGCATTTTGGGGAATTGAACGAGCTTGTCGTGTCATCGCTCGAGATATTGGGGGTGAAAGGGTTTTGCGCTGAAATATGCGATATTGTGAGGTTGTTTGCGGTATGGGGTGAGGTATAGGGTGTTTTTTTTTAGAGTGATAGAACTTTCGATAGGGATAACTGTGATTTGACAAAAGGTAGAAGCCATGTTGTTTTGACATTTCTGTTCAGTAAGCATTGACAAATTATCATTGAAAGACTTTAACAGGTTCCAGGTCCAGGGTTATAGTAAATCTTCATCAGGGCTCCGAAATGAAAAACATGATTTACAGCTACAAAATCCCTACTCAAAAAATGGGATTTTGTAGCTGTAGTTCATGTTTTTCATTTCAGAGCCCTGATTAAATATGATGTAATAAAATCGAAACTGGTTGGCCTTTTTCTTAAAAAGTTGGTGTTACTATAACCCTGGACCTAGAACCAGTTAAAGAATAATTGAATCCTAGTGTAAATGATGATCCAGATTTGTCTATTTGTCGACGTTCACAACAAGTTGGACTCTGTGCATCCACCACATGGAAATTTTTACGTAAAAATCTTGGTCTACAACCCATACAAGATCCAACTGGTTCAAGAACTGAAGCCACTTGACCATAATAACCGTCGTTTGTTTGCTGATTGGGCCCTAGAAAAGCTTGAAGTTGATCCACTTTTCTCATTTGTGGTTGAACGGCTATTTAAACAAGCAAAATTGCCGTATATGGAGTGAAAACAATCCTCAAGAAGTTCTGCAGGTTCCATTGCATCCTGAAAAATGCATTGTATGGTGTGCTTTACACGGAGGCATCATGGGTCCATGTTTCTTTAAAAAAGATGCTGGAGCTAATGTGACAGTGAATGGTGCTCGTTGCAGATCGACGATCAATGATTAGTTGTTTCAAAATTCGAATGGTATCGACCCAGAAGTGTTTTGGTTCCAACAATATGGTGCTATACCTCATGCTGCTACCGTTACAATTGATTTATGGAAAGAAAGATTTGGCGATAACATTATTTCGAGAAATGGTCCAATGAATTGGCCTCCAAGATCTTGCGAGATAACTCCACTGGATTATTTTATTTGGGGTTATGTCAAGTCATTGGTTTATGCTGATAAACCAGAAACAATAGATGCTTTGGAAGCCAACATAACTCGTGTTATTGATGAAATAAGGCCTGCATTACTCGAAAAAATGGTCCAAAATTGGTATGGTTGAATGCGGTTCCTCAGAGCTAGTCTTGGTGGACATTTTTTTAAAACATAAATGCCATAGAATTATCCACTTGACCATAATAAGCGTCGTTTGTTTGCTGATTGGGCCCTAGAACAGCTTGAAGTTGATCCAGTTTTTTGATGAAGCTCATTTCTGGATGAAGGGCTATGTAAACAAGCAAAATTTCCATATATGGAGTGAAAATAATCCTCAAGAAGTTCGGCAAGTTCCATTGCATCTTGAAAAATGCACTGTATGGTGTGCTTTACACGCTGGAGACATCATCGGTCCATATTTCTTCAAAAACGATGCAGGAGCTAATCTTACAGTGAATGGTACTCGTTACAGATCGATGATAAATGATTATTTGTTTCAAAATTTTAATGGTATCGACTTTCGCCATTTTGATAATAATTTTTGACCATCAGGGTGCGTTGCTCTACCGTGTAGTACTCCATGTTTATTAACTCCCAACTGTCGACTTTTGATCTGTCACGTCATAATCATGTGACATTATGAGTGTCAAACATGGCGCGCAATTCTAATCTTGCGTTCTTATTGAAACAGCCATTATAAAACAAACATGTAAATCAAGGTTCATATATCGAGTGTTTTTTTTTTTTTAGAACTTTAGATTGAAATAAAACACATTTAAATTAAGATTGAAGCCAAATATTTTTTTTATTTCAAAGATATTTAAATGACATTTATGTTTTGAAAATAATTTCCGGCTTATGTCTACTACGATTAGATCTGAGGAATCGCATTCGACCAGACCAATTTTGCACTACTTTTTCGAGTAATCCAGCCCTTATTTCATCAATAACACGAGTAATGTTGACTTGCAAAGCGTCTATTGTTTCTGGTTTATCAGCATAAACCAAGAACTTGACAGAACCCCAAAGAAAATAATCCAGTGGAGTTCTGTCGCATGATCTTGGAGGCTAATTAATTGGACCATTTATCGAAATAATGTTATCACCTAATCTTTCTTTCAATAAATCAATTGTTAAGGTAGCAGCATGAGGTGTAGCACTATCTTCTTGGAACCAAAACAATTCTTGGTCGATACCATTCAAATTTTGAAACAAATAATCATTGATCATCGATCTGTAACGAGCACGATTCACTGTAACATTAGCTCTAGCATCGTTTTCAAAGAAATATGGACCGATGATGACTCCAGCGTGTAAAGCACACCATACAGTGCATTTTTCAGGGTGCAATAGAACCTGCAGAACTTCCTGAGGATTGTTTTTACTCCGTATACGGCAATTTTGCTTGTTCACATAGCCGTTCAACCAGAAATGAGATTCATTACTAAACACCATTTCGCGATAAAAAAGTGGATCAACTTCAAGCTGTTCTAGGGCTCAATCAGCAAACAAACGACGCTTATTATGGTCAAGTGGCTTTATTTCTTGAACCAGTTGGATCTTGTATGGGTATTGACCAAAATTTTTACTCTATGCATCCGTGTGGTGGATGTACAGAGTCTAACTTTTTGTGAACGTCGACGAATAGACAAATCTGGATCATCATTAACACTGACTTATAGCAGCGATATTTTCTTCTTTACGTAGTCTTTTTGTTGTTGTTGCATCGAGTAGAGAAAATGTTGTTCGAAATCTATCGATAGTTCGACGAATAAGCTGCTCTGATGGACGATTATCTAAACCATAAATTTCAAGTGCTCTATAAGTTTGGCGAATAGAATACTGATTTTGAAAATGAACTTCAACAATTTGTAAACGTTGTTGCGGCGTCAGTCTTTCCATGATAATTTGTCAATGCTTACTGAACAGAAATGTCAAATCAACATGGCTTCTTCCTTCTGTCAAATCACAGTTATCCCTGTCGAAAGTTCTATCACTCTAAAAAAAACACTCGATACTTGGCTGTCTTATATAATATCAAATAAAAATGATGACCCATCAATGAAAAGTGCAGTTTTCAAGAAAGAACTATTTTCATGTTGTCTCTTCGTCGTCGTAATCAACACTAGACTTGGATCTGAATAATGTCGCCGCACCGGTACAAAGCTATGGATTCTTCCCCATTCTGGCCAGTCGGAAAAAGTAGGGAAAGATTCAAAGAGAAATTCCGTTGAATATTCGCCAACATTTAAAACACATAATGAAGTTATCCTTGTGCTGAGCAACTGACACAATATCTTCACTTTTTAATGCATTGTAAATCCTATATTCCGTAAATTATTTTCGTAACCTGTGTTTTTTTGATTCTTCTGAGTTATTCCAGACTTTCTTCAGCTGAAAATCCCTCCATGAGAAAAATTCTAGTATTTCTGAGCATTGAGAACTTTTTACCACAATCGAGGGAACATTTCCAAACGTGCAATTTCATTTCGCAGAATCGGTTCCGAAACTGAGCATATCGTGCCATCGCTCGGAATATCGAAGTATAAAGGGTTTTTTCGCACCGTAATATGTAATATTAGGAAACATCTTTTTAGAATTTAGTCGTCGTTTTATCAGTGTCCAATAATATTGGAGGATGTGAGGTTCCGCGTGACATATTTCAAGTAGGATATTTCGGATTTAGCAGGCACGTCTGAGAAAATCCCATTTTGCACCGCGTCTTTCGGAAGTGGATCTTTCTCTATATCGTCGTTTCACTGGAGAATTCTTGAATGATGAAAACATTGCAAGTTTTATTGGAAAATTCATTACTTATAGTTTGATGTTAGATATGCTCTTTTAATTATTTTTTAAAACTTTAATCTGTTTCGAAATGCAGGGAATTCTTCTGGTTGAAATAATTCATAGTTGAAATATATAAATTGAATACTCACATTCTGCGACATCACTTGCTCGAACCACCTGAGCCGCAAAGTCTTGGGAACCCTTTCGAACCGTGGCAACAAGGAAGAATTCCAATGAACCTAAACAATAACATATTTGCTGCATTCTGCATTAAAAAACATCCTGATGGTTTGATTTAAATAATGAAATATATGTCTGTATTTCTGGGTGAAGTCTAGGTCATCCAGTATTTAACAGGAACGTTCTTTTAATTTCGATTAACCCCCTTAAACTTACCCGTGATCCGAATTGCGCATAACCTTATGCAAGAAAAGCGTCGTATGCAAGAAAAAGGTCGTTAAATTGGCAGTATAAAATTTCCACCTATCGGAATTTGCATAGAGCCCGTAAATATTCGACACACAAAGGTACCAAATGAGTTCATGAATATGGATACATCGTTAGAACGAAACGAATAGCTTTTGGTGGTATAAAGATCCAATTGTTAGCGGTGACGATAAATCTTTATTGCTCTTGTCAAACCTATAATTTCGAATGGTTTTCTTACGGCATAATTTTTCCTAAATTGCGATCAGGAAAATCGTTTCCTTTTGGAAATGCGGTTGGAGTTCAACAGCATTTTCATGCAGAAAAGCGAGAAACCTTTCAGAGTGACCCATTTGAAATCGTAAACAAATTTATCTCAGATATTATACAGATTCATTCAGGTAACCTCACTACAAATTTCAATTTCATAAAAAAAATTTCAAAAAAACTTTTTAAAATTAAATTAAATAAATGTCTCAGAAAACACAGTTTCAATTTAGTTGACATATAGAATTAATACTCATTTCACAACGCCAAAAGTTATAAAAGAATACAAAGAAAATATAGAATATTAATTAAAAATATCTCATTAGAGACGGCCCTGTCTACTTAACATAATTCATTCTTTTCTTATCGATACTTAGGTCTTTTCATGTTGATATTTCGATCTAACAGTTTTTTAGCTGTGGCGTACGAACTTTGTAGTGTTATTCGACACTTCAGCTTATTTGTTTCCTAATGATTATTTATAGCCTTAGAAAACTTGGAAAGTCTTTAGAGCATTGTGATATATTTATTGCCTGTTAATTCCGACGACGCAGGATTCGGAATTATAAACTGTTTCATCCTATCCTTATCTATTTGAAGGAACTTTTTTGAAGACAGATATTTTCAAAGATATTATTGAGTAAAATAATAAGAGTAGGTTTTTTACTTGGTAGAAGGAATATTACAAAATTTGAATATCCAAACAGACTTAATCTGTTAGTCTCCTATAATTTTAATTTCAAAAAATTTCATTCAAAAATTTTTAGAATTAAAATAATGTCTTATAAGCGCAGCTCACATTTAATAGGCGTATAAAATCAAAACTCAATATACAATATCAAATGGAATAAATAAATAATAAGCTATGCTTACAAGACATTAATTTAATTCTAGAATTTTTTTAATAAATTTAGCGGTTTTTTACTTGATAGAAGAATTATTACAAACTTTGAATATCAAAAAAGATTTAATCTGTTTGTCTCCTACAATTTCAATTTGTTTAAACTTTTAAAATTTAATTAATATCTTATAAGCACTGCTTATATTTAATAGACGTATAAAATCAAATTTCATTATACAATATCGAATGGAATAAAAAACCCAACAAATATAAATTGTTAATTAAAATTAAAAAATAAGTAATATTGAAGTTCTGAAGAGTTCAGGTGCGCATGCTTGAAACGAAACATTCAATATTACTTATTTTTCAATTTTGATTAACAATTTATATTTGTTGGGTTTTTTATTCCATCTGTTATTGTATAATAAATTTTAATTTTATACTTCCATTGAATGTAAGCAGTACTTATAAGACATTAATTCAATTCTAAAAGTTAAAAAAAAAAATTTGAATTAAAATTGTAGGAGACTAACAGATTAAATCTGTCTTTATATTCAAAGTTCCTTCTATCAAGTAAAAAACCTTTCTTATTATTGTATTTGATATATAATATATAATTATACTTAGGTTTGATTGAAAATCATTATGAAATATCAAGTGGTTTAAAGAAAACATATAATACCTTACAGCTTTCTGTGATTTTTGGAAAAAAAATAGAATATCTTGGATTTTAAAGTTTGTGTGTTCAAAACGAGCATATCACTAAGTTTTTGAAGTGAGTTATATTTTTTTTAATTAATTTTATTTTTTAAATGTGAATTAGAACCGATGAAAACCTTATCGGAATTCTAATTGTTTTTGAAGATATAATACATGTTTTGAAAGATTTTTGAATAATTTATTTAAATATTTCAAATGAATTATATTTTCTGAAAAGTCCTTAAATTATGTTTAGAATTTTTGAAAAGGAATTAGTTTTCATAATTGTGAGATCAGAAACAAAACTTTGTCTTATAACCTATGCTTATAAGACAATTATTTAATTCCAAAAATTTTTGAAATTAGAATTATAGGAGATTAACAAATTAAATCTATTTTAATATTCAAATTTTGATGTTATTGAGGTTATGTTGTGCATTTTTGAAAAGGAATTTGGTTTTCATAATAGATCGTTGTGAAACAAAGGTTGTATAGTTCAAGAATTTGTATAATATTTTTAAATGATATTCTATATTTTCTTTATATTCTTTTATTCGTTTTGTTGCCGTGTAATTTCTATCGACGAACACAGAATACGGTTTTGCTATTAGAAAATTCACTGAAGTTCTATGTTTGTTTATCGAAAGACATGTGGTTTGGTCGGGTGAGATGTATTTTTATTAATTACTTTGATTTTTTGGATACGATGTTAGACTGAAGAGTTATCGACGTTGTAATTCCAAATGGCATTTTTGCTGCATGTTTTTGAAGGAACATTTTCGAAGAGAGTTATTTTCGAAGAAATTCTTGAGGTTAGGTTGTGCTTTTTTGGAAAGTAATTTGATTTTTATAATGCGTCGCTACGAAACAAGTATTTGTTCAATATTTTTAATTATTATTTTATATTTTCTTTGTATTCTTTTATTGCTTTTGGTGATGTCTAACAAGTGTATTCTATATGTCTACTAAATTGAAACTGTGTTTTCTGAAACATTTATTTAATTCAATTTTAAAAAGTTTTTGAAAAAAATTTTTTATAAAATCAAAACTTGTCATGGAATTAGCAGAATAAATCAGTATGATATTTAAGATTTTTTAATTAGCATTCTATCGAGTAAAAATTCCTTTTTATTATTTTATAAACAATTTTTTCACCTGATTGCCTCAAAACTGACTTAATTTAGCATGAATACGAAAAACATATGACCAAATAGCAACATGACACGTTCTATCAATATTTATATCACCGTTATTGCAAATAATAACTGAAAATTCAATAATTAATTGTAATCCGGTTTTGACTTTAGAATCTTTAGATAACAACGTTTGTTAAGTTATACAAGTAACCATTTAATCTAGAACATATTGATTTGTCAAAAACTAAGCTTTTGAAAGCTGAAATCGACACAGAAAGAGTCAGATTTAAAATATTCGTTTCACGCGTTCACGAATGTATATTTTAAAATGAATAAATTGATTAAGCTCTAATTGAGATTTGTGATTTGATTTTGATTCATTGTTCGTGGCCAACTATATTCCATTCGCATTTTGATTTTTGATGTTGCGTAATCACACGTCGACCAGAAAGAAGGTCGTTATGAATATTTCAATTCTCACAATAGTGCTAAATATTTAGTATCCACTTGAAATGATTTCCTCCCATTCAGGAATAAATAAAATAATTAGCAATTCATAACCGAAATGAAATTCCCAAATAAACGAACAGGGTTGGATACGTTGTTTTTTGAAGCGATCGGGATCTTTAGTGAAATAGATTTTAATAATAAAAAGAAATTTTTTACTTGATAGATTTATTCTGTTAATCTCCTACAATTTTTAATTTCAAAAAATTTTTTATTCAAAAACTTTCAGAATTAAATTAAATAAAAGTCTAAGAGCACAATGTGTCAATTTAGTAGACACATAGAATTAAATACTTATCACATAGAACCAAAATGAAGAAGAGAATTCAAAGAAATATGAAATATCAATTAAATCCACTAAATGAATACTTGAAGGGGACAACATTTTGTTTAGTTCCTTATTTTATTAAAAACACATTCCTTTCCAAAAATGCAAAACATAAAATCAAGAACTTCCTCAAAAACAACTTGCTCAAAATAAGTTCCTTAAAAAAAATTGCTAATACATGCAGAACATCTTCAAAAAGCAATTTAGAATTACTACAACGAAAACTCATCAGCCCTAATTCACATTTAAAATATTTAAATTATCAGCAAAATATATCTTACCAAACAAACTGAATGCAGATATCTGAGCTAACACTAGAATGAACTAAATTTTCAATTTCCTACGTATTCTATGTTCGCCACAGAAACTACACAAAGTTTGCACGGTATTTTATGGACTACCTTAAAACCAAATGTTAATATGCTAACGTGTTAGTCTCCTACAATTTTAATTTCAAAAAATTTTATTCAAAAATTTTTAGAATTAAATTAATGTCTTATAAGCACAGCTTATATTTAATAGACGTATAAAATCAAAACTGAATATAAAATATCAAATGGAAAAAATAATCAAACAAATATAAATTGTCAATTAAAATTAAAAAATAAATATGTGAAGGAGACAAAATTTTATTTCTGATCTTACAATTGTGAAAACTAACTCCTTTTCAAAAATACAGAACATAATTTTAAGGACTTCTCTGAAAATATATAATAATTTATTTCAAATATTTAATATATTTAAATAATTATATTTTCTGAGAAGTCCTTAAAATTATATTTTGTAATTTTGAAGAGGAATTAGTTTTCATAATTGTAAGATCAGAAACCAAATTTTGTCTCCTTCAAATATTTATTTTTTAATTTTAATTAACAATTGATATTTTTTGGATTATTTATTCCATTTGATATTTTATATTGAGTTTTGATTTTATACGTCTATTAAATATAAGCTGTGCTTATAAGACATTAATTTAATTCTAAAAATTTATGAATAACATATTTTGAAATTAAAATTTGAATATCAAAACAGATTTTAATCTGTTACAATTATGAAAATTAATTCCTCTTCAAAAGTACAAAATATAATTTTAAGGACTTCTCTGAAAATATATAATAATTTATTTCAAATATTCAATATATTTAAATAATTATATTTTCTGAGAAGTCCTTAAAATTATATTTTGTACTTTTGAAGAGGAATTAATTTTCATAATTGTAAGATCAGGAACCAAATTTTGTCTCCTTCAAATATTTATTTTTTAATTTTAATTGACAATTTATATTTTTTGGATTATTTATACCATTTGATATTTTATATTGAGTTTTGAGTTTATACGTCTATTAAATATAAACTGTGCTTATAAGACATTAATTTAATTCTAAAAATTTATGAATAACATATTTTGAAATTAAAATTGTAGGAGACTAACAGATTAAAATCTGTTTTGATATTCAAATTTTGTAATATTCCTTCTATCAAGTAAAAAACCTCTTCTCATTATTTTATATATAATTATAATATACACAATAAAATAATAAAACTAGGTTTTTCATTTGATAGAAGGATTATTCAAAAATTTTTAAATATTATATAGATTTATTGTGTTAACCTCCTACAAATTTTAATTTCAAAAAAATCTTTATTCAAAGACTTTCAAAATTAATTAATTAGCATAGTTTCTGTGGCGAACATAGAATACATAGGATTTTTAAAAGAATACATAATTCTAGTGTTTGTTCAGATATATGCTTTTAGTTTGTTTGGTAAGATATATTTTGTTAATTTTTTGAATGTGAAAAAGGGCTGATGAGTTTCTGTTGTAATCATTCTTAATTGCTTTTTGAGGATGTTCTGCATGCTTCAGGAATTTTTTTGAAGGAACTTATATTGAACAAGTTGTTTTTGAAGAAGATCTTGAGGTTATGTTTTGCATTTTTGGAAAGGAAATTGGTTTCAATAAAACAATGAACGAAACAAAATTTTGTTTTTGTAGGTGGCTTCCAGAATCAAGCACATTCTCCGTCTCGTGACATCAATGACGCCATAACAACGATGCAAAAGCTACTTTTGTTCGTCGTGTGAATCATTACTGGATTTTCTGCCAAGAATGTGCTATCTGTTATACCGAAAAACATTTGGCAACTGTGCAAAAAATATAAACAACTCATTATGTGATATTATCGTTTGATGAATGCATTAAATCTATCCTGTTATGTCTGGGATACTCACCAATGAAAACAACTCGGTTTTCAATGTGAGGTGTCGAAATTGTCGGAAAACAAATTCATTCATGGGATCTGAAAACAGTCAAAATTGGCTTTGGAACTTTGATACACATACGCGTATGAAAAATTTCGATGTTTCAGTTTCATTTGTCAATTTTTTATGAGTAGGTTCCATAGACGTATTGAAAGATATACAACTATAGAACTTTCGATAGGGATAACTGTGATTTGACAGAAGGTAGAAGCCATGTTCTTTTGACATTTCTGTTCAGTAAGCATTGACAAATTATCATGGAAAGACTCACGCCGCAACAACGTTTACTAATTGTTGAAATTTATTTTCAAAATCAGTGTTCTATTCGCCAAACTTATAGAGCACTTCGTGAAATTTATGGTTTACATAATCGTCCATCAGAGCAGCTTATTCGTCGAACTTTCGATGGACTACGGACAATCTTTTCTCTACTCGAGGCAGCCACAACAACAAGACAAAGAACTGTACGTACAGAAGAAAATATCACTGCTGTTTGTCATAATGTTGGACTCTTTGCATCCACCACATGGAAAATTTTGTTTAAAGATCTTGGTCTACACCCATACAAGATCCAACTGGTTCAGAACTAAAGCCACTTGACCATAATAAGCGTTGTTTGTTTGCTGATTGGTCCCTAGAACAGCTATGAGCTGGAATGCGTCACCGTTGAGAAGCAATATAAGAAGTGGTGCATAAAATCTTACATTTAGGAGCCTTTCAAGTTTCATGTGTTAGAAGAATTTAATAAAGTGTTCATGTCCCTCATAGTAGTTTGAATTTTGGTTCGTCTAAACCATAATTTCTATGACTTAATTTAAGTAAATAATGACTGAAAAAGCGAAGTTGATTGCATCGGGTGTTCTTTTTTGAGTGATAAAACTTTAAATGGAAATAAAACACATCTAAATTAAGATTGACTCTAAAAAAAACAACTGATATTTACGTTTTCCACTGAGGCTAACATTATATCGCTCATTATCCAACTGGTCCAATTTAAATACTACTCTGTGTTGCCAAATTACACATTCGAGATTATGTTTCCTTTTAAAACCGTCGTTAGCTTTCAATTCTCACAATATAATTAATCCTATAAGCCCTTTCTTTATTCAGAAGTTTCTCACAGCATATTAATATGCAGTTATAGCTGAATATTGATATTTTATCAAATAAAGTTAGATATTTGATTGATTCGGTCTTTACTTGGTGGAAACTCATTTTAATGAAAAAAATGTATATGAGACAGTAATTTATTTCCACAAAAATGTTTGTGCTACTACAACAATTGTTTCACCACGATGTAGCTTCTTCAGGTATTACATTGTACTGTCTGATGGTATTCAGTGTAACCGAGTTTGAATACATTTTTAGGTACGTGACTAAATAATGGAAGCACAAGTCATAAAAACTCTAGGTGTTTATTGGAGTTTGCTGCTAAAAATGCCATTAAGGAAAAATATTCAGTAATGGAGACTGATCAACATCTGTTTGTTCGTTCAAAAGGATTTTACGGGCATTATACCTGTTGATTTCAAGAAATTCTAAAAGTGTTAATCTAGAACTTTTGCTTTCAACGTGGATAATTTCATAATTATTGTTGAAATTATGCCTGCATTCCTTAAGATGATTAGCATATGTCGAATGTACAGAATTGGATATATAACCCCTTTGGTGTTCTTGGACACGTTTCTTGAATGATCTACCAGTCTGGCCAATGTATACTAAAGGGCAATCTTTGCAAGTCAACTTGTAGACTCCGGATTTATTTTCTTTATTTGTAGGATCTTTATTGTTTTTTATGTAGGTACTAAGGCTATTAATTGTCTTAAAAGCCGCGTTATAATTGAAACAATTTTTGGATAATCCATTGACATAAGATAACGAAAAATATTTCTGTGTATTGTCCTCTTTTATGATTGGGTACACGAGATTTAATGCCATTTTCTTTTATTTATTGGATACCATTTTGTCTATAAGAAAGGGATTGTAAGATTGTTTTCTGAATTCAAAGAATTCAGAAAACTTAAACCAAAACATAGGGTAGGGCCAAAATTGTTTTTTTTTTTCAGCTCGATCCTTATGCTTTAACAAAAACTCTTCTATCAAATCCGATCGTAACAAGAAAACTGAACGACTGCTCAAAGCACCAATTAACCCGGACTCTTCTTAAGGCCATCGAACACGTGCTGCTTTATTATTTGCGTCAATGGATTTTTCTTATAAGTGATATAATAAAGAACACAATACCGGATTGAAATTCATCAACTTGTGGGTATTCTTCGATCAATTATACCTTGCATTGACCTTGACCCGCTGCAACTATCTTCTTCAACTACTTTCATTAATATTTCATTGTATTTGACATCCATTTCATGATTGATTTGTGTCGTCAAGGAAAGTTTCAGCTGCAGAATTCACGGGAGCGACTGTTATTATTGAAAATGGAAACTTTCCGCCAAGTATAGGGTTTCTCAATGAAGACATAAAAATTTTGTATTTCGGCTTCAAGGAACAATTGAGAGTTGTTCCAGGTGTAGTTGATAGGTCACATTTAACGATGAAAAAGAAAATGTTGATATAATTAAGCGGAAATTTGTTCAAAACCTACAAAAATTTAATAACAAAACAGAAAAAACGTGCAAGTTCCAATATCGACGAGGGTATGAAGAGTTTTACAACAAAATTTTCTTCGGCTTACTATCGGGTGTTTCTTTAGAGTGATAGAACTTTAAATTGGAATAAAACACATTTAAATTAAGATTGAAGCCAATTTTTTTTTATTTGAAAGATAATTTTATGACCAGACCAATTTTGGACCACCTTTTCGAGTAATTCAGGCCTTATTTCATCAATAACACGAGTTATGTTGGCTTCCAAAGCGTCTATTGTTTCTGGTTTGTCAGCATAAACCAATGACTTGACATAACCCCTAAGAAAATAATCCAGTGGAGTTATGTCGCATGGTCTTGGAGGCCAATTAATTGGACCATTTCTCGAAATAATGTTATCGCCAAATCTTTCTTCCAATAAATCAATTGTTACGGTAGCAGCATGAAGTGTAGCACCATCTTGTTGGAACCAAAACACTTCTAGGTCGATACCATTCAAATTTTGAAACAAATTATCATTGATCATTTTAACTCAATATACGCCAATTTTGCTTGTTTACATAGCCGTTCAACCAGAAATGAGCTTCATCACTAAACACAATATTCCGGCAGCCGTTTCTTTATATTGAAGTAATGAAATAACATGTCCCGCAAAAAAACATTGTACGGTACAAATGTTGAGATTTTCAGAGCACACATAAACTATGTTCACGTGAGCGAAATGACAGATACTGAGGAGAAAGCCTAATGATGACACTTCACTTTTCTTCGGCAGATAATGAAGGCCGAATCTCGAATATTTTATTATTCCGCACAAGTCTATGAGATTTTATCCAATTCGACAGTCCCCTACATTCTGAATGAAAATACTGCTTTAGTTTTAGAACCCTACATAAAACAGCTTTTTATTGTGGGGTTTCCCTGGGGAAAGTAACCCATAATTTTCATTGAAGACCCCGAGTTATTCCGGCCAACGCAAGTCCTTCCATTTATGATTTTCTAGAACGATAAAAATCCATACTGGGCGACCTTTTTTTCCATCCAATCATTCGAGTGGAAATTTCGAACAAGGCAATTTTTAGATGATGCATTCTAATAACAATATAATTGCCGATTAAGGATGAAAAATGGTTTAATGCGAGACACGAAAATATCGATGCCAAAATATTCATATTTGCTTATTCCTGATAGTCGAGTCAAGTCCTAAAAATAGTGATAAGGTTACAAAAATTCCCAAAGAGCTGAAAATTGGTGTGAATTTTAGAATGTTTCAGATTAATTTAGATTTAGATAGTTTTACGATGAAATTCTTAAGATTATGTTAAACATTTTTGAAAGATATTTGTTTTCATAAGATTGATCAGCAGAAACAAAATTTTGTCTATTCGAAATATTTAATTTATAGGATTTTGGTTAACAATTTTTATTTATTGGATTTTGTTATATCATTTGGATGTCTTATAATGAACGTTTATTTTATATGTCGTTTGATATAAGTGGTACTCATATGACATTATTTCAGTTTAATTCCTACATTTATAATTATTAAACATAATTTTTTTAAATTAAATATGTAGAAAGCTAATATTAAAATATTCAAATAATTTTATATACCTTCTATCAAGTATTAACCTCTATTTATGTTGTTTTTTTTTTCAATTTAAAGTTCTAAAAAAAACGACAGTACGTAATAAAATTTGACCACAAAACCTTCAAGGAAAAGTTGAATCGTGTTCTAGGAGTACTTAGTTACTACCTAATGCGTTTTGCAAGAACTAAGTATGAGAAGACATGTCTCTTAACCCGCAAAAGGTAGTTATATTACCATTCACTAAAAAACGGAAGTTGAATGGTTCAGAACCGCCGACTATCCGTGGTACAATTCTCATTTGAGGCAAAATACCTGGGAATAGTCGTGGACAAGACCCTCACCTGGAATGCACACCTGGATAAAGTGTGTCATAAAGCCAGAATGGGTTTCTGGACTTGTAGGCGGATCTGTGGTAAAACCTGGGGCCTAAAGCCCAGGCAGATGTACTGGCTATACACTATGGTAATTAGACCAAACGGTTGGCGAACAAAAGCTCACCCGACTACAGAGACAGGCTTGCCTTGCAATTACAGGTGCGTTTCGCACCACACCCACGACCATGGAGGTGGTCTGGAGAGGGCCAAACTAAGAACACTTGTCGGAATTATGACAGGTCACTGCAGACTGAAAGCGCATTTACACGAAATTGGTCTGGCTGAAGACAATTAATGCAGGCTGTGTCTTGAGGACACTGAAACAGCCATGCACATCGTCTCAGAGTGCCCAGCGGTGAGTCGCATCAGATTAGAGGTCTTTGGCCAGGCTTTCATAGCCCACAGTGAACTGAAAAAATTACCCCTGAACAAGATTAACGGTTTTATCCAAAAACTGGTTCTCGTCGGGGAGATATAAATTAGGGGTGAACCACTATAGTCCTTGCGGACGCAGTGGTAGGTTGGACAGACGCCCGCTCGCCATAAATAATAATAATAATAATAATGATCTTCTTATCTAATCATGAGCACTTTATCAAATTATGAAGTCTACAACTTTGCAGGAATAACAACAGACTGAAAAACAGCGAAATCGCCCTGTAATCTTTTATTCCATTGTTGTTTTCGTCGAAGTCGAGCGATATCTAAATTTGATATTTGACTTGCGATCGACCGCTCAGATCGCTGGCATTCCGTTAGGAATATAGGTCAATTATAAATAAGATATCGATTTTATTCGGTGTGATACCAACCGCCAAGTGAAGACCGATTTAATATAATCATGCTGGAAAATTATGACCAAAATAAACATGATACGATGTACAAAAGTTTCTATGGTATCCCACAAACATCACAGATCGATAGCGATATGATTTTGTACAGGCTGAGCTTGGGTCCTGACTCAAGGTTACTAGTGAAATTTCTCATTAATCGTGGAATAATAGCGTTATTTTAAAAAAACACCGTGAATTCATCTTTTAAAAAGTCCGCTTGTTGAAATTTTTCTTGTCGCTAAGTTGGCACAAGTGTATTTCATATTCACGCGGAGTTAAAGCGTCTTAGGTCATTTAGTTTGTTTAAAGGTGCTCTCGGTTTAAAACAACGCCATCTTGACATGTCAGCTGTGTAATATTGAAGCAAAGAGAAGCAGATAATATTACAGGGTGACAAGAAAAACCTCGGACAAACTTTTTTTCGCTCAACTTTATGTAAGAGAAGAATTAAACGAAACAACAACAAATAATAATAACATAAACATTTGGTGATATATTTGAGCTGTTTCGAAGTGACTTCCTTTGGTGGCGATACCTTGCTTCAGGCGCTTCTTGAAATTTTCGGCAATGGGCGAAATCGATCCCATTCACGGCGCAGGGATTGCTTCAGCGACTCCAAACTTTTGTGGTGTTCAGCATACGCCCTAAGTTCCAAAATCGACCACACGCTGTAGTCCATCGGGTTGAGATCCAGCCGGTAGGACGGCCATTCTGCAGATGTGAGTTAACCCGGAAAATGGGTCTTACACCATTCTTGAATCATTTTCGCTTTGTGTGATAAGCGTCGTTTGTTTGCTGATTGGACCCTATAACAGCTTGAAGTTGCTTGAAGAATTGTGGTTAGCGATGAAGCTCATTTCTCGCTGAACGGCTATGTAAACAAGCAAAATAGCCGTATATGGAGTGAAAACAATCCCCAAGAAGTTCTGCAGGTTCCATTGCATCCTGAAAAATGCACTGTATGGTGTGCTTTACACGCTGGAGGCATCATCGGTCCATATTTCTTTAAAAACTATGCTGGAGGTAATGTAACAGTGAATGGTGCTCGTTACAGATCGATGATCAATGATTATTTGTTTCAAAATTTGAATGGTATCGATCCAGAAGTGTTTTGGTTCCAGCAAGATGGTGCTACACCTAATGCTGCTACCGTAACAATTGATTTATTGAATGAAAGATTTGGCGATAACATTATTTCGAGAAAAAGTCTAATTAATTGGCCTCCAAGATCATGCGACATAACTCCACTGGATTATTTTCTTTGGTGTTGTGTCAAATCATTGATTTATGCTGATGAACCAGAAACAATAGACGCTTTGGAAGCCAACATAACTCGTGTTATTGGTGAAATAAGGCTCTAAAAAATACCCGATAGTTGTAGCATCGCCCAGGAGCTGAAGATCGACCACAAAACAGTTTTAAATCATTTGCGCAAATCTAGATTCAAAAAGAAGCTCGATGTTTGGATGCCACACCAATTAACGCCAAAAAATATGATGGATCGAATTTCCGTCCGCGAAACTTTGGCCAAACGGAATGAAATCGCCTCATTTCTTAAACGGATGACGCCAAACCACAGCCAGGAAGGTTCTACTGTTCATTTGATGGAACTCAAAAGGAATAATTTATTATGAGTTGCTTCCATATGACCAAACACAAAATTCATATATCTACTGTCAACACCAAGAACCCTTCAGAATTGACCTACAGAAGAGCATCATGACAACGCCAGGCCACACACGCCTGTAGTGACTCGCCAGAAACTCCAGGAGCTTGGTTGGAAAGTTTAAACGCATCCACCATATAGTCGGAACCTGGCACCAACCGATTAGCATCTATCCTTTTCCCACAATGTAAAACTCCCCGAGTGATAAAAAATTGTCACCAAGAGAAGATTATGAAAATCGACTACCATAGTTTTTCGCCAATAAGAACCAAGACTACCTTTAAAAAGGCAACAAATTATAGAACAAAACGGTGCATATTCGACCCAAATCAGACAATCCAAAACATGTTAAATAAAGTCTTGAAATTCATCTAAAAATAATTGATTTTTCCCCAACCTCTTATGTATTCACAGCTGATTGTTTACGTCTACTTGAATACTGAACTCGATACGTTTGAATTGTGACCCAAAGTAATAGAACCGTACTTGAAGTTATTTAGCGTCGAATAGGACCTTACGGGCTTATATCTTTGTCCACTTGAAGTCACCTCGACTCCCTTTGAAAACACTCAGTATTCACAGAACCTGAGAATTACCTCTCGTCCGGTAATTATAACGAAACTAAGTTTCGCAACGCATTCAGTACCCTGAATTGAGTCTGGAAACACGTGCTAAACGTCAACATCGTGTTGTGCTCAACGGTTAACGTGTTCCAACGGGAATCAGTGGGTTGTAAACGTGTTGCATTGGCAAATGGCGCTATATTTACATCGAGTCAAATTAATGATGGCAATTGGGGTTATTAATTCTATGTGTTCGATCACGAGGAAATAAGATTTACAAATGTAAGCAAAATGTGGCTGTGAAATATTTCGATTATTATGGAAATTTTCTGCCTGGTAATTTCGTTAATGACATGTAAAGAATAAAGGGAGAAATAAATTAATTGTCTGCATAATTCACGCGTAGAATCCTGATGCAATTTCAATTGGCATATGAAATTTTTCAAGCAATAATTATTATCTCGCTTCAATTTGTGTGAAGTGACAGAAACTCCTTCGAAATTTTCAAAAGGAACGTGGATGTGTTTGATTTTACAGAGATTCAAATTTTTTAGGGGAGTATTAATAAGTTCGAGGGAATTTTTGTCAAAATTTGAAGCTTTCGAGTTTGAAGTTTCAAAGTATTGTCCCTAGGTGGTCACTGCTTTTTCCCATCTCTCTGACAATTGACAGATATACAAGATACCGTCTCAAAACTGCACGAACTTAATTTTACTCCTACAAAACATTTTTCTATCTCTCGAAAAATTCACTAGATTGGATTTAAATTTTAAAAGTTATAAACACTGACACCTGACACGCTTATATTATTACGACTATCTTCTGCGGAATACAAATAGCACTAATTATACAGGATGTCCCAACGAAAATTCGACAGCCCCCAAGAACTCAGAAACGAAGACTTTTCGAAGATTAAAAAAAACTTCTGTTTTGAGGGGAACAAATTTCCATCCTGAGTTTGTTCCGAAAAAATCATTTTTTGAATATAGAAGAGATACCAAGTAGTGGTTAGTTTGAAAGTTATTCATATTCTGTACAGAACCCAGTTAAAATTTTCAAAATCGGTTAACTATTGACGAAATTTTTCATTGTCTCCGTCTTTACTTGACGGAAATTCATCTTCAATATAAGAAAAACAAATGTTAACTTCCGCTATTTTATCGATTTACACGACAATTGTTTCGTCATTCTATGACTTCATCAGGTGAGTATTTAAACTGCAAAACATGACCTTAAATACACAGCTCTGGTACAAAAAATAGAGGGGTGGAAAGAGATGGTTTACAATTAATGAAAAATATTAAGTAGGGGGGATCTGTTTAAATCTATTTGATCATTCAATAAAATTTGTCTTTTATTATATATATTGATCTCTAAAGTTTCTAACAGATTTAGTTTCTGATTTTTGTTTTCGATATGTAATATTTTATAGTTGCTATTAAAATTATGACCAGTCTCTAACAAATGGTTGGCATAAGTTGAATTCGTTTTATTATTAATATAACATATTTCATGTTCTCATATCCTTGTTTGGAATGAAAGGCCTGTAGGTCCCACATATACACATGGGCAATCACTACATGTTAACTTGTAAACTCCTGATTTTTTGTTCTTAGGAAAGATGTCTTTATTATTTTTTATTAAAATGGCTAAAGAATTAATAGTTTTAAAAGAGATGTTATATTCTTCTTTTTTCTTTAAATATCTAGCAATCTTTTCATGTAAGTTAATGAAATAAATTTGGTTTCGTTTGAATTTTGAAATTTTGGATATACAAGTGATATTGCTTTCTTGTAATTTATTTTATCAACAAAATTATCTACAATTAACGGATTAAAATCATTATTGATAGCTATTTGTTTAATGGTTTTATACTCTTTGTCAAATTTTTTTTTTTCGTCATGGGTATGTTAACCAATCTATAAAGCATACTCTTATAAGCTGACAATTTTTGTGAAAATGGATGGTTTGAAGTATAATGAATCGTACCATCTGTATGTGTAGGTTTTCTGATATGGAAAAGTCATGTCTAATATTAATTTTAGTGATTTTTAAATCTAAGAAATTGATGCTATTATTTACTTCATCTTCCTGTGTGAATTCAAAAAATGAACAAAGTTGTCTATTTGTGCCATTGAATAAACAAATTATGTCATCTACATAGCGGTACCAATAAACGAAATCTTTAAAATATGGGAGTTTTTTGATATTGGTTTCTACGTGACCCATGAATATTTCTGATAACAAGGAGCTTAATGGGTTCCCCATTGTTAGACTTTCTTCGTCTAGATAAAACGTGCCGTTGAACATAAAGTAATTTTGATCTAGGCAAACGTTTGAGGCGTCTTATATTTCTAATTTTCTGTAAAAAACACAAATATTAGACTCCTTAAACGTTTGCCTAGGTCAAAATTACTTTAGGTAATTTGTTCCCCTCAAAACAGAAGTTGACCTGTTCTTCAAAGTCTTCGAAAATTCTTCGTTTCTCAGTTCTAGGGGGTGGGGGCTCAAATTTTCGTTGGACACCCTGTATGCGACAAAAATACGTGTCAGGTGAAATATATATACCGAGTGTTTTATTGAGTTAATTTGTCATATCATATTTCACCAAGAGACAACCGCAAACTGCATTAATTCCAATAAAATGGGTTATCAGTGTAAATTACCCATAGAAATAGATATTTCACTAGATGAGTTAATAGGAATTTTTTGCCATTCGCATGACTCGATAGTTTTTAATCTATCTAAGTAATCAATCCACATATTAATACGAATTCGATCAACATTATAATGGATTTCTAACAAATAATCATAGATAAAATTACTCCGATAATGCCAGATATCTATTAGAATCTGTCGATTTGGAACAGTTACGAAAAATTGCGATTTCTGGAAATTTCATCTTGATATTTCCCGTGAATTACTTAAGCTAATGTACGAGGGGTTTCAATGTATTGTCGGTATAAGCATGAAAGGAAACTCGAAAAATTTTGGAAAAATCCCTTTTTTCATCCTTTTTTTCCTTAGAAAACATTCGTTAGATCGAGAAATAAGCTTCTCTAAACCTTGTAAAAAATATTCTCCCGGCTTCTCCTCAAAATAGGTATTAATTGCTACCTTCAGTTCTTCATCGTGGAAAAATCGCTTTCCACAAAGATATTTTTTCACATTTAGGAATAGGTAGTTGTCTCTAAGGGCCAAGTCTGGGTTGTACTGAGTATGAGTAATTTCTTCAACACAGCAGCCTTCGCCGCGCGGGGCTTGTGAACCGACGCGTTGTCGTGAAGCAGCAACACCCCAGCTGCGAATTTATCACGCCTTTTTCCTTTAATTGTTTCTCTTAAATTACGCGAAGTGGTTGTGTATGAGCTTTTGTGATGCTTTCACCCTTTTTAGTGTATTCTATCAATGAAATACCTTCAGAATCACAAAAGACCATAGGCATTACTTTTCCAACATATTGATTTTACACTTCTTTGGGGGCTGTGCCCCCAATTCAATCCACTGCCTCGATTCTTGTTTACTCTCAGGGTTATAGTGATGAACACACAGAATTCTCTGTTTTTATTCATCGTAGCTTCTCTAAGATATAATTCACAGATGTGAAATTTCCAGGGGAAATGGACCATTTAACAAAAGCTCAAAAGCTTTCGACTTCACGTCAGTGCTTTTCACGTTTTTTCAAAAACGTGAGTGAATATTTCAGTTCAATAACCAAGGTTTGAATAAGGTAAAGAATGATAAAACCCCGTTTCTAGAAAACCGGTTTAAATATTGACTGTTTTTTTTAGAGTGATAAAAATTTTAATTGAAATAAAACACATTCAAATCAAGAATGAAAGCAAATTTTTGACATTTATGTTTTAAAAATAATTTCCGGCATATGTCCACCACGACTAGCTCTGAGGAACCGCATTCGACCAAACCAATTTTGGACCACTTTTTCGAGTAATTCAGGCCTTATTTCATCAATAACACGAATTAAAGAAATATGGACCGATGATGCCTCCATCGTGTAAAGCACACCATACAGTGCATTTTTCGGGATGCAATGGAACCTGCAGAACTTCTTGGGGATTGTTTTTACTCCATATACGGCAATTTTGCTTGTTTACATAGCCCTTCAACTAGAAATTATAAATAACTTATTGTGAACGTCGACGAATAAACAAATCTGGATCATCATTAACACTATGACTTACAGCAGCGATATTTTCTTCTGTACGTACAGTTCTTTGTCTTTCTCTATCGATAGTTCGACGAATAAGCTGCTCTGATGGACGATTATGTACACCATAAATTTCACGAAGTGCTCTATAAGTTTGGCGAATAGATCACTGATCTTGAATATAAATTTCAACAATTTGTAAACGTTGTTGCGGCGTGAGTCTTTCCATGATAATTTTTCAATGCCTCCTGAACAGAAATGTCAAAACTAAGGGCTTCTACCTTCTGTTAAATCACAGTTATCCCTATCGAAAATTCGTCACTCTAAAAAAATACCCGATATATCTTTCCTAAAGTCGACATCATAGCGAAAATACGAAAAAGAGAAACATTATGAATCATTAAAATAACGATTTGCCCTTTTAACAGATGAAACTCTTCCTTGATTGGACTACAACGACAAAATAAACATTTTCACGCCCTTTTGCGTTGGATCACATGGATCTATTTTTAATTTCGTCCCACACTCGAGTTGATCCTGCAGGATTCGCAATAAAAAACCGCATAGTATAAATTACGTTTGTATCCCTCGAAATTAAAAATTCTATTATATGCCCTGCGATTGAAATCTGAAATTATATTCCTGTAGGAACCCTCGACCCCACGCGATTCGGGACGCTTAAAGGCCTGGAACGGCGCTGAAAGCCCGAATTCATCCCGCATCTTCCTTCGGGATACGTTTGCGTAGGAGGCGGGTTGCCAGATCTCGCAAATAGAGGACGACTGCGGCGTCCATTATTATTGAATATCGAAACATATTCAATCTGTTAGTCTCCAACAATTTTAATTTAAAAAAATTTTATTCAAAAACTTTTAAAATCAAATTAATATCATATAAGCACTGCTTATATTTAATCGAACTATAAAATTAAAACTCATTATACAATAGCAAATTGAATAAAAAAGAACCCAACAAATATAAAATGTCAATTAAAATTAATAAATGAATATTTGAATGTTTCGTTCCAAGCCTGCGCACCTGAACTCTTCAGACAGGCGTGGTGCGCATGTCTACCTGTGATAAAATGATTTGTTTCTGATCTTATATTTATGAAAACTAATCTTTTTCAAGAATACACAACATAATTTTAAAAACTTCCCCGAAAGTAATTTATTTGAAATATTTAATATATTCAATTATTTAAATAAGTTACTCCAAGAACCCTCAAAACATGTAGCACATCCTCAAGGTCGTATGTATAAGTTGTTTATTGTTAATTGATGTTTTAAACTAAAGTTGAACTGACCTGATCTGAATTCTAATTGATATTGAGGATGTGCTACATGTTTTTGAAATAACTTATTTAAATATATTAAAGATTTCAAATAAATTAGTTTTGGAGAAGTTCTCAAAAGTATGTTGTGTATTTTCGAAAAAGATTTTATTTTCATAAATATAGGATCAGAAACAGAACATTTTATCACACAGACATGCGTACGACGCCTGTCTGAAGAGTTCAGATGTGCATTCTTGGAACGAAACATTCAAATATTTATTTATTAATTTTAATTGACAATTCATTTTTTTTTATTCCATCTGATATTGTATAATGAGTTTTGATTTTATACGTCTATTAAATATAAGCAGTATTTATAAAACCTTAGTTTAATACTAAAAAATTTTAAATAAAATTTTTTTAAATTAAAATTGTAGGAAACTAACAGATTGAATCTGTTTTGATATTCAAAGTTTGTAATAATCCTTCTTTCAAGTAAAAACCGTTTCATATTATTTTAATCTTTTAGACTTAGACAACACTAACAATGAAAACTGCTCCAGACCATTTCATCCATATATCTCCATCAAAAAAATTATAACATGAATTCGTGTATCCAATCTGCCACCAGATCGAAAAAATCTGCAAATGCCACGCTTTTCGTGTAAATCGGGCAACGTCGCACTGGAAGCAAAAGGACAGCAGGATCGATACACGCAGTCTACTCCAGAGCATCGTAAATCTGAAAGTAGGTCGCTCCCAAACAGCCAAACTCGCAGCGGATGACATACATTGCCGGGTCCTTTCTTGTTTTAGTAAGCTACTAACGGTTCGGCCCCGTTTTATACCGCCCCAATTGCTATTTGAACTTACGAAATTGATATATTCGTCGGAAATTACGCGATGAAGTAAAAATGAAAAGATTAAACCGAACAATTTTTTGATCGTGTCGTAGCACGGTCTGTTTACGGCCGTATTCTGTTTATTGTTCCAGTATTATGATTGCAACTACGTTAGCAATAATAATACGTGTATGCGACTAATTCTTGGGCCAGAGCCACAAGCGACGGGTTTTAAAATGGTTATAATGGCAATACTGTATATTATTTTTCACATTTTCCATGTCACTCGCTTCAACAACGTTCAGAAATTGCGAAATTATTTTATCAAATTAAGTGCTCATTCGCGAAAAACTCTGAGAGACTTAAGAATTCATGGATGACAATATTCAGTTAATCGTATTGTAGACAAATTTGAAGGTAAATTTTCTTTACAAGATACAAGTACGACAAGGAAATACACGCACACAAGGTAATATTGACTTGGTTGCAGCATATGTAACAGAAAATCCAAATTTATTTATTCCACGTCGTTCTCAACAATTAAATCTTCCTCTAACAATAACCTGGAGAATTTTAAGAAATGAGTTGGGTTTACATCCTTAGAAATTCAACTGGTTGAAGAACTGAAGCCATTTGACCACCATAAACGTGTCTTATTTTCTGATTTTGCTCTTGAACCACTTGAAAATGATGAACGATTTTATTTAGTGATGAAGCTCATTTTTGGTTGAACGGTTATGTAAACGAAGGGAATTGCAGAATTTGGAGTGATAAAAATCCACACAAAACTATTAAGACACCATTAGATGCAGATAAAGTCACTGTGTGGTGTGCAATTCTTGCTGGCGGAGTCATTGGTCCATATTTCTTTAAAAAAAATGGACAAGGACTAACAGTTAATGTAGAACGATACAGAACAATGTGAATTCAGTCTCTTGTGGGCACCTTAATTTATGCCACAATTTTCGTTCGTGTAAAATTTTTTTTGCGTTTTGAGCTTGAGAATCTGTCTAAAGGATGATTCATTTAGAGGTATTTTGTGTGGTGGGGATTTAATCGCGCATGCCTCGTGATAACTGAAGTGCCATTTCTGTTCAATAGTGTTTGACTATTCATAAAGGAAAGAGTTAAACCGACACAGCGTCTGCAAACTGTTCAATTTTATTACAAAAATGGGCGTTCTACGAAAACAGAAACGATTCTGAAGGTCAGTCAGCTTCAGTTCTTGCACTAGTTGAATTTTGTAAGCTTTTAAAGAAAGATCCTTAGGTAAAATACGCCAAGTTGTTGAATATGACAGGCCAAGCTGTTGAGAACGGCGACGAATGGATACTTCACGGTCTTTGCGTACAATCTCCTCTACCGCCCCTATATTTTGTTCACTACGTGCTGGTTGGGGTCTATTTGGTCGAGTATTATCCAATAATGAAAATTGGATCTCAAACTTACGGATGGTAGAGCTAATTGTTCGTTCGGTAGACCGATTATGTGGACCCATAAGTTGCTCTAAGTTGAACAATTTGTAGGCGCTGTGCCGAGCTAAATATTTCCATTATTAATTGTCAAACACTACTGAACAGACCATGCACTTCAGTTAACATGAGGCATGGGCAATCTGCAATTAAATCCCCACCACAAAAAGTACCTCTAAATAAATCACCCCCTAGATCAGGGGAAACGGAAAGTGATGGTGCTTTCTTAAATTAAATTCAAACGAGTAAATTATTAACAGGTTTTTATTTTTAATCGATAATATAATCACTTTCATTATGAACAACCTTTTGCCATCTAGTGTGCAAATTTTCAATGCCTGACCGATAAAAATCACTTGGTTTTTGAGCAAAATATCTCGAGATGGCATTTTGGACATCATTCAATTTTTTTCCACTAAGAAAATGTTGAGGCGATTGGAATAAATGAAAATTCGAGGGTGCGATATCGGGCGAGTATGATGGGTGAGGCCACCCCAATTCATCAATTTTTTCCAAGGTTCGTCTTGCCCAGTGGGGTCCTGCATTGTCGCGTTGCAAAATAACAGCTTTTCTGTTGACAATCGCCGGATACTTCTCGATTAAAGGTGGGTTCACTCGATCAAATTGTTCACAATAAAGTTCTGCATTAACAGTTTGTCCAGGTTTCAGCACTTCGAAATGAACGATTTCGCGTATATTCCGCCAAACACACAGAAGTGCCTTTTTGGGATATGAACCGGGCTTTGCAGTACTTGGTGGTGATTCAGTTAGAGAGAGCCACTTCATTTTGCGTTTTGGATTATCATATCGGACCCATTTTTCGTCTCCAATAATCAAGCGATCAAAAAACGGTTCTGTATGGTGCCGTTGCAACAATACGTTGCATGGGATGGATCGGTTGACTTTGTTCTTTTCGGACAGATTATGGGAGACCCAAACACCTGTTCTGCTCATTTTTCCAATCTGCTGAAAATGTTCTTGGGGTCGACCAAGATTGGTTAAGGATGTTTAGAAGTTCCTCGATTGTCTGACATGTAATTGCTTCTACTTCTGCCCTTAGCATGTCGTTGTGTAATCTTGTTGGTCTTCAGGAGTCAGAGTGATCAAAGTTACTGGATCTGAACCCAGAGAACCATCTTTGCCTGTTACGAACGTTCATTGCACTTACATAAACATCGCAAATGTTTTTCGTTGCAACTGTTGCGTTACTACCCTTGGAAAACTCAAATAGCGTACAATTCCTGATATGCTCTTGTGGTATTTGGCTGGCCATTTCACCCCAAATTGCAACAAAAAGTCTAATATTCAATTATTTAAAAGTCCACAAGTCGCAATAACCTTAAAATGTCTTTGACACGACTTCGAAGTACAAATGACAATCGAATATCGACATGCGCAGAAACGACATTCCGTGAACCCCACAATTGGGGTTCACGGAATCGAATACATCATGTTCCTTTGGCATTTTCTATATCGACATCCCAGCTCAAAATTTCCGCTCTACGTACTACGAACACTTTATCGTATCTGTCCCCGACGAAAAAGCATTATCGAGTTAGTTTACTCAGTTAATGGTTATGATATGCTGCATTACATTACATTACAGTTCCAACTAATAATATAACTTCCTCTCCAATTTAGCGCGTTCAGTTAAGCTCACTTCTTCATTTGAATCGTTCAGACAAGTCGTTCTTGTGTAAAAATCGCGTGAAACTGTTTTCTGTCACCGGTTATATCATTTTATCAACGATGTTGCATTGAATATTTGCTTTTGTCGTATGCTCTCGCCATATCGCGAATATCTGGAACATAAAAATGGGTCATTCTAATCCATTGACTGTTTAATTCAGTAGACCAAGGTTAATGATGCTGTCAATTTCCTTCCAGCTGATTAGATGTGAATTCTGTACTTGAACCATTTTCACGTTAGGTCCGATTTAGGCTTCATTCTATTGGACTGGGACAATATGGCAGATTCAAAACATTTGTCATACTTCAATTTCGCCGTTGAAGTTCAGGCATTTTGAAATATTGACGTACAGATCCATATATCGTTTATCAAGTAACAATTTTAAGTACCCCTAGTCCATATGGTACTTAAACGTCAGGAGCGCTGATTTACGTATTATTATTATTAATTAATTATTTTGAATAAATTATATTCTCTGAGAATTTCTTAAATTATGTTTTGTAATTTTGAAAAGGAATTAGTTTTCATAATTTTAAGATCAGAAACAAAATTTTATCTCATTCAAATATTTATTTAATTAATTTTAATTGATGATTTATATTTGTTGGTTTATATATTCCATTTGATATTGTATATTAAATATAAGCTGTGCTTATAAGACATTACTTTAATTCTAAAAATTTTGAATAAATTTTTTTGAAAATAACATTATAGGAGATTAACAGAATAAATCTGTTTTGATATTCAAATTTCGTAATATTCCTTCTATCAAGTTAAAAAGCTATTTTTATTTTAAATCATAAACTCGGTGCTTACTGATCGATGATACATGAAGCATTTTCAATTCCCTTAAATAATATAACATAAAATAATAAGAAGCGGTTTTTTGCCTGATAGAAGGATTATTACAAACTTTGAATATCAAAACAGATACAATTTATCAGTCTTCTACAATTTTAATTTCAAAAAATTTTATTCAAAAACTTTTAGAATTATATTAATGTCTTATAAGCACTGCTTACATTTAATAGACGTATAAAATCAAAACTCATACAATATCAAATGGAATAAAAAACCCAACAAATATAAGTTTTCATTTAAAATTAATAAATAAATATTTGAATGTTTCGTTCCAAGCATGCGAACCTGAACTCTTCAGACAGGCGTGGTGCGTCTTCTGCCTGTAACAAAATGTTTTGTTTCTGATCTTATATTTATGAAAACTAAATCTTTTTCAAAAATACACAACATAATTTTAAGAACTTTTCCAAAACTAATTTATTTGAAATATTTAATATATTTAAATAAGTTACTTTAAAACCTCTCTAAACATGTAGCACATCCTGAAAAACAAGTAGAAGTCAGATAAGTTCAGTCCAACTTCACATTTAAAAGATAAAATCAATTAACAATAAATAAATAACTTACCCATACAATCTCGTGGGATCTTTGTTTGATCAACATTAAAACTAGGTACATTTAAAATCCAAGGTACTCTATGTTCTATGCAAGTTTGTGAGGCACTTTATGTTTATTTAATAAAAAATTTTTAAATTAAAATTCTAGAAGACGAAAAGCTTAAATCTGTATTCAAAGTTTCAAATAATATAACGATACAAAACCAATCAATTCGAAACAAAACTCATAAACAAAATCGAAAAATGGACTCATTCTGAAACAAATATACCCCACTTCTAAAACAGAGTTGATGCATTCTGGGTAGGCTTTGCTACTGTATTCCGCCACCTTATCAACGGAAACTAGTGTACTACCCAACATAGATGAGTGTATTCTTCCAATATTCTAACCATATTCTCTTTTTGTTTCAGACCACGTACCTTAATTTGAAGAATCAGAAACACCGTAGTATCAACTCGAAGAAATAAATGCATTAAAAATTCGACGAATTCAAGAAATTTCCATAGCAACACTTAGAAACCTCGAAAATTCACTCATACAAAATGCATATAGAAGTACAAGTAGCGCTGAATTTCGTAATCTCGTACCTGTACAACAAACTTCCCAGAAGGAGGGTCAACATATTCGGAGAGGAGCTAGAGAAGACCCTTAAGGACAAATTCCAGGGGCATTGGTACCCAGAGAAACCTTACAAAGGCTCAGCGTTCAGGTAAGGAGAAATATTAAAATTTCTAGATGAATACAAGTCGGCACGTAGAAGTTACAAGTGCTGGCGTGTAGACCCTAACGCTTGAAAATCAAATACAATGCGATGCGACATTCCTATTTCATTGCATTTTGCATGTGAGGAATTTATTGGCGATAATGAATGTCGCAGATAATTTCATCTCTGAAAATTAGTACTTGGATTTGACAATGAAATGAAGGAAAATAAAAATTAGTTAAAAAACTCAACGCAAGTCGAAGGCTCACAAATTTAAATTAAGCGTTGAAACGGTTCACTGTGTTGTGCGAAATAGAAGCCAAATCTTTTATAAAGATATAATCTCATACCTCTGAGCAGATTAGGCGTAGAGGCTATTTTGACAAGTTGGATGATTTTTAACCTTAGTTCAACAAGATTTGTAGCTCTATCGATCTCATGTCCATAAATCGAGTTTTTCAGATATCCCCAAAGAAAAAAGTGTAGAAATGCACGATCCGAAAAAGTGATTCTGAGATATTGTGTGATTGCTCGTGCATTGTGAAAGCTTTACGTGTTAAAACCTTGATAATTCAGGAATTGATGGTGATTTTTCAATTGCGTGTACATGGATATCTTATTGAGAACATCACAGCATTGTTCAAGCTTTTAAATAACCAAGATTTAAGTTAATATGTCAAACCTTTGTTGTTACAATTAAAATCCTGCTATTTTTAATGAAAGAGCCTTTAAATCATTCTCATCTTGACAAACTTGTTTTAATTATGAACAGCTACCAAAAAGTAATGGTTTAAAGTGTTCAGAATCCCATGCAGTTTATCTGATATAAGAATATCACGCGCGTTTTTCCAAGAGAATAAGATTTTCCGCTTATCTGGATGATTGGAAGATGAGGATTTGGAAAAGGCATACATTCTGTCAAGAAAGTACCGGGAATTATCGATTTAAATCTAGCGGGGCAATGAGGCAGGTAAAAATTTTCTTTCCTAGGTTGGTACCACTGTCCTTAATTACTATGCCAAGCTTGAGCGGGATCTGTCAACTAGTGTGTTTGCAACAGCTGATTAAGTCAGTCGATGTCAGAGTGCGTGCCGATTTTTACTATGGGTGATTACGTTGAGCAAAGAATTTGTTTAAAGTTTTGTGTTGCAATGAATTTTCGTGTGCCGATGCATTGAAAATGTTGCAAAAGGCCTTTGGTGATAATGCTCTATCGAAAACTCGTGCATATCAGTGGTACAGAGCCTTCAAGGACGGTCGTGAAGTGGTCGCCCATCGACGGCTTCGATCGAAGATAACGTCGATAAAATTAAGGAAAGGGTGCTGGAAAACCGTCGTACCAGCTTGAGAGAGATAGCACATGATCTTAAGATATCCCACGAGTCCGCACGTACGATTTTGATTGATATTTTGGGCATGAGAAAGGTGGCCGCACGACAAGTACCGAAAGACCTGAATTTTCTTCAAAAACGTCATCGCGAACAGGTTGCTTCAGACATGCTGGATCGCTGTAATTCCGATTCTACATTCATGGAACGCATTATAACTGGTGATGAGACCTGGGTCTACGAGTACGATATGCAAACAAGCCAGCAATCATCGGAATGGGTGGCAAAAAATGAGCCGAAACCGAAAAAACCACGCCAAAGCCGCTCGAAAATGAAGGTGATGCTCATTGTTTTCTTCGATATCCGTGGCGTGGTGCACTACGAATTCGTTCCAGAGGGTCAGACGGTAAACAAGGAGTATTACCTAGGCGTTATGAAACGTTTGCGTGAGCGTATCCGTAAGAAGCGGCCAAATTTGTGGGCGAACAACTCATGGATTTTGCATGACGATAATGCGCCTTCTCACCGAGCTACGATTGTGACTAACTTTCTCGCCAAAAACTCAACAAACGTGCTTCAGCAACCACCGTATTCGCCGGATTTGGCTCCCTGCGACTTTTTCCTCTTCCCAAAACTAAAATTGCCCCTTCGTGGCACCCGTTTTGAGTCGATTGAAGCCATAAAACAAAATTCGGCGCGAGAGCTAAAGTCCATCCCGGAAAGCGCCTATAAAAAATGTTTCGATAATTGGAAGTGCCGTTGGCATAGATGTATTGGAGCAAATGGAGGCTATTTTGAAGGCGACCAAATAAATTTTGACGATTAAATGTAAAAATGTTGTTTTGATTGAAAATTCCCGGTACTTCCTTGACAGAGTAGTATATTTCAATAGGAAAAATTTTTTCAATCTTCATAACGAATGTGTCAGCTTCAAAATCACCATCTTCAGATTACTCAGACATTAGTTCCTATGTATGAAATGTGAATTAAATCATACTCTTGTTCATGCAGGTGCTTGAAAACTGGTGATCCTATCGACAAAGTCCTCGAACGAGCAGCTAAAGAGAGTGGAGTCCCCATCCAGGACATCCTTGAAAACCTTCCCCAAGAGCTGGCTGTCTGGGTGGACCCAGGTGAAGTAAGTTACAGAATTGGAGAGAAGGGAGCCGTTAAAGTTCTCTTTAGCGACAAATCAGATCCCCAAGATGAGCATTCGGCCGACAGAGAAGTCACCAAGACCTTCAACCCGGAGGCTCAATGCTTCAGGCCAATCGAGTCCGTCAGCTGCAGTCTGGGCAACCTGACTCTATCGCCGAAGAGTATAACACCGTACAATGGTTCCACCATCCATCCACAGAACCAGCTGGGGCCACAGATGCCTGTTTCCGTACCTGTGTCGAATTCGGTGCAGGCAGTCGCTCCTCCTCAGAACAACCTAACGTTGCAGACGCTGACGAACTCTGTTAATCACATGGCGTCTTCATCAGCGGCCCCATCACCTACTTCAGGAGGAAATTCTTACAAGGGAAGTCCGTCGCCAGTTACTGCTTTTATACCAAGAAGCACAGCGCCTCTGACTTTCACTACTGCAACGTTTGCTCAGACCAAATTCGGCAGTACGAAACTGAAGACGAGCAGCAAAAGGGCAAATAGGTGAGTACTTTGATCGGCTGAAAAAATAAGTTGTATTGACTGCTTTTTCTGTAAAGTGGTCACTCGGATGGGATATGTCCATAAGAAAGCCTCTTTCTTCTTTTCATTTACAAATGTGATGTCTGTATTTGGTAAATCCCGTATAGCTATAATAAACCCTTCTGTTTCAACATGTAGCTACTTTTTAAAAGATAACCAGTGGATTCGACTTGAGTCCCCCCTTTGAAGGGCGTTGGGGTATTTTCCATGTACTGCTTCGCTACAACATGTTTCTTGTCAGTCTTTGATCTTTGGTAGTATGAGTTGTTATTTTAGTCTCATCTTAGCCTTTAGTTTCATCTCCTTTGTTCATTATCTTCATGAATTTGGTGCTTTCTTTAGAATGCCACAATACTTTTCACTATTAATGGTACACCATCAATTATACAAAGAGGCGGAGCACCACGTTAAGATATTGCTCACCAAACCATTATGTTGGTGGGAAATATAGAAATTTGAATGGTAACAGGTTATTTTGATAGGATTTTTAAGTGATTTCCACCAAGTTGGAAACAACTTTCATCAGATATAAAGACATTATTAAAATTTTCTTCTTGAAAACGTTGACAAAATTCTATCCTTCGTTCCTTTGGTAAAGGTGGTATTATAGGGATTTTTTTGGTTTCCTTGATATGTAGCCTTATCTTTTCAGTGACATACGGAGGGTTTCTGGAAATACCTTTATATTTCGTTGATTTCCAAATCTGTTAGCCAATTTGCGAAACCCCAGGCGCGGATTGTGGCGTCTTAAGGCCAATAAAGCGTTCAAATTGTTCCCTTTAATCTTACGCGGTCTTCCTGAAACTGCACTATGCCTCATATCCATGCCATTTTGTATCCTCTTTATTGTCTCACTTTTTCCCAGTTCAGTCAATTGCACTAATTTTTTAACGTTTCGAAAACCTTTTCTATACAATTATTCTACCTGTTTTCTTTTTCTAGTTGCGACATTAACTATTTCGTAAATGGTATACCTGTTGACAATCGACAATATTTGACAAATAGTGTTGCCATGCAACTTTGGCCATAGCCGACTATCTGCACAACCTATTCAATACATTAATTTTGTCTTAGAATGTCAATAAAAAAGAAGTATACTACTCTGTCCAGAAAGTACCGGGAATTTTCAATTAAAACAACATTTTTACATTTAATCGTCAAAATTTATTGGGTCGCCTTCAAAATAGGCTCCATTTGCTCCAATACATCTATGCCAACGGCACTTCCAATTATCGAAACATTTTTTATAGGCGCTTTCCGGGATGGACTTTAGCTCTCGCGCCGAATTTTGTTTTATGGCTTCAATCGACTCAAAACGGGTGCCACGAAGGGGCAATTTTAGTTTTGGGAAGAGGAAAAAGTCGCAGGGAGCCAAGTCCGGCGGATACGGTGGTTGCTGAAGCACGTTTGTTGAGTTTTTGGCGAGAAAGTCAGTCACAATCGTAGCTCGGTGAGAAGGCGCGTTATCGTCATGCAAAATCCATGAGTTGTTCGCCCACAAATTTGGCCGCTTCTTACGGATACGCTCACGCAAACGTTTCATAACGCTTAGGTAATACTCCTTGTTTACCGTCTGACCCTCTGGAACGAATTCGTAGTGCACCACGCCACGGATATCGAAGAAAACAATGAGCATTACCTTCATTTTCGAGCGGCTTTGGCGTGGTTTTTTCGGTTTCGGCTCATTTTTTGCCACCCATTCCGATTATTGCTGGCTTGTTTGCATATCGTACTCGTAGACCCAGGTCTCATCACCAGTTATAATGCGTTCCATGAATGTAGAATCGGAATTACAGCGATCCAGCATGTCTGAAGCAACCTGTTCGCGATGACGTTTTTGAAGAAAATTCAGGTCTTTCGGTACGAGTCGTGCGGCCACCTTTCTCATGCCCAAAATATCAATCAAAATCGTACGTGCGGACTCGTGGGATATCTTAAGACCATGTGCTATCTCTCTCAAGCTGGTACGACGGTTTTCCAGCACCCTTTCCTTAATTTTATCGACGTTATCTTCGATCGAAGCCGTCGATGGGCGTCCGGAACGAGGCAAGTCTTCGACCACTTCACGACCGTCCTTGAAGGCTCTGTACCACTGATATGCACGAGTTTTCGATAGAGCATTATCACCAAAGGCCTTTTGCAACATTTTCAATGCATCGGCACACGAAAATTCATTTGCAACACAAAACTTTAAACAAATTCTTTGCTCAACGTAATCACCCATAGTAAAAATCGGCACGCACTCTGACATCTACTGACTTAATCAGCTGTTGCAAACACACTAGTTGACAGATCCTGCTCAAGCTTGGCATAGTAATTAAGGACAGTGGTACCAACCTAGGAAAAAAAATTTTACCTGCCTCATTGCCCCGCCAGATTTAAATCGATAATTCCCGGTACTTTCTTGGCAGAATGTACAAATTATCAAAAATAATAAATTCCGGATACTTTCTAGACGGACTATACGTATTTGGTACAAATATTTTTTTTAAATATACAGCACATTCTCCAGCAAACGTATTAGATATTCTTACCCATATTATCATCAGTCAGAAGTTATTTGGATGCTGAATAAAAACAATCAACAAAAAATATATCAACCTACCTTCGTTCAATAAATATCCTGTTTAGAAGTGAACAGAAATAAGGATGTTCAGCTAACTGAGCAGCATTTTTAAAACTTGGCTCTTCCTCCCTCCTAATTTCCAAATTTTCGTATAAATGATCAGGTTAATTTCTGAAATGAAAAAATCCTCCAAAGTAATTTTCAATTAATATTTGTTTATTTAAGATATGATTCGTTGAGATTATTTCTATGATCTTATCATCCACAAAGATGAAATCCTTCATTTTCAATCTGATATGGTGTTGAACTAATCATTATTTTTCTCAACAGGATGTCCCCAACTGAGTTCTCCAACTACATCAAGCAACGCGCCGCAATGCAACAGCAGGTACACCAACCACCTCAACATCACTCACCAAATGGTCGCGCCCTCTCGCCGGACACCTCGAACTACTATTTTCCACACGGGCCCTACGGACCTCATCAGTTCACTCACCGTTCTATGATAGAGTCTTCCAACCAGTTCCTCAGCCCCGACCTCTACCCCAGCAAGCTATCCTTCGACCCATCATCGACTGTGGGTCCCTATTTCCCCGCGAACAATTCCGCGGGCTCAGTGGCACCCCCTTCAGCACCCACCACTCCTCAAGATAACGGAAAATTGATGGACAACAGTTGGCCATATCCTAACGCAGGTCAATACCAACATCTGTTGGTCGCTAATTGAGGTTAGAGGCAAGTTCCATCTGAGATTGGTAGCTTTGAATTGTATAAACTTGGAATTATGTTCTAATGAAAAGATACATCACGAAAAACTGTTCCTTAGAATCTTGTCTAATTTCTAATTCAGTTCCTCAGTTTTAAATGAATTTATCTCGGTGACTCTTTAAGTTGTACATTTGTTTTTAATCACTGAATAAAACTATAAACATAGTGCACGAAAACGTCGAACGGAGGCATAGATTATCCATCCATAGAATTTCGAATTCATAGAGTTTGAATAAACCGTTCACAGGGAATGAGTGACTTCATTTAAAATTTGATGAACGTTATGATATTTATTGAATTTTCAATATAAGAGTGGGCGATGATGAAATTTTGTATAATTCTATAATGGATACAATTGGACATTGAATGAAAATGGAAATTCAGTATTCTAGAAGTCAAGAATAGGTAAATATTTCACTTACAATCGCTGGAATACGCACCAAATCGTAAGAATTGTTCCAGTAAATAAGTTTCTCAAACATTTTTAATTGAAATCAAAATGCCAGCTTTGGATATACTAAAATAAAAAGTTGATAGTTATGGTGAACGTGTAAACAAAGTGTATTAGCACGTTGTGATATCCTTAAACACTTGAACATTTTACCTGAACCTGAAAAAAAGGGTTCCATTTGATGTCCTACGGTTAAAATTAATGTACTACTTGAAGACTCATTCTGCAGAACTCAATAGGAGCGTACATATCTAGATATGACCCACTCAAACTGCATCGAAAGCTTTTTTAACACTAACCGATTATTTGTCATACAATTTTTGAATGATCACGAAGGTAATTTGGTGCAGGAACCTAATTCCAAGTGCGTTATAAATCCAAAGATAGTTACAGAGACTACAATTTTTCTAGTTCTTAAAATTAATTATGAATATTTCATGAGAAGTAGATTTGAACATGAAGGAAAGATTGCAGTCTCGGTCAGCGAAGAATTCATCCTTCGACGTTTTTATATATTGTGAAACGAGAATCCTTGCTTGATAATATAGTTTTTTTATGAAAATCGTAGTGATAGTAAAGAATTAGATGTTTCTTACTTTATAAACTGGTGTTTACAGTATTCTTGTAGAATAGAGTGTTTTCTAAATTTTTTTATATGTATGTATTTTTTATTTTTGTATAAAAGGCTCAAGCTGACATCTAGTCTCAAACATAAAATAAAGAGTTAAGTTGGCATATCATCGGATACAACTGAAAAATAGTTTGTATTCGTGAAAGGCAGATATTAGAGGTGGTCTCTTTCACTTGTTATTAGGAATGTGAAGATGTTTTGAAACCAAATGCAATAATGTGATCTGTTATAACCGTGTACTGAATTTGTGATATGTGTTATAAGGCATAATAAAGTGTGCTCCCTCAATGTAAATTTATCACTTAAATAATTTGAGGTTTTTTATTTGATTATAACTGGTGATTGGGGCTCGAATACGGGGTCAAACAACTTAGAAATAATACAAGCATAACCAATTTTTCAGAATGAAAAAGAATTAAACTAATCGTTGCGTCGCTGGGGATTCCAGTGGACTATTATTAAAGAATCCATTATCATACCCTATTTCATCTGAAAAAGGTGGTATGCCCCCAGTTCTAATTCCTGAATGTCTTTCTATTCGCACGATGAAAAAATTCCAATCAGTATTGCATGTAACTCGAACTTTGGTCCTAGATGCTTCCTTATTTCTGTTAAAATTCGAGTGATACTTACTCCACTACTTTCTACTTTTGTTACAATTATATTTTCACAATGTTTTCATTTGTATAGAACTGTTGAATTTGATATAATATATATTTTGTTACGAGCATATAACATGAGTTTAATTGCATTAGTTTGTCTACGTACCTGACATTGTTAATATCAATTCTTATTTTCATTGAGAACCTTATCTCCAACGAAGAAAAATCAAATTTTTCATGTTCAATGTGATGGTAATCATTCAAACTGTTTCAAGTGTTTACTAATTGAAATAACTTATTTATTCAAATCTCAAACAGACTTGGGTGAGATATTGACCATGATTGTATAGGTAGGTATTTTATACGAAAATATTCATTAAATTTTTTGAATGGGTGAAGAATTTTCTAATTCCATTTCGTTACTTGACTTTCTCAACTTCCAAGTCTGTTTAAAAAGAATAATGTAGTGGGTTTTAATCTCATTTTTTGAACCGAAAATATCATTCTGGCAACTCTGTATTAGTTAACGACCTTTTGTAGAAACTGTGTAGGTAAAGATGAATCTCTTAGAAGTGAAAAGTATAGACCTTGATTCAATTCTTTCTGAGATATTATATCACAGGGTGCTCATAACTCACTTTTGAAAATCATTCCACCTGATAGCTGGAAAATATTTTTGCAAGTCTTAAACATTTCGAAAATCATCCACAGATGGAGACGTGTTGATTGTTCGAGATTCTCTTCCGTTGATTGCAAAACTATTTTTCAGTAACGTGGTTTAGAAATTTTTTTCTGAGCGATTGTCGATGCTTTATTCTTCAAAAGTTTAGAAGTTGAAAACAGTGTGATAGTAACTGAAGTAAAATGACTTAACTAAAGTAGAAAATTGATCAAATGATAAAAATAAAACATAGGCAATCTGTATATAAACTCTTTGACGTATCAACTTACCTACTTGGGTATAGTTTATTTTATTACTACCTTTTTGAAAAATGAAACTATTTTAGCACAATTGATAATAGGAATATCAGGATATTCTAAACATTCTGCACGGTCAACTCAATCATATTTCACTCTCCATGATTGCTTCCAAACGACGAAACAAGGGCTTTATTTCCAACATCGACTCGTGTTATATTATGTACTATTATCTTCCCTCAAATCAAACTTCTCACAAAACTTATAGCTTATATCGTCAAAACTAAAGTCTTGATGTTAAATTCTTAGAAGCTTTCGACGACTCGTTCGGAGTACTGGAAGCTGGTGTCTTTACACTTCGAAAGTTTTGGATTCATTGCTAATGCCGTCGTCCTTAGTGATTCACGTTTCGGAACTGCCTCACCCGATTTTAGATACTCCTCAAGCGGCTATCCTACCCTTCCTTAAAACGCCCCTACGTTCTGCCCCATCCTGTAGAAACCAAACTGCTTTTTATCAGAAAGGCAACGCAATTGTTGGAGAGTGAATGGAACTTGATTAGTTGCTCCTAGAATGTATATGTAGTTAGATTTACCCCTCCAAGTGATATATAATATTTTTTTAAGCTTCAAAAGTAATCCTTAGAAAAAGTTGAAAACGGGATATGTTTGCCTTCTTTAAGGTGGATTAGATAGTTGTCAACGGTGTATGTGTTACCTGTGAAAGACAACTGAAGCTGCAGGCATACTAGAACGAATGTTCATCTAATGATTTTGTATAATCCATATTGAAATTGTGTTCGAATAAAAATTAACTAAATGGAGGTTTCGCATTAAATGAGTATATTAGATTGCACATTCGTTTCCTAGAATATCTTCAGGATCTTTAGTTGGACGCTACACAATGTACATGATTAAAAATACTTATAGATTACTCAATTATTTTATATACTTGCTTGTAACTAATGGCATTTTAAGATCTGTATATATTGGAATATTATATAACTATACATTTGTTGTTCAATGATGTGTAGGAACATCTAATAATGTATGTAGATCATTTTGATTTCATCGGATAAGAGTGGTCATAAATAGATTCTTTTCAACTTTATATTAAAGCCCTTTTCGAAAGCGTAATCTGGTACCTATACCCTAAGAAATTATGATGTACAATGTAAAAAGTCGAAGTGATAAGTAGTATATTTCGTGCAATATCTGGAGGTAAGAAATATAATCTGGACAAATAAGATATATGACCCCAATATGAAAATTTAGAGATTAGACATCTAGGTGAATTAGTATTGGTTGAAGTTAGATATGGTAGGCAATTTATGACCACAATATATGAGAAAAATGAAATATTTTCGGTAGGGACTAAATGAAGCCCAAAAGAATGTGATGGCTCTTTTTTACTATTCTTATAGATTTAGGAGAGATCTTGCTCTGGGATTTCTTCAGTGTATCCTGGACAGGCCTATTCAAATAAATGAATGTTTGTCACTAACTAATGCGTGTTAGTTTGTTTTACATTCTCTATTCAGATTATTAATTCAAATTATCATAATTGTGACTAAGTCGTAGTTATCTATTTATATTTATTAATATAAGTATAGTGAGAAAAGGATTTTCCATCCCATTGTAAAATAATTACTATGTGTATAATAGTCTATAATTTTTCATATTGTTGTACGATTTTTAAGTTTATATTAAAATGTTTGTGCATTAGGCTATCTATTTTTTCATAATTCCAAACAACCAATTTCAGTGGGATTCTCTATCCAGGGATTCTGGGGGAATATAAAGGCCAATGTCTTGGTGTAACGAAGGCTTGAACATTGTTTTGAAGCCACTGGACGATGTGTTGCCCTCTGTGAGCTGCGACCATCGCATTCAACTGTTTTTCCCCATCGAATCTAACTTTTTCTGTTTCTCATAGAAGTCCTGAACTTTTTGTAATTTGGGTTGGTGGTTGGGGTAGGACTTCCCATTTGGGCGTTTCTAAGTACTTTCTAACGGGCGACACAACATGTGTTGGTGCATCGTCAATAATTTACGTTCAAACTAATTGTAGAAATTCCTATGTTTTACTACCAATAAAAATATATATTACACATTTTCTTGTGACTCGAGTTTCGGGAAATGAACTATCCCATCATCAGACAACTGAAGACCTAACAGTGGTACAGTGGTATTTAAACAAAAGTGATAAATATTTTGAATATTTCAATAGATTCTAGATAACACCTAATAATGGCACAGAGGTTTACAAGCGGAGCGTGATAAAAAACCAGGTTAAAAAAGAGGGGCCTTCCAACAGATCGGAATGTCGGCAATGAACAAAGAAGGTTGTTAAACAGATGGTACCCATTTAAATATCTCAAATAATTTTTGGGGTTACATAGCTCCGTACAGTTATTCATTATTTTTACGTTAATTTGTTGTAGATCTCAAATATTTGGATTTACATATCTCCATACAGTCATTCATTATTTTTTAAATTATTTTTTATTGTGAACGAATTTGAAAATTTCAATAATCAAGTTTCTTTTCATTTGAATCTACATGTAAAATTTTCTTAAGATTTTCTTTTGTCGAAAGGAATTACTGTTTTCTAAAGAATGAGTGGCAAAAGTTGAATTTTTGTTTACTTTTCATTAAATTCATTTTATGTTCGTTGAAAAAGGTTTTAAACAGATGTTACTTTTTGAATATCTCAAATATTGTCGATTTACATAGCTCCGTACAGTCATTCATTATTTTTACATTATTATTATTGTGAACTAATTTGAAAATTTCAACAGATTCTAGATAATCGAGTTTCTTCACTTTTGATTCTACATGTAAAATTTTAAGTTATATAAATATTTCATTATAAGCCTTCTACATATTTAATTTCAAAAAATTATATTTAATGATTACAACATCTGAAAATAAAATAAAATAATGTCATATAAGTACCACTTATATCAAATGACATATAAAATAAACATTCATTATAAGATATTCAAATGGTATAACAAAATCCAATAAATAAAAATTGTTAATCAAAATCCTATAAATTAAATATTTTGAATAGACAAAATTTTGTTTCTGCTGATCAATCTTATGAAAACCAATATCTTTCAAAAATGTTTAACATAATCTTAAGAATTTCATCATAAAACTATCTTACTTAGAATATTCAATATTATTGGATATCTAACTAAGTTATTTTCTATAAAATCTAACGATATGTAAAAACATTACTGAAAAACAAATTTTAAGAGAGACTTTGCTTCGTCAATATTCAAATAATTCATATTCAATAAATATAACATCAATCAACAAAAAATATTCACTCACCCTTCAACAATTTAGAAAACTTCTGGTAAATGAATACTGAAAAATTTAAATGGAGGTTAACTACAAATAATTAGTTCTGTGATTTACCCTTTTTTATTTTATATGTCGTTTCATATAAGTGGTACTTATATGACATTATTTTTAATTTAATTCTTGAAGTTATAATTATTGAATATAATTTTTTTAAATTAAATATGTAGAAGGCTACTATTAAAATATTTAAACAAAATATAATCTAGAAGAAATTGTAAAACGACTTGATTGTAATTTATTTGTCCTTAATAATATATACATGATAGAAAAACAATCACATTTTATGTTTAAAAAGAAAAGAGATAGTTATAAACCTCAAGGTCATCCTCGTAATTAGTTCTCAGATATACAAAATAATTCATCTAGATTCAACTAGATCTCATCTACTATTATTTATATGAAAAAATTAAAAATAAAATTTAAAAAACTATCGTAATTACAAAAATTCAAGTTCATGATCTTACAATCAATTGAGTACATCGTTAATCATTATAGAGCACACACAAGACAGAAAGGTATATATTTGATTCAAATTGAATAAAATCCTAATTCTTAGGTCCAGCTAATTAGGCGTATAGTAGGGAGAAATTATTGACGGTGTTTTATCAACCCACAAGTTCCGCTCACGGGGAAAATCTTCGGAACTCCTAATATTTGTTTCATCTTGTTCTCCTGGCCAAACATTTGTGAATCTTAATCTTGACTTACAGGCTTTGGAAGGGTCACAGTCTTCCTCAGTAAAATCTGAGGAAATAACTACATGGGTTCCATTTAGTTTGGATACATTTCGACACACAGTTTCACATCCGGCGTACGTAGTAAAGGTCACTATTGTCTCATCGTTTTCTATACTTATTCTGTAACATAGTTCAATTTCAAATTCAGAACTCGACAACTTCAACGTATCAGTCAGGAGTTTTTCAACTGATTTCTTAAGGTCTTCGTTTCCTTCACCAGAAATTCCAATAAATTTTAGCGATCTCGATTTGGGTTCCTGCTCTAATCTTTGTATTTCTGCTTCAATATTCTTGATTTCACTTCTTTGTTTATCGACCTTATCCTCGAGTTCGGCTACTTTCTTTGCTAAATCCTGAACCTTTGTGTCTAGTGCTTCAACCAATTCTTCAGACATAAATTCAGCTATATCCGATAATAAGTAGTCATCAAACGCCATCTTACTAATGATATCGCTAATTTCCGATTGATCTGGAGGCGAAAGAGCCATTTTGAAATTTAGTCTTGAAATACTTTCTACAGAAAAATGCAATTTCGACAGGGTGAAATATTAATCTTTGCGACGACAAAACAACACTGCAACTTCCAGATGTGAATGTATTAAATATCAACATTGAAAATACTACTGCGCGAAGGAAAGCTGAAGAACATTTGTTTATCTCGGTAGGCCATATGCTGATTTAATCACCTTCACTATCGAATGATAAAATGAGTCCCATGCAAATATTCGCTTTACTTTATGAAATATTTAGGTTTTAAGAATCAAATAGGAAATCTACCATTGTCTTAAAAATCAACTAGATCAATTCTGTTAAATCTCCCTACAAATTTTAATTTAAGAAAATTTCAGACACTGAATTCCTTTATTAGCAGCCCTACCTATGAAATAGAGTAAAAATTAAATAAAATGTTTAAAAGACTTACTAATTTCACTCCGAAATACACAATAAAAAATTTCATAGAATTAACAACGAAATCAAAAAATTTTTCTTTACCAAATAATCCCTACCTAGTATGCCTTGATGTGGATAATATGTTTCCAAATATACGGAGAAATGATAGCATTCATTTAGCTTCAGAAATTCTTGAAAAATCACATGTAAATCCCGTGATACAGGGTGATTTCATTGCCGTTTTAGAACAATGCCTGCACAAAAACTATTTTCAATTTAATAATAAAATATACGAACAATTAAACGGCCTAGCTATGGACTCACCACTGAGTCCACTCCTTGCAGACATATTCATGTCAGAAATAGAATATCAAATCTTCAATTCGAAACTACCTGTAAATATTCATTTCTGGTATAGATACGTAGACGATATTCTCACGTGTATCTCCGGAACATCCAGACAACTGAGTCAATTTTTGAATTTCTTGAATAATATTCACCCAAAAATTAAATTCAAATTAGAGAGGAATCGAAGAACAGTATTGCATTTTTAGACCTCTCGATATCACACTCAAATAGAAAAACAGAATTCAACGTGTTCAGAAAACCCACATCCACTGGTATATGTATTCCTATTGATTCCAATCACCCATAGTCACAAAAAATGTCAGCGTATCAATCGATGATCCATAGAGCCTTCGCATTACCCTTATCAAAAAATGACCGCGAAGCTGAAGTCCAAACTATAAAATCAATAGCCGCGAACAACGGTTTCAACCCCAATATATAATCTGATTCGACAGAAACTATCTAAAATAGCTATGAGCCATATTTATCCCATTATAAAAACTGAAGAAAATAAAAATTTCATTTCTCTATCGTACTTTTGGTAGCATAAGTCAAAAAGTGGCGAATAGTTTTTCAAAATCAGATGTCAATATTGCCTTCAAAACGCAAAACAAATTATCATCGGTTTTATTTAACGCAAAGGACCCTACTCCAAACATACACAAATCAGGAGTCTATGAGTTATCTTGTTCTACGTGCAGTAATAAATATATAGGACAAACAGGACGTTCCTTCAAGACGAGGTTCGACGAACATAAAATGAGTTTCATAAAAAATAAACAAAATTCTACTTTTGCCACTCGTTGTCTAGAAAAGGGTTATTCCTTTCCCATAATAGATAATCTTAAAATTTTACATGTACAATCAAAAGGGAAGAAACTTGATTATCTAGAATCTGTTGAAATTTTCAAATTAGTTCACAATAACAATAATTTAAAAATAATGAATGACTCTACGGAGCTATGTAAATCGAAAATATTTGAGATATTTAAAAAGTAACATCTCTTTAAAACCTTTTTCAACGAACATAAAATGAATTCAATGAAAAGTAAACAAGAATTCAACTTTTGCCACTCATTCTTAGAAAACAGTAATTCCTTTCGACAAAAGAAAATTTTACATGAAGATTCAAAAGAAAAGAAACTTGATTATTGAAATTTTCAAATTCGTTCACAATAAAAATAATGTAAAAAATAATGAATGACTGTATGGAGCTTTCTAAATCCAAATATTTGAGATATACAACAAAATAATGTAAAAATAATGAATGACTACGGAGCTATGTAACCCCAAGAATTATTTGGGATATTTAAATGGGTACCATCTGTTTAACAACCTTCTTTGTCGATTGCCGACATTCCGATATCTGTTAGAAGGCCCCTTCTTTTTTAAACCGGTTTTTTATCACGTTCCGCTTCTAAACCTCTGTACCACTATTAGGTGTTACCTAGAATCTATTGAAATATTCAAAATATTTATCACTTTTGTTTAAATACCACTGTACCACTGTTAGGTCTTCAGTTGTCTGATGATGGGATAGTTAATTTCCCGAAACTCGAGTCACAAGAAAATGTGTAATATATCTATTTATTGGTAGTAAAACATAGTAATTTCTACAATTTGTTTCAATTAGGAATTTACTATTTCAATGTAAAGGTCAACTCAGCAATATCTGACTGATAACAATCCACATTATTTGCAGATTTTCTTAATTTATCGGCATATGTAGAAATTTTTTTAAGTATTTATAACAACACCAAGATCCATGAGCCAATCAAGAATTGATTTTAGAAATTTCCCGAACTTAAGTGATAGTTCTGTATTGAGGTTATTTTAAAAATACCAATATTCAACGCGTACTAACTTATTAATTTCATAACATAAAGATCGAACAAATAAAGAATATAAATCTTCAGTCTACAAATTAGCAAGCAAAGATTGCCTTTAGTACACATTGGCCAGGTAGGTAGATCATTCAAGAAAAGAATCCAAGAACACCAAAAGAGTTACATCCGTACATTTGAAAAATATGCTTACCATCTTAAGGAAAACAGACATAATTTCAACAATAATTATGAATTTATACACGTTGAAAACAAAAGTTAACACTTAGAATTTCGTGAAATCAACAGGTACGATGCCCGTAAAATCCTTTTGAACGAACAAACAGATGTTGACAAGTCTCCTTTACGGAATATCTTTCCCTAATGGCATTTTTAGCGGCAAACTCCAATAATCACTTTGAGTTTTTATGACTTGTTCTTCCATCATTTTGTCACATACCTAACAATGTATTTAAACTCAGGTACACTGAACACCATCATCCAGTAGAATGTAGATACCTGAAGAAGCCACATCGTGATGAAACAATCGTTGTATTACAAACATTTTTGTGGTAATATAATACTGTCTCGTATATATACTTCAATGTCTCTTATATATTTTTTAATAATTATATATTAGTCACAATTTGGTGCTAAGCATGAGAATTTTAATGGAAATAAAAACAATGTATCAAGAAGGATTCAGTTAAAGTAATTTATAAATGGGAAAGAAATGAAAATTTCAACAGATTCTAAATAATCTAGCTTCTTTCCTTTTGATTCTACATATAAAATTTTTAGTTAATCTATTGTCGGAAAAGGATGTCCGTTTTCTAAACAATGAGTGGCAAATGTAGAAGTTTGTTTATTTTAATGAAATTCATTTTATGTTCGTTGAACCTCGTCTTGAAGGGACGTCATGTCGGTTCTATATATTTATTACTGCACGTCGAACAAGATAACTCATAAACTCCCGATTTATGTATGTTTGGACTTGGCTTCCCCGCATTAAATAATACGGATGATAATTTATTTTGTGTTTTGAAAAAGAACCCAACTCCAAACATACACAAATCGGTAGTTTATGAGTCCAATAAACACCTTGAGTTTTTATGGTTTGTTCTTCCATCATTTTGTCACGTACCTAACAATGTATTTAAACTCGGTTACACTGAACACCATCATCCAGTAGACTGTAGATACCTGAAGAAGCCACGTCGTGGTGAAACAATCCTTGTATTACAAACATTTTTGTGGAAATATAATACTGTCCCGTATATATTTTTCAATGTCTCTTATATATTTTTTGAAAATTATATATTAGTCTCAATTTGGTGCTAAGCATGAGAATTTTAATGGGAATAAAAACAATGGATCAAGCAGGATTCAGTTGGAGTAATTTATAAATGAAAAAGAAATGAAAAATTCAACAGATTCTAAATAATCCAACTTCTTTCCTTTTGATTCTACGTATAAAATTTTAAGTTAATCTATTGTCGGAAAAGGATGTCCGTTTTCTAAACAATGAGTGGCAAATGTAGAAGTTTGTTTATTTTAATGAAATTCATTTTATGTTCGTTGAACCTCCTCTTGAAGGAACATCATGTCGGTTCTATATATTTATTACTGCACGTCGAACAAGATAACTCATAAACTCCCGATTTATGTATGTTTGGAGTTGGCTTCTTCGCATTAAATAATACGGAGGATAATTTATTTTGTGTTTTGAAAAAGAACCCAACTCCAAACATACACAAATCGGTAGTTTATGAGTCCAATAAACACCTTGAGTTCTTATGACTTGTTCTTCCATCATTTTGTCACGTACCTAACAATGTATTTAAACTCGGTTACACTGAACACCATCATCCAGTAGAATGAAGATACCTGAAGAAGCCACATCGTGGTGAAACAATCGTTGTATTACAAACATTTTTTTGGAAATATAATACTGTCTCGTGTATATTCTTCAATGTCTCTTATATATTTTTTAATAATTATATATTAGTCTCAATTTGGTGTTAAGCACGGGAATTTTAATGGAAATAAAAACAATGTATCAAGAAAGATTCAGTTAAAGTAATTTATAAATGAGAAAGAAATGAAAATTTCAACAGATTCTAAATAATCCAGCTTCTTTCCTTTTGATTCTACATATAAAATTTTAAGTTAATCTATTGTCGGAAAAGGATGTCCGTTTTCTAAACAATGAGTGGCAAATGTAGAAGTTTGTTTATTTTATTGAAATTCGTTTTATGTTCGTTGAACCTCGTCTTGAAGGATCGTCATGTCGGTTCTATATATTTATTACTGCACGTCGAACAAGATAACTCATAAACTCCCGATTTATATATGTTTGGAGTTGGCTTCTCCGCATTAAATAATACGGATGATAATTTATTTCGTGTTTTGAAAAAGAACCCAACTCCAAACATACACAAATCGGTAGTTTATGAGATCAATAAACACCTTGAGTTCTTATGACTTGTTCTTCCATCATTTTGTCACGTACCTAACAATGTATTTAAACTCGGTTACACTGAACACCATCATCCAGTAGAATGTAGATACCTGAAGAAGCCACATCGTGGTGAAACAATCGTTGTATTACAAACATTTTTGTAGAAATATAATACTGTCTCGTGTATATTCTTCAATGTCTCTTATATATTTTTTAATAATTATATATTAGTCTCAATTTGGTGTTAAGCACGGGAATTTTAATGGAAATAAAAACAATGTATCAAGAAAGATTCAGTTAAAATAATTTATAAATGAGAAAGAAATTAAAATTTCAACAGATTCTAAATAATCCAGCTTCTTTCCTTTTGATTCTACATATAAAATTTTAAGTTAATCTATTGTCGGGAAAGGATGTCCGTTTTCTGAACAATGAGTGGCAAATGTGGAAGTTTGTTTATTTTAATGAAATTCATTTTATGTTCGTTGAACCTCGTCTTGAAGGAACGTCATGTCGGTTCTATATATTTATTACTGCACGTCGAACAAGATAACTCATAAACTCCCGATTTATGTATGTTTGGAGTTGGCTTCTCCGCATTAAATATTACGGATGATAATTTATTTGGTGTTTTGAAAAAGAACCCCACTCCAAACATACACAAATCGGTAGTTTATGAGTTCAATAAACACCTTGAGTTTCTATGGTTTGTTCTTCCATCATTTTGTCACGTACCTAACAATGTATTTAAACTCGATTACACTGAACACCATCATCCAGTAGACTGTAGATACCTGAAGAAGCCACATCGTGGTGAAACAATCGTTGTATTACAAACATTTTTGTGGAAATATAATACTGTCCCGTATATATTTTTCAATGTCTCTTATATATTTTTTGAAAATTATATATTAGTCTCAATTTGGTGCTAAGCATGAGAATTTTAATGGGAATAAAAACAATGGATCAAGCAGGATTCAGTTAAAGTAATTTATAAATGAGAAAGATATTTTTATTGAAAAAATATTATATTTTTAGAACTAATACTAATTGAAACTTACATTAAATTATTGAATTGAATCAGTCTTTACTTTGTGAAAATAATAATAATATTTAAATAAGGTTTTTCTGATTTTCACAAATTTTTATTGTTATGTTTATAACAATCGTTTCGCTATCACAGTAGCATCATCAGGCAAGATTACATTTTGAATAACTAAGGTTATTTCCGAAATCCGTCGCTATTTATATTACAGTAAGTACAATAAATTTTTATAGAGCACTTAAACCCAAAAAAGGGTCTCTGCAAATTCCAGCTTATCTGAATATATTTAACAGAGGTGAGTTATTTAAATTTATTTGTTCGTTAAGTAATATTCCAAATTTATTATGTTTATTTATCTCCAGGGATTCTAACAGATTTAAGGTATAACTTTTACTTTCTATATGTAGAATTTCAAAATTATGGTTGAAAGTATGTCCTGTTTCTAACAAATGGTTGGAATATGTTTATTATTGAGGAAACTCTTCAAATGTTCACAAATTCTATGTCGGAAAGTTCTTCTAGTCTGTCCTATGTAAACTTTAGGGCAATCACCGCAGGTTAACTTATAAACCCCCGATTTATCATCTTTATGTGTACAGTCTTTATTATTTTTAATAAATTTACTCAAGTTTGAATTCTTTTTAAATGAAGTCCTCAAATTATATTTATTTTTGAGGTATGTAGCAATTTTCTTAGAAATACCTTTAGTGTATTTTAAGGAAATGTGTTTAAAATAAAAATAAAAAAAAAAATAAATTAAAATAAAAATATCAAGATGATAAATCGGGGGATTTATCATCTTGATGTGTACAGTCTTTATTTTACATTAATTTTTTAAGTTTGAATTGAATTCAAAAATAAATATAATTTAAGAACTTCATATACAAACATAAAGATTGTACGCATAAAGATGATAAATCGTGGGGGGGGGGTTATAAATTAACCTGCGGTGATTGCCCTAAAGTTTACATAGGACAGACTGGAAGAACTTTCCGACATAGAATTTGTGAACATTTGAAGATTTTCCTCAATAATAAAAGTAATTCTACATATTTTAACCATTTGTTAGAAACAGGACATACTTTCAACCATAATTTTGAAATTCTACATATAAAAGCAAAAGTTATACCTTAAATCTGTTAGAATCCCTAGAGATAAATAAACATAATAAAAGTGGAATATTACTTAACGAACAAATAGATTTAAATAACTCACCTCTGTTAAATATATTCAGGTGAGCTGGAATTTGCAGAGACCCTTTTTTGGGTTTTAGTGCTGAATAAAAATTTATTGTACTTACTGTAATATAAATAGCAACGGATTTCGGAAACAAGCTTAGTTATTCAAAATGTAATCTTGCCTGATGATGCTACTGTGATAGCGAAACGATTGTTGTGAACATAACAATAAATTTTTGTGAAAATCATTTAAATTTTTTTTATATACAATAATATTACATTAAAATGTTGATTATATTGAATGTTTACATATAATATTCATTTTTCCCCTAAAAACAATGCAATCAACTAACTCAGAAAGGGGAGCAGTTACAGGTTCTTCAGTATATGAAAATACATATTGCAAATTTAACGATAGAATAATGGTATGGAGCTTTCAACAATTGAATTGTGCTGCTTGTCAACTTGCACATGAATGGTCAACGCTTGCTTGTCAATACCTCTTACATGTTGATATGTTTATTCTTGTAAAACGGTTGGATAATGTACTACTAAGTTTCAGTTTTGATGAAAGATGCTGAGCAAAGCCTTCAAACCTATAGACCTTCAAAAATTTCATGCAGTTTCATGTGATTTTCATATTCGTTGCGAGATTTAAATTCTTGGTTACACGATTCGCACTTTGGGGTCAAGAAAGCTGCGACGTCCCCGTGCTTCTCTATCTCATGGATTTTTAAAGCCACTTGATTTGGTAATTCCTTACCACAAACATCACATTGAAATTCGACGCGCCTAAATTCATTTTGTGTTTCTGATTCTTTCACCGCGGGTTCTTCATTATTAGTACGTTTATGCCAACCCAGGTGGGAATTCATGGCTCGCTGTGATTGGAAAGATTTATCACATAATTTGCATAAAATTGTCTCGTTTGTTTTGGGTGTTCCCGAATTTACAGACGATTCTGCACTTGTCTGATTATCCGAGGCGACACTCATTCCAAGTGTAATATCAGACAGTTTTCTATATGCAAGTGATATTTTTGAAGGTCCCGCATCTTTTACGTGTTGCTCTGTTTTATGCCGAATAAGATCAAACTTGTTAGGGAACGATTTTGCACATATTTCACATGTGAAAATATAATGCTCGTTATTGAATCCTTCTGTTGAATTCAGCATATCCTCATTATGCTCGTCCATGTGAGAGTTGCCAGCTGAATTATGTGGAGATTTCGATGTAAGGCTTGGGTTTATTTTGTTTCCATGCGTTCTCATATGTTTTTTCATTAGATACCTATTTGCAAAAACCTTAAAACAGCTGCCGCACGTATGGTAATCTTCCGTTTCTTCACACACTAATTTTCTTGATTCTGGTTTTTCTAAGGAAGCCCTTTGGGACTTATCCTTTCGTTTGCTATGCATCGCTTTATGACTAGCTCCACTACTTGTTTTTCTATCAGTATGAAATTTGTCAGTGTGACTAGTATATTCTGCATTACTTGAAAAATATTTATTACATGAAAGACATGAATATTCAGACACTTCAATTGGTGCTCTTTCTGTCTCTGAATATCCATGTGATGTTCTATGGTTTTCTAGCTCCTCAAAATTTTCGCAAGAAATATTGCATATATCGCAACAGAGCAGCCTAGGATCTGAGCTTTCGGAACACGGCGTTTCAGACTCCCCAGTCAAATGCCTATGACGATGTTGTTCCAGCTCAGTTTGAAACAAGAATAGTTCTTCACATTCGGGACAATTCAGGACTTTGTGGGTTTCCTTGTGAGATTTCCAATCTTTGTCATTATATACAATCTGACAATCAGGACATCTATACAAGGCAGTATCTTCCCTTTGGGTTTTTAACTCCTGAACGTCTTGATGCATTCGGAAGTGCCTCAGCATGTTTCCATTATTGGAGTATATTTTGTTACATTGCGGACACGCCGTTGGAGTTCTTTTGGAGGAGTTTGGCCTTGATTGAGCTTCATCATCAATGTGATCTCCATTTTGTAGCCTACCAAATGTTGAACGCCTTCGCTTCTTTGATGTACTTTTGTTCTCTCTAGGTTCAATCTCATGATGTAATCTTTTTCTCTTGTCGTGTTCTTGGAGCAGAGAGAACCCATCAGAGTTATCATGCTGAAGCACAGCATGATTAATGAATTCTATTAACGTTCCAACTGCAATATTACAAATATCACAAAAATATTCCACCAAGCATGACGAGGACACATGATCTTTATAGTCTTCGAATGTGTCAAAAGTTCGTTGGCAGGAGCAATTATAAGGAGCCAACACATCAGAATGCTCTTCATCGATATGTTTACAGAAATCTTCGTGAAAAGTGAATATAAATCTACATTTAGTACATCTGTAGTTTTGATATAATCTTGTTTTAATCGAATCTCTCTTCTTCAGATGCGATAATTTGACCAATTGATTAAGATCCTTATTCGGACATTTTTGTAAGTGTTTGTCACTTGATGACCGGTCAATAAATGTTATCATGCAATGATAACAAGTAAAAACCGGAAACCACATCTTTGTGGAACGTAAATGGGACAACAATCCCTTTATATTGTGATACGTAATCAGATGGCACGCGCATGTCAAAGAACCAAACATATCCACCATCGCTTGACATTTTTTCAAATAGCTCTTTTCCATATTAGAAAGACTATCCATATCGATAGAACTTGCATCAATCTTCATCAAACTTAAACCGGCAGCAAATTGTATCTTCATATATTGATTATCCTCGGAAGACATCATGGCATTGTTTATTGCTGGACTTTCTGAAAAAACAAAGAGTAAGTATAAGAAGGTAGAAATAGTTTAATTAAAAAAGAAGAACTATCATCATATCTTTTCATTATATGGAGTAAAATTAAGATCGTGCGGTTTTGATAACATATGTCGCTACTAATTTATTATTCCATTGTTTCAGCTGGCAACAGCTTCATTTTGAAGTGTCATCGTTAGGCTTTCTTTTCATTAATAAAATAAATGGAGGTTTACCCTTGATAGAAGGTATATAAAATTATTTAAATATTTCAATATTTACAGATATATTCTGTTAACATGCATATTTAATTTCAAGAAATTATATTTGATATTATAACTCCAGGAATTAAATTAATGTCATATCACTTATATCAAACGACATATAAAAGAAGCATTCATTATAAGACATCCAAATGATATAACAAAATCCAATAAATATAAATTGTTAACGGAAATCCTATAAATTAAATATTTTGAGAAGACAAAATTTTGTTTCTGCTCATCCTTCTTATGAAAACAGATATCTTTCAAAAATGTTGAACATAATCTTAAGAATTTTATCATAAAACTATCTTACTTAGAATATTCAATATTATTGGATATCTAACTAAGTTAAATTAAATATGTAGAAGGCTAACAGAATATATCTGTAAATATTGAAATATTTAAATATAATAATTTCTATTTGATAGATTCAGTCTTTACTTGGTGGAAACTCATTTTAATCAAAAAAATGTATATGAGACAGTAATTTATCTCCACAAAAATGTTTGTACTACTACAACAATTGTTTCACCACGATGTGGCTTCTTCAGGTATTACATTGTACTGTCTGATGGTATTCAGTGTAACCGAGTTTAAATACATTTTTAGGTACGTGACCAAATAATGGAAGCACAAGTCATAAAAACTCTAGGTGTTTATTGGAGTTTGCCGTTAAAAATGCCATTAAGGAAAAATATTCAGTAATGGAGAATGATCGACATCTGTTTGTTCGTTCAAAAGGATTTTACGGGCATTATACCTGTTGATTTCAAGAAATTCTAAAAGTGTTAATCTAGAACGTTTGCTTTCAACGTAGATAATTTCATAATTATTGTTGAAATTATGCCTGAATTCCTTGAGATGATTAGCATATGTCGAATGTACAGAATTGGATATATAACCCCTTTGATGTTCTTGGACACGTTTCTTGAATGATCTAACAGTATGGCCAATGTATACTAAAGGGCAATCTTTGGAAGTCAACTTGTAGACTCCGGATTTATTTTCTTTATTTGTACGATCTTTATTGTTTTTTATGTAGGTACAAAGGTTATTAATTGTCTTAAAAGCCGCGTTATAATTGAAACAACTTTTGAAATATTTAGCAATATTTTCAGATAATCCATTGACATAAGATAACGAAAATATTCAAGAAACGTAACCAAGAACACCAAAAGGGTTATATATCCAATTCTGTACATTCGACATATGCTAATCATCTTAAGAAATTCAGGCATAATTTCAACAATAATTATGAAATTGTCCACGTTGAAAGCAAAAGTTCTAGATTAACACTTTTAGAATTTCTTGAAATCAACAGGTATAAGGCCCGTAAAATCCTTTTGAACGAACAAACAGATGTCGATCATTCTCCATTACTGAATATTTTTCCTCAATGGCATTTTTAGCGGCAAAATCCAATAAACACCTAGAGTTTTTATGACTTGTGCTTCCATTATTTGGTCACGTACCTAAAAATGTATTTTAACTCGGTTACACTGAATACCATCAGACAGTACATTGTAACACCTGAAGAAGCCACATCGTGGTGAAACAATTGTTGTAGTAGTACGAACATTTTTGTGGAAATAAATTGCTGTCTCATATACATTATTTTATTAATACTTTCTTTCCATTATCTGTTATTTGTGTAAACAACATAGTTTCTGTGTGCTCTGTCAACTTTTGTATCCAGCACAAACCCAAGTGGAATTCCAAAAAAACTCAACCAGCCATCGGCCATCGTTTAACATTAATGGAAATGACTGAAATGTAAGAAATTAGGACTGGCGATGAAAAGTGGGTCCACTACGTTAATCTAAGACGTCAAGCAACATATGGATCATCCACTGTCAAGCCGAATATTCATGGCGAGAACATCATGTTCTGTATTTTGTAAGACCAGCTGGATTGTGTGTTTCATGAGCTGCTACAATCGAACGAAATGATCGCAGGGAAGGTCTACCGACGATAATTCGTGAATTCTATCAGTTAGTGTATTGGCAGATGAGCGTACCTCTTTCACCAAGTGACTAGATAGCAATATCCACAGTCTTTCCCAAGTGGCAGAAAGTGTGATAAGAATTACGCCTCATCATCGCGCGTGGCGAGAACCCCTCCGAAGAGATGAACCCAACAGCTTCCAGTTGGGCTTCAAAACTGTCCAACCTCTACTGGCTACTGGCTTTTTGGGATGCAACTCACACGCCGGAGGGGCTTCTTATCCATCCACCTGAACGCAGTCTCATGAAAAAAGGTAATCATCTCAAGATTGATGCCTCAATTGATCCTGGTACGAGCACCGTCAAGGTGCTCGTGCTCATTGTACGACGCTCGTGCTCGTGCGTACGATGCTCGTGCTCGTGCTCATTGTACGTGCTCGTTCTACGATGAACCAATTTCTCACAATAAAACTTCAAAAAAAACGAACGTACATACTTTCAACCATAGAGTACTTGAGAACATTTTTTGTATTGTTTACCTATATACATTCTGTCAAGAAAGTACCGGGAATTATCGAATTGAGCAAAGAATTTGTTTAAAGTTTTGTGTTGCAAATGAATTTTCGTGTGCCGATGCATTGAAAATGTTGCAAAAGGCCTTTGGTGATAATGCTCTATCGAAAACTCGTGCATTGGTACAGAGCCTTCAAGGACGGTCGTGAAGTGGTCGCCCATCGACGGCTTCGATCGAAGATAACGTCGATAAAATTAAGGAAAGGGTGCTGGAAAACCGTCGTACCAGCTTGAGAGAGATAGCACATGATCTTAAGATATCCCACGAGTCCGCACGTACGATTTTGATTGATATTTTGGGCATGAGAAAGGTGGCCGCACGACTCGTACCGAAAGACCTGAATTTTCTTCAAAAACGTCATCGCGAACAGGTTGCTTCAGACATGCTGGATCGCTGTAATTCCGATTCTACATTCATGGAACGCATTATAACTGGTGATGAGACCTGGGTCTACGAGTACGATATGCAAACAAGCCAGCAATCATCGGAGTGGGTGGCAAAAAATGAGCCGAAACCGAAAAAACCACGCCAAAGCCGCTCGAAAATGAAGGTGATGCTCATTGTTTTCTTCGATATCCGTGGCGTGGTGCACTACGAATTCGTTCCAGAGGGTCAGACGGTAAACAAGGAGTATTACCTAGGCGTTATGAAACGTTTGCGTGAGCGTATCCGTAAGAAGCGGCCAAATTTGTGGGCGAACAACTCATGGATTTTGCATGACGATAACGCGCCTTCTCACCGAGCTACGATTGTGACTGACTTTCTCGCCAAAAACTCAACAAACGTGCTTCAGCAACCACCGTATTCGCCGGATTTGGCTCCCTGCGACTTTTTCCTCTTCCCAAAACTAAAATTGCCCCTTCGTGGCACCCGTTTTGAGTCGATTGAAGCCATAAAACAAAATTCGGCGCGAGAGCTAAAGTCCATCCCGGAAAGCGCCTATAAAAAATGTTTCGATAATTGGAAGTGCCGTTGGCATAGATGTATTGGAGCAAATGGATCCTATTTTGAAGGCGACCCAATAAGTTTTGACGATTAAATGTAAAAATGTTGTTTTAATTGAAAATTCCCGGTACTTTCTTGACAGAGTAGTACATTCCGATTACCATCTCTTTCGACCGATGCAACATGGCCTGGCTGATCAGCACTTCTCCAACTTCAAAAAACCGCACGTACTTATTTATACTTCTAATATTAATTTACGTTACTATCCTAGAATTGAGTCAACTAATATCTATTTTACCTTCTATTTCCATGTCTTGAGGTGACGTCTGTTGTCCCTGATATCCATCGTTGGTTGTAAATGTATTACCACAATCAGCAGATTCAAAAGTTCCTGCAGTTATTTCCACCTTATCGTTCTGAGCTTCAGCAGGATTTCCATCTTCAGGTTCCAATTTTATTGTGATATTTTCTACAGTAACTTCTTTTACTTGAATTGTCTGTAATGAGAGGAGATTAGCAAACCTGAATTGCAGATTATATTTTAATACTAAACAAGTTATAATTAAGCAATCTTTTAACATAATTGATCAGACGTCAGAAAAAGTTAATGCAAAGCTCGGTGACTTGAGGATCATAAGTGGCGTTAATGTTCCATTAACGGGTGAGAATCTTAAAGCAACAATTTATTAATTAATGGATCGATTCATCTAAATACAGCGGGGACAAAAAAGACTTCGAGGCTTATATTGGGAATTCTCAGTAAAGTCGAGATAAGAAATCGACAAGTCAAAATATCTGGATGGTCTACACGTGTGTAAGTATTTTAAGCGATGGGGGACTTCGAAAAAGCAGACGTAGGAAAATTTTGAGGAAAAACTCAACGTTTTGCAAGTTGGAAAAAGGGAGTCATCGTTAGACTCAGTTTATCTAAAAACCCCAATGTACTGAATTTCATTTGAATCCACAAAATTTTGACAGAGATATCGCTCGTTTATTGGATTTTGGAGGTCATGTTGAAGAAGCTCTAGCGTCCATGGGGTGCATTTTAGGACCTAAGTTGATATGAAGTTTCCTTCATATTTTGACCTCTAAAATCGCCCCCTGAAATATATGAACGTTAAATCCGGACACCCTGTATGCAGCTTCTTTAGGAAGTAATTTTAAATCGAAAATTTGAATAAGAATAAAAAACGTGAGAACGAAATAACTATTATGATTGCGGAAAATTAAAAAATAATAAAAACATTATAGAACTTACCGTTTCGCCAGCCCTTTCAAATGTTGTTATCATCTGACTCATCTGGCAACGTTCTTTAAACACCCTCCAGTTCTCGATTTGTTGGATACAAACATCGCATACAAACTTTGAAAGTTCATCGTTGACATCAATCTGAAAACAGACAAAAATATATTATATAATTGAGGAAATCTAAAGATTCTGGTTGTTCGGCAGTGGAATTAATATAGCCAGAAAGCTAAGCTTCATCTTTTTTCATCTGGCAACACCTTCATTTTGAATCATTAGGATTTCTTTTAAGTATCTGTCATTTCGCTGAAGTGTAAAAAACAGTTTTTGTGTGCTCTGAAAATGTGAACTTTTGTACCGAATAACATTTTAAAAAATATATAGGAGACAGTATCTACTTCCACAAAAATGTTTGTATTAGTACAACAATTGTTTCACCACAATGTGGCTTCATCGGGTATCTACATTCTACTGGCTATGTTGTAGTATTACAAACATTTTTGTGGAAATAAATACTGTCTCCTATATATTTCTTAATTGAAATGAGTTTCCACCAAGTAAAGACCGAATGAATCAAATATCGAATAACATGTTTTTGCAGGGAGTTTTTCGTATTTTGGTAGATGTTTATGATGACCATGCTATAGCTGAACGAACATGTCAGATGTCATTTAATTTTATTTAAGAAAAATTAACACAGTTTTCATGTTTCACAGTTTATTCAGAATCCTGACACGTGTTTTGGTCTTTCGACCATCTTCAAAGGGGTACAAAGAGTAACTAAACTTAAAATTGAAAAGGTTCTTTTATTACACTTAGCACATCTGTGTATTTTGCGCTTGGAAATTACAACAATATAGGGGTGTTCCCAGGAAATATTTGGAATTTTTTAAATTCTCTCTTTTCTCAATGGCTGAAAACACTTCAATTTCAGTTATCATTTACTCAAATTGTTTCATGTATTATTGTATTTACATTGTACTGACTGTCAGTACAATGTAAATACCTGAAGAAGCCACATCGTGGTGAAACAATTGTTGTAGTACAAATATTTTGGTGGAAATACAATACTGTCTCTTATATATTTTTTAATTAACACACAGATGTCCTATTCATTGTTTTTTCATTTAAAGGCGATCAAAAACCAATGAATAGGACATATGTGTATTAATTAGAAAATATATAGGAGACAGTTTTTTATTTCCACAAAATTGTTTGTACTACAACAATTGTTCCACCACGATGTGGCTTCATCAGATATCTTCATTCTACTGGCTGATGGTGTTCAGTGTAACAGACTTTAAATACATTGTTAGGTAAGTGAGAAAATAATTGAAGAAGTCATAAAAACTCAAGGTGTTTATTGGAGTTTGCCGCTAAAAAATCCCATTAGGGAAAGATATTCAGTAATGAAGACTTGTCAACATTTGTTTGTTCGTTCAAATTCATTATTGTCAAATGTTCTTCATTTTTGAACAATTCAAATAGAAATAGACGCATTCGCCAATGATGCTGCTACGTCAAACGCGTACTGAATGATTCACAATTCTTCCATTTGCTCGAAATTCGAAAGGATTTTGTCGAAAACTGACTGCTTTCTGAAACTTATTTGAGATTTTTTCGTATCGAAATCTGCGGAAAAACATTAACGATTAGAAACGATCGACTTTCATCTTCAATCTTCAGAACTCATAAATTCAAGATGGCGGCTGCAATAGGGCGACTCCAATATGGCGGACGACTTGTGATCATGGACCGATAATTGAACAGAATTGATATGTGGGGGTTTTCGGAGTACGAGATCATGGATATTTTGCTCAAATTAAAGATTGCGGCTCTAATATGGCTATTATGGAAATTAATATCCTAATGAAAAAGGTGAAAACACTTGAATTTCAGTTATCATTCACTTAAATTGTTTCCTCATAATATAATCTATCATTAATAATGAGCTGTGTAATAGGATGATCTACAAATTGAGGCAGTTTAACATACATCTGTAAAATCATTTTAAACTCAAACAAGCTCAATTAGCCGAATTAGTTTATTTGAATGTAATAGAATCTGAATAGGTGTGCATGGTAATTAAATGTACATTTTAAAATGGGATCTTCAAAAACCAGATAACCCAGGTACTAAAAGAAGGTTGTAATTATCCTGAGACATTCTTTGGAATTGTCAAACTCTATTCTAACAAGTTTTGTAATTGGAATCTAAATCAGTGAATAGGCCAGGTATTCGTTAAATAGAATCCGTCGATTTTACTGAAATTACTTTTTCACTACCCTAGATGATACCATTAATTATTTTAATTATTTACTCATTTATATTTAATGATATCCATGCCTATTACCTGATATTGTTCATCTGATATCTGGAATTTTCAATTTTAACATGTAGATTTTGAAATACTTTCGTAGTTTACAACCTGATAATTGAGATTAAATAAAAGAAAGAATTAAATATATAAGTACTTCTTCATGAAATTTATCAACTAATCTTTAAAATCAAAGAAAAAATCAATTCGATTATATTCATTCGAAAATGATGAAAAAATAAGATCTCTTTTTGAAGGCCATTGTAGCCTTTTTTAAGGATGAATTAAAATTTATGTATATTTTGGTTTCTTCAAAATTTGGAGATCTGCATGCATCTCGAAATTTTGAAGAAACCAAAATATACATGCAGATCTCGAAATTTTGAAGAAACCAAAATATACATAAATTTTAATTCATCCTTGAAAAAGGCTACAATGGCCTTCAAAAAGAGCGGGAATCTATAGTTATCTGCATTTATCAACCAGGCAATTGTTGTCTAGGTCGACCCAAACCCTTTCAGGTATGATCCTGGAACAATTTTGTTCGGGAATGGTTAAATAATCGTTAATAGCCCATTACTATTCAGGTAGATCTTGCATTGAAATTAAAAGATAATACATAGGAAAAAAAGGTGAGCTATATTTCCAGGGATTTGTTCCCATGTGATGAAAAATACCGATAATTGTTAAGTATCCGAGTTGACAAACATCTTTCTCTGTTGAATTTGAAGGTTAAATACATTAAAAAAAAATTTTTGAATATTAAATCAAATTAATATATGTTTATCTTCTACAATTTTAATTTAAAAAATTTTTATTCAAAAAGCTTTTAGAATAAAATTAATGTCTAAAACAAGCACCGCTTTTATTTAATAGACGTATATAATCTAAACTCAATATACAATGTCAAATGGAATAAATAATTTTGACATTGTATATTGAGTTTAGATTATATACGTCTATTAAATATAAGCGGTGCTTGTTTTAGACATTAATTTAATTCTAAAAGTTTTTTGAATAAAAATTTTTTAAATTAAAATTGTAGAAGATAAACATATATTAATTTGTTTTAATTTTGACATTGTATATTGAGTTTAGATTATATACGTCTATTAAATATAAGCGGTGCTTGTTTTAGACATTAATTTAATTCTAAAAGTTTTTTGAATAAAAATTTTTTAAATTAAAATTGTAGAAGATAAACATATATTAATTTGTTTTAATTTTGACATTGTATATTGAGTTTAGATTATATACGTCTATTAAATATAAGCGGTGCTTGTTTTAGACATTAATTTAATTCTAAAAGTTTTTTGAATAAAAATTTTTTAAATTAAAATTGTAGAAGATAAACATATATTAATTTGTTTTAATTTTGACATTGTATATTGAGTTTAGATTATATACGTCTATTAAATATAAGCGGTGCTTGTTTTAGACATTAATTTAATTCTAAAAGTTTTTTGAATAAAAATTTTTTAAATTAAAATTGTAGAAGATAAACATATATTAATTTGTTTTAATATTCAAATTTTGTTATATTTCTTCTATCAAGTAAAAGGCCTTTCTATTTTATTTTAAATACATTACATCAAAAAAAGAGCTTGAACTGGGCTTGAAAGGTATAAATTGACAACAGCAGCATAATCCAGTTATATTTGATTGATTCGGTCTTTACTTGGTGGAAACTCATTTTAATTAAAAAAATATATAGGAGATTTACATTGTAAGTACAATGTAAATACCTAAAGAAGCCACATCGTGGTGCTGTATCCTATATCTTTTATAATTTATCCAGTTACTATGATCCGGGCATTATTTAACATTTTAGGTAGACTGGCTCATCATTCACAAAAAATAAATAAAGAAATAAACTGCATTTGTAAATTGAGAGTTGAACATTCAAAATTTCGGAGGCGTCAATGGTAGGCACTTGATAGCGTCTCATGTTTGAAAAATTTCCTGCCATATATTCAATCTGTATTTTAAATAATCATCAACTTAAATATTCAAAATCGTCAATTTTCCAACAATACCATCCAAAAATATATAGACGAGGATAAATCAATTCTGATCACACTTCTATAAAAAATGTTATCGTGTGTAATAACTGAAGTGCCATTTCTGTTCACTAGTGTTTGACAATTCATAATGAAAAGACTTAGCCCGACACAGCGTCTACAAATTGTTCAACTTTATCACGAAAACGGGCGTTCTAGATCAACTTATGGTCCATATATAATTTTCATTATTGGATAATACTCGACCAAATAGACTACACCCAGCACTTAGAAAATATGAGGCGGTAGCGGAGAGTGTAAACGAAGACCTTGGAGTGTCGATCCGTCGCCGTTCTCAACAGCTTGGCCTGTCATATTCTAAAACTTGGCGTATTTACGTAAGGATCTTTCTTTAAAAGCTTACAAAATTCAACTAGTGCAAGAACTGAAGCCACACAGCCTGTAATATTATGGCTTTACTGCGAAATCGAACCAATATTAATGTTATTGGCCAAATACCACTAGAGATACTCAGACGCGTAATTGAAAATTGGAATTTCAAAATGTTAACCGTAGTATTATCTAAAAGAAATAATTTCTAAGAATGGTTCTTTAGTGTAAAAATAAAGATTCTAAACTAAGTGTTTTTATTCATTTTTTTTTTAATAAAAGAATAAAATACCTCTAAATGAATAGCCCGGTATAAGAGCAGTTGCTGAAGGCAAAAGAAGAGTAGAAATAAATAATGATTGCAAGAGTCATTCTTTTCAAAATAAGGTTCAAATCAAGTTTCAATATGATATTTAAAAAAATACTACTTACATCTATCGATAAATAGTTGAAGATTCTTTCTTTCAGCTCACAATCGTTGTCCGATACTTCCGAATATTTCTGTGTTTGAGACAGACAAAGTCTGCAAATACGCTTATCACAATCCATAGTCATTTCGGATTCACTAACACTCTTTAACTAAGCTAGCACTAAACTCACTAAAATCACTGTATGCACGTAAGAGCAAAAGCTGGATCAGGTAGCGTAATCCTTTCTAACTCTTTACTGGGTGCAGTCATTTATATATGTATATTTCCTCCCCGCCCTCCCAGTTACGTCAAATGGAGGTAAAAGAAGAACTTTTGGAGAACCAATCATATTGCGTATTCACTTCTTCTTTGTCTAAATGGTTTTAAGAATTCTAAATGTTTTAAGGCCCAATTGAATGTAATACAGATTGCAACCTTAAACTTCGAAATATAAATATATGAGAGTCATTACTTTCCGAAAATTAATTCTAAAACTGAAAAACCTGGGTTCACGCAGCCTTTACTATTATGAATCGCTGAGGTCCTTCCAGATCAGCAAAATCTGAAAGGAAATTAAAGAAAGCGTGAAAGGAATCCTCAATGATATTTTATATAATGTTGATTCAACTCAAAGATATAAAAGCAGTAAGCATCGCTTCCTAACGTCAACTAGAAGCAAATTAAGAACTTGACCAAAAACAAATAAAAAAACTCACTGGTAGAACACTCGAAGACAAAATATGATAAAATATGGAATCAACGAGGACTTACTCAAAGATTCGAATTAAATCAGTAATCGAGTGTTATAGAATTTGAAAATAAAAAAATCCCTTTTTGCTGAAATCTCCCACTACCAAGATAAGAGAATAACCGAAGGAAACTTCAGGGTACCAGAATTCCCATCAAACGAGATTTTACCAAATTCAAGGTTCAAATGATGTAGAGAAGCTTCAGAAAAATACAAAGCCTAAACGGAAAAATATACGCTTTTGTTAATAAGATGAAAGCCGAAATCGAACAATAGACTCATTTGGTGAATTAAAATGTATGCGCTTCCATATGTTTTAGTATAATCGAACCAATATCGGAATGTGTGCTTGTAAACAAGAATAAGAATGAATTTTATTTGTTTATTATTTGTTATCTCGAAACCGTTTCCTCATCATCATATAGGGGTAATCGGAAAATTAATTTAGAATGAATTTGAAGATTGAAACAGAGTGAATGAATATTATCATAGTAATGTTTATCAATCCTGTTAGATATCAAAATATATAGGACAAGTCCTTTAAGTCCTAAATCAAGGTGCTTAAAAAAATCACAAAAATAATAATTCACAAAGTAATAACATGTCTGAAATAATAAAGACCTAACAACCTTCCTAAAATCATTGAGGTCAAAAACCTGTATATCTAGAGGCAAAAAATTAATTAGCTGATACATGCCGTGATGGATTCAAAATTTTAGCCCAACGCTAAAACTTTGGGGAACCCTCTTCCCACTCAATTTATTGCGAATCAAATTACAAGAACACAAATATCGACAAACATATCATTACCAATATGGTAATGATAACCATCATAATCCATCATAAACATCATAAACCATCATAAATCTTAATATATATATAAATCTCGTGTCACAATGTTTGTCCTCAATGGACTCCTAAACCACTTAACCGATTATAATAAAATTCGCACACAATGTGCAGTTCGATCCAACTTGAGAGATAGGATAGTTTAAATCTCAAATTATAGTCGCAATTTCAATTTATTGCTAATTATTTGTCTGTTATTATTTGACAGTCACAATTATCTGTTAACTCCAAATGATTCTAACAGATGTCGATACCTTTCGACTGGGTTGAGTAAGTAATCAATAGATGGCGCTGCTATGGTAAATCTACGAACGTGTCATATAAGCTATATTTCTTTAGCCACAGCAACGCGTGGCCGGGTCAGCTAGTTACCTTATAGAAATTTCAGAATGAAAGAAGAATATACATTCTGTCAAGAAAGTACCGGGAATTATCGATTTAAATCTGGCGGGGCAATGAGGCAGGTAAAATTTTTTTTTCCTAGGTTGGTACCACTGTCCTTAATTACTATGACAAGCTTGAGCGGGATCTGTCAACTAGTGTGTTTGCAACAGCTGATTAAGTCAGTCGATGTCAGAGTGCGTGCCGATTTTTACTATGGGTGATTACGTTGAGCAAAGAATTTGTTTAAAGTTTTGTGTTGCAAATGAATTTTCGTGTGCCGATGCATTGAAAATGTTGCAAAAGGCCTTTGGTGATAATGCTCTATCGAAAACTCGTGCATATCAGTGGTACAGAGCCTTCAAGGACGGTCGTGAAGTGGTCGCCCATCGACGGCTTCGATCGAAGATAACGTCGATAAAATTAAGGACATATTAATTATTAAGGAATATTGGAAATAAAGATAAGAAAACATTGTAAAAAGGGGATGTTATGTTATTTATGGCGAGCCGGCGTCTGTCCACCCTACCACTGCGTCCGCACGGACTATTGTGGTTCACCCCTAATTTATATCTCCCCGACGAGATCCAGTTTTTGGATAAAACCGATAATCTTGTGCAGGGGTAATTTTTTCAGTTCGCTGTGGGCTATAAAAGCCTGGCCAAAGACCTCGAATCTGATGCGACTCACCGCTGGGCACTCTGAGACGATGTGCATGGCTGTTTCAGTGTCCTCAAGACACAGCCTGTATTCATCGTCTTCAGCCAGACCGATTTTGTGCAAATGCGCTTTCAGTCTGCAGTGACCGGTCATAATTCCGACAAGTGTTCTTAGTTTGGCCCTATCCAGACCTAGCGCTAGGTTCGCCATCTTTTTGTTCGAAGTTGTTCCAAGGAAGACTCTAACCTTGAGTTCATTCTGCCTAATTTCGTTCCGAGCATGCGCACCTGGAATCGGAACGAAACGCCAGTCATTCAAATATTTATTTATTTCTTAATTTCAATTGACAATTTATATTTGTTGGATTTTTCATTCCATTTGATATTTTATAATGAGTTTTGATTTTATACGTCTATTAAATATAAGCAGTGCTTATAATACATTAATTTAATTCGAAAAGTTTTTGAACAAATTTTTTTGAAATTAAAATTGTAGGAGACTAACAGATTGAATCTGTTTTTATATTCAAAGTTTGTAATAATCCTTCTATCAAGTGAAAAATCGCTTTCTTATTATTTTATTTTAAATAAGTTTCTACAAAAAATTCCTAAACCATGCAGCACCTCTTCAAAAAGCAATTTAGAATTACAACTCTTCAGTCCCACTTCATATTTAAAAAATAAAGATAATTAACAAAAATTATTTTACCAGACCAGCCTCGTGTCTTCCTTTCAAAAGTTTAAATACTGTAATAATCCTTCTATCAAGTGAAAACCTCTTTTTATTATTTAATTGCACAACAGCTTCGGACTTCACGTCAGTGCTTCTTTTATTTATCTTTTATATTGTACCTAATTGTAAATTGTGACTTGTATTACTTCAAGATTTTTTTTTCTTGAAAAACTAATGACCTGGTGTGGTTATACATACCTGTATTATTATTTTTATTATACTAACTGACCAAGAAACTGCAACACCCAGAAGGAGCTGTTTAAATTGTAAATTTTTTAATTTGAAATAAGGTTATTCTGATTTTCACAAATTTTTATTGTTAAACTCACAACAATTGTTTCGCTATCACAGTAGCATCATCAGGTAAGATCACATTTTGAATAACTGAGTTATTCAAATGATCTTACCTGATGATGCTACTGTGATAGCGAAACAATTGTTGTGAGTTTAACAATAAAAATTTGTGAAAATCAGAATAACCTTATTTCAAATTATTTAATATGGATTTTCACCAAGTAAGGACTGATACAATTCAATATGTAAATTTTTTGGTAAAACATAGATAATATAGCAAGGAGTAAATGATTAAAACTTGTAGAAAAAAATCGTGAAGGTCTTTTAAATCAAACATTTTTTGTTACTCAAATATGTAGTCGTTTTCTACAAATTTTTTAAATTTTACAACAAACCAGCTGTTCGAGGAGATCCAAAGTCGATGTTTAGTTGTTGTTAAAATGCCTAGAGCACGTGTACGCGAAATTTATCGCCAGCTAAGTGAATTTGAAAGAGGTCGAATTATTGGTCTATGGGAAGGCGGGGTTGTCATTTCGGGAAATCACTAACCGTACGAACAGAAAGCCAACTACTGTTATGAGATGTTGTCAAGGGTGGTTTCGTAATGCCCAAAATCGAAGAAGAGTAGGCACCGGACGTCGAAAGGGCACAAATGAAGTTCAAGATAGACGTATAAGACTTTATGGCTATTAGAGACCGATTTGCGACAACTCGATCTTTGGCTGATGAGTGGTTAGAAGAACAAGGCCATCCTGTAACTGTCCTAACGGTTTATCGCCGGATAGGTCTTTTGGACTGCAACATTATCGACCCCATCTTGTGTTACCTCGGACGATTGAGTTCTTTGTTAATTCAAATATGGCTGTTTGGGTAGATTTTCCTTTCAGAAATCCGTGTTGTGTGTTACTGAAAAAATCACAACTATTCGGGAATTCTGTGATTCTGGAGCACATTATCAGTTCGAATATTTTTGAAAAACTTGTCAGAATACTGATATGTCTGTAGTTTCCTAGCTCTTGAGGATTTCCCTTTTTTTAATATGGGTTTGATGATAGCTGTTTTCAATTGTTCCGGGAACTTGCCTTGTTTGAACAACTGGTTTACCAGGTGTGCTAGGACGCCATTTTTTTCAGGTAGGGCTAGTTTAATAAGACTTGTGGGTATTTCGTCTATTCCACTGGTGTGTTTATTTTTGAGTATTTTCCCTATTTCCAAAATCTCTGTAGGATTTGTTATTTTAAGATAGATAGATCTGTCGTTTGGTATTCACATAGGTCGCTTCAAAAAAGTTCAAACTAACTCTGGCAACATGAGGTCGAGCATTATTTTGCTGAAATATTGGATTCTGGATCCGGTTAAGGTGAGGGAGAACATATGGCTCCACTATTTCTTTAAGGTAACGCAGCGCTGTCATGTTACCTCGAATAAAGACTAAAGATGACCTACTTGCATGTGGGGAATAGCGCCCCATACCATAGCGCCTACTGTCCGGTCTACATGATGCTCAATATCAAACTGAGGTTCACGTCTTTCTCCCCGACGTCGTCTAAGGCTTCTTCGGCCATCAGGTGTATCCAAGGAGAATCGAGATTCATCAGAAAAGACGACCTGATGCCATTCCACATTCCAATGTTGACGTTCTCTATACCACTGTAATCGTTGCCGGCGAAGCTCGACCGTCAGAGGTAACACAAGATGGGGTCGATAATGTTGCAGTCCAAAAGACCTTATCCAGCGATAAATCGTTCGGACAGTTACAGGATGGCCTTGTTCTCCTAACCACTCATCAGCCAAAGATCGAGTTGTCGCAAGTCGGTCTCTAATAGCCATAGTCTTAGACGTCTATCTTGAACTTCATTTGTGCCCCTTCGACGTTCGGTGCCTACTCTTCTTCGATTTTGGGCATTATCAAACCACGCTTGACAACATCTCATAACAGTAGTTGGATTTCTGTTCGTACGGTTAGCGATTTCTCGAAATGACAACCCCGCCTTCCGTAGACCAATAATTCGATCTTTTTCAAATTCACTTAGCTTGTGATAAATTCCGCGTACACGTACTCTGGGCATTTTAACATCGACTTAGGATCTCCTCGAACAGTTGGTTTGTTGTAAAATTTAAAAAATTTGCAAAATTCGACTACATATTTAAGTAACAAAAAATGTTCACATGAAAAGACCTTCACGATTTTTTTCTACAAATTTTAATCATTTACTCCTTGCCATATTATCTGTTTTACCAAAAAAAAATTTGAAAATTCCTTCTGGGTGTTGCAGTTTCTTTGTCAGTTAGTTTTAGCAGCCTGGTACTCTTAGATCTTCTGTGAAGATCTCTCGGAAGCTTTTTCAACTTGTGCCAGTTAGGAGTTCTGGGTAGGCTTCGTTACTGCGATCTAGCGCCACTTAAGGTCAATAATAATAATAATATGAAATTTCTCGAAAAACTACTGTGGATATACATACGTGTATGATATAATAAACAAACCATCTATCTACTTACCCTCCCCTTTGGCTTTTCACAGGAGATTCCATAAGTAATCAAGAAAGCTGGATCATTCAAAAATTCATAAACCGAAATTTTTTAATTAGGAAAACGCAAGTCATGAAGGTTATGGGTAAAAATTATTCAGCAGACACAATAAAGTATTACTTTCAACTTGTAACTATGAGAATTTTGGGAAATAAAAATTAAAATCGAGCGGGGTTCAGTAACACCAATTAATCAATGTGAAAGATAAATTTATTAAAAAACAATATATTATTAGATTAATTACAAATTCAAAACTTATATTAATATGTCTATGACTTTGAACATTATCATATAAAAAATAAAAACTTAATTCATTTTTTCTTAAAAACTATTCAATCGTCCAGCTCAGAAAGGGTGAGCAGTTATAGTATGCGTTCTCAAATCCTTTGGTACATTAAAACCCATGTTACAAATTGAACAGAAGAACAATGGTTTGGGGCTTCCAACTGATGATCTCTGCTTCTCATGAACTTTCACATGATTAGTTAGTGCCGCTTGCTTGTCAAAAGTTCTTCCGCAATGCGGACATTTGAATTCCTGCGTGATGGTAGGATGGCTAATTTTAATATGCGCCTGCAAAGTTTCAGTCTTGTTGAATGACGCTGAGCAAAACTGGCAAGAGAAAGTTACTTTCTGACCTTTCTGATTTTCAACAATTTCGTGCAGTTTCATATGGTTCTCGTATTCGGTGCGAGATTTGAATTCTTGGTTGCACGGTTCACATTTGGGAGTCAAGAGAGCTGCCGCGTTCCCGTGTTTCTCTATTGCATGTATCTTGAGTGCCACATCGTTAGGTAGTTCCTTACCGCAAATGTTACATTCAAATTCGGCACGTCTATATTTATTTTGCCCTACTGGTTTTTTCACCTGCGACGTCAAAGGTCCTTCATTATTAGTGCGCTTATGCCAACCCACATGGGCATACATTGCTGGCTGCGAAGAGAAAGATTTGTTGCATAATTTGCACGAAAATGGTTTGTTCGGGTTATTTTTGGGAGTCCTCGGCTTTACAGACATTTCCGCGTGAGCCTGGGCCATGTGATCGTCCAAGGCAACTGATGTTTCGAATCCAATCTTACAGTACTTACAATATGTGACAAATCTATTCGACGGTCCAGCCTCTTGTGCATGCTGCCTTGTTTTATGTTGGATAAGAGCAACCTTAGTGGAGAACGTCTGTACGCATACATCGCATGTGAAAATGTAGGGCTCGTTATTAAATTCTTCAGCCAAATCTGGCATATCGTCGTGTTCTTCCTCGATGTGGGAGTTCAGCGATTCACTATTTCCAAACGTTAAATGGCATTTATGACAAGACAATTTTTTGGGAGACTTTGATGTTCTGCTGGTATTCATGTTGATTCCGTGCATTTTCATATGTTGCTTCAAATTATACTTATTGGAAAATACTTTGAAGCATCTTTTACACGTGTGGTAGTCCTCGTCTTCTTGATTCGCAGACTTTCTGGATTTTGGTCTCTCCAACGGAGACTCGGGACCTGATGAAATCCTTTGCGACTCATCCCTCAACCTTCTGTGCATCGCTTTATGACTCGCAAATGCAGAACCGCTCGTTATCACCTTCTCACACTCGTCACATTGTCTAGGATAGACGTTGCTGGTAGTCTGCCTATCGGTGTGCAACTTCGCGTTGTGTTCGCTGTACTCTCCGTAAGTTAAAAAGTGCTTATTGCACGTAGCACAAGAATACTTCGAAATTTCTATCGGTACCCCTTCCTCCTCTAAATCTTCATGTGAAAGTTTATGACTGTCCAAGTCCTCGAAATTTTCGCAGAGAATATTGCATACGTCGCAATAGGGCAACCTCGAATCCGGGCTCAACATGGTGCTTTTGTAGGAATGCGTCTTAGAGTCCCTGTATACCTTCAAATTTAAATGGGTGACCCGATGTTGCTCCAGCTCGGTTTGGAACAAGAACACCTTCTCGCATTCGGAACAACTGAGGTTCTCGTGGGACTGTTTGTGCGATTCCCAATCGTCCGCGTTGTACATAATCTGGCAATCCGGGCATCTGTAGAAGCAGGTGTCCATATCTTCGGTTTCAGGTTTTTCCTGCTTGATTCCTTGATGCGTTCGGAAGTGTCTCAACATGTTAGCTTGACAGGAGTACACCTTGTCGCACTGCGGACATTGGGTTGGGATATTTCGGCTACTTTTGGAATATTTAGGACTTAGTTGACCCTCGTCCTCGGCTTGATCGATATTCAGTGCCCTACCGTAAGTCGAACTCCTCCTCTTCCCCAATATTTCTTTGTTCTCCCTGGGTTCCACCTTATGGAACGTCCTTTTCTTATAATTGTCTTCTTGGATCAGGGCGAATCCTTCGGACTTATCGTGCTGATGCACGGCATGATGAATGAATTCCTTTAAAGTTCTAACGGCAATATTACAAATGTCACAGTAATATTCCACCAAGCACGAAACGTATATGTGATCCTTGTAGTCTTCCAGAGAATCAAAAGACTGTTGACACGAGCAATTATAAGGCCCCACCTCGTCCGAATGCTCCTCGTCGATATGTTTGCAGAAATCTTCGTGAAACGTGAATATGAATCTACATTTCGTACACCTATAGTTCTGATATATTCTGGTCTTCAGGGTGCTCCTTTTCTTCAGATTCGACAATTTCACCAGCGTGTCCAGATTCTTGTTGGGGCATTTGTGTATGTGCTTCCCGCTCGAGGATCGGTCGACGAAAGTGATCATGCAGTTGTAGCAAGTAAAAACAGGAAACCAAATCTTGACGGATCTGAGATGGGACAACAACCCTTTCAGGTTGGGATGCGTTGCAAGGTGGCAAGCGCATTTCAAGGACCGGTACATTTCTACCATCGCCTTGCACTTTTCGATGTAGCTGTTTTCCAGGGGAGAAAGACTTTCCATTTCGATGGGGGTCGCGTCGCTTTTTATAAGCTTTAGGCCGGCTGCGAATTGGATTTTTTCCGAGTGATTCTGTTCGGATGATCTTCTTATATTGTTTACAGCCGGGATCTCTGCAATTTGAAAATATTTATTAGAACAAGGTCAATCGGTGACAATAGTAAAATTATTTGAGTTTTAAAGATCACGCAGGCCTGATTGTTGCTTGGGTTCACGCTATGCTTGAAGAGCTCAATCCAAATATAATAATAATATATTTCTTCATTTTACCCAACAGAAATATCCCAATTACAGAGTAACATGTTACAGAATGCGGAATATTACAATGAATTAAAACATGAAATAATCAATAATTCACAAAACTAACCAAACATAATCGCTAAAAGTTCATCAGCACATTTACACGTACAGTTCACCGGTGCCCGCTCCGACAAGTTAGTACGAGCTGTACGCACACAAAAAGTAGATGTAGACCTCGCTGCCAACCTTGGAACATTAAAATTTGTTGAATTGAATCAGTCCTTACTTGGTGAAAATCTATATTAAATATTATTTAAATAAGGTTATTATGATTTTCACAAATTTTTATTGTTATGTTTACAACAATTGTTTCGCTATCACAGTAGCATTACATTTTGAATAACTAAGCTTGTTTCCGAAATCCGTTGCTATTTATATTACAGTAAGTACAATAAATTTTTATTGAGCACTAAAACCCAAAAAAGGGGGGTCTCTGCAAATTCCAGCTTATCTGAATATATTTAACAGAGGTGAGTTATTTAAACCTATTTGTTCGTTGAGTAATATTCCAATTTTATTATGTTTATTTATCTCTAGGGATTCTAACAGATTTAAGGCATAACTTTTGCTTTCTATATGTAGAATTTCAAAGTTATGGTTGAAAGTATGTCCTGTTTCTAACAAATGGTTGGAATATGTAGAATTACATTTATTATTGAGGAAACTCTTCAAATGTTCACAAGTTCTATGTCTGAAAGTTCTTCCAGTCTGTCCTATGTAAACTTTAGGGCAATCACCTCAGGTTAACTTATAAACCCCCGATTTATCATCTTTATGTGTACAGTCTTTATTATTTTTAATAAATTTACTCAAGTTTGAATTGGTTTTAAATGAAGTTCTCAATTTATATTTATTTTCGATGTAGCAATTTTCTCAGAAATACCTTTAGTGTATTTTAAGGAAATGTATTTAAAATTTTCTTTTATATTAGGAAACACCATATTTAAAGCTATTTTATTATTTTTATTGATCAACAATTTGTCTATCAACTTAGGATCATAGTCATTATTAATAGCTATTTGTTTCATTATGTTAAGTTCTGAAATATAATTTTTCGATTCATGGGAATATTAACTAATCTACTTTCCTAGAATTAAATAATTTTCAATTAATCAAACACAATCCAACGACAATTTTCCAAAATCAAATTAAATCCCTAATAACCCCTTTCCGAACACTCCAAAAAATAAATTAATTTTAATGAATCCACAACCTCCAAAAATGTATTCTTTGATTAAATTACACAAGGAAGATTATCCTATTAGACCGGTTGTTTCATTCGTTAGTGCACCTTCATTTAAACTTTCGAAAGAACTTATTCAGATTATTTTAAAAGAAACTAAATTCCAAGCTAAATACTCGATAAAAAATTCACTACAGCTAATAAATAAAATAAAGAATATCCACTTACCACATTATGCTAAATTCGTTTCATTTGACGTTCAAAATTTATTTCCAAGTATACCACCAAAAGAAACAATTAAACTAGTAGATAATCTATTAATCAACAACAGATGTAATACAACTATCAAAGAAGATATTTTAGAATGTCTAGATATTTGCACTAAACAAAATTATTTTCAATTCAAAAATAAAATTTATAAATCTGAAAACGGTTTGATTATGGGAAATCCCTTAAGTCCTTTATTAGCAGAAATATTCATGGACAATATTGAAACTAAAATTCACCAAAATCCCCTTAAGAAATACTTTTTATATTGGTATAGATATGTAGACGATATTTTCTGTTGCTTCACAGGTACAGACAGACTTTTGAAAAAATTCTTTTTATTCATCAATGAAATATATCCTTCAATTAAATTCACTATGGAAACCGACCTTAATAATTCTATTAATTTTCTTGATTTAACTGTTACTCGAATAAATAATTCACAAGATTTTTCAATATTTCACAAACCAACCTATACGCATTCTATTATACACAATAAATCAAATCATCCTTTAAATAAAAAATTATCCGCATTTAATTGTATGATCCATAGATTAGTTAATATTCCCATGAATCGAGAAAATTATATTTCAGAACTTAACATAATTAAACAACATAATGATTATGATCCTAAGCTGATAGACAAATTGTTGATGAATAAAAATAATAAAATAGCTTTAAATATGGTGAAAATTATAAATACATTTCCTCAAAATACACTAAAGGTATTTCTGAGAAAATTGCTACATACCTCAAAAATAAATATAATTTAAGAACTTCATTTAAAACCAATTCAAACTTGAGTAAATTTATTAAAAATAATAAAGACTGTACACATAAAGATGATAAATCGGGGGTTTATAAGTTAACCTGCGGTGATTGCCCTAAAGTTTACATAGGACAGACTGGAAGAACTTTCCGACATAGAATTTGTGAACATTTGAAGAGTTTCCTCAATAATAAAAGTAATTCTACATATTCCAACCATTTGTTAGAAACAGGACATACTTTCAACCATAATTTGGAAATTCTACATATAGAAAGCAAAAGTTATGCCTTAAATCTGTTAGAATCCCTAGAGATAAATAAACATAATAAAATTGGAATATTACTTAACGAACAAATAGATTTAAATAACTCACCTCTGTTAAATATATTCAGATAAGCTGGAATTTGCAGAGACCCTTTATTGTTTATTATTTATTGTACTTACTGTAATATAAATAGCAACGGATTTCGGAAAAAAGCTTAGTTATTCAAAATATAATCTTGCCCGATGATGCTACTGTGATAGCGAAACGATCGTTGTAAACAATAAAAATTTGTGAAAATCAGAATAACCCTATTTAAATATTATTTAATATGGATTTTCAGCAAGTAAGGACTGATTCAATCCAATATCGTCAAGCGAAGCTTCTGAAGTACTGACTTCCAGGTTGACATTTATTGAAACAAGGAACCAAAATTACCTTTTACATACCAGAAAAAAATATATGTGCATATCCCTTTCTCAAGAAGAGAATTTTGTATTCTGTGATGATTTTAGATGACCCTTTCTGAATATTCTCCCGATGATTGGCGTTTATTTGTTGACAGCTCAAAGAAAAGACACAGAGACTGAGTTTGAAAAGAGTAGCCTACTAGAGAAACCATTGTCGTTGGAGAAAAAATGTTATTAACTATCCATTAGCTGGACAAGAGAGAACTTATTTCCTCCACTGCATATCAACGGGCCTGATGAAGCGATTTGAAAGGGTGTCAATAGGAATGGACCATGCTTTGCATGGAAAATAAACCTCAATGGAGTATAGAAAAAAATCAAAGCAGAAATATGGACCACAAATAAGAATACTGGAATACTGATTTTGTAAGCTCGATGAATGAAACTGAATGAAGAGAAAGAACCAAAAAACATAAAAACTGTGTTATTGATTCTTTAACTGAGCTGATTGAAATGAAACATTTTACTGCGTGTCCTAAATAGAATTCAGAATAAATAATTATTGCAACTATCTCGAACTAAGATGTTTTCATCAGTAAGTTTAACGGAATCATATGATAAAAATTTCATCGAATACAGTTTAACTGAAAGTTTTTCAAACAACACCAATATGCCTATATTCAGTGTGTATATGAATAGTTGCGAAAAAATTTAGGGGGTGATTCCTTTTCAAAAAATAGGGTGGGTCTTTCATATAAACTTTATTTTTTGTGGTCCCCTGCTTAGTCACAGCGCTCGAAAAACAGTTTTTAATTTTTTTCTCAAAAACCGAAAAACTGACAAGAATAAAATTAGGCAGACATTTTATGCGGGCGAGAAGGCACCCAAAAAAATGTTTGGTGGTGTTCTTTTATGATTGCAAGGGGCAGAAAAAGCACCACTAATCCATCTTTCTATTTTACAGTAAAATATTAATTTTAGATAGCCTGATCCATTCTTAACAAATAAGGTCTCGTGTAATTTCTTGCTAAAATTCAAGGTTTCGAGAAAAAAAAATTATTAACATGATAGCATGAGTCTTAAAGGCTGGAATTATTTCCGAACTAGAATGCATCTAGTAAGCGGATGTCATTTCATTATGACAACTGACTAGTTTTGATTAACTTTGATTCAGTTAAAATTATTGTCAGTTTTTTGGGTTTAAGAAAAAATTAAAAACTGCTTTTCGGGCGCCAACTTCATGGGGCTGTAACTAAGCAGGGGGGGCTCAAAAAAGATTTGTAATCAATATCAACTTTACCTTCTGTTTCCATTTCATGGGCAGTTTTTCGGTGTTCGTCCAATTCATTTTTCTTTTCAAATTCCTGGCCGCAATCTTGACATTTGACAGGTTCAGCAACACTTTCTTCAGCCTCTCCATTGGTCGAAATTTCATGATTTTCATAATCTACTGGTTCTAGTTTTACGGTAAGGTTTTCAGCCACTATTTCTATATCGTCTTCCAATGGATTATCAGCTTCAATTACCTCTTCTTTTACTTGAAACGACTGTAATGATAGCAGATTAGCAAACACGAATTGCAGGTCACATTTCTATACTACGAAAAATTCTGATAGAGGAATGGAAATATCATTGTGTTGACTCTAGCGATGAATCGCGAGTCTGTCTAGGTATGTACCATGACCGTAGAAAGGTGAGACGCCGCCATTAACAATGACGTGATATTGTCAGTTGGCTGTTGACAAACATGTACACAAGATTTATTTGGAGCAGTTTTACAGTTTTTCAACATGTTCTTAATGTCCTACAAACCACTATACAGCTTTATATTAGGGGAACCGGAAAGTAATGTCGCTTTCTTAAATTAAATTTAAATATCGGGTTTTTTAAGAGTGATAGAACTGTCGATAGGGATAACTGACAGAAGGTAGAAGTCATGTTGTTTTGACATTTCTGTTCAGTAAGCATTGACAAATTATCATGGAAAGACTCACGCCGCAACGTTTACAAAATCTATTCGCCAAACTTATAGAGCACTTCGTGAAATTTATGGTTTACATAATCGTCCATCAGAGCAGCTTATTCGTCGAACTAACGATAGATTTCGGACAACATTTTCTGTACTCGATGCAACAACAACAACAAGACAAAGGACTGTACGTACAGAAGAACATATCGCTGCTGTATAGTGTTAATGATGATCCAGATTTGTCTATTCGTCGACGTTCACAACAAGTTGGGCTCTGTGCATCCACCACATGGAAAATTTTGCGTGAAGATCTTGGTCTACACCTATACAAGATCCAACTGGTTTAAGAACTAAAGCCACTTAACCATAATAAGCGTATGAAGCTCATTTCTGGTTGAACGGCTGTGTAAACAAGCAAAATTTCCGTATATGGAGTGAAAACAATCCTCAAGAAGTTCTGCAGGTTCCATTGCATCTTGAAAAATGCACTGTATGGTGTGCTTTACACGCTGGAGGCATCATTGGTCCATATTTCTTTAAAAACGATGCTGGAGCTAATGTTACAGTGAATGGGGCTCGTTACAGATCGATGATCAATGATGACAAATTACAATAAAATATAGACATGCGCAGAAACGACTTTGCTTTCCGGTTCCCTAATATTTAAGATAGCAGAACAACACACGTCTCCATCGCTATGGACTCTGTCCAAGAAGCAGGCGTTAATGTTTCCATGGTCACCCTGTTCACTGGATTTCAATCCCATTGAACGTGGTTTATGATGGAGAGGAGTCTATTCTTCAAAGACTCTTGAAAGATTGGCGAAAAGAAATCCGTTATTTTTCCGTAGACGGCTGTAGTGATCGATATCCCATAAATCGATCAAAAAATTTCAAATATGCCCGTCGTCGAAAATGTCGATAAAATAACAGATATAATTGAAGTTGGCCGGCATGTTACCAGTCTAAGCATCGCACAGGAGCCAAAGATCGACCATATGACAGTTTTAAGCCATTTTCGCAAAGCCATATGGCCAAACACTAAATTCGTATCTCTACTGTCAACTACTGGACCGTTTTAAGCTAGCGATTGACCAGAATTCCATCAGGACAACGCCAGGCCACACACGTCTATAGTGACTCGCCATAAACTCCAGTAGCTTGAGAAGTTTTAATGCATCCTCCATATAGCCCGGACCTGGCAGCAAGCGATTAGTATCTTTTTCTCGCATCGGAAAAATTGTGAAAATCGAATACTAGAGTTTTTCGCCAATAAAGACCAAGATTTCTTTGAGAGAGGCATTATGAAGCTATCTTTAAATCGGCAACAAATTGCTTTCTTTTGTATCTGTCAAGCGGCATTTCATAAGCAGTTTTTCCAATACAGTTGACATGTCATATGATGTAAACCTCAAATTATATCTTCACCAAATTTCAGCTAAATATCTTGAGATGCTATAAGGAAAATATCTCGAAAATGAAGCATCCGCGAATTCATGTTTATGCCATTCAAGTAACCATCCATCTTCGTTTGTATCGGGTATTTTTTTTTGAGTAATAGAACTTTAAATTGAAATAAAACCCATTTAAATTAAGATTGAAGCCAAATTATTTTTTATTTGAAAGATAATTTTATGACATTTATGTTTTAAAAATAATTTTCGGCATATGTCGACCACGAATAGCTCTGAGGAATCGCACTTACCAGACCAATTTTGGACCATTTTTTCGAGTAGTTCAGGTCTTATTTCATCAATAACACGAGTTATGTTGGCTTCCAAAGCGTCTATTGTTTCTGGTTTATTATAAACCAATGACTTGACATAACCCCAAAGAAAATAATCCAGTGGAGTTATGTTGCATGATCTAGGAGGCCAATTAATTGGGCCATTTCTGGAAATAATGTTATCGCCAAATCTTTCTTACAATAAATCAATTGTTACGGTACAGCATAAGGTGTAGCACCATCTTGTTGGAACCAAAACACTTCTGGGTCGATACCATACAAATTTTGAAACAAATAATCATTGATCATCGATCTGTAACGAGCCCCATTCACTGTAACATTAGCTCCAGCATCGTTTTCAAAGAAATATGGACCAATGATGCCTCCAGCGTGTAAAGCACACCATACAGTGCATTTTTCAGGGTGCAATGGAACCTGCAGAACTTCTTGAGGATTGTTTTCACTCCATTTACGGAAATTTTGCTTGTTTACACAGCCGTTCAACAAGAAATGAGCTTCATCACTAAACACAATTTTACGATAAAAAAGTGGATCAACTTCAAGCTTTTCTAGGGCCCAATCAGCAAACAAACGACGCTTATTATGGTCAAGTGGCTTTAGTTCTTGAACCAGTTGGGTCTTGTATGGGGGTAGACCAAGATATTTACGCAAAATTTTCCATTTGGTGATGCACAGACTCCAACTCGTTGTGAACGTCGACGAATAGACAAATCTGGATCATCATTAACACTATACAGCAGCGATATGTTCTTCTGTACCTACAGTTCTTTGTCTCGTTGTTGTTGTTGCATCGAGTAGAGAAAATGTTGTCAGAAATCTATCGATAGTTCGACGAATAAGCTGCTCTGATGGACGATTATTTAAATTTAAAATTTCACGAAGTGCTCTATAAGTTTGGCGAATAGAACACTAATTTTGAAAATAAATTTTAACAATTTGTAAACGTTGTTGCGGCGTGAGTCTTCCCATGATAATTTGTAAATGCTTACTGAACATAAATGTCAAAACAACATGGCTTCTTCCTTCTGTCAAATTACAGTTACCCCTATCGAAAGTTCTATCACTCTGAAAAAAAAACACCCGATACTTCCTATATAGGAACATCCTATATAATGAATTTTCTTTCAACATGCGTAAAATTTTAAAAAATTTAACACATGATAAAACTTACCGTTTCCCCTATGCATTCGCTAGCCCATTCTGAAAGAGTCGTCTGATTTCTCTGACAGAGTTTCTTGAACTCGCACCAGTTCTCAACTTTTTGTGTGCAAACGTCGCATACTATTTTGGAAAGTTTATCGTTGACATTAATCTGAAAACAAGAAAAAATATTACATATTGAGCAAAACTCCATGTTTAGAATATTCGAAAGATATATTGCAATTGACATTATCGATACTAGAAAAACGAGTTGAAAGAATATTTTATCAAAAACACACGAATTGCAAAATTTCATGAGAATTGTATATCATATTAGGAGTACAAATAAGTTTCCGCCGTTTTATTCTAGCTGGCGCGGCACTGAGTTTCGGTTAGCTTTCGCAGATGATAACCGGCTTAATAAATAGTTTGGACATTCAAGAACAACATAACCTATTAATAACATTGATTTTATAATGGTAAAATATAATTTTTATAAGTTGAAAATGTCAAAATTTGAGCCAAGTAAGCGTCATTTGCGGGAAATATTAGTTTACTTCTTTAATTTAAAGAAATCTGCTGCTGAGACGCATCAATTGCTCGTAGAAGCATATGGTGAGGGTGCTTTGAGTGAGAGAACGTGTCGAGAGTGGTTTCAAAAGTTTAAAAACGGTGATTTCGACGTAGAAGACAAAGATCGCAGTGGAAGACCAAAAATTTACGAGGATGAAGAATTGGAGGAATTATTGGAGGAAGATTAATCCCAAACACAAAAAGAACTTGCTCTAACATTAGAAGTCACTCAGCAAGCAGTCTCACATAGTTTAAAATCATTAGGTATGATTCATAATCAAGGAAATTGGGTTCCGTACGAATTAAAGCCGAGAGATATTGTATTACATCGTATCGTAACTGGTGATGAGAAGTGGATACATTATGCCAATCCAAAAAGAAGAAAATCATGGGGATTACCTGGCCACGCGTCAACATCAACAGCAAAACGAATATTCACGGAAAAAAACTTATGCTGTGTATTTGGTGGGATCAGCTAGGTGTAGTGTATTATGAGTTGCTTAATTCGAGCGAAACAATTACTGGAGCCCTCTATCGAACACAATTGATGAGATTGAGCCGAGCTCTGAAGGAAAAACGCCCTCAATACTATTCTAGACACGAAAATATTATTCTTCTGCATGACGATGCTCGTCCACATGTTGCGGCTCCCGTGAAAAAGTACTTGGAAACACTTGATTGGGAAGTGTTACCCCACCCGCCGTATTCACCAGACATTGTACCGTCCGATTATCACCTGTTCCGGTCCATGGCACATGCTCTGACGGCGCAGCGGTTCACTTCTTATGAGGATACCAAAAATTGGGTTGATTCGTGGATAGCCTCAAAAGACGTGGGATTCGAATGCTGCCCGAGAGATGGGAAAAAGTGGTTGCAAGTGATGGGCAATATTTTAAATAAATTTATATTACCGTTCTTCTATAATAAATATTTAATTTGTGTTAAAAAACTTATTTGTACTCCTAATATATAAAGGGTTTTCCCAAAGCGATGATACAAGATAAAAAATTAAAAGAACACAAGTTTTTTTATTACTTGAAAGGTTACATCATTATGTATAGAAAATTACATTATGACCACTACGACTTCTCCGTACGTACTGCATTTCGTCAACCCAGTTTTCATCACTCTCACATAAATTTAGCTGTATTTCATCAATTATCAAAGTTTAGGGATAAAGAATTAGGAGCAAGGCTCGACGAAGATCCATCACAAAAACACTTTCAGTCAACCAGCCATCTACCATCGTTTAAAATCAATGGGAAGATCCGAAAGGTGGGAAATTGAGTGCCATATGAACTGAAGCCAAGAGACGTGGAGCGCAGTTTTTTCACGTGTGAACAACTGCTCCAATGTCAAAAAAGAAGGGGCTTTTTGCATCGATGACTGGTGATGAAAACTGGGTCCATTACGATAATCTAAAACGTCGGGCAACGATGGATGCTTCATCATCAACTGTCAAGCCGAATATTGATGACCAGAAGATCATGCTCTGTATTTGATAGGATCAGCTAGGTGTGGTGTATATTGAGCTGGTACAGTCGAACGAAAGGACCATAGGGGAAATCTACCGACGACAATTGATGCATTTGAACCGAGCATTGCGAGAAAAACGGCCGCAATACGTTGACGTCGCATACGCGACAAAGTTATTGACAATGCATGGCATCATGTTGCGTCGCCCGTTAAAACGTACTTAGAAACTTTAAAGGTTTGAATCCTTTTTCACCTAAAGAAGAATTTTCATCTTTAATGTTTTTGATATGGAGAGATCAGTTATATTTTGAAGTTCCTTGTGTCAACAAGGATTCATATTTAATAAGAGTTCAATCTCGTAGCAATGCTTGGACGTAAACTAAGTTCAAATGAAACCAGTATAGCTAAGGGCCGACGTCTTCTCAGAGAACTTGCAGATTTCTATCAGGTTAGTAAAGGATCGATTTCGAGGCTCATCGTTTGGTATCGAGAAACGGAAATACCTAAAGGAGGTCACGCCCCAGAAATAACACACGTGCACCAGATCGGTTTCTGACAGCGGCTTCTGGTGTTGCATTTTCAAGTGAAAATGCGGTGCGACGAGGTTAATCTGGGTTCTTGGTATGGACTCTTTCTCTGGTACCCAGAAATGGGAATAAGAAGCTCATCCGTTCAAAAGTTGCTTTTATTTTCATGGACGTAGATAACATGCTTGACAAGAACATGAATTCTCTTTTTTTAGACCATAATGCTTGCTCTTGTTGTTCCAGAATTGTCGATGATGTCATAGAACACCATGATTATACCACACATAATAAGTCTGAGTTTAGCACGCTTGAGACCAGCCACAGGTGTTGAATCTACATCAGGCACCTCCACAGATACTCAAAGAACTCGGGCGGTTTTCGAGAGAAATCGAGCAAGGTCATTTCAACAACCTGATGGACAGGCAGATGCATTGTATGGCTGTAGTTAATGAGATTCATGAGATTGAGCCCTAATCAATCGACTGTATGGCCAGTCGTGGCGGTCATTCAAATGATATTGTTCTTCATTCGTAAATGTCAAGGTTCAATCTTTCTAATGAACTCATAACTTTGAAAAACTATTCTTTGAGTTTTTTAATTATAGACGATCTAGAATGCTTAATTTAAACGGCCTACCCGCTATCAATGAAAGTGTTACTTGTAATAAGAAAAATTAATTTGTTTACTATCACTGTAGTAGGAAAAACGTAATATTTTCACCAAGATGAAGTAATTCAGAGAGTATCACTGCATAACGTTAGATAGACGTAATTCTCCCTCCTAACGTCTTCTGTTTGACCCTGAAGATAACAGCTTGTACCTACCTCCGAAACGTGAGGACTTGAATGTTTATCGTTCTGGTCGACGACAAACCAACAGTGTTGCATTTCAACGTTACATCTCTAATTACTATCTCTGCAAAGTGATAACACTGCATGGGAATTTCATGGATTAGTTCAGCTGTCTACGTCAGTGGCGTATCCTTAGTTGACAAAAAGGGTCAGTCAATTGGACAATCAAACGATCGAAGTAACGATTAAGATTACTGTTTCGAAGAACTCCACAAATATTATACAAAGACTCGTTACGTTTCCATGAAAAGGTATCATTTCTTTTGATCCTTTATTACGAGGGGCGTTCAATGTATTCTCGGTATCGATGTGATTTATTAATGATGTGAGTAATGTATCTCATTCACTAATGACACTATCTGAGGGAATAAATATAAAGATACTCAGTAATGGAGACTTGTCAACATCTGTTTGTTCGTTCAAAAGGATTTTACGAGCATTGTACCTGTTGATTTCAAGAAATTCTAAGTGTTAATCTAGAACTTTTGCTTTCAACGTGGATAATTTCATAGTTATTGTTGAAATTATGCCTGAATTCCTTAAGATGATTAGCATATGTGGAATGTATAATTTAGGAAAATAAGAAAATGCTCCAAATGTGAATAACTGCGAAACAATTAGACCGATTCACCGAAGTTGACAGAGATATTCAAGCCCCAAACCTACCCGGAAAGTTTCTTTTCCCATTCGATAGCACGTTTCCTAGAACAAGGGCGCAAAAATAATCCTTACTTTTTGTACATTATAACATCATTATTTATATTTTAACTGTCATCGAACTAACATCAACATTGCTAAGTATATATAGAAATCAAATAGATCATTAATTATTGATAGCATTGTGAAGTTTAACTGAGAAAGAAAATTTACGAAAAAAATAAATAATTTCGGATTGAATGTTGTTAAATATCTATTATCTGAAATATTTAAGAGTTCATTTGAAACCTTCAATATCATAAAAATCATTATCATCCTTTCATAAAATATCAAAGAAAGATTAAGATAAGATCACAACAACGCTTTAAGATATGATTCGTTAAAGATTCTTCCGCTAATTTAAATAAAATTGTTGTAATTCTTATCATAACAACTCAATGATTGCCAAGATTGTGGACATAAAAATATTTTTAATTGGTCTGTTCAGTTTCCTTTTGATACATAGACGCCACAAATCTTAATATATATAAATCTCGTGTCACAATGTTTGTCCTCAATGGACTCCTAAACCACTTAACCGATTATAATAAAATTCGCACACCATGTGCAGTTCGATCCAACTTGAGAGATAGGATAGTTTAAATCTCAAATTATAGTCGCAATTTCAATTTATTGCTAATTATTTGTCTGTTATTATTTGACAGTCACAATTATCTGTTAACTCCAAATGATTCTAACAGATGTCGATACCTTTTGACTGGGTTGATTAAGTAATCAATAGATGGCGCTGCTATGGTAAATCTACAAACGTGTCATATAAGCTACATTTTAACAGCATAATTACCACTTGTTGTTGACGCTATAAAATTAATTAAATTGATTTTGTAGTGAACGAAATACCGTATAATTCAATTATTTCCACTTTTTAAATTTTTGGTGTTAGCATAGCCGGTCACGTGTTACTTAGACTGAAGTGTAAATTGAATTCATATTATAATGAAGATAATACAGTGAAATTAATCCTGTTTTTTACTTATTTGTGCTTCATTGATCAAAACTTTATAATTCAATATGAATATATGTATGTAAGTATTAACACATAATTATAAAATTTAATTAAAATGTCAATGCAAAAATGATACACAATTTCCTACACTTTTTAAATAGTTTAACTTTAGCCACAGCAACGCGTGGCCGGGTCAGCTAGTATAATACTAATATTCTTATTAGAAACTCAAAATGAATCTGTAAAAAGTTCCTGACGATCTGAAGTTTGGTTCAAAAGTTACATTAGTGCAACAACTTTTGTGATTTTCAAAATAAAATATTGAAAATCACTGTTGTGAAGTCAGAAGAAGCATTTGCGCCCTTGTTTAACAGTGCATTTCCCCTGAAAATTTCAAATGTGAATTAATTCTCAAATAAGGTACATAGGATGAATGAAAACCCCAAATTCTCTGTTCCCCATGCGAAAATTTTTGTATTTTTAAAACCGCTTCTAAATCTCATGGTTAAAAGGCTCCATCCATCTCCCTTCAAGGTGCATTACATATTGGCAAGAAACAGTGGAAGAAAATATAATGAAGAAAAAATCTGGAGTGGGGCATTTAAAATTTGTTTTGTTCTCATGAACAAGAAATTCATGTGTTGAAACATTGTTTTTTTACATAGATGTAGTTCAAAATTAAGATCAAATGTAGGCATTTGGTGTAAAACCGAATGTTCTGTATATCAGGTGTTTTTTTAGAATGATAGAGCTTTAAATTGGAATAAACACATTTAATTTAAGATTATAGCCAATTTTTTCTTTATTTGAAAGCTAATTTTATGGCATTTGTTTTAAAAATAATTTCCGGCATATGTCCACCACGACTAGCTTTGAGGAACCGCATTCTACCAGACCGATTTCATACCACTTTTTCGAGTAATTCAGGCCTTATTTCATCAATAACACGAGTAAAGTTGGCTTCCAAAGCGTCTATTGTTTCTGGTTTTTCAGCATACACCCATTGGTCAAGTCATTACTTGACATAACCCCAAAGAAAATAATCCAGTGGAGTTATGTCCCATGATCTTGGAGGCCAATTAATTGGACCATTTCTATAAATGGTGTTATCACCAAATCTTTCTTTCAATAAATCAATTGTTACGGTAGCAGCATGAGGTGAAGCACCATCTCGTGGGAACCAAAACACTTCTGGGTCGATATCATTCAAATTTTGAAACAAATAATCATTGATCACCAACTGTAACATTAGCTACAGCATCGTTTTTAAAGAAATATGGACTATGATGCCTCCAGCGTGTAAAGCACACCATACAGTGCATTTTTTTAGGATGCAATGGAACCTTGAGGATTGTTTAAACTCCATATACGGCAATTTTACTTATTCACATAATGGTTCAACCAGAAATGAGCTGCTTCATCACTAAACACAATTTTACGATAAGAAAGTGGATCAAGCTGTTCTAGGGCCCAATCAGCAAACAAACTACGCTTATTATGGTCAAGTGGCTTTAGTTCTTGAACCAGTTGGATCTTGTATGGGTGTAGACCAAGATCTTTACGCAAAATTTGTGGATGCACAGAGTCCAACTTGTTGTCAACGTCGACGAATAAACAAATCTGGATCATCGTTAACACTATGACTTACAGCAACGATATTTTCTTCTGTACGTACAGTTCTTAGTTCTTTGTCTTGTTGTTGTTACATCGAGTAAAGAAAATGTTGTCCGAAATCTATCGATAGTTCAACGAATAAGCTGCTCTGATGGACGATTATGTAAACCATAAATTTCACGAAGTGCTCTATAAGTTTGGCGAATAGAACACTGATTTTGAAAATAAATTTCAACAATTTGTAGAAGTTGTTGCAGCGTGAGTCTTTCCTTGATAATTTGTCAATGCTTACTGAAGAGACATGTCAAAGCAACATGGCTCCCACCTTCTGTCAAATCACAGTTATTCCTATCGAAATTTCTATCACTCTAAAAAAAACATCTGATACTTATCTAACTTCTCAAAAGAAATTAAAAAAACCACTGGAGCAACAAGCTGGTTTCACCTCCTAACAAGAATTTTATTGAATGAAATAAAATAGTTTTATTGAATTCACTGCAATTCGCCAACAACGTTCAAAATGTAAACCCTACGAAGCCACAATTGTAGTTTAGTTGAATAAATTTTTGAAATATTCCATACTATTTTATCCAAGATTTCTTTTTAATAGGAAAAAACACCGTTGAATGAAAGCTTGCCTTGAAAAGTGTTATCCAGTGTCTGCACCAGGAAAATCTACTATGGTTTCCTGAATTTAAACGTGGTTGTATGAATACCAATAATGAACTACACCCTGGTCTCCCAAAAGAGATGGTTGCGTCGGAAAACATAAAAAAGTCACAAAATCGTTTCGAAAATACGTAAGGAGAAGATAGCTGATACTCTAAAAAGATCAAGGGGACGCATAGGCTTTATTTTGCAACGAACATTGAGAAAGTTGGTGCCAAAAACAAGTCGATGATTCCGAGTGCTGTTTGAAATATCTAAAATGGAATAAACCGGACTTTTGCATCAATATAAAAGAATGAATGAAACATGGATTAATTACGATATTTCTGAAACAAAAAGAGCGTCAGCAGAATGTGAACATTTGCCGAAACGTCACTAAGCGTAACCAAAAATGCAACAGACTGCTGGCAAAGTTATGACGTCCGTATTTTCGGATACGTACGGTATTTTGTTTATCGATAATCTTGAAAAGAGCAAGAGAGAGAATATCAATCGCATGGCCCAACTAGATTGAACCAGCAAGAAACATCACGATATCTTGTACGTTCTTTAATTCAAAAACAGAGAACAGCAGAAACATAAGTTCAAAAAAATATCTGTAGATTATCCTCAAAAACATACTGCTGAAGATAATTAAAAAAATAACGATATATCCACAAACAACAGTTGCCAGTTTACAGTTGACAGAATTACAAATAAAGCGACGTTAGCGTAGTCAGAAAGGATTGGATAACATAGTCCACAGTGATCTATCTTATTCAAAAAGATACTTTTACTTAAACCTTTCCAGGAATTAAGGTGATAAAGCTGTTAAGATGTCTCTTTTGGGTACTTTTGTACCTTGGCCGAACTTGGTTCAAGACTAAGCGATTCTAAAGTGGAAGGTAACACTTCCAAGAATCTGTTCCGATGTAATATGAATTTGAAAGAGGCATGTTAAAAAAACAAAACTTCTTCACTAAAAAAATTCAAACATGGTACTACATCGATACCCGCAGTAAATAATGAAATAATCAATGAATTGCAGCATCATTCTTGAATTATAGGGATCAGCACGTTGTTTTCTCAGCTTGGACAAATTTGGAGAATTTAATAGCTATCTCTTACCTAACATTTTTCAAAAACGACTATATGATAGAAAAAACCTGAAATGCCAACTTCCAACGATTTTTGTTAATATTAAAATCGGCACTGTCGCTTGAACCATCGGTACCACGTTTGGCTTACCTAGTCTCTAAATTCAACATGAACAAATAAAAAAATATTTTACTTGATGAAACAGTAGTCATCATCACAATTTTTGCCGGCTTCATTTAAAAGGCCGCCATCTGAAGTACCCACCAAAAGTTCCTCAGGTCTCAATGGTACGCCACTGAACGACGTCCTATGTTCGAAAAGTCGACATTTAAATTTTGTACGATCTTTAAATTCAAGAACAGAAAACAGCAGAAACATAATTTCAATAAATACACAAAAATAACTATAGTTTATCCTCAAAACATAATGTTGAAGATAAAAGAATAACGATACTTTCACAAACAAGATGGCAGTACTCCTTGTAATGATAGAAGCTGGTGTTACCACCTTGTGATGAATTCTTCCCTAAAATCCCACGTGAAAATGAAATACTACAGCTATGTAACATAAGTAAACTGACGTAGATTGTGAAGAGGTGAATATAGCGTTTTAAAACAATCGAATAACCACCTTTCAAAGCCTCCATATTATGCTGACTTCACTAGGCATCCACCCATATCCGAGTAGTTGCCAGCACGTCGATAAGGTCGAGAATACGCTCTAAACACGTGCAAACATGGACTAACGACCCTACTACGACTCATCGGTGATCAATGATGATCGTAGAAGCCATTCTTTCCGAAATAAGGCTTTAATTCAGGTATCACGAGGAAATTAAACGAACAGCTACTTACATCGATCGATAACAAAGCTAGGATCCGCTCTCTGAACGGACGATCCTTGTCCGAGGCCTCGAAATTCAATTCTTTATTATCAGACAGACAAAGCCTGCAACAGCGGGCGTAAATGGCCATTTCAGCTTCAGACATATTCACTATCACTCTATAGTTAACCCAACACTGAGTTTACAACAATTCAATTCATTGTAGACGCGAGAAACTAACAACGTGGGGCAAGAAGCGGGAGCATTCCTTGTGACTGCACAGCCATGTCAGACCTCTGCGATTGACAAACGGCTGTGGCAGCTCCCCACTCCCATCCAAGCCAGGCTGAAAGAAAGTACGTAGCGATAGCCAACTTGCCTGCCTGCTCGTTCCAATTACACTTCAGATTGCTTCGCACCCACCATATTGCCCAGATTTGAACCCAGGTGACTTCGACCTGTTCGGTCACCAAAAACCCATACTCATACTGGAAAGAGATTTGGCTTCAATGACGAGGTGATCGTCGAAACAAACATCCATTTTAGACCAATATAAATTTTTGATTGCTTCGGTCTTTACTTGTTGGAAACTCATTTTAACTAAAAAAAATTTATATGAGACAGTAATTTATTTCCACAAAAATGTTTATACAACTACAACAATTGTTTCACCACGATGTTGCTTCTTCAGGTATTACATTGTACTGTCTGATGGTATTCAGTGTAACCGATTTTAAATACATTGTTAGGTACGTGACAAAATAATGGAAGAAAGTGTTATAATATAAAAACTCTAGGTGTTTATTGGAGTTTACCGCTAAAAATGCCATTAAGGAAAGATATTCAGCAATGGAGACTTATCAACATCTGTTTGTTCGTTTAAAAGGATTTTACGGGCATAATACCTGTTGATTTCAAGAAATTCTAAAAGTGCTAATCTAGAACTTTTGCCTTCAACGTAGATAATTTCATAATTATGCCTGAATTCCTTAAGATGATTAGCAGATGTCGAATGTACAGAATTGGATATATAACCCCTTTGGTGTTCTTGGACACGTTTCTTGAATGATCTACCAGTCTGGTCAATGTATTCTAAAGGGCAATCTTTGCAAGTCAACTTGTAGAGCAAAGATTGCCCTTTAGTATACATTGGCCATGCTGGTAGATCATTCAAGAAACGTGCCCAAGAACACCAAAGGGGTTATATATCCAATTCTGTACATTCGACATATGTATACTAAAGGGCAATCTTTGCAAGTCAACTTGTAGAGCAAAGATTGCCCTTTAGTATTCATTGGCCAGACTGGTAGATCATTCAAGAAACGTGCCCAAGACCACCAAAGGGGTTATATATCCAATTCTGTACATTCGACATATGTATACTAAAGGGCAATCTTTGCAAGTCAACTTGTAGAGCAAAGATTGCCCTTTAGTATACATTGGCCAGACTGGTAGATCATTCAAGAAACGTGTCCAAGAACACCAAAGGGGTTATATATCCAATTCTGTACATTCGACATATGCTAATCATCTTAAAGAATTCAGGCATAATTTCAACAATAATTAAGAAATTATCCACGTTGAAAGCAAAAGTTCTAGATTAACACTTTTAGAATTTCTCGAAATCAACAGGTATAATGTCCGTAAAATCCTTTTGAACGAACAAACAGATGTTGATAATTCTCCATTACTGAATATCTATCTTTCAATGGAATGAAATAAGAAATTACTTTGTTTTCTATCACTTTTTATTATTACTGATATACAGTGACTCGAGTTTCGTAGTGCTTACTACATTTTCAAACTGAATAAACAAATTAGATCTCAACTATTATATATGCTGATTGTAGGCTTCGGCAGAGCTTCTAAGAAAGGGATTTTCCAAAGTTCCGTCTGTTCGTTAGTAGTTTTATTAGTGGTACGTGCCTCTTATATTTTTTAATTTCTATGGATGCCAGGATGTCAATTTTTCCCCTTTCGCTTCCACGTGCAAGATAACAAGGTTGTTCAATTCTGGGAACGTGTGATCTGTATTGAAGAAATGGTTCGCAAAATTGGAATTATTCTTCCGGTTCCTATAAGCAGATTGATGCTCTTTGTACCTTTCATGAAAAGGTCGGCCCGTTTGTCCTATATACACACTATTACACTGTTGACAACTTAATTTATAGACTCCAGAATTATTCAGTCGGTTCTCTTTGTCGTTCGGATTAAAAAAGAGATTAGAAATTTTAAGGGAGGGTGTGAAAGCTGTTACTATGTTAATTTTTGACAAAATTTGAGCTGTATAACAGTAATAATAAAAAGTGATAGAAAACAAAGTAATTTCTTATTTCATTCCATTGAAAGATATTCAGTAATGGAGACTTATCAACATCTGTTTGTTCGTTCAAAAGGATTTTACGGACATTATACCTGTTGATTTCAAGAAATTCTAAAAGTGTTAATCTAGAACTTTTGCTTTCAACGTGGATAATTTCATAATTATTGTTGAAATTATGCCTGAATTCCTTAAGATGATTTGCATATGTCGAATGTACAGAATTGGATATATAACCCCTTTGATGTTCTTGGACACGTTTCTTGAATGATCTACCAGTCTGGCCAATGTATACTAAAGGGCAATCTTTGCTCTACAAGTTGACTTGCAAAGACTGCCCTTTAGTATACATTGGCCAGGCTGGTAGATCATTCAAGAAACGTGTCCAAGAACACCAAAGAGGTTATATATCCAATTCTGTACATTCGACATATGCCAATCATCTTAAGGAATTCAAGCATAATTTCAACAATAATTATGAAATTATCCACGTTGAAAGCAAAAGTTCTAGATTAACACTTTTGTAATTTCTTGAAATCAACTGGTATAATGCCCGTAAAATCCTTTTGAACGAACAAACAGATGTTGATAAGTCTCCATTACTGAATATCTTTCCTTGATGGCATTTTTAGCGGCAAACTCCAATAAACACCTAGAGTTTTTATGACTTGTGCTTCCATTATTTGGTCACGTACCTACCAATATATTTAAACTCGGTTACACTGAATACCATCAGATAGTACAATGTAATACTTGAAGAAGCCACATCGTGGTGAAACAATTGTTGTAGTAGTACAAACATTTTTGTGGAAATAAATTACTGTCTCGTATACATTTTTTTAATTACAAAGATGAATTGTTTTCCAAGAGAGGCATCGAAAGGTTAGAAACGCGATGGAACGATTATATTGTTCTTGAAGGAGACAATGTTGACTGATAAAGACTAATTTGATGAAAAAAGTTGTTTTCTTTGTTAAACCACCCATGTGTTGAAGAGTTGATAGAATCTTTATACGATCTGTTTCGAAAGTTATCCCTGAGGTATCTTACTTAAGTCAAAGTTTCCGTGGTTGTTCTTCAACAGAAATGTGATAAGGAGGAATGTATTAGATCGTAATCAAATTAATTAATGGGCAGAAAAGCACAAGATTCAATGCCGCGGTTGATGCTTCAAAACCGAGACTAGGAAACCAGCCAAGGCATTAAATCTGCTTTCCTACCGTGTAAAACATACTTTTTCTTCAAATTTATTTCGATTTCATGCAAATGATACTTTTTTATACTTAAGCGATAAAAATACACATTTTAAGCCTATGAAGTATCATAGCAACGACCTTTTGCGACCTAAGCAGTAAAATGCACTTTTTGAACCTGTCAGTTGTCATTAGAAAGCCGATTTCAACGTCATATGGGGAAAAATATTATTTTGCGTGAAACTCAAATACGTTTTTGAAGCAAAATCATGTTTCAGATGGCAGAAAAGAAGATTTAATGCCGTGGTTGGTTTCTTAGCCGAGGCTATGAAATAAAATATCAGTCGCAGCATTGAATCTTGTGCCTTTCTCCTTAATAAAACAAATAACTACTGTTTTTTATCGCATTCTATTATATAAATATACTGTAATCTACTATACTGTAAATTACTACATTTTAAAACTGAATTACAAGTTGTTTTTAGGGTTTTTGATTATAAGAGGATTCAATATGAATACCTCGTTATTTAACCTCAAAAATTATAATTGACACAATTACAAATAAAGCGATGTTAGCGCAATCAGAAAAGCTAGAATTAACACACGAATCAACAAAGATTAAAAATATCACTGGTATTTTGGCGGGGAATTACAGTTGGGTTGCTTTTGAATTCAGCCCTTAAATAATATATTCGGAAACTAAGTCATGTATCAAATTGATATCGACATGAAGGCCTGACGTTTTCGAAACATGTTGAAATTAACTTCGATATAATCATGATACAAAATTAAATTAAATTTTTGGTACATACAAATGCTTTCAAAAATTACATTGATCAAGCAAATGCTTTAGATTTAGATGATTTAGCAAGTTGTAGGTAATTTTTCATGAAAGATAGTTTCAACTATGCATTAAACTTAAAAAAGGTATTTTAATATAATATTTAAAAAAAATTGAATTCATATATTTAGGCATACGAAACTCTGCAAATTTTAGCAATAACAAAACATGCATTAAGTTTGATTTAAGCTTTTGATGTTAGCGTAGTCAGAAAAGATTGGATAACATAGTCCACAGTGATCTATCTTATTAAAAAAGATACTTTAACTTAAACCTTTCCAGGAATTAAGGGGATAAAGCTATTAAGATGTCTCTTTTGGGTACTTTTGTACCTTGGCAGAACTTGCATCAAGACTAAGTGATCCTTAAGTGGAAGATAACACTTCCAAGAATTTGTCCCGATGTAATGTGAATTTGAAAGAGGCATGTTAAAAAAACAAAACTTCTTCACTAAAAAAATTCAAACATGGTACTACTACATCGATACCCTCAGTAAATAATGAAATAATCAATGAATTGCAGCATCATTCTTGAATTATAGGGATCAGCACGTTGTTTTCTCAGCTTGGACAAATTCGGAGAATTTAATAGCTATCTCTTACCTAACATTTTTCAAAAACGAATATATGGTAGAAAAAACCTGAAATGCCAACTTCCAACGATTTTTGTTAATATTAAAATCGGCACTGTCGCTTGAACCATCGGTACCACGTTTGACTTACCTAGTCTCTAAATTAAACATGAACAAATAAAAAAATATTTTACTGGATGCAACAGTGGTCATCATCATAATTTTTGCCGGCTTCATTTAAAAGGCCGCCATCTGAAGTACCCACCAAAAGTTCCTCAGGTCTCAATGGTACGCCACTGAACGGCGTCCTATGTTCGAAAAGTCGACATTTAAATTTTGCACGATCTTTAAATTTAAGAACAGAAAACAGCAGAAACATAATTTCAATAAATACACACAAATAACTATAGCTTATCCTGAAAACATAATATTGAAGATTAAAAAATAACGATACTTTCACAAACAAGATGGCAGTACTCCTTGTAATGATAGAAGCTGGTGTTACCACCTTGTGATGAATTCTTCTCTAAAATCCCACGTGAAAATGAAATACTACAGCTATGTAACATAAGTAAACTGACGTAGATTGTGAAGAGGTGAATATAGCGTTTTAAAACAATCGAATAACCACCTTTCAAAGCCTCCATATTATGCTGACTTCACTAGGCATCCACCCATATCCGAGTAGTTGCCAGCACGTCGATAAGGTCGAGAATACGCTCTAAACTAGTGCAAACATGGACTTATGAACCTACTACGACTCATCGGTGATCAATGATGATCGTAGAAGCCATTCTTTCCGGAATAAGGCTTATATTCAGGTTTCACGATGGAATTAAACAAATAGCTACTTACATCAATCGATAACACTGCTAGGATCCGCTCTCTGAACGCACGATCCTTGTCCGAGGCCTCAAAATTCAATGTTTCCTTGTTTTCAGACAGGCAAAGCCTGCAACAGCGGGCGTAAATGCCCATTTCAGCTTCAGACATATTCACTAACCTAATAGTTAACCTAACACTGAATTCACAACAATTCAATTCACTGTAGACGCGTAGAAACTAACAACGTGAGGCAAGAAGCGGGAGCATTTCTTGGGAACGAACAGCCATGTCAGACCACTGCGATTGATAGAACAAACGGCTGGGGCAGCTCCCCTCTCCCATCCAAGCCAGGCTGAAAGAAAGTACGTAGCGATAGCCAACTTGCCTGCCTGCTCGTTCGACAAGTGCTGTGGATTTAGCTTCAACTCTGTTTCCTATGTAGGTGGAACGCTGAGAATCTGACCCATGGCAAGGTTTTGAAGACGAAATTCAGGACATAATGCAGATTTCAATTTCAAAACTCGAGATATAAGTGCTTCTGCGTTGTTAATTTCGTAGAGTTTCCATGTAAATCATGCTCGAAACCTGCACTAAGAGTTTTCCAGGTTTTTCGAAGCTGTTGGTTCAAACTGAAATAATTAAAAATGTCTCTATAACGCCTAAAATCTACCGTTCGTTGTCTCAATTCATCAACAGCTGCAGTAATAGAGATATTCCAGTAAATTCTTCATTGGTATAAAGTTAAGATCAGATAAAAAAGGTCAACTGATAAAAACCAGAATTTTAGATTCATACCACCATTGTTTAAACAATTGTACCACATTCAGTCCAATATTTATTTCGATTCGGAAAAATATACTAAAAACTAGATCATATACAAGCATTTTCAAATAAATTGCTTCTTAAATTATTCTGCTATTGAATTTGTAAATTCAACAGAAGATTTCGATGGTTTATTCACTCAAATAAAGCAGGCTTTGAAACCCTAATTATCAGAAAAATATAGGTACCCTTCTAAGAATGTCTTAGGAAGTTGCTTCTGAGAGCTGTCTGGAATAAGAAAGTAATTGAGCATTTACTTTTCGATAAGTAATGAAACGGTTTAGTTTTGAATATTCACCATAGTATGATAGCGAAATAATGAAATGATAAAATAGGAATTATAACTGAATTCTCACTTCTTTTAAAGTATGAACTGATTATTTAAAAAATATGAACTATTTCTCTTCATATGGTGAGTCTGATCTATGGTAGTATTAATCAATACACAAATCATAAGAGTGGGAAAAACAATACTGTTTTCCTGAAAAATAAAACAATTGTTCCAATCCAAGCAGTGTTAGAGGTAAGCAATAGGTAACCCCAAGATGGCGCCACATATTAGCATTTCTGGCTTCATCACCAGCAAAACAAGACCTTGGCATTAATTGCAGTTTTCAATGTGATACAAGATTTGAAGAGATACCAATTATTGTCATCGGTACATTCCACAGATTGCAATATGAAAATTGCACTATATTACCATTAAAGTTGCTTCTTCTAAATTGGAAATATCCGACAATACTAAAGAACCAACTTAAAAGATATTCGTGTTGTATGCTGTCAAAATGTTATTTATTGCTATTGCTGAAATTATCTAAAAGGTTGAAGGCTAAAAACGTTTTATTGCTTGGAAATTTATTATAAGGATTAACCAATATAAATTCTGATCTAATACAATGGTGACAGTACAGCTGAACATTTGACATTTTGTTGCACGTACTAAGAATTCTTGAAGGTACAAAATCATCCCTATTTTCATAACAATACTACTGTCTAATGATTTATTATTAAGTATTTCCTGATGACAGTCAGAAATGACTAGTGGATTTTTCAAGATCTTATTGAACCCTCTGACTTACGAGAATAGGTACTTAATGGCTACGTAATCTTTCGTCCAGTGTCGTAGATAACCTATCGTTACGAAGAATGATTTGCTTGATTTATATCTCAGGAATCCAAATTCGGAGATTTTTTGAAAACATAATTCAAATTTTTCAATTTGATTCCAGTTGTGCCTGGGATTTTATTAAATTATATCACTGAAGCCTTAATGATATGATGCAAAGAAAGGCACCTATATGAATGGAAACCATTGAAAGATGTTCAGCTCAAAACAATTGATATTAACTTTCAGAATTTCCCATTCCATAATGGAAACAATTAAATTAAATTAAAAAATAACCTAATCACCAATAACAAATAAATCTAAGTCATTTTTGGCATGGTATTATTAGTTCCCTACATATTAATTTCGGAGATGATAGGGTTCATTTTTCGTAGTTAATTTTCGGGAAAAATTCAAAATTCATGTTTAGATGGCGCCATCTCCTTAGAACTTTTTTCAACGCAGACAACTAACAATACACATTCAAGTATTGTAAGTGCACGGTGCATTGAGGCTTAGATAAAAATTCCGTAATACTTATATTCTCTTTACATTCTGTTAATAAAATTGGAAATTTATTAATTTTGTAGCAGTTATTTAAGCATTTCAAGTTCTCCTTAGTCTAATATTTCGATTAAATTCCATAGATCATAGATGTCAACATATCAGATGATTCTGTGTTTAGAATCCTTGACAGAATACCAATAGGTTATGTGTTTTACCAACATACCGACAATTATGGTATTTAGATTAGTTGGACATGTCATGTCAATTTACAAGTTGCTGGTTTAATTGATTGGCAGTAATAAATATCTCCGCGTCCAGCCTTTGGCTGCTGCTGTTATTGTGTTGTTGACTAAAAAGGTATATAGGATTTGAAATGAACCCCAACATTTACTCAGGGTTGAAACGAAATATTGATTTTTGCATTTGAACCCGAAATAAGAAAGTCGTAAATACAATAAATTTTCCAGGAAAAATTGCTTCTAACGCCAAAATGACTAAAAGACATGCTGAGGAAGCTCCTGCTTCCTCTAGCGGTCAACCGCCAATAAAAAAAATTCACTTTGAACCACATTTGATCGGACCTGTCTCAACTCTTGAAGAAATGGACATTAAAGTTCTACAATTTCAAAATAAAAAATTGGCGCAGGTAAGTTATGCATACCGATTTGAATTCTCCTGGTATTCATAATGAATTTCCATTTTTTCTTAGAAAATTGAACAAAGACATAGAACAGAACAGGAACTGAGACAGAGGATTGAACAGCTGGAAAAAAGACAAACCCAGGATGATGCTATGTTGAATGTAGTAAATCGATATTGGAATCAGTTAAATGAGGATATAAGAATACTTCTGCAGAGATTCGATGCTGAAACAGCTGATGAATCTGAAAATAAAAGTAAATAAGGAATTAAAAAGAGATGCTCTGTTCTTAATTCTTATATGATTTCAGATGAGAATGAAGCAACTACGTCCTTTTTGATGCAATTATCTACTTGGGACAAAGACGAACTCAATGATAAATTAGCTAATCGTGTTCAAGTATCAAGAAGAGCTGTAGCAAAAGTTATACAAGCATTTGACAGACTTATGCAAAGAAATGAGAAAATAACTTTGGCATTAAAGGGAGAACTTGAAGGACGTAAGTACTGAGAATTTCAACAAATAAGTTGTTATTTGACAAGTTTTGTTTATTAGAGGATGCCCCTTCAGTTGATGAGGTCATAAGACAAGCCAATATTGAACTACAGGCTGAAAACAGAAATCTGCAAGCTTTGCATACTACCCTTCATGAGAAATATCATTTGAATAGTTTGAAAGTTGCAGAGTTACAAGATTCTGTTACTGCAAGAGAAACAGAAATTGCCGAACTGAAGAACCAAATTGATGATCTCCAGTATGAATTCGATAAGGTAGATCAGTTATTGGTTGTGTTGTATAAGTATTTCAAAAACTCTCTTATATTCATATTTCCACCTTTTCTACTTATACTGTTATGTTTCTGTGCATCACAAAATAAAAATTGTCCAAGTGTCATCCTGTCGCAGGGAACTGGTCGAGGTGAAAATCTCTGAAAGTATCGTTAGTACTGTTGTAAATTTTCTCATATAGAGTGTCACAATAATTTGTACAGATTTTAAATATGAATAGAGCTTAAATGTAAATTGTTTTTTGAGGTTAGTTTTTTGTTTTGACATCTTCAGTCATTTACAAATTGAATCGTGGAAAAGTGGAAATTTCACTATGTGGTAAAGTAATTGAAGCCTATTACAAAATGAATTCAGTCTCTGGCAGATGTTAAGGTGCTGCTGAGAGTTCAAATACTTGTATTCGATGTAGAGCACAGGAATTACATGTATCGATAGTCACTTTGCATTGAATATTAGCAAAAGATATGTAGTTGCACAATATCCAATTAACGCAAGAACTTATAGCCTAGTCAACAAGTTCCTTTTGGGTCAAATTTTTTCAGCAGTCTCCGAAAATTATAATCAAGGTGTCATTCGATTCGGAATGGCATCTAGATGATTTTTGAAAAAAATGAAGTTCCGCTTGCAAAAATTGTAAAAGTTATTAACAATTAACTAAAAAAAAAGAGGGTTTAGTTTTTTGTAAATATCTCAAAAACTAATAAGGATTTTTGAAATAAAAAAAAAATATTCAAAAAGAGGAGGAAATTTCCTAAAAAAAGTGTCAACTCCCGGAATTGCAATCCCAATATTAATAATTTTCCCAGAGGGATGAAAATACGGCCGAAAACGGGTACTCTGGCTTTCCTAAGCCACGCCTCCTTTGGACACTTTATTGATAAAAATTATTTTAAATTTAGATTAAATATGAAATTTAATAAATGAAAAAATTCAGGGGCAAACTGGATAGATGAATGAACAATAATCCGCCAAAAAAAAATTTTATCTCAATTTTTCAATTAGTTATGCAATAGTTAATTAATAATTTTTTTCTGCTTGGACATGAACATTGCAAGTGTGATAATTGTTAAACTGTTAACTTGAGATTTTTTTCCTCTCTTGGGGCAATTTTTGGAAGACTTCAGAATAGATCCCCGTTGGAAAAATTTAAAAATTATTATTTTTCAGTTTTTTATCAACAATTTTCGTTGTTGCAAAATTAAAAACTTAGATTAATTATTTATATTTTTTTAAATTTTTATCTCTTATTGTTTAAAAAATTGTTATAAACAAATGCGTTGTTTATAAAATATTATAATTGAAATTTTTTTTAAGGAATATCAATCTTTGATGCAAATAATGATTTTTAAAAAAGTAATTTTTCCTTAAAAAAATTTTTTTATTGCTTAAAAACGCATTTGTTAATTAACAATCGTTTTCTCCCACTTCTAACTAATATTAAGGAACCATTTTTTCTTTAAAAATCATGATTTACTTTTCTTTTCCATATAAAAAAAAAATTCGTTTAGTTTAATTTTTCATTGTTTATATAATAAACAATTTGTCATAAACAAATGAATTTTTACTTTATATTTTTTTCCCTATCCTTCTTACTGCCACAAATACAGACATGATTTTTTCATTAATTTTTTTATTATTTTTAAATATAATTAATAAAAAAAAATAATAATGTCTGTATTTGTGGCAGTAAGAAGAATAGGGAAAAAAATATAAAGTAAAAATTTATTTATTTATAACAAATTGTTTATTATATAAACAATGAAAAAACGAAATTTTTTTTATATGGAAAAGAAAACTAAATCACGATTTTTAAAGAAAAAATGGTTCCTTAATATTAGTTAGAAGTGGGAGAAAACGATTGTTAATTAACAAATGCGTTTTTAAGCAATACAAACTTTTTTAAGGAAAAATTACTTTTTTAAAACTCATTATTTGCACTAAAAATATTTTCAATTATTTTATGAACAACGCATTTGTTTATAACAATTTTTTAAACAATAGGAGATAAAAATTTAAAAAAATATAAATAATTAATCTTCCTACAACATAAAAACGGACCATTAATAATATTTTGAAAAAAAAATTTTTTCCGATAATTAATCTAAGTTTTTAATTTTGCAACAACGAAAATTGTTAATAAAAAACCGAAAAATAAACATTTTTTAATTTTTCCAACGGGGATCTATTCTGAAGTCTTCCAAAAATTGCTCCAAAAGAGGAAGAAAATCTCAAGTTAATAGTTCAACAATTATCACACTTGCAATATTCATGTCCAAGCAGAAAAAAATTATTGATTAACTATTGCATAACTAATTGAAAAATTGAGATAAAATTTTTTTTTTGGCGGATTATTGTTCATTCATCATTCCAGTATGCTCCTGAATTTTTTCATTTATTAAATTTCATATTTAATCTGTTAAACTAATTTTTATTAATAGTGTCCAAAGTAGGCGTGGCTTAGGAAAGCCAGAGTACCGGCCGTATTTTCATCCCTCTAGGAAAATTATTAATATTGGGACTACAATTCCGAGAGTCCACACTTTTTTTAGGAAATTTCCTCCTCTTTTTGAATCTTTTTTCTGATTTCAAAAATCTTTATTAGTGTTTGAGATATTTACAAAAAACTAAACCCTCCTTTTTTTTAGGTTAATTGTTAATAACTTCTGCAATTTTTGCAAGCGGAACTTCATTTTTTTCAAAAATCATCTAGATGCAATTCCGAATCGAATGACATCTTGATCATAATTTTCGGATACTGCTGAAAAAAGTTGACCCAAAAGGTACTTGTTGACTAGACTATTAGGCCGATGGACTATTTGAAGTGCTGTACATTTCTCAAAGGATACCCAAACAGAGACAAACTAATAACGTTTAACATTCATCTGTCTTATTGTAACACTATTATGATAATTTTTATCAAAATAATTTTAAGGTTTTTCATTTCAGGTGATATTTTTTGTATGAGTCTCATTTGTGCTGACTGATTATATAATATTTTTTTTAGGTGCGTAATAGGAATGATAAACTTGAAACACACTTGGCTGAAGCTATTGAGAAGCTAAAAACTTACAACCAGCTTCATGGTGATCCTGATAAAAACGCTCAGCAAAAACCGGTTGTTCAATCGAGTGTTTCCCAAGCAAAACTTGAGGATTTGATGAAAGAAGTTGAGGAATTGAAAGAATTGGCCAACAACAGACTTCAAGAGTTAGATAAACTGCATATGACTCATAGGGAAACGCTAAAAGAAGTTGAAAAGCTGAAAATGGATGTAAGGAAACAATTGAAATTATCTGGTTTCAATAAATGTAGATACAGTTTTTTTTTACATTTATTATAGTTGCATCTGATACGAATTAATTGTGCTTGTAGTTTTGGAATGTATTTACCAGATGGGTCATTAATTCCTGGGACTTAGAGGTTTGGTAGTACCAACTTTCAAAAAATACATGTACAAATTTCATAACTTTCGGTTCTGTCGTTGTCGAGATATTGAAGGTTAAGGTTCAAATGAAATGGCTACTCCCAAAAACAAAAAAAATTCTGAAAATTCTTATGTCCGATCCTAAACTGAAATTTTAAGAGTTAACTGTCATCCTTAAGATATCAAAAGGTTCAAAATTATGCATGAGAACGTGGGTATGAAAAAAGTTTTTTCCAAGTGGTCACCACGTTTGCTCACAAAGGAACAAAAAGAACAACAAATTGAGCTTCCACACTACCTCATATTCACCAGATCTGCCCCCATCTGACTCCAAGGAAAGAGTTTGGCTCCAATGATAAACTGGAACTGAAGCTTATTTTGAGGTTAAAGACAAATCATTCTGTAAGGAAGGCATAGAAAGCTTAGAACAACGTTAGAATGATTATATCGCTATGGAAAGTGACTATTTTCATGAATAAAGTCGAATTTTGCAGAGAAAATGTGTTTACTCACAAACGGTTGGTAAAAGATGGATTTCTAACCTTCAGAACAGTAAGGAAGCGAATCATTACATACTTCATACTTTTCCGGCAAGCAATTCTCTCTTATCTGGCTAGAGCTCGAAATAAACAAAATAATGGAAATAAATTGTGAAGTGACTCAACTGTCAGATTCATTCTATGGTTGAATCATCTTTTTATGTTGCCTAGCAACAGACTCACAGATTGCTGTGAATTTGTAATATAATAAAAATTAATACAAGTAATAATTATCATAAAAAGTGGATTATTAATTTAATCGATTGTGAGTAAAATATAGATACCTTGGGGAGAATCATTATAGCCTAACTTCTGCACCATACCTTGATGCTTTACACCTAGGCTACCTTGCGTACAGTTATAGACTATTTTACTGGTTAGTCCAGGACTTCATGACCCAAGTGTTATCGATATTATCAAAGTTTTGCAGTTTCTAAGTAAATTTGATTAAACTGATGTAAAATTGCTCCTAGATTCGTCAACTGCCTGAGAGTGTCATAGTTGAAACAACGGAATATAAATGTCTTCAATCGCAGTTTTCTGTTTTGTACAACGAGTCTATGCAGCTGAAAACGCAATTGGATGAAGCCAGGCAACAGTTGCAGCAAACCAAGAATGCCAATGCAAGAAATATAGAACTTATGGAGGTGAGTTAATGGATTATAAAATTCATTTGCACTTCTAATGTAAAGTTTTAAAGGTTAGTCATTTTCAGTAGGTCGTGGAGCTCTTCAAAATAAACCATTTCACCAAACATTGTCTGTGTGAAATATTCAAGGGGATAAAGATATAATTGTTAAATTCAATTCGATTATGTGCAATTCGAGTCCGGTTTTGTTAAGATTTTAATTGAAGTGGTCTTTGCTTTAATTGACAACATTTGTTTCGCCAACATTGTGGTTTCAATGTTTTTTTGAAACATAATCATTATTACTTAATGTATTTTTTATGGTTATATTTATATAGCCATTACTTACTTTTTTGTCAACAATCAGCTTGATTAGTCAATGAGTATTCTCCTTCAGAGTGATGAGTTGATGTCTCAGAAGAAGCTCCGTCAAGAAGTCATGCAGTTAGAAGATTTTCTTGCGCAAATAAGGAAAGAGTATGAGATGCTTCGAATTGAGTTCGAACAGAATCTCGCAGCTAACGAACAAACTGGTCCCATCAACCGTGAAATGAGGCACTTGATTACATCTCTTCAAAACAATACTCAGCAGTTGAAAGGAGAGGTGCACAGATATAAGAGGAAGTATAAAGAAGCCAATGCTGAAATACCTAAGGTAACACTTCTTCCTTCAACATTTTATGATTAATATTTACCTGACAACTGAATATGGTAAGAATAACCTGGTTTATATTCACTTAATATATCTTTAAATAAAAAAGCTGAAGGTGGAACCTCTGAGCTCTGTCTCAGTTCAGAAAATGTTTCATCTGTGTTCTACACCATAGAATAATAAAGGGTCTTTCATTAACAGCGCCCCATTTTGTTTTGTAAATAAAACACATTATTTATTTGAGAATTAGTGAAATTTTTATTTCATTATAAAGTGCACTGGATACCATTAGTTAAGAAACAAAACATCATTTAAATATCCACCACGGAAACCCTGGCAGGAATGAAGTTGTTGAATCCAATTTTCCATGACTCTCTCACACAAATTAGGTCGTATGTTAGCAATTTCTCGTTCAATATTGATCTGTAAAGCGTCTAAACTTGCTGGCTGATTGCTGTAAAGCAGTGACTTAATGTAACCCCAAAGAAGGAAGTCCAATTGAGTTAAATCGCAGGAACGAGGCGGATAATTTATTAGTCCATTTCTTCAGATTTTCTCTAAGCACCAATTAATGAATACACGACGCTTTAAATGATCTGGTGGTTTGAGTTCTTGGGTTAAAACAATTTTGTATGGATGCAAACCAGGGTTTTTCGCAAAATTCGCCACAAAGACGTCTGGGAGATGCCTAGTTCTTGTGAATGTCGAGAAATCGATAAATTTTGATCTTAACAAACACTTTCACGTACGACAGCAATATTCTCATCATTTCTTGCGTTTGTCTCACTGGCACTATAACATCATGAAGTGTAAAATTTGTTTCACACTTCTTCACCAAACGTTCAACTGTTCTTTTATCTGGACGATTATAATGACCAAAAATGATCGTAAAGAGCATGTAAAGAGTATCAGATCGAGATTTTTCATAATAAATTTTGGATTATTTGTAAACGTCGTTGGAGTGTGTACGTTTCCATGATTAAATGGTAGACTTTGACAAATACAACTGTCAATGTCACAAATAAACAATGGCTGCCATACGTGAGTAATGTCAGTTTAAAAATGGAACGTTCCCATTGAAAGACCCTTTACAATGCAGGTGTCCGGATTTAACATTAATATATTTCATGAAGTCATTTTAGAGGCCGAAAGGTGAAAAAAACTTTCCACATATGTCCGAAAATGCACCACGGGGAAGGATTTATACATTTGTTTTGTCAAAATGTATCAAGAAAATACTAGAGATGTCATTAAGTCCCAGGGGAAACACCCGCCCCCAAAGCCATACCACTTCTGTTTTTCGGTAGTACCAACCTTCAAAAGATACTTTTAAAACTTTCATGACATTCGGTTCAGTCGTAGAGGTATTGAAGGTTAATTGACGCTATATGCAAAAAATGCAAACTCTAAATGGCCCATACTTACCAGAATACAGTTTCTCGAACTCTCAGTAATATCCTGAGCGTTCTAGAACGAGCATCGGGAAAAAGCAGTGGCGTAGAGGGCTTGATGTTTACAATATCTTTCTTCTTTATTTACGCCCGCCTATCTGTTTAGGGGTTCCCGCAGAAAACTACTTTAAGGGCCATATACTCTTACTTTAGAATGACATTTCAGCCGTATTTGACCAGCAGGCTCATTCTAAATGTTTAAAATTAGTTCTTGTCCTTCAGTGTGTATTACGCTTGCTTTTAATCGTTTTTTTTTATCGCTTCCAGTTGAGAAAAGAAATTGAAGACTTGCAGGCCAAAATAACACAATTAGAATCCAACCAGGATACTAAAGAGAATATCAAGCAAGAAATTAAGGAGGAAGATCCAGGCACTTCTGAGGGAATTCAAGTAAAGGAAGAAGGGTCTACCACACCTATAATAAAGAAAGAAGAAGATGATATGGAAGTGAGTATAACAGTCAACAATATTGCTATCTTACAAAATTCTTAAACCAAATCAGTTCGTACCAAAATATGGAAATTTTAAAATTAGGTTGAAAACTCTTGAGCAGTTTTAAGCAGTCAGTGCATCGTTACATTAATTAATTTGACATATAATTACTAGTGATGGAACACTATGTTCCACAATGTTCCTCGACCAATATTTTATGATAATCCATTGTATATTGAAGGATAAAACACATTTTCACAACTTATTCATAAGAGTGTGACACAGAACCAATTTTGGCTGTTGCATCATTGTCAGTCACGAAACAGAAACCTTTTATACAGGATACCCCAGAAGTCGACGTCAAGCCGGAATCAGGTAACAGGTTTTAAGTCATAATAGTCATCAGAAAAATATAAAAGAAAATCCAAGGTCAGTATTTTCCAAAGTATATTGCACTATCTTTTATTCAATAAAATGCACACCATGTGATGATTTTTGAACTCCTGATGCTACAATTTTTTACTTTCTTCAAATTTTATTTTTCCTATGTTATCCCGAATAGTGCTTCTGTAACTTGTAATCTTCTATTCTAAGCCAATTGCTCCAGCTTGGAAAATAATGTCACTTTTTGCCGAACTAAGTATTCAAAATTAAAATTTCGCCCAACTTCAATTGACTGTACTGAAAAAATTCAAGTAAATTTGGCAACTGGTTTCGTGAAAAATCTAAATAAATTTCAGCATTTAAAACCTCTGGCAACTCAAAAGGTCCTATGACTCTTTCGTTCAAAATTCCAGTCCACCTGTTCACTTTAAAACGATATTGAGATCTATCTTGTCTCGTTAAATACGGATTTTCTACGTGTCACTCGTGTAAATTGTGTAGTATTTTTTAAATGTTGATTCATCCAAACACAAAATTTTTTTTAAGAATTGTAGGTCTTCCTGGTTCTTTTATAGCATGGTTTGGCAAAACGCAACCTGAGGTTCATACTCCCGAGGTAAAAGAGCTTGTACTCGCTGGGTGGAGCTTATGTTTTTTCAATAGTCGGTGAGCTGTACCTGTGCTTCGTTGAATTTCACGTAGCGAAGTACTTGGATCTTCCTCTACTGAGGAAGGTATGGAATTCTTCCTTCACCATGCAGTTTGTTTGGAAGTAGGCCCGCTGTGAAAAGTAGATGCTGCACATTCGTAAAGACTCGATGATGTGGATAACGATCAGCAATAGGGTATCTCTCACGATACATTCTCAAAGCTGCACTAGTGTTACATCTGCAATCCTTATAAATGAGGTGCATGTTAGCATATTCCTGTGTGGTATACACAGACATGATGGCAATACACAATCGCAGGTTAGTCCAGGTAAAATCAAAGTTCGTCGTAAAGAGATCAAAACTATCCAAATCACAAGCAAACAAATCTAATAAACGAAGCTAAAAGTCGTAAGTACACAAATAACATGATCAAATACGGAAAGATGCGCAGTAGACCAAGAGGTGTAGCATATTGATCTGTATTGCGTTTACGTGTGCCAATACCAAATAGTGGCGTCACTGACTCACCCCATCTCATTCAAACTAGATTCTTAAAGTATTGAATGTACTAGAATAATTTTTAGAAACTTCGAAGAAATTGTTTGAAACTGTGTTTCTTTAAGAAAGACTGTTTTATTTGACCGATCTGAGAAATGAAGTAATAAGTGTTATACCATTTTAGAATCCCTAATAAATGCGCTAAGTTTTAAAGTAATTTGCCAAACTGATAAGTACAATTTTTTTTTCAGTACAGTCAGTTAAAGTTGTGAGAAATATTAATTTTGAATACTTCGTTTGGCAAAAAGTAACATTATTTTCCAAGCTGGAGTAATTGGCTTTGAATTGAAGATCACACGTTACAAAAGGACTATTCGGAATAACATAGGAAAAATAAAATTTGAAGAATGTAAAAAATTGTAGCAACAGGAGTTCAAAAATCATCACAGGGTGTGCATTTTATCGATTAGATTTTTTTTAAATATTTTTCTGTTGATCACTATGACTCAGCCTGTTACCCGATTCCGGCTTGACTTAGTCTTCTGGGACACCCTGAATACTATGTGTATCAAATTTTAGACTAGTTGCTCATTAACGTTTTAAAAAGTTACGAGGTAAATGAAACGAGTCACAATAATAAATAGAAATCGACGTGTGTATATTAAGGTGGGCCAAAAATAATTTTTAATTTTTTTTTTCTTAGCTACCATGAAAATCTCATCCGACATGAAAAAAAAACAAGTTCTGGTAAGACCTGAGCTCTTAATAATAATATTAAGAGGTGCCTCATCGATATTTTCGATTTCCCATTTAATTAACATAATTAATTTTGATTTTTTTGTTTGGATTTTTAATGTACACAAACAAATAATTGTTAAGCGAGAATCAACACTTATTTTTATAGGAAATTTACCGATCTACAAAAAAGGTCTGGAACATTTTTTGGCTGAGTCAACTCATTCAAAGTTATTCGTAGTTAAAGTCCAACAGAAAATTATAAAAAATGATTTCCACAATTTTTCATCTTTAACTAGGAATAACTTTGAATGAGTTGACTCAGCCAAAAAATGTTTCAGACCTTTTTTGTAGATGGGTAAATTTCCGATAAAAATAAGTGTTGATTCTCGCTTAACAATTATTTATTTGTGTACATTAAAAATCCAAACAAAAAAATCAAAATTTCCTGTGTTATTTAAATGGGAAATCGAAAATATCGATGAGGCACCTCTTAATATTAATATTAAGAGCTCAGGTCTTACCAGAACTTGTTTTTTTCATGTCGGATGAGATTTTCATGGTAGCTAAGAAAAAAAAAATTATTTTTGGCCCACCTTAATGTATATACGTGTATTATTCAATCAAATTGTTATGAAATGTTTTATTTCTGTACTTTTCAGCATACAGAAGAAACTGATGCCGATAAGGATAAAGCAGGTGGTTCTCCGTCTTCGAAAAAAGATGGGACCAAACTGGCTCCAGGAACTGTGAAGAAGGAACCAATAAAAACGGAAAAAGATCACAGGGAAGCTCAAAGGGCCAAAGAACAAAAGGTTATGGAAAACGAAATAATAAGAGATTTGAAAAATCAGCTGAAGTAAGGTTTTTCGCATTTTATTTTTTCAGTAATTCAGGTGTCTATCTACTCCAACATTGATTTTGGATTTCACAGGCTCCAAAAAACGTTTTAAGTGAATTGGATTCAATATTTTCTTGCTATGGGCATTAAAGAAAACTCAGAAAATTTTGGAAAATTTCTGTTTTTCAACGTAGTCCCCTGGAACTTCGATACATTTGTTAGATCGAGAAATAACCTTCCCTAAACCTTGTAAAAAATATTCTTTCGGCTTCTTCTCAAAATAGGTAATAAATGCTTCAGTTTTTTATCGTCGGAAAATCGCTTTCCACAAAGATATTTTTTCACATTTGGGAATAGGTAGTAGTCACTGGGGACCAAGTCTGGACTGTACGGAGGATCAGTAATTTTTCGAAGCCACATTCTTGCACAGCAGCCTCCGCTACGTGTTGTCTTAAGTTTCCCTCACCTTTTCCTTCAATTGCTTCTCTTAAATTGCGCAAAGTGGTTGCGTATGATGCTTTCACCCTTTCTAGTGTATTCTATCAATAATATACCTTTCGAATCCCAAAAGACCGTACCCATTATTTTTTCAGCGGATGGGGTGACCTTAAACTTCTTTAGGGGCTGTGCACCCTTTTCAATCCACTCAATGGACTCTTGATTACTCTCAGGGTCATGATGATGAACCCAACGTCTCATCCCCAGTAAACAAATTATGCCTATTTCTTTAATACTATCTCTTTTGTTGAATACAATAATATTTTGTTCGAGTAACATATTTTTCGTTTCAGAAAAGCGTTGAATGAACAAAAAGAGGTTAAGTTACTGTTAGACATATACAAGAGTCTAAGCAAAGAACAAAGCGATAAGGTTCAGTTGATGGCTTCACAGAAAAAGTTACGTATGGAAGTTGAGGATCTTCGACAACAAATCAAGAAAATCCAGGTAAAGTTTTCGTTTTCAAATTGGAAAATTCGTAAACGGATTATTTTGGATAACTTTGAATTGGCAACACTGTTTTCATCATTAAAAAGTACACAGGCAGAATATCTCCTGATTGAATTATCTTAATATATATAAATCTCGTGTCACAATGTTTGTCCTCAATGGACTCCTAAACCACTTAACCGATTATAATAAAATTCGCACACCATGTGCAGTTCGATCCAACTTGAGAGATAGGATAGTTTAAATCTCAAATTATGGTCGCAATTTTAATTTATTGCTAATTATTTGTCTGTTATTATTTGACAGTCACAAATATCTGTTAACTCCAAATGATTCTAACAGATGTCGATACCTTTCGACTGGGTTGAGTAAGTAATCAATAGATGGCGCTGCTATGGTAAATCTACGAACGTAGAGTTCGGCAGTCCAGGACTGATGTTCTCTTATTGTTCCTCTTAGATTGTTTACTATAATGTAATAAACAAAAACTTTAGCCACAGCAATGCGTGGCTGGGTCAGCTAGTCTTTTATAAAATTTTCCCCGATCTGAGCAGGAAGTTTCTAAATTATTGTCTGGAAAAGGTATTTCTTTTTCTTTCAATGTTTTTTTTTCACTAAACTAATACTCGTGAAATTTTTTAACATTAATAAGATCGATACGATTTAATTCAAGTTTTTGCATCGGTGAGAGGTTATTCATATGTTGAATTTCTCATTTCCAGGACAGTAAAAGAGACGATAAAAGAAAGTTGGCTGAAGATGAAGCATTGAAAAAGATCAAACAGTTAGAGGAACAGAAATACGAGCTTCAAAAGCAAGTGGCGAGTCAGAAGCCTGCCGATGGTAGCTGGGGTAATGTTCTACATCAAATGAGACCGTTTGTCGGTTCTCAAGAGGAAGAAGCCCTTCTAAACGAGATGGAAGTGACAGGACAAGCTTTTGAAGACATGCAGGTAAATTCTGAACATTAAGAGTCCAGTGAATTCGGTCTACCATCAGCGTTATCGCATTTCAGGAACAAAATTCGAGACTCATTCAGCAGCTGCGAGAGAAGGACGACGCGAATTTCAAACTCATGTCCGAAAGAATTAAATCCAACCAACTCCATAAATTGGCCAGGGAAGAAAAGGACGTCTTGAAGGAACAGGTACAAACCTTGACCACACAGGTGGATGCAGCGAATATCGTAGTGCGTAAACTTGAGGAGAAAGAGAGGATTCTTCAGAATACCTTGGCGACTGTTGAGAAAGAACTGTCACTGAGGCAACAGGCTATGGAAATGCACAAGAGGAAAGCTATAGAATCGGCACAAAGTGCCGCTGACTTGAAACTTCACTTAGGTAAGACTTTTTTGCCGATTTGTATCAATTGTAACAAGCTACTTGATTGTCATCCTAATCCTACTGATAAAAGACTGCTTGTAAATACAGCAAACGTTACATATACAGGTTGATTCGATCTTTTGAAAGGGTTTTACTAGAGGTCATCTGCAACGACCAAACTCAGGAATGCAACTCAGCGCTTTTAGCTTTTAAAAAAGAATCAATTGAATGTTCACAGTATACTAGTTTTTAAATAATTAATTAATTCAGGTAACAAGGCAGAAAATTTCAAAACGGCTTCCTATAAAGGGTCATTCATTAACAGCGCCCCATTTTGTTTTGTAAATAAAACACATTATTTATTTGAAAATTATTGAAATTTTTATTTCATTACAAAGTACATTGGATACCATTAGTTTTGAAACAAAACATCATTTAAATATCCACCAGGGAAACCCTGGAAGGAATGAAGTTGTTGAATACAATTTTCCATGACTCTCTCACACATATTAGGTTGTATGTTAGCAATTTCTCGTTCAATATTGATCTGTAAAGCGTCTAAACTTGTTGGCTGATTGCTTTAAACCAGTGACTTAATTTAACCCCAAAGAAGGAAGTCCAATGGAGTTAAATCGCAGGAACGAGGAGGACAATTTATCGGTCCATTTCTTCTGATTTTTTCTAAGCACCAATTACTGAGTACACGACGCTTTGAATGATCTGTTGGTTTGAGTCTTGGATTAAAACAATTTTGTATGGATGTAAACCAAGGTTTTTCGTAAAATTCGCCACATAGACGTCTGGGAGATGCCTAGTTCTTGTGAACGTCAAGAAATCAATTCATTTTAGTCTTCACGAACACTTTCACGTACGGCAGCAATATTCTCTTCACTTCTTGCTTTTTTTTGTCCCACGGACATTGTAACATCATGAAGTGTAAAATTTGTTTCAATCTTCTTCACTAAACTTTCAACTGTTCTTTTATCCGGACGATTATAACAGCTGAAAATTGGAGTTAAAGCATGTAAAGTTAGACTAACAGATCGCGATTTTTCATAATAAATTTTGGATTATTTGTAAACGTTGGAGTGTGTACATTTCCCCATGGTTGAATGGTAGACATTGACAAATACAACTGTCAATGTTACAAATAAACAATGGCTGCCATACGTGAGTAATGTCAGTTAAAAAATGGGGCGTTCCCATTGAAAGACCCTTCACAGTGCAGGTGTCCGGATTTAACATTAATATATTTCATGAAGTCATTTTAGAGGCTGAAAGGTGAAAAAAACTTTATATCCACCTATGTCCAAAAATACACCACAGGGAAGGATTTATATTTTATATTTTATTGTCAAAATGTATCAAGAAAATACTAGATGTCATTAAGTCCCAGGGGAAACACCCGCCTTCAAAGCCATACCACTTCTGTTTTTCGGTAGTACCAACCTTCAAAAGATACTTTTAAAAATTTCATGACATTCGGTTCATTCGTAGAGGTATTGAAGGTTAATTGACGCTATATTTGTTTTTGTTTAAACGATGGATAAAAAACGAGTTTCCTATGTAGACTCATTTCGTTAATGTCAATTATTAGATAACTTTTTGTCAAAACACCAATGACAGAAGTCTTGGCTGACTCAAAATGATCACTATTTCGAAATGCAAACTCTAAATGGCCCATACCTACCTGGTAGACATTGACAAATATAACTGTCAATGTCACAAATAAACAATGGCTGCCATACGTGAGTAATGTCAGTTTAAAAATAGGGCGTTCCCATTGAAACACCCTTTACAATGCAGGTGTCCGGATTTAACATTTATATATTTCATGAAGTCATTTTAGAGGCTGAAAGGTGAAAAAAAACTTTATATCCACCTATGTCCGAAATTGCACCACAGGGAAGGATTTATACGATTGTTTTGTCAAAATGTATCAAGAAAATACCAGATGTCTTTAAGTCCCAGGGGAAACACCCGCCCCCAAAGCCATACCACTGTTTTTCGGTAGTACCAACCTTCAAAAGATACTTGTAAGAATTTCATGACATCGGTTCAGTCGTAGAGGTATTGAAGGTTAACTGACGCTACATTTGTTTTTGTTTAAACAATGGATAAACACGAGTTTCCTATGTATGTAGACTCATTTCGTTAATGTCAATTATTAGATAACTTTTTATCAAAACACCAATGACAGAAGTCTTGGCTGACTCAAAATGATCACTATTTCAAAATGCAAACTCTAAATGGCCCATACTTACCTGGTAGACATTGACAAATACAACTGTCAATGTCACAAATAAACAATGGTTGCCATGCGTGAGTAATGTCAATCTAAAAATGGAGGGTTCCCATTGACGCTTTAGTTAAATGAAGCAAAGTTATCATGAGATTTCTCCTCAAAAATTTCGAGTTCCGTTGCTTTCAATTCCCATTTCGTTTACAGAAAAATATCACTCTCAGATGAAGGAAGCACAACAAGTAGTGGCAGAAAAGACAAGTTCATTGGAAGCTGAGGCCTATAAGACGAAGAGACTTCAGGAAGAAATAGCCCAGCTGAAACGTAAGGCTGAGAGAATGAAGAAGATGGAGATATCGGGAACAACACTTGATGAAGTAATGATGGAAGAAATAAGGGAATACAAAGAGACACTTACGTGTCCTTCTTGCAAAGTCAAAAGAAAAGATGCCGTCTTGTCGAAATGCTTCCACGTCTTTTGTTACGATTGTCTCAAAACTAGATACGAGACGAGGCAGAGAAAGTGTCCTAAATGTAATTGTGCGTTTGGTGCCAATGATTATCATAGATTGTATTTATCCAACTAAGCGAATAAGTTCTTTTCTTTTATGTTTTTTATAAACCTCTCTAATGTATTTTATGTATAGACGAAGGTATAAATATAAGTTATAGCTGTTTATGAGATGATATTTATTCTAGTCATTATGATCCTTCCTGCTTGCACAAACTTTAAAAGGTTTCATAAAACTCGGAAAGTTTATAACCTTATAAATATCCATGAAAACCCAATAACTCGTTAAATAGAAAGAAGTTATTGAAGGAATTAGAAAAGGTGAGTTTAAGGGGTAAGCTTTGAAATGGTTTGAATGTTATTTCAGAATTTCAGACATAGAAAACAAAGGATTATTGTGGAGAAAGATGGGGTCATAGAATCTTTTGCTTCCAAGTTGTATCTTTATGTGGTGGTTTGAACCCCGGTGGAGAGTGAAAGTTTTTTGAATTTTTGCACAAAAAATTTGATTTTCCTATAAAGTTGTAATGAAAGATACAGGAAATTAAGGCAAATGAAATTTATCATTTTTTGTGCATTGTTTCAATCAATCAAAGCATGATCACAGATCGAAGAAATAACAGAAGCAGCAATACTCTCTGATATTTTAATTTTTATCAAGGTATAGTCTAGTCAATAAGTACCTTTTGGGTCAACTTTTTTCAGCAGTCTCCGAAAATTATGATCAAGGTGTCAGTCGATTCGGAATGGCATCTAGATGATTTTTGAAAAAAATGAAGTTCCGCTTGCAAAATTGCAAAAGTTATTAACAATTAACTAAAAAAAAAGAGGGTTTAGTTTTTTGTAAATATCTCAAAAACTAATAAAGATTTTTGAAATGAAAAACAAAGATTCAAAAAGAGGAGGAAATTTCCTAAAAAAAGTGTGTTAGAAATTATTTTAACAGATTAAATATGAAATTTAATAAATGAAAAAATTCAGGGGCATACTGGATAGATGAATGAACAATAATCCGCAAAAAAAAAATTTTATCTCAATTTTTCAATTAGTTATGCAATAGTTAATTAATAATTTTTTTTCTGCTTGGACATGAACATTGCAAGTGTGATAATTGTTAAACTATTAACTTGAGAATTTTTTCCTCTCTTGGAGCAGTTTTTGGAAGACTTCAGAATAGATCCCCGTTGGAAAAATTTAAAAATGTTTATTTTTCAGTTTTTTATTAACAATTTTCGTTGTTGCAAAATTAAAAACTTAGATTAATTAAATTTTTTTTTTCAAAATATTATTAATGGTCCGTTTTTATGTTATAAGAAGCTACATAGAAATATTTTTTAAAAATTTTTATCTCTTATTGTTTAAAAAATTGTTATAAACAAATGCGTTGTTTATAAAATAATTGAAAATTTTTTTAAGGAATATCAATCTTTGATGCAAATAATGATTAAAAAAAAAATTTTTTCCTTAAAAAAATTTTTTTATTGCTTAAAAACGCATTTGTTAATTAACAATCGTTTTCTCCCACTTCTAATATTAAGGAACCATTTTTTTCTTTAAAAATCATGATTTACATTACTTTTCCATATAAAAAAAAAATTTTCGTTTTGTTTAATTTTTCATTTTAATAATATAATAATAAAAAAATTAATAAAAAAAAATCACGTCTGTATTTGTGGCAGTAAGAAGAATAGGGAAAATAATATAAAGTAAAAATTTATTTGTTTATAACAAATTGTTTATTATATAAACAATGAAAAATTAAACAAAACGAAAATTTTTTTTTATATGGAAAAGAAATTTAAATCATGATTTTTAAAGAAAAAATGGTTCCTTAATATTAGTTAGAACTGGGAGAAAACGATTGTTAATTAACAAATGCGTTTTTAAGCAATAAAAAATTTTTTTTAACGGAAAAATTTTTTTCTTTTAATCATTATTTGCATCAAAGATTGATATTCCTTAAAAAAAATTTCAATTATTTTATAAACAACGCATTTGTTTATAACAATTTTTTAAACAATAAGAGATAAAAATAAAAAAAAATATTTCTATGTAGCTTCCTACAACATAAAAACGGATTATTAATAATATTTTGAAAAAAAAAATTTTTCGGTAATTAATCTAAGTTTTTAATTTTGCAACAACGAAAATTGTTAATAAAAAACTGAAAAATAAACATTTTTGAATTTTTCCAACGGGGATCTATTCTGAAGTCTTCCAAAAATTGCTCCAAGAGAGGAAAAAAATCTCAAGTTAATAGTTTAACAATTATCACACTTTCAATGTTCATGTCCATGCAGAAAAAAATTATTAATTAACTATTGCATAACTAATTGAAAAATTGAGATAAAATTTTTTTTTGGCGGATTATTGTTCATTTATCTATCCAGTATGCCCCTGAATTTTTTCATTTATTAAATTTCATATTCAATCTGTTAAAATAATTTTTATTAATAAAGTGTCCGAAATAGGCGTGGCTTACGAAAGCCAGAGTACCCGTTTTCGGCCGTATTTTCATCCCTCTGGGAAAATTATTAATATTGGGACTACAATTCCAGGAATCGACACTTTTTTCAGGAAATTTCCTCCTCTTTTTGAATCTTCTTTTTTATTTAAAAAATCTTCATTAGTTTTTGGGATATTTACAAAAAACTAAACCCTCTTTTTTTTTAGTTAATTGTTAATAACTTTTGCAATTTTCGCAAGCGGAACTTCATTTTTTTCAAAAATCATCTAGATGCCATTCCAAATCGAATGACACCTTGATCATAATTTTCGGAGGCTGCTGTAAAAAGTTGACCCAAAGGGCACTTTTTGACTAGACTAGTAGGCCATAGATTAACTACGATCCTATAATAATTTGTCTATGAGGTAGGGGATTTCAATGACCTTGAAAAAGTACAAGGAATGTGAATATTTTTAAGCTTTTATTACCGAGGGTTTTAGGTAATGTAGCATATGTACATTTTTCACTCTTTTTTCTATTCTGACACTATTTTCCTTCATCTAGTTAATCTGTATGAAAGATAATTGAAAATAAAGATAATTATTATTAAATAAATATTTCAAATGAGACGTTTTACAGTTGACTATGTTGATGTAAATGGATGTCTCATGTGATAAAAAAGTATGATTAATGTTTTCTATATCAATCTAGTCAGTTAAATATGACTCAATGTTTGAAGAATTGAAAGTGTTGAAAAGAACGGAAATTTTTAGTTTTTGAAAGTTTCACTATAATAAAATGAGATAAAAGCAACTTTCACACAGTTTATTGGTATGTATAGGTATAAATACGCAACAATGGCATTACAGTAACTCATTATCTTAGTATGTTGTCCAAAAATAGTTAGGCTTTCTCGTAAGCGCGAAAAATTGAGAAATTAACGAGTATCAGTTAATTTTATTATAACACGATCACCAACCAATATAACGACGTATTAAAATGGAAAATTCGTATATTGGACGTCAAAACTAGGCGAGACCTAGCCTTATTTCATCACATCTAAAAAATTTCAACATCGAAAATTCGTTTATCCTAAAATTTACAAAATATACATAATAAAATCACGTAAAAAATAAAAAAAAAACGAAGGTTGGTAAAATCCGAATTCACCTATCGAAACGAATAACAACAATAACTTTAATAAAAACGGTTATGACGAAATGGCGTCAAATAAATGTGCTGTCAAAGAACTCAAGCGGTCGTATTGATCGGAGATGCAATCTCTAAATTCTTGATGACTTGATGCAGAAGAGCTGCGTTTGCGTTCAGGTCCGGTGGAGGCATCAGAGGCATTTTCGAGGCACTCTGAAAACTGACTTCTTCCAGATCTCTTTGGAGCTTCGCGAGTGGAGGACATTGCTGGACGACACTTTGGACATCGTGTAACACCTGCGTAAAAAAGAACACATCAAATTATATTCCATCCTAGCGCAAAATCTTTGTATTCCTTTAAAACTGGTCAATGGGGAGAACAGAACTTAAAGATAGTTTGACTGATCATGAAATGCTGGATAATCTACGTTTAGAATCCAAACATATTCATTTCAAGATAATATAATAGATTGGGGAAAAAATTAAATATTTTTGCGTGAACTTCAAGACTTTATTTAACATTGACTATCATTCCTTGTTTATTGCTATGACAAGTCAGAGATTCGCCACTTATTTCGGTTTAACATCTACATGGACATCTTAAATTTATTTACGATTAAAGATTAAAGGCAAAATATGAATATAAATTAAAAATTGCATTTTTATATTCATGAAGCTTTTGGTATGTAGCAACAATTTAGGGTTAAAGAGGAATAAAATAGAAAAAGGCTTTTTACTTGATAGAAGAAATATAACAAAATTTGAATATCAAAACAGATTTAATCTGTTAGTCTTCTACAATTTTAATTTCAAAAAAATTTTTATTCAAAAAACTTTTAGAATTAAATTAATGTCTACAATAAGCACTGCTTACATTTAATAGACGTATATAATCAAAACTCAATATATAATGTCAAATGGAATAAATAAACCAACAGATATAAAAAAGGTCATTAAAATTAATGAATAAATATTTAAAGGAGACAAAATTTTGTTTCTGATCTGACCTTTAAGAACGACAATTGCCTTTTAAAAACATGAACACAACTTACGGACTTCTCAAAGAATATAGTTTGTTATATTTCTTCTATCAAGTAAAGAGCCTTTTTCTATTTTATTTTATATATAATATATAATTATTTAGGCTTCAATATACCTCATTATAGAATGTCAATGATTTTAAATATAACCTTAAAAATACCTTACACTGTTCTGTGATTTTGTTAGAACATAGACCATCGTGAATTTTAAAAGTTAGTCTGTTTGAAGCATTCATCCTTAACACGTGTAAGTTTGAGATATAGTGATAGTTATTTGATTTTGATATTTGGAATATTATTTTGGACCGATGAAGGGATTGCCTAGAATTATATTTGTTTTTTGAAGATGTGTCGCATATTTTGAGAGACTTCTGAATTAACTTATTCGAATATTTAAATATATTAAATATTTCAAATAAATTATATTCTTTGAGAAGTCCTTAAGTTGTGTTCATGTTTTTAAAAGGCAATTGGTGTTCTTAAAGGTAAGATCAGAAATTTTGTCTCCTTTAAATATTTATTTATTAATTTTAATGACTTTTTTATATCTGTTGGTTTATTTATTCCATTTGACTTTATATATTGAGTTTTGATTATATACGTCTATTAAATGTAAGCGGTGCTTATTGTAGATATTAATTTAATTCTAAAAGTTTTTTGAATAAAATTTTTTTTTAATTAAAATTGTAGAAGACTAACAGATTAAATCTGTTTTGATATTCAAATTTTTAAAGAGAATACTTTTGAAAATCCAGCTTTTCTGACATCCCCAACTAGGATCGTAATTAGAGATCAGGCTCTTTGAATTCTAAACACAATGATCTTACCTCTAAAGCATTATCAATTGCTTCGTACTGCTTTTTAGTTTCTGCAAAAGCTTCTCTGATCCTTTCGATGAGTACTTGCCTATTGGCAAACTCTTTCTTCAGTTCTTCCCTTTGTTGTTCATTTTCAATCAATTCCTTTATTTCAGGGCACTGAAAATCATGACGTTTAAGATTGTCCATAAAATTATTATAGCGTCTTAAATGTTTTACCTTACTAATTATTCTTCCCATAATTTCTTGAGAAGGAATCTCCCCGGTTTGTTCCCATAATAATATAGCCTCATTCACCTCTTCTTGCTTAATTTTGGCATCCAATTCAATCTTAGATAATGCAGTTGATAGCTCGCAGACATCTTGATTTTGCTTCTGTGAAATACAAAGTCATTCAATAATACCAGGAATTGATCACAAGCCCTTTGATGAAGGGATTTTGGAAATTCTGTTGCTAGGCTGGCAGAGATATTCTGTATTCACGCAGAGTCATTTATTAAGCCGAAATGATACTAACAACATACTACTCTGTCAAGAAAGTACCGGGAATTTTCAATTAAAACAACATTTTTACATTTAATCGTCAAAATTTATTGGGTCGCCTTCAAAATAGGCTCCATTTGCTCCAATACATCTATGCTAACGGCACTTCCAATTATGGAAACATTTTTTATAGGCGCTTTCCGGGATGGACTTTAGCTCTCGCGCCGAATTTTGTTTTATGGCTTCAATCGACTCAAAACGGGTGCCACGAAGGGGCAATTTTAGTTTTGGGAAGAGGAAAAAGTCGCAGGGAGCCAAATCCGGCGAATACGGTGGTTGCTGAAGCACGTTTGTTGAGTTTTTGGCGAGAAAGTCAGTCACAATCGTAGCTCGGTGAGAAGGCGCGGTATCGTCATGCAAAATCCATGAGTTGTTCGCCCACAAATTTGGCCGCTTCTTACGGATACGCTCACGCAAACGTTTCATAACGCCTAGGTAATACTCCTTGTTTACCGTCTGACCCTCTGGAACGAATTCGTAGTGCACCACGCCACGGATATCGAAGAAAACAATGAGCATCACCTTCATTTTCGAGCGGCTTTGGCGTGGTTTTTTCGGTTTCGGCTGATTTTTTGCCACCCATTCCGATGATTGCTGGCTTGTTTGCATATCGTACTCGTAGACCCAGGTCTCATCACCAGTTATAATGCGTTCCATGAATGTAGAATCGGAATTACAGCGATCCAGCATGTCTGAAGCCAGCTGTTCGCGATGACGTTTTTGAAGAAAATTCAGGTCTTTCGGTACGAGTCGTGCGGCCACCTTTCTCATGCCCAAAATATCAATCAAAATCGTACGTGCGGACTCGTGGGATATCTTAAGATCATGTGCTATCTCTCTCAAGCTGGTACGACGGTTTTGAGCACCCTTTCCTTAATTTTATCGACGTTATCTTCGATCGAAGCCGTCGATGGGCGTCCACTTCACGACCGTCCTTGAAGGCTCTGTACCACTGATATGCACGAGTTTTCGATAGAGCATTATCACCAAAGGCCTTTTGCAACATTTTCAATGCGTCGGCACACGAAAATTCATTTGCAACACAAAACTTTAAACAAATTCTTTACTCAACGTAATCACCCATAGTGAAAATCGGCACGCACTCTGACATCGACTGACTTAATCAGCTGTTGCAAACACACTAGTTGACAGATCCCGCTCAAGCTTGGCATAGTAATTAAGGACAGTGATACCAACCTAGGAAAAAAAATTTTACCTGCCTCATTGCCCAGCCAGATTTAAATCGATAATTCCCGGTACTTTCTTGACAAAAGTACATCTTAATACATTGCTCAAAAATTAAAGTGAATAATTTGCGTACATATAATAACATATAACGGGAAATAAGAAAGCGATTTTGTATATGTACTGATTTATTAAGTTAGGTCTCTATATACGGTTAACAGTAAGGAAGACTGCTTTAGAGCGACAACATTGTAAAGAAATAAACAAAATGAACATACAGTTAACAGTAAGGAACTGCTTTAGAGTGAGAACATAGTAGAGAAATAAACAAAATGAAAATTCTGAACTGGTGGACTCTTTAGGCTTAAAAAAGGTTAGAAACACCTTAAAACCATGGTTTAACATCGGGTGAGACCTTCTCTAGCTCTTCCTAGTGCTCTTAATCTATTCGGCATTGTGTCAGTGAAAGCTTGAGGAATGTTTTGCCAAATCCATTCGATTAACACCAGGTATTTCTATGCAATCGTTGATAATTCTTGCCCAGTGTGGACGAGCATTATCGTCGATTAACGTGAAATTGTCGCTAATGGCAGCCTCAAAGGAAACAATAATTGTTTCTACAATAAAATCACGATACCTTAACGTTGTCATGGTTGTGTTAAAACAAATGCTTCTCCAAATTAACACTGAGCTGCCACACCAACAGACAATATCTGGATACAGACTCTGGACTCATCCGTGAACAGGTGCTCTCTACTCTATCGCGGATACCTGGCGGATCTTCTTGTCCTCATATTGAAACTATTCCGGATTGTTTGACCAGAACTATCCTAGTGGTAGCTGGCCGGAACGAGCTATTCATTTGGGACGCTGTGAAGAAGGGATCATGCTATTAACTGTATTAGTTGATCTTGTATGACGGTTCTAGCTCTTGCTCTTCCACCCCCATGAATGTATACAACACTTCCACTAATACGATAGCGTCTTCACGCTCTAATAACTATACTTCCTCTCGAATATCCACTTCAATTTTTGAGCAGTGTAAAATTAAAGTTTTCTATATACCTATTAGTAGCAACACAACACTGCAAGGCCATCCCTAAGTCTTCAAATATTATATTGATATACATCATACGCTTTAACTTACCTCTAGTTGTTCCCTCTGCTTATTCAGCTCAATCTTGTACTTCTCCAATTCTGAATCATTTTCAGAAAGCTTCTCCTTGAGATCTTTCACTTCTGTTTTCAGCCTGGCACCCAACAATTCCCAATCTTTCAACTGTTTCACAACGAACTTATTGGTTTCCTTCTGCTTATTGATCTGCTCAGAGTAGCATTCCCTTTGATCCTCCAGTTCGTTCATGCGATCTTCCGCATCAACTTGCACTATCTTAATAACCTTCAAAAGCCTCGTTATGGAGTTGTCCACATCGATAACTTGGTCCAGAAGAGAAACATGGAAACCGTCGTCTCCCCCAAATTCGCCGGTGAAGGATAGGGTGAGACTGTTAGCCTGTTCCTTTTCGCGGTTGAGGATTGCTTGGGAAAGGTCCTTGAGGCTTTCGCTGTGAGTGAGTCGTGTGTTCATCATGCTGTGTGTCGATGAGATCATGTTGTGAGAATGACAATCTGGGACGACCACATCCTCCAAGACGTGTTCCATCATTAGGCAAGGTTCGGTTTCAGAGTCCAGCATCTCATTGGAACTGGAGGTCTCTTAAAGATAATAGAGATGGTCATTAACCACAAGGAAATCATGACACAATTAAGAAATTTGTAAACCATTTGAGATCAAACTTGAGCTAAAGGATTTCAAACATTAATTTAATCAAATTTGTACTTTTAAAAGTGTTTAAGTAGGCTTTAACAGTCATAAAATAAATAGATCTTTCAGTTACCAACCTGTTTGGAGATTACTTCTGGACAAATCTCTGCTGAAGGGTGCGTTGTTCCTTATAGCATTTATTACAGCAGAAACAAACGAGGACCCCTTAATAGAAGAGGGAGAGGAATCGTTGAAAGTCTTTCGACCACGCTCTGGAGTAGTGTCATTACTGCTATAGTTGTATACTTCATTATGGAAAATTACATCCTGAAAATATATAGATAGTTAAACAAAAGCATTTTCATTAACCCAAAGGATACTATTATTAGCTTCTTGATGGAAGAAAACACTGTTGATGGAAGTATTTTGACGTCTTGAAACACTAGTAGATGGAGGCTGAGCTCTCGTGAATCGATTCAATCACAAAAAGAGTAAGAGGTATATTTTTTTGCAAAAAAATACCATTTTTTTTATTGTATGACCATCAAAGTATTTCTTACCTCTAAATCTTGCTCTGAAATATTGTAAGATGTAATCAACTCGTTTGCTAACGAATCCAGTCTATTACTCAAAGAAGAAACGGCAATAGCAGCTCTAGACACAGAACTTCCCTGTTGAACCAAGAGCTCCCTACATTTTGCTTCCATGGCCCCCAACTTAGCCTGTAGTGCCAAATTTTCTTGTCTTCTCTTCTCACTCAACCTCACCAGATGTTTACTTTCTTCTTGTTTTTCCATAAGTCCCCTTTCTTGTTCATTCAGAAGTGTCTGCATAAAAATATTCAACGAATATAGTTCTGAATGTGTATGAAAAAAATTGAAGAGAATACACAAAATTGGAATTATTATTATTATTAACAACTAAAAAGAGAAGGGGGTTTCACCCATAAACTCAAGAAAGTAAACAAAATGAAATGGAATTCATAAACAATTAAAATTAATAAAGAAACCCGCACATATTCAGAGTTACATAATTAAGTTAGAGGCGATTTTGGTCTCGAATGAACTGGTCGAGTTGGTTTTTGATGGAATTCGCCGAATTTGCACCAACAACAGCATGTGGCAACCCATTCCATCCGTCGAAAACTCTGTTGGAAAGAAACGTTTGACGCTATGTGATCCTGAAATTCTCTTTGGCCAGTTTGAAGGCATGGCCACGGTGTTAGGTGCTGTTTCTCATGTAGAGGTGATCCAGATTCACACCAAAGAACCCATGCAGAGCCCGTTAAGTCACAATGAGATCACCTCTAACTCGTCGATCTCCAAAAGTTTGCAGATTCAGTCTTAAACGCGCGTGATAGTCTGGTGTTATCTTCCCAAAGGGAATCCTTGTATTCCGACGCTGTACAGACTCGAGGAGAAGTTGATCGCTCCTGATAGAAAGGCACTGGTCCAGCATATTTCACCAATGGACGCACATAGCTGCAATAAAGTGCTCGACACGTTGAAAGATTGAAATTCCTAAACGATCTCTGAATCATGTAAGTCATTTATCTGGCCTCGTGGTGAGTCCAGCTCAAATCATAGGACACTATGACGCCCAGATCATTGTAGTGGTCAACGGGAGTCAAGAAGTGACCATCGACTGCATATTGAGATTAGGGGATTATTTCTGCCTAGGTTTAAAACGTGGCGTTTGCTGGTATCTAATGACAACAGCCATTTCCGACACCGATCCTCCACAGAAGAGAATGAGACCCAGGACTGATCCCTGCGGGACGCCAGTGGACACGAAATTATCCGCAGATGAATGAACGTCCGCCACTCTCACTTGGAAACTTCTATTGGAAAGAATTATACAGAAGGCGACGATGTGGGACTCGGTCGAATGCCTTGGAAAAGTCGAAATACAGGACATTCATAGGAATACCCTGGTCCAAAGAGCGAGTCCAATCGTTCAGGCAGCACGGTCGTTGTAGAACGACCAGGAACAAATCCATGTTGTTCACGAGGTATAACATCATGTGCCAGCGCGAAATGAAGAAGCTGCTCACAGAGAATTCTCTCTAAGAACTTTGATCACTGAGGTTAGGCTTATGGGTAGATAATTATTAGGCGAGAGCTTGTCTCCCTTCTTAAATATAGGTCTTACCGAAGCCTTCAACCAATCTGCTACCAGTCTATACTGGAAGTAAAGGGGATTTCTGTTTAGTTTTGCGTGCCGATTGGGCGTATCCCAATCCAGCGCCCATGGAGGGCAGTGACCATAGGCCCAATGGGCAGGTAGGCCAGTTTAATCACAACTGCGGAACTGATCGAAATTGCCATTCATGAGAATGAGCCTCAAACTGTCGACCATGTAAAGAAAAATTGGGTTGATCGGATGTAGTACTACAGCCAGTCGTGGCGGTAATTTGAATGATATTGTTTTCTATTGGTAAATGTCAAAGATGAACCTTTCTAATAAACTCATAACGTCGAAAAAATATTCATCAGTTTTATATTTATAACCGATCGAAAATGCTAATTTTAAATGGCCCAGCCCTTACCTACTTAGGGCTAAAAAGTATTCAAAAATATTTACAATTGAAAATTGCAGTGTATACCTGTCGAGATTACTCACTTTCAATTTTTTGTGCTCAATCTCAGCCTCCCTGAGAGCGTCAGCTAGTGTGCTCTTTTCTGCTTGCATGAATTCCTGAAGCTCCATGCTCTCAGCCTCTAACTCTTGGTGCTGTTCGATCAATATCCTCTGGTTCACCATCGACTGATCAAGGTTAATTTGCAGGGTCCTGCATAGAGCGTTCAAACGGGAGATTTCTTTTTCTTGATCGATAACTAACGATCTAACGTCTTGGTATCTAGACTCCAAAACCATAAGACTGTCACTGGAGTTTTCTGAAATGAATAAATGAAGTGGGAAATTGATGGCTCTAGTTTACTATCTGAGATAACTATGTAACATATGACATAAGGGATGTTTCAATAAGAGCGCAAGATTTGAATTGCGCGCCATGTTTGATAGTCATAATGTCCAAATGATTATGACGTGACAGATCGAATTTTGACAGATGGGAGTTAGTAAACATGAACGCGGTGAAGAACGCGTTCTGATTGTCAAAAATTATTATCAAAATGGTGAAAGTTTAATTGTCACTATTCGTAAAGTGCTTCCAATGTTCGGTCGAAATAATGTGCCTAATTCATCTACTGTGAAAAGAATAATCAAAGAATTCGAAAGTACTGGTTCGGATAGTGATGTGAAACACGATACGAGCTCGCAGCTCGCGAGAGTGTGACAGAAAGGCTAGAGACGTCAATTCGCACAAGTCACAAGAATTGGACATTTCAACAGGCACTCTTCAGCAAATTCTCACTATAGATTTACAGCTGCATGCCTACAAAATCCAACTGACTCAACAACTTCTGCCAGTAGACCATGAAAAGCGAAGAGAATTCACCAATTGTATCCTTGAGCAACCTGCTGATTTTGCAAACAAAATCATTTTCAGTAATGAGGCCCATTTTCACCTCGATGGCTTCGTTAATAGTCAAAACTGTAGCATTTCGGGCTTAGAATATCCACGAATGATTCATCAGAAAGTAATGCATCCACAACTGGTCACTGTATAGTGTGCATTATGGCCTGGAGGAATAATTGGACCGTTTTTCTTCGAAAACGAAGAAGATAATGCAGTAACGGTGAATGGCGAACAGTACCGTGCTATGGTAACACAGTAACTTTTGCCTCATTTGGAAGCTATTGATCTTGACGACATGTGGTTTCAGCAGAACGGTACCACATGTCATACCGCATGTGAAACATTGACGATCTTGCATGAATTTGCTCCTGGTCATGTCATTTCCCGATTTGGTGACCAGAATTGGCCTCCGCGCTCTTGCGATTTAACGCCTTTAGACTTCTGACTGTGGAATTATCTGAAGTCACAGGTTTATGCTAATAAGCCTGCAATCATCGAAGCATTGAAAGCGGAAATTAGACGCTGTATCAATGAAATACCACCACATGTATTCAATAACGTTATTGAAAATTTCTTCAAAAGGGCACGCATATGCCAGCAAAGCCGTCATTTACAAGATATTTTGTTTCATACATAATTCCCAAATGTATATTTTACTAAATCAATAAATATTTCAACATGCTACAGAAAACCATGTTTTATTGAACACTGACATCTTGCGCTCTTATTGAAGCACCCTTCATTAACTGTATGTATTAATTAGTGTTTTACGGAGAGCTTGATCGATATTCTCTGAGATACATTTAAAACTTGGTGAATTTTACACAAAAATTTATCATTTTGTCATCGAAACGCACATAATGTCGTAACTCTTAATGTAAAGGATTTTCCAATAAGAGGTTTAATTTTGGATATCTCGCTATTTGGTCAGCTGTCACTTTTGGAGCTGTCATCTCTTGACATTTGACAAGTGAAAATTACGCCATTACTAAAAATGGAACGACACACGCTTCAACAACGCATCGAAATCGTTAAAATTCACTACAAAAATGATGAAAAGTTTGCAAAAGGAAAGCACTTTTGGATCATCAGCATATCTTCGCTGATTGGGCCCTTGAAATGCATTAAAATGATCCGGATTTTCATCGAAAAATCATCTTCAGTGATGAGGTCCATTCCCTCCTTGGAGGCTACGTTAATAAACAGAATTTTCCCATTTGGGGCTCGGAAAATCCAAGAATGATTGTTAAAAAGCCTCTTCATCCTCAACGTGTCACTATTAAGTGCGATTATTGGGTTAGCGGTGTGATTGGACCTTACTTATTCGAAAATGAGACTGGTACAACTGTTACGGCGAATGCATTGCGCAACAAAGCTGTCATTAATGATATTTATGGCCGGAATTGGAAGATATTGATGTGGACGACGTTTATTTTCAACAAGACGGCGCTACGTGCCACACAAGCAACGAAACAATCACAATTTTGAAAGAGGTGGTCACATTTGGCCACTGATATCTATTGATTTAACTTCTTTAGACTTTTTTATGTGGAAGATACGTTGCTCCAGGAAAGATTCAGGTATAAATAGATAACAAAAGTGCTTTAATTCACTATATAGAGCCACAGTTCTGCGCAAACATGATGAAGAAGTTTATCAAGAGAATGACCTTCTGTAAGACAGCTGACGTGCACGTTTGGCAGGTGCTGTGTTCCATTATCAACACCAAAATTTGTTGTTGGATTGAAATAAAAATACCTCTAAACTTCACAAAAATATTGCATGTTTCTCTTTATTCAAAATGAATGGATATTATTGGAAGAGCCTGTAGAAAGGGTGATTCATTTAGAGGTACTTTTTGTGGTAGGGATTTAATTGCAGTTTGCGCATGCCTCGTGTTAACTGAAGTGCCATTTCTGTTCAGTAGTGTTTAACAATTCATAATGGAAAGACTTAGCCCGGAACAGCGTCTACAAATTGTTCAACTTTATTACGAAAATGGGCGTTCTACGAGGAATGTGAAGAAGAACTATGGACCGATTATTCCACCGGCCCATAAACCACACCAAACAGTTGTTTTTCCTTGATTCATTTTCAGCTCTTGAACCTCTTCGGGTTGTTATCACCCCAAATACGCGCATTAAGCCAAAAATGGGCCTCATTGGTGAACAAAATTTTTGTCGAAAACAGTGGATTTTTTGCAAGCTTGTCAAGAGCCCAACCACTAAAACGGAAACCATTCGGAAGGTCAGTCGGCTTCAGTTCTTGCACTAGTTGAATTTTGTAAGCTTTTAAAGAACGATCCTTACGTAAAATAAGTCAAGTTGTTGAATAGGACAGGTCAAGCTGTTGAGAACGGCGACGAATCGACACTCCATGGTCTTCGCGTACACTCTCCGCTACCGCCCCTATATTTTCTGCACTACGTGCTGGGCGCGGTCTATTTGGTCGAATATTATCCAATAATGAAAATTGGGTCTCAAAAGTTGCTCTAAGCGCCCGACACAAAATCCTCGTAGAACGCCCATTTTCGTAATAAAGTTGAACAATTTGTAGACGAATTGTCAAACACTATTGAACAAAAATGACACTTCAGTTAACACGAGGCATGTGCAATCTGCAATTAAATCCCCACCACAAAAAAGTACCTCTAAATGAATCACCCTTTATAACCGTATCCTCACAAAGTTTAGAACAGTTTTTCAGGAAATGAAGAAATCTTGAAGACTTAATAATGTATAGTAAAAAATCAGTTATTGATAGGCATTGTCCCTCCAAGCTTTTCAGACCGATAGATTTAAACCTATTGTTGAAAATTACCGATGGGAAATGGAAAATATTTTCCCAAGAACTAATGAACCGATTTACATTAAAATAGGAAATTGAAAATAGTCTAAATACAGACATTTGGACTGAAAGATAGCGCTTTGCATCGATCAAGCTTAGTATCATAAAATTTCAAACGAATTCTTACCATCATTTGAGGTTTGATCCCCTAAAATCGTCAAAACTCTATCAGTGTTGTTCTTCAATTCTTGTTGCAAACCTTCCTTCTCTAAAACCTCAGCTCTCCATTTTTCCTCCACCTCCCTCAACTTGCCAGTTTGTATTTTATGATCACTAGTAAGGTTTTCGTACTTTTCTGTCATAATCCTAAGCTGTTCCTTCAAGGTCTCTATTTCATTTATTCTCATATCTACCTGTATTTCTTGATCTACGAACTCTTTGTCCTCAGGACTTGCGGGTCTTACACTTTGTCCCGATAGAGCTTTATCGATATCCTCCATGGTAAGAGCTGTTTGGATGCTGTTCTCTTGGTATATTTTTATCTTTTTTCTTCTGCCAAGCGTGGATATTCTCATCGATAGGCTCTCTCTTGGTACAGTCTTCTTGTTTGGCGTTACTCGATTTGTGAACATATCTTTGTCTGTAATTTTCCTAGGTTTTTCTATATCATCTGCACTTTTCTCTTTTTTCCTCCTGGGTAACGTGGCATATTTTTCTATTGTTTTTGTTTCTGAAATAGTACGTTTGGTAGATGGATCCATATTTCCTTTCGTTGATTTTGACAGCAACGGTGCGGGTCTGCTATGGCATGAAGGCCACCTACCATCATCTGTTGGAGTTGGAATTGGCGTTCTTGTGTTGGAAGGCGTTCTCACTGTTGACGGACGTTTAGAAGTATCTCTCTTGCTTATTTCTAGGTTATTTGGCACTTGTTTACTGCGCAAACAGTTCGTCTTGGTTATTGATGTAGTCTGTGATTTTCCTTGGAGCCTGTCCAAAGATTTCAAACGAGCTGAATTCGCTTGAGATTTAGGGGTTACTGGAGGTTTCGATCTTGTCCGTTCTTTCGGAGAACCAGGTTTAGGCTTCGGATCAACCGTTGTCACGCGTTTCTTGACCGTCTGGTTCCTCTTAGAGTGCTTCGAAGACGAACTTCCAGTTACAGAAGAACTCTCCGATCCGTTATCACTAGTTCGATCACCGTTTCTAAGGGTACAATCTCCAAACAAGGACGAGTTTCGCCTTACCAAGATATTGTAAGCTTCATCGATATTCGAACAGTAACTTATCGAAGAATCGCAGGACTGGACATTCTCGAAGTCTTGAAAATTGTTGGAAACACCACTATTGGAACTGAGAGTCCTTCTGAAGGCAAAACTCTCACTGTTTTCGAACACTTCAACACCGCTATCACTTCCTTCACAGGATACACTTTTGGGTGCTCCGGGGTTTGCTAGAGTATTTTCGATCACCGTAATGTTGGACAAATCAAAGGGATGCACTGTATAGTTGGTATCCTCTTCGATAGAATTGCCCAGTTTGGTCGTTTCTAGTTCGTTTCGTTCGTCTTTCACGTCGTGCACTGCCAGGGAACTCGTCCCCTGGTCTTCTTCTGGAGGCGTTGTAGTGATTTCTGGTGACGATACATCACTATTCTGCCTTGGAGGGGATTCCTCCTCCATTTTACTTTGTCTCTAGGTGTTATTCATTCTGTAACAAAAAATAGACCAGTTAAAAATACGACATCGCCTCACTGTTACAATTTTATTCATGATTCAATTACTGGCCCAGTGAATGTTGAACGTATTTTGCAATCGCTTCCATTCAAATAATTCAATACCGCGTTTATGGAAAATGTATCGGATTGATTAAAAAAATTTGTATAGAATTGTTCGATTTTGTTAACATTAAACGTTCGTTTCTACCATTTGAGTTATAGATAAATGAACAATAAATGTTCGTCGAAAACGAAATCTAAAATTATCGTTCATTCATCTCTCGATCGTAAATAAAACTGTGAACATTAAACGTGTTTCAGTTATATTTTATTACTTGTCCCAAGGACATATTTGAATCAAAATTTCAAGCGAGAATGCAAGTTTTAGAAAGCTACAGTGAAAATAACGAAAAACCATTCTAAGTATATTTTGCTCTAAAATTTTTTGTTTTATCTAAGACAGTGATAAAAGTTTTTTTTATGAGTCCATAGTATTCGATTTTGCATAAAAAAGAACCTGTGACATTGTTCAATATAGTGCAGTTAGGAATATCTTTGAACACAGTAAATTTCAGGATTATCACAACTTTAATAAATCAAATATTAACTAGAACATCTAAAAAGTTCCTTGAAAATATTTCCATGTCCATAGTATTCGATTTTGAATAAAAAAGAACCTGTGACATTGTTCAATATAGTGCAGTTAGGAATATCTTTGAACACAGTAAATTTCAGGATTATCACAACTTTAATAAATCAAATATTAACTAGAACATCTAAAAAACAACTTTAATAAATCAAATATTAACTAGAACATCTAAAAAGTTCCTTGAAAATATTTCCATGTCCATAGTATTCGATTTTGAATAAAAAAGAACCTGTGACATTGTTCAATATAGTGCAGTTAGGAATATCTTTGAACACAGTAAATTTCAGGATTATCACAACTTTAATAAATCAAATATTAACTAGAACATCTAAAAAGTTCCTTGAAAATATTTCCATGTCCATAGTATTCGATTTTGAATAAAAAAGAACCTGTGACATTGTTCAATATAGTGCAGTTAGGAATATCTTTGAACACAGTAAATTTCAGGATTATCACAACTTTAATAAATCAAATATTAACTAGAACATCTAAAAAATTCCTTGAAAATATTTTAAAATTGAATTAAATGAAATGTCTTAGAAATACTGAATTTTTTCAGCCGTTACTTTTTGGTAGTTGATCATAATTAAAACAAATTGTAGAAACTACTATGTTTTACTACCAAAAAATATATATTACACATTTTCATGTGACTCGAGTTTCGAGAAATGAACTATCCCATCATCAGACAACTAAACACCTAACAGTGGTACAGTGGTACTTAAACAAAACTGATAAATATTTTGAATATTTCAACAGATTCTCGGTAACACCTAATAGTGGTACAGAGGTTTAAATCGGAACGTGATAAAAAACCGGGTTAAAAAAGAGGGGCCTTTTAACAGATATCGGAATGTCGGCAATCAACAAAGAAGGTTGTTAAACAGATAGTACCCATTTAAATATCTCAAATAATTTTTGGGGTTACATAGCTCCGTACAGTCATTCATTATTTTCACATTATTTTGTTGTATATCTCAAATATTTGGATTTACAAAGCTCCATACAGTCATTCATTATTTTTTACATTATTTTTATTGTGAACGAATTTGAAAATTTCAATAATCAAGTTTCTTTTCTTTTGAATCTACATCTAAAATTTTCTTAAGATTTTCTTTTGTAATTCTTTTCGACAACCTTTGTTTTTTTGAAGATATAGTGCATTTTTCGAGAGATTTTTGAATTAACTTATTTGAATATTTTAATATATTAAATATTTCAAATAAATCATATTTTTTGAGAAGTCCTTAAGTTGTGTTCATGTTTTTGAAAAGCAATTGGTGTTCTTCATGGTAAGATCAGAAACAAAATTTTGTCTCCTTTAAATATTTATTTATTAATTTTAATGACTTTTTTTATATCTGTTGGTCTATTTATTCCATTTGGCATTATATATTAAGTTTTGATTATATACGTCTATTAAATATAAGCGGTGCTTATAGTAGACATTAATTTAATTCTAAAAGTTTTTTGAATAAAAATTTTTTTCAAATTAAAATTGTAGAATACTTACAAATATAAAATATTGACTTGTTACTTTCAGAGTAGGTTTGACGGGAATATTGTTGATATTATTGGGCAAAATCCCAATGGTCCAATGATTTCACAGTTAGTCCAATTTATTTTTTTTTTCTGAAAATTTTCCAGACTACATATCTGATCGATCTGAAATTGGGATTTTAGAAGGATAAGCATAATAATTTGTTTCAATTATAACAGTTCATCACAAAAACTTCATTTGGGCATTCGTTATACAATAATGGCCTATGGCGCTGTGTGCAGAGTCGCTTGTACATGTGTTTTCCTGAAAAAACATATTGTGTGAATGTTTTTATCTTTCCTACCTTTGGCAATTAGTTAACATTAAAAATACGAGTTAAAAATAGAAATTGAAGTGGAGCGCAAGAGCCTGACCAATTAATTTAATTGAATAATAGGGTACATACCAAAAAACACACTTTATTCACTGGCCTCCCTCATATTACTATCTGCTCCAAATAAATTTGTCTGATAAAATCGAAATGGTTACACCTGTATTAATTTTTCGATATTATATCTATTTATTCCTTGTTATTTAAGATAATTCATAAGTATTGCGTTCAAGTGAATATTTTTGTCAATGTTATCATTTCAAATCGCCTACGTGTATTCACAATGAAATTATTTAAATGGAATGAAATAAGAAATTATTTAGTTTACTATCACTTCTTATTAACTGAATATATACATAGATACTCGAGTTTCATAGTGCTGCTTAAAGTTTGACTTGAAATATTTCGCATTTCTGTAGTTATCCTTTTTTTGAGGTCTGCGATGCTCGTCGGTTGTGTTGCATAAACTTAGTTCTTGAGATAACCTGACAGAAAAAAAACCAACGGCGAAAGTTCTGGCGATCTAACTGGCCACTAAATAGTACCTATTCGTCCAATCCATTTATTGGGGAAGATGGCGTTTATGTGAGTTCTGACTGTTGAAGCATAATGGGTCGAGGTTCCAACCTGTTGGAACCATTCGGTAGGCTTGGATCTATTATAGTCCGTCTAAAAAGTATCAGGTAAAAACAAAGCTCAATTGTAAATATTTAGTATATATTTTTAATTCTAGAATTAGAAAATTATAACAAAATATTCATCTTATTTACTTATACAACTTCCATTTAACTGTAAACACTTGACTAAACGTCGAGGTACGCCCGAAATTAGATCACCTCCATAATTTTCGATGATGGTACTCCAGGACTGTAAAACTGACTAAATTAAATCATCTTTATTTCGTGGCGCTGCTCGTTTAACTTCAATCTTCATTAATCTCCATATGTTTTCAATGGGACTAAGATCTGGTGGAGCTGCTGGCCATGAAATGGTTCTCACTTGGTCTTCTTGCATCCAAGCTTGAGTATAGGCCAAAGCATGGCATATTGCATTATCCTGCTCAAAACCCCTCTGGATATAAAGCATGCGCCATTTCAAGGAGAAAATCGTTTATGATGCCACAATACTTTTCACCATTATTGGTACCATCAATTGTACAGAGTGGCGTAGCACCACGCTGAGATATTGATCCCCAAAACAATTATTTTGGTGGGAAGTTTGGAAATTTGAACGGTAACAGGTTGTTTTGAAAGGATTTTTGAGTGCATTCCACCAGGTTGAAAACAACTTTCATGAGATTCGAAGACATTATTAAAATTATCTTGTTGAAAACGTTTCTATCACAATTCTATCCTTCGTTTCTTTTTTAAAACTGTCATAATAGGGATTTTCTTGGATTCCTTGATATGTAGTCTCGTTTTTTCAGTGACATACGGACGGTTTCTGGACACTTTTTCCCAGTTCAGTTAATTGAAATAATTTTTTGACATTTCGAAAACCTTTTCTATACCTGTTTTCTTTTTTCTAGTTGCGATATTATTTCATAAATTGTATACCTGTTGACAATCAACAATATTTGACAAATAATGTTACCATGCAAGTTTGGCCATAGCCGACTATCTGCACAACCTATTTTATACATAACTTTTGTCTTAGAATGTTATAAAGAGAAGTACAGTACAATCCCGATTAACCAAAAAAATTTGCATTATACGAAACGCGTCTGGGATTCACCTATACTGCTAGGTGGTTCTTCTCGGGGTTTAACGGCAATATGACGGTCTAAAATGACAATTGTTTTGGTTAGCGGACAGAGTGTTACAAGTATTAGGAGTACAAATAAGTTTCCCACGTTTTTTAACACAAATTAAATATCCTAATGATTTTAAACGATGTGAGACTGCTTGCTGAGTGACTTCTAATGTTAGAGCAAGTTCTTTTTGTGTTTAAGATGAATCTTCCTCCAATAATTCCTTCAATTCTACATCCTCCTAAATTTTTGGCCTTCCACTGCGATCTTTGTCTTCTACGTCGAAATCACCGTTTTTAAACTTTTGAAACCACTCTCGACACGTTCTCTCACTCAAAGCACCCTCACCATATGCTTCTACGAGCAATTGATGCGCCTCAGCAGCAGATTTCTTTAAATTAAAGAAGTAAACTAATATTTCCCGCAAATGACGCTTACTTGGCTGAAATCTTGACATTTTCAACATATAAAAATTATATTTTACCAATATAAAATCAGTGATATTAATAGGTTATGTTGTTCTTGAATGTCCAAACTATTTTTTAAGCCGGTTATCATCTGCGAAAGCTAACCGAAACTCCGTGCCGCGCCATCTACAATAAAACGGCGGAAACTTATTTGTACTCCTATTACATATATTGAATTGAATCAGTCCTTACTTAGTGAAAATCCATATTAAATAATATTTAAATAAGGTTATTCTGATTTTCACAAATTTTTATTGTTTTATTGTTTTTATTGTATCACAGTAGCATCATCAGGCAAGATTACATTTTGAATAACTAAGCTTGTTCCCGAAATCCGTTGCTATTTATATTACAGTAAGTACAATAAATTTTTATTGAGCACTAAAACCCAAAAAAGGGTCTCTGCAAATTCCAGCTTATCTGAATATATTTAACAGAGGTGAGTTATTTAAATATATTTGTTCGTTAAGTAATATTCCAATTTTATTATGTTAATTATCTCTAAGGATTCCAACAGATTTAAGGCATAACTTTTACTTTCTATATGTAGAATTTCAAAATCGGTTTCCACCGAACATAATAATTCTATTAATTTTCTTGAGTTAACTGTTACTCGAATAAATAATTCACATGATTTTTCAATATTTCACAAACCATACGGATTCTATTATACACAATAAATCAAATCATCCTTTAAATCAAAAATTATCAGCATTTAATTGTATAATCCATAGATTAGTTAATATTCCCATGAATCGAGAAAATTATATTTCAGAACTTAACATAATTAAACAAATAGCTATTAATAATGACTATGATCCAAAGTTGATAGACAAATTGTTGAAGAATAAAAATAATAAAATAGCTTTAAATATGGTGTTTCTTAATATAAAAGAAAATTTTTGAATACATTTCCTTAAAATACACTAAAGGTATTTCTGAGAAAATTGCTACATACCTCGAAAATAAATATAAATTGAGAACTTCATTTAAAACCAATTCAAACTTGAGTAAATTTATTAAAAATAATAAAGACTGTACACATAAAGATGATAAATCGGGGGTTTATAAGTTAACCTGAGGTGATTGCCCTAAAGTTTACATAGGACAGACTGGAAGAACTTTCAGACATAGAACTTGTGAACATTTGAAGAGTTTCCTCAATAATAAATGTAATTCTACATATTCCAACCATTTGTTAGAAACAGGACATACTTTCAACCATAATTTCGAAATTCTACATATAGAAAGTAAAAGTTATGCCTTAAATCTGTTAGAATCCCTAGAGATAAATAAACATAATAAAAATGGAATATTACTTAACGAACAAATAGATTTAAATATCTCACCTCTGTTAAATATATTCAGATGAGCTGTAATTTGCAGCTATCCTTTTTTTGGGTTTTAGTGCTCAATAAAAATTTATTGTACTTACTGTAATATAAATAGCAACAGATTTCGGAAACAAGCTTAGTTATTCAAAATGTAATCTTGCCTGATGATGCTTCTGTGATAGCGAAACGATTGTTGTAAACATAACAATAAAAATTTGTGAAAATCAGAATAACCTTATCTAAATATTATTTAATATTGATTTTCACCAAGTAAGGACTGATTCAATTCAATATAAATGTCTCATCTACATAGATGGGAACAATGAATTTATTCACCATAGCTTACCAACTGAATTTTTATATGACAATTTGGATTTTTCCAGGGATTTCGAGAGAATCATTCAACATTTTTTTCTCGAAATCGGTAACATATACGACAAATCTACAGGAGACCATAAAATTTAGTATAACAACAAAGCTTCTTCTTACAATTTTTCAAGCAAATACTGGCTCACCAAAAAAAAGTTCTGGAGTAGAACATTGGACAGTATTTCAGAAAAAATATCACCTGTAGGTTTGCGATCGAAATTGGCACGTCACATGGTATAAACTTTAAAATGTAATATCTATGTCAAATTTGAGTTGAATATCTTGTTAAATGGAGATACTACTGTATCTCGAAAACGAAACGTTTGTGGTCCCCTATCTATGACAGTTTTTTTTTATTATTCTAGGAATCTCCCCTCTTCGTTTGTACACCACACATCGCTCATCCTGTATATATTCATATGATCACATCGCGAAAGTTAAGAACAAGGAAAAGGAGCTCGGAACAAAATCAATGTTCCTCTAATAGGATTCGTTAAGAGAGAGATATATAATATCATTATCTCAAGGCGATCAGCTAAGGTTATAATTTGGATCGATATACCTACTTAGGATATTCAGATTCGATATTTAGTTTCCTGGTTATATTTCAAAAGCATTTCATACCCACATTCACAATAATAATAATATGATATTACGATATGTGGTAGCTACTGTTCCACTTACTTAATCATTTAAAATATCAAGTACGTTATAAATACCCTAGTAATACGAGTCTCCTAAGAAGGCTTTGAAGTTACGAAATGATCACTGCCTAATCGTTCTGGAATTCTTCCTTATGTGCTTCCATTTACAGACCGTTAAGTTTCTTCATTTGATCGGTAGCCGAATCTTGTTTTTATCTTTATGGTTATGAATATCCATGTTCATCGAGAAATATCTCCATAATTGTTGTAAACGAACAATTTCAATAATTCCATAAAAGTGATGGTGATCGATAAAAGCGAACAATTTTAAATGTATTTTTTATTTATAATTGAAATTTATTTTCAAAATCAGTATTCTATTCGCCAAACTTATAGAGCACTTCGTGAAATTTATAGTGTACGTAATCGTCCATCAGAGCAGCTTATTCGTCGAACTATCGATAGATTTCGGACAACATTTTTTCTGCTCGATGCAACAACAACAACAAGGTAAAGAACTGTATGTACAGAAGAAAATGTCACTGCTGTAAGTCATAGTGTTAATGATGATCCACATTTGTCTATTCGTCGACTTTCACAACAAGTTGAACTCTGTGCATCCACCACATGGAAAATTTTGCGTAAAGATCTTGGTCTACAGCCATACAAGATCCAACTGGTTCAAGAACTAAAGCCACTTGACCATAATAAGCGTCGTTTGTTCGCTGATTGGACCTTAGAACAGCTTGAAGTTGATCCACTTTTTTAGTGATGGAGCTCATTTCTGGTTGAACGGCTATGTAAACAAGCAATATTGCCATATATGGAGCGAAAACAATCCTCGAGAAGTTCTGCAGGTTCTATTGCATCCTGAAAAATGCACTGTATGGTGTGCTTTACACGCTGGAGGCATCATCGGTTGATATTTCTTTAAAAACGATGCTGGAGCTAATGTTACAGTGAATGGTGCCCGTTACAGATCGATGATCAATGATTATTTGTTTCAAAATTTGAATGGTATCGACCTAGAAGTGTTTTGGTTCCAACAAGATGGTGCTACACCTCATGCTGCTACCGTAACAATTGATTTATTGAAAGAAAGATTATTTCGAGAAATGGTCCAATTAATTGGCCTCTAAGATCATGCGACATAACTCCAGTGGATTATCTTCTATGGGATTATGTCAAGTCATTGGTTTATGCTGATAAACCAGAAACAATAGACGCTTTTGAAGCAAACATAACTCGTGTTATTGATGAACTAACGCCTGAATTACTCGAAAAAGTGGTCCAAAATTGATGTGGTCGAATGCGGTTCTTCAAGCTAGTCGTGGTGGAAAAATGCCTGAAATTATTTTTAAAACATAAACATCATAAAATTATCTTTCAAATAAAAAAAAATTTGGCTTCAATCTTAATTTAAATGTGTTTTATTTCAATTTAAAGTTCTATCATCTGAATAATTTGTTTTTCCTTGATATCGAAGGCCAGATTGTAAGCTTTGCAGATGATACTGCTGTTTTCTATAATGCAAATAATTGGACAAACTTATTCGATAAGGCCCAAGCAGATTTTTCAAAAATGAAAGAATGGTTCGACTCCAGGCTTCTGACCATCAACTTTGATAAAACACATTACGTGCCCTTCAGCATACAGAAAATGAATTTAGATAACTTTCTCCCAATTTCTCACACGACCCCACCAATGACTTTTTCTATACTACCGGCCACTTCAACCATTTAGCTGGGCTTGACTATTGACTGCAACTTGAAATGGGATCATCATATAACAAAACTATCAGGGAAACTACGAAGTTTGCTCTACTTATTCAAGCATTTTAAAACGATGGTGAATGTTGACCAGTTGAAGTCTATCTACTGTGCCTTGGTGGAATCCCAACTCAGATATGGTTTGATAGCATGGGGCGGTGCATATAATCATCATCTATCCCCAATCATAATTCTACAAAAATGGATTTTAAAAATAATTTATGGAAAAGAAAGAACATTTTCCACAGTGGAACTATTTGACCTGTCGCGAAACCTGGATATCAGAGAACTTTATTTTCAGTGCATAATAAATAAAGAAAAATTCACAAAAAACAAAAACCCTACAAAGAATCAGTACTCTACAAGAAATCAGCCTCTTGCCGTATATATTCCAAAGGTAAACAGAACCCTTACCCTGAGAAGCCATGTGTTTCTCGGTCCAAGAGTATATAACAGAATACCATTGGAAATCCGTGAAATAAATTCACCTATAATGTTCAAGAAAAAAATTAAGAACTGGCTGCAAGCGAATACAGTTATTATTATATTATTATTATCACTCTAAAAAAACACCCGATACATATCTAGCCCAAGAGAGAACAAGTTTTACCAACTTATCAGTAAGTGAATAATAATTTTTCAAAGTCAGACATAAATAATTCAGCTAAAAGTGGACTTATTGGACTTCCCATTGATAAGACATTAATTTGTTTGAATAATTTATTGTTGAATTTAAAATAATTATGTTCTAAAAGAAATTTCTTTATTAAATTCTTGATTGTTTCGGTCTCTACTTGACGGAAATTCATCGTAAATGATTTGAAGTAAAACACTTATTTTGAGAGTAGGATCCAGGAACACCGGAATTCATTCGTTAAGAATAAATCAAACTCCACTTATGCCAGGCATCTACAAGAATCCGGAGATGATTTTGACCATAACTTTGAAGTTCTCCATTTCGAGAAAAAATGCAATAGATTGGACCTTTTAGAAGCAATGGAAATAAACCGGCATCATAAAATGAATATTTTGTTGAACGACCAAACAGATGTTAACCGTTCTCCGTTGTTGGACCTTTTTTAATAAATTCCATGTAAACTTCATTTTATCACGTATTTTTAGTGAAACTTGTGTTTAAGGAGAAAGATTTTGTAAAAGTAGTTAGTTACCATACTCACCTGACGAATTCAATATGTAATTCACGAAACAATTGTAGTTGAATGGAAAATGGAGAACTTCAAAGTTATGGTCAAAATCATGTCCGGATTCTTGTAGATGCCTGCCATAAGTGGAGTTTGATTTATTCTTAACGAATGGATTCTGGTGTTCCTGGATCCTACTCTCAAAAGATCCACCCGTTTGGCCGATGTATACATATGGACATGTACCACAATTTAACCTATATACTCCTGATCTCTTGTTCTTATTGACGATATCTTTATTATTTTTTATTAATTTACCTAAAGAATTTATTGTTCTATATGAGATATTGACATTTCGTTTTTTCTTTAAATATCTAGCTATTTGTGCAGATTTTTGTCCTATGTATGGTAAGCAAATAAACTTTTCATTTTTTGTGATATGTGGATAAACTAATGACATAGATTGTTTCAGTTTAATTTTATTCAATAGTTGATCAACAATTGATGGGTTATACCGATTATTTACTGTTATTTGTTTTATTATTGATCAACTATTGAATAAAATTAAACTGAAACAATCTATGTCATTAGTTTATCCACATATCAGAAAAAATGAAAAGTTTATTTGCTTACCATACATAGGACAAAAATCTGCACAAATAGCTAGATATTTAAAGAAAAAACGAAATGTCAATATCTCATATAGAACAATAAATTCTTTAGGTAAATTAATAAAAAATAATAAAGATATCGTCAATAAGAACAAGAGATCAGGAGTATATAGGTTAAATTGTGGTACATGTCCATATGTATACATCGGCCAAACGGGTAGATCTTTTGAGAGTAGGATCCAGGAACACCAGAATTCATTCATTAAGAATAAATCAAACTCCACTTATGCCAGACATCTACAAGAATCCGGACATGATTTTAACCATAACTTTGAAGTTCTCCATTTCGAGAAAAAATGCGATAGATTGGACCTTTTAGAAGCAATGGAAATAAACCGGCATCATAAAATGAATATTTTGTTGAACGACCAAACAGATGTGAACCGTTCTCCGTTGGTGAACCTTTTTTAATAAATTCCTTGTAAACTTCATTTTATCACCTACTTTTAGTGAAACTTGTATTTAAGGAGAAAGATTTTGTAAAAGAAGTTAGTTACCACACTCACCTGACGAAGTCAGTATGTAATTGACGAAACAATTGTCGTTGAAAAATAAAAATAAGCGGAAATAAAGTGTTTTACTTCAAAAGAAATTTCTTTAGTTTTGAAAAGATTTTCTTCATTATTTTGCGATAGATGACTATTATTGATCAAAGTTTTTAACATTGTTTTGACTTCATCAGTTGGAATAGAAGTGAATAGGCTTATCACGTTGAATGAGATGAATTTACATTTGTTTAGTAAGGAAGTATGTTCTTATTTCTCAATTAGTTTTGAAGATTTTTCAACAGTATACGCAGAAGTACAATTTATTATGGACGGAAGATTTGGCTACAAATCTTCCGTCCATAATAAATTGTAATTGTAATAACTTATAAGCTGGTGCATTTATATATGAAACAACAGGTCTCATAGGAATGTGTTCTTTACGTAATTTTGGCATTCCATAGAACAGGTGCTGTAGGATTCAAAACATTTAGAGTTTTTGGGTTTTTAACACTAAAATTATTCTTGTAATCATTAGACAATTATTTCACCGATCTGTGAAATGTATTTGTTGTATCTGATTTAAGTTCTCTGATTTAATTAAGTCTTATACTCTGTGTTCGACATAATGGTTAGGATATCTCCTTTATCTGCTTTGCTTATAATTAGATAATTAGATTGAATTTTGTTTTTTATCTGTTTTATAATTCTATTTTCAGAGTTGTTAAATCAATGCATATTTTTCAAATTTAAATTTTGAGCTAATCGCATACTCCATTTATTTAAGTGAATAAATAATTTAATTGAAATATCTACTGAACAGAGATATGAATCGATTACAACTAAGCCGTTACAATCATTGAAGTGTGTTATTACATGTGACCATATTATTATATTGTTAAACAATGTGTTAGCAGACATGATTGTGTTGATGAAAAACATCCGGTTTTAATATCGTCCAATGAATATGAGTACTATACAAGGTGTGACATCTTCGTATTCATTGCTTCACAGTCTTTAAAACACCGCCTTTTTGTTCCATCGTCTCTAATACGACTCTGGAGAATCTGAATCACTGAAAGTCATGTTTAATCTTCGGTAATTTTATCTCGAAACAATTGATTGCCTTGACACAAGTGCATAATTATGAGAGTTTTATAATCATGAATCCGGGATAATAAATAGAAATTTATATTTTTCATTGGGTTTTACTCGGTTTGAAAATAGTTTTTCGATGATCAATAAATTTTTGCATACATTTGAACCACTTTTACTAACACATTTCCATTTGATCTGAAAATATTTCTAAAACAGTTTTATTTGAAAAAAATTACACAGTTTTTATGTTCCACAGTTTATTCAGAATCCTGACACGTGTTTCAGTCTTTCAACCATCTTCAAAGGAGTACATAAAGGAACTTGACTTACAATTGAAAAGGTTCTTTTATTATACTTAATACATCTGTGTATTTATAAATTAAATTGCTATAATATTTCACCTAGAGCCAACCACATACTCCATTCATTTAATTATTTCTAAAACATTTATAAAGGAAACAAAAAACTTATAGAGCAAAGTCAAGACTGTAGACTGTTGATATTAATCATTTAATTAATAAAAGAATTCTATTCTACCATTCTAGAGTAGCACCATATAGGCTGATCCAATTTCAGCGGACGAACTCATCAATTATTACACTCTGTATATTGTCATGCTCCCACACAGTATTAGTATTGAGCACATATACTATCGGCTGCTTTTTTTATAGTGATAGAACTTTAAATTGAAATAGAACACATTTAAATTAAGATTGAAGCCAAATTTTTTTTATTTGAAAGATAATTTTATGACATTTATGTTTTAAAAATAATTTCCGGCATATGTCCACCACGACTAGCTCTGAGGAACCACATTCGACCAGACCAATTTTGCACCACTTTTTCGAGTAATTCAGGCCTTATTTCATCAATAACACGAGTTATGTTGGCTTCCAGAGCGTCTATTGTTTCTGGTTTATCAGCATAAACCAATGACTTGACATAACCCCAAAGAAAATAATCTAATGGAGTTGTCACATGATCTTGGAGGCAACTTAATTTGACCATTTCTCGAAATACGGTAGCAGCATGAGGTGTAGCACCATCTTGTTGGAACCAAAACACTTCTAGGTCGATACCATTCAAATTTAGAAATGAATAATCATTGATCATCGATCTGTAACGAGCACCATTCACTGTAACATTAGTTCCAGCATCGTTTTTAAAAAAATATGGACCGATGATGCCTCCAGCATGTAAAGCACACTTTACAGTACATTTTTCAGGATGCAATTGAACCTGCAGAATTTCTTGAGGATTGTTTTCACTCCATATACGGCAATTTTGCTTATTTACATAGCCGTTCAACCAGAAATGAGCTTCATCACTAAACACAATTTTACGATAAAAAAGTGGATCCACTTCAAGCTGTTCAAGGGCCCAATCGGCAAACAAACGACGCTTATTATGGTCAAGTGGCTTAAGTTCTTGAACCAGTTGGATCTTGTATGGGTCTAGACCAAAATTTTTACGTAAAATTTTCCATGTGGTGGATGCACAGAGTCCAACTTGTTGTGAAAGTCAACTAATAGACAAATCTGGATTATCATTAACACTATGACTTACAGCAGTGATATTTTCTTCTGTACTACAGTTCTTTGTCTTGTTGTTGCATCGAGTAGAGAAAATGTTGTCCGAAATCTATCGATAGTTCGACAAATAAGATGCTCTGATGGACGATTATGTAAACCATAAATTTCACGAAGTGCTCTATAAGTTTGTCAATGCTTACTGACCAGAAATGTCAAAACAACATGGCTTCTATCTTCTGTCAAATCACAGTTATCCCTATCGAAAGTTCTATGTCTCTAAAAAACACCCGATACATTTTCATCCACGGATCTGGCCTAAATGTCATTCTCTCCAGATTCCACATACAAAGAGAATGTAATTTTCCATTTGTTTACCCAGAGTGAAGCTTTGTATTAAATTTAAAGAGACGTTTATTGTTCCGTTGAAACATCTCGTGTTGCTTTGTCGGATAGTGGTTTTATATTTTCCCCAACCTTGGAAATGCCTTCCAGTAGTTGAAAGCAGTACGTCGAATTACAATGGACTTTTTATGAGAACAAAGCCGTCAGTATTCTTTTCATTCTGGTTTTGGATTATAAAACGTACTCTTTTTATATAGGGGATTCTTCTAAAGCTCTAAAATATAATTATTTAGATTCATGGGTACGAAATGTGTTGGCCAAGTCACTGACCTATCCTAGGCTCATTTGATAATTCAAATCAACAATTCTTAAGTTGTTGGCACAAGGGACCAATTCTGTGAACGGAATCTAATATATCCCTCATGTTCATCATCCATAAACCCAAATGAACCCGTATTGGTATAGATACGCATGCTTTCACCCCAGTACACGTCACATCGTTCCACTTTAGGGTGGGTCGCTACATCAATAATGAAAGGAACGTTAACAGACGTGGAATCATGAGCCAATCATTATTTCATTCAGCAACGACTATTTTTAATCTCAATGCCAATCGATATTCTATTTTCCGGCGGTATAAATGCATTTCAGATTCGAAATGAACTTGGGAATTAGAGGTCGTGCAGCATTAGCGGAAGCTTTATTTGCTTTTCTGTTATTGATTCGACGGATTTTCCAGAATGTTGTTGAGAACAAACGACCAGGTATCCTGTGACTGATTTTTTTAAGTACAAGGTCAATTCTGGAAAGATTTATTATTTCCTCTTCAAAATGAGCCAATTTTCAATCTTTCGCGGCTGTATTTGGGTCCAAATATCTGTTTTTTTTTCATTGAAAATTATTATAATATCGGTATTCAAAAAGGGCGACAAATGAGTTCCAGAAAATTATAGAGGAATAACATTGCTCAGTTCGGTCATGAAACTTTTCACAAAAATTTTGGAATCTATAATTTACGGATACATAAATATCTCAGGGGTTTAGGAGGAACAGGTCAACATTATATTCTATTTTTATATTGAGGCAAATCACCGAAAAATCGATAGAATATAGAAAATCCGCCTACCTGTGCTTTGAAGATCTTGCCAATGCATTCGACAAAGTGAGACTCAAGGACGTCATTAAAATACTAAAGGATAAAGACTTACCAACATCTGTAATAGAATTAAAACAAATTGTAGAAATTACTATGTTTTACTACCAATAAAAAGATATATTACACATTTTCTTGTGACTCGAGTTTCGGGAAATGAACTATCCCATCATCAGACAACTAGAGACCTAACAATGGTACAGAGGTATTTAAACAAAAGTGATAAATATTTGATAGATTCGTTCTTTACTTGGTGGAAACTCATTTTAATTAAAAAATGTATATGAGACAGTAATTTATTTCCACAAAAATGTTTTTACTACTACAACAATTGTTTCACCACGATGTCGCTTCTTCAGGTATTACATTGTACTGTCTGATGGTATTCAGTGTATCCGAGTTTAAATACATTTTTAGGTACGTGACCAAATAATGGAAGCACAAGTCATAAGAACTCTAGGTGTTTATTGGAGTTTGCCGCTAAAAATGCCATTAAGGAAAAATAATCAGTAATGGAGAATGATCAACATCTGTTTGTTCGTTCAAAAGGATTTTACGGGCATTATACCTGTTGATTTCAAGAAATTCTAAAAGTGTTAATCTAGAACTTTTGCTTTCAACGTGGATAATTTCATAATTATTGTTGAAATTATGCCTGAATTCCTTAAGATGATTAGCATATGTCGAATGTACAGAATTGGATATATAACCTCTTTGGTGTTCTTGGACACGTTTCTTGAATGATCTACCAGTCTGGCCAATGTATACTAAAGGCCAATCTTTGCAAGTCAACTTGTAGACTCTGGAGTCTACAAGTTTTTTACATTATTTTTATTGTGAACAAATTTGAAAATTTCAATAATCAAGTTTCTTTTCTTTTGAATCTACACGTAAAGTTTTCTTAAGATTTTCTTTTGTCGAAAGGAATTACTGTTTTCTAAAAAATGGGTGGCAAAAGTTGAATTTTGTTTACTTTTCATTAAATTCATTTTATGTTCGTTGAAAAAGGTGTTAAACAGATGTTACTATTTATATATCTTAAATATTTTCGATTTACATAGCTCCGTACAGTCATTCACTAATTTTTACATTATTGTTATTGTGAACTAATTTGAAAATTTCAACAGATTCTAGATAATCGAGTTTCTTTCCTTTTGATTCTACATGTAAAATTTTAAGATTATCTATTGTGAGAAAGGAATGACCGTTTTCTAGACAATGAGTGGCAAAAGTAGAATTTTGTTTATTTTTCATGAAATTCATTTTGTGTTCGTTGAACATTGTCTTGAACATAGTAATTTCTACAATTTGTTTTAATTATGATCAAATACCAAATAGTAACGGCTGAAACAATTCAGTATTTGTAATAGAAATTATGAAACAACTCAACACTGACACCTCTACACACATATATCGGGTGTTTTTTTAGAGTGATAGAACTTTCGATAGGGATAACTGTGATTTGGCAGAAGGTAGAAGCCATATTGTTTTGAGATTTCTGTTCAGTAAGCATTGACAAATTATCATGGAAAGACTCACGCCGCAACAACGTTTACAAATTGTTGAAATTTATTTTCAAAATCATTGTTCTATTCGCCAAACTTATAGAGCACCTCGTGAAATTTATGGTTTACATAATCGTCCATCAGAGCAGCTTATTCGTCGAACTATCGATAGATTTCAGACAACATTTTCTCTACTCGATGCAACAACAACAACAAGACAAGGAATTGTACGTACAGAAGAAAATATCGCTGCTGTAAGTCATAGTGTTAATGATTATCGAGATTTGTCTATTCGTCGGCGTTCACAACAAGTTGGACTCTGTGCATCCACCACATGGAAAATTTTGCGTAAAGATCTTGGTCTACACCCATACAAGATCCAACTGGCTCAAGAACTAAAGCCGCTTGACCATAATAAACGTCGTTTGTTTGCTGATTGGACCCTAGAACAGCTTGAAGTTGATCTACTTTTTTATCATAACATTGTATTTAGTCATGAAGCTCATTTCTGGTTGAACGGCTATGTAAAAAAGCAATATTGCCGTATATGGAGCGAAAACAATCCTCAAGAAGTTCTGCAGGTTCTATTGCATCCTGAAAAATACACTGTATGGTGTGCTTTACACGCTGGAGCATCGGTCCATATTTCTTTGAAAACGATGCTGGAGCTAATGTTACAGTGAATGGTGCTCGTTATATAATGATTATTTGTTTCAAAATTTGAATGGTATCGTCCAAATGTCAGACCTCGCAAACGCTGGAAAGACTCCTGGGTGTCTACATCCACCGAGGACCATAGCCTTATATATGTATATAAATGATCTTGTCACTTCTCTTAGGTGTCCCTTTTAGCGTTTGCCGATAACTTGAAGATTTACATGAGAATACGCAGTCCTGGTGATTTGGTGCTGCTCCAGTCAAGCTTGGAGTATATTCATAGTTGGTGTTTATGCAACAAACTCATGCTGAATATGGAGAAGTGTTTTACAGTTACATTCAGTAGAAGGTCACATCGGTTGACTTATAACTATCATATAGCTGACAACTATGTTGGCGGTAAAGATTAAATATATGACCTTGGAGTCCTCTTTGATTCCACGTTCAGTTTCATCCCACATGTTGAAGAATTGTGTGCGTCTGCTAGCCGCACTTTGGGCTTTGTGTTGAGGTGTGGCAGGGACTTCATTGATCTTTCAATTTTGAGGAGTTTGTATTTCACGCTGGTCATCAGTAAGTTGGAGTATGCACACTTGATATGGTTTCCTATTTACGACTGTCATTTGGTATCACTGGAGCGCTTTCGCAGAAAGTTTTTCAAGTTTATGTTGTTTAGGCGGACTGACATATATCCCCACCGTGGTACTGATCTGTCTTTTATCATGGATGAGATGAGGATATCATCGTTGCTTGCTAAGCATGAGAAGCAGTGTGCAAAGTTTGCTCAGAGACTGTTGACCGGAAGGATGGACTCACCTTATCTGCTATCGAAAATAAATTTCAATGTTCCAAGATTGGCAGCAAGGTCTACATCTACTTTTTATTTGCGTACAGCTCGTACTAACTTGTCGGAGCGGACACCGGTGAACTGTACGTGTGAATGTGCTGATAAACTTCGAGTGAATATATTTGATTAGTTTTGTGAATTATTGATTATTTTATGTTTTTATTTATTATTACGTTGTAATATTCCGCATTCTGTAACATGTTACCCTGTACTTGAGATATACCTGATGGGTAAAATAAAGAAATATACTACTCTGTCAAGAAAGTACCGGGAATTTTCAATTAAAACAACATTTTTACATTTAATCGTCAAAATTTATTGGGTCGCCTTCAGAATAGGCATCATTAGCTCCAATACATCTATGCCAACGGCACTTCCAATTATCGAAACATTTTTTATAGGCGCTTTCCGGGATGGACTTTAGCTCTCGCGCCGAATTTTGTTTTATGGCTTCAATCGACTCAAAACGGGTGCCACGAAGGGGCAATTTTAGTTTTGGGAAGAGGAAAAAGTCGCAGGGAGCCAAATCCGGCGAATACGGTGGTTGCTGAAGCACGTTTGTTGAGTTTTTGGCGAGAAAGTCAGTCACAATCGTAGCTCGGTGAGAAGGCGCGTTATCGTCATGCAAAATCCATGAGTTGTTCGCCCACAAATTTGGCCGCTTCTTACGGATACGCTCACGCAAACGTTTCATAACGCCTAGGTAATACAAGGAGTATTACCTAGGCGCCACCCATTCCGATGATTGCTGGCTTGTTTGCATATCGTACTCGTAGACCCAGGTCTCATCACCAGTTATAATGCGTTCCATGAATGTAGAATCGGAATTACAGCGATCCAGCATGTCTGAAGCCAGCTGTTCGCGATGACGTTTTTGAAGAAAATTCAGGTCTTTCGGTACGAGTCGTGCGGCCACCTTTCTCATGCCCAAAATATCAATCAAAATCGTACGTGCGGACTCGTGGATAACTTAAGATCATGTGCTATCTCTCTCAAGCTGGTACGACGGTTTTCCAGCACCCTTTCCTTAATTTTATCGACGTTATCTTCGATCGAAGCCGTCGATGGGCGACCACTTCACGACCGTCCTTGAAGGCTGCTGTACCACTGATATGCACGAGTTTTCGATAGAGCATTATCACCAAAGTCCTTTTGCAACATTTTCAATGCATCGGCACACGAAAATTCATTTGCAACACAAAACTTTAAACAAATTTTTGCTCAACGTAATCACCCATAGTAAAAATCGGCACGCACTCTGACATCGACTGACTTAATCAGCTGTTGCAAACACACTAGTTGACAGATCCCGCTCAACCTTGGCATAGTAATAAAGGACAGTGGTACAAACCTAGGAAAAAAAATTTTTACTTGCCTCATTGCCCCGCCAGATTTAAATCGATAATTCCCGATACTTTCTTGACAGAATGTATTAACATATTAGCGAGCTAAAGTCTCCGTATAGCAGTAAAAACCGTTTTACGGAGATGATTTCATCTCGTTGATGGCACATCGCATTAAATGACGTTGAGCATAACCACACCCCCATAAACCTTCCTGAAATTACTTTTAAGCTAAATCAGGAAGTTGCAATAAACTGAATGACCTACGCTACATCGCTACGTGTCTTCAATCAGTAGCAATTGACTATGCTTGCTACGAGAATAGAACAACGTTCGTTTGAATGGTACAAATTATATTTGCGTTATGTAACACTGTACATCAAGACAAGACTTCAACAACAAATAGGTTGCGTTTATACAACACCGTTATTATATCGACCTGAGAAGTTTGGTTGACGGTTAACCAAGGAAGTGCTGCACAATTATCGGGTTTACATCATCGATTAGGAAGATAAACTCTTATTTATCTTGGCTGTGAGACAAAATTTGTTATACAGGGAAACAAACGCTCCAATAGAATGAATTTAGTATCATCATACAGTGTGGAAATCATTTATATTATAGAATAAAATTCTTTGTGTCCTTATGATGGGAAATTAAAAAAAACACTGGGACACGTCAACTTTCACGTCTAAAATGTATCCGGAAAAAACAAAGCTCAATTGTAATTATTTAGTTTTTAATTCTTGAATTAGAAAAGTGTAACAAAATATTCGCCTTATTTACTTATACAACCTCCATTTAACTGTAAACATTTGACTAAACGTCGAGGTACACCTGAAACTAGATCACCCCCATAATTTTCGGTGATAGTCCAGGACTGTAAAACTGACTGAATTAAATCATCTTTATTTAGTGGCGCTGCTCGTTCAACTTCAGTTTTCCTTAGTCACTCATTTCTGGTTGAACGGCTATGTAAACAGGCAAAATTGCCGTATATGGAGTGAAAATAATCCTCAAGAAGTTCTGCAGGTTCCATTGCATCCTGAAAAATTTATTGTATGGTGTGCTTTACACACTGGAGGCATCATCGGTCCATACTTCTTTAAACATGATGCTGGAGCTTATGTTACAGTGAATGTTGCTCGTTTCAGATCGATGATCAATGATTATTTGTTTCAAAATTTGAATGGTATCGACCCAGAAGTGTTTTTGTTCCAACAAGATGATGCTACACCTCAACTGCTACCGTAACAATTGATTTATTGAAAGAAAGATTTCTTGGTCTACACCAATACAAGATCCAACTGGTTCAAGAATTCAAGCCACTTGACCATAATAAGCGTCGTTTGTTTGCTGATTGGGCCCTAGAACAGCTTGAAGTTGATCCACTTTTTTATTGTGAAATTGTGTCTAAGAAAATGTATATGAGACATTAATTTATTTCCACAAAAATGTTTGTACTACTACAACAATTGTTTCACCACGATATGGCTTCTTCAGGTATTACATTGTACTGCTAATGGTATTCAGTGTAACCGAGTTTAAATACATTTTCAGGTACGTGACCAAATAATGGAAGCACACGTCATAAAAACTCTAGGTGTTTATTGGAGTTTGCCGCTAAAAATGCCATTAAGGAGAAATATTCAGTAATGGAGAATGATCGACTTCTGTTTGTTCGTTCAAAAGGATTTTACGGGCATTATACCTGTTGATTTCAAGAAATTCTAAAAGTGTTAATCTAGAACTTTTGCTTTCAACGTAGATAATTTCATAATTATTGTTGAAATTATGCCTGAATTCCTTAAGATGATTAGCATATGTCGAATGTACAGAATTGGATATATAACCCCTTTGGTGTTCTTGGACACGTTTCTTGAATGATCTACCAGTCTGGCCAATGTATACTAAAGGGCAATCGACATATGCTAATCAACTTAAGGAATTCAGGCATAATTTCAACAATAATTATGAAATTATCCACGTTGAAAGCAAAAGTTCTAGATTAACACTTTTAGAATTTCTTGAAATCAACAGGTATAATGCCCGTAAAATCCTTTTGAACGAACAAACAGATGTCGATCATTCTCCATTATTGAATATTTTTCCTTAATGGCATTTTTAACGGCAAACTCCAATAAACACCTGGAGTTTTTATGACTTGTGCTTCCATTATTTGGTCACGTACCTAAAAATGTATTCGAACTCGGTTACACTGAATACCATCAGACAGTACAATGTAATACCTGAAGAAGCCACATCGTGGTGAAACAATTGTTGTAGTAGTACAAACATTTTTGTGGAAATAAATTACTGCCTCATATACATTTTTTAATTAAAATGAGTTTCCACCAAGTAAAGACCGAATCAATCAAATAAACATTGTGTTTAGTGATGAAGCTCATTTCTGGTTGAACGGCTTTGTAAACAAGCAAAATTGCCGTATATGGAGTGAAAATAATCCTCAAGAAGTTCTGCAGGTTCCATTGCATCCTGAAAAATTCATTGTATGGTGTGCTTTACGCGCTGGAGGCATCATCGGTCCATATTTCTTTAAACATGATGCTGGAGCGAGCTTATGTTACAGTGAATGGTGCTCGTTACAGATCGATGATGAATGATTATTTGTTTCAAAATTTGAATGGTATCGATCCCGAAGTGTTTTGGTGCCAACAAGATGGTGCTACACCTTATACTGCTACCGTATTTCGAGAAATGGTCATATTAATTGGTCTCCAAGATCATGCGACATAACTCCACTGGATTATTTTCTTTGGAGTTATGTCAAGTCATTGGTTCATGCTGATAAACCAGAAACAATAGACGCTTTGCAAGCCAATATAACTCGTGTTATCGATTAAATAAGGCCTGAATTACTCGAAAAAGTGTTCCAAAATTGTTCTGGTCGAATGCTGTTCCTCAGAGTATGGTGGAAATTATTTTTAAATGTCATAAAATTATCTTTCAAATAAAAAAAAATTTGGCTTCAATCTTAATTTCAATTTAAAGTTCTATCACTCTAAAAAAACACCCAATATATTAAAATTATGAAAAATAATAAAATACGGATACTTTTTAGAGGGACTATATATGTGTATTATTCAATAAAAATGTACAGAAGATTTCTTTCAAGTAAAGGTCAAAACGATTCCAATTTTTTCATGCTGTATTCGCCTGATTCATAGGAAAATTATTCTTGTGAAATGTCCTTAGATTTTACAGTATTTTACGTGTATTATACGTGTACAAAGAGAAAATTGTAGTAATAAGAAGTGGACAATATGGAATATTCTTGTGAAACATTGAATTTTTTGTATTTCCATGCAAACCGTTCTACCATGAAATCAACCATGGTAGTTTTTCTACTTTGTCCGGCAACAGAGTACTCATAAATGAATAATGAAACATCATAAGGAATTAACACTGATACGTCATGTTATAATTAGAATTAACCCAGGCCTCCCACATCAAACCATATGTGCGAGCTTGAACGGAACATGTAGTGCAGACACCCTGTTAGACGCGATTCTGAACTCTCATTCTCGTGTTTGTTTTATTCATGAGACTGACTCATTGATCTCCATATTTTACCATCAGGCAAATCGGCGGCATTGACCAGAACCGGCAGATTTCGTTGCCATATATGCGAAGACAACTTCTCGAAATGGGCCCCCTGTCTTCATGACCTTTAGCAACTGACCAAATACTTCAGCTTAATGAGGTAACTGAGTACAGAAGCAATAACCTTTTCTAGTGATAACCTGGGGATCCATCGTGGACTATTAATTCAAATAATGATTCAACGGTGTTTTTCCCATCAAAAAGCAATGTTATTTAAAATAATTCACACATTTTTTATGTTTCAAAATTTATTCAGAACCCTGACACGTGTTTCAACCATCTTCAAAGGAGTACAAAAAGGAACTAGACTTAAAATTGAAAAGGTTCTTTTATTACACTTAGCACATCTGTGTTTTTTTATGGCGCATGGAAATAACAGCATCCAATATAGGGGTCTTTCCAAATAGTATTTGGGAATTTGTTAAATTTTCCTTTTTCTCAATGGCTTTTTTGAATGAAAGAATCTATAAAGAGTCCATCAATTTACCCTCATTAACATTATATAGTAAAGTGGCATCTTCCTCATTAAAAATAATTATTTTCTATACAATGTTCTGAAAACCGGTTGATTTCTGGTTTTTCAAAATAGATATCCCATGTTTTTTGATTCTATCGAGTGTTTTTTTTTAGAGTGATAGAACTTTCGGTAGGGATAACTGTGATTTGACAGAAAGTAGAAGCCATGTTGTTTTGACATTTCTGTTCAGTAAGCTTTGACAAATTATCATAGAAACACTCGCAATAACTTGAACTCTGTGCATCCACCACATGGAAAATTTTGCGTGAAGATTTTGGTCCACACCCATACAAGATCCAACTGGTTCAAGAACTAAAGCCACTTGACCATAATAAACGTCGTTTGTTTGCTGATTGGGCCCTAGAACAGCTTGAAGTTGATCTACTTTTTTATCATAACATTGTATTTAATGAGGAAGCTCATTTCTGGTTGAACGGTTATGTAAAAAAGCAATATTGCCGTATATGGAGCGAAAACAATCCTCAAGAAGTTCTGCAGGTTCTATTGCATCCTGAAAAATACACTGTATGGTGTGCTTTACACGCTGGAGGCATCATCGGTCCATATTTCTTTGAAAACGATGCTGGAGCTAATGTTACAGTGAATGGTGCCCGTTACAGATCGATGATCAATGATTATTTGTTTAAAAATTTGAATGGTATCGGTGTTTGGGTTCCTCATGCTGCTACCGTAACAATTGATTCATTGAAAGAAAGATTTGGTGACAACATTATTTCAAGAAATGGTCCAATTAATTGGCCTCCAAGATCATGTGACATAACTTCACTGGATTATCTTCTTTGGGGTTTTGTCAAGTCATTGGTTTATGCTGATAAACCAGAAACAATAGACGCTTTGGAAGCCAACATAACTCGTGTTATTGATTAAATAAGGCCTGAATTACTCGAAAAAGTGGTCCAAAATTGGTCTGGTCGAATGCAGTGCCTCAGAGCTAGTCTTGGTGAACATATACCGGAAATTAGTTCTAAAACATAAATGTCATAAAATTATCTTTCAAATAAAAGAAGAATTTGGCTTCAATCTTAATTTAGATGTGTTTTATTTCAATTTCTGTCCTATATATGTAGCATTACAATCATCACAATTAATTGGATAAATTCCCGATTAAAATTTTGAGTTCCTTTTTTTATTGTTCACCATAATCTGCTTAAGAATTAATTCCCATTTTATGAAGACCATTAGAGATCCAACAGCTGAAACCTTTTATATAAACCATTGAAAACCATATTTCGTTTCTTCATAAGGATCATTTATACTGATATGAATTTTTTTTAAAATATTATGGCAAGTTTTCCTAATAATCATGTCAATGATTTCAGTTCTATAGCCATTGTTTCACCGCTATAGTTTTTAATATACCGACTACTTTTCGGAAATTGACTTCGTTCAACGGGATACTCGAAAGTCTATGAATGAAACTATGAAATGTTGACATTTTAATTTGCCATGACTGATTTTGACTGGATTACGGTATTAGTAGGTTTTCTAAAAATGTCGAATTCGAACTTATTATTACTATGACTTATATTAAGATCTCTGAAGTTGATTGAATAATTTTTTTCCATTTCTATTGTGAATTTATAATAATTCCTTTATTCATTCAGATAAGCTACAATATCACAGAATATGAATAAATTTTTAACCCATCAAAAGTTTCATGGGGGGGGGGGTTAGATACGATTTTGTCTAAAAAGACACAAGTATATATAAATAAAAAAATATAAAACAAAACAAAACATTAGCCAAACAAACAAAAAATAAATAAATTTAGCCAGACAACGTATTTCATACACATATATTTTTTTTAAAAGTATCTTTCAGGTATTCATGTATTAAGTAGCATGCTTCATTCTTTTGGAGACATTTCAGTTCATTCTTGAGCTTTATTCGTATAATTCCTTCATTCTGGACGGCAGTTTGTTGATATTTTTTATAGCTATAGTATTACAACTGTGATACTTTTATACGATGGTATGGTATGATGAAGTTGTTTTTGTTTCTTGTATCATAGTTGTGATTAAAGTTATTTTTCCATAGTATGTCCTTATTTTTTCTCTGGGGAAGAGCTCTCTACAGCTATATCCACTTCTTACGCCACATAGTATTCTCACTACCTACTTCTGTTTTATGAATATTTTCTTACTTGCAGACAAATCCCCCCAGAAAAGAATGCCGAAGTTAAGGACACTATGAACGTAGCTGAAGCAAGTAATCTTAGCTGCTTCAACTCCCGCTATTTGCTTTATTCTCGTAACTGCATAGGTAGCTCTTGACCACTTAAGAATCATTTCATCAATGTGGACAGAAAACTTGAGATTTAATTGCAAAAAAACACCAAGTAGCCTCATAAGATTGTTCGAGGACATCTTTGGTTCAAATAGTAGTCTCTGTGTTTTATCACTGTTCATCATCATATGGTTTGCGCCGAACCATACCTGGGCTTCCTTTAGTGTCTTCTTGTCTTTCTCTTCCAATTCCTAGTTGTCCATCCCTTTATTCAGAAAAGGAGTGTCATCAGCGAAGAGGACGGTTTGATCTGATTTCACATTAGCTGGCAAATCATTCATGTATATCACAAACAAAAGGGGACCCAACAGAGAATCCTGCGGTACACCATGACTCACCGTCTCCCAAGAAGAAGACCTGCCTCCTAAGCTTGTTATCCTGTTTGTCTGATAACCTTTTTATCAGGTCAAGAGCCTCACCCCTGATTGAAAATTATTATAATTATCCTGATACTCCTAGATCTTCTGTGAAGATCCCTCGCTTGTGCGAGTTAGGAGTTCATTTGTGTCCTGGGTAAGCTTTGTTTCAGCGATCTTGTGCCACTTTAGGTCACAGCACTATTAATTTTTGACTCAACAGTGAAATGGTGGCAGACACCTGTCCAACTATAAAATTTCTTTTCCACCTGAACAGGATTAGAACCCGGACCTTCCGGTCACAAACCCAATGCTCAACCACTGAGCTGTCCACACTCATGAAAAGATAAATTTTGTCACTCCACCAAATAATCTTTCACGGTATCCAAATCTGTTAATGCTACAGTTTGTGGATGCTTCGAGAATATTCTCTTCACTTCACAACGAGTTTGTCGTGAAAAAAGTCGATAATTGCTGGATGCGCTTGACTACTGAACTGTGCGAATCAATCGACGAAGCAGCACGGTAACAAGAGATACCGATAGAAATCATTGGTATCACAGCTATAATAGAAGGTTATCATAAAAACATCTCCGGCCGATTTTTTTCAGTCACCGATAATAATCATCAAATATGGTTTTTAACGAACAATAGATAAATAACAATTTTCACTCTCGCTGAAAGTGAGAGGATCTGCGGAGAAAATCTATTTGATGTGGTATCCCTAGAATAAAGATTTCCTTGAATAAACTGAAATGTTTAAGTTCAATTTTGTCATTAATAGAAAACTTCGAGTTTTTGTGCTAGTTGAGATCTCCTAAAATATTGTACGAAATAAGCCAGTATCTTTGTGTGTACCTCGATTATTTTGTGGTATTGGATTGATGTCCTACTTGATGAAGGATAAATAAACAATTTTGGTATCATAATAAACTGGTTACCTTTGCAAAAGAATTAATAAACTGTTTATATACTTTAATAATTGAGAAATTTCTTAGTAATATATCACATGCACATGGCAGTTATCTAATGCAGAGTCCAAGTCGTATCTTCTTTCATTATATATTTCTGTGATATAACCTAATTTTCGCATAAGCCATGCTTATCCCAAAATTGGTCAGTTATTGCAGAAATGTGTTGTGTTAAAAAAGGTATTTTCATTAAAACAAATTGTAAAAATTACTATGTTTTACTACCAATATTTTATATATATATATATACCAATATTTTACACATTTTCTTGTGACTCAAGTTTTGGGAAATGAACTATCCCATCATCAGACAACTGAAGACCTAACAGTGGTACAGAGGTATTTAAACAAAAGTGATAAATATTTTGAACATTTCAATAAATTCTAACAACTAATAGTGGTACAGAGGTTTACAAGCGGAACGTGATAAAAACCCGGTTAAAAAAAGGGCCTTCTAACAGATATCGGAATGTCGGCAATCGACAAAGAAGGTTATTAAACGGATGGTACCCATTTAAATATCTCAAATAATTTTTGGGGTTACATAGCTTCGTACAGTCATTCATTATTTTTACGTTATTTTGTTGTACATCTCAAATATTTGGATTTATATAGCTCCATACAGTCATTCATTATTTTTATTGTGAACGAATTTGAAAATTTCAATAAGCAAGTTTCTTTTCATTTGAATCTACATGTAAAATTTTCTTAAGATTATCTTTTGTCGGAAGGAATTACTGTTTTCTAAAGAATGAGTGGCAAAAGTTGAATTTTTGTTTACTTTTCATTAAATTCATTTTATGTTCATTAAAAAAGGTTTTAAACAGATGTTACTTTTTGAATATCTCAAATATTTTCGATTTACATAGCTCCGTACAGTCATCCATTATTTTTACATTATTGTTATTGTGAACTAATTTGAAAATTTCAACTGATTCTAGATAATCGAGTTTCTTCCCTTTTGATTGTACATGTAAAATTTTAAGATTATCTATTGTGGGAAAGGAATGACCGTTTTCTAGACAATGAGTGGCAAGAGTAGAATTTTGTTTATTTTTTATGAAACTCCTTTTATGTTCGTTGGAACTCGTCTTGAAGGAACGTCCCGTTTGTCCTATATATTTATTACTGCACGTAGAACATCTCACAACAATTCAGTATCTGAAGGTATTTTTATATATTTTTAAATGATTATTTTGTTTATTCAAATAACTCCTTAATGAACAGATTTTGGGTCCGAATGAATTCTCTGGAAAATGTGCTATATATTCTTGAAAAGGAAAATAAAAAAGGCCTTTTTGAATTATATGTTGAACATTTTTTGGTAATGGAACTTGTGATTCTTTAACATCCAATCGAAACAAATATATGTATAAGGTGATGTCTGAATAATTTGTTCATTATTTTATATCTTTTTGATTCTTCTTTATTAGGAGTACAAATAAGTTTCCGCCGTTTTTTAACACAAATTAAATATTTATTATAAAAGAAATGATTTTAAACGATGTGAGACTGCTTGCTGAGTGACTTCTAATGTTAGAGCAAGTTCTTTTTGTGTTTGAGATGAATCTTCCTCCAATAATTCCTCCAATTCTGCATCCTCGTAAATTTTTGGCCTTCCACTGCGATCTTTGTCTTCTACGTCGAAATCACCGTTTTTAAACTTTTGAAACCACTCTCGACACGTTCTCTCACTCAAAGCACCCTTACCATATGCTTCTACGAGCAATTGATGCGCCTCAGCAGCAGATTTCTTTAAATTAAAGAAGTAAACTAATATTTCCCGCAAATGACGCTTACTTGGCTCAAATTTTGACATTTTCAACTTATAAAAAATATATTTTACCAATATAAAATCAATGATATTAATAGGTTATGTTGTTCTTGAATGTCCAAACTATTTTTTATGCCGGTTATCATCTGCGAAAGCTAACCGAAACTCCGTGCCGCGCCATCTACAATAAAACGGCGGAAACTTATTTGTACTCCTAATAGTTGATTTCCACCACATGTGATGATAATATTAATGTCTATAAAGTGATACAGTGTATTTAGGACATGTTTCTAAAAGTTTTCATGAGATTTATTCAGATTAAAATCGGTAGAGGTGAATTAATTCCAGCTATTATTCTGTAATATACAAATACTTCTTCATATTGATTTTCAACTTATATGTTCGTCAAAAGTTAAGGATATTGAATACTTTTGTTTTTCTTTCAGAAAAGTCACATTCCCTTTTGAAATATGTATACAGTTTGGAATATTACGTTTTAGGGTTAGGATATTCAATGCATAAGAAGAGATCTTCAACCGTCTAGTCGACCATTGGAATAATCGAAAGATATGCACGTTATGATAATGAATAATTCAGTGAATAACTCGAAAAGAACGCTCTTCAATCTCACATAGATGAAGATCTTGTGAGTAGTGGGGAGTTGGACACCTCATTTCATTTCGGATGATACAGATCCAGTTGGCTCAGGAGTGATGGTGTGTAAGTCCATAACAGTTGAAAATCTCTTAGCAAGTAGAAATGTTTACTGTAGAAGAAAAAATTGAAATATATTCGAGTGTTTGACGTCACTTTAGCTTTGCAAGAGAATAGATGCAGCACACAAACAAGAAAATCATTGTAATCTTTGAAAAGTCCCTATTTTCGTGTTACTAATGGATTGAATTGTTTGCTCTCTAGGAAGTGCACAATTTCCTGAAACCGCCAGAATATTTATCGAATTTCCCTGAATAACATGCGGCGTATAAATCTTGGACAGATTCAAAATAAACATCATATATCCTCTTGCAGAAATGTTCCGAAGGCATCTCCTTGCTTTTATTGCATTTCACGCTAAGAGATGCTTCAGATTTCTAGTTAAATGCATCTGGATACGAAAATAAAACGAAATTGACGATAACGTCAGTTTTGCATCGGCCATTTTGAGACGTCTGGCATCATCCACGTTCCTTTCTTTGTCTGTACAGGATGCACGCGAAATATTTCGCACGTCCTCAAGTTGAGCCAACTGGCTTTTTGTAGGCTTAAGGTATTTGAGAACATTTCCATTCATAGCATAATTACTCGTTTTGTTGCGCTCGTTAAGATAAATTCCTTCTAGAAACGTATAAAGCTAATACCAAAAGGGATATTCTTGGAGTGGTATAGAGAGAATTTTTTTCTGTGGCACACACATTCAAGTTCATTAACGGACTTCCAACTGAACCGCTTATTTTCGGAGATTAAAACATTTTTTAACCATGATTCTTTTAAAAATTGTCGGGTTTTTTTTTTAGAGTGATAGAACTTTAAATTGAAATAAAACACATTCGAATTAAGATTGAAGCCAATTTTTTTCTATCTGAAAGATAATTTTATGACATCTATGTTTCAAAAATAATTTCCGGCATATGTTCACCACGATTAGCTCTGAGGAACAGCATTCGAGTAATTCAGGCCTTATTTCATCAATAACACGAGTTATGTTGGCTTCCAAAGCATCTATTGTTTCTAGTTTATCAGCATAAACTAATGACTTGACATAACCACAAAGAAAATAATCCAGTGGAATTATGTCGCATGATCTTGGAGGCCAATTAATTGGACCATTTCTCGAAATAATGTTATCGCCAGATATTTCTTTCAGTAAATCAATTGTTACGTAGCAGCATGAGGTGTAGCACCATCTTGTTGGAACCAAAACACTTCTTGGTCGATACCATTCAAATTTTGAAACAAATAATCATTGATCATCGATCTGTAACGAGCACCATTCACTGTAACATTAGCTCCAGTATCGTTTTTGAAGAAATATGGACGGATGATTTCTCCAGAGTGTAAAGCACACCACACAGTGCATTTTTCAGGATGCAATGGAACCTTCTTGAGGATTGTCTTTACTCCATATACGGTAATTTTGCTTGTTTACATAACCGTTCAACCAGAAATGAGCTTCATCACTAAATACAATTTTACAATAAAAAATTGGATCAACTTCAAGCTGTTCTAGGGCTCAATTAGCAAACAAACGACGCTTATTATGGTCAAATGGCTTTAGTTCTTGAACCAGTTGGATCTTGTATGGGTGTAGACCAAGATCTTTACGCAAAATTTTCCATGGATGCACAGAGTCCAACTTGTCGTGAACGTTGACGAATAGACAAATCTAGATCATCATTAACACTGTGACTTACAGCAGCGATATTTTCTTCTATACGTACAGTTTTTTGTCTTGTTGTTGTTGATGCATCGAGTAGAGAAAATGTTCGAAATCGATCGATAGATTGACGAATAAGCTGCTCTCATGTACGATTATATAAACCATAAATTTCACGAAGTGCTCTATAAGTTTGGCGAATAGAACACTGATTTTGAAAATGAATTTCAAAAATTTGTAAACGTTGTTGCGGCGTGAGAGTTTCCATGATAATTTGTCAATTTTTACTGAACAGAAATGTCAAAACTACATGGTTTCTACCTTCTGTCAAATCGCAGTTATCCCTATCGAAAGTTCTATCACTGTAAAAAAACAACCGATATTTATTAGGAGTACAAATAAGTTTCCGCCGTTTTTTAGCACAAACTGTTTATGAATCATTCCTAATGATTTAAAACGATGTGAGACTGCTTGCTGAGTGACTTCTAATGTTAGAGCAAGTTCTTTTTGTGTTTGAGCTGAATCTTCCTCCAATAATTCCTCCAGATCTGCATCCTCGTAAATTTTTGGCCTTCCACTGCGATCTTTGTCTTCTACGTCGAAATCACCGTTTTTAAACTTTTGAAACCACTCTCGACACGTTCTCTCACTCAAAGCACCCTCACCATATGCTTCTACGAGCAATTGATGCGCCTCAGCAGCAGATTTCTTTAAATTAAATAAGTAAACTAATATTTCCCGCAAATGACGCTTACTTGGCTCAAATTTTGTAATTTTCAACTTATAAAAATTATATTTTACCAATATAGAATCAATGTTATTAATAGGTTATGTTTTTCTTGAATGTCCAAACTAATTTCTAAGCCGGTTAACATCTGCGAAAGCTAACCGAAACTCTGTGCCGCGCCATCTACAATAAAACGGCGGAAACTTATTTGTAATCCTAATAATATATTTAAATATTTAGATAAGTTACTTCAAAAATCTCTCAAAACATGTATTATATCTTCAAAAAACAATTAGAATTCCGATAAGGTCTTCATCGATCCTACTTCACATTTAAATATAAAATTAATTAACAAATATAACTCACCTCACAAACCTAATGTTATTTGTTAATTAATTTTATTTTTTAAATGTGAAGTAGGCCCAATAAAGACCTTTAGATATGTTATGAGAGATTTTTGAGTACCTTATTTAAATATATTAAATAATTCAAATAAATCACATCTTCTGAGAAGTCCTTAAATTATGTTTTGTATTTTTGAGAAGTAATTAGTTTTCATAATTGTAAGGTCAGAAATAAAATTCTGTCTCCTTCAAATATTTATTTATTGATTTTAATTGACAGTTTATTGGGTTATTTATTCCATTTGATATTGTATATTGAGTTTTGATTTTATACGTCTATTAAATATAATCTGTGCTTATAAGACACTAATTTAATTCTGAAAATTTGCGACTAAAATTTTTTTTCAATTCAAATTATAGGTGACTAACAGATTAAATCTGTTTTGATATTCAAATTTTATAATTTATTTACACAATTTGAATGATTTCGTGAAAAGTGTTTTTCTTCACGGAAGTTTATCTAAAAAGTAAACCTTTACACAAAGTGTTACATTGGTACTAACATTGATGACCGTTGAAACTCGTTAATTTCGAAACACGTTAATTTAGATGAGAGAAAGATTGCGTAAACGTGCTTTATTATTAATTCCCTTGAAATTAACATAACTATTTCAATTATTTCCATGTAAATAAAATTGCTTCGCCCATCCTTTTTCTTTCTTGAGATTGATATTACTTTACAGCGAGTACAGGAGATCGAGTTAATTTTCATTGAAATTTTCCCCTTCATCACCACTACTTTCTTTGATGGAATGATATTAATTCAACGACAAGATCCTCAAAGGTGCATTAAACTCCTTTTTATAACAATAATTATTCATATATCTGTGAGCCAGCATGAATACTTCACACCCAGCAGATCGTAAAATGAAATGATAGTTGGTTATATCATTGAACACTTCTTTCATAACTATTGTTCAACTGCTTAAGTTTCTTTAATATTAATGCTGCATTGGAAATTCTACATAGATTCCCTTAATTATACCAAAAATTGGTACTAATTTGATAACTTGGTAGTCTTATAATTAAGCATAATTATATGACATTTTGTAGCAAATTGAAGTGAAAACAATTATTAATTAGGTGAACAAATACATTTGGCTTAAGTTTCACAAAAGTTTAATTTATGTTGTTGACATATATGTTACGGGTTTGAACCCATTTTGGAAACTAATGAGAATTTACTTAACATTACAATTTATACAGGGTGTCCCAACGAGAATTTGAACCCCTCAGAATTCAGAAACGAAGAATTTTCGAAGATTTTAAAGAAACCAGGTCAACTTTTGTTTTGATATTTGAAAATTTTGTAATAATCCTATCAAGAAAAAACCTCGTTTTATTATTTAATCAATTTGAATGTGAAGTATGAAATGGATTCAGAGTCTAAATATCCACGATATACTTCTCAATTATTCTTGAAATTCTGGTTATTTTTCTTATCATGGGACATCAAAATTTAACTCACCGAATAAGATAAAACCTGGAACGAATAAACTCGAAGTAAGCTTTAAAGTATCCAAATTAAAACAGAAATGATCGAGGTGTTGTTATGTATAACCTATAACTTGGGGTGAATAATTTTTGCTATGTGTTTGTGTGTTCCGAGTACAAATGATTATAGGTTAAACGTAACAACACGTTGATCATTTCTATTTTATCTTGGATACTTTGAAGCTTATGTTTTTGTATATTTGTAATTTCAATATATATTGTAAAAGTTAGATAATTCAGAATGAAAAGTCATTTAAAATTACTTCTGTCAAGTATTGACTCACATAGATTTAAACGAAATGAGCAAAAATCAGCTATACAGCTTTTTTATCCGAAAAAGGTAAAGTTCTCCAGAAAACTGTAGGACTGTGATATATATTTAAATGGTTCTCACAAAATTGTATTAAAAACCTAGACTCTTCTAGAAGATTCAGAGGCAAAAACAGTGCTTTTAAAATTTTTAATATTGAATACACTAGAACTCTAGTAAATGGTACAGGTAGATATAGTTGCAACAATTTGTAGTATTTCCTTATATATATTTGAAATTGTGCGATCTTTGCTGAAAATGTTCGTTTCCAAGTAATTTCACAGTTTCACTTCATTGACCTGAAGACCAGTCAGGTTTTCAATAGAATACGGGTTTCTCGATTCCTATACAAACAATAGTAGAGTAGGTTGAAAACAGGAAATATCGAATCGTTCTTGGCACAGTTTTTGTTGCAGTGCACAATATATCTCCACTAATTTTATCCAGCGACATCGTGAAAAATACTTTCATTTATGTTATCTGTTCCTTTTGATTCTTTATTGCTAAACTGCCGCACATATGTATTGATAATTCTATATGCCCATAAAAATCTTTTCAGTATCTGCCATTTTGCTGAAGTGTAAACAATATAGGTCTGGTATGTTCTGAAAATGTCAGCTTTTGTACTGAACAACTGTCAAGTCGAATATTCATGACGAGAAGATCATGATTATTTATTGTGGAAATAATCTATTTTATTTAATTTAATTGAAATGAATTTCCACCAAATGTTCGATTTAATTGAATTTGTGTTTCTAATATATCGAGTGTTTTTTCTAGAGTGAAAGAACTTTAAAATGAAATAAAACACTTTTAAATTAAGATTAATGCGAAATTTTTTTTATTTGAAAGATAATTTTATGACATTTATGTTTTAAAAATAATTTCCGGCATATGTCCACCACAACTAGCTCTGAGGAACCGCATTCGACCAGACCAATTTTGGACCACTTTTTCGAGTAATTCAATCCTTATTTCATCAATAACACGAGTTATGTTGGCTTCCAAAGCGTCTATTGTTTCTGGTTTATCAGCATAAACCAATGACTTGACATAACTTCAAAGAAAATAATCCAGTGGAGTTATGTCGGATGATATTGGTGGCCGATTAATTGGACTATTTCTCGAAATAATGTTATGGCCAAACAGTTCTTTCAATAAATCAATTGTTACGGTAGCAGCATGGCCGATACCATTCAAATTTTGAAACAAAAAATCATTGATTATCGATCTGTAACGAGCACCATTCACTGTAATATTAGCTCCAGCCTCGTTTTTAAAGAAAAATGGACTGATGATGCCTCCAGCGTGTAAAGCACACCATACAGTGCATTTTTCAGGATGCAATGGAACCTGCAGAACTTCTTGAGGATTGTTTTCACTCCATATACGGCAATTTTGCTTGTTTACATAGCTGTTCAACCAGAAATGAGCTTCATCACTGAACACAATTTTACGATAAAAAAAGTGGATCAATTTCAAGCTGTTCTTGGGCCCAATCAGCAAACAAATGACGCTTATTATGGTCAAGTGGCTTGAATTCTTGAACCAGTTGGATCTTGTATGGGTGTAGACCAAGAAATCTTTCTTTCAATAAATCAATTGTTACGGTAGCAGTTGAGGTGTAGCATCATCTTGTTGGAACCAAAACACTTCTGGGTCGATACCATTCAAATTTTGAAACGTACAGATTTTTGTCTTGTTGTTGTTGTTGCATCGAGTAGAGAAAATGTTGTCTAAAATCTATCGATAGTTCGACGAATAAGCTGCTCTGATGGACGATTAAAACCATAAATTTAACGAAGTGCTCTATAAGTTTGGCGAATAGTACACTAATTTTGAAAATAAATTTCAACAATTTGTAAACGTTGTTGCGGCGTGAGTCTTTCCATGATAATTTGTCAATGCTTACTGAACAAAAATGACAAAACAACATGGCTTCTACCTTCTGTCAAATCACAGTTATCTCTCTAGAATGTTCTATCACTCTAAAAAAACACCCGATATAAAAGTAAGTCCAGAAACCTTTCGTATGTCACTGAAAAGAGAAGGTTAAATATCAAGGAAACCAAAAAAACCCTACAATGACACCCTTACAAAAGGAATGAAGGATAGAATTTTGTCAACGTTTTCAAGAAGATAATTTTAATAATGTCTTGGTGGAAAGCACTTGAAAATCCTATCAAATCAACCTGTTAGCGTTCAAATTTCCCACCAAAACAATGTTTTGAGGATTTTTTCCTTGAAAAGGCTCATGTTTAATATCCACAGAGTTAGCGTTTCAAGACTATTTAAGTTTTAATGATCTAAAATGATCTTGTCATTTGATATTTGAAAAAATGGTGGTCGGAAGTTTTTGCACGCCCAAAACTTAAAACCACTCAGGGGCGTCGCATATTTCCTGATTGGACTCTTGAGCAAAATTACTTTCCAGATGCGTAAATCGTAGCATTTTCACTACTAATCTAGGCTTCAAACGCTTTTTCTTCCCGAATGAAACTGGAACATACACATACTTTAATAGAAAACCATTAATTCAATTCACAAACAACATGCGAATATATCTGCACGATCCATTACGTTTTTTCCAAAACAATTCGTTTTGGCCGACCAGCAGATGTTGAAGAACATATAATTGCCGAAATGTGTCGCCTTTAATCGTTTGTTTTCAACTATCTGGCAGCGTTTCAGTAGGAACAACGAACGCAAAACTACAGAGTGGCACAAAAACAAAACGAACAAACGTCAGAGATTCCGCATACCAAAAATTCCCTGGCGAAAATAAACCACCAGACGTGCGTTGCAATAGGAACGGGACATCTAAAATAATCCGTGACTTCTTATGTTTATTTCCTTGCACAGATACCGAATCATTTTAAATGTCAAGAGTTTGAAAACGTGGTTGAGAACGGTCAGTTACGTAATGTCGAATTCCGCAAGATAAACATCTGAAGTTGGATAATTTAATTTGAAGAATTAATGGTACCGGTAGAGGAAACGTTGTTTCGCCTGCATGGTTTGACATGCAATGTGTAACATATGAAAAATGACCTGTTTCTTTTCTTTTGGTTTGTTATTTGGAAATGATAAACCAATTTTGCCCAAATGATTATTCTTATTTAACTATGTATAAAAAGCGAATGTTATGTTAGACGCTCTAGTCAAATGCAGCAACTAGTCTAGGCATACGTAGAATTAATAGTTGGGAAAAAAGGAATCTGTATCGTACCACGTTTAGTTTACCGCAGTATTTTGAAATAACAGTCAATTGCAAATTAATGAATCGCAATGACTAATTACGAAAGGTTTAGTGAACAGTATATGACGTAGTGTGGCCAAGAATTCAACTTCAAGAGCACCTGTATGTAGTTATCTCGATGATTAACTAGCTTTGTTTATCTAATAAGATAAACCATCAAAGATGATAAGGAATTGAGGTAAAACACTTGAAGACAATTATAATTCTTGGTTTACTATATATACTAAGAAAGAAACTGCAACACCCAGAAGGAGCTTTTTTTGGTAAAACATAGATAGTATAGCAAGGAGTAAATGATTAAAATTTGGAGGAAAAAAAAGTGAATTTGAAAGAGGGCAAATTATTGGTCTACTGGAGGCAGGGTTGTGATTTCGAGAAATTGCTAACCGTACGAACAGAAATCCAACTACTGTTATGAACTTCATAACCTTCGTAATCTTCAAGAAATAGTGTAGCCATATGTTCTCCCTTACCATAACCGGTTCGAGAATCCAATATTTCAGCAAGATAATGCTCGACCTCATGTTGCCAGAGTTAGTTTGAACTATTTTGAAGCGACCCATGTGAATCTTTTGCCATGGCCGCCCAAATCCCTCGATCTTCCGTCCATAGATCATGTTTGGGACATCATGGGTAGAAGACTTGGAAATATACCCCAGTCCCCACGGAGTTTGGCTGTTCTGAGACATGAACTACAGGTAGCTTGGGATAGTATCCCTCAAGAAAATAGAGAAAGACCATCTTACTGTATCAATGCCAATACTTGTTGGGGAGTGTATAGATAATCGCGGTGGACAAACACATTATTAACAAATTTATTTAAAAAAATTGTAAACCCTTCGTTTTTTCTTCAAATTTCAATCATTTACTCCTTGCTATACTATCTATGTTTTACCAAAAAAAATTAAAATTTAAACAGCTCCTTCTGGGTGTTGCAGTTTATTTGTCAGTTAGTATATAAACCATGTAATGAATTAGCCAATACTTTGGTAATCGAAAATATATTATCAATAATAATTGCGATAGCTTGTGACCGAAATGTCACAAGCGACGAGTTAGAATATATGGAGACAGTGCATAATGTAGCGAAAGTTCCATACAAGTTTGATTACCGTAGGGATAATTCCTAATGTAGCAGGAGCTATATACGACAAGTTTGATTACCAAAAAAATAATTCATAATGTAGCAGAAGCTACATAAGAAAAGTTTGACTACCGATAGTAAAATTTTATTATTATATTTTCATATAAATTAGAAAACTGTAATTAAATAACAAAAAATCACGTGTGGCTCTTGTCAAGGCAATCTTATAAATCATTTATTATAAAATATTCACCATTTCCCCAATGAATATTCCTCCAATTATTCAAATAAACCTACAATAGCATGCAAATAGACACGACCTTCATAAGTTTCCTTCACCCATGTATAAAAATCGAGTGAGCGCAAAATCGAACGGTACAGATCGCCATGTTTCCACTTCTCGCGTTTATTAATTCCACTCAAAACTTACAAAACGCGAAATAAGAAAGTTGCATGCTGCATATTACATGCAAGTAGGTACGTAGGTACTTACATAATGGTCCGTAAACAACCATAAATGATACGATTTTTATCAAGATTCCAGTGTATAGAATCATGTTTTATATGACCTCAATTGAGTCACACCTACAAGGTATCCAGACGAGGAATTCTGCTAAATGGAACATCTGGAAAGTCATTTTCCACACCTCGGAAAAGGCGCGGTGTCAATTTCCACAAATTGGTTGTGGAAGAATTCATTAACGTAAGACAATTAGCACAAAAACTAAGATGTATTAATTAGTGATACACCAGACTATATGAAAATTTTTTAAATTGAATCGGTCCTTACTAGATGGAAATTCATTTCAATAAAATGAAAAAATATAAATTATTTCCACAATTTATTAAGTTAAAGACAATTGTGGCTTTTGCAAGTTGACATCTTGAACTAACTCTTAATATTACATACTTCTTATATACGAGTAGCTAAAAACTTGAAAAAAGAGGCGGTAAAACAAACTGACAATTGTCGGAAATAAAGAAAAAAAAAACATTGCAATAAGTTTACAACCATCTACCGAAAATTAATGGATTCTGTCGGTCACATTAAATACGGTCCTGTCTACGTTCGATATAATTAATTTTTTTCTTATCGATACTTAGGTCAATTTCGGTCTAGCAGTTTTAAGTTTTGTCATTCGAACTGTGAAGTGTTATTCTTAACTTCAGCTCATTAAAACTGACTCAAATCATCTTTATTTCGTGGCGCTGCTCGTTCAACTTCAATCTTTATTAGTCGCCATATGTTTTCAATAGGACTAAAATCTGGTGAAGCTGCTGGCCATGACATGGTTGTCATTTAGTGTTCTTGCACCTAAGTATATCATTCATTTTGATGGGATCGGTATTATTTTTAATTAATAGTTTTTTTTACAATTTGTACTGTTTCAATTGGAGGTATACTAGGGAATAAATTTTGTACATCAAAAGAAATTAATTTACAATTTTTGGGTAATTGGATGGATTTAATATTGTCTATAAGTTGGGTGCTATTTTTAATAGCGTATTTAGCTAAAAAGTTTGTTTCAGTTTGAATGATAGAAATTAAAACTCTAGATAATTTTATGCTTGGTGATGTGACGAATGAAACTACTGGTTTAATTGGATTATTTTCTTTATGAAGTTTTATTAATGAATATAATTTTGGGATTTGTGGATTCATTAAAGTGAGCAAATGTTTTTTTGGGAAGTTATTGAAAAGGCTAACAGATTGGTCTATTATGTTTTTTATTTGTTTTTGGAAATGCTCAGTGGGGTCTTCAGTAACGGTTTTATATTTATCTGGGGTTGAAAAAGCAATAGTTTTGTTGAAATATTCATGTTTTGAAATTGCAACGATACTGTTTCCTTTATCGGCTCGAGTGAATATTAAATTATTGGTGTTTCCTTTTTCGATGATTGATTTAACTAAATTCTGTTTTATTGAGGAAGAGTGAATTTCAGTTTGATTTTTGTCTTTAATTATGTAAGCAATAATATATTTATTGTAATTTGAATTTGATTGATTTTTGAGTGATTGAATAGATTTAATGGCGAGTTCTGAATCTATTGCTAAATAGTCTAGGGATTTTTGTGAATTATTATTTTCTAGGTTGAATTTAAATCCCTTTTCTAAAAGGCTGGATTCTCTACTGTTGAATTTTACATCAGATAAGTTGACAAATCTGCCCGTAAAATCCTTTTGAACGAACAAACAGATGTCGATCATTCTCCATTACTGAATATCTTTCCCTAATGGCATTTTTAGCGGCAAACTCCAATAAACACCTAGAGTTTATGACTTGTGCTTCCATTATTTGGTCACGTACCTAAAAATGTATTTAAACTCGGTTACACTGAGTACCATCAGACAGTACAATGTAACACCTGAAGAAGCCACATCGTGGTGAAACAATTGTTGTAGTAGTACAAACATTTTCGTGGAAATAAATTACTGTCTCATATACATTTTTTTAATTAAAATGAGTTTCCACCAAGTAAAGACCGAATCTATCAAATATTTTTTAAAAATAAATTTCGGCATGTCCACCACGACTAGCTCTGAGGAAGCACATTCGACCAAACCCATTTTGGACCACTTTTTCGAATAATTCAGGCCTTATTTAATCAAAAACACGAGTTATGTTGTGTTCCAAAGAGTCTATTGTATCTGGTTTATCAGCATAAACCAATGACTTGACATAACCCCAAATAAAATAATCCAGTGAAGTTATGTCACATGATCTTGGGGGCCAATTGATTGGACCATTTCTCGAAATAATGTTATCGCCAAATCTTTCTGAAACTATGTACAAAAATTATTAAATTGATATCCTTATATATAATCAATATAAAATATTTTTCAATGTCCCGGAAAAAACCTTTTTACACCACAACGTGAAACAAAATGTATTAACAAAAACTATAGAAATATGTATATAAACATACAAATACAAAAAATCCACTATTTCAAAATTATCTGAAATTCTCAAAATGAAGGATCAAATAAAAATAATTGAACAAGAATTCCAACATTTGAAAGCTTTTTCGGTGTCTAGACCTCTTCCGAAATGTATTGAATTCAGATTAAAATATATCACAAGATCAAAATTTAACTCACCAAATAAAATAAAACCTGGAACGAATAAACTCGAAGTAAGCTTTAAAGTATCCAAATTAAAACAGAAATGTCAACGTGTCGTCACGTATAACCTATAACTATTTGTACTCGGAACACAGAAAAACATAACAAAACTTATTCACCCCAAGTTATAGGTTATACTTAACAACACGTCGATCATTTCTGTTTTAATTTGAATACTTTAAAGCTTACTTCGAGTTTATTCGTTCCAGGTTTTATCTTATTTGGTGAGTTAAATTTTGATCCTGTCATATATTTTAATCTGAATTTAATACATTTCTGAAGAGGTCTAGACACCGAAATAGCTTTCAAATGTTGGAATTCTTGTTCAATCATTTTTATTTGATCCTTCAATTTGAGAATTTCAGATAATTTTGAAATAGTGGATTTTCTTGTGTTTGTATGTTTATATACATATTTCCATAGTTTTTGTTAATACATTTGTATTAATACGTTTCACGTTGGGATGTTAAAAGGTTTTTTCCGAGACATTGAAAAATATTTTATAATGATTATATATAAGGATACCAATTTAATAGTTTCTGCATATAGTTTCAATATATATATTGTGGAAGTTAGAATATATAATTTAAAGTCATTTAAATTTCACTTCTATCAAGTATTGACTCACATTTAAATTGATTTTTACTACATTTACCACATTCTAGCCACTTAAACGCACCCAGTATAAAAACAAGGAAAATTTTATCGCCAGCCATATGGTACTAATTTTGTCTTGTTGAAGAGTGCAAGGTTTTATGCTTGCTGCACGATTAAACAGCGTTTTATCCGGGTAAACGAACTTTTGATATATTCTGAACTTGAGGAATTGTAGTGAAGTATTGGTCACACTATATTGCATTATTCAAAACTTATTTACGACCAACTGATCTAAAATTAAACTTGCCGATCGCTGCATCGAATTTATTCAGGCTTTCCTATGAATACCAATGAATTGGAATTTTCTGCCGATTATTTGATTCCCTCGACCTTTACTTGACACAAAATCAATCATATCCTATTCATGGTGAACATTTTCATTTCAACCTCTTTCTGAATTTATTTCCTGAGTGGATTTTCAAGGCAGTACGAATTATTTAGGAATATAAAGGTTCCTTCATTAAGCACTTCCTAATTTTCCATTTGAATAAGACGAAGTATGTGTTAGATATTACCGTAATGTTTGGAACGCCTATCGATGCAATTAAATATGAAATATAACATATTGCAAATATGGTGCATTAGGTAGGGCTATTGTTTGATAAAACATTAGTAAATGCAATGAAATAAGAAATTATCACTTTTCATTAAGTGAATATACAGTGACTCGAGTTTAGTAGTGTTTAGTACATTTTCAAACTGAATAAAAACAAATTGTATCTCAACTATTATACAGAGTGACCAGGGGTACGTAAAATAACTTCGTTTCTATGCTATCGACTTGATTGTTTTTTCCAAACGATAATTGGTACAATTCGTACATCCTGAAAATATTTTGATTCACATACAGGATGTCCGTAAATGAAATACATACATAGGTACGGTTTTTTTAAATGGCAACCCCCTATTTTAATACATTTTTGGATTTGCCATTCAATTGTCGATAAAACACACCCGGGTTTCATAGACTTATCTGCATAAGTTTTTGACCTGTCAATTTATGTTTCGAAATAGCGTCGTGCGTAGACCCACAGAAAAAGTCATAACTTCGAAACCGTTCAACATAATTCAATCATCTTTTTTCCAGTCGATTCCTGATGCTTCTGTGCATCTTTTGAAATAGGCATAAATTTGATGTCGGTGTTCTATCGCCTACTACATTGTTTTTTAAATGACAAATAACAAATTGAATTAACTCGATTTTTTCGAATGCAACACTTTGTATTTTATTACACCATTGCATCACATTTCGTAAGAGCTTTTCGTCGATATACGGTTTGTAGGGTCCACTTCGTGAAATTCGTGAAATAAATTCCAAAATAAGAAATGTGGATTGTTTTAGTAGAATATAGTAGAACGTTGTCGTAAAATCGGACTTATCTATACAAAATAATTGAAAAAAATGTTTTCGAAATTGTAATAGCAGCGTTTGAAGAATAGAGGTAATAGAAACAGGAGAATATGAAGCAGCAAACAATTATAGTAACAAGAAGATGAAGCAGTGAATAACAGAAAACCACGTGAAAAAAAAAGTTGAGGAAAGCCTTGTTATAAATGATCGAATAGGTCAAATATCAGATTTCCTTCTGATTAGTGGAAGTGTGATTTTGAGGATCACCCATCATAATTGATAAATGGAAAACGTGACCAAAAGTCCTTGAAGTGGACGCCTAAGATGCAACACATGTTCACAAATTCAAATTGGGTTGACGCACGAAGAAGTGGTGGTCATTTGAATGATGTTATTTTCCATACATAATGGTATAATGTAACCTTTTAAATAAAAAAAAATGTGCCTCACTGAATAATTTATGCGTTTTTTGAATTTTCAACTTGTATCATCGCTTTGGAAAACCCTTTGTGTGTTTGAAAGTATTAGGAATTTTTCTTTCTTATTGTCTATGGAATACCAATGATAAGTCTAAAATAAGTATCACTCCATACTCTGAAAGAATAAAATCACCACATATGACAAAATGTCCATTTCACCAACACTCAAAAAAATAACTTTCAGATAACATGCTAAATAAACAACCGCGTATATGAATAATTTTCCATTTTCCATCCCATCAAACTTCGTAACAGAACGCGTAAATCATCTTATTTTCCATTTATTGGAGCCAGATGAACAGATGTTACGCAATTAAGGTTTATTTGTCAACATTTCGACCCAGAAATCCCTAGGGAGCTGTTTCGGCGCGTGTTGAAGAGGGAGAAACTGGATCGATCAATATTGCTGGGATGACGAGTACTATACCATTCCGACTGGAAGCGACTCGACTCTCTACTTCCATATAACGCACAAATCCAGGAAAGGAAAAATTTAGACATCCAAAACTTTCATTCAATTGAATGGGTCTTCACTTAACGAATAACCTTTTTAAATAATATCAAAGGTTATTCTGATTTTCACGTATTTTATTCTGACGCAAAAACTGTTTGGCTAACACAGTAGCATCGTCAGGTAAGTATTGGGTGTTTTTTTAGAGTGATAGAACTTTAAATTGAAATAAAACACATTTTAATTAAGATTGAAGCCAAATTTTTTTTTATTTGAAAGAAATAAAGCCACTTGACCATCATAAGCGTCGTTTGTTTGCTGATTGGGCCCTAGCACAGCTTGAAGTTGATCCACTTTTTTATCGTAAAATTGTGTTTAGTGATCAAGCTCATTTCTGGTTGAACAAGCAAAATTGCCGTATATGGAGTGAAAACAATCCTAAGAAGTTCTGCAGGTTCCATTGCATTCTGAAAAATGCACTGTATGGTGTGCTTTACGTGCTGGAGGCATCATCGGTCCATACTTCTTTAAAAACGATGCAGGAGCTAATGTTACAGTGAATGGTGCTCGTTACAGATCGATGATCAATGATTATTTGTTTCAAAATTTGAATGGTATCGACCCAGAAGTGTGTTGGTTCTAACAAGATGGTTACACCTCATGCTGCTACCGTAACAATTGATTTATTGAAAGAAAGATTTGGCGATAACATAATTTCGAGAAACGGTTCAATTAATTGGCCTCCAAGATCATGCGACATAACTTCACTGGATTATTTTCTTTGGGGTTATGTCAAGTCGTTGATTTATGCTGATAACCGGAAACAATAGACGCTTTGGAAGTCAACATAACTCGTGTGATTGATGAAATAAGGCCTGAATTACTCGAAAAAGTGGTCCAAAATTGGTCTGGTCGAATGCGGCTCCTCAGAGCTAGTCGTGGTGGACATATGACAGAAATAATTTTCAAAACATAAATGCCATAAAATTATCTTTCAAATAAAAAAAAATTGGCTTCAATTTTAATTTAAATGTTCTATCACTCTAAAAAAAAACACCCGATAAAATATACTACCTATCTAACGATGCTACTGTGTTAGCGAAACGTAGTTGTATGGAATAAAACATGTGGAATAACTTCATTTAATATTATTTTAAATGTATTTTCATCAAGTGAAACTGATTGCATTGGATATCCAATGAACGTTTGAAATATTCCGAATTTAGTGAGTTTATCTCTAGTGACAAGTTTATAGCATAACTTTTACTCTTTATATGTAAAATTGTAAGCCCAGTTTCTAACAAATTATTCACTTGCATTACATGCCTCTTGTTTCGTCAGAAATTATCTTATTTAGTTAAACAATTCATTGTTTTTAAAGTTATTTATAGAAATAAATAATGCAATGTTACCCTCAAGATAACCCTTGGTAATAACCTTCGCAAAGAAGAAATTACTTCATAAAGTGCCCTATGTATGCAGGAATATGGTATGACCCCTATTTTGAACCCTTTATATCTATACGCTTTTATGTTTGGACAGGGGAATAACTGGTTAACCTTGAACCTTTTAATGGACAATAAAGTTTGGATAAGATAAAATATCTTTTACATCGTGTTCCTTTCAGGAGTTCTATTGAATCAAGGATCTATCAATATGGGTTTCAAATAGAGATTTTCCGGTTCTTATACGCTTTTTCTTATTTCCTGGTCGTCAAAGGATATTGATGTTTTCCGAAGATGCTTATTTTCCGTATCATCTTGAAGATTTTTTCCAATTCCATAAACTGATAATAATTATGAAACGTCTTCTGGTTCATCGTGAAGAAATTTTTTGTCAAGTTTAATAATTTTTTGTCCATGTGCGTCAGAAATGATTTTCTCTTCAAAAAATTTTAAATATCATACAGATTTATTCTGTTAACCTACAACAAATTTTAATTTCAAAAAATTTTTATTCAAAAACTTTTAAAATTAAATTAAATAAATGTCTAAGAACACACTGTGTCAATTTAGTAGACATATAGAATTAACACTTATTACATAGTACCAAAGGGAATAAAAGAATTCAAATCAAAATAAATTGTCAATTAAAATTACTAAAATTTGAATATCAGAACAGATTTAATCTGTCAGTCTTCTACAATTTAAAAAAACAAATTTAATCAAAAACTTTTAGAATTAAATTGATGTCTTATAAGCACGGCTTTTATTTAATAGACGTATAAAGTCAAAAAACAATATACAATACCAAATGGAATAAATAAACCAACAAATATAAATTGTCAATTAAACTTAATAAATAAATATTTGAAGAAGACAAAATTTTGTTTCTGATCTTATCATTATGAAAACCAATTTCCTTTTCAAAAATACAAAACATAATTTAAGGACTTCTCAGAAAATATAATTCATTTGAAATATTCAATATATTTAAATAAATTAATTCAAAAATGTCTCAAAACATGCATTATATCTTCAAAAAACACTTCGAATTCCGATAATCTTTTTATCGGCCCTAAACAATATTTAAAAAATCAAAATCAACCAACAATAAATATAACTTACCTAAAAGTTGTCCTGGGATTATTGTTTGAACAACTAACTTTAAAATCAAGATATTCTATGTTCGTCACAAAAATCACAGAAAGCTGTAAGGTATAAGGTTTTCTTCAAACAATTGATATTCCATAATGAGATTTTTATTCAAACCTCAAGGTAATTATATATATATAAATTACTTAACATACATAGAGGTTAATTCTTGATAGAAGGTATATAAAATTATTTAATATTTTAATATTAGCCTTCTACATATTTAATTTCAAAAAATTATATTTAATAATTATAACTTCAGGAATTAAATTGAAATTATTATATGTCATATAAGTACCACTTAAAATTAAAACTCTTACTTAGAATATTCAATATTATTGAATATCTAACTAAGTTACATTCTATAAAATCTACAAAATATGTAAAAACATTACTGAAAAAAAAGTTTTAAGAGAGACTTTGCTTCGTCAGTATTCAAATAATTCATATTCAATAAAATATAACATCAATCAACAACAAATATTTACTCACCCTTCAACAATTTAGAAAACTTCTGGTAAATGAATACTGAAAAATTTAAATGTAATATAAGGTTAAGTTGAATACTGACGAAGCAAAGTCTCTCTTAAAACTTGTTTTCAGTAATGTTTTTACATAACTTGTAGATTATATAGAAAGTAATTTAGTTAGATATTCAATAATATTGAATATTCTATATAAGATATTTGTTTTCATAAGATTGATCAGCAGAAACAAAATTTTGTCTATTCAAAATATTCAATTTATAGAATTTTGGTCAACAATTTTGATTTATTGGATTTTGTTATATCATTTGGATGTCTTATAATGAATGTTTATTTTATATGTCGTTTGATATAAGGGGTACTTATATGACATAATTTCAATTTAATTCCTGAAGTTATAATTATTAAATATAATTTTTTGAAATTAAATATGTAGAAGAATATTAAAATATTTAATTAATAAATTACTTAATAAATACTTGAAAGGTACAATATTTTGTTTCGTACCTTGTTTTATGAAAACCAAATTCCTTTCAAAAATTCAAGAACTTCCTAAAACATGTAGAACATCTTCAAAAAGCAATTTAGAATTATAAAAACAAAAAATAAAAATAATTAATAAAATGTATCATACTATACAAACTGAATAAACAGAATGAAGTGAACTTTAGAAAATCCTACATATTCTACGTTCACCACAGAAACTACACAAAGTTTGTGAGGTATTTTATGGACTCCTTTAAAACTAAATGATCATATACCATAAATGTAAACCAAAATACACACATCATCAAGTCTTGGCCCCCTTAGGTTTCTCAAGAAATAAACAATCTATGTTCTGGAAATGATATGAATATTTTCCTCTATTTCAACTGAAATTTATTTGATAGACAGTCTTTGTTTTTAATTCTTTGATTTATGCAGGATGAGACAAAATAGGAAATATCAGAAAAAATTTAAATTCATTAATTATTTATTTTTGATTAATTATAGTTATTCCACAACTGAATCCAGGGGCAAGACTTTTGAAGATGTGTGTATTAAAAACTTATTTTCAAAGTGGTAAACCTTCTACACAACTTGTTAGAAATTTTGTAGTGAATTCAATATAAATGAAAAGATTAATCAGAGGAAATATTTCCAAATGTACCAATCTAAAATCTCAGAGAAAGGCTTAGAGTTCGAAAGTGCAAAGTGCAGCAATCATTTAGGTTCCTCCTGTTACTGAATGTTCAGTACGCAATGTACTTTAATATGCAAAGCACATGCACTGTTCCGTCGTTTCCTCTTGTACAAAAACATCAATATAACTACGGAAATAGTACAAGTTGAACGAACTGCTAAATCTCAGTTCTGCACCCATAGATCAAAGCTGCACCTGTGAATAGATTCAATACTGAAAAGATTTAAACACCAGGTGTGGCTTCATGGCATCTGATCAATAATTCCACCCGCAATCTGTATTTCCACCCATACCGTTCATTATATAGGGTGATTCTTCTACTGAATACTACGTTTAAGTATCTACCAAAAATTGAATAGAGTGAAATAAGAAAAATGATAAGCAAAAATGTCTCTTTTTGATCCAAGCTGGAGCAACAGGTTTTAAAATTTTGATAACAGTTCAGAGAAGCATTATTCAGGGCTATATAATGAAAAAATATTTGGAAAAAAAGAAGATTTGTAGCAACAGAAGTAAAAAGACAGTAACAGGGTGTAGAATTTTTTTTAAATGCCTGTCATTTTGAAAGCATGCCCTTTAAATGTTTAATATTCAATTACCAAAACGCTTTCTGAATTGTTAAAGGTGAGTAAATATTTTTTGTTGTTTTTTGTTTATATTTTATTGAATATGATTGAGTACTGACGAAGCAAAGTCTCTCTTAAAACTTGTTTTTTAGTAATGTTTTTACATATCTTGAAATTTTCTTGAAAGTAACTTAGATATCCAATAATATTGAATATTCTAAGTAAGAATTTTTGTTTTTATTTGGAATCTTCTTTTATTCCACTTAGGACATTTGTGTATTTTTATGGCGCATCGAAATAACAGCCATTCAATTTAAGAGTGTTGCCAAAGAGTGATCTTCATGGAAGATCTAGAAGTATCAGGATAATAGTAATAGTATTTCGGAATTTATTAAATTCTCCTTTTTGTTCACCATTTTTTTTTAAATAAAATTGTTTATAATGTTTCACCTAGAGCCAACCGCATACCCCATTCATTCATCCTGTATGACAGGTTGATCATTTATGAATGATGACTAGGAAAATCTTTCAGAAAAAAAAATTCTGATCAAATTCCATTGCTTCTGAAAACCGGTAGAGGACTTTTAGCAAACTACTGGTTCCTCAACTTTTTGCAGTTTTCACTGAATAAGATCTGTACCATTGGAAAAATATTTCTAATATTTTGCGTCATGATGGAGATATTGAAGACCCTTGAAAATATAGGTGATGATCCAGTAAAAACCACCCAGTATTTAATTAGTAGAAACAAAATTTTGTCTACTCAAAATATTTTTTAAATCTTCTAATTATATGATCCTCACGAGATTTTGCATAAGTCTTTGTGTCGTTATTCTACACGTAAATGCTACATTTAAACTCAAAGTTGGGACTTATGGTATGTTTAGGACTCAACGCAGCTCCGTTACCGAAATTTTTGTTTTTGTTTGGAATCGTCTTTTATTCCGCTTAGGACATCTGTGTATTTTTATGGCGCATCGAAATAACAGCATTCAATTTAACAGTGTTGCCAAAGAGTGATCTTCATAGAAGATCTAGGAGTATCAGGATAATAGTAATAGTATTTGGGAATTTATTAAATTCTTCTTTTTGTTCACCAACATTTTTTTTTAAATAAAATTGTTTATAATGTTTCACCTAGAGCCAACCGCATACCACATTCATTCATCCTGTATGACACGTTGATCATTTATGAATGATGACTAGGCAAATCTTTCGGTTAAAAAAAATTCTGATCAAATTCCATTGCTTCTGAAAACCGGTAGAGGACTTTTAGCGAACTACTGGTTCCTCAACTTTTTCCAGTTTTCACTGAATAAGATCTGTACCTTTGGAAAGACATGTCTAATATTTTGCGTTATGATGAAGATATTGAAGGCCCTTGAAAATATATGTGTTGATCCAGTAAAAATCACCCAGTATTTAATTAGCAGAAACAAAATTTTGTCTACTCAAAATATTTAATTTATAGGATTTTTGTTAACAATTTATATTTATTGGATTTTGTTATCTCATTTGGATGTCTTATAATGAATGTTTATTTTATATGTCGTTTGATATAAGCAGTGCTTATATGACATTAATTTAATTCCTGGAGTTATAATATTAAATATAATTTTTTGAAATTAAATATGTAGAAGGCTAACAGAATATATCTGTAAATATTAAAATATTCAAATCAAATCTGTTGAGGTCCTGGACAATTAATTCCAGCTATTATCTGTAATTTAAAAATAGTAAACAATTACTTCCAGTATTTATCGTTTCATTTTTAGTAATGACGTAGTTTTTACTTGTCAAATGTCAAAGAATGACAGCTTTAAAAGTGACACTTGCCCAGATAGCGGGCTATTCAAAATGAAACATATTATTGGAAAACCCTATATAAGAAGACTGACCGCATTGTACTCATAAATGAAAGCAAAGCAAATAATATATCTCTCACATATCACATTTAAAATGAGTTGAAAACCTGAAAGTTATAGTCGCTAGCTACATGACAAATTCTTATCAGAATACGCTGGTCGATCTTATCACAAACACAGGAAGTGTATTAGTATATCAGAGAAACCTAACCGCTAAGCCAAGAGTTGAACCAACTTTGGCTAGAGTACTATTGGAATATCCACTCACGGTACATTTGATTTAACAGATAAGGTAGTCTTGAATGGGCTCATCCATGATAAGCACGATGAAGCAATTGAATGGAACGTTACTTTCAAATCGAAATTAAGTTTTATCACAATTTATTTCATTGCATCCATCGTGCGAATTTTTCAACTAATTTTAGGATATAATATTGTCATTCAGGTTTCTTTAAAAATATATCAATAAAATATCATGAATATCACAAACAGATAATATTTATTTGAATATTTTTTTTAATATTAGCCTTCTACATATTTAATTTCAAAAACTTATATCTAATAATTATAACTTCAGGAATTAAATTCAAATAATGTCATATAAGTACCACTTATATCAAACGACATATAAAATAAACATTCATTATAAGACATCCAAATGAGATAACAAAATCCAATAAATATAAATTGTTAACAAAAATCCTATATATTAAATATTTTGAATAGGCAAAATTTTGTTTCTGCTGATCAATCTTATGAAAACAAATATCTTTCAAAAATGTCTACCATAATCTTAAGAATTTCATCATAAAACTATCTTACTTAAAATATTCAATATAATTGGATATCTAACTAAGTTTCTTTCTATAAAAACTCAAGACATATAAAAACATTACTGAAAAACAAGTTTTAAGAGAGACTTTGCTTCGTCAGTATTCAAATAATTCATATTCAATAAATATATAATAACATCAATCAACAACAAATATTTACTCGCCCTTCAACAATTTAGAAAACTTCTGGTAAATGAATACTGAAAAATTTAAATGTAGATCTTTTAGATCAAGGGTAAACCACAGAATACAGATATTTATTTATTGTTAACCGTACACTACATTTAAATTTTTCATTATACAGAAGTTTTCTAAATTGTTGAAGGGTGAGTAAATATTTGTTGTTGATTGATGTTATATTCATTGAATACGAATTATTTGAATACTGACGAAGCAAAGTCTCTCTTAAAACTTGTTTTTCAGTAATGTTTTTACATATCTTGAGTTTTTATATAAAGTAACTTCGTTAGATATCCAATAATATTGAATATTCTAAGTAAGATAGTTTTATGATGAAATTCTTAAGATTATGTTAGACATTTTTGAAAGATATTTGTTTTCATAAGATTGATCAGCAGAAACAAAATTTTATCTATTCAAAATATTTAATTTATGGGATTTTGGTTAACAATTTTTATTTATTGGATTTTGTTATATCATTTGGATGTCTTATAATGAATGTTTATTTTATATGTCGTTTGATATAAGTGGTACTTATATGACATTATTTCAATTTAGTTCCTGAAGTTATAATTATTAAATATAATTTTTTGAAATTAAATATGTAGAAGGCTAATATTAAAATATTTAAATAATTTTATGTACCTTCTATCAAGAATCAACCTCTATTTATGTTACAAACAGATACCATTATTCATTGCAAAACTTTCCGCCCATTTCAATGTAAGTATGAGGCGTTTCATAATAAGGTACAACGATTCAGTTCTTTCATTAGAATATTTTAAGTTCCCAAATAATATGAATATTTCAAAACAAATCACACACAATGATGGATACCATAAATCTGACAGATACTAAATATTAAACCAACATAAATTAAAAAAAGAAATAAAGGAAATTTATCCTAAGGGTTTTCCAATGAAAGGTTTCATGTTAATCTTTTCATTTTTAGTAATGGCGTAGTTTTTACTTGTCAAATGTCAAAAGATGACAGCTGTTCAGATAGCGGGCTATTCAAAATGAAATCTCTTAGTGGAAAACCCTAAGCAGCTTTTAAAACCATTAATAACCTTAGCACTTACATAAAAAACAATAAGGATCGAACAAATGAAGAAAATAAATCTGGAGTCTACAAGTTGACTTGCAACGATTGCCCTTTAGTATTCATTGGCCAGAGAGGGAGATCATTCAAGAAACGAGTCCAAGAACACCAAAGGAGTTGTATATCGGATTCTGTACATTCGTGCTAATCATCTTAAGGAATTCAGGCATAATTTCAACAATAACTATGAAATTATCCACGTCAAAAACAAAAGTTCTAGATTAACACTTTCAGAATTTCTTTAAATCAACAGGTACAATGCCCGTAAAATCCTTTTGAATTAACAAACAGATGTTGACAAGACTCCATTACTGAATATCTTTCCCTAATGGCATTTTTTAGGAGCAAACCCAAATAAGCACCTCATTATTTATTCACGGACTTAACACTGTATTTAAACTCGGTTACACATGACATCATCAGCCAGTAGAATGTAGATACCTGAAGAAGCTACATCGCGGTGAAACAATTGTTGTATTATAAACATTTTTGGGCGAAATTAAATACTGTCTCGGTATATTTCTTAATTAAAATGAGTGTCCACCAGGTTAAAACCGAATCTCTCAAACCATACCTAATTGATTAACATTTCGCCAAGAAGGCGTAAAATTTTGGTAAGTTTACCGAAAATAATGAAGCTTCAATAATGCGAAAGTGTAAAAATTAAATGCATCCTCTGGATCCGCACCAGGAACCCTGTAAGTATCAATTGACAACAACAATGGCAACCAGGCAAAATCATGACATGATGAAGCCTAAATGGTTCACCAAACAATTCAGCTCTTCGCCGTCTTCATTCAATTTCAGATTACAGGCTGTCACAGTTGAGATTTCGATTTAATTTCATAACCTACGTTATTTTATATGCCATGTATGTATGCCACAGTGTAACGACCTTTATGGTGAGAGGAGAGTTGATTGCCTTGCAAGGTCGTCAATGGATCCTGCTCTTATTTGTAGGGAAATTGGTTATTATAATCTCAAAAATTTTTTAAGTTCAACCATGACGCTATTAATCCATCCAAATGTCGGTATTTTTAGTTTTGAGTCAAAATAGTGAAAGCACTGCGCGCTTGAACATATCACCCACGCCCTTCACGAAATTCTGCTTTTTCTCATTATTTTATACCCGAATATAAACTCGAAGCAGTAGCTATTGCTACTGCTTCGGTACCACTAAACGCTGCTCTATTCACATTTTTTAAATCTTCTAAATTTATTACCCTCACGAGATTTTGCATAAGCCTTTGTGTCGTTATTCTACATCTAAATGCTACATTTAAACTCAAACGTGGGACTTTTATGGCATGTTTAGGACTCAACGCAGCTCCGCTACCAAAATTTTTGTTTTTGTTTGGAATCTTCTTTTATTCCACTTAGGACATCTGTGTATTTTTATGGCGCATCGAAATAACAGCATTCAATTTAACAGTGTTGCCAAAGAGTGATCTTCATAGAAGATCTAGGAGTATCAGGATAATAGTAATAGTATTTGGGAATTTATTAAATTCTCCTTTTTGTTCACCAACATTTTTTTTTAAATAAAATTGTTTATAATGTTTCACCTAGAGCCAACCGCATACCACATTCATTCACCCTGTATGACACGCTGATCATTTATGAATGATGACTAGGCAAATCTTTCAGTTAAAAAAAATTCTGATCAAATTCCATTGCTTCTGAAAACCGGTAGAGGACTTTTAGCGAACTACTGGTTCCTCAACTTTTTCCAGTTTTCACTGAATAAGATCTGTACCTTTGGAAAGATATGTCTAATATTTTGCGTTATGATGGAGATATTGAAGGCCCTTGAAAATATATGTGATGATCCAGTAAAAATCACCCAGTATTTAATTAGCAGAAACAAAATTTTGTCCACTCAAAATATTTAATTTATAGAATTTTTGTTAACAATTTATATTTATTGTATTTTGTTATCTCATTTGAATGTCTTATAATGAATGTTTATTTTATATGTCGTTTGATATAAGCAGTGCTTATATACAATTTATTTAATTCCTGAAGTTGTAATATTAACTATAATTTTTGAGTAAAATAGAAAAAGGCTTTTTACTTGATAGAAGAAATATAACAAAATTTGAATATCAAAACAGATTTAATCTGTTAGTCTTTTACAATTTTAATTTCAAGAAAATTTTTATTCAAAAAACTTTTAGAATAAAATTGATGTCTACAGTAAGCACCGCTTATATTTAATAGACGTATATAATCAAAACTCAATATATAATGGCAAATGGAATAAATAAACCAACAGATATAAAAAAGTCTCCTTTAAATATTTATTTAATGGCTTTTTTATAACTGTTGGTTTATTTATTCCATTTGACATTATATATTGAGTTTTGATTATATACGTCTATTAAATATAAGCGGTGCTTATTGTAGAAATTAATTTAATTCTAAAAGTTTTTTGAATAAAAATTTTCTTGAAATTAAAATTGTAGAAGACTAACAGATTAAATCTGTTTTGATATTCAAATAATTTTTGAGATTAAATATGCAGAAGGCTAACAGAATATATCTGTAAATATTTAAATAATTTTATATACCTTCTATCAAGTATAAATCTACATTTATTTTATTCATAATATATAATTATTTGGTTTCCTTAACATTCTTTATACAGATGGCGCTTGTGCCATCTTTAAGATCAATTAAACCACAGAACTATTTTATTTTGAGTCAACATTAGACTCCATTTAAATGTTCAGTATTCATTTGCCAAGACGTTTTCTGAATTGTTAAAGGTAAGTAAATATTTTTAGTTGATTGATATTATATTTTATTGTTAATGATTGAGTACTGACGAGCAAAGTCTCCCTTAAATCTTGTTTTTTAGTAATGTTTTTACATATCTTGAGATTTTATAGAAAGTAACTTAGTTAGATATCCAATAATATTGAATATTCTAAGTAAGATAGTTTTATGATGAAATTCTTAAGATTATGTTAAACATTTATGGAAGATATCTGTTTTCATAAGAGGGATGAGCAAAAACAAAATTTTGTCTAATATTTAATTTATAGGATTTTTGTTAACAATTTATATTTATTGGATTTTGTTGCCTCATTTGGATGTCTTATAATGAATGTTTATTTTATATGTCGTTTGATATAAGCAGTGCTTATATGACATGAATTTAAATCCTGAAGTTGTAATATTAAATATAATCAATTTGTATGTTAGAAAATAATTTCCTGAAATAAGAAATTTCTGAGAAGTCTGATTCAGCAGCTATGGAAGCGCAGCTTAACGTTTTGATCACCAATATCCTGAAATCTCATTTGAATAGATAATAAAGATAAATAATCCAATGTTATTTTGAAAATATTTACCTTGAATAAAACAGATAAAAGATAAAATGAATGGCAGTGCAAAACTTATCAGAAGATCTAATAATCCACTAATATAATTCAATTTTCATTACTTTCCCTTTCTCTAAGGAACACAATAATAACTTTGAATAAATCCACAGGAGTATTGAAAGTAAAAATTCACTAGAGAGTTCTGTATTCCCACCGACATTACAGAACGCCTATTGTTAGTGCAGAAAAATTGATAAAACTCCGTAATTAATCATACTGTGTTTTAATTTGCTGTGTGTAATTTTTACACGCTATATTCCTTGTCTGTTCGACAAAATACTGTTTCAATGTGAGAGATATTTGAATATTTAATACGCGAGAAAGTTCTCCTAATTTCCAACAATTATTTTAAGAAATATTACATAATTTTAGAGGAATTTAGCCAAAAAAATTTTATACATTTGAAAATTCCTCAATATTTTCGAAACTATAGATCCGATCGATCTCAAACTTGGTATTTAGAATTACACACATTCTTGAACAATTTGGTGAGGATCGTATGATTAGAAGATTAATCCTACGATCAAGATTAAATTTAGCATTTAGATTTAAAATGACGACACTCTAAGGCAAAATTTCATAAGGATTGTATAATTAGAAGATTCAAAAAAATACTCTGTTAGTAGAATCTCATTGAGCGCTACCGAAACAATAGCAACGATTAAATATTTAATTGATCAGTCTTTACTTGATGAAAATCCATATTAAACAATATATATATTGAAAATTAACTATGAAGAAGTTTTTGAATATTACACATAATAGCTGGAATAAATTTTCCGGAACCTCTACATGTGAATAATTGAGAAAAATTTTGCGGGTGATTTATTGTCAAAAAATAGGGTGGGTCTTTCATATAAACTTTATTTTTTGAGCCCTCCTGCTTAGTTACAGCCCCTAAAGATGGCGCCCGAAAAACAGTGTTAAATTCTTTTCTTAAAAACCAAAAAACTGGCAAGAATAAAATTGAGCAGACATTTTATGAGGGCGAGAAGGCACTCAAAAAAGATTTTGGTGGTGGTCCTCTATGATTGCAAGGTGTAGAAAAAGCCACCCCTAAACCTTCTTTCGCAACAAACTTGTTGCCATATTCCTATTTTTAGGAATGATACAATTTAAAATGGTTTTAATGGCAACATTGTATATTATTTTTGACATTTCCCCTGTCATTTGTGTTCAGTATTGTTTATTATTTTTACTTATCGAATAATTTATTTGTTGATTTTTTATATGTAAAAAGAGAATAACACTAACGATATTTACTATTGCCAATTAACTTTAAATAATTAACTTTAAGTATTATCTGCAAATACAGGGAGTCCCAACGAAAATTTGACCCCACCTAGAACTCAGAAACGAAGAAGGGGGAGAAATTTATTAGTTATTGTTGAAATTATGCCTCAATTCCTTTAGATGATTAGCATATGTCGAATGTTCAGGATCAGATATAAACTGCTTGTTCTTGGATTCTTTTCTTGAATGATCTACCTGTCTGGCCAATATACTAAAGGGCAATCGTTGCAAGTAAGACTTGTAGACTCCAGATTTATTTTATTTATTTGTTCGATCCTTATTGTTTTTTATGTAGGTACTAAGAATATTAATGGTTTTAAATGATACGTTGTAAGTGGAAATATTTCTGAAATATTTAGCAATATTTTGAGATAATCCATTAACATAAGATAACGAAAAATATTTCTGTGTATCCTCTTTTATAACTGGGTTCCCGAGATTTACCGCCATTTTCTTTAGATTATTGGATACCATTTTGTCTATAAGAAAGGGGTTGTAACCGTTGTTTGACGATATTTGTTTAATAATATTTAATTCTTTCAAAAAGTTATCTGAATTCAAAGGAACATTCAATAGTCTATGAATAAAATTATTATATGCTGACATATTTTGGTTGGTGGGGTGATTTGAATTTTTATATATTGTAATGTCTAGACACTATTTATTTTCAATTACAACGCAGTATTTAAAACCATTCATAACCTTAGTACCTACATAAAAAACAATAAGGATCGAATAATCACTTTTAGAATTTCTTGAAATCAACTGGTACAATGCCCGTAAAATCCTTTTGAACGAACAAACAGATGTTGACAAGTCTGCATTACTGAATATCTTTCCCTAATGACATTTTTTTTTGGCAAACTCCATTGAACACTTTGAGTTTTTATGACTTGTTCTTCCATTATTTTGTCACGTACCTCAATGTAACGGGGTTTTTTTTTAGAGTGATAGAACTTTCGATAGGGATAACTGTGATTTGACAGAACGTAGAAGCCATGTTGTTTTGACATTTCTGTTGAGTAAGCATTGACAAATTATCATGGTAAAACTCACACCGCAACAACGTTTACAAATTGTTGAAATATTTTCAAAATCAGTGTTCTATTCGCCAAACTTATAGAGCACTTCGGGAAATTTATGCTTTACATAATCGTCCATCAGAGCAGCTTATTCGTCGAACTATCGATAGATTTCGGACAACATTTTTTCTACTCGATGCAACAACAACAAGACAAAAAACTGTACGTAGAGAAGAAAATATCGCTGCTGTAAGTCATTGTGTTAATGATTATCCAGATTTGTCTATTCGTCGACGTTCACAACAAGTTGGACTCTGTGCATCCACCATATGAAAAATTTTGCGTAAAGATCTTGGTCTACACCCATACAAGATCCAAATGGTTCAAAAACTAAAGCCACCTGACCATAATAAGCGTCGTTTGTTTGCTAATTGGTCCCTAGAACAGCTTGAAGTTGATCCCCTTTTTTATCGTAAAACTGTGTTTAGTGATGAAGCTCATTTCTGGTTTAAGGCTAAACAAGTAAAATTGCCGTATATGGAGTGAAAACAATCCCCAAGAAGTTCTGCAGATTCCATTGTAACCAGAAAAATGCACTGTATGGTGTGCTTGACACGCTGGAGGCATCATCGGTTCATATATCTTTAAAAACGATGGTGGAGCTAATGTTTCAGGGAATGGTGCTCGTTACAGATCGATGATCAATGATTATTTGTTTCAAAATTTGATTGGTATCGACCCAGAAGTGTTTTGGTTCCAATAAGATGCTCATGCTACTACCGTAACAATTGATTTATTGAAAGAAAGATTTGGCGATAACATGATTTCGAGAAATGGTCCAATTAATTGGCCTCCAAGATCATGCGACATAACTCCACTGGATCATTTTCTTTGGAGTTATGTCAAGTCATTGATTTATGCTGACAAACCAGAAACAATAGACGCTTTGGATGCCAACATAACTCGTGTTACTGATGAAATAAGGCCTGAATTACTCGAAGAAGTGGTCCAAAATTGGTCTGGTCGAATGCGGTTCCTCAGAGCTAGTCGTGGTGGACATATGCCAGAAATTATTCTCAAAACATAAAAAAATTGGCTTCAATCTTAATTTAAATGTGTTTTACTATGTTTGTCAGTTCAAAGTTCCTTCATTCTAAAAATACACCCGATATTTAATCTCGGTTGCACTGAAAAGCATCAGCCAGTAGAATGTAGATACCTGAAGAAGCCACATCGTGGTGAAACAATTGTATTATAAACATTTCCGTAGAAATTAAAATACTGTCTCCCATATATTTTTAAAGATAAAATTATTCAAATTGTACTCCATTCATGTCAGGCGGCCAAATATGAAATTAATCATTCGTTCAAGGCAATATATTAATAAAATGAGATAAAATTATTCTACAAATTACTATAATATGGTTAGTACAATAACTTGGGCCTGATAACCTTGAAAACATTCTGTCAGACGTTGGGTGAAGCTTATGTTTGTTTATAAATTACAAAACGAGAACCGCTGGAGACCATTAGATCATCATATAATCGCCAGTTTCGTTGAAAAATTTATTTACCCTTTGTTCTATTCTATAGTTTCCGTATTTTTATCGCTTGAAAGAGATTTCCTGAACTGTTATGCTCTAAAATTCATCGATAAAAAATTTATTCATCTCAGAACATAGATTGATCTGAATCATAGACTTATTATCCTATTTTAATACGTCTATGATCTGTATATCGGAGTAAATATAGTATAAAGAATGGAGATAAGAATTAACAACAAAATGATTGTTACTTGCGAATAATTTGCTCGTTTCTTTTTTAAACGTGAAAAGAGAATGACAGCAACGATTTTAACTATTGTCAAATAACTTGAAATAATTAACTTATTATATTATTAAGTTATTAACTTATTAAGTATTATCTGCAAATATGTAATTCGTTTAGTTATCTGTCAATACAATGATTTAAAATTTTTATATTAGTAGGATGCCGTACTTTCATTTATTCGTGATTTGTTCTTGAATTTATTTAGGTTTTGGCAAAACATTGTCTTCAGTTTAACTGAAAACGTTTCAGATATGGAGTAGTGGTTTTATTTAAAAAAATTTGAATATTACAACAAATTGAAATATGTTATAAATAAGCCTTAAAAATAACTCACACTGTTCTTTGATTTTGTTAGAACATAGATCAATCTTGAATTATAAAGTTGATCTGTGTTTCTAAGCATTTGTCCTTTTACACGTGCTGAGTGTTTGGATATAGGTAAATTTTTTGATTTTGATATTTGGAATATAATTGAGGACTGAAGACGGAATTGCTTAGAATTATATTTGTTTTTTGAAGAAATAGTGCATTTTTTGGAGATTTCTGAATTAACTTATTCGAATATTTAAATATATTAAATATTTCAAATAAATTATATTCTTTGAAAAGTCCTTTAAGTGTGTTCATGTTTTTAAAAGGCAATTGGTGTTCTTAAAGGTAAGACCAGAAACAAAATTTTGTCCCCTTTAATTATTTATTTATTAATTTTAATGACTTTCGTATATCTCTTGGTTTATTTATTCCATTTGACATTATATATTGAGTTTTGATTATATACGTCTATTAAATGTAAGCGGTGCTTGTTTTAGACATTAATTTAATTCTAAAAGTTTTTGAATAAAAATTTTTTTTTGAAATTAAAATTGTAGAAGATAAACATATTTCAATTTGTTTTAATATTCAAATTTTCCGTATTTTTATCGCTTGAAAGAGATTTCCTAAACTGTTGTGCTTTAAAATTCATCGGTAAAAAATTCATTCTTCTCAGAACATAGATTGATCTGAATCATAGACTTATTATCCTATTTTAATACGTCTATGATCTGTATATACGTCGAAGTAAATATAGTATGAAGAATGGAGATAAGAATCAACAACAAAATGATTGTTACTTGCGAATAATTTGCTCGTTTCTTTTTTAAACGTGAAAAGAGAATGACAGCAACGATTTTAACTATTGTCAAATAACTTGAAATAATTAACTTATTATATTATTAAGTTATTAACTTATTAAGTATTATCTGCAAATATGTAATTCGTTTAGTTATCTGTCAATACAATGATTTAAAATTTTTATATTAGTAGGATGCCGTACTTTCATTTATTCGTGATTTGTTCTTGAATTTATTTAGGTTTTGGCAAAACATTGTCTTCAGTTTAACTGAAAACGTTTCAGATATGGAGTAGTTTTATTTAACGTTTTGAAAAGGCGGGAATTTTAAATTAAAAAAATTGGTAAGGAATTACAAGAGTATCTTACCATAAATTTAAAATCCGTAACAATGACACTTTGAATTTAGAAGGGGTTGAACAATTCACCTATCCGATCTCGAAGTAAAACAGCAATTGTCTAGTTCTTGTATGGAAAGTTCAATCCAACGATTATTCTAGTCGGACCAACCGTCTCGTTTCTACGTTAAACCGGCAAACTGAACAACTTGATCACAACCACTAAACATCAAACGAACGCCTCTGTTCCTAGAATCTGGGCGTGAGAATTCTCTGGGCTTTTCAGCCGATGGTCACTTTTTGCATTAGACGGAAAAACATACGTCTGTCCACGAAACATGCGATGTACAACATCAAGAAAACGGTGTGTACCAACTCCAGTTCAATCGTTAACAAAATAAGCAGAGCACATATCCAGTACGGATCCATCGAAGAGGGGCCCGCTCGTACTGAACGATTGCAGATGTTGCGCTTGCGCGCCATGGGACAATGTGAATTTTTGGCGAAATTTTTGATTTGCGCCCCTCGTATTGAAGGTGAATTCTGTTTTAGTCGCAGGTACGGAGCATTCGGAGGTAACTTTCGATTTGTGCAAATTATTGAAACTCATGTCGCGCAAACACAGGGTCTTCCAATAATACACGATGTGAAAACCATTTACGAAATAAAATTATTAGTGTCTTATGTTAAAAAATTACAAAAAACACTGGGACACGTCAACTTTTAAATTCAAAAGTGTGCTTCTTAAGCATAATTTTAAATAAAAGTTTGATGCGCGCAAATCCAGCATAGTCCATCCTTTTAATTTTAAATGGAATATCCTGTATATTATTATATTAAAAAAATTTGAATATCAAAACAGATTTAATCTGTTAGTCTTCTACAATTTTAATTTTAAAAAAAAATTATTCAAAAAACTTTCAGAATTAAATTAATGTCTACAATAAGCACCGCTTATATTTAATAGACGTATATAATCAAAACTCAATATATAATTTCAAATGGAATAAATAAACCAACAGATATAAAAAAGTCATTGGAATTAATGAATAAATATTTAAAGGAGACAAAATTTTGTTTTTGATCTTACCATTATGAACACCAATTGCTTTTTAAAAACATGAACAAGGACTTCTCAAAAAATATAATTTATTTGAAATATTTAATATATTTAAATATTCAAATAAGTTAATTCAAAAACCTCTCAAAACATGCACTATATCTTCAAAAAACAATTAGAATTTCGATAATCTCTTCGTCGGCTCTAGATAATATTCAAAATATCAAAATCAACTAACAATCAGTATATCTTACCTTAAAGTGTAAACCGGAACTTGTTTAAACAGACTAACTTTAAAATTCAAGATAGTCTATGTTCTTAACAAATTCACAGAAAAGTGTAAGGTATTAGAAGGTTATCTTTAAACCATTGACATTCCATAATGAGATTTATTAAAGCCTAAATATAATTATATATTATGTATAAAATAAAATAGAAAAAGGCTAAGGTAAGATATAGTGATAGTTAATTGATTTTGAAATTTGTAATATTATTTAGGGCCGATGAAGAGATTATCAGAATTATAATTAAAACAAATTGTAGAAATTACTATGTTTTACTACCAAAAAAGATATATTACACATTTTCTTGTGACTCGAGTTTCGGGAAATGAACTATCCCATCATCAGACAACTAATAACAATAATCTTTTAGTAGTAAAACATAGCAATTTCTACAATTTGTTTTAATTATGATCAACTACCAAATAGTAACGGCTGAAACAATTCAGTATCAGAATTATAATTGTTTTTTGAAGATATAGTGCATGTTTTGAGAGATTTTTGAATTAACTTATTTCAATATTTAAATATATTAAATATTTCAAATAAATTATATTTTTTGAGAAGTCCTTAAGTTGTGTTTATGTTTTTAAAGAGGAATAGGTGTTCATAATGGTAAGATCAGAAAAAAAAATTTGTCTCCTTTAAATATTTATTTATTAATTTTAATGACTTTTTTTATATCTATTGGTTTATTTATTCCATTCGACATTGAGTTTTGATTACATACATCTATTAAATATAAGCGGTGCTTATTGTAGACATTAATTTAATTCTGAAAGTTTTTTTAATATTTAGGTGTACAATTTACTTCATAAATTGTACACCTGTTGACAATCAACAATATTTGACAAATAGTGTTGCCATGCAACTTTGGCCATAGACAACTATCTGCACAACTTTTGTTATTTAAATATTTTAATATTAGCCTTCTACATATTTAATTTAAAAAAATTATATTTAATAATTATAACTTCAGGAATTAAATTAAAATAAAAATTGTCTTTAATCTTTTAGATCAAGGGTAAACCACAGAATTATTTATTTATAGTGAACCTTACACTACATTTGAATTTTTCAGTATTCATTTACCAGAAGTTTTCTAAATTGTTGAAGGGTGAGTAAATATTTGTTGTTGATTGATGTTATATTTTATTGAATATGAATTATTTGAATACTGACGAAGCAAAGTCTCTCTTGAAACTTGTTTTTCTGTAATCTTGAGTTTTTATAGAAAGTAACTTAGTTACATATACAATAATATTGAATATTCTAAGTAAGATAGTTATGATGATATTCTTAAGATTATGTTAAACATTTTTGAAAGATATTTGTTTTCATAAGATTGATCAGCAGAAACAAAATTTTGTCTATTCAAAATATTTAATTTATAGGATTTTGGTTAACAATTTTTATTTATTGGATTTTGTTATACCATTTGGATGTCTTATAATGAATGTTTATTTTATATGTCATTTGATATAAGTGGTACTTATATGACATTATTTCAATTTAATTCCTGAAGTTATAATTATTAAATATAATTTTTTGAAATTAAATATGTAGAAGGCTAATATTAAAATATTTAAATAATTTTATATACATTCTATCAAGTATTAACCTCTATTTATGTTATTACTTTTGTCTTTGAATGTGAGAAAAAGATAGTATATTAAAATTATGAAAAATATCAAATTCCGGACGTATATAATATAATATATAACGGACGTATATAATATAATCTAACGGACGTATATAATAATATAAATATAGTCCTAGACAGACTATATTAGAATGAAATGTAGGAGAGCGCTAATGCTCTTGCTGCTACGTCAATGCTTGTATAAAGATTTTAGATAATAAATTATCCAATAGTTCTGTTGAATTCACTGAGAAGATTAACTATCTTTAGTATAATGACGTGATATGGGAAAATGTAATGAAATTAACAACGAAGTATAAATTAAATAATAAGGAACGGTTTTTTACTTGATAGAAGGATTATTACAAAATTTGAATATCAAAACAGATTTAATCTGTTAGTCGTCTACAATTTTAATTTCAAAAAATTTTTACTTAAGAAATTTTAAGAATTGAATTAATGTCTTGATAAGCACTGCTCATATTTAATAGACGTATAAAATCGAAATTCATCATACAATATCAAATGGAATTAAGAAAAACCAACGAATATAAATTGTCAATTAATTGTAGAAGACTAACAGATTAAATCTGTTTTGATATTCAAATTTTGTAATAATCCTTCTATCAAGTAAAAAACCGTTCCTTATTATTTTATTCTATATATAATATATAATTATATCAGGTTTTTAAATAAAGAAATTCATTATACAGTGTTGAATGTTTTTGACTAAGACCATTAAAGTGCCTTATAAGCTTTGTATGATTTTTTGTGAGCATAGAACATAGAGTACCTTGGATATTAGATGTACCTATGTGAATGTTTCTGAAGATCATATATTTCTTATTGCATTCAGTATGTTTATTGTTAATTGATTTTATTATTTTTTATATGTAAAGTTGAACTGATCTTATCGTAATTTTAATTATTTTTTGAGGATGTGCTACATGTTGTGAGATTTTTTAAAGTAATTCATTTAAATATATTGAATATTTCAAATAAATTAGTTTTTGAGAAGTTCTTGAAATTATGTTTTGTATTTTTGAGAAAGAGTTATTTTTCATAAATATAGGATCAGAAAACATTTTGTAACAAACAGGGCTTCGTACGTTTGTCTGAAGAGTTCAGTACGCATGCCTGGAACGAAACAAAAAATGTTTGTTTATTTATTTATTAATTTCAATTGACAATTTATATTCGTTGGTTTTTCTTAATTCCATTTGATATTGTATGATGAATTTCGATTTTATACGTCTATTAAATATGAGCAGTGCTTATCAAGACATTAATTCAATTCTTAAAATTTCTTAAGTAAAAATTTTTTGAAATTGTAGAAGACTAACAGATTAAATCTGTTTTGATATTCAAATTTTGAAGTATAAATTTGTTATTATTAATTTCGTCATACTTTATATTGATTCATATAATATCTTTTGAATTTATTTACTTGATTATGACGATAGTAATTTTTCATATGTAGCTATATATCTAAAACTATCTAAAAGGGGTCATCTGTAACAAGGCATGCACAATACGAGTGCACTTACTGACTGGGAGCGTGGCGTCTCTTGTAATCCAGCTACTTGGAGGTCGGGTTCAGCGGATGGTTTGAGATCAGGAGTCCTGGTGTTGAGTATCCTACGTCGACCGGGCGTCCACACTAAGCTTGGCATCAATATGGTCATTCTGGAGGAGTCCGGGATGACCAGGTTAAGCCAAGGAGGGGTGAACCGGGCCAGGGGGGAAACCCAGCAGCCAAAAATCCCCGTGTCGAGCAGTAGTGGGATCGCGCCTGGGAGTGGGATCTTTGCAACAGCCTGATCAATATAGCTAGACTTGGATCTTTTTGTTGTTTTTTTGGGCCCTTATATTGAATAGATCCAATTTATATTAGTTTCGTAAGTCTACAAGAATTTTTAACGATTATAATTTTTTTTTAATTACTTCTCGTAATGCAACCAACGTTACAACAGAGGTGCATCTACGGTTACATCAGCTTTTAATTTTCTCAGGATGATACTCAGGGAATTCTAACAAATTACACCTTTTCCCTTTACTCTTTCTAATCTACAGGTGAATCATAACTATTGGGACCCGGCTTATTTGGATCTAAAAATGGCGATTGAACCAAATATGCCTTAATTAAAACAAATTGTAGAAATTACTGTGCTTTACTACCAAAAAATATATATTACACATTTTCTTGTGACTCGAGTTTCGGGAAATGAACTATCTCATCATCAGACAACTGAAGACCTAACAGTGGTACAGTGGTATTTATACAAAAGTGATAAATATTTTGAATATTTCAATGGATTCTAGGTAACACCTAATAGTGGCACAGAGAATGATCTTGTTCTACGTGCAGTAATAAATATAAAGGACAAACAGGACGTTCCTTCAAGACGAGGTTCAAAGAACATAAATGAGTTTCATAAAGAATAAACAAAATTCTACTTTTGCCACTCATTGTCTAGAAAACGGACATTCCTTTCCCACAATAGATAATCTTAAAATTTTACATGTAGAATCAAAAGGGAAGAAACTCGATTATCTAGAATCAGTTGAAATTTTCAAATTAGTTCACAATAACAATAATGTAAAGATAATGAATGACTATACGGAGCTATGTAAATCGAAAATATTTGAGATATTTAAAAAGTAACATCTGTTTAAAACCTTTTTCAACGAACATAAAATGAATTTAATGAAAAGTAAACAAAAATTCAACTTTTGCCACTCATTCTTTAGAAAACAGTAATTCCTTTCGACAAAAGAAAATCTTAAGAAAATTTTACATGTAGATTCAAAAGAAACTTGATTATTGAAATTTTCAAATTCGTTCACAATAAAAATAATGTAAAAAATAATGAATGACTGTATGGAGCTTTGTAAATCCAAATATTTGAGATATACACAAAATAATGTGAAAATAATGAATGACTACGTAGCTATGTAACCCCAATAATTATTTGAGATGTTTAAATGGGTACCATCTGTTTAACAACTTTCTTTGTCGATTGCCGACATTCCGATATCTGTTAGAAGGCCCCTCCTTTTTTAACCCGGTTTTTTATCACGTTCCGCCTCTAAACCTCTGTACCACTATTAGGTGTTACCGAGAATCTGTTGAAATATTCAAAATATTTATCACTTTTGTTTAAATAACTCTGTACCACTGTTAGGTCTTCAGTTGTCTGATGAAGGGATAGTTCATTTCCCGAAACTCGAGTCACAAGAAAATGTGTAATATATCTTTTTTTAGTAGTAAAAAATAGTAATTTCTACAATTTGTTTTAATTATGATCAACTACCAAATAGTAACGGCTGAAACAATTCAGTAACCAAATATGCCTTATTAAAGTATTGCTGCGGAAAAAGATACAGGATATTAAAGTTGTTGAATTTTTTTCGTTTTTCACTGATAATTTCAAATTTTTGTTCCCAATTGTTATCAAAGTCGGCACATTTGGTGGATTCAGATGAAATTCAGTACAGGGAGGTTTTTGGATAAACTGAATCGTCTGGTGATTAAAAAACTTACTGATTCTCATCTTCTAATTTTTGACTTAATGAAATTGAAATTCTAATCAAAGAAATAAACTCCGCATACATTTTTGAAGGAAAAAGGACTCGTTGAAAGCGTTACGGAGCACCATTCTCGAGAAAAAAATGATTTTGTCAGTTTGACATTGTCAATAAAATACGAAAATCAAATGGGCTCTTTGTACTGAAGCTCTCTGTGGAAATGCGAGTGTTATGAGGGAGCTTCCACCTCTTAATTAGAGTGACGGCGTTTCGTTCTTAGCATGTGCACTTGAACTCTTCAGACGGGCGTGGTGCGCATGTCTGTCTGATACGCCAGTGACCATGTGTTCCGCTTTGGAACAGTCGTTGAACGCTGTGTGCCTTGCCCTACTTAAACTCAAGGGGGACGGTCAGTCAGGAATTCTAAGACTAGTCGTATCCTCTATATGATACACCGGTAAAGCTGCAACAGAGCAAGGCAGGATTCTGGACGAGGAACGAAGGTGCTCGTTATACACTCCCCCTCCAGAGAGCGTCGATAAGCTCATGAATAGGGCGTTGGGATCAGGCAAGGAGACAGTCCTCCGCTGGTCTGGTCGCGGGGATCTGTGAAACGAAAGGAATGATGGATAGGGGACAATTAGGGCCACCAAATGAATAGGTTTGTCCGCTCTTGAAGCAAATCCCCCCAATCACGTCGGGGTCACCAATGAAGCTCTCGAAGGAAATGCCGTGTTGTGAGGGAGCTTCTACCTCTTAATTAGGAAGACGGTGTTTCGTTCTGAGTCTGCGCACCTGAACTCCTCAGACAGGCGTGGTGCGCATGTGACCGTGTGTTCCGCTTTGGAACGGCCGTTGAACGCTGTGTGCCTTGCCCTACTTAAACTCAGCGGGGACGGTCAGTCAGGAATTCTAAAACTAGTAGTGTCCTCTATATGATACGCTGGTCAAGCTGCAACAGAACAAGGCAGGATTCTGGACAGATTTCGAAGAGCACGGTGTGGGAAGTTCTCCATGAGCAATTACTCTGTCCATATCACTTGCAAAAGGTTCCTTGAAACCGGAAGACTGTTTGTTATTGGTTAACAGAGCACTTAAGGCTAATGATGACTTCGGAAACAATATTTTGTTCACTGACGAAGCCAGATTTACGAGAGATGGTGTAGTCAATTTTCATAATATCCACGTTTGGGCAGAAGAAACCACAAATGCAAGTTTGGAGTTGAACCATCAAGACAAATTTATCACAAATGTCTGGGTAGGAATTATAAATGACTCTTTGATCGGGCCTTATGTACTGCTGAATCGTTTGTAATTTTTACAACATAGATTTGATGGCTGATGTTCCTTGCTTAAATAGACTGAATATGATTTTCATGCATAATGGGTCACCTGTGCATTTCTGTCGTGGTGTAAGGAAATATTTAGAGCAAATTCATAATCAAAGATGAATTGGCTGAAGACCTGTTGAGGGCCAGCTTGGTGTCCGGATTTGAATCCCCTTGATTTTTTTATGGGGATATTTGAAGGAATACGTGCACTCAGCTCCAGTTCGAAATATTCAAGAATTGGAGCAAAGTGTAATAAATGGTTGCGAACACATTAAGGAATATTCCAGGGATTTTTGCTAATGTGCAAACGTCGATGAGAAAACGTATTATAAAATGTATTGAAGATAACGGTGGGTATTTTGAACATTTACTGTGATTTATTTTACAGCGTTCATGTTATAGTTTTTTAATTTGTCCTTTACCCAGTTAAACTTGTTGATTAGAATTATGTTGGAATACATTTTTTCATCCTCTTTTGGATAATTTATGTTAAATTAAATTTTTTTGATACTATTTAGAAGTCAATATGACGTTATTCCTGACGAATGTCAAAGTGACAGACACCTACTATGTTTTTCGAGATAAGCAGTCCGTGAGTCAGGATTCATGTCATCACAAAATCAGTTTTTCTGAGAATGGTGCTCCGTAACGCTTTCTATGAAGGGAACCTTTTTTCTTCAAAAATGTATGAGTAGTTTATTTCTTTGATTAAAATTTCAATTTTTTCACTCAGTCAAAAACCAGAAGTAATCTCATGAGAGACCGTCACTTCTTATCTCCACCACTGATGAAAAATCATTGTTTTTTGATCACCAGACGATTTAAAAACTTCCATGTACTGAATTTCATTGAAATTCACCAAATTTTGACAAAGATATGGCTAGTTTATTGGATTTTGTTGAAGAAGCTCTAGGGTCTGTAGGATGCATTTTAAGACCTAAGTTGATATGAAGTTTTCTTCATATTTTGACCTGTATATAATCACGCCCTGAAATATATGAAAGTTAAATCCCGACACCCTATATACATTCTGTCAAGAAAGTACCGGGAATTATCGATTTAAATTTGGCAGGGCAATGAGGCAGAAAAATTTTTTTTTCCTAGGTTGGTACCACTGTCCTTAATTACTATGCCAAGCTTGAGCGGGATCTATCAACTAGTGTGTTTGCAACAGCTGATTAAGTCAGTCGATGTAAGAGTGCGTGCCGATTTTTACTATGGGTGATTACGTTGAGCAAAGAATTTGTTTAAAGTTTTGTGTTGCAAATGAATTTTCGTGTGCCGATGCATTGAAAATGTTGTAAAAGGCCTTTGGTGATAATGCTCTATCGAAAATTCGTGCATATCAGTGGTACAGAGCCTTCAAAAAACCACGCCAACGCCGCTCGAAAATGAAGGTGTTGCTCATTGTTTTCTTCGATATCCGTGGCGTGGTGCTCTACGAATTCGTTCCAGAGGGTAAGACGGTAAACAAGGAGTATTACCTAGGCGTTATGAAACGTTTGCGTGAGCGTATCCGTAAGAAGCGGCCAAATTTGTGGGCGAACAACTCATGGATTTTGCATGACGATAACGCGCCTTCTCACCGAGCTACGATTGTGACTGACTTTCTCGCCAAAAACTCAACAAACGTGCTTCAGCAACCACCGTATTCGCCGGATTTGGCTCCCTGCGACTTTTTCCTCTTCCCAAAACTAAAATTGCCCCTTCGTGGCACCCGTTTTGAGTCGATTGAAGCCATAAAACAAAATTCGGCGCGAGAGCTAAAGTGCATCCCGGAAAGCGCCTATAAAAAATGTTTCGATAATTGGAAGTGCCGTTGGCATAGATGTATTGGAGCAAATGGAGCCTATTTTGAGGGCGACCCAATAAATTTTGACGATTAAATGTAAAAATGTTGTTTTAATTGAAAATTCCCGGTACTTTCTTGACAGAGTAGTATGTCACAAAAGTTATTATTCACTTGTGCGAGTTAAGATGTCAGTTGTGTTCTTATGTCACCTTGGGCGTAGACAGCACTGTTAATTTTTTACCCAACCGTGAAATGATGGCCGCTCATTCTAGCTTGAAAAAAATCTTCTCTCAGTAGGCTTCAAAACTGCAATCGAAAAGGATTCTCCCGTTACAAGCTGGGTGTTTAAACCACACCATCGCTGAAGCTCGTATCCAAAATCCATAACCTAATATTTGCACAAAGACATGAAAGAAAAATTATCGCCAAATAAACACAAGTCTCTAAAAATATTTTATTTATTTTCGATACAACATATAATGTGAATGAATGTATACGGATCACAATCCTCGAAATAACACCCCTGAGGTTACCGTAAGTGGAATTGATACATTCACTTCAATACACTTAAAGCAGAAGAGTGAATCTAATATCATACCAGAATCTCATTTACATGTAACGTTTATTTTCCTAAACAATTAAAACACAATCAATAAAATACATGAGTGTTTTAGTGGCGTGCATATTCCAAATACTTAAAGTAGGTAATTGAATCCATTGAGTGCGTACCCTTGAAGTTTAACTGCAGCAAGAAGCTGGGTTGGGGTCCTTTCCTGATCTCTTGGTTATGTTAATTCTTGTAAACTCTTCTGCTATAGTAGGGTGGATACCGACTGTGTTCATCAGCGTTTCCATTGTTAAGTTACATCTAGAATAATTCAATCAAATTTTAATGAAAAAAAAAACAATATTAAAAATCAAATATCGATTACTTCAGCCGTTACTATTTCGTCATAATTAGAAGAAGTTTTTAGACTCTACTATGCTTCACTACCAACAAATTCCAAAAATTACATATTTCTGTGCCCCATTTTAATGATTCTTAAAATTTCAACATGGAAATATCTTAAAAAAGCTCCAGAAATTGTTTAATTTCAAACGAAATTCTGTGTAAATTTCGACCAATCAAAAACTTCCGTGAAATGTCAAACGTTGACAGCACATTTTAATTTGAAATATGAGATTTTTTGTTTGATCATTTTAGTGATTTTTTTAAACCGAGTTAAAAGGTTGAATATGAAAGTCGATCGTACCTAATTGTTAATGCATTACTGCTAATTTTGATACAATTTTCGCACGAAATTCTTTTGAATTTCTAACCAATAGGAAAACTGTCAATCATTTAGTACGCGTTTTTGCCGCATTTGACGTAGCAGCATCACCTATGATGACGAATACTTCCAGTTCTATTTGAAGCGTTAAAAAAAATTAAGAATATTTGACAGCAATGAGGTATTGCAGACATGAGCACGTTTAGACCTGATTGGTTGGGTAGCTCGAGGGATCATAAAACCACAAAGTTGGCCAGGCTTCGAAAAATTCAAGTTTGAGATGAAAACATATATTTAGATGTAGATCACCCTTGTATGTAGTTCTTGTATTCTATGTTTCCAGCTAGCTCTTAAGATTATAATTTTGAATAACTGAAAATTAAATATTATCAAATTTGATTTGATCTTTTAGGGAGGGTTCAATTTGAATTTTTAAATTATATTATATGAAAGTGATTTGAAATATTATAATAAGTGATTAATAACTTAAATTCTAATTCTATGTTCTAACATAACCCTATCTAAATATAACGTAATTCTAACGTAAACAATGATTGTTATATCTAAATTTCTTTCTGGAAAGATAACAGGATTGAATTTTTACTACCTTTGGTAAGTTTGTTCATCAATTTATGATTGTTCCTTTTTCGTTCCAGGAATAACACTGGTTTCGTTGGAAACAACACCTCTAGAACATTCTGAAATTCACAGGCTACTTTGTTGATTTTCTTCTATATATCCAATTCGTTTGAAACTTGATTTCTATGTGGGATTTTTCCATTCACATTCAGGTAATGTATTTTCTGGATTCAATTTCTATTCTCAATAACCAAAATGGAGACTGACCCAAATTTTCTGTGTCTGCCCTATTTATAGTTTTCAAGAAAAAATGAATTTCAAAGCTTACTAGCTTCTGTCAAAATTATTGAAAAATGATGCTTTCGATGATTTTACAAAATTTACAATATTTCTTGGTTTGAAATTACTGTTGAAAATTAGCTATTTTTTAAACTACATTTTGATGTATGTTTCATGTTGAACAAAACAGTGAAAGTTTTGCTTTTCATCCGTACAGTATTTCAAGTGTCAAAATTTAACAAAGTTGTACTTTTAATGCTTATAACTTATAAATTATTTAAAATTACTTATGAAATTGATTAAATTTCTTTAGCTTAGATGCTATTACAATACTATTGATGCCTAAACATCTTGAAGGATATCTCTTGCATTAATCATTCGAAAATATCTGACGTAGATGCTAACTTTCATCGAATTAAATGATTTTTGATCAAATTTGTCCTATTTACATAATTCTGGTAAGTTATATTTAATTTAGCTTGTTCTTTGTCAATAATTTCACTGAAATTTATATGTGATTCATTATAATAACAAATCTTTTCAACAAATTCTTCATCAATTTCAAATTGGATATCTAAATTCAAATTACTTCTACTTTTATTGCAACTTTAACTGTTTTTACATTTAATAATTGTAAATTGAAATCTCCCTGTGAATTTTATTTATAAATTGTCAACAAGATTACTGATTTTTGATTACCGTTCAAGAATTTTAATTCGACTAGTCGTTATGTACTCTGAATATGCTTTTTCTTCATAATTTCAGCTTGTGAGTGTTTTTATGAATTGAATTATTAACATTTCTATCAGAATGGATATTATTTAATTAATTTTGGTCTGGTTACACTCTAACGAGTCAACTTATATACAACGGTGAGTCTTTTCCTTAATATATTTATGTAATCATTTATAAATTATTTATTTATTTTATTTATAAATTAAATATATATATATATATATATATATATATATATACACAATTGTGTTGATTTCTAATTTTAAGCGACCTTATTCAATGCTTTCTGATTAGTATGTAGAATTAAACTTTTCATTATCCACTGGAAATAATGCATTTGCTAAGTATAATATTTTAACATGCTTATAACAAATTTAACTTTTCTTTATCCATAGGTGAATCTACCCACTAGGTGTATCTACCAACTAAATTGATCTACCGGTTCGACTGATCTACCAATGCAATGATCTACCGTTCACTAGTTTTAATATTTTAATTATTCATGAGTATTACTTTATAACACACATTGCGTTCAGCCGGTAAAAGTTATAACCCGCTCATATGGTTGAGATAAATATTGAGGTAGAAATAAATTATTTTCGATAAAATATTTTTTGTCATTTTCTAACAACGTGTAGTTTGTACAAAAAAGTTCCCGTTTCATTCTAGACGGCAACTAACCTAAGCAACAGATAAATGAGAGTGGCTCAATGTTAGTTGGAGCATAGAAAATGAGTGACATTTGTACAAGAAACGGAGCAAAGTTTAGATTAACTTACTTAATTGCAGCAGCGAAACCTTGGATGACTTCTCCAGCCTGTGGGCCAACAAAATGCATTCCCAAAACTTTTTGTGGAGCTTCCCTTTTAGCAACTACCTTGATGTAGCAATGTGCAATATTTTTCTGAGGAATGAAAAACTCTGTTGGTTTGTAGAAGGCGTGGTAGATTTCGATATTGTCTTCACCATGTGTTTCATTTGCTTTTTCTTCACTTAGGCCTTGAAAATAAAGAAAACATTATTATCAATTATATATTTTAGTTGACAATTAAGTTAACTCACCTACAGCGCCATACTCCATTGGAGTAAAAACAGTTGTAGCAACGTTATCGTAGTCCATTTGTTGAGAGCCGCCAGCAAACAATCTTCTGGCTAATAAACGTCCAGCATGGATAGCCACTGGGGTCAATTCTGGCTTGCCCTAAAGATTAATATTATCAAAAGCTGGAACTTTTTTGTACGCTAGTTCTAGAGAACACGATGTTATTGTTTTTTCGAAATATTTAGACTCCTGAAAATTTCAAATCTCCAGCTCATTCCATTAAAAAGTTAAAAGTCTTTATAACCAGATTGGCCGAACATAATTACATTTGACCTTGAATCCTTCACCAAGAGTTCTCCTTGAGACCTTTTCAACTCAAAATTCGAAAATTACATACAAAACAATAGCACACTGTTCTTTAGCACAAGAACGCAAAAAATAACAGTCTCTGAAATCATAACATTATTAGTATCCCCAGTTTAAACATCAATTTCCTCCACCTAAAATCACGTGAACCATTTCAAACTACTTACCAAAAGTACATCACCAACAGCAAATATATGAGGTACATTAGTTTGCTCATTTACCGCATCAATCTTATCGCTCTCTCCATGGATGGGAATGCCAAGTTTATCCAAATGAAGGTCTCTTGTCAACGCTCTACGTCCCATAGCAAACAAAACTGTATCGTAAGTATCAGAGAATTCTTCTTTGTTGTCATTGGTCCACCTCACCAGCAGTTTACCATCAGCTTGCTTTTCAACAGCGCTGACGTTACATCTGCAATAATAGTGAATGATTGTAATAGAGATTTTATAGTCCATTGATGCGATCCGAAACTCTTACAAGTTTGGTTTGCAAGTACGGAAAGACTCTAATGCGAAAATTTTACCTATCAGAATTAAGAATTATGGTTATTCGATTTTTATATGACAAATCATATGTGGGATGGGGCACAGTTTACAAGTGTACCAAAAAATATTGTGACTCGAGTTTCGGGAAATGAACGATCCCATCATCAGACAACTGAAGACCTAACAGTGGTACAGTGATATTTAAACAAAAGTGATAAATATTGTGAATATTTCAACAGATTCTCTGTAACACCTAATAGTGGTACAGAGGTTTACAATCGGAACGTGATAAAAAACCGGGTTAAAAAAGAGGGGCCTTCTAACAGATATCGGAATGTCCGCAATCGACAAAGCAGGTTGTTAAACAGATGGTACCCATTTAATTATCTCAAATAATTTTTGGGGTTACAGAGCTCCGTAGTCATTCATTATTTTTACATTATTTTGTTGTATATCTTAAATATTTGGATTTAGAAAGCTCCATACAGTCATTCATTATTTTTTACATTATTTTTATTGTGAACGAATTTGAAAATTTCAATAATCAAGTTTCTCTTCTTTTGAATCTACATGTAAAATTTTCTTAAGATTTTCTTTTGTGGAAAGGAATTACTGTTTTGTAAAGAATGAGTGGGAAAAGTTGAATTTTTGTTTACTTTTCTTTAAATTCATTTTATGTTTGTTGAAAAAGGTTTTAAACAGATGTTACTTTTTAAATATCTCAAATATTTTCGATTTACATAGCTTCGTACAGTCATTCATTATTTTTACATTATTGTTATTGTGAACTCATTTTAAAATTTCAACAGATTCTAGATAATCGGGTTTCTTCCCTTTTGATTCTACATGTAAAATTTTAAGATTATCTATTGTGGGAAAGGAATGACCGTTTTCTAGACAATGAGTGGCAAAAGTTGAATTTTGTTTATTTTTCCTGAAACTCATTTTATGTTCGTTGAACCTCGTCTTGAAGGAACGTCCTGTTTGTCCTATTTGTGCAGTAATCAATATATAGGACAAACAGGACGTTCCTTCAAGACGAGGTTCAACGAACATAAAATGAGTTTCAGGAAAAATAAACAAAATTCTACTTTTGCCACTCATTGTCTAGAAAATGGTCATTTCTTTCCCACAATAGATAATCTTAAAATTTTACATGTAGAATCAAAAGGGAAGAAACTCGATTATCTAGAATCTGTTGAAATTTTCAAATTAGTTCACAATAACAATAATGTAAAAATAATGAATGACTGTACGGAGCTATGTAAATCGAAAATATTTGAGATATTTAAAAAGTAACATCTGTTGAAAACCTTTTTCAACGAACATAAAATGAATTTAATGAAAAGTAAACAAAAATTCAACTTTTGTCACTCATTCTTTAGAAAACAGTAATTCCTTTCGACAAAAGAAAATCTTAAGAAAATTTTACATGTAGATTCAAAAGAAAAGAAACTTGATTATTGAAATTTTCAAATTCGTTCACAATAAAAATAATGTAAAAAATAATGAATGACTGTATGGAGCTTTTTTAATCCAAATATTTGAGATATACAACAAAATAATGTAAAAATAATGAATGACTGTACGGAGCTATGTAACCCCAAAAATTATTTGAGATATTTAAATGGGTAGCATCTGTTTAACAACCTTCTTTGTCGATTGCCGACATTCCGATATCTGTTAGAAGGCCCCTCTTTTTTAACCCGGTTTTTTATCACGTTCCGATTGTAAACCTCTGTACCACTATTAGGTATTACCGAGAATCTGTTGAAATATTCAAAATATTTATCACTTTTGTTTAAATACCACTGTACCACTGTTAGGTCTTCAGTTGTCTGATGATGGTATAGTTCATTTCCCGAAACTCGAGTCACAATATTTTTTGGTAGTAAAACATAGTAATTTCTACAATTTGTTTTAACTTTATGTAAACGTTTATCAATAATATAAAATCATTATAATATACATAAAGTTTAATTATTTTATGGACAAACAAACGTAAAATTGCCTTACTTGTTCAGGAACTTGACACCCTTATCCTGCATGGCCGCAGCAACTGTGTTTGCCATCTGCTGGTCAAAACCTCTCAATGGAACTGACCTAACCATTACCGTAGCATCATAACCCAAACCTTTCAAAAACCCTGCGCATTCCAATCCTATGTCTACATAAAACATAAGGAAGATACGGGTAAAATTAATGAATTCATATCGTTGGTTACATAAGCGAATTTCAAAAAAGGATACATCCTGCACCGACAATCATGGTTTTGCCTGGTGGTTTCTCCAAACTGAAGATATCGTCACTGCTTATACCGTATTGCTGAGCTCCCGGAACGTTGGGATACTTTGGTCTTCCACCTACGGCAATGAGGAAATATTTCGCGGTTAAAGTCCTCTCTCCCTTCGGAGTGACAGTGTGGACGGTATGTGGATCTTTGAATTTTCCCAGACCATTAATGTACTCCACTTTCCTTGAATAAAAGAAGAGATTTTTAGAGAATAAACTTTGTGCATAAATGTTTGGTTCTTCCAATTTTCACAATTCGAATGAACATGAAGCCATTTTGCGCCTCACAAAACAAAATTGAAATATACTGATCGACAAACACTAAACATCCATATATGCATGTCCGATTTTAATATATTTTGGTACAAAGTGTTGGGTGTTTTTTTTAGAGTGATAGAACTTTAAATTGAAATAAAACACATTTAAATTAAGATTGAAGCCAAATTTTTTTTTATTTGAAAGATAATTTTATGACATTTATGTTTTAAAAATAATTTCCGGCATATATCCACCAGGATTAGCTCTGAGGAATCGCATTCGACCACACTAATTTTGGACCACTTTTTCGAGTAATTCAGGCCTTATTTCATGAATAACACGAGTTATGTTGGCTTCCAAAGTGTCTTTTGTTTCTGGTTTAGTATCAGCATAAACCAATGACTTGACATAACCCCAAAGAAAATAATCCAGTGGAGTTATGTCGCATGATCTTGGAGGCCAATCAATTGGACCATTTCTCCAAATAATGTTATCGCCATTTCTTTCTTTCAATAAAACAATTGTTACGGTAGCAGCATGAGGTCTTGTTGGAACCAAAACACTTCCGAGTCGATACCATTCAAATTTTGAAACAAATAATCATTGATCATCGACCTGTAACGAGCACCATTCACTGTAACATTAGCTCCAGCATCGTTTTTTAAGAAATATGGACCGATGATGCGTCCAGTGTGTAAAGCACACCATACGGTGCATTTTTCAGGATGCAATGGAACCTGCAGAACTTCTTGAGGATTGTTTTCACTCCATATATGGCAATTTTGCTTGTTTACATAGCCGTTCAACCAGAAATCAGCTTCATCACTAAACACAATTTTACGATGAAAAATTGGATCAACTTCAAACTGTTCTAGGGTCCAATCAGCAAAGACGCCTATTTTGGTCAAGTGGCTTTAGTTCTTGAACCAGTTGGATCTTGTATGGGTGTAGACCAAGATCAACCAAAATTTTCCATGTGGTGTATACACAGAGTCCAACTTGTTGTGAACGTTGACGAATAGACAAATCTGAATCATCATTAACACTATGACTTACAGCAGCGATATTTTCTTCTGTCTGTACAGTTCTCTGTCTTGTTTTTGTTTTGAGAAAATGTTATCTGAACTCAATCAATGGTTCGACGAATAAGCTACTCTTATGGACGATTATGTAAACCATAAATTTCACGAAGTGCTCTATAAGTTTGTCAAATAGAACACTGATTTTGAAAATAAATTCCAACAATTTGTAAACGTTGTTGCGGCGTGACTCTTTTCATGATAATTTGTCAATTCTTACTGAACAGAATGTCAAAACAACATGGCTTCTACCTTCTGTCTTCTGGCTTGGGGGGTTATCCCTACAAGCTGGACACTAACTAAAGTGGTATATATATCAAAGGTGGGACGAACAGAACCGGAACCCTCTACGTTCAGACAAATAAGCTTGACATTGTTCCTGCCGAAGAGTCTGGAAAAGGTGATTGATGTCCATATCAGGGGGAAGGTGCTAATTGACAGTCCCCCTAGCCCTCATCAATAGGTCTACCAGGCTGGCAAATCGGCAGAACTTGCATGTCATAATCTGGTCGGAAAATTAAACCATTCTCTCGATAATCGATTTCTGGACATTGAAGGTGCTTTTAACAATACACTGCCGGCTTCTCTCGCTGAGACTATCGCTGTGAGAGGAATGGACCCACTAATCTGTAGATAGATACAGGCTATGCGGCAGAACAATAACGACTTCACACCAGGATGAGGTCTTCGAGTTGAAGGCTGCGAAGGGCTGTCCGTATTCTCTCACCCTTACTGTGGATCCTTCTCGTTGATGACCTGCTAGCGATCATTTCGCTGTGGGGAGTCGACGTTCAAGCATTTGCTGATGACCTGACAATCATAGTGAAAGGTAAATCGTAGGTGACGATATCGGCCGTCCTTCAAGAGATACTGAAAACTATTGACAAATGGTGTATAAGGGAAGACATGTCTCTTAACCCGCAAAAGGTAGTTATAGTACCATTCACTAAAAAACGGAAGTTGAATGGTTTAGAACCGCCGACTATACGTGGTGAAATAATACAATTCTCATTTGAGGCAAAATACCTGGGAATAATAGTCCTGGACAAGACCCTCAGCTGGAGTGCACACCTAGATAAAGTGTGTCATAAAGCCAGAATGGTTTTCTGGACTTGCAGGCGGATCTGTGGTAAAACCTGGGGCCTAAAGCCCAGGCAGATGTACTGGCTATACACTATGGTAATTAGACCACGGATACTGTATGGCGCTGTAGCGTGGTGGAAGAAAGGCAAACAAAAGGTTGGCGAACAAAAGCTCACCCGACTACAGAGACAGGCTTGCCTTGGAATTACAGGTGCGTTTCGCACCACACCCACGGCAGTCAAAGAGGTCCTACTAAATCTACCACCCCTGCACCTACTTGTGCAGAGGGAAGCGGAACGGACCACATACAAACTATATCAACTGGCGATGGACAGGCCAGAGGCAATAGTGATGGGAGACTCAGGACTGCTGGACGAGCTTTTAACGAACAGTATCCTATTAATGCCCTCGCATCTAATGTCAAAAATCACGAGCCAGGAAAGGAATTTCAATGTAATCGTCTCCAGCCGGGACGAATGGACTCAGCATGCTGAAGCCATTGAGAACCGACCTTGGCTTGTTCACAGACGGCTCGCGAACGACGAACGGAACAAGAGTGGGAGTCTATGGGAGCAAACCGAGAATTAACATCTCATTGAGTCTCGGTCAAAACGCAACCATATTCCAGGAAGAAATATTTGCCATTGAGACCGCGGCGGAACTGCTGATAAAACAGCAAATCCACCACGGTAAAATCAAAATATTTACTGATAGTCAGTCAATACTAAAAGCTTTGGTATCCAGCTGTTTTACATCCAAAACAGTCTGGAGTTGCCGCACGGCTTTAAACAGGCTCGGTATGTATAACGGAGTCACTCTGATTTGGATACCGAGCCACTCAAACTATTTGGGTAACGAGGAGGCAGATCGGCTGGCATTTGCTGGAGCTGCGCTGCCTCTGGTAGGACCAGAACCATTCCTGGGAATACCACATGACGTGGCTAACGAGGCGATAACAGGCAGAATGAACTCAAGGCTAGAGTCTTTCTGGCGGAGCCACTCTGGCCTGAAACATTCGAAGTTGTTCCTTGGAACAGCTTCGAACAAAAAGATGGCGAACCTAGCGCTAGGTCTGGATAGGGCCAAACTAAGAACACTTGTCGGAATTATGACAGGTCACTGCAGACTGAAAGCGCATTTGCACAAAATCGGTCTGGCTGAAGACGATGAATGCAGGCTGTGTCTTGAGGACACTGAAACAGCCATGCACATCGTCTCAGAGTGCCCAGCGGTGAGTCGCATCAGATTCGAGGTCTTTGGCCAGGCTTTTATAGCCCACAGCGAACTGAAAAAATTACCCCTAAACAAGATTATCGGTTTTATCCAAAAACTGGATCTCGTCGGGGAGATATAAATTAGGGGTAAACCACAATAGTCCGTGCGGACGCAGTGGTAGGGTGGACAGACGCCAGCTCGCCATAAATAACATAACCTTCTGTCAAATCATGTGACATAACTCCACTGGATTAATAATAATAATAATAAAGGTTCTTTATTGCAGAGCAAATGGCCATTGACCTTGGGTCCTTCAGCCAATTTTATATACATTATTTGTATTTAACAACAGCAACAAAAAAAAAAAAAAAAAAAATTACATTCTGAATATATTTATTAAAGGATGTTGTGGGTGTTTTCTTGAGGTGGTGTGGTTGTTGTCATCTTGATATAAAGTCAGTATGTCATCCTGTTTCTTAAGCCTTGCCACAAATCTTTTACGCAGGGTGTTCAGCCTTGTTCTTATTGGCTCAATGTTGGTGCTTGAGTAAAGTAGGTTGTTTGGTGGATTGTAGAGTACGTTGTTAGGGTGTCTCATTCTTGTGATGGTTCTAAGTGCTGTTGTCTCTGCTACGTCGATGTTTTTCATTGCAGGTTTTTTGCAATTGGTATATATTGGATGTGCATACTCTAACAATGGGCGGCAAATGGTTTTGTAGATTTTTGCGGCTGTATTTATGTTGATTCCTTGCTTACGGTGGACTAATTTGCAGAAGTATTTGGCTCTAGATATAGTTCTTTTCTTGATGTTTTTCGTGTGCTGGTTGAAATTGAGCTTATTATCAATTTGTACTCCCAAGTATTTAATCGACGGAGAAGGTTGGACACTTTTCCCATCAAGTTCCAGAGTAGGTGATGTAGGGGAGATTCTATGGTAAAAAATGGTAAATTGGGATTTGTCTACATTAATTTTCATTCTCCATTTTTTGAACCAATTTTGGACGTTGTCTAACAGTTCTTGTAGGTTCTTCACACATTTTTTTATTGTTTTTGCGTGTGATATTAGGATTGTGTCATCAGCATACTGCAAGATATATGAATTCTTATTAGGTACAACTAGTATATCGTGACAGAATATGTTGAAGAGGAGAGTTGATAGTGGGGATCCTTGGGGTGTTCCCTGCTCAGGATGGAAACAATCCGAACAGCATGTTCCCACTCTTACTGCTATTTTTCTGTTCTCTAAAAAGTGCTTGCATAACTTTAGCAATTTAAATGGAACTCCGAGTTTATACAATTTATACAATAGTCCTCTGTGCCACATACAGTCAAAGGCTTTCTCGATATCCAGACTTAAGATTGCAGACTGGATTATTTTCTTTAAATATATAAAATACATAAAACTATCTTTCAAATAAAAAAATAATTGGCTTCAATCTTAATTTAAATGTGTTTTATTTCACTTTAAAGTTCTATCACTCTAAAAAAAAAAACACCCGATATTATCTTATTGAAGCATAGCGTTTTGGTAGATGTATGGAATCATAAATAGATCGATCACATTCTAAACATAGCGACATGCTGTCATGTTGCCTCTAATGAAAATAAACGGTGGTCCGCTTCCATATACAATAAAACACCATATCAAAACCTATTGTATAAAATTGTTATCAACTCATATTTTGGACTTACTTGTCTCTCAATTCCACCCTGGTAACCCAATTAACAGACTTGATGTGGTTCTGTACGGCAGTTCTTAAAGTCTCCCAATCGTGTGCGATGTTTTTCGCATCAGGGAACTTCCAGCCATAGCTTTTGGCATCCTAAAAAAGTAACATGAATATGTGATCTTCGACTCTGAAAGCCTACATAGGTTCTTCTTCTTATATCGTTCAAGAGAATCCATCAAAACAGCTGCACTTCGAATTCCACACATTCCACATTCGCCAACCATTTAATAGAATTTCAACATAATTTCAATAACGAATACGAAATTATCCATATCGAGAGTAAAGGATTTAGATTAACATTCTCAGTATCACTTGAAATAAACCGATAAAATTCCCAGAAGATTCTCCTGAACGAGCAAGCGAATACCAATAAGTCACCTCTATTGAATATTTTCATGTAGTTTGGAAAAAACAACAACCCCAATAACTTTTATTGCCACTGTGGGTTTCTCTTTCAACCTAATTGGGAAAATCGAAATAACTGTCTTCCTACTTTTAGTCTCGTTTGCTGTATTACCTGTCAATAAATATTTAAGAACCTATGTAAGTTTTCACAGCGTATCAGTTCAAATGTAGAACATGCTTAAGCCACAGTGTGACGAAACAATTGTTGTTCAACAATAAGTTTGTGGAAATTGAATTTCATTTATTACTGATTGAAAATGAATTTCCATCAAGTAAAGATCGAATCCATCGAATACGAGATAAAAAGTGATTCTATAGTTCATTCACAAATTAGGAGGACATCAAACTGTTTATTTATTCAATCAATCACTTGATAACGTAATATGTTCATATTTCTATGAAAGATTATAATCAACTTGATAGTAAATATATGCTTGGAATGTATTGATTATGTGAAACAGGTACAATCAGTGGAAATGTAATTTTTGTATGTTATATCTAATCTATCTAGCACAATATTCCTCCTTTAATTACAATGATAAAATTAACATTGAATAAATGTATAACTAGAAAAAAGGATATCCTTAATCAACTTTAATGTAAAGAAAAACTAATTTTAAAAGTGAAATGAAAATTTTGTTAAGTACGATGCAGGACAATAAGTATCGGGTGTTTTTTTTATAGTGATAGAACTTTAATTTGAAATTAAACACATTGAAATTAAGATTCAAACCGAATTTTTTTTTTAATTTGAAAGATAATCCTATGACATTTATGTTTTGAAAATAATTTCTGGCGTATGTCCACCACGACTAGCTCTGAGGAACCGTATTCGACCAGACCGATTTTGGACCGCTTTTTCGAGTAATCCAGGCCTTATTTCATCAATAAAACGAGTTATGTTGGCTTCCAAAGCGTCTATTGGTTCTGGTTTATCAGCTTAAACCAATGACTTAACATAACCCCAAAGAAAATAATCCAGTGGAGTTATGTTGCATGATTTTCAAGGCCAATTAATTGGACCATTTCTCGAAATAACGTTATCGCCAAATCTTTCCTTCAATAAATAATTGTTACGGTAGCAACATGAGGTGTTGGAACCAAAACACTTCTGGGTCGATTAAAATTTTGAAACAAATAATCATCGATCTGTAACGAGCACCATTCACTGGAACATTAGCTCCAGCATAGTTTTAAAAGAAATATGGACCGATGATGCCTCCAGCGTGTAAAGCACACCATACGGTGCATTTTTCAGGATGCAATGGAACCTGCTGAACTTCTTGAGGATTGTTTTCACTCCATATACGGCAATTTTGCTTGTTTACATAGCCGTTCAACCAGAAATGAGCTTCATCACTAAACACAATTTTACGATAAAAAAGTGGATCAACTTCAAGCTGTTCTAGGACACAGAACAGAAATGTCAAAACAACATGGCTTCTACCTTCTGTCAAATCACAGTTCTATCAATCTAAAAAAACACTTGATACAAAGAATACACTTAATTTTAAGGAATTTAATTATTTTCTCACTGAATTACCGATTCTCCCTTTTTTGGATACACAAAGTTTAAATCCGGCATAGCTAGAGACTTATACCAGGTGGACAAGTTATCTCCGGCTCTAGATGAAACATTATATCAATTTTATTCTAAATGATTCACAAATTTTTTATGTTTCACAATTTAGTCAGAATTCTGACACGTGTTTTGGTCTTTCGACCATCTTCATAGGGAGTACAAGAAGGAACTAAACTTAAAATCGAAAAAGGTTCTTTAATTACGCTTAGGACATCTGTGTATTTTTATGGCGCATCCAATATAGGGATAGTATTTGTGAATTTGTTAAATTCTCCTTTTTCTCAATGGCTTTATAAAAGGTTTCAGCAGTAGGATCTCTAATAGTCTCCATAAAATGGGAATTAATTCTTTAGCAGTAAATAGAATTGATTTAGCTAAGATTTCGGCGAACAATAAAGAACGGAACCCCAACTTTTCCGAATCGGGGATTCATCGAATTAATTGCGATGATTGTAATGCTACTACATAAACAGGACAGACAGGCCGATGTTTACATCATAGAATCAAAGAACGTAGGGTGTCTATTTTGAAAAACCAGAAATCAACCGGTTTCGCAGAACATTGTATAGAAAATAATAATTTTTTCAATGAGAAAGATGTCACTTTACTATATAACGTTAATACGGGTAAATTGTTGGTCTATTTGGAGATTCTTTCAATCAAAAAAGCCATTGAGAAAGAGGAGAATTTAACAAATTCCCAAATACTATTCGGCAAGACCCCTATTTTGGATGCTGTTATTTCCATGCGCCATAAAAAATACACAGATGTCCTAAGTGTAATAAAGGAACCTTCTTTTAAGTTCAATTCCTTTTCGTACTCCTTTGAAGATGGTCGAAAGGCCGAAACACCTGTCAGGATTCTGAATAAATTGTGAAACATAAAAACTGTGCGAATTATTTCAAATAAAATTGTTATTATGTTTCACCTACAGCCAACCGCATACTCCATTCACGTAGGAATATTATTCAACATAGACACGTTTCGCCACTTATTGTGGCCGGTATTGACCACTCCAACAAGGTTTAAGAAATCTGTCATAGATACTCACCTCGATAGACTCCCCTAAGAGAGCAGCTTGATGCATCAACTTCTTGGGAATACATCCCACATTGACGCAGGTGCCACCAAGTCCCCATTTGGTACCTCTTGGTGAAGGAGTAACGTAATCCAAAACTGCTACTTTCGCACCCAAATTGGAGGCTTCCTTGGCTGCAGCTAGGCCTCCAGATCCACCTCCGATTACCACCAAATCATATTCAGGTGTTTCGCCTGTTGAGAGAGTAAGAAAATTTTCAGTGTGTTGGGATAAACGTGAATGAAATTTAGGGTTTTGAAAATGAGAGAGAGAGACAGAAAAGATGTTTATTGCTCTAGCAGATGGCCAGCAGCTTGCGTCTTCCTGCCAGTACCAAATACATTCGTTACTTCTTCTTGAAGAAGAAGTGTTGTCATTTGGTGGGTTGCGCAGTGGACTTCTTGGATGGCATATCTTATTCAAAGTTCTCAAGCTACTATGTTCTGTTCAATGTATTCCCGGTATCAGGGTGATTTGCTAATTAATTTGAGTAATCATCTAATTATCTCATTTACTAATGGTACTATCTGAAGGTAGAAATATGAAATTGCACCAATTTACGATCATAAGTTTTCTAGGTATTTATTTTATTGGTACCAGGGATACAGACACGTGAATTCTATCAGTGGCATGTGAGCATAGCTCTTTCACCAAATGACTAGATAGCATTCTCCACAGTCTGCCCCAAGAGGCAGAAAGTGTGATAAGGGCCTTATCATCTTGCGAGGCGAGAACCCCTCCCAAGAGATGAACCCACCAGCTTCCAGTTTGGGCTTCAGTTCGAGAACCTACAACCGTATGACTGGTAACAGCGAAGCACTATCCAACCTCTACTGGCTCTGCATTGTCCTTAAAAGAAACCCTTAAGCATTTCATGAGAATATCCCGATTTAACCCTCCATTTCAGCGGGATGAAACTAGGGCCGTAGTCAAGACAAGCGCCCCCATCGCGTCAAGCTCTAATGCCATGGGGGCGCCAGGGATACAGACAGAAGTCCATAGTAGTATCCAACATAGCGCTGTTAATTGTTTATCCAACAGCGTATGGTTGGACGGTCCCCGGAAACCAGAAAATGTCTTTCCTAGCTCGCGGTTCGAACTCTCAAGTTCACGATTATGAGTCCGATGTCTAATCCAAGGCTCAGTGAAAGACGACCAGAATAATTGACGATACAATGATGAAGAAAATCGAGCATCGCGCCGTTATAAATTTCCTCACTAGGCAGCAAATCATTCATGAGGAGATGGATGCTGTTTACCAAGACTGTGCTTCGTCGTTATCAACCCTCCAAAAGTGGTCAAGTGAATTCAAAAGAGGCAGAGAAAGCATTGAAGAAGATCCTCGCTCGGGCGGGCCCGTTAGCGGCACCACTGAAGAAAATGTGAATAAAGTGGAAAATCTGGTACCCGAAGATGCCAGAATAAAAATCAAGATGTTAGCAGAGATGACAAGTCTATCCATGGGTACTATAAATGCTATCCTTCTCCTTAACCTCTCAAAGGTCAGTGCAAGATGGATACCGAGAATGCTCAGAACCAAGTGCGAGTCGAATGCTGTAAGGAGTTTTTAGAGCTCTTTGGAGAAGACCCATCGACTGTTTTCAACCGGCTGGTTACCGAGAATGCGACGTGGCTTCATCACTATGACCTTGAGAGTAAACAAGTGCAGTGGATTGAAAATGGTGCACAGCCCCCAAACAAGTTTAAAGTCACCCCATCCGCTGGAAAAATAATGGCTACGGTATTTTGGGATTCTAAAGGCTTTTTATTGATAGAATACACTAAAAACGGTGAAAGCATCACAGCAACATACGCAACCACTTTTGGCAATTTAAGAGAAACAATTAAAGGAAAAAGGCGAGGAAAAATCGCAGTGGGGGTGTTGCTGCTTAACGACAACGCACCAGTTCACAAGGGCCGCGTGGAGAAGGGTGTTGTGCGGGAATCTGGCTTCGAAGAAATTATTCATCCTCCGTACAGTCCAGACTTGGCCCCCCAGTGACCACTACCTATCCCCAATGTGAGAATATATATTCGTGGAAAGCGATTTTCCGACGACGAAGAACTGAAGTTAGCACTTGATACCTCTTTTGAGGACAAATCCCGAAGAATATTTTTTACAAGGTTTAGAGAAGCTTATTTCCCGATCTAACAAATGTATTGAAAAAGAAAAATTTTCCAAAATTTCCTGAGTTTTCTTTAACGCCTATACCGAGAATACCTCCCTCGGATTTGTACACCCAAAAATTTGGTTTATTGAAGATAAAAAATAGCAAATCATCAAGGCTAAAATACAGATCATTATTCCTGAAATCATTCCAATCACAGTTGATTACAGATTACTTTTTTTTCATTCAAAATCAGATTAAGTTGGAATTAAATTCAATATGTGCTTTATAGTTTCGTTTAAAGGTTAACTGAAATTGTTAGATATGGCAGATTAAATTTTTATCTAATCAATTTTTCTATTCATTCCAGAACATAGTGGAGAAAATCATTGAAAAATATATTAACTTTTAAGGGTAATATACATTGAGCTGAAAAATCAAAAAATTGCTACAAAATACTGCTGAAATCAAATTTCAATCTAATGAACAAACAAATAAAAAACATATACTCAAATGACACTAAAAGTTTATTTTTTATTTAGCGCTTTGGAACGTCATTCTTTCCATCTTATAGTTAAGGTACAAATAGACTTCAAGAAAAGCCAAGGCACCCTATATCAAAACTTACCCCTGTAGGAAAAACCCTCATTACAATCACAATGTGCACTAGCTATAAATTTCAATTTAGTCTTTTTTCTGGTAAAACAGTTGGCACATACTGAATTATCATCCATCTTCAACAAGATATGGTCAGATAATAGAACCCTGAGCATCCTTCTTCACGTATTATAAATGATTATATCACATGATCAGGAAGATAGCCCCAGATTAAATTCCTAAATTTCATTATTGTTCGATCACTCCATCAAATTATGACACAATCATAATAATCTTTGTTATCAGGACATGTAATTTTGGCTCATATGTAGGTTCAGAGTGGAAAATGAACGTGTGTCTGTAATGATATTATTAAAACTTTCTCTAGTAAGTTATGAATATTATACCTAAACATATCTGATTAAGTTTTCCAGACAAAAATCAAATTACGGAATTGGAATAAGAATTCTGAATTTTTTCTATTGCTATTGCTTTATATTTTAAAAGTGCAGTAAAGCTAGTTGGAAGACTTCACTTTGTATGTAACAAAAATTTGAATTTGACCATGTTGCCAAATTTCCCTATTTGTAAGGCGAAGCAAAGGTTTCTGATTCTGTCAGAAAAATAACATTATCTTCTATGTTTTCTAAGTACTATTTAACTTTTCTTCATGATGTACAGATTCACGGACACCAATATCAATAATTTTTTTTTTTTTTTAATTCAAAATGAAACTATTTGATTTAATAACACCTAATTATTGTGACGTCAACAACTTCCACTCAAGACACTTTTAGGCCAATTGGATTAAAGCTATCTTCCTTGTACTGAAAGGATTGCTTCATTCTTTATTCATTTGAAAAAGGTTAGATCATGCAATATTTCTAATGAGAATGAGATTCTAATTGAACTAGTTATTAATCTAGCCACATTTCAATTACACACGCTCTCCTCAATTTTGTAATTCCCTATGTATGATTTATGCAAGAGTTCATGATGAAAGTATGGTATTTCCTTGTTCATCCCAAGAATCGAAATATTTCACAACTCGGAACACATTTGAAGGTTATATATGCAAATTAATCCAAAAAGGGTTAGATTATGCCTAGCAGAAATGCGACTCACTTGTGCTATAACGTCTCAGATTTTTATCGAATCTATTTTGCACCAAGATGAAATTCTGCTTTTTGAACTGACAGAATCCACGTATCGTCCCATTCCGAAAACAAAAAAGTGCAGCCATTGATTTCGATGACCTTGATTAGGCCTAACTCGATGATCACTAAAGGAATGTGTGGAATTAAGTGAATCCAGTGATAATAAAACTGTACTATATATAGCTATATCATGAAATCCATACTAGTGACAGGTGCGAATAGGGGCTTGGGCCTAGGACTGATAAAACGAATTGTTACACATGCTAATCAATCAAAATATATAATCGGAACTTGCCGGGATATCGGAAAAGCCAAGGTAAGGTTAATGATAGGAATATCTATGATTTAACGCTCACCTGTAGGAGCCATGTCGGTAAGACAGCACTATTGTTTTACGATTGTTAGTAGACAGAACACCTCAACCGTATCAACGGATGCTAAAAAGTTTGCGGTTAACTTCTTCCTTCAACCTGTCAGTTGACCACTCCGTTGTACAATTACGTAGGACCGTAATAACGTGAAGTTAGCTTTTAAATTGGCGAATGGCACTAGGTGCGGCAACTGAAATAGACTGAAGCTAGCCGTGTGTAGCGGTGTTGATTTGTCCTGTTTGATGTCTGTGTCTGATCGTTTATTTGTATAAAACCTTGGGATACGATCGATGTTTCACTCCCACTCTCCAAATTGTGTTTAGTCATTTATAATTTACCATAATATTAGTAATTGTTCTGCTGGGATCTAGAATGGATGATGTAACGTAATATTAAAATGCAATGTCACTATTCCTGAATATTGAATGATAGTTGAATAAGCTGGGATCAGGAAATGTTTATTTGGATTAGGCTTTCCGTTTGTATATTGATGTATTTCAGGTTGCGGTAAAAATGATCATTATTGTTTTATCAGGCATTTATTATTAATTCTTAGGCTCTTTATCTTATCTTATTTTTGCTTATTTGAATTTGTTTCTAATTTTAAAGGTTTTAAAGCAGTAGTACTTAGAATTTCCAGAAATGGTGAAGGCTTATTGTATTATCCGGATATTTTCCAATATTTTTTTGAATATTGTGCTATACAGGGTTCCTGAATTTGAAATACAGACGAGAAGTGTGATTATTTGGAGGTTTTCAAGACTAAAATCCTCATAACATGGGTCGAGATACAGATACGGGATGTTAAAGTTTGAATTTTTTCCTCATACTATTTAAGGTTTATATCATATGACATATCATTTGCTTATAGAAATCTGCAGGGTGATATTTTTGTGAAATAATGTCACATTTTTTCCCTCCACAATTTTTTTTTGATGCGTCATAATTCAAAAACTATGAAAAAGAATCTTTGTTCAATTTGAAAACTGGTCAAGAAAATTAAAGTTTTCATAACAATGCAGTAGGCTGGGATATATTTGGTTAAATTTATGGTTCTTACAGATGAAACAAAAGTCATGTGTTTTCACTTTTAATTAAATAATACACATATATGTTGATTCCTTTTTATTATTATGAATTGAACACGTTACTCGTTTCGCTACATTGTAGCTTCTTCAAATGCATTTCAACATCTAATATCTAATTGGATATGCAAAATCTTACATTATTATTATTATTATTTTGTTATATTTCCACTATTTCAGTACATTATGAATTTAAATTTTTCTAGGATTTACAACAAATAGCTGCCCTTCATCCTAATCTTCGCATTCTCAAATTGGGTAAGGACAAATTGAATATATAGATTGCTCCCAAAGAAGAGGCACTTTTCAATAGGATGTAGTTTTAGACATTAATTTAATTCTAAAAGTTTTTTGAATAAAAAAATTTTTTGAAATTAAAATACTAGAAGATAAACATATTTTAATTTGTTTTGATATTCAAATTTTGTTATATTTCTTCTATCAAGTAAAAGGCCTTTCTATTTTATTGGATGTAGAATTCATCAAGACAAACCATTCCACCAGAAAGTTGCAATAAAACGAAATCGTTATATTTATTTTCATGACAATACGTGCTCAAGTTTTGTCAGGAAGTAACATAGGTAAAAAAGTTTTAAAAAGGTGAAAACTTGAAAAGTACGGACAGTACTTTCATCAGATATAAAGACATTATTAAAATTATCTTCTTGAAAACGTTGACAAAATTCTATCCTTCGTCCCTTTTGTGAAGGTGTCATTATAGGGATTCTTTCTGTTCGTCCGTTTCTCTACTATCGTTGTTCGCTACACACTCCCCCTCCAGTGATCGTCGATATAGTCACGGAATAGGACGTTGGGTGCAGGCAAGGATACAGTCCGCCGCTGGGCTTTTCGCGATGCCATCTCCAGCGGGGATCTGTGGAACGAAGGAAAGAGCCATCTCAGAATTCTGGATAGGGGGCAATTATGGCCACCTAATGAATGGGCTGGTTCACTCTTAAAGCAAACCCTCCCAATCACGTCGGGGTCACTAATGAAGCTCTCGAATGAATGCGGATGTTGCGAGGGAGCTTCCACCTCTTAGTTCGGGAGACGGCGTTTCGTTTCCGAGCATGCGCATCTGAAACTCATCAGACAGGGTTGATGCGAAGGCTCTGCCTGCGACGCCGGTGACAATGCATCCGCTTGGAACGCTGACTTTCGAACGCATTGCCTTACTCTATTTGAACCTAGCGGGGACGGTTAGTCACGATTCTTATGACTGATCGGGTCCTCTATCGGTACGCCGGTCAAACTACAATAGAGCAAGGCAGGTTTCTGGACGGGGAGCGAAGAAGTTGTTCGCTACAATGTCATTACACTGATATGCTGCAACTTCATGATATTTGCTTAAACTAGTAGGTTTATTCTGATGACTTCTATGTCTTGTCAAGAAATTATCTCACCTTTGAAAGCACCCCGTTTCAGTTTATTATTTCCTGTTACTATAAAGTTATATTTTTGTGTTTAAATTAATAATAACAATCATCGCGATAGATGTTCGGGATACCGCAAGCTTCGACAATTTTTCACAAGAAGTTGCGGATATAGTCAAGGATGATGGGCTCAATGTGCTCTTCAACAATGCTGGTTTTTCGCCCAAATCTACAAGAATTAATTTTCTTAAGGCTGAACAGTTGACCGAGACCTTCCAGACTAATGTGATTGGACCTGTTATGTTAACTAAGGTAAGTTGTTTGCGAAACTGTTTTCCACACTAACCAAATTGCACCATTCAAACGGAGCTTGGTACGAGGGGTGTTCAATGTATTCCAGGTATAAATATAAAATTTCACCAATTTACGATCATTAGTTTTCAAGCGGCGTTATAAAGCTGCGCACTAAGCAGGGAAAAAGTCAAAAAATCATTAATGAAGAGATGGTTGCTGTTTACCAAGACTGCGTCCCTTCATTATCCACCGTTCAAAAGTGGTCAAGTGAATTCAAAAGAGGCAGAGAAAGCATTGAAGACGACCCTCGCTCTGACGGGCCCGTTAGCGGCACAACTGAAGTAAAAGTGGAAAACCTGGTACTTGAAGATGCCAGAATGAAGCAGAGATGATAAACCAATCCGTGGGTACCATACATGCTGTCCTTCAAGACCATATCAACCTCTCAAAGGTCAGTGCAAGATGGTTACCGAGAATGCTCACCGCCTCTCAGAAGCAAGTGCGAATCGAGTGACGTAAGGAGTTTTTAGAGCTCTTTGGAGAAGACCCATCGACTGTTTTCAACCGGCTGGTTACTGGAAATGGCTTCATCAATATGGCCTGAGAGTAAACAAGATCCCATGCAGTGGATTGAAAAGAGCCCAAAGCCCCCAAAGAAGTTTAAAGTCACCCCATCCGCTGGAAAAGTAATGGCTACAGTCTTTTGGGATTCTAAAGGTTTTTTATTGATAGAATACACTAAAAACGGTAAAAACATGACAGCAGATTCATACACAACTATTTCGCATAACTTAAGAGAAACAATTAAAAGAAAAAGTGCCGGGTCACAAGACTAACGTGGCGAAGGCTGCTGCATAGGCATGTGGCTTCGAAGGAATTACTCATCCTTCGTACAGCCCAGATTAGGCCCCCAGTGACTACTACCTATTCCCAAATGTGAAAAAATATCTTCGTGGAAAGCGATTTTCCTACGATGAAGAACAGAAGGTAGCAATTAATACCTAATTTAAGGAGAAGCCGAAATAATATTTTTTACAAAGTTTAGAGAAGCTTATTTCTCGATCTAACAAATGTATTGAAGTTCTAGGAGACTACATTAAAAAATAGTATTTTTTCGAAATTTTCTGAGTTTTCTTTCATGCTTGCACCGAGAATACATTGAATGCCCCTAGCATTTAAACCATCTGAAAGTTCCTAATAAAACAGAATTGCACAAAAATTCACCTTGCGTATTTGGATTAGGTGTGTGGTTTAAATGACGCATACATTTTTTAAGGCGCGTACTCACTGGCGATCCGCGCCGCAAACACGAGGTTGCAGTAACCGTTTGGCAGCGAGGACGTCAACTGTTTCTCCTCGCGAACGGCAACCAATCCACAATACAGGGTACTGCAATAGTGCGTTGCGCTTCCATAGCTGCCGAAACAGACATCTTAGAAATTTCGTTCGAAAGCAGGGTTCTTGTACATTCATTTCTGCATCTCGGGAAATTATTTTCTAACGAGCAGGATAGTCCCAAAATAAATTATTCAACGAATGGGTCCATTTTTCAATATATATTCTTATAAATATTTGATAGATTCGGTCTTTACTTGGTGGAAACTCATTTTAATCAAAAAAATGTATATGAGACAGTTATTCATTTCCACAAAAATGTTTGTACTACTACAACAATTGTTTCACCACGATGTGGCTTCTTCAGGTATTACATTGTACTGTCTGATGGTATTCAGTGTAACCGAGTTTAAATACATTTTTAGGTACGTGACCAAAGAATGGAAGCACAAGTCATAAAAACTCTAGGTGTTTATTGGAGTTTGCCGCTAAAAAACTACTTTCAATTAACGGAACCGTCTATATTTCTGACAATGGTTTAATAATGGGAAATCCACTCAGTTCAATTTTAGCTGAAATATTCATGGACGATCTGGAATCAAAAATACACCTGAATCCTATAAGCAAATATTTTCTTTATTGGTACAGATATGTAGATGACATTTTTTGTTGCTTCAAAGGCACCGACCGACAACTACATATCTTCACGAATTTCATTAATAAACTCCACCCAAAAATCAAATTCACAATCGTAGAAGAAAAGAATCAAAGTATTAATTTTCTTGACCTCACTGTAACAAGATTAAATAATTTACATGATTTTAGTATTTTTCACCAACCAACACATACAGACATCACAATACATAAAACTTCAAACCACCCCACCAACCAAAAGATGTCAGCATATAATAGTTTTATTCATAGATTATTGAATGTCCCTTTAAATTCAGAAAACTTTATGAAAGAATTAAATATTATTAAACAAAAAGAGTCAAACAACGGTTACAATCCCTTTCTTATAGACAAAATGGTATCCAATAAACAAAAGAAAATGGCATTAAATCTCGTGTACCCAAACCCAATCATAAAAGAGGACAATACACAGAAATATTTTTCGTTATCTTATGTCAATGGATTATCTGAAAATATTGCTAAATATTTCAAAATTTGTTTCAATTATAACGCGGCTTTTAAGACACTTAATAACCTTAGTACCTACATAAAAAACAATAAAGATCGTACAAATAAAGAAAATAAATCCGGAGTCTACAAGTTGACTTGCAAAGATTGCCCTTCAGTATACATTGGCCAGACTGGTAGATCATTCAAGAAACGTGTCCAAGAACACCAAAGGGGTTATATATCCAATTCTGTACATTCGACATATGCTAATCATCTTAAGGAATTCAGGCATAATTTCAACAATAATTATGAAATTATCCACGTTGAAAGCAAAAGTTCTAGATTAACACTTTTAGAATTTCTTGAAATCAACAGGTATAATGCCCGTAAAATCCTTTTGAACGAACAAACAGATGTCGATCATTCTCCATTACTGAATATTTTTCCTTAATGGCATTTTTAGCGGCAAACTCCAATAAATATCTAGAGTTTTTATGACTTGTGCTTCCATTATTTGGTCACGTACCTAAAAATTTATTTAAACTCGGTTACACTGAATACCATCAGACAGTACAATGAAGAAGCCACATCGTGGTGAAACAATTGTTGTAGTAGTACAAACATTTTTGTGGAAATGAATTACTGTCTCATATACATTTTTTCAATATATTCTTATATTTTCGAATGAATTAATTCTTTCTCTAAATATGATTGATAAGGAATATGAATTTTGGTAAGAGTGTGAGGTGTATGTTTCACTGTCCCGATTTGAATGGCCTTCAATTTTTTTATTATGACGCAAAATATTAGAATTATTTTTCCAACGTTACAGATCTTATTCAGAGAACACTGCAAAAAGTTCGCTAAGAGTCTCCTCTTGATAGTAACAAGATCAAAAGACTTTTTATCTGAAATGTTTGTCCAGTCGTCCTTCCTAAATGGTGAAACTTTCATATACAAGATGACCTTGAAGCTATTTTCACCCATGTGTTCAGCAGAACCGAAAAGTGACATCACAACTGAAAATTTTATTTGAATAACGAACAAATGAACATAATAATTAACGGATATTAAAAAAAGTTGAAACAATGAAACCTGCGGTAGAAATTATTCGGGTGAAATATTTCTTTATTTTAATGATCCACGAGATGTTGAAACTGTCGTTCGCCTAGTATCATCTTCAGGCAGGTTTACATTATTATTCAAAATGTGAACCAACCTGAAGATGCTACCAGTGATAGCGAAACAATTGTTGCATTAAATAACAATAAAAATTTGTGAAAATCAGAATAACCTTATTTAATATTATATAACACAATCTATGGTCTGTCTTGAAAGTGTCCGGAAAAAACAAAGCTCGATTGTATTTTGGTGGGAAATTTGGAAATTTGAACGGTAACAGAAGATTTTGATAAGATTTTTAAGTGATTTTCACCAAGTTAGAAACAACTTTCATCAGATCTAAAGACATTGTTAAAATTATTTTCTTGAAGACGTTGACAAATTTCTATCCTCCGTTCCTTTTGTAAAGGTTTCCTTGATATGTAGCCTTGTCTTTTCAGTGACATACGGACTGTTTCTGGACATACTTTTATATTTCGTTGATTTCGAAATCTGCTAGCCAATTTGCGGAACTCCAGCCACAGATTGAGTCATCCTAAGGCCAATAAAGCGTTTAAATTGTTTCCTTTAATCTTACGGTCTTTCTGAAACTGGTCTATGCCTCATATCCAAGTCATTTTTTATCCTCTTTATTGTCTCATATACAGAACTTTTTACCAGTTCAGTCAATTGCACTAATTTTTTAACTTTTCGAAAACCTTTTCCATACAAATATTCTACCTGTTGACAATCAACAATATTTGATAAATAGCCAAAGCCGACTATGTGCACAACTTCTTCTTCTTCTTCTAGACCTTAAGGTCTGTTCACTGTGAAGGTATCCCCCTTAGGAAGCGGCTTCCTGGGAGATTGAACTCCAGCTATCCTTCCATCGTTTGGGTGGTCTTCCTAATGGCCTTCTGCTTGCTGGTTTTCCGTCCTTAGCGATGTATGCTAGTATATTGTGGTCCATTCTTTCTGTGGTCTCGCCAATATCTTCTTCTCTTCCTTCCCCATCTCACTATATCTTCAACTTTACAGAGAGATTTATATCGCTGTTTCTGACTCTGTCTCTTAATGTTTTTCCTGCGATGGTTCTAAGAGTTTTCATCTCCGCTGTTCTTAGGATGTTCTTCGTCTTATTCGTGTCAGCTCGAGTCTCGATACCATAGGTCAGGACCGGCCTAACACAGGATTTATATATTCGCACTTTTCCATCGACATGCATATGCTTGTTTGCCCAAACAACTTCTCTTAGACAGCCGGATATTACTGAGGCCTTGTTGACCTGTGACTTGATGTCCTCTATCGGATTATGATTGCTGACTATGTCCGCTCCTAGGTAACGGAACTTCATCACTTGTTCCACTATCTTACCATCTATAACTATTTCACATCTTGATGGTTCCTTCGAAAATGTCATACATTTCGTTTTTTCAATAGATATGGACATGTTGTAATTTCTGCTGATCTGATGAAACTTTTGTATTTGTCTTTGTAAGTCATCTTCGGTTTCCGCTAGAATAACTGCGTCATCCGCAAAGCATATCATGCCGATTGGTTTGCCGCTCAATCTGTATCCCATCTTCATAGATATTATTTCTTGTATGATTTCATCCATGACAAGATTAAAAAGAAATGGGCTGAGGCTATCCCCTTGCCTAATACCGGCTGGTGTTGGTATATCTTCAGTTGTTTGGTTGTTAACTCTTATTCTTGTTGTATTGTCTATATTCAGATTCCTGATGACGTTTATTATCGCGTTTGGTATTCGTTTTTGCCTCAATATTTGGATAACATGCTGAAGTTTTATTCTGTCAAATGCCTTTGTCAAGTCAATGAAACATACATACTACTCTGTCAAGAAAGTACCGCGAATTTTCAATTAAAACAACATTTTTACATTTAATCGTCAAAATTTATTGGGTCGCCTTCAAAATAGGCTCCATTTGCTCCAATACATCTATGCCAACGGCACTTCCAATTATCGAAACATTTTTATAGGCGCTTTCCGGGATGGACTTTAGCTCTCGCGCCGAATTTTGTTTTATGGCTTCAATCGACTCAAAACGGGTGCCACGAAGGGGCAATTATAGTTTTGGAAAGAGGAAAAAGTCGCAGGGAGCCAAATCCGGCGAATACGGTGGTTGTTGAAGCACGTTTGTTGAGTTTTTGGCGAGAAAGTCAGTCTCAATCGTAGCTCGGTGAGAAGGCGCGTTATCGTTATGCAAAATCCATGAGTTGCTCGTCCACAAATTTAGCCGCTTCTTACGGATACGCTCACGCAAACGTTTCATAACGCCTAGGTAATACTCCTTGTTTACCGTCTGACCCTCTGGAACGAATTCGTAGTGCACCACGCCACGGATATCGAAGAAAACAATGGGCATCACCTTCATTTTCGAGCGGCTTTGGCGTGGTTTTTTCGGTTTCGGCTCATTTTTTGCCACCCATTCCGATGATTGCTGGCTTGTTTGCATATCGTACTCGTAGACCCAGGTCTCATCACCAGTTATAATGCGTTCCATGAATGAAGAATCGGAATTACAGCGATCCAGCATGTCTGAAGCACCCTGTTTGCGATGACGTTTTTGAAGAAAATTCAGGTCTTTCGGTACGAGTCGTGCGGCCACCTTCCTCATGCCCAAAATATCAATCAAAATCATACGTGCGGACTCGTGGGATATCTTAAGATCATGTGCTATCTCTCTCAAGCTGGTACGACGGTTTTCCAGCACCCTTTCCTTAATTTTATCGACGTTATCTTCGATCGAAGCCGTCGATGGGCGTCCACTTCACGACCGTCCTTGAAGGCTCTGTACCACTGATATGCACGAGTTTTCGATAGAGCATTATCACCAAAGGCCTTTTGCAACATTTTCAATGCGTCGGCACACGAAAATTCATTTGCAACACAAAACTTTGAACAAATTCGTTGCTCAACGTAATCACCCATAGTAAAAATCGGCACGCACTCTGACATCTACTGACTTAATCAGCTGTTGCAAGCACACTAGTTGACAGATTCCGCTCAAGCTTGGCATAGTAATTAAGGACAGTGGTACCAATTTTTACCTGCCTCATTGCCCCGCCAGATTTAAATCGATAATTCCCGGTAATTTCTTGACAGAATGTATGTTGGATAGCCGTACTCGATGGCCTTCTCTTTCACCTGTCTCAAAATGAACAGTGCGTCTGTTGTCGATCTATTTTTCCTAAATCCCTGTTGCCCATCTCTATTCTCTATGGCATCCTGAAGGATATCTTTGATTATGCTGGTGAACAGTTTCATGCTGGTGCAGAGTAGGCTAATTCCTCTGTAATTCTCCGGGTTGGTTTTTTGTCCCTTTTTGAAGATCGGGATCGTGATGCTCTTCTTCCATTCTGTTGGTATATCAGATGTAGCCATTATCTTGTTGAATAGTTCGGTTAGCTTTTTTGCTAGTTCTTGTCCGCCATATTTCAAAAGTTCTATGTGCACAACCTATTTTATACATTCTGTCAAGAAAGTACCGGGAATTATCGATTTAAATCTGGCGGGGCAATGAAGCAGGTAAAAATTTTTTTCCTAGGTTGGTACCACTGTCCTTAATTACTATGCCAAGCTTGAGCGGGATCTGTCAACTAGTGTGTTTGCAAAAGCTGATCAAGTCAGTCGATGTCAGAGTGCGTGCCGATTTTTACTATGGGTGATTACCTTGAGCAAAGAATTCGTTTAAAGTTTTGTGTTGCAAATGAATTTTCGTGTGCCGATGCATTGACAATGTTGCAAAAGGCCTTTGGTGATAATGCTCTATCGAAAACTCGTGCATATCAGTGGTACAGAGCCTTCAAGGACGGTCGTGAAGTGGTCGAAGACTTGCCTCGGAAAGGGTGCTGGAAAACCGTCGTACCAGCTTGAGAGAGATAGCACATGATCTTAAGATATCCCACGAGTCCGCACGTACGATTTTGATTGATATTTTGGGCATGAGAAAGGTGGCCGCACGACTCGTACCGAAAGACCTGAATTTTCTTCAAAAACGTCATCGCGAACAGGTTGCTTCAGACATGCTGGATCGCTGTAATTCCGATTCTACATTCATGGAACGCATTATAACTGGTGATGAGACCTGGGTCTACGAGTACGATATGCAAACAAGCCAGCAATCATCGGAATGGGTGGCAAAAAATGAGCCGAAACCGAAAAAACCACGCCAAAGCCGCTCGAAAATGAAGGTGATGCTCATTGTTTTCTTCGATATCCGTGGCGTGGTGCACTACGAATTCGTTCCAGAGGGTCAGACGGTAAACAAGGAGTATTACCTAGGCGTTATGAAACGTTTGCGTGAGCGTATCCGTAAGAAGCGGCCAAATTTGTGGGCGAACAACTCATGGATTTTGCATGACGATAACGCACCTTCTCACCGAGCTACGATTGTGACTGACTTTCTCGGCAAAAACTCAACAAACGTGCTTCAGCAACCACCGTATTCGCCGGATTTGGCTCCCTGCGACTTTTTCCTCTTCCCAAAACTAAAATTGCCCCTTCGTGGCACCCGTTTTGAGTCGATTGAAGCCATAAAACAAAATTCGGCGCGAGAGCTAAAGTCCATCCCGGAAAGCGCCTATAAAAAATGTTTCGATAATTGGAAGTGCCGTTGGCATAGATGTATTAAAGGCGACCCAATAAATTTTGACGATTAAATGTAAAAATGTTGTTTTAATTGAAAATTCCCGGTACTTTCTTGACAGAGTAGTATATTACTTAGTCTTATAATGTTACACAAAAAAGTATTAAATTTATGAAAAATAAATACTTTCTAGACGGACTATAATTCTGCAGCTATAAAGCGCATGTTGTTATTGCAGGACCTTTAGTATTCTTCACATTTTGTGATCGATTTTCGTGATATTTTCATTTATGAAATACTCATCTAGGTAAAAGTTGACTATGTAGTTTTTAGTAGACTCCAAACTAGCCAAATCGTACTAAATTAATTGTAATATTACAGGCTTTACTACCCCTTTTAAAGAAAGCAGCTGAAAATTCCCAGGAGAAAGTATCGATGGACAGTGCAGCTGTTATAAATATGACTTCTATTTTAGGATCTATAGCACTTAATAAGGAAGGTGGATTGTATCCTTATAGATGTTCAAAAGTAAGTAATTTATTTCAGCCATACAAAGTCAACTGGTAAATGAATAGAATAGTGTATTTGCTTCGTTCTATTCTACCACAGCACTATGTAGTATACAAGACAGTACTAGAAATTCATCATTCAAAAAACAATAATTCAGTCAACATTTTTACCGTATTAAATATGTCTTCATCATATTGTGAATAAAGTATCGGGTGTTTTTTTTAGAGTGATAGAACTTTGGATAGGGATAACTGCGATTTGGCAGAAGGTAGAAGCCATGTTGTTTTGACATTTCTATTCAGTAAGCATTGACAAATTATCATGGAAAGACTCACGCCGCAACAACGTTTACAAATTGTTGCAATTTATTTTCAAAATCATTGTTCTATTCGCCAAACTTATAGAGCACTTCGTGAAATTTATGGTTTACATAATCGTCCATCAGAGCAGCTTATTATCGAATTCATCATGGAGGCATTGGACGATTCAGATGACGTGATGTTGACGTGCATGGATTTGACTAGAGCATTCGATTGTGTCAATCATGAAAAGCTTCTACGCAAGTTGGAATGTACGGGCATAAGAGGCACAGCTTTGGATCTGATGAGGTCCTACCTTGAAGATCGCTACCAGATAGTAGATTTGGAACGCAAGCGGTCTTCAAGAATGAAAATTAGTTCAGGAGTGCCCCAGGGAACGGTGCTCGGACCGACTTTATTCATAATTTATATAGATGATCTAGTGTGTAATACAGATGATGAAACCCTCTTTGCTGATGACACATCATTCCTGAATAAAGCGAAGAATAGAAATTTGCTATTGAATAAGTCAGAGGAAACTGTGAAGGGCGCTGTAGAGTGGTTCAATGTAAATAACATGAAAGTAAATCCAGAGAAAACACAACAGCTGCTTGTGAGCACAATGTACCAAAACCTGGAAAGCATTTCAATGCTCGGAGTGTCAATTAGCGCAAATTTAACTTGGAAGAAACATATAAATGAAGTAAGCCACAAGCTCTCTACAGCGTTATTCGCAATACGGCGAATAAAAAGCATACTCTCAGAAAAAGAGGCGGTACTTGCTTATTATGCACACTGCAGGATGACCTACGGCATAATCCTATGGGGCGCATCTTCAGATGCTGGGGGAGTTTTTCTGAAACAGGAAAAGGCCATAAGATTGACAGCAAGTGTGGGCCAGACCACTAGCTGTAGACCTCTTTCCAAGCAATATGGTATACTTACCTTTACATGCTGCTATATCCTTGAATGCCCTATGTATATACACAAGAATAAGAACACTTTCCAAAAACACTCAGCGGTTCACAATCATGAAACAAGATCAAGGAATAATTTCATGGCTCCACGTCATAGACTGAAGAGAACACGAAACACACATATATTCAATGGTATGACAATGTATAATAAACTTCCTCAGCACCTGAAGTCGCTGCATTGTACAACATTCAACCGGAAAGTTAAGATAATTCTTGCTGATTGTAGTTTTTATTCAATGGATGAATTTATGACGTATTCTAGTCATCAATCAATTTTTGTAATTGTTTATAATCGTGTTTATATTAATGTCTAATAATTTTTATATTTTGACTTTAAGAAATTTTAAATTTGACCTAATATCAGTTATTGTTATTAATTAACTATTATTCTTTTCATATATATTGCTTTTATTTACACATATATGTATATTATCATATATATGTACATGACATTTCCTGTAAAATTTTGAGGGTAATTAATGAATTATTATTATAAATTTTATTCGTCGAACTATCGATAGATTTCGGACAACATTTTCTATACTCGATGCAACAACAACAACAAGACAAAGAACTGTACGTACAGAAGAAAATATCGCTGCTGTAAATCATAGTGTTAATGATGATCCAGATTTGTCTATTCGTCGACGTTCACAACAAGTTGCACTCTGTGCATCCACCGCATGGAAAATTTTGCGTAAAAATCTTGGTCTACACCCATACAAGATCCAACTGGTTCAAGAACTAAAGCCACTTGACCATAATAAGCGTCGTTTGTTTGCTGATTGGGCCCTAGAACAGCTTGAAGTTGAACCACTCTTTTATCGTAAAATTGTGTTTAGTGATGAAGCTTATTTCTGGTTGAACGGCTATGTCAATAAGCAAAATTGCCGTATATGGAGTGAAAACAATCCTCAAGTTCCATTGTATCATGAAAAATGCACTGTATGGTGTGCTTTACACGCTGGAGTCATCATCGGTCCATATTTCTTTAAAAACGTTGCTGGAGCTAATGTTACAGTGATCAATGATTATCTGTTTCAAAATTTGAATGGTATCGACCCAGAAGTGTTTTGGTTCCAACAAGATGGTGCTACACCTCAAGCTGCTACCGTAACAATTGATTTATTGAAAGAAGGATTTGGCGCTAACATTATTTCAAGAAATGGTCCAATTAATCGGCCTCCAAGATCATGCGACATAACTCCACTGGATTATTTTCTTTGGGGTTATGTCAAGTCATTGGTTTATGCTGATGAACCAGACACAATGGACGCTTTGGAAGCCAACATAACTCGTGTTATTGATGAAATAAGGCCCGAATTACTCGAAAAAGTGGTCCAAAATTGGTCTGGTCATATGCGGTTCCTCAGAGCTAGTCGTGATGGATATATGCCAGAAATTACTTTTAAATATAAATGTCATAAAATTATCTTTCAAATAAAAAAAATTTGGCTTCAATCTTAATTTAAATGTGTCTTATTTCAATTTAAAATTCTATCACTCTAAAAAAACATCCGATAGAACAGATTCTGATTTGATTTTTATATATCTAAGTGGTTCGATAAAAATATCTATTTATAATATTGCATTCACAAGTACATATTATAATCACGATAAGAATTATGCATACTCATGTTTGAAAATTTGTATTTTGCCAGCTTTGGACTGCAAAACGATAACCTGAAATTGACTAATGAATTATCCTGGTCAAAGGAAAATCTCTTAAATACGAATAAATAAAAAGAAATGCTGCAGCGTCAAATCCATGTGGCGAAGTGGCCAGTCACAGTACAATTTCTCGAGAACTGTCGGAATAATTCGAGATCGAATTTGACACGCTAGAAATAAGTGTAAGGTTTATTTTTTTTTATCTGAAACTTACTGGGGCGAAATCTTTTTCGTTAATGTTAATGCCGGAGAGTTACGTATTTCAACCGACTGGATGGCTGAGTCAGCCGAGATTTATTGTCTAACTGCTTTTGGAGTGACTAATGTCGTATTGAGATTATGAAGGATTTTTAGGAAGTTGAGATCATATTTGAATTCGCAGGCCTTGTTTAGCACTTGCGACATTAGATTGTCTTTAATATGAGTGGATCAAAATTTAAACTCACGTATATAACAAGAAGAATCATCACATACCTCCTCCTGCATTGTATGAACTCATAAATGGTTCTCATTTGTCATAATGAACCTTAAAGAAAAAATTTTGAAATTTTCGATATTGGGAAAATTTGAGCAGACTGTCGTTGTGTCATTTTGATTTCATATCATCATATCATCGTTTGTTGCATAGAAACTAACTGATGAAATCCACAATTTTCGGAAAATCTTTGGTCTTTTTGATGATTTTCCGGTGTTTATATTTTTACAAGAATATGTATGTAGGAATTACAATTTCTTGAGTCTAGAAATTGAGTTTCTACTTTGTAAATAACGCGAATAATTCATAGATAAAACTTTACGGGTATGGGTTACTTTAGCCGAGGGACTGGAAATATCCGGTGTTTTTTTAGAGTTATTGAACTTTAAATTGAAATAAAACACATTTAAATTAAGATTGATGCCAATTTTTTTTTATTTGAAAGATAATTTTATGACATTTATGTTTTAAAAATAATTTCCGGCATATGTCCACCACGACTAGCTCTGAGGAACCGCATTCGACCAGACCAATTTTGGACCACTTTTTCGAGTAATTCAGGCTTTATTTCATCAATAACACAAGTTGGCTTCCAAAGCGTATATTGTTTCTGGTTTATCAGCATAAACCAATGACTTGACATAACCCCAAAGAAAATAATCCAGTGGAGTTATGTCGCATGATCTTGGAGGCCAATTAATTGGACCATTTTTCGAAATAACGTTATCGCCAAATCTTTCTTTCAATAAATCAATTGTTACGGTAGCAGCATGAGGTGTAGCACCATCTTGATGGAACCAAAACACTTCTCGGTCCATACCATTCAAATTTTGAAACGAATAACCATTGTTCATCGATCTGTAACGATCACTATTAGGTGTTACATTAGCTCGAGCATCGTTTTTAAGGAAATATGGACCGATGATGCCTCCAGCGTGTAAAGCATACCACACAGTGCATTTTTCAGGATGCAATGGAACCTGCAGAACTTCTTGAGGATTGTTTTCATCCCATATACGGAAATTTTGCTTGTTTACATAGCCGTTCAACCAGAAATGAGCTTCATCACTAAATACAATCTCACGATAAAAAAAGTGGATCAACTTCAAGCTGTTCTAAGCCCAATCAGCAAACAAACGACGCCTATTATGGTCAAGTGGCTTTAGTTCTTGAACCAGTTGGATCCTGTATGGGTGTAGACCAAGATTTTTACGCAAAATTTTCCATGTGGTGGATGCATAGAGTCCAACTTGTTGTGAACGTCGACGAATAGACAAATCTATGACTTACAGCAGCGATATTTTCTTCTGTACGTATAGTTCTTTGTCTTGTGGTTTTTGCATCGAGTAGTTGTCCGAAATCTATCGATAGTTCGATGAATAAGCTGCTCTGATGGACGATCATGTAAACCATAAATTTCACGAAGTGCTCTATAAGTTTGGCGAATAGAACACATTTTGAAAATAAATTTACTGAACTTACTGAACAGAAATGTCAAAACAACATGGCTTCTACCTTCTGTCAAATCATAGGTATTCCTATCGAAAATTCTATCACTCTAAAAAAAACACCCGATACATGGGTTGGTCCTGTCTTGTCCTTTAGCAATGCCACTTCAAGATGTTTGAAATGGGACGTGTTACCATAAGATGTTAAGTGATTATCAAGAGTAGAGATTTATTGCTGAACCAAAAACTACAAGTTTCCTGGTATAGTATCTGAGAGTTAAGTATAGGTGGGACTCGTCGGGATTTGAGACGGAAGCGGTCACTTTAGGGGCAGTCAGTTCTCGATAGCTGGCGAAGAAGGAGTTCGCGACAATTGAAAAAAAGCAGTTAGATGCAGTTGAAAATGAAGCGATGACAATTTGAAATGAAATTTCTTTTGCATTTTGAAATGTATGAATACTCTTGTCCAATGATATAAAAAACAATGAATTTATTATTCTATTTGTGACGGCTCTGGTTGATAATAATCTATTGATTTTTTTACTGGATATACTTGAACTCTTGACTACGCTATGGTTTTCTGTAACCTCTAGTTCTAATTTTAGGCAGCGCTTAACATGGCCACTAAATCGCTGAGCCTTGATTTGAAGAAAGATGGCATTCTGGTGACTGCCCTTCACCCAGGGTGGGTGAAAACAGATATGGGAGGACCAGGAGCACCTATGAACATAGATGAAAGTATCACTTACATAATGAATTTCGTCGAAAACTTGAATGAATCTCACAGTGGAGGATTTTATCAATACGATGGAAAAAAGCTTGAATGGTGAAAAGAATTTATATTTTTTATTTTTATAGTATATATTCGTATACAGTAAAATAACTTCTGAAGATGCTGTCTCATTTATTTCATAGTTCTAATAAATATGAATTGCCAAATTTAATTTTGCTCGCCGGTCGTACGTTTTTTAGCAAAATAACATTAAATCTAAACAACATGAGGACTTCAATTTTGTAGGTGGAGTTTCAAATTCAAATATTGAGTTCGAGATTCAAAAAAACAGATTCGGATATTTCCAAACGTAAGTCAGGCATGAAAATGCGTCCAATTGGTGATTTGTCATCATGCTTAGTCAGCTTTTCAGAACTAGACTAATTTTTTTGGAGTGGAAACTAACTTTTACAAAAAAAAAACACATTTTATATGAAGAAACACCGCGCTTTGTAGTTAGATATACCTGGTGTCTTCAAGATAAAGCAAATTTTGGTTTGGAATATTTTAACCTTTCATTGTTATCTTCTTAGCCATGATATTATGGCATAGGACAGCAGCTAGTTGATATGTCATTCGAAAGCACACTAAATGAGGTATTTTTTGCTGAATAGAAAACATTTCCCTAGTTAATAATTTTTCACCGATAAATCCATTGGAGAAATATGACTGATTTTGTTCTCTCCTTACTACGCCCGCAGTAGAAATGTTTTGGCACACAGAACATCTCATCTTGTAGCAAATTTAATGGCGTTTCCAGATATGTGGTTAAATTTCATGAGGCTACAACGATAACTGAAGATTTATGAAAATATTTCGTGAAATCAAGAAATGTTAAATTGAAGAAAAACCATCAACATTTCGACCATGTATTATATGACATTTTTTGTTGCAAATAACTTATATGATCTCCTCTTGAAGGTTGGCCCTTTTAAAAGGAGACACCCTGTATAACTCGCAATATATATTTACTAGAATCACCCAATTAAAATTTCAACTGGAACAAATTTCCAGATTAACATATTCCGATAAATAATCAGATTCATTCCGATGCATCAATTATAGCCAATCGATTTCTGTTTATCAAAATTGCCATATTGTTAAATAAGATCATGGAAAAACATTTTTATTGTTAACATTTAATTGAACAATGGAAAAATAAATAAGGAACACGTAATGTGAAATTTCGAATTCGTCAGTCTTAATCAGTTTCTCTAGGGGCAACCTAGCCATTCTCTTGTGGAAGATCTTGGAGAGTCACCTGTTGCTTCTACCCTGTTATTGTCGAGGGTCCAATATCGGTCATCTTTGAAGAAATACGTTAAACCTGCAAAAGAAAAACTACAGATGTAGTACCAACTTCAAATAGTATTTAGTCGAGAAGGATAATAAAAAATAAATAATAAGAATAAATGGAGTTCATTCGGTTAATAATTGTTCAAAGAAAGGTTTTCGTGTGTGTCTGTGTCTTTTCAGACATTGCAAACAAGCTTTTGAAGAGACTAGTAGTGTATCTTTTAAGAGTAGAAATAAGTTCGTGCTGTTTTGATAACATACATTCTGTCAAGAAAGTACCGGGAATTATCGATTTAAATCTGGCGGGGCAATGAGGCAGGTAAAAATTTTTTTTCCTAGGTTGGTACCACTGTCCTTAATTACTATGCCAAGCTTGAGCGGGATCTGTCAACTAGTGTGTTTGCAACAGCTGATTAAGTCAGTCGATGTCAGAGTGCGTGCCGATTTTTACTATGGGTGATTACGTTGAGCAAAGAATTTGTTTAAAGTTTTGTGTCGCAAATGAATTTTCGTGTGCCGATGCATTGAAAATGTTGCAAAAGGCCTTTGGTGATAATGCTCTATCGAAAACTCGTGCATATCAGTGGTACAGAGCCTTCAAGGACGGTCGTGAAGTGGTCGCCCATCGACGGCTTCGATCGAAGATAACGTCGATAAAATTAAGGAAAGGGTGCTGGAAAACCGTCGTACCAGCTTGAGAGAGATAGCACATGATCTTAAGATATCCCACGAGTCCGCACGTACGATTTTGATTGATATTTTGGGCATGAGAAAGGTGGCCGCACGACTCGTACCGAAAGACCTGAATTTTCTTCAAAAACGTCATCGCGAACAGGTTGCTTCAGACATGCTGGACATGCTGGTACTTGAGATGCCAGAATAAAAATCAAGATATTAGGACAGATGACAAACCTATACTTGGGCACCATACATGCTATCCTTGATGAGTTTCACCTCTCAAATGATGGGTACCGAGAATGCTTACCGCATCTCAGAAGCAAGTCGAGTCGAATGCTGTAAGGAGTGTTTAGAGCTCTGTGGAGAAGACCCATCGACTATTTCCAACAGACTGGTTACTGGAGATGAGACATGGGATTTAAAAGGGTGCACAGCCCCCAACAAGTTTAAAGTCACCCCATTCGCTGGAAAAATAATGGCTTCGGTCTTTTGGGATTTTAAAAATATTCTATAGATAGAATATACTTGAAAGCACACAGTAGCATCATACGCAAACACTTTGCGTCTTTTCTCTTATTTGAGGATCTGGGTGGATGGTGTTTTTGAAGGTCGAAAACTAATATCAGCAGGTGTACCACAAGGATCTATTTTAGGGCCATTATTGTTCATTATATATGCGTCAGATATCCTCAATCATTTAATATACTGCACCGCTGAAGAATATGCTGATGATATTCGATTATTGCTGAGTTTCGGCATGGATGCTCGATTTCGTTTCTTCTTGGTTGAATCAGGATTTAGATTCCATCTATAGAATATGTACCTCGCATAATTTGGCTATCAACGCCTCCAAAAGCGTATTCTGTATGCTGGCAGTAGAAACAGGTACCTGATGAAGACCTGCCTGGATCTTCATATCGATGATGTTAGGTCGAAGGTGTGTGATAGTGCCAAAAACTTGGGTCTTCGATTCGATGAGGATTTAAGGTTTAATGAGCATGCCTCGTTGCTGGTCAGATCTGCATTTTATAAACTCAGGATGCTTTATTCTTTATCAGAGGTGTTGGTTCTCTCGATATTCAACTACTGTGACTACTGTTTATGGACCCTGCTTAGACGCATACCATAGAAAAAGGATTCAACCCGTACAGAACTGGTGCTGTCGAGTCAGCTTTGGACTGCGGAAGTTTGATCATATTTCGCAGAAGATTAGGGATCTAAGATGGTTCTTGAACCAGTTGGATCTTTTATGGGTATAGACAAAGATCTTTACGCAAAATTTTCCATGTGGTGGATGCACAGAGTCCAACTTGTTGTGAACGTCGACGAATAGATAAATCTGAATCATCATTAACACTATGCCTTACAGCAGCGATATTTGCTTCTGTACGTACAGCTCTTTGTCTTATTGTTGTTGTTGCATCGAGTAGAGAAAATGTTGTCCGAAATCTATATATAATCGATAGTTCGACGAATAAGCTGCTCTGATGGACGATTATGTAATCCACAAATTTCACGAAGTGCTCTATAAGTTTGGCGAATAGAACACTGATTTTGAAAATAAATTTCAACAATTTATAAAAGTTGTTGCGGCGTGAGTCTTTCCATGATAATTTGTCAATGCTTACTGAACAGAAATGTCAAAACAACATGGCTTCTACCTTCTGTCAAATCACGGTTATTTCTATCGAAAGTTCTATCATTCTAAAAAAACATCCGATATTTCGAGACGAAGCCTAAGAATTGTTTTCATAAGGTTTACATAAGTTTATTTCCCGATCTAACAAATGTATTGAAATTCTAGGGGACTACCTTGATAAATAGTTTTCTGTCATGTCTATATAAAGAATACATTGAACGCCCCTCGTATCTCTTCCTAATATATTTTATTGCTAGTTTACATTTCAACATTTCTTCAGATCCTTATTGAAATGTACACCTACACCAGCTTATAAAGAGAATATGTCGTGAAAAAAATCAACTTGTCAGAATGTCACATCTGACGAAGCTTTTGAGAAGAGAATTAAGTGTTATACTGAAATAAATATGGGGAAATTTTGAATTATTTTATCTTATATATCGTTTAATATTAATTGAGTATATAAAAGATATATAAGAGACAGTATTTTAATTTCCACAAAAATGTTTATAATACAACAATTGTTTCATCATGATGTGCTTCTTCAGGTATCTACATTCTACTGGCTGATGATGTCCAGTGTAACAGAGTTTAAATACAGTTCTTCACGAATTTTATTAATAAACTCCATCAAAGAATTTAATTCACAATCAGAAGAAGAAAAGAACCACAGTATTAATTTTCTTGTCCTCACAATAACAAGACTAGATAATTCACATGATTTATGTATTTTTCACAAACCCACATACAGACATCACAATACATAAAACTTCACCCAATCAACCAAAAGATATCAGCATATAATAGTTTTATTCATAGACTATTGAATATCCCTCTGAATTCAGATAACTTTTCCAAAGAATTAAACATTATTAAACAGATAGAGTAAAACAACGGCTACAGTCCCTTTCTTATAGATGAAATGGTAATCAATAAACAAAAGAACTGCATTAAATCTCGTGTACCCAATCATAAAAGAGGACAATACACAGAAATACTTTTCGTTATCTTATGTTAATGGATTATCAAAAAATATTGCTAAATATTTCAACAATAGTTTCAATTGCAACGCAACTTTTAAAACCACTTATAACTTAAGTACTTACATAAAAAACAATAGGGATCGAACAAAGAACACCAAAGGAGTTATATATTGGAGATTCTGTGCATTCGAAATATGCTAATCATCTTAAGGAATTCAGGCATAATTTCAACAATAACTATGAAATTATCCACGTTGAAAGCAAAAGTTCTAGATTAACACTTTTAGAATATCTTGAAATCAACAGGTACAATGCCTGTAAAATTCTTTTGAATGAACAGATGTTGACAAGTCTCCATTACTGAAAAATCTTTCCCTAATGGCATTTTTTAGCGGAAAACTTCAATGAGCACCTTAAGTTTTTATGACTTTAATTATTTTGTCACGTACTTAACACTGTATTTAAACTCGGTTACACTGGACACCATAAGCCAGTAGAATGTAGATACCTGAAGAAGCCACATCGTGATGAAACAATTGTTGTATCATAAACATTTCCGTGGAAATTAAGATACTGTCACATATGTTTGTTAATTAAAATGAGTGTCCACCAAGTGAAGACCGAATCAATCAAACATTTATTAATTTAGTAAGTTAATGAAAGTTTTTTTGAAAAATTATATTTTTACCATCTTTCCAAGTCATTGCTGCATCCACATAACTCGGTATTCCTCTCCACTTTACCATATGTGTTGGGTAACCTGGGTCTACATTCTTTGTTGTCTCATCGTACCTCCAAAATCTGTCAGCTTTGTAAAGATATGTCTTTCCTAGAAATTGAAAAAAAAAAATAATGAATGATAATAGGTTGGTAAAAAAACTCATTATTTTTGCGTGAACTTAATAACTTTATTTAACATGTTTATCGTTTTTAAAGAAATATGGACCGATGATGCCTTCAGCGTGTAAAGCACACCATACAGCTCATTTTTCAGGATGCAATGGAACCTGCAGAACTTCTTGAGGATTGTTTTCACTCCATATACGGCAATTTTGCTTGTTTACATAACCGTTCAACCAGAAATGGGCTTCATCACTGAACACAATTTTACGATAAAAAAGTGGATCAAATTCAAGCTGTTCTAGGGCCCAATCAGCAAACAAACGACGCTTGTTGTGGTCAAGTGGCTTTAGTTCTTGAACCAGTTGAATCTTGTATGGTTGTAGACCAAGATCTTTACGCAAAATTTTCCATGTGGTGGATGCACAGAGTCCAACTTGTTGTGAACGTCACCGAATAGGCAAATTTGGATCATCATTAACACTATGACTTACAGCAGCGATATTTTCTTCTGTACGTACAGTTTTTTGTCTTGTTGTTGTTGTTGCATCGAGTAGAGAAAATGTTGTCCAAAATCTATCGATAGTTCGACGAATAAGCCGCTCTGATGGAGGATAATTATATTTTCTGTCAAATCACAGGTATCTCTATCGAAAGTTCTATCACTCTAAAAAAATCACCGGATACAATAAAATGATAAAAAGGAGTTTTTTCTTGATAGAAGATGTTCTGCATGTTTTAGGTTTTTTTTTTGAAGGAACTTGTTTTGAGCAAGTCGTCTTTGAAGAAGTTCTTGAGGTTATGTTTTGCATTTTTGGAAAGGAACTTGCTTTCCATAAAACAAGGTACGGAACAAAATTTTGTATCTTTCGAGTATTTATTTACTAATTTTAATAGACAATTTATATTACTTTGAACTCTTTTATTCTCTTTGGTAATAAGTGTTAATGCTATATGTCTACAAAATTGACACAGTGTGTTCTAAGAAATTTGTTTAATTTCATTCTGAAAGTTTTTGAATAAAAAATCTTCTGAAATTAAAATTTGTAGGAGATTAACAGAATAAATCTGCATGTTATTTAAAATTTTGTAATTATCCTTCTATCAAGAAAAAACCTTTGTTTATAATTTTAAGTTGTCTGCAGGACGTTGTTTGGCGCTGTCTGTTTAATAATATTCAATTCTTTCAAAAAGTTCAAAGGGACATTCAATCAACTTCAAGCTCTTCTAGGGCCCAATCAGCAAACAAACGACGTTTATTATGGTCAAGTGGCTTAAGTTCTGGACCCCGTTGGATCTAGTATGGGTGTAGACTAAGATCTTTACACAAAATTCTCCATGTGGTGGATGCACAGAGTCCAACTTGTTGTGAACGAAAAGACAAATCTAGATCTTCATTAACACTATGACTTAACAGCAGCGATATTTTCTTCTGTAAGTAAAGTTCTTTGTCTTGTTGTTGTTGGATCGAGCAGAGAAGATGTTGTACGAAATCTATCGATAATTCGACGAATAAGCTGCTCTGATGGACGATTATCTAAACCATAAATTTCACGAAGTGAATAAATTTCAACAATTTGTAAACGCTGTTGCGGCGGTCTTTCCACGATAATTTGTCAATCCTTACTGAACTCAAAACAACATGGCTTCTATCTTCTGTCAAATCACAGTTATCCCTATCGAAAGTTCTATCACTCTAAAAAATCACCCGATATATAAAAATTATGAAAAATAATAAATTCCGGATACTTTCTAGACGGACTATACTACTCTGTCAATAAAGTACCGATAATTTTCAACATTTTATATTATACATAATATATAATTATATTTAGGCTTCAATAATTCTCATTATGGAATGTCAATGGTTTGACGAAAACCATAGAATGCCTTACAGTTTTCTGTGATTTTGTGACGAATTGACTACCTGTATTCTTAAAGTTAGTCTGTTTCAAACAAGTTCCTTGTTACATTCTAAGGTATGATACTAATAATATAATAATAATGTACATTGAGTCCAATTCTATATGTTCATTACAAATGTATATATAATACTAGCTGACCCGGCAAACATGATTAAATTACTAAAATGGCTATTAAAAAATAGGTGTTGATAATAAAAGGGTAAAAATTTAGTGTTGTATGTATTTTTTAATGCGACATAATAAAAAAAATAAAGAAATTAAAAAAATGTCTGAAAATTAAAGAAAAATGTTAAGGATGGACAACCCTTATCACTAAGGTGTATGAAAAATAGATAAAATAGAAAGACCTTTTACTTGATAGAAGAAATAAAACAAAATTTGAATATTAAAACAAATTGAAATATGTTTGTCTTCTACAATTTTAATTTGAAAAAATTTTTTATTCAAAAAACTTTTAGAATTAAATTTATGTCTAAAACAAGCACCGCTTACATTTAATAGACGTACATAATCAAAACTCAATATATAATGTCAAATGGAATAAATAAACCAACAGATATACGAAAGTCATTAAAATAAATAAATAAATATTTAAAGGAGACAAAATTTTGTTTCTGATCTTACCATTTAGAACACCAATTGCCTTTTAAAAACATGAATAATTTATTTGAAATATTTAATATATTTAAATATTCGAATAAGTTAATTCAGGAATCACTAAAACCATGCACTATATCTTCAAAAAACAAATATAATTCTAAGCAATTCCTTCTTCAGTCCTCAATAATATTCCAAATATCAAAATCAAAAACTAACCTATATCCAAACACTCCAAGCACGTGTAAAAGGACTAATGCTTCGAAACATACTGTTCTTTGATTTTGTTAGAACATAGATCAATCTTGAATTATAAAGTTGATCTGTGTTTCGAAGCCTTAGTCCTTTTACACGTGTTGAGAGATATAGGTTAGTTTATTGATTTTGATATTTGGAAAATTATTGAGGACTGAAGACGGAATTGCTTAGAATTATATTTGTTTTTTGAAGATATAGTGCATGTTTTTAGAGATTTCTGAATTAACTTATTCGAATATTTAAATATATTAAATATTTCAAATAAATCATATCCTTTGAGAAGTCCTTTAAGTGTGTTCATGTTTTTAAAAGGCAATTGGTGTTCTTGAAGGTAAGACCAGAAACAAAATTTTGTCTCCTTTAAATATTTATTTATTAATTTTAATTTCTTTCGTATATCTGTTGGTTTATTTATTCCATTTAACATTATATATTGAGTTTTTATTATATACGCCTATTAAATGTAAGCGGTGCTTGTTTTAGACATTAATTTAATTCTAAAAGTTTTTTGAATAAAAATTTTTTTTGAAATTAAAATTGTAGAATATATTTATTATTTCAATTTGTTTCAATATTCAAATTTTGAAAAATAGATGTTGGCCGATTCTCAGACCTACTCAATATGCTCACAAAATTTCATGAGAATCGGTCAAGCCGTTTCGGAGGAGTACGGGAACGAACATTGTGACACGAGAATTTTATATGTAAGATGATATTGCTTACCATTTCTTCCCCAGGTTTGTACCGCATCGATTCCTCCTATTCCAATAGGCACACCATAATCTTGAATGAATCGGGGACTGTTTTCTGTAAACGAGGTACCATCATAAACCCAATAAAGGTCACCTGTGAAAAGTATCATATTTCCATCTGGCCTCTGATAAGCTGCATCAACTTTCTTTATATTTTCTGGAAGGTAAGGGAACATTTGTCTTAGAAGAACGGGGTATCCTGGGATAATTCTATTCCTATCGTACAGCCGCCAAATATACTGAAAGAAAGAGGTTGTTGAAAAATTTGGTAACAATACTGAAACGTGTTGGAAATCTTTTCATTTGTTATTTATGTAAATTGACTAATAATTCTCTGAATATATCTAGATTCTGTATTTCATGACAATATCCTTTTGATTGATGAAATTAATTGAAATTCGAGTCGATACTGAATGAAGGGTTATTGATAAGGAGTATGAGTTATGCTATTAGAAAGTTCTAGAAATCGAGACAGTGTAACATATATCTGTATAACAATTCTATACTCAAACAAACTCGCGTAAAGATCTTGGTCTACACCCATATAAGATCCAACTAGTTCAAGAACTAAAGCCACTTGACCATAATAAGCGTCGTTTTTTTGCTGATTGGGCCCTAGAACAGCTTGAAGTTGATCCACTTTTTTGTCGTAAAATTGTGTTTAGTGATGAAGCTCATTTTTGGTTGAATGGCTATGTAAACAAGCCTAATTGCCGTATATGGAGTTAAAACAAGCCTTAAGAAGTTCTGTAGGTTCAATTGCATCCTAAAAATGCACTGTATGGTGTGCTTTACACGCTGGAGTCATCATCGGTCCATATTTCTTTAAAAACGATGCTGGAGCTAATGTTACAGTGAATGGTGCTCGGTCTAATGATTATTTGTTTCAAAATTTTAATCGACCCAGGAGTGTTTTGGTTCCAACAAGATGGTGCTACACCTCATGCTGCTACCGTAAAAATTTGCAATTTGTCTCTGTGATCTACAAAACCTTGTCGAGTTTGTTTGAGTATAGAATTGTTATGCAGATGTATGTTACACTGTCCCGGTTTCTAGAACTCTCTACTACCATAGCTTATACTCCTTATTAAGGATTTTTGGTACAGATCAGCCGAATTAATTTATTTCAATATGAAATAATATTTCCAATAAGAGGTTTCATTTTGAATACCCCGCTATCTGGGCACCTGTCACTTTTGATGTTGCCATATCTTGACATTTGACAAGTGAATATTACGCCATTACTAAAAGTAGAATGATACAGGCATCAACAACGCATTGAAATTGTTAAAATTCACTACAAAAATGGTGAAATTTTTGCAGTCGCAGTTCGCAAAATCAAAGCACTTTAGGATCGTCAGAATTATTCAGAATTATAACTTATACAGTATGAATTGAAAATTCCATTAAGTGAAGGCCGATGCAGTTGAATTAGACTTTTGGATATTTTTTTCTACGCCCATGGATAGATTTTTTTCCGAAACAATTATTCTTTCAGAATGAGGATGTTAATAATTTTATTCCAAAAAACTCATACAGTCCATCAATTGACCCTCATTAACATTATATAGTAAAGTGACATCTTTCTCATTAAAAAAAAAGATTTTTTTCTATACAATGTTCTACAAAACCGGTTGATTTCTGGTTTTTCAAAATAGACATCCTATGTTCTTTGATTCTATGTTGTATACATCGGCCTGTCTGTCTTATATATGTAGAGCATTATAATCATCACATTAAATTTGATAAATTCCCGATTCCTTTCTTTATTGTTCACCAACATCTTAGCTAAATTATTTCTATTTATTGCTAAAGAATTAATTCCCATTTTATAAAGACCATTAGAGGATGTTGATGCAGTGAAATGAATGCCATCTAGCTCACAACGTGCTCAAGAACGAAAAATTGATGAAACGAAAAAATTCAAGGACGAGATAATTTTGGATAATTGGTTTCGAACTAACTTACTTCATCTTTGAAAATAAAGATTTCTCCACGCAGATTGGCCACAGAATCGAATTTTCCTTGGCAAATATTGGGTTCAGGAGGAGGCGTCGAACTTTGGGCACCTATGGGATACCTAGACGGGTAAGAAGAAGGTATCCTATTCACAGTAGCTGAAGTATCAGGTCGATTTCTATCTCTTCCGGTGGAAAACTCCGTGGTTGTCGAATATGGAAACCTGAAATAATATATTATAAGTACTAGTGTAGTCGACTGATCAATATAATCGATTAGGGATCATAGTTTTCGGGTAGTTCAATGAGCTGGTAGGTCAAATGAACAGGTACGACATTTACGGCGAGTCTCTAAATACATGCATCGTCAATAACTTTCTGGTTTATCAGCATAAACCAATGACTTCACATAACCCCAAAGAAAATAATCCAGTGGAGTTGTCGCATGATCCAATTAATTGGACCATTTCTCGAAATTATGTTATCGCCAAATCTTTCTTTCAATAAATCAATTGTTACGGTAGAAGCATGAGGTGTAGCACCATCTTGTTGAAACTAAAACACTTCTGGGTCGATACCAATCAAATTTTGAAACAAATAATCATTGATCATCGATCTGTTACGAGCACCATTCACTGTAACATTAGCTCCAGCATCATTTTTAAAGAAATATGGACCGATGATGCCTCCAGCGTGTAAAACACGCCATACAGTGCACTCTTCAGGATGCAATGGAACCTGCAGAACTTCTTGAGGATTGTTTTAATTCCATTTACGGCAGTTTTGCTTGTTTACATAGCCGTTCAACCAGAAATGAGCCTCATCACCAAACACAATTTTACTATAATAAAGTGGATCAACTTCAAACTGTTCTAGGGCCCAATCAGCAAACGACGGCTATTATGGTCAAGTGGCTTTAGTTCTTGAATCAGTTGGATTTTGTATGGGTGTAGACCAAGATCTTTACGTAAAATTTTCCATGTGGTGGATGCACAGAATCCAACTTATTGTGAACGTCGACGAATAGACAAATCATCATCATTAATATTATGACTTACAGTAGTGATATTTTCTTCTGTACTACAGTTCTTTGTCTTGTTGTTGGTGCATTGAGTAGAGAAAATTTTGTCCGAAATCTATCGATAGTTCGACGAATAAGCTGCTCTGATGGACTATTATGTAAATCATAAATTTCACGAAAATGCTCTATAAGTTTGGCGAATAGAAGACTGATTTTTAAAGTAAATTTCAATAATTTGTAAACGTTGTTGCAGCGTGAGTCTTTCTAAGGTAATTTGTCAATGCTTACTGAACAGAAATGTCAAAACAACATGGCTTCTACCTTCTGTAAAATCACAGTTATAAGTATCGAAAGTTCTATCGCTCTAAAAAAACAACCGATACTTGGCTGTCTTATAAGATATCAAATAAAAATGATGACCCATCAATGAAAAGTGCAGTTTTCAAGAAATAACTGTTTTCATGTTGTCTCTTCATCTTCGTAATCAACACTAGACATGGCTTCTACCTTCTGTCAAATCATAGTTATCCCTATCGAAAGTTTTATCACTCGATACTTTATAATCTTTTTGTAAAATTTGCAATATTTTCACAACATTTTTTCAATGGACTCACCTGTTGTTTGATTTCATTGTTGAAGTTTGTTCACGGTAAGTATGATCCTTCCAGACTGGTGGGCTACTCGTGTACCACGTACTACTGGTATATCCACTAGTAACACCTGGATTCCTTGAATTTGTCGGATACAATGTAGAAGGTGCTCGAGTTGTAAAAGTAGACCTATTAGATTCCCAGGTACTATAGGTACTTCTACCCCATGTGGGAGAGTGGTAAGTTGATTGAAAAGAAGTTCTGACACTTCCTGTATCTGTGGTTCTGTAAGTTGGTGCACGGGTGTAAATAGTAGGCTCTGTCGTCTTTGAAGTTTGGGTATGAGTATTATCTGTATATATCCTAGTTGAATATCCTCTTCGTGTTGTTCTTGTCGGTAAATCAGGAGCTCTTGTTCTTGGTGATTCTTTTGGAGGTCTTGTGTGGTGAGGATTTGTTCTCCTTGTTGTTGGTTCAGTGGTCGTTGATTCTGCTGGTTCTTGAATAGGTCTTGCGACTGAAATGGGATGTTATTCATTGATTTTTTCTATTTCTTCCACTTTGGTTCATCATTTTCTGTAATAATTAACCTTTATGATCCAAGAAAGAACATACACAATGACGTTAGAAGTGCCTATAATCCTACTGAATAGCACAGGGTCTAAATCCTGCGTCATGTTCTCCACTTGGACACACCAGGAGGAGGCAATGCTTCAACTGAAGACGATGACGATAAAAACGGTTGAAATGTGGAAGAACCTAACACTAGAGACTCCCGTCGAATTCTAGGGAAACTATATGCCATCTTCTCCAACAACGAAGAGCTACGAATGCAAGAGGTTGATGTACGATCAGCTAGACCGTTATTGCAATAAAAGATAGATCCCCCAGAAGTTGTGACTGGAGCCACGAATATGTGGTGCAGTTAAAGCACCGATATTCTGAAATAACTTTAAATTGACTTCAATTACAACAGAAAAAAATTACACTGTCATGAGAGGCAGCTGCAGTATACACAATGATTTAGTCAAAAGAGGCTGGAGATAATCTATCTTCAGTTGATACCGCTTACCACGACCTCAAGGAGAAAGTCTTGTATCGACCACCTTCTTCGCTCCTCATAAAGAATCCTGCCTTGCTCTGTTGCAGCTTGATCTATCATATAAAGGACACGACCAGTCTTAAAATTCCTAACTGACCGTCCCCGCCGAGTTTAAGTAGGGCAAGGCACACAGCGTTCAACGACCGTTCCAAAGTAGAACACATGGTCACTGGCGTCACAGACAGAGATGCACACCACGCCTTTCTGAAGAGTTCAGGTGCACAGGCTCAACACGAAACGCCACCTCCCAAATTTAGAGTAGAAGATCACTCATAAGAACCACCATTTCCTTTAGAGCTTCATTGGTAACCCCGACGTGATTGGTGGGGTTTGCTTCAAGAGCGAAACAACCCATTCATTTTGAGACCCTAATTGGCCCCATCCATCATTCTGAGACAACCTTTTCCTTTCATTCCACAGATAGCTTTATTCCGTGACCTTACTGACGCTCACTGGGAGGGGAGTATGTGTCGTATCCGCTCCTCTCGAAGAATTATACTCGGCTCTGCTAGAGCTCTCGATGTAGCGCGACTGGTAGCAAACAACACCTTAAAAATCCGTCCTCACCGGGGTTAAGTAGTGCAGAGTACAAGCGTTCGATGACTGACGTTCCTATGAGGAACGGAGTCACTCTGGCGTCACAGAGTGTACTCAGCTACAAGTTCGCTAAACGCATTGTGCTCAAATAAAATGTTAACAAAAACTTATAGATGTAATCTTTTATAAGACTAATATTACCGAGTATATTATAAGATAAGTACGACATTAATCTACTCACTATATAATTGGTACATAGCCATTATATCATCCTGTCCAAGTTGTAGAGAGCTCCCATCATCACCTCTATAGTATGGAAACATAACAGCACTTTGGTCGTTTGAATGCCCCAAACCAAGAGAATGTCCCAACTCGTGCAAAGCTACCGAGTAAAAATCAGTTCCTGAAAGGAAAGAAAGTGAAATGGAATTTTCGAAAATAAATGTCTTTGGAGTTTGTTTAGGACGGTTTTCAGAAAATATTGTGGTGTTAACACTTTATCGACAAGAGAGGGCGCTGAAGGCACGCGTAGCTTTTCTTACTTCAGCGGTCATTAGAGGGCGCTCTAAAGCTCACAAGACCCGACAGATCGGTCTGTATCTTCTTTAACAAGAGCGGACGATAGTTGATATTCGAATTTCTGGTAACGAAAGTTCTTTTTTATCGTTTCTGCGATTAGAGTTCCTATTTTTTTAAATGGTCGCATTAATGAATTAAAAAGTAAGTGCTTCTTTTAACACAGCCTGAAAGCTATAGTATAATATTGCTTCATAATATATCACAATTTTATCAACATAATATCATATAGGGTGTTTTTTTAGAGTGATAAAACTTTCGATAGGGATAACTGTGATTTGACCGTTTTAAATTGTAACATTCCTATTGGAAAACCCGTTATGCTATTTAAAATAATGGCGAATTGTACGTACCTGATTCTAAGATTTCTTGAGGATTACTTTCAACCCAATCTTCATCATCGTCGAAGTGAATGTCTCCACTTATTGCTGAACCAGAATTAGGAAAATAGGCGTGCGCTAAAACATAACCTGGTCCATCGAAAGGAAATCTGTTGAAAAATGTTTAATCATCACTATTAATACGAGTAATAAGAGCTTTAGATTACGACTATTTATCATTTTATACTTTTTCGACCCATATAGAAATTCCGAGAAAAAATTTCAGAAAACATCCAATAATATGTAACAACAGACTTTTATCTCAAGCAATTAATGTTTCTAAAATTTCTAAAGTGACTTACGGATCGTTATGTGGTCCTCTTGCGAATGAAACGATTATATCCGCATCAGGGGTTGACGTCCGTGAAAATTTCAAGTTTCCATAACTCCCCCAAGCGCTCAAGGCCTTATCTATGAGTCTAGCTACCCTCTCTTCGCCAAGCTTCGATGACCAATTCGCCAAACTTAAAAATAAGTAGACATTAAACATCAGATCCTCTGATTTTGAAATTGAATCATGCTACTTTATTTTCGGCTATTAGAAATGGTATTCGGAAAAAAGAAATTCTCAGAAGTTCAAAAAAGGTTTGTATATTATATATTATGTTAGGAATAGAAATGAGTTCGTGAGGTTTTGATAACATAAGTCACAAATAGTTTATTATTCAATTGCAACATCTTCATTTTGAAGTGTCATCATTAGGCTTCCTTTTTAGAATCTGCCATTTCGCTGAAGTGTCAACAACATTATTCTGTGCGCTCTGAAAATGTCAACTTTTGTAATAATGTGTTTTTGCGAAGTTTTATTTCATTACTTAAATCTGAAGAAAAATGTGGATTTTTATGGTGACCATGCAAAAGTGATTTGCCTGATTTAAAAGTGTGAAGTTTGATTTGAAAGATGAAGAATGACCTGAAGCGCCACCAAAGTTTAAACATGAAGAATTAGATGCAAGGCTTGAAGAAGACCCATCACAAACGCAAGTGGAACTCTTGGAGTCACGCAACTGGCCATTTACCATCGTTTAAAAGTAATGGGATTGATCCGAAAGGTAGGAAATTGGGTGGCGTGTGAATTGAAGCCAAGAGACGTCAAACGTCGGCAAAAAAAGAAGTTTTTGCTTGGAATTGTGTCTGGCGAAGAAAAGTGAGTCCATAATGATAATCCAAAACGTCAGGCAACGTATGGATGCCTCCTCATCAACTGTCAAACCGAATATTAACGGCGGGGAGATCATGCTGTGTATTTGGTGTGACCAGCTGGGTATGGTGTATTATTAGCTGCTATAATAGAACGAAAGGATTACAAGGGAGGTCTATCGACGACAACTGATGCGCTTGGGCTGAGCATTGCGAGAAAAACGGCCGCAATACGCCGACAGATAGGACAAAGATATTTTCCAGCATGAAACATGTTGCGTCGCCCGATTAAACATACTTAGAAACGCTCAAATCCGCCCAGACATTGCTCTTTCCGATTACCATCTCTTCCGATCAATGCAAGATGACCAGTTCTTCTGAAATTACGATGAAGTCATAAAACGAACTGATTTTTTACTCCTAATATTTCATTGTCACTCACTAGTAAGTAATATGTCTCTTATTCCACCCACTTGATCCGAATGTGAATCTTTTGCGTCTTTTTCCTGGTAAAACGTCAGCGTTTCCACATCTAGGTGTCGCCATTAGCTAAAAACCAACATGATGTAAGTAAAAAAATCCCATGAAAATTTCCAGCAAGGTTGAAGACGATTCCAATCGGTGAAAGCTATTGCAACAAACCTGTTTTCAGGAAATGACTAGAGAAATTTTATTAGCGTTAATATTAAACCACGAAATATCTGACGAATAGTGTCATGTGGTTTTTCTCATCAGTAATCAAGAAACTTATTCATGAATGAATGAAACATAGTAATAACATATTTTCACCTGCTCTTCGTGGAAAGTTTATCGTTTATCAAACTTTTGACAACATGCTGTTCACGCCAGACAGCTTATAATTCCAAATAACGGTATTCTTTCGAATTAGTTCATTGATGAAATCTTGAGTTCAAACTGGATTCCTTTGATTGATACTGTCGCTAATAAGCATGGTGATTTTAAAAAAAAATTAGCTTAAAAACTTAACATTTGAAGATATTTTTTTCGCCTCAGTTGGAAATTTAGATTTTTTAATATCTCAAGAAGAAAAGATTTAAACGAATTGAAATTGAGTGGTTTGTTATAAATTGGGAATTTCATGAGGATCAGATACATATTAGCAGTGAAGAAAAATCGGTCTCCTAATACAAGTTTGAGCAAAAAGAAACAGATAAATTGAAGCTTTGTTTTCGGAATTTTCAGAATTCATTCAGAAAGATTGGTTTAAATCTGTCTGATTGTTAAGTAAAATGTGTTTTTTTATGATGACGGATGTTCATTGATCCTAATGTCCAAAGCTCTGCCTGTTTGGCCAATGTATACATATGGCATACCGCAAGTTAACCTATACAGAGTGTCTACTTTTAAAAGGGCCACAAGAAGCTTACATTTTTAAATTTTTCGTTGTTATCTTCTTAGCCATGATATTATGGCAGAGAACAAGCAGGTAGCACAAAAGTTGATATGTCATTGGAAAGCACACTAAATGAGGTATTGTTTGCTGAAAGAAAACATGTTCATAATTAATAATTTTTATCGATGAAACCATTGAAGAAATATTACTGATTTTGTTCACTTCAGAATCGTGATATTCATCTCCTTAAGACGCCAGAAATAAGAGATTTTTGGCACACAGCACATCTTATCTTGTAGCAAATTTAATGCAGTTTACAGATATGTGCTCAAATTTGATAGGGCTATAATAGTAACTGAAGTATAGTTGATTTTATGGAAAAACTGGAAATATTTCGTGAAATCAAGAAATGGTAAATTGAAGATTGACCATCAACATTTCGACCATGTGTTATATAACATTTTTTGTTGCAAATAGCTTGTATGACCTCCTCTTGAAGTTTGTTCCTTTTAAAACTAGACACTCAGTATACTCCTGATCTCTTGTTCTTATATATCTTTATTATTTCTTATGTATTTACCTAAAGCATTTGTGGATTTATATCTAAAGCGTTTCGAAATTAAACAGCAAATGCCACATCTGCAAAATATTACAGGTATTTGTGTGATGACTTATCCAAAACTAAAAGTTGATTTTTGGTTATAAGAAGACTTATATTAAAATCTTGATCAATATTATCGTGTACTAATGAATGATATTAAACACTTCTGAATCTACACCCACCTTTAACGTAGCATTATCCAGTTCACCCGTTTCATTGATAGCTCCAAATCTTTGTACAGTTTTTATTGCTTCACTAAGTCCTTTTTCTGTGTACAAGGCTGCAGAAGTTGCTTTGTCTGCTTTCAGATATCCATATTGTTTCATAAAATCCAACTAGGGAAAAATTCATTCAATCAATAAGGAAGTTAGTGTAATCTATATCTATGAAAATATTTCATTGTTTAATTTTTTCTTCATTAGTTCAAATTTCTGGTCATTGTTCTCTATATGCATTAGCATAACGCGTTTTGATTTGTGCGTGCTTGTTTCTAAGTACAGGATATTACGTTATTATGTGTTATTTTTCACTTTTCAGAGAGTCAAATTTAGTTTTTCGAAGAATGATTGATGAATTCGAAACTTTCAGATATTGAAGAGACTGAAAGGGAATATTTACTAAAAACATTTATCAATTATGCTTACCTACCCCTATGAAAGCTATTCTTAAAACAAAATTAATCAGGGAAAAATCTGCATGCTTTGACACCTTCACCTGAAAAGTTGGCGATTGTATTACGATATCTTTGATATCTGAGAGAAGAAGAAGAAGAATATAGAGTTGAAGGGTTTTTGTTATGAAAACTGATGAAAGGAAAAAACTGAAAATTTATTGAAAGGTTTACTATCATAATAAAATGATATAATAATCTTTGCCCATATCATCTAATTTTGATATTATAATCTCAAATACACAAGAAAGAATATTTGCAAGGTTAATTCGAAGACCTAATGGATGGATAAAACGGAAAATGAAATAATACTTCCATTCCACAATTCAGAAAAATCAAGATTCACAAGTATTCAAATATCAACTTTTGAAGAACGACACAATTTCAATGAGTTAAGATCGTTCTTTTTGATACGAATTATTTTTGCTTTCAGCATTGAAAAAGAGGTAGGTTAAGTTGTCAACAAAATTTTAAACATCATACAGAATTATTCTGTTAATCTTTTACAATTTTAATTTCAAATAAATTTCTATTCAAAAACTTTCAGAATTGATTGATTGATTCGGTCTTTACTTGGTGGAAACTCATTTTAATTAAAAAAATGTATATGAGACAGTAATTTATTTCCACAAAAATGTTTGTACTACTACAACAATTGTTTCACCACGATGTGGCTTCTTCAGGTATTACATTGTACTGTCTGATGGTATTCAGTGTAACCGAGTTTAAATACATTTTTAGGTACGTGACCAAATAATGGAAGCACAAGTCCTAAAAACTCTAGGTGTTTATTGGAATTTGCCGCTAAAAATGCCATTAAGGAAAAATAGTCAGTAATGGAGAACGATCGACATCTGTTTGTTCGTTCAAAAGGATTTTACGGGCATTATACCTGTTGATTTCAAGAAATTCTAAAAGTGTTAATCTAGAACTTTTGCTTTCAACGTGGATAATTTCATAATTATTGTTGAAATTATGCCTGAATTCCTTAAGATGATTAGCATATGTCGAACGTACAGAATTGGATATATAACCCCTTTGGTGTTCTTGGACACGTTTCTTGAATGATCTACCAGTCTGGCCAATGTATTCTAAAGGGCAATCTTTGCAAGTCCACTTGTAGACTCCGGATTTATTTTCTTCGTTTGTTCGATCTTTATTGTTTTTTATGTAGGTACTAAGGTTATTAATTGTCTTAGACGCCGCGTTATAATTGAAAAAACTTTTGAAATATTTAGCAATATTTTCAGATAATCCATTGACATAAGATAACGAAAAATATTTCTGTGTATTGTCCTCTTTTATGATTGGGTACACGAGATTTAATGCCATTTTCTTTTGTTTATTGGATACCATTTTGAAAGAAGTTTACATGAAGTAAACACGAGTCACTATATTCAGTAAATAAAAAAAAGATAGAAAACTAAGTTAATTCTTATTTCATTTCATTTTAAAATGTACTTTTACAAAGTAATAGACTACTCCATCCACCAACAGATATTGTTTAAAAATGAATTAAATTAAAGATATGTATACAGAAGTTTTAGTAGCAGCAGTAAAGCAGAAACTTCATTAACTTTTAGCACAGATAAGACAGAGAAAAAATTAAGGAGGAAGAGTTAGATCAAGCAGCCTATTCGGGTTTTACTTACAGCACTCTTGGGTGGAACTTTGGCAGTTTTTTCCACAGGCAAACACCAACAGACCTGAAGGACGACAATAGCAACGAAAACTCTCATTTTTTCAACGCTACCAGTATTAAAATCAATCGAAATCACCTATTCAGACTATTCCGAAAAAACGATCGAATAATTTTCGAATCTTCGAAGCCACTATTTCCTGGTGGCTCGAAACTAATTCATCGATATCTATACAGATGTTGATTGGAGGAAGATCGACTTCAAACTGAACAACTCGGAACGAAAACATTCCGGTAGGTATTCAAAGAATGGCTGAGGTGGCGGATTTACCTAAGATCTCCCGATTCCCGTAATTCGAAAGATAAAAGGAAAGAAATAAATGAATCACCGGTTGAGAAATGTTCGTCTGATTATCATTTATTTTCCCTGGCTGAACGCAGCAAGATGATGAGCTGAAATCGCTCTTGGTTTTCTTGGAAAGATGTTGAACGTGCATGAGATCGCTCGAATCGATGGGGATTCTCCATTGAAATGTTGGAGTAATGTGTGGTTCAAGAACCGAAAGCAGTGTGGTTGTTGCGGTATGTTATTTGTTTGAGTTGTAATTTAACAGTAGATTGGATGTTCTTTTTCGTCGAATCCTGAATGAGATCGATGAAAATCAATGCGTTGAGTTGATGAGCGTGAGTTCATTGAATGATTCAAAAATAAATGACTATGGCGTCAACAACTTTAGAATGTTCATGTAAAGGGTTTTCCAATAAGAGGTTTCATTTGGATATTACAGGGTGACAAGAAAAACTTCAGACAAATTTTACCTTGTTCTGGAACAAAAGTATTCTAGCGCAGCCGAATAATTTTAATCTATTAGATTCTCGACACTTTCTTGTACTAATATGTGAATTTTCAATTTAATATTACTTTGTTTTGCAGAGTGTTAGAATGTCAAACAAACGTAGTGCAATTTTGGAGCTGTTTCGTCAAGGTAAACGGTTTTTTTATCATTTATTCATTAGCAATCAGAATACAACAATTCTATGAGATAATTTGCTGTCTACAGAGCTTTGAACTCTCAAATGATTTGATATGGTCTTCTCCAGTGAAAAGACCATTTAAAATCTACTTCATATCAGCCGGCCAGTTCCTTTTGAGTCTTCTCATGTCTTGAGGTTGAAGCAACGGTTGTACTAAGTCGTTTATATGACCATCTAACTTAGTGTGATGTTTTTGGCTCTGTTCCTTGATGACATCCTTCACTTAAGGTATTTTCAAATCTTCATGTAGGGTTTGAGTTGATACATACTATGGAGCCTTTGTTAGCAATCTCAGTATTTTCGATTGGCTTCTCTGGATTAGAGTTACATTGGACTTACTTGTACACCCCCAAAGTTCATTTCCGTATGTCTACTTATATGGGCTTTATGACCGTTTTATATAACAGCAGCTTGTTTTCTAATGAAAGTTTCGATTTTCTACCTATAAGCCAATTCAGTTCTTTAGTTCTAAGGTCTGTTTGCTTCCTTTTTTTAATAATATGCTCCTTCCAGGTTAATCTGCTATCTAAATGCACTCCCAAATATTTAACAGTTGGGGAATTTGGTATTTTTATATTGTTTATAAAGATGGGTCTCTGGTCTCTTCGAAGGGTATAATTTATTTGAACTGACTTGGTTTCATTAACTTTTATCTTCCACTTATGCAGCCATTCTTTTATTTCATCAAGATTTGCAATTTATTAGATGCCTCTTTGGGATCTTCATGGCTTGCAAAAATTGCAGCATCATCTGCAAAAGTTCCCATTATCGTATTCGCATTTGTGGGCATATCTGCCGTATACAGTATATACAAAAACGGTCCTATAACACTTCCTTGGAGAACACCGGACTGAATAGGATAAAAATCAGACACTTTATCATTTACCCGTACTATGATTCCCCTTCCAGTAAGATAAGATCTCGTCAGCTTGTAGCAGTATAATGGCAGACATTTCTTTATTTTATACAATAGTCCAGAATGCCAGACTTTATCAAAGGCCTGGCTTACATCCAAAAAAGCAGATGTGCAGTATTGTTTGAGTTCCAGGGCTTTGCTTACCTCATGACTTATTCTGTGTGTCTGCTGTATGGTGGAGTGATTTATTCTGAATCCAAATTGGTGTGAAGGAATCCATTCTTGGGTGTTGGGATCTGACTTTATTATCAATAGCAAAATTTTCTCCAAGATCTTAGATAAAGTTGGCAGTAAGCTAATTGGTCTATATGATGTTACAGCATTTGGATCCTTGCCGGGTTTCAGTATGAGGATTATTTCGGCAGTTTTTAGGTGTTCTGGTCAATAAGTTTGTCTCAGGATAGTATTGAATATATATGCCATCATTGCTACTCCTTTCTTAGGCAGTTTCTTGATCATTTTTGATGTGACCTCATCTATTCCGGCAGCTCTTCGTGTGTTCAGGTCTTTTATTTCTTTTTGTACTTCTTTTATGGTGATACTTTTAATAGGAGTCTTATTAGAAGGAATATTTAACATTTCTCTTTCAACTTCGTAATCGTGTATGTCATCATTGGGTGTGAATACTTCAGCTAGGTGTTCCGCAAAGGTTTGAGCTTTCTCATTGTTAGTCCTTGCCCATTGAATATTTGATCCTGGTATGTTGCGTAAAGCTGGTATATGGATTTTTGTTTTTTTTTTGAGTTTGTTATTGGTTTCCACACTGAATTATCATATCTATTCAAACTTGACACATAGTTGTTGAATGACAATTATTTCTGTTCTTTCATCTTAAAATTTAGTTCATTTATTAATCTGTTCAAGACGGTCTTGTCTGTAGGCGAGTGTGTCTGATGCCATTTCTTTAGGTAAACGTCAATGAGAAATTGTTCGTTTGCTCAATGTGGTTACTTGTTGCAGAAATGTATTAATTTCCACCATATGTAATGATAACATATACGTCTATAAAGTTATTTAGGACATGTTTTAAAATTTAATTCTAAATGTTTTCATCAGATTTATTTAGATTAAAATCTGTAGAGGTTCTGTTGAATTAATTCCAGCTATTATTCTGTAATATGCAAATACTTCTTCATAGTAATTTTCAATTTATATTCTTACGTATTTATGATTCCTACAATTGCCTATAGAAGGGCATTTTTTTTAAACTTATTTTCTTTGAAATGATTTTATTCACCAAATATGAAGGCTATTCATTATTTTGGACCATACAGGGTGTCTACTTTTAAAAGGACTTCAAGGCGAGATCATACAAGTTATTTGCAATAGATAGAGCAAATTTAGGTAAGGAATATTCAAACTTTTCGTTCTTATCTTCTTAGCCATGATATAATGACAGAGGACAAGCAGTTAGAACAAAAGTTGATATGACATTCGAAAGCACACTAAATGAGGTATTTTCTGCAAAAAAATCATATTCATAATTTTTCATGGATGAAACCATTGGAGAAATATGACTGATTTTGTTCATTTCAGAATCGTGATATTCATCTCCTTACCACGCTCGCAATAAGAATTTTTTTGCACACAGAACTTCTAATCTTGTAGCAAATTTATTGCTGTTTCCAGATATGTGGTCAAATTTGATGAAGCTACAAGGATAACTGAATTATAATTGATTTTATGGAAACACTTCGACTATTTCGTGAAATCAAGAAATGTCAAATTGAATAATAACCATCAGGATTTCGACCATGTGTTATATGACTTTTTTTTGCAAATAACTTGTATAATCTTCCCTTGAAGTTTGTCCCTATTAAAAGTAGACACCCCGTATAATTTATAGAGATTTATGTGGAGAAGTTTTCTTAAGACAAAAGTACTATGAATGCCCTATGAAACATGAAAGTTTAAACATATTTATGAACGAATCTTGAGGAGTGCTTTCATTTGTGAACGTACTTTTTTCAAAGGTTTAAAAACGCATAAAATAAAACAGAAAAAGGCTTTTTACTCAATAGAAGAAATATAACAAAATTTGAATATCATCAAAACAGATTTAATCTGTTAGTTTTCTACAATTTTAATTTCAAAAAACATTTTTATTCAAAAAACTTTTAGAATTAAATTAATGTCTACAATAAGCACCGCTTATATTCAATAGACGTATATATTCAAAAGTCAATATACAATGTCAAATGGAATAATTAAACCAACCAATATAAAAAAGGCAATTAAAATTAATAAATAAATATTTGAAGGAGACGAAATTTTGTTTCTGATCTTACCATAGTGAAACCAATTCCTTTTCAAAAACTTAAAACACAACTTAAGGATTTCTCAAAAAAATATAATTTATTTGAAATATTAAATATATTTAAATTCAAATAAGTTAATTCAAAAATCTCTCAAAACATGCAATATATCTTCAAAAAACAATTAGAATACGGATAATCTCTTCATCGGCCCTAGATAACATTTAAAATATCAAAACCAACTAACCATCAGTATATCATACCTTAGAATGTAACACGGAACTTGTTTGAAACAGACTAACTTTAAAAATCCAGGGAGTCAGTTCGTCACAAAATCACAGAAAACTGTAAGACATTCTATGGTTTTCGTCAAACCATTGACATTCCATAATGAGAATTATTCAAGCCTAAATATAATTATATATTATGTATAATATAAAATGTATATATAAAATAAATTATATTTTTTGAGAAATCCTCAAGTTGTGTTTTATGTTTTTGAAAAGGAATTGGTTTCACTATGGTAAGATGAGAAACAAAATTTTGTCTCCTTCAAATATTTATTTATTAATTTTAATTGCCTTTTTTATATTGGTTGGTTTATTTATTCCATTTGACATTGAACATTGGGTTTTGATTATATACGTCTATTAAATATAAGCGGTGCTTATTGTAGACATTAATTTAATTCTAAAAGTTTTTTGAATAAAAATTTTTTTTGAAATTAAAATTGTAGAAGACTAACAGATTAAATCTATTCTGATATTCAAATTCAAATTTAAAAATGTAATAGATTATCACTTCTACAAATTACAAGGTTCAAGAATTTTTATTTGAATGTGCGCTTCTCCGAATGTAACCTTGTGGTCAGAAATAAGCATGAAAATGAGGAAACAGGTGCAGGTCAGGTACTTCCGGAATGTCCGCAAAAGAAAATTCAGTTGAAGTTATTAGGCAATGAAATTTGGCCACAATGATAAGAGCGAACTGTTTCGCAACTTGAACTTTAGGCATCGCTAATCGATGTTATGTAACAAAACCCCAATAAAAGCGATAAATCAATGAGTTTTTTGTTCGAAATATTCCTTATCGCGTGAGATTCTAGTCGAATTTCCATTAGGAATTATCTGAATAAATTTTACCGATTATTCATGTTTGTATTCTACTGAATTAAATTAAATTAAATTCTTCTCATTTTCGCTATCTTACTTATATACATTTTAAATCGTGAAATACTTCTAATTTAACATCGTGGTTAAACTTTTTAGATTGGATATGCTCATGAAATTTCTGTCCTCGTTTTGAATCTTTCAATCATACAGGGTGTTCCAAGGAAAATTTGACCCACCAGAACTGAGAAACGAAGAATTTTCGAAGATTTTAACACAACAGATCAACTTCGATTTTTGAGGGGGGCGAATTTCCATCCTGAGTTTGTTCAGAAAAAACCATCCTGATGAAGGTGGAATCAACCGCTTACATTTTTTGAAGAGGGAGATGTCGAGTGTTGGTTAGTTTGAAAGTTAGTTATGTTCTGTGCACAACCCAGTTGAATTTTTCAAAATCGGTTCACTGTTCACGAAATAATGTAATAATATAAAATAGAAAAAGGCTTTTTACTTGATAGAAGAAATATAACAAAATTTTAATATTAAAACAAATTGAATGTGTTAATCTTCTACAATTTTAATTTCAAAAAAATTTTATTCAAAAAACTTTTAGAATTGAATTAATGTCTAAAAAAGGCACCCCTTACGTTTAATAGACGTATAAAATCAAAACTCAATATATAATGTCAAATGGAATAAATAAACCAACAGATATACGGAAGTCATTAAAATTAATAAATATATATTTAAAGGAGACAAAATTTTGTTTCTGATCTTACCTTTAAGAACACCAATTGCCTTTTAAAAACATGAACACACCTTAAGGACTTCTCAAAGAATATAATTTATTTGAAATATTTAATATATTTATATATTCGAATAAGTTAATTCAGAAATCTCTCAAAACATGCACTATATCTTCAAAAAACAAATAAAATATTATCTAGGACCGATGAAGGGATTACTTAGAATTATATTTGTTTTTTGAAGATAAAGTGCATGTTTTGAGAGATTTCTGAATTAACTTATTCGAATATATAAATATATTAAATATTTCAAATAAATTATATTCTTTGAGAAGTCCTTAAACTTGTTCATGTTTTTAAAAGGCAATTGGTGTTTTTAAAGATAAGATCAGAAACAAAATTTTGTCTCCTTTAAATAATTTTAATTTTTTTAATTTTTAATATTCGAATAATGTAATAATAATTAATCAATAATAATAATTTATTAATTACCCTCAAAATTTTACAGGGAATGTCATGTACATATATGTATAAATGAAAGCAATATATATGAATGCAATAATAGTTAATTAATAACAATAACTGATATTAGGTCAAATTTAAAATTTCTTAAAGTCAAAATATAAAAATTATTAGACGTTAATATAAACTCGATTATAAACAATTACAAAAATTAATCGATGACTAGAATAGTAATATTGAACTTACCGTCAAAATGTGATGTTAAACAGACAGTTGAACCGCCCAAACTCAAGAAGCTTAGAATTTTGAAGAATTCAAAAATAATTTTGAAGTTCTGTATTAGGGAGAAGGAATTCTTATGACGAAATTGTTCCGAAAAAACCACTTGAAGATGGCAACTATCGCCTCCTTTGTATCAGGTGTTTTTTTAGAGTAATAACACTTTAAATTGAAATAAAACATATTTAGATTAAGATTGGAGCCAAATTTTTTTTATTTGAAAGACAATTTTATGACATTTAAGTTCTAAAAATAATTTCCGGCATATGTCCACCACGACTAGCTCTGAGGAACCGCATTCGACCAGACCAATTTTGGATCACTTTTTCGAGTAATTCAGGCCTTATTTCATCAATAACCTGAGTTATGTTAGCTTCCAGAGCGTCAATTGTTTCTGGTTCATCAGCACAAACAAATGACTAGACATAACCCCAAAGAAAATAACATGCATGATCTTGGAGGCCAATTAATTGGACCATTTCTCGTAATAATGTTATCGCCAAAACTTTCTTTCAATAAATCAATTGTTACGGTAGCAACATTAGGTGTAGCACCATCTTGTTGGAACCAAAACATTTCTGGGTCGATACCATTCAAATTTTGAAACAAATAATCATTGATCATCGATCTGTAACGAGCACCATTCACTGTAACATTAGCTTCAGCATCGTCTTTAAAGAAATATGGACCGATGATGCCTCCAGCGTGTAAAGCACACCATATAGTGCATTTTTCAGGATGCAATGGAACCTGCAGAACTTCTTGATGATTGTTATCACTCCATATAAGTCAATTGTGCTTGTTTACAACAGTTCAACCAGAAATGACCTTCATCACTAATCACAATTTTACAATAAAAAAGTGGATCAACTTCAAGCTGTTCTAGGACCCAATCAGCAAACAAACGACGCCTATTATGGTCAAGTGGCTTTAGTTCTTGAACCAGTTGGATCTTGTATGGGTGTAGACCAAGATTTTTACGCAAAATTTTCCAGGTGGTGGATGCACAGAGTGCAACTTGTTGTGAACGTCGACAAATAGACAAATCTGGATCATCATTAACACTATGACTTACAGCAGCGATATTTTCTTCTGTACATTCAGTTCTTTGTCTTGTTGTTGTTGTTGCATCGAGTAGAGAAAATGTTGTCCGAAATCTATCGATAGTTCGACAAATAAGCAGCTCTGATGGACGATGATGTAAACCATAAATTTCACGAAGTGCTTTATAAGTTTGGGAATAGAATTTTGAAAATAAATTTCAACAATTTGTAAACGTTGTTGCGGCGTTACTGAACAGAAATGTCAAAACAACATGGCTTCTATCTTCTGACAAATCAGTTATCCCTATCGAGAGTTCTATCACTCTAAACAAACACCCGATACAATGCCTTTACATTTCCTAATTTTAGTATGTGCTGAATAAAACTGTTTTAATATCCGTGAGAATGACGTGCAGACAGGAGTTGAATGATGATAGTCAATCAAATATGGTAATCGATACTTGTACAGAACAACCTTAGAAATATAAGAGTACATTTTATGCGGCTATGCTTAGTCGATAGGTGTATAATTCACAATTAACCTACAACAGTAGACAGCTAAATCTATTGTTATTTCCAAACAATAATAATTCAACTTTTATGATATAATGATGAGTAAATGAATAGGTAGGGTACTATCAATAATAATTTCTTTGGAATTAAATATTGCGTTATTTTCAAATTATAGGTGCACCAAGAAATGGACCAGCAAAAAATTTTCTACGACACGGTACTACAGACCGTGCATTTTTGTATATAAAAAATATATAGTCCGTCTAAAAAGTATCCGGAATATATTTTTTTCCATAATTTCAATAATCTCATTTTTTGTAACATTCTTAGACTAAAGTAATGTATAATATAGGTTGTGCAGATAGTCGGCTATGGCCAAAGTTGCATGCAACACTATTTGTCAAATATTCTTGACTGTCAACAGGTATACAATTTATGAAATAATATCCCAACTACAAAAAAGAGAACAGGTAGAATATTTGTATAGAAAAGGTTTTCGAAACGTTAAAAAATTAAAGCAATTGACTGAACTGGGAAAAAGTGCTGTATATGAGACAATGAAGAGGATAAAAAATGGTATGGATATGAGGCATAGTCCAGTTTCAGGAAGACCGCGTAAGATTAAGGGTTAAACGCTTTGGCCTTAGGTCGACACAATCTCCGCCTGGGTTTTCGCAAATTGGCTAACAGATTTGGAAATCAAAGAAATATAAAATTATGTCCAGAAACGGCTAGTATGTCACTAAAAAGACAAGGCTACATATCAAGGAAACCAAAAAAAATCCCTATAATGACACTTTTAGAAAAAGAACAAAGGATAGAATTTTGTCAACGTTTTCCAAAAGATAATTTTAATGATGTCTTTAAATATGATAAAAGTTGTTTCCAACTTGGTAGAAATTACTTAAAAATCCTATCAAAACAACCTATTACCGTTCAAAATTCCCACCAAATTAATGGTTTGGGGAGTAATATCTCAGCGTCCTGGTACACCCCTCTGTATAGTTGATGGTACCATTAATAGTGAAAAGTATTGTGGAATTATAAACGATTTTAAACGTCACATACTTTATATCTAGAGGGATGGCGTTTTCAGCAGGATAATGCAAGATGCCATAGTTGGGCCTATAGTCAAGCTTGGATGCAAGAACACCCAGTGACAACCTTTTAATGGCCATCAGATTCACCAGATCTTAGTCCCATTGAAAACATATGGGAACTTATAGAGATTGAAGTTAAATGAGCAGCGTCACGAAATGAAGATGATTTAATTCATCAGTTTTACAGTCCTGGACTACCATAACCGAAAATTATAAAGGTGATCTAGTTTCAGGTGTACCTTGACATTTAGTCAAGTGTTAACAGTTAAATGGAGATTGTATAAGTTCATAAGATGAATATTTTGTTATAACTTTCCGATTCAAGAATTAAAAATATATACTAAATAAATACAATTGAGCTTTGTTTTTTCCGGATACTTTCTAGACGGACTATACTATATAATATTACGGAATTCATCATAAAAATATACAAATAAATAGATATGTCAAGAAAAGGTCTTAACGCAGAGTGTGAGTTGACACTTTAGTGAGTAACTAAATGTCCACCACGACTAGCTCTGAGGAACCGCATTCGACCAGACCAATTTTGGACCACTTTTTCAAGTAATTCAGGCCTCATTTCACATAACACGAGTTATGTTGGCTTCCAAAGTGAAATATCATGTATATAAATAAAAATAGTAATTGTAAAATAAATGAAGAAAATACTTTCTATGTTAATTGCATTCTATGGTTTAAGTTAGGTACGGTTGGTAACCTAAAAACTCTTTCTCTTTTTCTGTTGTAACTCGAGTTGTGTACATTGTTATTTTATTATTAAAGTCTGAGTTAAACATACTTATATTATTTTACCCACGATATTACACAAAGCCTCTATTGTTTCTGGTTTATCAGCATAAACCAATGACTTGACTTAACCCTAAAGAAAATAATCCAGTGGAATTATGTCGCATGATCTTGGAGGCCAATTAATTGAATCTTTTCTCGAAATAATGTTATCGCCAAATCTTTCTTTCAATAAATCAATTGTTACGGTAGCAGCATGAGGTGTAGCACCATCTTGTTGGAACCATAACACTTCTGGGTCGATACCATTCAAATTTTGAAACAAATAATCATTGATAATCGATCTGTAACGAGCACCATTCCCTGTAAAATGAGCTCCAGCATCGTTTTTGAAGAAATATGGACCGATGATGCCTCCAGCGGGTAAAGAACACCATACAGTGCATTATTCAGGATGCAATGGAACCTGCAGAACTTCTTGAGGATTGTTTTCACTCCATATACGGCAATTTTGCTTGCTTACATAGCCATTAAACCAGAAATGAGCTTTATCACTAAACACAATTTTACGTTAAAAAAGTGGATCAAATTCAAGCTGTTCTAGGGTCCAATCAGCAAACAAACGACGCTTATTATGGTCGAGTGGCTTTAGTTCTCGAACCAGTTGGATCTTGTATGGGTGTAGAACAAGATCTTTACGCAAAATTTTCCATGTGGTGGATGTACAGAGTGCAACATGTTGTGAACGTCGACGAATAGACAAATCTATGACTTACAGCAGCGATATTTTCTTCTGTACGTAATTAACGATAAAACCATAAATTTCACGAAGTGCTCTGAAACTTTGGCGAATAGAACACTGATTTTGTAAATAAATTTCAACAATTTGTAAACGTTGTTGCGGCGTGAGTCTTTCAATGATAATTGGTTAATGCTTACTGAACAGAAATGTCAAAACAACATGGCTTCTATCTTCTGTCAAATCACAATAATCCCTACCGAAAGTTCCAGCACTAAAAAAAAACACCCATTACCCATTTTTTGTTTTCCTTTCCAGTTTGTAGATTTTATTTCTGGATGGTCTACCTCACTTTATAGTTTATCCGAAAATTTATTAATTGATATTTTCTCATAATATCTCTTTCCCTAGAAGGATTGATTTTAATCGATATATCACTGAAATGTTTCAGTATCACCAAAAAGTATGAATTGTAACTTCACGGTACTTATCTGTTCATTACACTCCGTTATAAAGTCTGCTTTTATAAAAGATACGGTTTTTTCGTTGACAAAATGAATGAACTCACAGTATTTAATATATTATTCATATAGGTGTTTGCAAAACGTGTAAAAATATTTTTTAGAGATTACGATATCGTACATCCTGACATTCTTGTTTCTTCTATAAATATGATATTATCTTATAACATACTGTTATGTTTATTTAGATTGATCGTCAAGAAAGAGAACTGTTTAAAAGAATGCATAGTAATTTGAATGCATGATGGAATTCATTTGTATATACACACATCGTCAAAAGCCTTGGTCCCCCCATTAACTCTCAACTTGTTGAATGTAACATGACAATTTTTTATGTGTGGAATCTTGAATAATGAAGAGAGATACCTAAGAAAAGCAAAGAAAGTGATGAAAAAATTGAAAAAAATTTCCAAAAAAAGTGTTACTTTTTTGCAATTTTTTTTGTCAAAATTTATTCAATTTTTTTTTGTCACTTTTCTTAGGTGAAAATTTATAATACAATTCATTAAATTGTCTTTCAATCCTTTAGATCAAGGGTAAACCACAGAATTATTTATTTGTAGTTAACATTACACTCCATTTCAATTTTTCAGTATTCATTTACCAGAAGTTTTTTAAGTTGTTGAAGGGTGAGTAAATATTTGTTGTTGATGGATGTTATATTTTATTATATATATATATATATATATATATATATATTATTATTATTATTATTATTATCCTGATACTCCTAGATCTTCTGTGAAGATCCCTCAGAAGCTTTTTCAGCTTGTGCGAGTTAGGAGTTCAGTTGTGTTCTGTGTAGGCTTTGTTACTGCGATCTTGCGCCACTTTAGGTCACAGCACTGTTAATTTTTGACCCAACAGTGAAATGGTGGCAGACACCCGTCCAACTAGAAAATTTCTTTTCTACCTGAATAGGATTCGAACCCTGGACCTCCCGGTCACGAGTCCGATGCTCTCCCGCTGAGCTATCCACACTCATATATATATGAATTATTTGAGTACTGACGAAGCAAAGTCTCTCTTAAAACTTGTTTTTCAGTAATGTTTTTACATATCTTGAGATTTTATAGAAAGTAACTTAGATATCCAATAATATTGAATATTCTAAGTAAGATAGTTTTATGATGAAATTCTTAAGATAATGTTAAACATTTCTGAAAGATATTTGTTTTCATAAGATTGATCAGCAGAAACAAAATTTTGTCTACTCAAAATATTTAATTTATAGGATTTTGGTTAACAATTTTTATATATTGGATTTGGTTATATCATTTGGATGTCTTATAATGAATATTTATTTTATATGTCGTTTGATATAAGTGGTACTTATATGACATTAATTTAATTTAATTCCTGAAGTTATAATTATTAAATATAATTTTTTGAAATTAAATATGCAGAAGGCTGATATTAAAATATTTGAATAATTTTATATACCTTCAATCAAGTATTAACCTTTATTTATTTTTATCTCTTGTTTGATTTCAGATTTGTGTTCAGGGCTTTAGTTGAGTATGTATTATAATGAAAATTATATCATTTTATTTTGTCCCAACTTCCATACAACAAAATCATAGCCATTTGAAAAATATGAAAAAATAAACCAATTCCATTCACAATGATGGTATTGAACCAATTTTTCCGCTATACTTGGGGGATCCAGAAATGAAGATTTTTTGCTTAGTGTAAAGTAAGTATTTCTATCATTCTGTTATTTGAATTTAACTAAAGAACAATAGAATTATGAAAATTATGTTACTGTCGTCCTCTAGTTTTACTACTGATTACTAGTTTAAACCAACAGTATAAAGTACAGATTTCTGTACTATACTATGCTGCAGTTCCAATGGTATTCCAGAAATCTACCATTCTAGTGCAAATAACAGAAGATGGCGCACAAGCTTCAAATGACATTTTTATATTGCATACCTTCTGGAGATCCTGTGCTCCTGATAATCTATTTTGAAATGAAAGGGTTGAATTAAAGGGGAATTCAATAGTGTTGTGAGTAAATTTTTGTGTTGAAAAAGGAAGAAGAAAGAAAACCCGAGAAGCCCATTCATGTGAGGATTTTTGCAAATTGTTGAGGTAAGTTTAAAACTTGTTTAGATAATGAAAATAATTTTTCCGAGACTAAGTGATTATTAATATTCACAGTATTAATTAATATATAAGAAATATAGTATGTGATTACGTGATATCAAAAATCTCATAAACATAAACAGAAGTACTTCTGAGAAGAATGTTTAGAAATAGAAAACACTGAAATTGATCTTGATGATTTGGTTACACCATAAGGTGGTACTATGGAACTTCATACAACCTGATAATAGATTAAATTTTCTGGACATTATTTAAATAATGTCATATTTAGAAAACCCATAACGATATCCAACTTTGAATAAAAACCATACAAGGTATAATAAAATATAGAAATTATTGATTCATTTTATTTGTTTATTAATGTTATAACCATGCACATATTTCCTTTCCTTAAGAATGCTGGAATTTTAATTTTAAATAAAACAAAAAACATGAACTTTGTTAATTCCTGCTAAGCCTGTATGCACATCAGAGACGCCTGTGGTTGAACTTCGAACTACTCGTGATATGGCGCGAAATAAATATTCAAATTTAAATTCTTATGATATTAGACTTCGGCTAAGTGTTCGAACCAGTTTAAATTGAGTGAATTGATAATGAACACTCAATTTTTACGAGGTTCACACTATCTCCATGTGCGTCAAGGGTATTTTAAGAGGCAAAAATTTTATTCACATTTCTGTATTTATCACATTGAAATAAGAACAGGTCAGGCTGTTTTTCTTAGCTTCCAAAAATTCTAAATAGCTTCGTGGTGTAGGAATGGGACAGTATTCCGCAGTGTTTGATTAAAAATCTCATTCAATGCATGTTTGGTCGTTTGCAAGTTGTAATCACTGCTACTGAAGTTCTTGAATGTTTTTTTGTAAGACCTAATAGCGTAACAAATTAAATTTTCAATTCGCATCATTTTCAATAAATTTTAAACAGCCATCACGACAAACCCTCGCTCCAGCGTATGTTTTGCAGCCGGTCGATCCGTAAAACGGAATGAATTAATGGTTACATTGAATTGATAGCTGACTGAGTCTAAATAAAAGCAAAGCACGAGTATCTAGATTCCTAATCATGTCAGACATATACATTCTAGGTATAAAGCCGATGACCCCAGAAATCAATGAAATAACACGAAGTGCAAGATCGGCAACAATTATTGTCAAGCTGATTTCATTCAATTAATATCAATTTGCAATTATACGATGCCTGTTGAAGTATCGGGTGTTTTTTAAAAGTGATAAAACTTCAAATTGAAATAAAACACATTTAAATTAAGATTGAAGCCAAATTTTTTTTATTTGAATGATAATTTTATGACATTTTTGTTTTAAGAATTTCCGGCATATTCCATCACAACTAGCTCTGAGGAACCGCATTCGACCAGACCAATTTTGGATCACTTTCTCGAGTAATTCAGGCCTTATTTAATCAATAACACGAGTTATGTTGGCTTCCAAAGCGTCTATTGTTTCTGGTTTATCAGCATAAACCACTGACTTGACATAACCCCAAAGAAAATAATCCAGTGGAGTCATGACGCCTGATCTCGGCCAATTAATTGAACCATTACTCGAAATAATGTTATCGCCAAATCTTTCTTTCAATAAATCAATTGTGACGGTAACAGCATGAGGTGTAGCACCATCCTGTTGAAACCAAAACACTTCTGGGTCGATACCATTCAAATTTTGAAACAAATAATCATTGATCATCGATCTGTAACGAACACTATTCACTGTAACATTAGCCCAAGCATCGTTTTTAAAGAAATATGGACCGATGATGCCTCCAGCGTGTAAAGCACACCATTTTCAGGATGCAGAGGTACCTGCAGAACTTCTTGAGGATTGTTTTCACTCCATATACGGCAATTTTGCTTGTTTACATAGCCGTTCATCCAGAAATGAGCTTTATCACTAAACACAATTTTACGATAAAAAAGTGGATCACTTTTAGGCTGTTCTAGGGCCCAATCAGCAAACAAACGACGCTTATTATGGTCAAGTGGCTTCAGTTCTTGAACCAGTTGGATCTTGTATGGGTGTAGACCAAGATCTCTACGCAAAATTTTCCATGTGGTGGATGCACAGACAGCAACTTGTTGTGAATGTCGACGAATAGTCAAATCTGGATCAGCTATGACTTACAGCGCGATATTTTCTTCTGTACGTAAAGTTCTTTGTCTTGTTGTTGTTGTTGCTTGGAGTAGAGAAAATATTGTCCAAAATCTACCGATAGTTCGACGAATAAGCTTCTCTGATGGACGATTACGTAAACCATAAATTTGACGAAGTGCTCTATAAATTTGGCGAATAAAACACTGATTTTGAAAATAATTTTCAACAATTTGTGATCATTGTTGCGGCATGAGACTTTCCATGATAATTTGTCAATGCTTACTGAACAGAAATGTTAAAACAACATGGCTTCTCCCTCCTGTCAAATCAGTTTTATCTATGAATTATTCACATTATTTACAAAGTAGAAACTCAATTTCTAGGCTCAAGAAATTGTAATTCCTACATACCTATTCTTGTAAAAATATAAAAACAGAAAAATCATCAAAAAGACCAAAGATTTTCCAAAAATTGTGGATTCCATCAGTTATTTTCTATGTGACAAACGATGACTTGATAAATTTTAACCAGTTGTAAACGTTGTTGCGGCGTGAGTCTTTCCATGATAATTTGTCAATGCCCACTGAACAGAAATGTCAAAACATTGTGGCTTAAACCTTCTGTCAAATAATATTTATATAAGTTTATTCTGATTTTCACAAATTTTTAATGATATGTTCACAACAATTGTTTCGCTATCACAGTAGCATCATCAGGCAAGATCACATTTTGAATAACTAAGCTTGTTTCCGAAATCCGTTGCTATTTATATTACAGTAAGTACAATAAATTTTTATTGAACACTAAAACCCAAAAGAAGGGTCTCTGCAAATTCCAGCTTATCTGAATATATTTAACAGAGGTGAGTTAATTAAATCTATTTGTACGTTAAGTAATATTCCAATTTTATTACGTTTATTTATCTCTAGGGATTCAAACAGATTCAAGGCATAACGTTTGCTTTCTATATGTAGAATTTCAAATAGCAAAAAGTGTCGTTACAACTTTTGGTCTTAATTTTTTCCGTCTAGCTCCCTTTCACAACGCGCGGTAAGGAACTTCGTTCGAATAATGAAAAGAGGTCAAGTAATAATTCTAAATTGTTTTTTAAAGATGTTCTCCATATTTTAGGAATTGTTGTCATTCGATTCGGAATGGCATCTAGATGATTTTTGAAAAAAATGAAGTTCCGCTTGCAAAAATTGCAAAAGTTATTAACAATTTACTAAAAAAAAGAGGGTTTAGTTTTTTGTAAATATCTCAAAAACTAATAAAGATTTTTGAAATAAAAAGAGAGATTCAAAAAGAGGAGGAAATTTCCTAAAAAAATGTCGACTCCCGGTATTGTAGTCCCAATATTAATTATTTTCCTAGAGGAATGAAAATACGGCCGAAAACAGGTACTCTGGCTTTCGTAAGCCACGCCTACTTTGGACACTATTAATAAAAATTATTTTAACAGATTAAATATGAAATTTAATAAATGAAAAAATTCAGGGACATACTGGATAGATGAATGAACAATAATCCGCCAAAAAAAAAATTTTTATCTCAATTTTTCAATTAGTTATGCAATAGTTAATTAATAATTTTTTTCTGCTTGGACATGAACATTGCAAGTGTGATAATTGTTAAACTATTAACTTGAGATTTTTTTCCTCTCTTGGAGCAATTTTTGGAAGACTTCAGAATAGATCCCTGTTGAAAAAATTTAAAAATGTTTATTTTTCAGTTTTTTATTAACAATTTTCGTTGTTGCAAAATTAAAAACTTGGATTAATTATGGAAAACATTTTTTTTTTTCAAAATATTATTAATGGTCTGTTTTTATGATGTAGGAAGCCACATAGAAATATTTTTTTGAAATTTTTATCTCTTATTGTTTAAAAAATTGTTATAAACAAATGCGTTGTTTATAAAATAATTGAAATTTTTTTAAGGAATCAATCTTTGATGCAAATAATGATTTAAAAAAAAAATTTTTTCCTTAAAAAAATTTTTTCATTGCTTAAAAACTCATTTGTTAATTAACAATCGTTTTCTCCCACTTCTAACTAATATTGAGGAAGCATTTTTTCTTTAAAAATCATGATTTACTTTTCTTTTCCATATAAAAAAAATTTCGTTTTGTTTAATTTTTCATTGTTTATATAATAAACAATTTGTTATAAACAAATAGATTTTTACTTTATAATTTTTTCCTATTCTTCTTACTGCCAAAAATATAGACATGATTTTTTTTATATTAATTTTTTTATTATTATTTTTTTATTATTAAATATGTTTATTAATAAAAAAAAATCCGGTCTGTATTTGTGGCAGTAAGAAGAACAGGGAAAAAATATAAAGTAAAAACTTATTTGTTTATAACAAATTGTTTATTATATAAACAATGAAAAATTAAACAAAACAATTTTTTTGTATAGGGAAAAGAAAAATCCTGATTTTTGAAGAAAAAATGGTTCCCTAATATTTGTTAGAAGTGGGAGAAAAGAAATTAAAAAAATGCGTTTATAAGCAATAAAACATTTTTTTTAGGAAAAATTTTTTTTTTTAATTCATTATTTGCATCAAATATTGATATTCCTTAAAAAAATTTTCAATTATAATATTTTATAAACAACGCATTTGTTTATAACAATTTTTTAAACAATACGAGATAAAAATTTAAAAAAAATATTTCTATATAGCTTCCTGCAACATAAAAACGGGCTATTAATAATATTTTGAAAAAAATTATTTTTCGATAATTAATCTAAGTTTTTAATTTTGCAACAACGAAAATTCTTAATAAAAAACTGAAAAATAAACATTTTTGAATTTTTCCAACGGGTATCTATTCTAAAGTTTTCCAAAAATTGCTCCAAGAGAGGAAAAAAATTTCAAGTTGATAGTTTAACAATTATCACACTTGCAATGTTCATGTCCAAGCAGAAAAAAATTATTAATTAACTATTGCATAACTAATTGAAAAATTGAGATAAAATTTTTTTTTGGCGGATTATTGTTCATTCATCTATCCAGTATGCCCCCGAATTTTTTCATTTATTAAATTTCATATTTAATCTGTTAAAATAATTTTTATTAATAAAGTGTCCAAAGTAGGCGTGGCTTACGAAAGCCAGAGTACCCGTTTTCGGCCGTATTTTCATCCCTCTGGGAAAATTATTAATATTGGGACTACAATTCCGGGAGTCGACACTTTTTTTAGGAAATTTCCTCCTCTTTTTGAATATTTTTTTTATTTCAAAAGTCTTCATTAGTTTTTGAGATATTTACAAAAACTAAACCCTCTTTTTTTTTAGTTAATTGTTAATAACTTTTGCAATTTTTGCAAGCGGAACTTCATTTTTTTCAAAAATCATCTAGATGCCATTCCGAATCGAATGACACCTTGATCATAATTTTCGGAGACTGCTGAAAAAAGTTGACCCAAAAGGTACTTGTTGACTAGACTATAATTGGCTATGTTATTCCATGTGTCCGAATTAGCCTCAAACCCCAGCAAGTCAACCACCCTCGACGACTTAACCGCCCGCAAACTCTCCAGCGGGCACCCACCTTAACTCCCATTGCGTCGAAGCGACGCGGAGCCGTTCTCGTGCACCAGGTCTCATCCGTCAGCAAGAGATACACACCCTTGTCGCGCGGACGCAGCAGCAACTCTCCGGTGCAGTTCCAAAGCGGTTTTTCGCGGCTACGAGTTTGACGTACGCTACTGCGTTGAGGTCTCCTCCAAATTGGCGGGATATCGAGTGTTTGTTTTGATCAACAGTGACCCCCTTTGTTGTGCGGACGGGACGGAATTCATCCCGGATGCTGGTCCAGGAACGGGACAGATTGAGAGCGAATTTGATCTGATTCGTGCCGAATAAAGGTAATTAGCGGCGATACTTCCGATTCTAATTGAAGAGTTAATTTGCTTTTTGTTCGCATTTGTGGTCGAGGTATAGGATGAAATGTTTCATTAATAATTAATTTTTCTAATACATGTACAGTCTGATTTTCCTTAAATTTTTTCATCAATGTTCTAAGCACTCAGAATAAAATTTAATACAATTTAATACAAATAATTCAGTAGTTAATTGCTAATTAATTTCATTATATGTGATTACGTGAGTCCATTTATACAATCATTAATTTATATACAAAACAAATATTTTTTTCGTATTTTTTTTTGTTATTTTGATTAGAATATTTAAATTTTTTATAGCTGCTGTTGCGCATTGTAGGTATTCCACACCCTTAAATAATTTATCGTCTACGGTTGGAAGAAAAGGATACCTTCGAATAAATTCATATCACCTACATTCGTTTAATCCTTATCAACATTCATCTGTGCAAACACTGTTGGATTTATTGTTATTTTGAGAAGAGTTTGGATCGAATTCATCTAGGGGGGTTCTTATTTTATTAAATTTATTCAAACTATTATTTCTTGAAAAATTTTCCTGCCACTTCCGAATGTTGAACAGAACTTTGTATGAATTTTTTCATTGAACGTCATTTAATAATTATGATGTAATAAAATAATAAAAAGAGTTATTTAAATATTTAAATATTAGCCTTCTACAAATTTAATTTCGAAAAATTATATTTAATAATTATAACTTCAGAAATTAAATTAAATTAATGTCATATAAGTATCACTTATATCAAATGACATATGAAACTGAATAAACATTCATTATAAGACATTCAAATGATATAACAAAATCCAATAAATAAAAATTGTTAACCAAAATCCTATATATTAAATATTTTGAGTAGACAAAATTTTGTTTCTGCTGATCAATCTTATGAAAACAAATATGCACTAAGCAAATATATCACTTGTGAATCCGAAAATCTTGATAAAACATCTTCATTTCTGGATCCCCGAAGTATAGCGGAAAAATTGGTTCAGTACCATCATTGTGAATGGAATTGGTTTATTTTTCAATATTTTTCAAATGGCTATGATTTTGTTGTATGGAATTTGGAAAAAAATAAAATGATATAATTTTTATTATAATACATACTCAATTAAAGCTTTGAACACAAATCTGAAATCAAACAAGAGATAAACATAAATAGAGGTTAATACTTGATAGAAGATATATAAAATTATTCAAATATTTTAATATTAGCCTTCTACATATTAAATTTCAAAAAATTATATTCAATAATTATAACTTCAGGAATTAAATTAAATTAATGTCACATAAGTACCACATATATCAAACGACATATAAAATAAATATTCAATGATATAACAAAATCCAATAAATAAAAATTGTTAACCAAAATCCTATATATTAAATATTTTGAGTAGACAAAATTTTGTTTCTGCTGATCAATCTTATGAAAACAAATATCTTTCAGAAATGTTTAACATAATCTTAAGAATTTCATCATAAATCTATCTTACTTAGAATATTCAATATTATTGGATATCTAACTAAGTTACTTTCTATAAAATCTCAAGATATGTAAAAACATTACTGAAAAACAAGTTTTAAGAGAGACTTTGCTTCGTTAGTTCTCAATTAATTCATATTCAATAAAATATAACATCAATCAACAACAAATATATACTCACCTTTCAACTGGTAAATGAATAATGAAAAATTTAAATGGAGTGTAATGTTAACTACAAATAAATAATTCTGTGGTTTACCATTGATCTAAAAGATTGAAAGGCAATTTAACGGCCTCTGTTATAGCACAGGTACTATCTGTATAACGAATGTTAAGGATTTGAAAATCAAAACAGATTTAATCTGTTGTCTTCTACAATTTTAATTTCAAAAAATTCTTTGAAGAAACTTTAAGAATTAAATTAATGTCTTTATAAGCACTGCTCATATTTAATAGACGTCAAAATTCATCATACAATATCAAACGGAATTAAGAAAAACCAACGAACATAAACTGTCAATTAAAATTAAAATATAAATAAGCAAACGTTTTTTGTTTCGTTCCAGGCATGCGTAATGAACTCTTCAGACAAACTTACGAAGCCCTGTTTGTTACAAAATAATACAAAATGTATTGTTTTCCGATCCCATATGAATGAAAAATAACTCTTTCTCAAGAATATAAAACATAATTTCAAGAACTTCTCAAAAACTAATTTATTTGAAATATTCAATATATTTAAATAAATTACTTCAAAAAATCTCAAAACATGTAGCACACTCTCAAGAAATAATTTAAGGTTCGATAAGATCAGCTCAACTTTACATATAAAAAATAATAAAATCAATTAAACAATGTATAGACTTACTCTGTGAATCTTAGGAATACACGGTCCTCAATAGAAAATAAAAATGAACACTTTTATATATCCAAGGTACTTATGTTCCCAGTTCATAGAAAATCATACAAAGCTCATAAGGCACTCGGCCTCAGTTAAAACCGTTCAACACTGTATAATGAATTTCTTTATTTAAAAAACCTAATATAATTATATATTATATATAAAATAAAATAAGGAGGAACGGTTTTTTACTTGATAGAAGGATTATTACAAAATTTGAAAATCAAAACAGATTTAATCTGTTGTCTTCTACAATTTTAATTTCAAAAAATTCTTTGAAGAAACTTTAAGAATTAAATTAATGTCTTTATAAGCACTGCTCATATTTAATAGACGTCAAAATTCATCATACAATATCAAACGGAATTAAGAAAAACCAACGAACATAAACTGTCAATTAAAATTAAAATATAAATAAGCAAACGTTTTTTGTTTCGTTCCAGGCATGCGTAATGAACTCTTCAATGTTAAGGAAACCAAATAATTATATATTATGCATAAAATAACATAAATAGAGGTTGAGACTTTATAGAAAGTATATAAAATTATTTAAATATTTTAGTATTACCCTTCTACATATTTAATTTAAAGAATTATATTCAATAATTATGAATAATATAAATAAATATTATAATATTAATTAATTAATATTATATATAATATATAATATTATATATAATATATAATATTATATATAATATATAATATTATATATTATATATAATAATTTCTGAAGTTATAATTATAAAATATAATTTTTTGAAATTAAATATGTAGAAGGCTAATATTAAAATATTTAAATAATTTTATATACCTTCTATCGAGTATTAACCTCTATTTATGTTAATAAAAAGAGGTTTTTTTTATAGAAGAATCATTACAAAATTTCAAATATCATACAGATTTATTGTGTTAACCTCCTACAAATTTTAATTTCAGAAAATTTCAATCTGAAAACTTTTAGAATAAAATAAATTAAGGATAAAACAAAAAATGAAACAAAATTAAATTTTAAGTCTAATTAATTCTATATGTCTACTAAATTGACACAGTGTGTTCTGATGACATTTATTTGATTTAATTCTGAATGGTTTTGAATGAAAAATTTTTTAAATTAAAATTTGTAGGAGGTTAACAGAATAAATCTGTATTTGATTTAATATGTGAATATTATATCATATTATGATATAATATGAAGAGTCGAGTTAATAATAATAATAATAAGTTTATTTACTTGAAACAACGCAACAATAAAATTCGAATATCAAAACAGATTTAATCTGTGAGTCTCCTATGATTTAAATTTAAAAAAATTGTTAGAATTAATATTGTCTTAAAAGCACAGCTTATATTTAATAGACCTATAAAATCAAAACTGAATATACAATATCAAATGCAATAAATAAACCAACAAATATAAATTGTCAATTAAAATTAATGAATAAATATTTGAAGGACAAATTTAGTTTCTGATCTTACAATTATGAAAACTAATTCCTTTTCGAAAATACAAAACATTATTTAAGAACTTCTCAGAAAATATAATTCATTTGGAATATTTGATATATTTAAATATTCAAATGAGTTAATTCAAAAATAAAATAAAACAACAAATTTAACTCGCCTAAAATCTGTTTTATATTCAAATTTTGTTATATTCCTTCTATCAAATAAAAAGCCTTTTCCTATTATTTCATTCAATAATTTTTAATTAACAATTTATATTCCTTTGAATTTCTTTTATTCCCTTTGGTGCTGTGTAATAAGTGTTAATTCTTTATGTCTACTAAATTGACACAGTGTGTTCTGAAGACATTTATTTAATTTAATTCTAAAAGTTTTCGAATAAAAATTTTTTGAAATTTAAATTTGTAGGAGGTTAGCAGAATGAATCTGTAGAAGGTTAACAGAATAAATCTGTAGTATGATATAATATGTGAAAAGGAGTTATGAAGAGTCGAGTTAATAATAATAAGTTTATTTACTTGAAACAACACAACAATAGTTCAACAAAATTATTTCAAAGAATGTAGAATGTATAAATTAAGAATTTATTCTATTACATGACTAGAAATGCTATTCAAAAATGAATTGCATTTTCTAATGAAATCAGAAATTATTCATTCATTGAAAATTTGCTTAAATCAATATTGTTGCAGATTTAGTGAAGAACTCTGAAGCAGTATATATGGCTTAATTATGTTAAATTCCGTGAGACAACATTTATTTGAAACTTTAATGGATTGTTTGGAAAAAAACCACTCATAAAAATATGAATTGAATCACTAACAAGATTGTTTGTTTATTGGTGCAAATATGTGAATGACATAATCGTATGCTTTAAAGGTACCAATTTACAGCTTAATGATTTCTCCATTACCTAAATCTGTAAATTGAAATATTGAATTAGCAATGGAAATAGAAACTGATGACTACTTGCTTTATTTAGATTTAACAATACCTTAGATCAATAACGACCGTAATTCTTTGCTTTTCAATTAACCTTCACATATAGATATAAAATCACCATAAATTCGTTTAATCCAATTTTAAAATAAGTTCTCAGCATATCTAATAATATGACGCATACAGGATGTCCCAATGAAAATGTTAGCCCCCCAGAACTCAGAAACGAAAAATGTTCGTAGTTTAAAAAAAAATAGACCAACTAAGGTTGGAAGGACACTTTGGAATAAATTGAGCCAATCCACATTCATCAAATCCTTATCAATATTTATGTGTACAAGTATTCTTCGATTTCTGGTTGTTATTTTGAAAAGAGTTTGGATTGAATTCATCTGGGGGGTTCCTATTTTATTAAATTTATTAAAGTATTATTTCCTGAATAATTTTCATGCTACTTCCAGTGTTGAACAGAACTTTGTATGATTTGTTTTATTGAACCACACAAAATTTTATATATCATACAAATTTATTCTGTTAACCTCCTACAAATTTTAATTTAATTTGTTCATTCAGAAACTTTTAGAATTAAATAAAATAAGTGTGAATTCTTTATGTCTACTAAATTGACACAGTGTGTTCTAAAGACATTTCTTTTATTTGATTCTAAAAGTTTTTTAATACAAAATTTCGAAATTAAAATTTGTAGGGGGTTAACAGAATAAATCTGTGAAATAGAAAAAGGCTTTTTACTTGATAGAAGAAATATAACAAAATTTGAATATCAAAACAGATTTAATCTGTTAGTCTTCTACAATTTTAATTTCACAAAAATTTTTATTCAAAAAACTTTTAGAATTAAATTAATGTCTACAATGAGCACCGCTTATATTTAATAGACGTATATAATCAAAACTCAATATATAATGTCAAATGGAATAAATAAACCAACAGATATAAAAAAGTCATTAAAATTAATAAATAAATATTTAAAGGAGACCTTACCTTTAAGAACACCAATTGCCTTTTAAAAACATGAACACAACTTAAGGACTTCTCAAAAAATATAATTTATTTGAAATATTTAATATATTTAAATATTCGAATAAGTTAATTCAGAAATCTCTCAAAACATGCACTATATCTTCAAAAAACAAATATAATTCTAGGTAATCTCTTCATCGGTCCAAAATAATATTCCAAATATCAAAATCAAATAACTATCACTATATCTCAACTTACACGTGTTAAAGGATGATTGCTTCAACTAGACTAACTTTAAAATTCAAGATGGTCTATGTTCTAACAAAATCACAGAACAGTGTAAGGTATTTTTAAGGTTATATTTAAAATCATTGAAATTCCATAATGAGATTTTTTGAAGCCTAAATATAATTATATATTATATATAAAATAAAATAGAAAAAGGCTTTTTACTCGATAGAAGAAATATAACAAAATTTAAATATCAAAACAGATTCAATCTGTTAGTCTTCTACAATTTTAATTTCAAAAAAATTTAAATTTAATTCTTAAAGTTTTTTGAATAAAAATTTTTTTGAAATTAAAATTGTAGAAGAATAACAGATTAAATCTTTTTTGATATTCAAATGTTGAATAAATCTGTATTAAGGTATAATACATAGGTGAAGAGGATTTATGAAGAGTCGAGTTAATAATTATAATGAGATTATTTACTTGATACAATCCAACAATAGTGCAACAAAATTATTTCAAAGAATATAGAATGTATAAATTAAGAATTCACCCTATTACATGGCTAGAAATGCTATTCGAAAATGAATAGCATTGTCTAATGAAATCAGAAATTATTCATTCACTGAAAATTTACTTAAATCGATATTGTTGCAGTTTTAGTTAAGAAATTTAAAGCAGTAGAGATGGCTTAATTATGTTAAATCCCGTGAGACAACTTTCATCTGTAACTTTCATGGATTGTTTGGAAAAAACTACTCATAAAAATATAAATAGAATCACTAACAAGATTGTTTATTTATTGGTGCAAATATGTGAATGACATAATCGTATGCTTTAAAGTACAAAAAAGTTCTTTTTTGTACTCCTTTGAGGATGGTCGAAAGACCGAAACACGTGTCAGGATTCTGAATAAATTGTGGAACATAAAAACTGTGTGGATTATTTTAGATGAAATTGTTATAATGTTTCACCTTGTACCAACTCCATTCATGGTATCTCTTTTACTGTAAATTATTTTAATTTGGAATGTATTCTGTGAAAATCGCAGACATAGTTTTTTCTATGTTCTAGGAATGTTATCTTAGAGGAATTAAAGATTATGTTCTATAGACCTGACTGGAGTGAATGTTAGTGAAAATACTAATAACAAGCTCATTACCAGCAATTTATCATTCGATAATATTATGTAGTCTTTACTTTACGAGTTCCTTTACCTTGTAACGAATGCAAAACTATGCATAGATATTGCATAATCAGCAAATTCATGCATCTGTTCACTAGACAACGTTATCCCAGTTTTTCGATATTTGTTTAACTACGTAAAAAGTCCATGTTGAATATGCTTTAATATTGTATCTCAATTTATTCCTCAATTTTTTTATTCTATATTGTCTCGGTTATTTTCGATTGAAATTCATCCCAAATTTGAAATGAATCAATTTTTTTTAACTCGTGCTAATATGCAATTACGCAGCAATCAAATAAACTAAAATGAATTATTATTAACGACAATTGTTTCGCTAACACTGTGGCTTTGTCAAGTTTAAATCTTGAACTAACTCTAAACATTACACAAAACTCCTTATACAGGGTATCTCAACGAAAATTCGAGCCCCCCAAAACTTAGAAACGAAGATTTTAAAAAACAGCTGAACGTCTGTTTTGAGGGGGACGAATTTCCATCATGAGTTTGTTCCGAAAAAACCACCCCTATGAAAGTGGCATCAACCCCCAACATTTTTTGAATAGGTAGAGATATCGAGTGTTGATTAGTTTGAAAATTTCAACTGGATTGTGTACAAAACATAAATAACTTTCAAACTAACCAACACTCGACATCTCTTCCCTATTAAATAATGTTGGGGGTTGATGCACATCCAAACTCATGACGTAAATTCGTCCCCCTCAAAATTGACCTGTATTTTTGAAATCTTCGAAGATTCTTCGTTTCTGAGTTCTGGGAGTTCGTTGGGACACCCTGTATTTTAATACCCAATGCTTAAACTATAAATTCCCACAGTGTTTACGATAATTCGTAGAATTTCAGGCCGCATCGAGTGTGTTTTTTTTCCAATGATTATTAGTGCCAACATCTGTTGGTAACATACTGATATAACACATATCTTCCTTGAAGACGTGAGAAATTGTTTATTTTCTGTGATACTTCACACGCATGTGAACGGTAGTTCTTCTTTTAATCGAAAATCAAAATATACTTCCATATGTAAAAAGTTTGTCGCTTTAAGATCAAGTTACATCATTCTTCTAAGTTAGATTTATTTCTGGGATAAAGATTTAACCGTGAAACTCATTTGTCAGAATGTTTACGGTTTTTACATTCTGTCCAGAAATGGCAATGAGGCAGGTAAAATTTTTTTTTCCTAGGTTGGTACCACTGTCCTTAATTACTATGCCAAGCTTGAGCGGGATCTGTCAACTAGTGTGTTTGCAACAGCTGATTAAGTCAGTCGATGTCAGAGTGCGTGCCGATTTTTACTATGGGTGATTACGTTGAGCAAAGAATTTGTTTAAAGTTTTGTGTTGCAAATGAATTTTCGTGTGCCGATGCATTGAAAATGTTGCAAAAGGCCTTTGGTGATAATGCTCTATCGAAAACTCGTGCATATCAGTGGTACAGAGCCTTCAAGGACGGTCGTGAAGTGGTCGCCCATCGACGGCTTCGATCGAAGATAACGTTGATAAAATTGAGGAAAGGGTGCTGGAAAACCGTCGTACCAGCTTGAGAGAGATAGCACATGATCTCAAGATATCCCACGAGTCCGCACGTACGATTTTGATTGATATTTTGGGCATGAGAAAGGTGGCCGCACGACTCGTACCGAAAGACCTGAATTTTCTTCAAAAACGTCATCTCAAACAGGTTGCTTCAGACATGCTGGATCGCTGTAATTCCGATTTTACATTCATGGAACGAATTATAACTGGTGATGAGACCTGGGTCTACGAGTACGATATGCAAACAAGCCAGCAATCATCGGAATGAGTGGCAAAAAATGAGCCGAAACCGAAAAAACCACGCCAAAGCCGCTCGAAAATGAAGGTGATGCTCATTGTTTTCTTCGATATCCGTGGCGTGGTGCACTACGAATTCGTTCCAGAGGGTCAGACGGTAAACAAGGAGTATTACCTAGGCGTTATGAAACGTTTGCGTGAGCGTATCCGTAAGAAGCGGCCAAATTTGTGGGCGAACAACTCATGGATTTTGCATGACGATAACGCGCCTTCTCACCGAGCTACGATTGTGACTGACTTTCTCGCCAAAAACTCAACAAACGTGCTTCAGCAACCACCGTATTCGCCGAATTTGGCTCCCTGCGACTTTTTCCTCTTCCTAAAACTAAAATTGCCCCTGCGTGGCACCCGTTTTGAGTCGATTGAAGCCATAAAACAAAATTCGGCGCGAGAGCTAAAGTCCATCCCGGAAAGCGCCTATAAAAAATGTTTCGATAATTGGAAGTGCCGTTGGCATAGATGTATTGGAGCAAATGGAGCCTATTTTGAAGGCGACCCAATAAATTTTGACGATTAAATGTAAAAATGTTGTTTTAATTGAAAATTCCCGGTACTTTCTTGACAGAGTAGTATATGTAAGAGTAACTTTTTCACGAATGCATGTAGAATTTTTATCGTTTGGTTTCAATGAGGACATATTTTATGGAAGGAGGTGTCACATATAAACTTTTAGATTAATGGTAAGAAATAAGCTCATTTATTATTAAATGTTGAATGGAAAGTTCTTCCTAATACTGGGGATATCACTATACCTCGCACATTCTCACAGTTGCGTTGAATATCTGGAGCTATTTACTATTTCTACCTAGTAGTCCTCTACCAGGACTACTCAGTGAATCACCCTAAAGAACGCCGCCGGTTCACAAGGAATACAATTTCTTAAAGCATTGTATGGCAAACATGTAACTCAAAATGACAAGGACATTTAAAATAGATACTGTACCCCATCACCTGGGCGTGTTAATGAACGTTACAATAAAAACAAACAAAGAAATAGTTAACCAGGGGATCACACAAGACTACATGCAATTCAGTTACACATCAGGCTCTGCGAATACCATGAACAGTACAAATAAAGAACCACTATTAATAAATAGAACAAACTGCAATCAGTCACCGAGAGAAAGTGAACTATACAAATGGATAACTTGTGAGGGTCGTGCCGCTTTATACAAAGGCAATGCATTTAAGTAAACCAATCCAGTCGAATTATTATCACCGAAGCAAAAATACAAGAATGGAAAGCGATGAGTGGAATTAAAATGAACGAATGTGCAATAACTGAGAATCTTTAATTAAAACTAAGATAGTAATCAAAAGCGTAAAGCATGCAATTAATCAGAAGCATTTAAAAGAAGTTTACTTACTAAGAGTTCCAAGGGAAACTATTATCTGGATTATGTTTTTAAGCCGTTCAGGAGGTTCATTTCCAAGAACGTTTCTCTTTACCGCAGTGTCACAGAATGTTTGACACAGAAATAGGCGGGTAAATACCGTGATGTGATATAATCTATGAAGGCTTCTCTTACTCGTATAATAATAATAATATTCATTTCTAAAATCACTATCACACAGGTGGACAATAAAGAAGAAACATGTTAAAACAAATCAATATGAAAATCAGAAGAACACAGTCATTCATATTCTAAGGCAGAGGTCTTTAAATTCTGCAAAAGAGTATGGTTCACAATTCAATATAAACAAAAAAAGAGCCTTACGAAATCGATTGTAATCTGATATGATCCGAATATCTTTCGGAAGGAGATTATACAATTTAATACTCATATAAAGTTTGCTTTTTTCAGTATAGGAATATTTATGGATCGGGAAAAAGTATTCTTGAACTCTTCTGGTGAAATATTCATTTTTATAACTTTCAAAGTAATAATGATGTTTTCGAAAATATATCAAAACTCTGTAACAATAAAGACCTGGAAGAGTTAAAATATTGTTAGCCTTAAAGTAATTGTCATTATAAAATAAAACACTTGTTTACATTTTCTACTTTATTTTTGGTATTGACGTACGTTTCGTCTTTGCTTGAAAGACTTCGTCAGAATACGAAGTAACAGTTGTTGTACAATGAATTTATAAGATTTTTTACAGAAGGTGTACATGTGTTTTTAAATTATTCGTCGGGTTGGTTTTCTCAAAGAATATTCCCTTCAGAATCATGTTCACTCGATCCCTTGTAAATATTGAATAGAGGGGTGTAATAAAAATCTATTTGTTCATTTACTAGGTTATTGCTGTTTTTATGTTTATTTATTTCGTAAATTTCCCATAAGTTCAATTTTAGACCTCTATTTTCAACATGTAGAATTTCTATTTCTTTTGTGAAAGAATGGTTATTTTCGAGAAGGTGTTTAGCATAATGTGAATCTTTTTTATTTTTATCGAAACTTCTTTTATGTTCTGTTAGGCGTGTACCGAAATTTCTACCTGTTTACCAATATAAATCTTTGGGCAATCTGGGCAAGTGAGTTTGTATACACCTGATAATTGAAGTTTATCCATACTGTTTTTATTGTTTTTGATGTATTTGCTAATAGGATTGTTTGTCTTGAAAGAGACCTTAATATTTTCTTTTTTAAGTAGATTTTTTAGTTGAATACTAATGTTTCCGAGATATGTGAGGCTAACGTATTTGTATTCAGATAGATCAGATGTTACTGGATAAATTTCTTTTATTGTGTTTTTGTGTATACGTTGGTTAATTAAATTATCTATTAGAGATGTATTATATCCATTGTTGTAAGCTTTGTTGTAAGCACCTTCCAAAGCCTCTGGGGGATCGTCATCATGGACAACGAATAAAATAGGTCCCAAATTAGAGCCTTGTGGTACGCCAGAAGTTATAGTAATTTCCGTTGAGGAATATTTTTCCTCATTCACATTCAATACGACTATTTGTTTTCTATCCTTCAAGTAATCTTGTACAAGCTTGAGTGGTATGCCTCTAATACCTTTCATTTCAAGTTTCTGCAAAAGAACTTTACGGATCTCTTCACTATTATTTTGGGATTGTGTTTATTCGTTCATATCTTGTTCTCTTCTTCCTATCATATAACCTTCTGCTGTTATGTTATATATTATTTGCCGGTATTTAACCATATTTTCCACTTATCAAATGAATCAGTTACGGAGTTTTCTCTTCGCACCTTCAGGCACTTCTGGAGTCAACAATCCCGACCTGTCGAGTCAACAACTTCGAATTATGAAGCGTGATTCGACGTTCTTCAAACCTCGGAACGAAATCGACTGGCTCCCTCTCCTATCGCAACTTACAAAGGGTCCAATTACCATTAAACGGGTAGAAACGATGGGAAATTCGGGGGCCACAATTTAGGGTCTGCTCCCAGGTCCCGGAACGAAAACAGGGGTCAGCTGGAAGAGGATAGGAGTAACGACGTCCTAACTGAGAATTCCCAAATGATTCCCTCCGTTGGTGGGAGATTCGAGGCAGAAGAGGAAATTCGGAGAATTGGAAACTCGGTTCTCGCGTCGGAAAATGTATTTCGTCGACAACTAGCCGGTTTTCCTTCGTCGGTCGCTTAGGGAATGAGTGATGACTTCCTTATTGAAAATTTAATCATTTATATCGAGAATTCCGAACGTGTCATTTATCTCTTTCGGATTTTCCAAGACTTTTTATGGTTTCTGAGGGAAAAGGTAAAGAATGCATTTGAGAGTTGAGTGTCCTTAATTTTTCTGTCTTTAGTTTTTTAATGAAATGAAAGCCCCCGGAGTTTCTGTGGAGTCACTACAGACGTGTATGGCCTGACGTTGTCCTGATGGAATGCACAACTTTTTTGTTGACTAATGCTAAATGAAGAAGCCAACTGTATTCCCAATGATATCTAGCGTCAAAAACGAAGAAATATTCCTCATGTTCTTCGTCTGTGACGCTAGATATAATTGGGAGTGCAGTTCGCTTCTTGATTGAGCCTAGGGTTGTATGCTGCGTGTGTGTATTCGCGTGCATTAGATGGATGCGTGGCTGACTTGCATTGGTTGCATTGGAGCAACGCACTGATGAGCAGCCAAAAAGCTATGAAACATGGATGCCTGCTGCTTATGTCCGACGATCCACAAAACCTATTCGGCTCTATTTAAGTCTCGAACTGTAACGTCGATGTATAGACCGTCTTGATAGTATCCAGAAAAAACAAAGATCAATTGTAATTAAAAAAACTTTTAGAAATAAATTTATGTCTAACAAGCACCGCTTACATTTGATAGACGTATATAATCAAAATTCAATATATAATGTCAAATGGAATAAATAACCCAACAGATATACGAAAGTAATTAAAATTAATAAATAAATATTTAAAGGAGACAAAATTTTGTTTCTGGTCTTACCGTTAAGAACACCAATGAATCTCATTATAGAATGTCAATGAATTTAAATAAACCTTAAAATAACTCACACTGTTCTTTGATTTTGTTAGAACATAGATCAATCTTGAATTATATAGTTGATCTGTATTTCGAAGCTTAAGTCTTTTAACACGTGAGTGATATAGGTTATGTTTTTGATTTTGATATTTGGAATGTTAAAAGAGGACTGAGGACGGGATTGTCTAGAATTATATTTGTTTTTTGAAGATATAGTGCACATTTTTTTAGAGATTTTTGAAATAATTTATTCGAATATTTAAATATTTTAAATATTTCAAATAAATTATATTCTTTGAGAAGTCCTTTAAGTGTGTTCATGTTTTTAAAAGGCAATTGGTGTTCTTAACGGTAAGACCAGAACCAAAATTTTGTCTCCTTTAAATATTTATTCATTAATTTTAATTACTTTCGTATATCTGTTGGGTTATTTATTCCATTTGACATTATATATTGAGTTTTGATTATATACCTCTATCAATTGTAATTATTAAGCATATATTCTTAAATATGGAATCTTGAAAATTATAACAAAATATTCATCTTATTCATTTATTCTACATCCATTTAACTATAAACACTTGACCTAGACGTTTAGTCTAGGTACACCCAAGGAAATTTTTTCGTTTCCTTGATATGTAGCCTTGTCTTTTCAGTGACATAAGGACGATTTCTGGACATACTCTTTTAATTCGTTGATTTCCAAATCTGTAAGCCAATTTGCTAAACTCCAGGCGCAGATTGTGCAATCCTTAGGCTAATAAAGCGTTTAAATCGTTTCCTGAAACTAGTCAATGCCTCATATCCATGCCATTTTTATCCTTTTTATTGTCTCATTTATCTTTTTTCCAGTTCATTCAATTGCCCATATTTTCGAACGTTTCTGAAACCTTTTCTATACAAATATTCCACCTGTTTTCTTTTTTCTAGTTGTGACATTATTTCATAAATTATATACCTGTTGACAATCAACAATATTTCACTAATAGTGTTGTCATGCAATTTTGACCAGTCGACTATCTGCACATTCTATTTTATACATTACTTTTATCTTAGAATGTTACAAAAAAGAAGTACATTAAAATTATTGAAGATAATAAATTCCAGATACTTTCTAGATGGACTTTAAGTTGCACTGCCCCGATACGAAGAACTTTCTATATAACATTCGTAATTAATATCCGCCGATTCAATTAATTCATTTAATAAAATGGAAAAAGGCTTTTTACTTGATAGAAGAAATATAACAAAATTTGAATATCAAAACCGATTTAATCTGTTATTCTTCTACAATTTTAATTTAAAAAAACATTTTGTTCAAAAAACTTTTAGAATTAAATTAATGTCTACAATAAACATCGCTTATATTTAATAGACGTATATAATCAAAACTCAATATATAATGTCAAATGGAATAAATAAACCAATAGATATAAAAAAGTCATTGAAATTAATAAATAAATATTTAAAGGAGACAAAATTTTGTTTCTGATCTTACCATTAAGAACACCAATTGCCTTTTAAAAACATGAACACAACTTAAGGACTTCTCAAAAAATATAATTTATTTGAAATATTCAATATATTTAAATATTCAAATAAGTTAATTCAGAAATCTCTCAAAACATGCACTAAAAACATTATATATCTGTTGGTTTATTTATTCCATTTGACATTACATATTGAGTGTTGATTATATACGTCTATTAAATATAAGCGGTGCTTATTGTAGACATTAATTTAATTCTAAAAGTTTTTTGAATAAAAATTTTTTGAAATTAAAATTGTAGAAGACTAACAGATTAAATCTGTTTTGATATTCAAATTTTTTTAATTCATTTAATGTAAAACATCTCTTGAAAACTTTTTAAAATTAAATCATATAAAATGTCTGAGAAACATCTTTTCATAGAATATTAACACTTATGTGAGTGCGTCCATTAACCAATAAAGAATCAGAAGAAAATATAAAATGTATATAAAAATAAACAGTGTTTCTTAGACAATTATTCAATTAAATTTTGAAAAAGTTTTTAAGAGATTTTTTAGATTGAATTTGTAGGGAAATATTTAAAAAACCCTTCGAAGTAATTTTCATCTAATTTGTTCATATTATAATTTGATAAGCCATCCTACCACTCTTAAAATACAGATTTCACAATGTTTGATTAGGATTAAAAAAAATTCGTTTCTTTATTTAGAATTCTATCTATCTTCCTAATGATTATGGTTCATCAAATCGTTCTTCTGTTTTTGCTTGCGGTCGAATCGTTGAAAAATTATATTTTACACAATACTTGTAGATAAATAATATTAAGATCCCAAGAAAATAAAATAATATTTTTGCTATAAGTGTGAATGTCTTAAAAGATATAAATTATGCATAATTGAGTTTGAATTTACCATTTAGATGTAAAGTGACAACACAAAGGTTAATATAAAATTTCTTCAGGATCTAGGTTGATATAATCAAGCGCATAAAAGCTCTTGATTTCAGTTCAGTGCATTTCACCATTTTTATTTCAAAATAGGGTACTTAAGTAAAGATTTAATGAAATATTTGGAAATATTCAAGAATTTTTGGATTTATGAAATAAAAATTATGTTTCATAATTCATATTTATAGAATTGGAAAGGACTTCTGAGGAAAATTTTTTAAGGACAATATTGTTCTTTTTTAGAGGGAAATCTTCGATTTCAACTTCGCTATATAATAACTGTGCCTTGAAGTTTCATTGGACTCCACCTGAAGCCATATATTTTTCGTTTGTTCAAGTTATTACAAATATCAATCTATCGATTTTCTTGAAGGAGTTAGTAAAAATAGGATATTTCATGAAATATCATTCGACCCACATTCTATTGAAGCATTAATATATTATTCATCTTGAAATGAATAGGATATCCATAGAAAACAGCTATTTATTTACCAGAAGTGAACTTACTGTTATTAAAATGAAGAAATAACCCCAGATGATTTGACCTTCGTAGACTTCTTCAGGTAATACAACAAAATGAATAGTGAAGCTTTTTTGATATGTGCATTCCATAGAATACTTTCCAAAATTATAAGTACAAGTTGAAATTGAGTTTTTATTGAAAAATTCTTGTGTAAATTAATAATCTTTCTTTTACAATCAACTCACTTTTAGATACTGAATTGTTTCAGCCGTTACTATTTGGTAGTGGATCATAATTAAAACAAATTGTAGAAATTACTATGTTTTACTTCCAAAAAATATATATATTACACATTTTCTTGTGACTCGAGTTTCGGGAAATGAACTATCCCATCATCAGACAACTGAAGACCTAACAGTGGTCCAGTGGTATAATATTTAAACAAAAGTGATAAATATTTTGAATATTTCAATAGATTCTAGGTAACACCTGATAGTGGTACAGAGGTTTACAATAGGAACCAGATGTTCTGAAAGCATACCCTGTATTTTGTGCTAAGTCTTTTATATAGACCGGCTTGTTTGGCTACGCTAGCACTTTTCAGATACTGAATTGTTCATTCAATTCAGTATCAGTTATCTTTAATTTAAACATGCCATTTAGAACGGCACACTGGGATATTGTTGATTTTTTTTCTTTATTTATTTCTATTGTGTAGACGTGTTTGAGCCGTGAATGCTATTTTGATTTATATGCGCATATGTTTATATGGGTATGTTCATACATAGTTATGTGTTTTTTACTCACGGCACAAATTTGATGGGTTTCTTATGATTTTCTTCATTACGTTAGCATAGTAGTCATTTATACATATATTTGTTTTTTTTCTATTTTGTATTTTCTATTTTTTATTTAAATATTTTCTCTGTAATTGGGTGTAAACCTGTTCTCTGTATTCTCTGAACAAGAAACATTTTTTGCTGGTTTATTGTCTTCATTTAAGTGATAAGATAGTGAACATTCCACAACCCAAAAAATTGTCAAAATTTGAATATCAAAACAGATTTAATCTGTTAGTCTTCTACAATTTTAATTTCAAAAAATTTACTTAAGAAACTTTAAGAATATAATTAATGTCTTAATAAGCACTGCTCATATTTGATAGACGTATAAAATCGAAATTCATCATACAATATCAAATGGAATTAAGAAAAACCAACGAATATAAATTGTCAATTAAAATTAAAAAATAAATAAACAAACATTTTTTGTTTCGTTCCAGGCATGCGTACTGAACTCTTCAGACAAACGTACGAAGCCCTGTTTGTTACAAAATGTATTGTTTTCTGATCCTATATTTATGAAAAATAACTCTTTCTCAAAAATATAAAACATAATTTTAAGAACTTCTCAAAAACTAATTTATTTGAAATATTCAATATATTTAAATAAATTACTTCAAAAAATCTCAAAACATGTAGCACATCCTCAAAAAATAATGAAAATTACGATAAGATCAGTTCAAATTTACATATAAAAAATAATAAAATCAATTAACAATAAACTTACCGAATGCAATCTTAAGAAATATGTGATCTTCAGAAACATTCACATAGGTACATTTAATATCCTAGGTACTCTATGTTCTATGCTCACAAAAAATCACACAAAGCTTATAAGGCACTTTAATGGTCTTAGTTAAAAACATTCAACAATGTATAATGAATTTCTTTATTTAAAAACCTGATATAATTATATATTATATATGGAATAAAACAATAAGGAACGGTTTTTTACTTGATAGAAGGATTATTACAAAATTTGAATATCAAAACAGATTTAATCTGTTAGTCTTCTACAATTTTAATTTCAAAAAATTTACTTAAGAAACTTTAAGAATTAAATTAATGTCTCAATAAGCACTGCTCATATTTAATAGACGTATAAAATCGAAATTCATCATACAATATCAAATGGAATTAAGAAAAACGAACGAATATAAATTGTCAATTAAAATTAAAAAATAAATAAACAAACATTCTTTTTTTTTGTTTCGTTCCAGGCATGCGTACTGAATTCTTCAGACAAACGTACGAAGCCCTGTTTGTTACGAAATGTATTGTTTTATGATCCTGTATTTATGAAAAATAACTCTTTCTCAAAAATATAAAACATAATGATTTTTTGTGAGCATAGAACATAGAGTACTTTGGATATTAGATGTACCTATGTGAATGTTTCTGAAGATCACATATTTCTTGAGATTGCATTCGGTAAGTTTATTGTTAATTGATTTTATTATTCTTTATATGTAAAGTTGAACTGATCTTATCGTAATTTTAATTATTTTTTGAGGATGTGCTACATGTTTTGAGATTTTTTGAAGTAATTTATTTAAATATATTGAATATTTCAAATAAATTAGTTTTTGAGAAGTTCTTAAAATTATGTCTTATATTTTTGAGAAAGAGTTATTTTTCATAAATATAGGATCAGAAAACAATACATTTTGTAACAAACAGGGCTTCGTACGTTTGTTTGAAGAGTTCAGTACGCATGCCTGGAACGAAACAAAAAATGTTTGTTTATTTAGTTTTTAATTTTAATTGACAATTTATATTCGTTGGATTTTCTTAATTCCATTTGATATTGTATGATGAATTTCGATTTTATACGTCTATTAAATATGAGCAGTGCTTATTAAGACATTAATTCAATTCATAAAGTTTCTTAAGTAAATTTTTTGAAATTAAAATTGTAGAAGACTAACAGATTAAATCTGTTTTGATATTCAAATTTTGTAATAATCCTTCTATCAAGTAAAAAACCGTTCCTTATTATTTTATTAAAAAACTGTCATGTTAAACTCAACAAGTTGAGAGTTGATAGGAGGGGCAAGACTTTTAACGATGTGTGTAGTTTATTTTGTTATCGATTCACTGTAATAACTCATTTTTTGATTGGAATGTTGGATTTTTCATCGCGAACTAATAAATATTGATGTGAAATTCGCTGCGTTGTTTATTCATGAGTGTCTCCGAATACACGCACGAATATTCACTTTAAACATTGGGCACCGTATAAAAAGAAATTCTTGGTGAATAAGGAAATACTTCCAACAAGAGCTCCCTCTCTGTTAACTTCATCGAATGACGACAACAATAAGTTCAGCCAACGTGAACGTACGAATCTTTTTCTAGCGAGACAACCCTAATGCCAATTCCGAGACAAAGCCTCTAGTCCCAAGGTGAGGCGCTTCTTGTTGTAGGCGAATAAACATCGGAAATTACGGATTTTCTTTTCCGTTTTCTCCTCGCAAAACGAATAATAAACATGGAACGGGGGCAATTCGTAGCTGCGAGTTTTTCCGCAAGGCCTGAATAATTAAAGCGAACGTGCCAAAGAAAGGAAAACAATGAGGATTTATTCCCTGAAATAACTCAGGCCGAGCAATTAAGCGGTGAGAATGGCGGGATGTGTGTGCCGCTTAGAATCGGGAATGGGCTGGGTGTAAAACTCGAGCCAGAACTGTACTAGATACTTCTGAAGACTAACCCTCACGCTGGGTGTCATAAAGATTCAATGATCACTGGATCAACAGATACTCTTGTCAAATTAGACAAACCTATCAACGAATTTCACAAAACAAGTGCACTTGGATCAGTTTATCCGAGAAAACAATCTGACAACGTCACAATTTCTAAAATTTCACCGTCACATCATAGAAATAGACAGAAGGAAAATAAGAATGTATATATTTCTGTGGTAGAATTTAGAAATGGATTTTTATTGTTTTTATGGTTGTCATAACATATTACTACGAACAACGTTATTAGTATTATTTTAATATAATTCTCTTCTGTAACATTATTTTATTATTTAAATATTTTAATATTAGCCTTCTACATATTTAATTTCAAAAATTATATTTAATATTACAACTTCAGGAATTAAATTAATTTTATATAAGCACTGCTTATATCAAACGACATATAAAACAAACATTCATTATGAAACATCCAAATGATATAACAAAATCCAATAAATAAAATTGTTAACCAAAATCCTAGAAATTAAATATTTTGAGTAGACAAAATTTTGTTTCTGCTGATCAATCTTATGAAAACAAATATCTTTCAAAAATGTTTAACATAATCTTAAGAATTTCATCATAAATCTGTCTTACTTAGAATATTCAATATTAGTGGATATCTAAGTTACTTTGTATAAAATCTCAAGATATGTAAAAACATTACTGAAAAACAAGTTTTATGATAGACTTTGCATCGTCAGTACTCAAATAATTCATATTCAATAAAATATAAAATCAATCAACAACAAATATTTACTCACCCTTCAACAATTTAGAAAACCTCTGGTAAATGGATACTGAAAAATTTTAATGGAATGTAATGTTAACTACAAATGAATAATTCTGTGGTTCACCATTGATCTAAAAGATTGAAAGACAATTTAACGGCCTCTGTTATAGCACAAGGACTATCTGTATAAAGAATGTTAAGGAAATCAAATAATTATATATTATGAATAAAATAACATAAATAGAGGTTAATACTTGATTGAAGGCATATAAAATTATTTAAATATTTTAATATTAGCCTTCTACATATTGAATTTCCAAAAATTATATTTAATTATTATAACTTCAGGAATTGAATTAAATTAATGTCATATAAGTACCACTTATATCAAACGACATATAAAATAAGCATTCATTATAAGACATCCAAATGATATAACAAAATCCAATTAATAAAAATTGTTAACTAAAATCCTATAAATTAAATATTTTGAGTAGACAAAATTCAGTTTCTGCTGATCAATCTTATGAAAATAAATAGTAGAAGGCTAATATTAAAATATTTAAATAATTTTATATACCTTCTATCAAGTATTAACCTCTATTAATGTTATTTTCTTCTGTAACACTCTAAGACATGAGTGACTGACTTAAGTTGCATGGCAACACTATTTGTCCAATATTGTTGATTTTCAACAGGTATACAATTTATGAAATAATGTGGCAACTAGAAACAAGAAAACAGGTAGAATCTTTGTATGGAAAAAAGTTTTCCCAACGTTAAAAAATTAGTACAATTGACTGAACTCGGAAAAAATGCTGTATATGAGGCAATAAAGAGGATAAAATGGCATGTATATGATAAGATCAAAGGAAACAATTTAAACGCTTTATTGGCCTTAGGACGACACAATTCGCTTCTGGGGTTTTCCAAATTGGCTTACAGATTTGGAAATCAACGCAATATAAATTAATGTCCAGAAACCGTCCGTATGTCACTGAAAAGATAAGGCTACATATTGTTCAAAAAAGTAGACGTACCATGTTTTTGATTTACCGTAGTCTATCGTGATTTTTAAGAACGTTACAAGTGTGTCAAAGCGATTGTAAATTTGTAGTAGAATTAAAATGGTGTACCTATTCCGTAGAAGAAATTATTTCTTAGAAATAATGACTCTGCGCGAACCACAGCGGCTTTATTAAACGAACAACATCCTGGAAAAAAATGTATCCGCTGCTTACGTCGTGCAACTGGTTGCCAAATTTGACGCTAAGTGTTAAATCGGAGTGTGCATGAAAGAGACAAAGCGTGGGACGCGGCTGTCCGACCTTGAGTACTAGGAAAAGGTCCGATGTATCTGGTGTTTCGCACACAACAATCATGAGAATCCTGAAACATCATAAATTCCATCCTTTTAAGATACGATTGGTTCAGTAATTGAATGAGGATGACGACGATCGCCGACTCCAATTCTGTTAAGTGGTCAGTGAAATGATTAACGGTAATCAAAACTACACGTTCGATATCTGTTTTTCGGACGTATGTTCCTTTTACCTTTACGGCATTGTAAACCGGCATAACTGTCAGTATTGGTCAGATGAAAATTCGAGATTATTTCGGGAGGTGCATCCTTAGCGTCCTCAAAAATTAAATGTTTGGGCGGGTATTTATGGAAATCACATAATCGGCCCTTTTTTATACCCGGTAATCTCACTGACCAAATTTATTTAGATCTATTGGAAAACGCTATATATCCAGCCCACGTGCAAGTATTGGAGAATGCAGAAGAGCATCAATCTATCATTTTCCAACAGGATGGCGCATCACCTCATTTCGTTGCGTCAGTTCTTAGATGAAAATTTTCCTCACGCCTGGATAAGAAGAAGGAGACATATTGAGTGGCCACACAGAGGACCTGATCTGGCTCCACTGGACTTTTTTCTATGAAATCACCCAAAATCCAAGATTTACTTATTTACATGAGTCACTGGATGATTAGAGAACTTGGATCATTAATGAATGCCGTCAAATTACACCAGAAATCTTGAGTAACGTACGTGAACGTTTTCAGCAAAACTTACATTACTGCATGGAAGTGAATGGTGCCCATTTCCAGTATTTGATAAATTAATCACAAAAGTAATTACTCTTCCACTATTTTACCTGTCATTTCGTTATCGATGGAAATTTTGAAGCGAAATTTCAGGATCAGATAGTACTCGATAGGATCTTCAAAATGAGGTATCGCAACACTCCTCTTCCCTATTCAAAATCAAGGGGTTGTACTCACCCCCGTTAGGGGTTGCAGTTACGAGGATGCGAAAAGCGGAAAAGTTGTTCCTCTTCGAATCAGAAATTGACGGGTACGAGCGATTTTCAATGCCGGAAAATCGAGGTGTTAAGACATTGTATATGTCATGTACATGAATTAAACTTGTGTGAAACTTAATATATCTTATAAAATATAATAAGATTCGATCATGTTCTCTTCCATCTTCACAGATTTCAACCATGTCAATATTAGTGGGAAATCTGAAATTGCTTGCTGAAATACTTGACGCAGGCGACCAAAATAAACCGAAAAACAACCTGTGATACGAATTCTTAACGCTTGAAAGAATTCCTATCTACACCACTGGACGTGAAGATTGCACTCTTTCTTTCATCTCCAGTTATTATTCTTTGAACGGAACCTCTGAATTCTGTATGATGAAAACATCTGAAGGAATGGCAAAGTGCCTGAAGGAAGCGAAGAACCGAATTTTATCTCCGTACTAGGAATGGTTTATTTTTGCCCCTTTTTTCATTGCTTTCTATTTTTCACTAGCACTTTTCCAGATTGGCTTCAGAGCTTCCTATGTATATTCATGGTGATTCTTTGCGAATGAAAATTTCATTCGAACGTTCTTCATTTAAACACTTCAATTAGCGATCTATATAACAGATATTCTGTAAGATTTTGAGAATTGAGGTGATCCTGTGTTGAAATAGTTTCCTAAAGGTCAGGCACGTATCCAGGATTTTCTCTGAAGGGGGGCTCACCAGTGGCGTACCCAGACATGAGCCTTGAAGGGGGATAAAAAAGTTATAAATAAAAAAAATGGGTTATTCGGAGGATATACTTTTATAAAACAAAATCTAGTCGCTTAGGTCTTTTTGGAAAGTTCATCAATGATTTCATCTTCGGAAATAGGCAACTCCCTATGAATAGACATCATTGCTACGCCGTTGAGCCTGTTTTGAGAAGTACAATTTCGGAGATAGTGCTTTATTCTTTTCAATGTTGAGAATTATCTCTCTGGAGTGGCTGTAGAAACTGGTATTGTACAGAATATTAGTAATAGCTTGTACACATTAGGAAAAGCTTGTGGATTACATATTTCCAGATGAGCCAAAGGTGGACTATTACTTTTGATATCTGGATTATTACTCAGACGAATGTGCCACAGTTTAATTTCAGTTTTTGAAATACCTCTGGGTACATCAGGTATATAGAAATCTAAAAGTTCGTCATACTCGTCGGCATCAGGTATTTTTCTCTTGTCAGCAGATACTTAAAGCCCTTGAAAATTTGTTTATGGTTTGCAAATCTTTCCTCTAACTGGCTGATGAAATAATCAATGAATGGAATGTAAATGGTAACTCTGAAATAGTCCACTGCTGGTGCTTCTGAATCTTGCAAAATGATAGGATTTGCCCTATTTTTTTGGCATGAAACAATTCTTTTTACCTTAATGTTGGTTCCAATACTTGAGGCTGAAATATGCAAGAAAATAAAAAACTGTCAAACACATTTTATATTCTAACTTTTACCTGAGCTTTATTGAAGATCGAGTCGAAATGTGTTTTGGCGTCTTGACGTATGATTTTCATGTGAATACTTGAATATTCTAAGTAAGATAGTTTTATGATGAAATTCTTAAGATTATGTTAAACATTTTTGAAAGATATTTGTTTTCATAAGATTGATCAGCAGAAACAAAATTTTGTCTACTCAAAATATTTAATTTATAGGATTTTGGTTAACAATTTTTATGTATTGAATTTTGTTATATCATTTGGATGTCTTATAATGAATGTTTATTTTATATGTCGTTTGATACAAGTGGTACTTATATGACATTAATTTAATTCCTGAAGTTATAATTATTAAATATAATTCATTGAAATTAAATATGTAGAAGGCTAATATTAAAATATTTAAATAATTGAATTTTTAATATTCCCCAGTTTTGTTCAAGCGTAAATCGATTTATTTCGTTAATCACAAATATTAAACTAACTTTCTGTCAAAATACAAGTGACAAAAGTGTTGGCAGACTCGAAATAACCACCACTTCAAAATGCAAACACTAGATGGCCCACCCTTCACTTCTTTCATGCTTGTTCCCGATCATCAGATAGCTCTAAGATTTCATGTACTATCAATTTCCGGAACTTATTTGACTGCAAGTAAAAACCTAATTCAGGATTAGCAGTTAGTCAAAAAACTGCATATCACAAATTGCTACGTGATACCTCAATCTTAAATTGCACGCAAACAGAAAGGGAATCCAAATATCATCCATCATCCCTTAATTACTAAGTTTGCTCTCCGATTCCCAACTTCAAACGGTATCCCAAGAAGATACCTACACGGTGTAATCGTTATCAACTAGCGTGGTACGACGAAGCTGCGTCGAATTCCAGAACGGGATAAGCCGGGACCATAAAAACCCGGAAGCGGAGCCAAACCTCGACTCTCAGCAGTCAGCTGGACTGTTGCCCAGGTTTTTGTGTTTACGTCCTCCCTTGCTACCTCTCAACTTTCCCGGGCGCCAGAATTCTGGAACGGCGAACTTTCCAGGGTTGGATTGAAATTAATCGACGTTAGTTTCCAGAATTGACGATTAGAGGAACTCCTGAGGGTGGTTTAACTGTTATTCAGTTTTGGTGGCGGGATGGGATTAGTATTTGTTGGGAGAATGAAGATAGCAGCTGGGGATGCTTGTCCACCATGAAAAACGCGGAAAATAATGTCATAATTATTAATTTCCTTAAATACGAGGGTTACATATTGGCGATTTCTCAGTAAGTGTACGTGCACTCTCAAATTTAATAACTCTCAAAAATCTGCGCTAGCTTTGAGGAGAGGGAGATTATGACGTGTTAGATTTCGAGTTCGTGGTTTCTAGCATCGAGTTAAACTATTCTTGGCGCCGGTAGACCAGTCAATTTAGACATAAAAATAGTGATCAAATAAATAAAATTCCGGCAGAGCCAAATCTTCGTAGAGACCTTAGGTTTACCACAAGGAATAAAGTGTCAAAAGTCCCAATCAGTCCCATGTGCGCTAAGGGACTTATTCGGGGCCCAAGGTCAAAATTTTAGGTTTTTTGGATTTTTCTCGAAAACGGTAAATTTTATCGGAAAAGTATCTCAGAGGAAAGTTGTAGACCTTAAAATTCTCTATAAAAATGGTCCGAATGATTTTTTCTCTAAGACCCACTATTTCCCAGATATTGCGCTTGTAAGAATCACATTCTGCAATCACATTCTAAGATAAAAGTAATGTATTAAATATCGGATCTTTTTTTTTAGAGTGATAGAATATTCGAAAGTGATAACTGTGTTTTGACAGAAGATAGAAGCCATGTTGTTTTGACATTTCTGTTCAGTAACCATTGACAAATTATCATGGAAATACTCACGCTGCAACAACGTTTATAAATTCTTGAGATTTAGTTTCAAAATCAGTGTTCTATTCGCCAAACTCATAGAGCACTTCGCGAAATTTATGGTTTACATAATCGTCCATCATAGCAGCTCATTCGTCCAAATATCGATAGATTTCGGACAACATTTTCTCTACTCGATGCAACAACAACAAGACAAAGAACTGTACGTACAGAAGAAAATATCGCTGCTGTAAGTCATAGTGTTGAAGATGATACAGATTTGTCTATTCGTCGATGTTCAAAACATGTTGGACTCTGTGCATTCACCACATGAAAAATTTTGCGTTAAGATCTTGATCTTCACCCATACAAGATCCAACTGGTTCAAGAACTAAAGCCACTTGACCTTAATAAGCGTTTTTTGTCTGCTGATTGGGTTCTAGAACAGGTTAGGTTGATCCACATTTTTATCGTAAAATTGTGTTTAGTGATGAAGCTCATTTCTGGTTGAACAGCTATGTAAACAAGCAAAATTGCGGTATATGGAGTGAAAACAATCCTCAAGAAGTTCTGCAGTTACCATTGCATCCTGAAAAATGCACTGTATGGTGTGCTTTACACGCTGGAGGCATCATCGGTCCATATTTCTTTAAAAACGATGCTGGAGCTAATGTTACAGTGAATGGTGCTCGTTACAGATCGATAATTAATGATTATTCGTTTCATAATTCGAATGGTATCGACCCAGAAGTGTTTTGGTTCCAACAAGATGGTGCTACACCTCATGCTGCTACCGGAACAATTGATTTTTTGAAAGAAAGATTTGGCGATAACATTATTTCGAGAAATAGTCCAATTAATTGGCCTCCAAGATTATGCGACATAACACCACTGGATTATTTTCTTTGGGGTTATGTCAAGTCATTGGTTTATGCTGATAAACCAGAAACAATAGACGCTTTGAAAGCTAACATAACTCGTGTTATTGATTGAATAAGGCCTGAGCTAGTCGTGGTGGACATATGCCGAAAATTATTTTTAAAACATAAATTTCATAAAATTACCTTTCAAATAGAAATAAAATTTGTCTCAATTTTAATTCAAATGTGTTTTATTTCAATTTAAAGTTCCATCACTCTAAAAACAAACACCCGATACCAATTCATAAAACGGTGCTCGGGGAAAGAAATGTTGAATGCCTGGCTAATAGCTTGTTCAACATATTGCCCTTAGATGTAGGAAATCTTTATTGTTCAGTCAAATTCACAAAGGGCCTTTTATGTTTTGGTTCTAACCTGTGAACCATATAGTGTGAATGAATTTAGAGAATTTTGTAAGTTTACTTAATATTTAGTGTAAGTAATTGTTATTTTTTTGTGTTTACCTGCTCTATTTTTACTATTGTTATAAACAGTGTAGTTTTCGAAATGAATAAATGGTATTATCATTATATGGATATGAACCATTTGTGAAATAATATTTGGGGAACAGCCTGTATATTGAAAAATAATTTTCTGAGATATAGAAATGAGACTACAAGATGCCTCATTACTTATATTACAAATTCCTGTAGACCGAACACAAATCATAACTACAGTCCTTTCATTTCTCACTTGCCATAAAAGAGCTGGAAATATCCTCACCGACCTAATAATAATGCTTTCAGATGCAACTTCAAATGAAAATGAAATTTTCCCAACCGCGTTTTTGGGTTCTATTCCAATTCCTCGACACTGATGATCACATGAACGGGGTGAGATCAATTTAGATTGGGGAGAATTATGGAATGAGACCGGATGGTCAGATGTTATCTGGGGCAAGATGGCATACTTCGATAAAAAGAATTTTGCGCTTTCCTCGTTGGAAGAGAAAAGTTTATAATTCGTGACCTTTGAACTTTGGTTAGGTGGACAACCTTTTGTTCGACTTCTTCCAATCGTGTTTTAGAGGGTGATTTGCATTCATTAGGGAAATGACTTCTTGCATTTTTACTTTAACACTGAGCGAAATTATTTATCCTGGTTGAACTCGTTATTGGGCAAAATGAAAATAATGGTTTCGCAGTTATTTACAATCGAAAATTTTCCCTATTTATATTAATATTTTTCGAAACATAAATCCGATTCAAATAAATTAATTCGTGGCTCATCTGTACCAAAACTTAATTATAATAATAATTAAAACGAGTAGAGTCGATTGATCTATATTTTTCGATCGATCCACCTCGAAAAAACCAATTTTTTTTAATAATTTTCTATAATTTTAGGTGGGATCTACTTTTCGTTGAAATTCCGTCTTTGGTCACCCCCGTTTGGTCATCCCTACGCGGCATACGCGTAAGGCGGTACCCGTTTGGTGAGGGCGGGAAAAGTCCGGAAATTATCATCCGCTCGTATCGTAGCGACGGAAAGTAATCCGCGAAATATAGGGGCTTTAACGGGTAGCGGGTCTATCGGACCTTCGGTCCGAATGGGTATTTTCGCGACGGGCTTCGCCCGTCGCTAGATATATCCGTTTTTTCCGACGGTCCGAAAATTTTCGGACGGTCTCCGTACTTAACTTCGCGGATCGCCCCTATACGTACACCACAGAAACGGTTCGAGATCGCGGTGGGCGGGGCCTGTTTGTTTACAAATGGAGTGCGCGGGAAAAGTCCCGAAATTTTCGAACTTTATCCGCTCGTATCTCGGAAACGGAGGGTCATCCCGGAACGGGAACGGTACTACTGTCTGGAGGGAAGTGCGGACCTTCGGTCCGCACCGATATCCAGGCGACGGGCTTCGCCCGTCGGGATCCTATGCGTCTGGAAGTTAGCACTACGTGATGGCGAAAATATCGATGGTTGGTTGCCATGGCACTTACTGTTTTAATATATATAGAGACAAATTGTAGAAATTACTATGTTTTACTACCAAAAAATATATATTCCACATTTTCTTGTGACTCGAGTTTCGGGAAATAAACTATCCCATCATCAGACAACTGAAGACCTAAAAGTGGTACAGAGGTATTTGAACAAAAGTGATAAATATTTTGAATATTTCAATAGGTTCTAGATAACACCTAATAGAAAATCTTAAAATTTTACATTTAGAATCAAAAGGGAAGAAACTCGATTATCTATAATCTGTTGAAATTTTCTAATTAGTTAACAATAACAATGTAAATCGAAAATATTTGAGATATTTAAAAAGTAACATCTGTTTAAAACCTTTTTCAACGAACATAAAATGAACTTAATGAAAAGTAAACAAAAATTCAACTTTTGCCACTCATTCTTTAGAAAACAGTAATTCCTTTCGACAAAAGAAAATCTTAAGAAAATTTCACATGTAGATTCAAAAGAAAAGAAACTTGATTATTGAAATTTTCAAATTCGTTCACAATAAAAATAATTTAAAAAATAATGAATGACTTTATGGAGCTATGTAAATCCCAATATTTGAGATATACAACAAAATAATGTAAAAATAATGAATGGCTGTACGGAGCTATGTAACCCCAAAAATTATTTGAGATATTTAAATGGGTACCATATGTTTAACAACCTTCTTTGTCGATTGCCGACATTCCGATATCTGTTAGAAGGCCCCTCTTTTTTAACCCGGTTTTTTATCACGTTCCGTTTGTAAACCTCTGTACCACTATTAGGTGTTATCTAGAACCTTTTGAAATATTCAAAATATTTATCAATTTTGTTTAAATACCTCTGTACCACTGTAAGGTCTTCAGTTGTCTGACGATGGGATAGTTCATTTTCCGAAACTCGAGTCACAAGAAAATGTGTAATATATATTTTATTGGTAGTAGAACATAGTAATTTCTACAATTTGTTTTCATTATCATCAACTACCAAATAGTAACGGCTGAAACAATTCAGTATTTGAAATAATAATAATATTTATATCCAAAATCGTTATTAAACAGATGGAGAATAAAGTAGAAACATGTCAAAACAAATCAATACAAAAATCAGAAGAACACAGTCATTCATATTCTAAGACAGAAGTCTTTAAATTCTGCAAAAGGGTATGGTTCACAATTCAATATAAACAAAAAAACAGCCTTACAAAATCGATTGTAATCTGATATGTCCCGAATATCTTTCGGTAGGAGATTATACAATTTAATACTCATATAAAGTGTGCTTTTTTCAGTATAGGAATATTTATGGATCGGAAAAAAGTATTCTTGAACTCTTCTGGTGAAATTGTTACTTTTAAAACTCTCAAAGTAATACTGATGTTTTCGCAAAAATAGCATGTTTTCATAGCAAAACTCTGTAGCAATAAAGACCTGGAAGAGATAAAATATTGTTAGCCTTAAAGTAGTTCCTACAAGATACCTTAATTTCAAATTGATCATAGTCCTGATTGCTAATTTTTGTGTTACAAAAATATGTCCTACTGATGAACTGAAACCCCAAAATACAATTAAAAAAATGTATATATGACAGTAATTTATTTCCACAAAAATTTTTGTGGATTTTTGTGGAAATAAATTACTGTCATATATACATTTTTTTAATTAAAATGAGTTTCCACCAAGTGAAGACCGAATCTATCAAATATTCCAAAATACAATGCCGTAAGATAGAAGTGACTGAAAATTTTTAAATAGATGGTTTTCATTGTAGTTATATCAACTTGATATCGAATAGCCTTCAGTGTGTAAACAACCGAATTTAACCTTGATATCAGGGAGTTAGAGTGTTGTTCCCAGTTTAGGTGTTTGTCTACTGTGATTCCCAAAAGTCTTGCACTTAACATTGTTGGTATTCGCTGGTTCCCAAAGTTGATGCACGGTGGAAAACTAACATTCGTCCTGATGGTGGAAAAAACATGATATTTGTTTTATCAGAATTAAGAGTTAGTGAATTGCAGAAGCACCATTCACTGACGTTCGATAAAGCAGTTGTTAAGCCAACAGTCACAGATTCTAGATCTTGGGAAGACACTATTATATTAGAATCATCAGCAAAATTGTAAGAACTCGTTCCCAATGCTGGTAATACCGTTTCTTGAAATGTATCGGACTCACCTTCCAAAGCCTCTGGGGGATCGTCATCGTGGACAACGAATAAAATAGGTCCTAAATTAGAGCCTTGTGGTACGCCAGAAGTTATAGTAATTTCCGTTGAGGAATATTTTTCCTCATTCACATTCAATACGACTCTTTGTTTTGTGTCCTTCAAGTAATCTTGCACAAGCTTGAGTGGTACGCCTCTAATACCTTTCATTTCAAGTTTCTGTAAAAGAACTTTGTGATCGACGCAATCGAACGCTTTGAAAAGATCCAAATACAACCCCGCTAGTATTTATCTTCTTCAAGGCAAGAATATATTTTCTGTGTGAATTCGAATATTGCCGTTTCAGTGCTTTTGCCTTTCGAATAACCATGCTGATTAGTAGATAGTATTTTTAATTTCTGGAAGAATTTAACTAAACGGTTAACAAGAATTTTCTCGAAAATTTTGCAAAAGATGTGATTAAACTTATGGGTCTGTAATTGGTTAAGTCATTAAGGTTTCCTTTTTTGTGACAAAGCTTCACAAGTTATATCTATTATGATATTCTTGGCGTCGAACCGTTATGAAGTTCCTCACTAAGCAGGGAAAAAGTGAAAAAATCATTCATGAAGGGATGGTTGCTGTTTACCGTCGTTACCCACCATTCAAAGGTGGTCAAGTGAATTCAAAAGAGACAGAGGAAGCACTAAAGGCGACCCTCGCTCTGACGGGCCCGTTAGCGGCACCACTGAAGAAAACGTGAAGAAGTTGTAAAATCTGCTACTTTAAGATGTCAGAATAAAAATCAAGATGTAAGCAGAGATGACAAACATATTCGTGGGTACCACACATGCTATATGCTTCATGAACATCTTGACCTCTCAAAGGTCAGTGCAAGATGGGTACCGAGAATACTCACCGCACTCAGAAGCAAGTGCGAGCCGATTGCTGTGAGGAGTTTCTAGAGCTCTGTGGGTAAGATCCATAGACTATTTTCAACCAGCTGGTTATTGGGAATGAGAGGTGCTTTCATCACTATGACCTTGAGAGTGCATGCGGTGGATTGTAAAGGGTGCACAGCCCTTAAAGAAGTTTGAAGTCACCCCATTCGCTGGAAAAATAATGGCTACGGTCTCTTGGGATTCTAACGGTATAGTATAGTCCAGACGATGAAGAACTGAAGGTAGAAATTAATTTTAATTTAGCATTTAATTTTGAGGAGCAGCCGGAAGAATATTTTCTATAAGGTTCAGGGAAGTTTAGTTCTCGATCTAACAAATATATTGAAGTTCTAGGTGACAATATTGAAAAATAGTTTTCTTTCATGCTTATACCGAGAATACATTGAACGCCTCTCGTATTTAAACCACTTTAATCTTCCTAATAAAATAAAATTGCACAGAAATCCACCTTGCGTATTTGGATTTGGCGAGTGCTTTAAATGACGCATACATTTTTTGAAGCTAGTACTCACTGGCGAACCGCGCCGCAAACGCGAGGTTGAAGAAAGTGTACGGCTGTGAGGACGTTAACTGTTTCTCCTCGCGAACGGAAACTAATCCACAATAGTGTGTTGCGCCTCCATAGCTGTCAAAACAGACATTTCAGAAATTTCGTTTGAAAGCAGTTTTCTTGGATCCATATAAAGAGAATACATTAAATGCCCCTCGTAAGATTATCACAGCGGCAAAAAATCAAGTTAAATAAATTAGTAATTCTGGATGTTACGCTCCTACAGTCACTGAGTAAACCTAGTGAAAAACTTCGATTAACGTTGAAAGTAATCTAAGGGACTGGGAGCAATGTATTTTTTCCATCACATCCTTGAGGGAAAATTTATCCCTCCGAAATCTACATGTTCTTCCCATCTTCTTTTCATTTCAATGTTTCCTTAACGACCATCTTGGCTTTTGAGGTTAGAGCAAGTGGATTTTCCGATTCCTGCTTTCCAGGGACTTCCAACGGGATGCTGATGGAGCTGGCAGGGGAATTCTGAAAGGGGTAATTATGATTCAGGAGCGCTGGCGGCGTGATTCGTTATGAGCATCCCGAACGGAAGCTGTGGGCTGTGGCGGGAATACGGGAACAAAGCTTAACATTATCATCTGAATGCCGAAAATTCATCTACACTCCACAGTTCTAAAGTATTGGAGAGAGAAATCCACTCTATAGAGCATCATAATACAGATTAACTATATAAATAATTGCACACATCGTCAAAAGTCTTGGCTCCCCTAGGTTTCTCGAAAAATAAACAATTTATGTTCTGGAAATGAAATTTGAATAATAAAACAAATTGAAATATGTTTATCTTCTACAATTTTAATTTCAGAAAAATTTTTTTATTCAAAAAACTTTTAGAATTAAATTTATGTCTAAAACAAGCACCGCTTACATTTAATGGACGTATATAATCAAAACTCAATATATAATGTCAAATGGAATAAATAAACCAACAGATATACGAAAGTAATCAAAATTAATAAATAAATATTCAAAGGAGACAAAATTTTGTTTCTGGTCTTACCTTTAAAAAAACCAATTGCCTTTTAAAAACATGAACACACTTAAAAGACTTCTCGAAGAATATAATTTATTTGAAATATTTAATATATTTAAATATTCGAATGAGTTAATTCAGATATCTCTGAAAAAATGCACTATATCTTCAAAAAACAAATATAATTCTAAGCAATTCCTTCTTCAGTCCTCAATAATATTCCAAATATCAAAATCAAAAAACTAACCTATATCTCTCAACACGTGTAAAAGGACTAATGCTTCGAAACACAGATCAACTTTATAATTCAAGATTGATCTATGTTCTAACAAAATCAAAGAACAGTGTGAGTTATTTTAAAGTTTATTTAAATTCATTGACATTCCATAATGAGATTTATTGAAGCCAAAATATAATTATATATTATAAATAAAATAAAATAGAAAGGCCTTTTACTTAAAATAACTCACACTGTTCTTTGATTGTGTTAGAACATAGATCAATCTTGAATTATAAAGTTGATCTGTGTTTCGAAGCATTAGTCCTTTGACACGTGTTGAGAGATATAGGTTAGTTTTTTGATTTTCATATTTGGAATATTATTGAGGACTGAAGAAGGAATTGCTTAGAATTATATTTGTTTTTTGAAGATAGTGCATTTTTTAGAGATTTCTGAATTAACTTATTCGAATATTTAAATATATTAAATATTTCAAATAAATTATATTCTTTGAAAAGTCCTTTAAGTGTGTTCATGTTTTTAAAAGGCAATTGGTGTTCTTAAAGGTAAGACCAGAAACAAAATTTTGTCTCCTTTGAATATTCATTTATTAATTTTAATTACTTTCGTATATCTGTTGGTTTATTTATTCCATTTGACATTATATATTGAGTTTTGATTATATACGTCTATTAAATGTAAGCGGTGCTTGTTTTAGACATAAATTTAATTCTAAAAGTTTTTTGAATAAAAAAAAAATTTTTTTGAAATTGAAATTGTAGAAGATAAACATATTTCAATTTGTTTTATTATTCAAATTATGTTATATTTCTTTTATCGAGTAAGAGGCCTTTCTATTTCATTTTATATATAATATTTAATTATATTTTGGCTTCTATAAATCTCATTATGGAATGTCAATGAATTTAAATAAACCTTAAAATAACTCACACTGTTCTTTGATTTTGTTAGAACATAGATCAATATTGAATTATAAAGTTCATCTGTGTTTGGAAGCATTAGTCCTTTTACACGTGTTGAGAGATATAGGTTAGTTTTTTGATTTTGATATTTGGAATTACCTAGAATTATATTCGTTTTTTGAAGATATAGTGCATTTTTTTTTAGAGATTTCTGAATTAACTTATTCGAATATTTAAATATATTAAATATTTCAAATAGATTATATTCTTTGAGAAATCCTTTAGGTGTGTTCATGTTTTTAAAAGGCAATTGGTGTTCTTAAAGGTAAGACCAGAAACAAAATTTTGTCTCCTTTAAATATTTATTTATTAATTTTAATTACTTTCGTATATCTGTTGGTTTATTTATTAGATTTGACATTATATATTGAGTTTTGATTACATACGTCTATTAAATGTAAGCGGTGCTTGTTTTAGACATAAATTCAATTCTAAAAGTTTTTTGAATAAAAAAAATTTTTTGAAATTAAAATTGTAGAAGATAAACATATTTCAGTTTGTTTTATTATTCAAATTTTGTTATATTTCTTCTATCAAGTAAAAGGCCTTTCTATTTTATTCTGGAAATGAGATGAAATTTTCCTCTATTTACACTGTAATATATTTGATAGAAAATCATTGTTTGTTACTCTTGTCTCAGTATGAGACAAATTAGGAAAAAAGGGAAAATATTTGATTGATTCGGTCTTTACTTGGTGGAAACTCATTTTAATTAAAAGTAAAGACCGAATCAATCAAATATTTATTAAAAGCAGAAACCAGCTTTTTGGTCTTATGGTATTTCAAGCTTCTGTTAAGAAAAAAGAAGAATACCCAAAATATTTCGTTTTTTACCAAATGCATACATTTGACCGTGTTCCCGAAATACATCAACTTCAAAACGAAGAACAAGAGCCCCGCAGCCACTTATGGACGAATACATGGAATTAAGACATGGTTGAAGAATGACATGAAAGTACAATACTACCAAAGAGATGTCACCAATGTATACTTAAAGGTAATTCATACAGAATTAACTAGTAGACTTCATTCTATTCAGTTCGATATTATTGACAGAAATACTAGAGAACGTGTAGGCAAAATTATTCACTCCAAATTCTTAACTGCAACTAAAAAACTAAAACATTTAATTCATAAAAATAAAAAAAATAATTTAATAAGACTGAAAAACATCTTTTCTCTGAACATCAATTTCACCCTAGATTTGTCAACTTATCTGATGTAAAATTCAACAGTAGAGAATCCAACCTTTTAGAAAAGGGATCTAAATTCAACCTAGAGAATAATAATCCACAGAAATCCCTAGATTATTCAGCAATAGATTCAGAACTCGCCATTAAATCTATTCAATCACTCAAAAATTAATCAAATTCAAATTACAATAAATATATTATTGCTGACATAATTAAAGACAAAAATAAAACTGAAATTCACTCTTCCTCAATAAAACAGAATTTAGTCTAATCAATCATCTAAAAAAGAAACACTAATAATTTAATATTCACTCGTGCCGACGAGTACCTTATGTCCAGGTGATAGCCGAAGTACTCTTGAAGGTCTTCTTGCCCTTAAATTTGAGGAATGCAACCGTCTTCTTATGGTACTGGTTGAGACTACCCGTCTATAGGTCCTCAAAAATTTTCTTCGAAGTGCTGTTACAGATACCTTTCTATTCCTTCGAGTAAAATTTGCGATATAATGGTCTTTCCTTGCAGATGTTACTCTGGGTCGACCAGGCACCGGTCTTCGGGCAACTCTGCCGGTTTTCAGGAAAAGGGCCACTGTGCGCCTTACTGAAGTCCTTGGAATAGTCAAACGTTGCGCACTCTGGTGGTTTGACAAAGCTTCTTGATGTAGGGCTACTATTCTTGCCCGGTCAAACTGAGAAATTGGATGTCCCGGCATTTTCCGCGTAATATTCTCAATATTACAACTCTCTTTATTCGCTGAAAACTGATTAACTTCGAATACACCTGTATTCTCCCCGACAGGAAACATGGGAATTCTTTTACCCTGAAAGCGTTACACTCTTACTTGAATGATCATATAAATTAGGAATCTGAGTCTACTCAACTAAAGTTCTAATCAAGAATAATAAAATTAAATAAAACATTTATATAATCTTACATACAACATGTATACATTTCCTATATACACCATTTTAATTCAACCTAAAGTACAAATATCGCAACTAAAAAACCTGAGAGTGAAATTATCACCTCTGATTTTCACACTTGTAATTAAGGTTAGTGAATTTGTGAAGTGATCTCAGTGAACCAAAGTGAAAAACAGGAAGAAGCCTCTCCTACGAACAATATGGTGTTTTCACCAGAACGATCAGTTGTATAATTTACTGTGTAATAAATATATCGAAAACGAGTTTTAGTTTATTATTATCTCACTTTTCTTGTCGAAGTATGTTTATCTTAGAATTTGTATACTAATTCAACTTACTGAGGCAGAATTCGAAAAGTTTTATCAACATACCAAGAAATTCTCCATCATTCTTTTCTTGATCTCTTTATCCTGACGATTTGTAAAGGAAACGACCTGGCCAAGATATCATTAATTTCTCCTTCTTTTTATTCACTATTTGTCATCACTTTAGTTTCGGTTTCTTTTATAGTTGGTCCAGCTTTTCGACTACGAGTATTCAGGTATTTCGGCTTAAAATATATTCAGGTCTTCTTGGCTTAAAATAAATTAATTCGGCTGATCTGTACCAAAAATCATTAATAAGGAGTATGAGATATAGTAATAGAAAGTTCTAGAAATCGAGACAGTGTGACATTCATCTGTTTAACAATTCTATACTCAAACAAACTCGACAAGGTTTTGTAGATCACAGAGGCAAATTGTAGACATGACCACATTTCAAACTGATTGGTTTTCATCAGTGCAATATATAATAGTAACTCCAAATCTGCCAAGTATCTATATTCGCTTCACAGAGACTCTCAGATATTAATAATACACTAGTGCCATCTAGAGTATGCAAAATACATACAAGGCATACATTTGCGAGTTAATTTGAACACGGCGGCGACGGTCAGTCAGGAATATTAAGACTAGTGGTGTCCTCTATATGATACGCCGGTCAAGCTGCAATAGAGCAAGGCAGGATTCTGTACGAGGAGCGAAGAAGGTGGTCGCTACACACTTCCCTTCCAGTGAGCGTCGATAAGGTCACGGAATAGGGCGTTGGGATCAGCCAAGGAGACAGTCAGCCGCTGGTCTGGTCGCGGTGCCATCTCCAGCGGGGATCTGTGGAACGAAGGGAAAGGCTGCCTTGGAATGATGGAAAGGGGGCAATTAGGGCTTCCAAATGAATGGGTTGGTTCGCTCTTGAAGTTGACCCCCCCCCCAATCACGTCGGAGTCACTAATCAAGGTCTCAAAGGAATGCTGTGTTGTGATGGAGCTTCCACGTCTTATTTAGGTAGACGGCGTTTCGTTCTGAGCATGCGCACCTGAAACTCTTCAGACAGTAGTGGTGCGCATCTCAGGTGACACCGGTCGTTGAACGCTACGTGCAGCAAGGCAGGATTCTGGACGAGGAGCAAAGAAGGGGGTAGCTACACTATTTTCAAAATGTAGTAAGATTTGGTCACTATATCTTCGATAATAAAAATGCGATAGAAAACGAATTTCAATTATTCTACCTTTAAAACGAACTATCACAATATAACGGACTACTCTATCCAAGATCTTAAGATCTTACAGATCTAATTCAAAACCCCTCGATATCACATCGCGAAAGTTCGAAAGGTTAAAGGTTCAACCGTACTTCACCGCAATATCCGAATACCGCTCCTAGAGAAATGTGCAACAGGACATCTCCGAAACTTTAAGCCTACATTCCTCCACTCCAGATAATCCGAATTGGGTTGGATATCCCACATACAATATCAAGCAAAATGGATCCATCAGCGGTTTACGAGCCCACATTGCATCCATTTCGTTTCAGGGTTGTAAGGGAAGTTTTATTCGTGAAGTTTCCATTCCGTTTGCGTGGAAGTCCCGATGGGGAAATAATGTCGTTCAGACTTTTCGGTTCTGGAATGAGGAAGTTTGAATTTAGGTTTTGTTCCTCAATTTTGTAGCCAAATTTTTACCTAGAAGAATATAGTTCAACTCGTTGATAATTGGGGGGTAACGAAGTGAATTTGAAGAATCCTTACTCATTACAAGATTATAAAGGATTTTTGATTTGAATAGCCTGCTAGGCAGCTGTCGCTTTTGAAGCTGTTGTTACGTACCACGGTTAGTTTATCGCAGTATTTTGCCTATTACTTCAGTATCTCTTAAAAGAATATAGTCATGACATATTTTGAGCACTGATTCAAACTCACCAAAATGTCCTTCATCTGCCCTGTAAGCCTGTACAATCATTCGTGAAACACCCTGTATAGACCAAATAAGTTCATGCAGACCCTTATCATCCTTTTATTCCCTGGCTCCCAAGATTTTTCATTATTTCCATATTTTCTTTTAATAAGTATTCCTTTTCCAACTTTGGCTCCTTAGTGTTTGTTCACTCCGCTTCACATATGTATCATTCCTTGAACTTCTTCTATGCTGGTACCTTTTTTCTTGGTCTCGCTGATGACCATTAGTCAATGTTTATCCTTGTACACTTCTCCATTACTTCTTCACTTTAGTGTTCCATCCCTGAACATTCCATGTTGCGAATAGAACTCAAGTTAATAAAAACTCATGGAATTATATTTGAAACGAAACATATTTTTCACATTGTATTAGTTAATTTGGAGCTAACAATGCAATAATTATGGTAATCAGAAAACTCTAAAATCTCCCCATAATGATTAAATTATATCCTTCTTTTTTATGATAAATTCTTGATTAATCAATCCATTGTACTCTTTTGCATTCTGTAATCTTTATATAACATATGCATGCCTCCCACAAGAATAATATTCAATTAGTAAATTGATTCTTATGACACCAGAGAATACAAACATTTCCTCGTATGTCACTAATCCACAATGCGTGCATCAGGTGTGTTTGGAAACATGTCCCAGGATATAATTATACAGGTGGAACATTTTACATTTATCATGAATTTTATGTATGATATACATACGTGCGTATTATGGTTCCGGCTGTAATTTCTTTTTAATTATGTATATAGAAAATATGGGGTGAGCTCCGACAACAAAAGAGTTTTACGTGCTTGAAGAAATTTTCATCGATCGATTATACGAAATTTTTGTATCTCGAATTTCAATACAATATTATTGAATTTTTATCCAAGAACCTTTGTGTCAGTTTGTTCATTTTTAAATGGAATGAAATAAGAAATCACTTAGTTTTGTATCACTTTTCAATATACAGTGATTCGAGTTCCGTAGTGTTTACTACATTTTCGAACTGATTAAAACAAATTATATCCCAACTATTATACTACTCTGTCAAGAAAGTACCGGGAATTTTCAATTAAAACAATATTTTTACATTTAATCGTCAAAATTTATTGGGTAGCCTTCAAAATAGGCTCCATTTGCTTCAATACATCTATGCCAACGGCACTTCCAATTATCGAAACATTTTTTATAGGCGCTTTCCGGGATGGACTTAAGCTCTCGCGCCGAATTTTGTTTTATTGCTTCAATAGACTCAAAGCGGGTGCCACGAAGGGGCAATTTTAGTTTTGGGAAGAGGAAAAAGTCGCAGGGAGCCAAATCCGGCGAATACGGTGGTTGCTGAAGCACGTTCGTTGAGTTTTTGGCGACAAAGTGAGTCACAATCGTAGCTCGGTGAGAAGGCGCGTTATCGTCATGCAAAATCCATGAGTTCTTCGCCCACAAATTTGGCCACTTCTTACGGATACGCTCACGCAAACGTTTCATAACGCCTAGGTAATACTCCTTGTTTGCCGTCTGACCCTCTGGAACGAATTCGTAGTGCACCACGCCACGGATATCGAAGAAAACAATGAGCATCACCTTCATTTTCGAGCGGCTTTGGCGTGGTTTTTTCGGTTTCGGCTCATTTTTTGCCACCCATTCCGATGATTGCTGGCTTGTTTGCATATCGTACTCGTAGACCCAGGTCTCATCACCAGTTATAATGCGTTCCATGAATGTTGAATCGGAATTACAGCGATCCAGCATGTCTGAAGCAACCTGTTCGCGATGACGTTTTAGAAGAAAATTCAGGTCTTTCGGTACGAGTCGTGCGGCCACCATTCTCATGCCCAAAATATCAATCAAAATCGTACGTGCGGACTCGTGGGATATCTTAAGATCATGTGCTATCTCTCTCAAGCTGGTACGACGGTTTTCCAGCACCCTTTCCTTAATTTTATCGACGTTATCTTCGATCGAATCCGTCGATGGGCGACCACTTCACGACCGTCCTTGAAGGCTCTGTACCAGTGATATGCACGAGTTTTCGATAGAGCATTATCACCAAAGGCCTTTTGCAACATTTTCAATGCATCGGCACACGAAAATTCATTTGCAACACAAAACTTTAAACAAATTCTTTGCTCAACGTAATCACCCATAGTAAAAATCGGCACGCACTCTGACATCGACTGACTTAATGAGCTGTTGCAAACACACTAGTTGACAGATCCCGCTCAAGCTTGGCATAGTAATTAAGGACAGTGGTACCAACCTAGGAAAAAAAATTTTACCTGCCTCATTGCCCCGCCAGATTTAAATCGAAAATTCCCGGTACTTTCTTGACAGAATGTATACAGGGTGTCTACTTTTAAAAGAGCCAAACTTCAAGGGAAGATCATACAAGTTATTTGCAGCAAAAAATGTCATATAGCACATGGTCGAAATGTTGATGGTTATTTTTCAATTTAACATTTCTTGATTTCACGAAATATTTCAAGTTTTTCCATAAAATCAATTATACTTCAGTTATCCTTGTAGCCTCATCAAATTTGACCACACATCTGGAAAGGGTAAGGAGATGAATATCAGGATTCTGAAGTGAACAAAATCAGTCATATTTTTCCAATGGTTTTATCTATTTTCAAAGGGACCTGAGAATGAAAATCAACCGCCTAGCCTGTCGGATCCAGTTAAATTCCCACACTGAAAACCTTTCTTTCCGTTCACAATAATTCCCGCAGAAATGACTTTCAAAACTGCAAACTTCCATTCCGTTGTGGAACGTCAGAAAATGTTACTTGGAACGTCGGCCAAATTACAATGAATTCCGTAGGAAGCCAGCAATCAAACTTTGAATGAGAAAACTGTCTTGCTCATGCATTAGAGATGCTAATTTCGAATGCGAAGAAGTCGTCTGGTTGAACATGAATATAGGCCTGCTTTGAATGAGAGTCTGATTAATATCTTGGTTGTTAACCGTTATTCTTGCTTCTATGGTTCTGTGTAGCTTATGTGTGTGGTTTTGGAGTCTTATGAGGACAAAATCTGAAAAGAATATAGGTTTTGTTAGTTTGGCTTTTCGTTTGGTTGGTTGATTCACAAAATGACGATTCAGTATGGATGTGAATCATAGAGAACCCAAGTACAGGCTGACCATGAAGTCTATCAACGTCACGTCTGAATTTTGATATTTTCAATCTAGCAGTTTTTTAGCTGTGTCATTCGAACCTCAAAGTTCATTGTATCTGGACACTTGGATTATTCGTCCTCACAAGGGTATATGGCCCTTTGAAAGCATGGAAAGTTTTTAGAGATTTTAATATATTTATTGCCTAATAATTCCACGACAAAGCATTCATAATTATTGATGAGGAGTTTGAGCTATGATAATAGAAAGTTCTACCAGTGTAACATACATCTGTATAACAATTCTATACTCAAACAAACTCGACAAGGTTTTAATTAAAAAAATGTATATGGGACAGTAATTTATTTCCACAAAAATGTTTGTACTACTACAACAATTGTTTCACCACGATGTGGCTTCTTCAGGTATTACATTGTACTGTCTGATGGTATTCAGTGTAACCGAGTTTAAATACATTTTTAGGTACGTGACCAAATAATGGAAGCACAAGTCATAAAAACTCTAGGTGTTTATTGGAGTTTGCCGCTAAAAATGCCATTAAGGAAAAATATTCAGTAATGGAGAATGATCAACATCTGTTTGTTCGTTCAAAAAGATTTTACGGGCATTATACCTGTTGATTTCAAGAAATTCTGAAAGTGTTAATCTAGAACTTTTGCTTTCAACGTGGATAATTCCATAATTATTGTTGAAATTATGCCTGAATTCCTTAAGATGATTAGCATATGTCGAATATACAGAATTGTATATAACCCCTTTGGTGTTCTTGGACACGTTTCTTGAATGATCTGCCAGTCTGGCCAATGTATACTAAAGGGCAATCTTTGCAAGTCAACTTGTAGACTCTGGATTTATTTTCTTTATTTGTAAGATCTTTATTATTAATTGTCTTGAAAGCCGCGTTATAATTGAAACAACTTTTGAAATATTTAGCAATATTTTCAGATAATCCATTGACATAAGATAACGAAGAATATTTCTGTGTATTGTCCTCTTTTATGATTGGGTACACGAGATTTAATGCCATTTTCTTTTGTTTATTGGATACCATTTTGTCTATAAGAAAGGGATTGTAACCCCTTTGTTGTAATCCCTTTCTTATAGATAAAATGGTATCCAATAAAAGAAAATGGCATTAAATCTTATTCTGAGCAAGTTGTTTTTGAAGAAGTTTTTGAGGTCTTGCACTTTTGGAAGGAATTTAAATTTCATAATCAAGGAATGAAACTAAATTTTGGACTTTTCAAGTATTTATTTAATAATTTATAACATAAATAGAGGTTAATACTTGATAGAAGGTATAGAAAATTATTTAAATAGCCTTCTACATGTTTGATTTCAAAAAATTATATTTAATAATTATAACTTCAGGACACTATATTTAAATTTTTCAGTACTAATTTACCAGAAGTTCTAAATTGTTGAAGGGTGAGTAAATATTCGTTGTTGATTGATGTTATATTTTATTGAATATGAATTATTTGAATACTGACGAAGCAAAGTCTCTCCTAAAACTTGTTTTTCAGTAATGTTTTTACATATCTTGAGATTTTATAGAAAGTAGCTTAGTTAGATATCCAATAATATTGAATATTCTAAGTAAGATAGTTTTATGATGAAATTCTTAAGATTATGTTAAACATTTTTGAAAGATATTCGTTTTCATAAGATTGATCAGCAGAAACAAAATTTTGTCTATTCAAAATATTTAATTTATAGAATTTTGGTTAACAATTTTTATTTATTGGATTTTGTTATATCATTTGGATGTCTTATAAAGAATGTTTGTTTTATTATATATGTCGTTTGATATAAGTGGTACTCATATGACATTATTTCAATTTAATTCCTGAAGTTTTAATTATTAAATATAATTTTTTTAAATTAAATGTGTAGAAGGCTAATATTGAAATATTCAAATAATAATAATTTACAGTTGACAATTTATATTTCTTTGAATTTCTTTTATTCCATTTGGTACTGTGTATTAAGTATTAATTCTTTATGTCTACTAAATCGACCCAGTGTGTTCTGAAGACATTTATTTTATTTAATTCTTGAAGTTTTCGAATAAAACATTTTTTGAAATTAAAAGTTGTACGAGGTTGACAGAATAAATCTGTATGATATTTAAAATTTATTCAATGTATTATCAGTAATTTGAAGATTTGAATATCTGAATCATTAATGATGATTAAACCATCATCATTAGTTTTCATATTTTGAAAATAAGGAGTTAATCTCATAAGATACTGATCCATTTCATCTGCATTTTTTGCGATATTTCAAACAAAACCTGAATTTTCAGATAACATATTTCGTAATTTAACTTCTCAGCTTGTTAATGTGAAAGTACCAGTACATTTTACCAAGATTAATCCAAACTTCTCCAATAAACAGGAATACTTTCCTAATCGAAAGTACCTTCAATTGTTAATTTTATCACTACAATCTCAATCTATAATTTTATAGTGGCATTTACCTAGTGCAATCAATGGCGCGTTTCTAAAAATTATTTTTCTCGTGTTATTGCCTTCAATGAAGAAACGATGAACGTTTACGTATACGTGAATTTACGTTCCTTAATTCTGAAGTATGAGCGATATTAGTGTGGTCTATAAATTCATTTAATAAAGAAAGTGTTGTATTTTCGGTTATGAAAGAAAGAAAATGATTGTAGACGATTAAAAAGCTTCTGAACGAGCGTTATATGTCTTGATGGCATTTCATGTCCTTAGTTGAGTGGACAACTTATTACATCGGGTGTTTTTTTTAGAGTAATAGAACTTTCGATAGGGATAACTGTGATTTGACAGAAGGTAGAAGTTATGTTGTTTCGACATTTCTGTTCAGTAAGCTTTGACAAATTATCATGGACTCACGCCGCAACAACGTTTACAAATTGTTGAAATTTATTTTCAAAATCAGTGTTCTATTCGTCAAACTTATAGAGGAGCACTTGGTGCAATTTATGGTCGTCGAAATATCGATAGATTTCGGACAACATTTTCTCTACTCGATGCAACAACAACAACAAGACAAAGAAATGTACGTACAGATGAAAATATCGCTGCTGTAAGTCATAGTGTTAATGATGATCCAGATTTGTCTATTCGTCGATGTTCAAAACATGTTGGACTCTGTGCATCCACCACATGGAAAATTTTGCGTAAAGATCTTGGTCTGCAGCTATACAAGATCCAAATGGTTCAAGAACTACAGCCACTGGACCATAATAAGCGTCGTTTGTTTGCTGATTGGGCCCTAGAACAGCTTGAAGTTGATCCACTTTTTTATCGTAAAATTGTGTTAAGTGATGAAGCTCATTTCTGGTTGAACGGCTATCTAAAGAAGCAAATTTGCCGTACATGGAGTGAAAACAATCCTCAAGAAGCCCTGCAGGTTTCAGTACATCCTGAAAATGCACTCTATGGTGTGCTTTACGCGCTGGAGGCATCATCGGTCCGTATTTCTTTAAAAACGATGCTGGTGCTACACCTCATGCTACTACCGTAATAATTGATTTATTGAAAGAAAGATTTGGCGATAACATTATTTCCAGAAATGGTCCAATTAATTGTCTTCCGAGATCATGCGACATAACTCCACTGGATTATTTCCTTTGGGGTTATGTCAAGTCATTGGTATATGCTGATAAACCAGAAATAATAAACGCTTTGAAAGCCAGCATAACTCGTGTTATTGATGAAATAAGGCCTGAATTACTCGAAAAAGTGGCCCAAAATTAGTATGGTCGAAAGCGGTTCCTCAGATCCCTTCAGACAGGCATGTCAGCCTGTGACGCCAGTGATCTTGTGTTCCACGTTGGAACGGTCGTCGAACGCTTTGTGCCTTGCCCTACTTGAACTCGGCGGTCAGTCAGGTAATTTAAGACTTGTGGTGTCCTTTGTATGATACGCCGGCAAGCTGCAGTAGAGCAAAGCAGAATTCTGGACGAGGAGCGAAGAAGGGGTCGCTACACACTTCCCCTCCAGTGAGTGTCGATAGGGTCACGGAATAGGGCGTTGGGATCAGGCAAGGAAGCAGTCCGCCGCTGGGCTGCTCGCGGTGTTATCTCCAACGGGGATACTGTGGAGCGAAAGGAAGGCAACGAAGGAAATACTGGGTGGGGTAGTAAGGGCCACCAATAAATGGGGTTGGTTCGCTCTTGAAGCAAACTCCCATTACGTCGGAGTCACCAATGAAGCTCTCAAGGAAATGCGGTGTTACTACCTCTTGATATGAGAGACGGCGTTTCGTTCCGAGCATGCGCACCTGAACTCTTCAGACAGGCGTGGTGCGCATGTCTGCCAGTGACACCAGTGACCCTGTGTTCCACGTTGAAACGGTCGTAGAACGCTGTGTCAGGTAATTTAAGACTAGTCGTGTCCTCTATATGATACGCCGGTAAGCTGTAGCAGATCAAAGCAGAATTCTGGACGAGGAGCGAAGGAGGTGGTTGCTACAGTATAATGAGCCTTTTCAGTGATCTCCACAGCCAAAAATATATCGGTTTCAGATCTATAGACCTGAGTGGCCACGATATCACCCATTGTTAAAAAGAGTTTCTGTGTTGTGTCCGTTTCTTCTTCAGTACGATACTGGGGAATTTGAGATGGAATTTTTATTCATGTCAATGGCAAGAAAATGAAGGTTATTTTCCGACGTTACTAGGCAATGAATATATCATTTTCCTCATTTAGAAACATGAGATGGTAATGACAATGTGAGATATAAGAAAAATATGATGGGTGTTTTAATTACCCGTATATAAAAGACATGTTTTCATCATGTTTCTCAAATCAGAAGAAGGTACATCTCAAATTCTGCCAGTTGGCCTCATGGAGATTATTGAATCTATTAAAACTAATTAGTTTTTGTAGTTTTTCCGAACAATAGAGGTTGGCTTCGAGAACGTTCATTGCCATATTGTGTATCCTGTATATTTGAACTGAAGGAAAAACGACAATTGGTTGCAGGTGGGTGTTTAAATTGAAAAATATTTCTGAAATTTAAAGGAAGATTGTGTGCGAAAGGTTAAGGACGTAGACTTTAAAAGTACCTTTGCTCCCACAACCCGTCAGGAAACCATTCGAATTCCAGCAATAGCTGCACAAAATCAGATTAAATAAACACATTTTCCTATGGGAATGGCCATTCTATACAGAGTAATAAAGGAAGAAAAAATATACACACATCGTTTAGAGTCTTGGCCTCCCTGTCAACTCGCAACTTGTTGAATATAACATGGCAATTATTTGTGTGTGGAATCTTCACTATCTTATCACTTAAATGAAAACAATAAACCAGCAAAATATATTTCTTGTTCGAGAGAATACAGGTGTATTCGAAGTTAATCAGTTTTCAGCGACTAACGAGAGTTGTTATATTGAGAATATTCCGTGGAAAATGTCGGTACATCCAATTTCTCAGTTTGACCGGGCAAGAATAGTAGATTTACAGCTTTGTCGAACCACCAGAGTGCGCAACGTTTGAATATTCCACGGACTTCAGTAAAACGCATAGTGGCCCTTTTCCTGGAAACCGGCAACGATGCCCGGAGACCGGTGCCTGGTCGACCCAGAGTAACATCTGTTAGGAATCAGCAGAACTTGCATTGCATAATCTGGTCGGAAAATTAAACCAATCTCTCGATAATCGAGAGATAGCACTAACAGCGTTTCTGGACATTGAAGGTGCTTTTAACAATACGCTGTCGGCTTCTCTCGCTGAGGCTATCGCAGCGAGAGGAATCGACCCACTAATTTGTAGATGGATACAGGCAATGCTATGCTGCAGAACAATAACGACCTCATACCAGGATGAGGTCTTCGAGTTCAAGGCTGCGAAGGGCTGTCCGCAGGGAGGTATTCTCTCACCCTTATTGTGGACCCTTCTCGTTGATGACCTGCTAGCGATCATTTCGCTGTGGGGAGTCGACGTTCAAGCATTTGCTGATGACCTGGCAATCATAGTGAAAGGTAAATCGGAGGTGACGATATCGGCCGTCCTTCAAGAGATACTGAACACTATTGATAAATGGTGTATAAGGGAAGACATGTCTCTTAACCCGCAAAAGGTAGTTATAGTACCATTCACTAACAATTTGTGAACGTTGTTGCTGCGTGAGTCTTTCCATGATCATTTGTCAATGCATACTGAACAGAAATGTCAAAACAACATGGCTTCTACCTTCTGTCAAATCACAGTTATCCCTATCGAAAGTTCTATCACTCTACAAAAAAACACCTGATACTTCAGTTCCAGAACACAATAAAATTTATCCGAAGTTTTTCTGGAGAGAGTATAATATAAGCATATCAACAGCTAAAACCAAATCTTTAGTTGTCGCAAGGGAACCCATAAGATGTAAAATTGTAATAAACAATGAAATAATCGAACAAGTTTCGAAGTTCGAATACCTTGGGGGTGGAAGTTCCTAGTTGCGGAGACCTGAAAAAAACTGTACGCAAACAAGCCAACAAAGCAGTTTATATATCGGGATGCTTACGGGATTTCATTTGGAAGAATAAAGATCTGAGATTGGACGGGAAAATCCGCGTATATAAGTCATGTGTTAGGCCTATTATGACATATTCTATCGAGACGAGAGCCGATACAGCGGAGACGAAGAAGATTCTAAGGACCACGTAAATGAAAACGTTAAGAGCAATAGGTGGGAAAACATTACTGGACAGAATACCAAACAGTCAAATAAGAGAGCGATGTAATGTTCAGGATGTTGTGCGATGGGGAAGACAGAGGAGAAGAGCGTGGAACCAGCATGTAAGCAGAATGAGCCCTTAAAGAATAGCCCGAATAGCGAGGGATTTGAAACCAACTGGAAAAAGACCACCAGGACGTCCCTTCAAAAGATGGCGAGACAGTTGGCAGTCCACATAACAAATACGGCTCCAGAACTAAACGAGAGGATAAAAAAAAATCGTGAAGAACAGGCCTAGGGCCTAATATAAGTAGAAGAAGAAGAAGTTTTTCTTGTCAGCCTGTGGAATGAATTTCCATCAAGTAAGGACCGATACAATTAAATTTGCATGATGATTCAAATTTAATCGAAGCAATTTTTCAATACTTCATTTGTGCCTTCAACATTAAATTAATTTTGTTAGCAGTGAACTATACGAAAGCATAAATCAGTCATGAATTCCATCGAGATTGCAAACCTCGCATGTTGCGGCAAAATGTTGAGAAATGAACAAATCTTCCCATTTAATTGTCGCACCTCGTTTTGTGTTCTTTATAATAGTTATCTGCATATTTTCGAAGAAAGCGAATGATTATCCAAAATATAGTCATCGAGCTCGAACATTTTAATAGCCGTACTTGCTAAACGCCCCCATGCAACATCACCAGTTGGTCAACATCCTGCGGAAATTGTATCGAATTTGTACAAGACATATTAATTTTACGTTGTACAAGATGATGATAACCTTCGAATGGATTCAGGGTGAATTTCTGAAACTACCCGGACAAGGCAATAATTCACCGCAAGTGTAATAGAGTGGAGCGTGCTTGACTGATCTGGGATACGAAGGACCTTTTAGGGGATAATTAATGTTTTCATAGAGTTTCATAATTGTCAGGGCTGTCCGGATTATTCCTGTGAAAATAATGAAGGGGCAATTTGTGCCAGCAAACTTCTTTTAGTTCTCTAATAGCTCCTTCGAGCACTTTTTCTTTCCTACTTTGTAGTGTCGTAATTGAATTGAATAAATAAATCAAAATGCGAGTTGATAATATTAATGCAAAAGCCCTCATAAAGGGGGCTTTTTACTAGATACAAGGGTTTTTCAATATCCTAAATATCAAACAGATTTATTATGCTTTATTGTATCGGGTGTTTTTTTTAGAGTCATAGAACTTTCGATAGGGATTACTGTTATTTGACAGAAGGTAGAAGCCATGTTGTTTTGACATTTCTGTTCATTAGGCATTGAAAAATTATCATGGAAAGACTCACGCCGCAACAACTTTTAAAAATTGTTGAAATTTATTTTCAATATCAGTGTTCTATTCGCCAAACCTATAGAGCACTTCTTGAAATTTATGGTTTACATAATCGTCCATCAGAGCAGCTTATTCGGACAAAATTTTCTCTACTCGATGCAACAACAACAAGTCAAAGAACTGTACGTACTGAGGAAAATATCGCTGCTGTAACTCATGGCGTTAATGATGATCCAAATTTGTCTATTCGTCGACGTTCACAACAAGTTGGACTCTGTGCATCCACCACACACACCTATACAAGCTCCAACTAAAGCCACTTGACCATAATGAGCGTCGTTTGTTTGCTGATTGGGCCCTAGAACAGCTTGAAGTTGATCCACTTTTTTATCGTAAAATTGTGTTTAGTGATGGTTGAACGGTTATGTAAACAAGCAAAATTGCCCTATATAGGGTGCAAACAATCCTCAAGAACTTCTGCTGGTTCCATTGCATCCTGAAAAATGTACTGTATGGTATGCTTTACACGCTGGAGGCATCATCGGTCCATATTTCTTTAAAAACGATGCTGGAGCTAATATTACAGTGAATGCTGCTCGTTTCAGATCGATGATCAATGATTAGTTGGTTCAAAATTTGAATGTTATCGACCCAGAAGTGTTTTGGTTCCAACACGATGGTGCTACATCTCATGCTGCTACCGTAACAATTGATTTATTGAAAGAAAGATTTGGCGATAACATTATTTCGAGAAATGGTCCAATTAATTGGCCTCCAAAATTATGTGACATAACTCCACGTGGAGTTATGTCAAGTCATTGGTTTATGCTAATAAACCAGAAACAATAGACGCTTTGGAAGCCAAAATAACTCGTGTTATTGATGGAATAAGGTCTGAATTACTCCAAAAAGTGCTCCAAAATTGGTATGATCGAATGCGGTTCCTCAGAGCTAGTCGTGGTGGACATATGCGGAAATTATTTTCAAAACATAATCGTCATAAAATTATCTTTCAAATAAAAAAATAGGCTTCAATCTTAATTTAAATGTGTTTTATTTCAATTTAAAATTCTATCACTCGAAGAAAAACACCCGATACATTTATTTAGTTTGTCTGGTAAGATATTTTTGGTTAATTTTTCATTTTTTAAATGTGCAGTGGACCTGATGAGTTTCCGATGTGAGAGTTCTGAATGACTTTTTGAAGATGTTAGGCATGTTTTACGAATTTTTTTTTAAGGAACTTATTTTGAGCAAGTTGTTTTTGAAGAAGTTCTTGAGCTTATGTTTTGCATTTTTGGAAAGGAATTTGAATTTCGTAAGGTACGAAACAAAATTTTGTACTTATTTATTAATTTTAATTGATAGTTTATGTTAGTTTGAATTATTTTATTCCCTTTGGTTCTGTGTATTAAGTGATAATCAATTAATCTACTAAATTGACACAGTGTGCTTTAAGACATTTATTTTATTTAATTCTGAAAGATTCTGAAGAAAATTTTGTGAAATTAAACTTTTTAGGAGGTTAAGAGAATAAATCTTAATGATATTTCAATCTTGGATTCTTTTATTCCTTTTGATGCTATGTATTGAGTTTTAAGTCGATGTGTTAACTGGATTGAAACATTGTTTTTTAAGGCATATATTTAATTCAATTTTTAAAAATTTTTATTTAAATATTTTAATATCAACCTTCTACAAATTTAGTTTCAAAAAATTATAACTTCAGGAAGTCTTTCTCAAAACTTATTTTTCAGTAATGTTTTACATATCTTCAGTTTTTATATGAAGTACCTTAGTTAGATATCCAATAATATTGAATAGTCTAAGTAAGATAGTTTTATGATGAAATTCTTAAGATTATGTTGGATATTTTTGAAAGATATTGGTTTTCATAAGATTGATCAGCAGAAACAAAATTTTGTCTATTCAAAATATTTAGTTTAATAGGATTTTGGTTAATAATTTTTATTTATTGGATTTTGTTATATGTCTTATAATGAATGTTTATTTTATATGTCAATTGATATAAGTGGTACTTATATGACATTATTCCAATTTAATTCCTGAAGTTATAATTATTAAATATAATTTTTTGCAATTAAATATGTAGAAGGCTAATATTGAAATATTTAAATAATTTTATATACCTTCTATCAAGAATTCACCTCTATTTATGTTATTTTATTTATAATATATAATTATTTGGTTTCGTTAACATTCTTCATACAGACAGTCCTTGTGCTATAACAGAGGCCGTTAAATTGTCTTTCAATCTTTTAGATCAAGGGTAAACCACAGAATTATTTATCTGTAACTTAACCTTATATTACATTTAAATTCTTCAGTATTCATTTACCAGAAGTTTTCTAAATTGTTGAAGGGTGAGTAAATATTTGTTGTTGATTGGTGTTATATTTTATTGAATATGAATTATTTGAATACTGACGAAGCAAAGTCTCTCTTGAAACTCGTTTTTCAGTAATGTTTTTATATATCTTGTGATTTTATAGAAAGTAACTTAGTCAGATATTCAATAATATTGAATATTCTAAGTAAGATAGTTTCATGATAAAATTCTTCAGATTATGTTAAACATTTTTGAAAGATATTTGTTTTCATAAGATTGATCAGCAGAAACAAAATTTTGTTTATTCAAAATATTTAATTTATAGAATTTTGGTTAACAATTTTTATTTTTTGGATTTTGTTATATCATTTGGATGTCTTATAATGAATGTTTATTTTATATGTCATTTGATATAAGTGTTACTTATATGACATTACTTAATTAAATACCTGAAGTTATAATTATTAATTATAATTTTTTGAAATTAAATATGTAGAAGGCTAATATTGAAATGTTTAAATAATTTTATATAGCTTCTATTAAGAATTTACCTCTATTTATGAAAAATTTTTATGAAATTAAAATTTTAGAGAGGTGAGTAGAATGAATCTGTTCAATATTTAAGATATTGGGAGTTGATACTTGATAGAATTATTAAAATAACTTCAAAAAAATAAGAAGATGTTTTTTTACTTGATAGAGGGGTTAATACAAAGTTTAAATATCGAAACAGATTTATTCCGTTAGCCTCCTACAAATTTTAATTTCATGAAACTTTGGTACTTTTGGTACAGATCAGCCAAATTAATTTATTTGAAGTGGAAAGTAAGTTGAAAGTATGTTGACTCTCGTGTCTTGTACACTTCTATAGTAGGCTAAGAATCTGTCAATATATCTCCGTAAATGTCCGGAAACTCATTAAATAAACCAATATGTTAGCATATCAAAATATAACATCCTAGCCCATCATAATTCTATTACCGAAGCTGGCCTCTCGTAATTCAACTCCAGCACAAGATGCCCTGATTGAATTTTACGAGGGTATTCTGTTAGCAACCCGGGTTTAACGAGGCTGTAAAGTTAGAAAGATCGTTATTCCGGTGAAATGCATTTGTTGTCTGCCGTTCGTCTGTTACTCTTGATTTTCCTTTCTTTCTACGAATGAGTGACGTTGTTAACGAGTTTTATGCTTCTGCTTGATTTCTTTACGATGCCGTGCTTGGAAATTGGAGGAAACGCTGCTGGAGTCGTTAGGGAGTTGCCGGCCAAGATATTTATCCCGGATTCAGTCCCGTTTGCTTTGGTCGTTCTGGAAAATGCACACTGATGAATCCATGCCTGAAATGTATAATTTCTGTTTGTTGGTATCGTAAAAAATTTTGTAGTTCGAGGATCTGGCAGAGAATTGCTACGTAACGTGGTTATCTTATCACATTAGAATGAATTATGTTATAATGAATAATCTACTCAAATAATACACATATATGTAGGCTGCTTTTTATCAATCTCTAGTGGTTATTCATTGATAAATTGGCCTCTCTCTCTTCTTTAGTGTAAAATAAACGCAGACTCTACTATATACAGTTTATTTAAAAGATTCAAATTACACTGGATCGTCTTAACACTTAATGCAAAACAGTTACTGAATTTCTGAACTATTATGTCTTTATCTCGTTCTCTAACTCTCGTTGAAACGTTCTATCAACTCTACTTGCGAACACAATTTTCCGTGAACTATCAGGTGTTTTTTTTAGAGTGATAGAACTTTCGATAGGGATAACTGTGATTTGACAGAAGGTAGAAGCCATGTTGTTTTGACATTTCTGTTCAGTAACCATTGACAAATTATCATGGAAAGACTCACGCCGCAACAACGTTTACAAATTGTTGAAATTTATCTTCAAAATCGGTGTTCTATGCGCTAATCTTATAGAGTGCTCCGTGATATTTATGGTTTACATAATCGTCCATCAGAGCAGCTTATTCGTCGAACTATCGATAGAATTCGGTCAACATTTTCTCTACTCGATGCAAGTTGGACTCTGTGCATCCACCACATGGAAAATTTTGCGTAAATATCTTGGTCTACACCCATACAAGTTCCGACTGGTTCAAGAACTAAAGCCACTTGACCATAATAAGCGTCGTTTGTTTGCTGATTGGGCCATAGAACAGCTTGAAGTTGAGCCACTTTTTTATCGTAAAATTGTGTTTCGTAATGATGCTCATTTCTGGTTGAACGGCTATGTAAACAAGCAAAATTGTCGTATATGGAGTGAAAACAATGCTCAAGAAGTTCTGCAGGTTCCATTGCACCTTGAATTATGCACTATCACATATACGTCGAAGGCGTACGCAACTACGTTCGACTTTTGGTTATTTGAACCCTCTAAGATACTATACAAATCAGAGCGAGAAATAGAACATGAATCTCAAGACACCCCATCGAAGATATGTTCTTCCAGGAAACTGTTGACGATTTTTGGTTCAGCAATAAATCCCTTCCTCTATGACGACTAAACTTCCTTTGGTAACACGTCCCATTTCGAAGCATCTTGAAGCGGCATGGATAAGGATAATTTGTTCACCCCAGTATTTCAGTTACCTTCGACTAAAGTAACCTATGAACGTAAAGTTTCATCTATAAACTATCTGTACATTATTTACAATAGGGATGAGGGGTGTTGCGATAACTAATCTTTAAGATCGTATCGAGTACTATCTGACCCTAAAATTACGCTTCAAAATATCCATCGATGATGAAACGACAGTGAAAACAGTGAAAGAGGCAATGTGGAATTTTTCTCGAAAATATTATTAGAATCCGACACATCTCAAAGGTATTTAGTAGTTATGATGTTAATTTTTTGTTCAGAAAAGTATTGGTTTCTTGTCCAAAATTAGACGGACCATGTTTTTGATATACCTTAATCTATCGTTCAGGAACTGAATGAGGATGGTCCCGATCGCCGACTCCAGTTCTGTGAAGTGGTCAGTGAAATGATTAACGGTAATCAAAACTACATGTTCGATATCTGTTTTTCGGACGAGTGTTCATTTTGCCTTAACGGCATTGTAAACTAGCATAACTTTCGGTATTGGTCAGATGAAAATCCATGATTATTTCGTGAGGTGCATACTCAGCGTCCCCAAAAATTAAATGGTGGAGCGGGTATTTATGGAAATCACATAATAGCACCTCTTTTATACCCGGTAGTCTCACTGGCCAAATTTCTTCAGATCTAGTAGAGAAGGTTATTTATCCAGCCCTCGTGCAATATTGGAGAATGTAGAAGACCATCAAACGACCATTTTCCAACAAGATGGCGCACCACCTCATTTCGTTCAACCGGTGCGTCAGTTCTTAGATGAAAAATTTCCTCACGTCTGGAATGGAAGAAGAGGACATATTGAGTGGTCACCCAGATCACCTGATCTGGTTCCACTGGACTTTTTTCTATGGAGTCACCTGAAATCCAAGAGTTACGCTACCCAGTCTATCATTAATGAATGCCGTCAAATTAACCAGAAATCTTGAGTAACCTACGTGAACGTTTTTAGCATAACTTACATTACTGCATGGAAGTGAATGGTGCCCATTTCCAGAATTTAATAAACTAATCACAAAAGTAAGTACGCCAGCTGAGTGATTTTGTAAGAGGTCGAATTATTGGTCTATGGGAGGCGGGGTTGTCATTTCGAGAATTCGCTAACCGTACGAACAGAAATCCAACTACTGTTATGAGATGATGTCAATCGTGGTTTGATAATGCCCAAAATCGAAGAAAAGTAGGCACCGGACGTCGAAGGGGCACAAATATAGTTCAAGATCGACGTCTAAGACTTATGGCTATTAGAGACCGATTTGCGTCAACTCAATCTTTGGCTGATGAGTGATTAGAAGAACAAGGCCATCCTGTAACTGTCCGATCGATTTACCACCGGATAAGGTCTTTTGGACTGCAAGATCTTGTGTTACCTCTGACGGTTGAGCATCGCCGGCAACGATTACAATGGTGCAGAGAACGTCAACATTGGAATGTGGAATGGCATCAGGTCCTCTTTTCTGATGAATCTCGATTCTCCTTGGGTGCACATGATGGCCGAAGAAGGGTTAGGCGACGTCGGGGAAAAGACGCGAACCTCAGTTTGATATTCAGCGTCATGTACAGCGGACAGTAGGCGTCATGGTATAGGGTGCTATTGCACATGCAAGTAGGTCACCTATAGTCTTTATTCGTGGTAACATGACCTTGCTGCGTTACCTTCAAGAAATAGTGGAGCCATATGTTCTTCCTTACCTTAACCGGCTCGAGAATCCAATATTTCAGCAAGATAATGCTCGACCTCATGTTGCCAGAGTTAGTTTAAACTTTTTTGAAGTGACCCATGTGAATCTTTACCCCTGGCCGCCCAGATCCCCCGATCTTTCGCCCATAGAGCTTGTTTGGAACATCACGGGTAGAAGGCTTGGAAATTTATACCAGCCCCCACGGACTTTGGCGGATCTGAGACATGAACTACAGGTAGCTTGGGATAGTATCCCTCAAGAAGAAATAGACCATCTTATTGCATCAATGCCAAGACGTGTTGGGGAGTGTATAGATAATCACGGTGGACAAAGACATTATTAACAAATTCATTAAAAAAAATTGTAAACTCTTCTTTTTTCTTCAAATTATAATCATTACTTCTTGGTATACTATCTATGTTTCTCCAAAAAAAATTTAAAATTTAAACAGCTCCTTCTGGGTGTTGCAGTTTCTTTGTTAGTTAGTATATTTACGAAATACAAAATTTAGCCACCACAGCAAATCAACTGCTCATCCAAATTCGAACATAACCAGAAAACAACGATTAAAAATAATAACACAGCGAGGTCGCAACTCAACACCATCACAGTCAGATTTATTACAAGCACACCATACCTAGCCATCATTATAATGCAGAGTTTTTTCCACTCTGATGATTTTCTACTCATGCAATTGTAACAAGTAGGGAGACGGATATTATATCGCTCGAAATGTTACGAGGAAGAAGCTATAATAAACTTTTACTTTTTTACAGAAGCCGGCATCACTATCACTATCGACGCATCCGCGGCAGTGATCCCTAGGATTTTTCGTGGTGCACATCCTCGACGATTTTTAACATTTTCTTCTGTGATATGGACGGTTCAGACCAGTCGATCTCGCGATATTAGTTCGCGTAAACTCTTAAGTGGATAAAAAGTTTGTTCCGGTGTTTGTGCGTTCACAGTTAAGGCAGCTGCATCATGGAAAGTAACTCTGTATCGCCCATGCCTCCAGATATGGCACCAATTGCGGAATTCGAGAAGACTACCCCTACGCCCCTTGAAGATGCCGTGCCCATGGATGATTTGCCTCCGCCACCAACTGCCGTTTCTATTGCAGAAGAGAAGGAAAAAGAGGCAAACATGGAGGCAGAGAGGTGAGTGCATTCCTTAATATTCTAAGGTTTCGGAATGATTAAAAAATGAGCATTTCTCGATTTTCTAAGAATTTCGGAATTATCAAAATGAAGCATTTCCCGATTTTCTAAGGATTTCGGAGTAATTAAATAATAAGCATTTCTCGATTTTCTAATAATTTCGGAATTATCAAAATGAAGCATTTCCCGATTTCCTAAGGATTTCGGAGTAATTAAAAAATAAGCATTTCTCGATTTTCTAACAATTTCGGAATTATCAAAATGAAGCATTTCCCGATTTTCTAAGGATTTCGGAGTAATTAAAAAATAAGCTTTTCTCGATTTTCTAAGAATTTCGGAATTATCAAAATGAAGCATTTCCCGATTTTCTAAGGATTTCGGAGTAATTAAAAAATAAGCATTTCTCGATTTTCTAAGAATTTCGGAATTATCAAAATGAAGCATTTCCCGATTTTCTAAGGATTTCGGAGTAATAAAAAAATAAGCATTTCTCGATTTTCTAAGAATTTCGGAATTATCAAAATGAAGCATTTCCCGAATTTCTAAGGATTTCGGAGTAATTAAGAAATAAGCATTTCTCGATTTTCTAAGAACTTCGGAATTATCAAAATGAAGCATTTCCCGATTTTCTAAGGATTTCGGAATAATTAAAAATTAAGCATTTCTCGATTTTCTAAGGATTTCGGAGTAATTAATAATAAACACTCCTTTGAATATCAAAACAGATTTAATCTGTTAGTCTTCTACAATTTTGCTTTAAATTTTTTTTTTTTAAACTATTAGAATTAAATTAATGTCTAATAATAAGCACTGCTTATATTTAATAGACGTATAAAAATCAAAATTCACTATACAATATCAAATGGAATAAAAAACCCAACAAAAATAAATTATTATTTGAATATTTCAATATTAGCCTTCTACATATTTAATTTCAAAAAATTATATTCAATAATTATAACTTCAGAAAATAAATTAAAATAATATCATATAAGTACCACTTATATCAAATGACATAAAAAATAAACATTCATTATAAGACATCCCAATGGTATAACAAAATCCAATAAATAAAAATTGTTAACTAAAATCCTATAAATTAAATATTTTGAATAGACAAAATTTTGTTTCTGCTGATCAATCTTATGAAAACAAATATCTTTCAAAAATGTCTAAGATAATCTTAAGAATTTCATCGTAAAACTATCTTACTTAGAATATTCAAAATTATTGGATATCTAACTAAGTTACTTTATATAAAAACTCAAGATATGTAAAAACATTACTGAAAAAAAAGTTTTAAGAGAGACTTTGCTTCGTCAGTATTCAAATAATTCATAGTTAATAAATATAACATCAATCAACAACAAATAATTACTCACCCTTCAACAATTTTGAAAAATTATGGTAAATGAATATTAAAATATTTAAATAATTTTATATACCTTCTATGAAGAATTAACCTCTATTTATGTCAAAAATAAATTATTAATTAAAATTAAAAGTAAGTAATATCGAATGTTTCGTTCCAAACATACGCACCTGAACTCGTCAGAAAGGCCGTGGTACCTATGTTTTGCCTTTGACAAACATTTGATATTATGTTCAGTTTCTGGTCTTATATTCATGAAAACTAACTCTTTTTCAAAAATACACAACATAATTTCAAGAACTTCTCCAAAACTAATTCATTTAACATATTTAATATATTTAAATACTTCGAAAACTCTCAAAAACATGTAGCACATCCTCAAAAACTATTAAAATTCAGATTAGGTCAGTTCAACTTTACATTTATAATATAAATTCAATCGAAAATAAATAAACTTGTAATCTTACCAAACAATTTCTGGAAACTCTGTGAATGCAATTAAACTAGATAGGTTCATCTAATATCCAAGGTCATCTATGTTCTATGCTAAACACAGAAATCACACAAAGTTTGTAAGGCATTTTATAGCGTTCATTAAACCAATGGAAACTGTATAATAAATTTCATTATTCAAAAACCTAATATAATTATATATTATATATAAAATAAAATACTAAGATGCGGTTTTTTACTTGATAGAAGGATAATTACAGACTTTGAATATCAAAACAGATTTAATCTGTTATTCTTATGCATTTGTAATTTCAAAAAAAAGTTTTTTAAATCTTTTAGAATTGAATTAATGTCTAATAATAAGCACTACTTATACGTCTATTAAATATAAGCAGTGCTTATTATTATATTAAACATTAATTCAATTCTAAAAGTTTTTTAAAAATTTTTTTGAAATTTAAATTGTAGAAGACTAACAGATTAAATCTGTTTTGATATTTAAAGTTTGTAATTATCCTTCTATCAAATAAAAAACCGTATCTTATTATTTTATTTTAAACACTCCTTGATTTTATAAGGATGTCAGAGTAATTACAAAAATAAGCATTTCTTGAATTGTTTAGGATTTCGGAGTAATTAAAAAATAAGCATTTCTCTATTTTCTTAGGATTTCGGAATAATTAAAGAATAAGCATTTCTGGATTTTCTAAGGATTCCGGTTAATTAAAAAATATGCATTTCACAGATATACGTCTATTAAATATAAGCAGTGCTTATTTGAGACATTAATTTAATTCTAAAAGTTTTTCAAAAAAATTTTTTGAAATTAAAATTGTAGAAGACTAACAGATTGAATCTGCTTTGATATTCAAAGTTTGTAATTATTCTCCATCAATTAAAAAACCGCATCTTATTATTTTATTTTATATATAATATATAATTATATTAGGTTTTTGAATAATGAAATTTATTATACAGTTTCCAGTGGTTTAATGAAGGCCATAAAATGCCTTACAATCTTTGTGTGATTTCTGTGTTCAGCATAAATTAGATGTACCTACCTAGTTTATGTGCGTTCACAGATTTTGCAGAAATTGTCTGGTAAGATTACAAATTTATTTATTTTTAATTGAATTTATATTATAAATGTAAAGTTGAACTGACCTTATCTGAATTTTTAATTGTTTTTGAGGATGTGCTATATGATTTTGAGAATTTTTGAAGTAACTTATTTAAATATTTAAACATATCAAATATTTGAAATAAATTAGTTTTGGAGAAGTTCTTAAAATTATGTTGTGTATTTTTGAAAAAGATTTGGTTTTCATAAATATAAGACCAGAAACTGAACATGTTTTCAAATGTTTTTCAAGGGCAAAACATACGTACCACGTGCCTTTCTGACGGGTTCAGGTGCGTATGTTTCAAACGAAACATTCGATATTACTTATTTTAAATTTTGATTAATAATTTATTTTTTTGGGTTTTTTTATTCCATTTAATATTGTATAGTGAATTTCGATTTTTATACTTCTATTAAATATAAGCAGTGCTTATTTAAGACATTACTTTAATTCTAAATGTTTTTTTAAAAAATGAACAGATTAAATCTGTTTTGATATTCAAAGTTTGCATTTCTCTATTTCCTAAGGATTTGCGAGTAATTTAAAAATAAGCATTTCTAGATTTTCTAAGGATTTCGGAGGGATTGAAAAATAAGCATTTGTGGATTTTCTGAGGATTTCGGAGTAATTAAAAAGTATGCATCCCTCGATTTTCTTGGGAACTTTTTTGTAACCTTCGTTTTTTTCGTACGTCGAACGTATCCAACGTGTTTTTTTCCGTTGCAATGATAGTCCGTTTAAAAACTAACCGGAATTTATTATTTGTCATAATTTTAATATACTTCTTTTTGTAACATTTTAAGACAAAGGTAATGTATAAAATAGGTTGTGCAGATGGTCGGCAATGGCCAAAGTTGCATGGCAAGACTATTGGTCAAATATTGTTGATTGTCAAAAGGTATACTATTAATGAAATAATATTTGTATAGAAAAGGTTTTCGAAACGTTAAAAAAATTATTGCAATTCACTGAAATGGGAAAAAGGGCTGTATTTGAGACAATAAAGAGGATAAAAAATGGCATAGATATGAGGCATAGACTCATAGTTTCAAGAAGACGCGTAAGGAAGGAAAATATCTTTTAATGTTAACCACAACTATGGAACAACCCTATTGCACGTATAATCACAAAAAAAACTTAAGTAATTCTTGGTTGCTTCGAAACTATGATTAATCTAATCATTTAATCGTGTCTTCATTGTATTGTAAAACAACAAACTGGAACTGAGGAAATTTTCGCAAGAAAAAATATCCTGCGGATATGTGGATGGCAGATTTTTTATCATTATCATCGCTTTGAATGGAGGTAATTGTATCATTAACTGCGTATTGAGCTTATATAGATCAGTGAACTTTCCAGTTTTCTTTTCCTGGAAAAAGCACGACAGTAATGGCCATGATCAATACTTACCGAAACGAATTGATTCATCTATAATTCAATATATTTGCCACCCACTGACCAACAACGAAATTAAGTTTAGGAAGTAGGATTTTTTCATCGATTTACCCATTAAAGGGTTTTCCAATAAGAGGTTTCACTTTGAATACCTCGCTATCTAGGCAACTGTCACTTTTTGACATTTGACAAGTAATAACTACGCCATCAATAAAAATGGGACGATACATCCCTCAACAATGCATTGAAATTGTTGGAATTCACTATAAAAATGGTGAAATTTTTGTTGTCGCAAAACTAAATTACTGTTCTGTGATCAATTTCCGAACTACAGTTTTGAAAACTCTCTCATTAGTTACTGAATTATTTCAGCCGTTACTATTTGGTAGTTGATCAAACAGGACGTTCCTTCAAGACGAGGTTCAACGAACATGAAATGTGTTTCATGAAAAATAAACAAAATTCTACTTTTGCCACTCATTGTTTAGAAAACGGCCATTCCTTTCCCACAATAGATAATCTTAAAATTTTACATGTAGAATCAAAAGGGAAGAAACTCGATTATCTAGGGTCTGTTGAAATTTTCAAATTAGTTCACAATAACAATAATGTAAAAATATTGAACTGTACGGAGCTATGTAAATCGAAAATATTTGAGATATTTAAAAAGTAACATCTGTTTAAAACCTTTTTCACCGAACATAAAATGAATTTAATGAAAAGTAAACAAAAATTCAACTTTTGCCACTTATTCTTTAGAAAACAGTCATTCCTTTCGACAAAAGAAAATCTTAAGAAAAATTTTATATGTAGATTCAAAAAAAAAAAACTTGATTATTGAAATTTTCAAATTCGTTCACAATAAAAACAATGTAAAAAATAATAAATGACTGTACGGAGCTATGTAAATCGAAATATTTGAGATATACAACAAAATAATGTAAAAATAACGAATGACTGTAGGGAACTATGTAACCCCAAAAATTATTTGAGATATTTAAATGGGTACCATCTGTTTAACAACCTTCTTTGTCGATTGCCGACATTCCGATATCTGTTAGAAGGTCTTTTTAAACCTGGTTTTTTATCACGTTCCGCTTGTAAACCTCTGTACCACTATTAGGTGTTATCTAGAATCTATTGAAATATTCAAAATATTTATCACTTTTGTTTAAATACCTCTGTACCACTGTTTGGTCTTCAGTTGTCTGATGATGGGATAGTTCATTTCCCGAAACTCGAGTCACAAGAAAATGTGTAATATATATTTTTATTGGTAGTAAAACATAGTAATTTCTACAATTTGTTTTAATTCCGGATACTTTCTAGACGGACTATATCACTGAATGTAGGCGTTTGCTAAGGAACTTGCAATGAGTCTCCCATTTCATGTGGCTGTCGATATACATTCCAAAGAATTTCCTCGAAGCCTTTACGGATATCTCTTCCGTGTTTATAGAAATTGTAACAGGAAATGTGGTATTGGATTTCCTGGCTAGGAAAAAATTTTTCTCAGTTTTATCCATGTTCAATTTGATTCAACATTTTCACCTTTAGCACTTAAGGAATAATGGTGGATCATTTATATAAAGAGAAACAAAAGTGGTCCGAGTATGCTTCCCTGTGGGACTCCAGTCTGAGTCAGACTATCCTTCAAGAAGTATACACCACCGTTCTCTGAACAAGATCCTCCAAGTATGTCTTGAAGTGTCTTCATTATAATGTCGTGATAAAAGGAGTCAAAGGCTTTAGAAAAATCTATAAACACACTCGATGGTATATTACCTCCAGAGATTTCATAATGTTCTGAAAATTGATGTCTCAGTGTCTCTGTTCTTCAGAAACCCATGTTGGTAAGGAGAAAAATTTCATCATTCTCTTCGATCGTATAGTTCGTCTAGAAAGTATCGGGAATCTATGATTTTTCATAATTTTAATATATCGGGTGTTTTTTTAGAGTGATAGAACTTTTGGTAGGGATAACTGTGATTTGACAGAAGGTAGAAGGCATGTTATTTTGGCATTTCTGTTCAGTAAGCATTGACAAATTATCATGGAAAGACTCACGCCGCAACAACGTTTACAAATTGTTGAAATTTATTTTCAAAAACAGTGTTTTATTCGTCAAACTTATAGACCACTTCGAAAATTATGGTTTACATAATGGTCCATCAGAGCAGCTTATTCGTCGAACTATCGATAGATTAGAAAAAGAAGAAAAAATTTGGCTTCAATCTTAATTTAAATGTGTTTTATTTCAATTGAAAGTTATATCACCCTAAAAAAACACCCGATACTTCTTTTTTGTAACAATCTAAGATAAAAGTAATGTATAAAATAGGTTGTGCAGATAGTCGGCTATGGCCAAAGTTGCATGGCAACACTATTTGTCAAATATTGTTGATTGTCAACAGGTATACAATTTATGAAATAATGTTACAACTAGAAAAAGTGCTGTGTATGAGACAATAAAGAGGATAAAAATGGCATGGATATGAGATGGATAGATCAGTTTCTGGAAGATCGCGTGAGATAGAAGGAAACAATTTCAATTTTTATTGGCCTTAGGACCACACAATCCGCACCTGGGGTTTCGCAAATTGGCCTACAGATTTGGAAATCAACGAAATATAAAAGTATGTCCAGAAACCGTCCGTATGTCACTGAAAAAACAAGGCTACATATCAAGGAAACGAAAAAAATCCCTATGACACCTTTACAAAAGGAACGAAGAATAGAATTTTGTCAACGTTTTCGAGAAGATAATTTCAATAATGTCTTCAAATCTGTTTAAAGTTGTTTCCAAGTGATTAACCATTTCATGGCCAGCAGCTTCACCAGATCTTAGTCCCATTGAAAACATATGGGGTCTAATGAAGATTGAAGTTGGACGAGCAGCGCTACGAAATAAAGATGATTTAATTCAGTCAGTTTTACAGTCCTCGACTACCATCATCGAAAATTATGGAGGTAGTTTCTGGTAGACCTCGACTTTAAGTTCAAGAATTAAAATATATACTAAATAATTACAATTGAGCTTTGTTTCTTCCGGATACTTTCTAGACGGACTATATTTTCTCAAATATTTTTGACAAACTCGTCAAAATTCTAATTAGGCAGTAATTCGACAAATCCTCCTTATCCCCTTCTTCAAAAAGTGACGTGATTATAGCAATCTTGAGCATAGACATAAAAACCAATTGACTGGTGTTACGTTTCATTATAGATCGCGATATAACTGTTACATTATCGATATTTTCACTTCTTGAACTATCAAATGCAATAAAACTTATGTTAATGAATTCAATATAGCGAGGAGTCGCGTTGAATTTCTAGAAATCGCATTAATTCTGAACGCATCCGCCGAATCGATATCCAATCTTCAACATTGTGGCACTTCTTGCTATAAAAATATCTTATGAAAGTTATTTGGGTCTGCTTTCAATCGAAAGTACCATCTCGCTGAATGAATAATCTATAAAGTCCATTTGATTTATTCTATCGATTTTATGGTATACTTCGATATAATCATCTCGTAATTAAGACGTAAATGCGTCTGTAGCTATCTATGAATACCATAAACTGTCTAGAGTTGGAAGGATACACGTTGAACTGAAGATTTGCACAATATTAGAAACTGAATTCCAATGCATCCACATAAAAAATGTTTTTATGTTTCTAATTCATACGATTATAACTTGAAAAAGATTCCTAATTAATTTAAAATAGAATAATCGGAAAATCATAAATATTCAATAATTTTGACAACGAAATTTACAATGTGAATATCAAAACAGATTTAATCTGTTAGTCTCCTATAATTTTAATTAAAAAAAATTTTATTCAAAAATTGTTTCCACAATTAAATCAAATAATTATATATTATGAATGAAATAACCTAAATGGAGCTTTATACTTGATAGAAGGTATATAAAATTATTTGAACAGAATATATCTGTAAATATTTAAATAATTTTATATACCTCTTATCAAGTATAAACCCCCATTTATTTTATTTTATTCATAATATATAATTTTTTGGTTTCCTTAACATTCTTTATACAGATGGTTCTTGTGCTATAACAGAGGCCGTTAAATTGCCTTTCAATCTTTTAGATTAATGGTAAACCACAGAATTATTTATTTGAGTTAACCTTACACTCCATTTAAATTTTCAGTATACATTTACCAGAAGCTTTCTGAATTGTTAAAGAGTGAGAAAATATTTTTTGTTGATTGATGTTATATTTTATTGAATATGAATATTATTGAGTACTGAAGAAGCAAAGCGTCTCTTAAAACTTGTTTTTTAGTAATGTTTTTACATATCTTGAGATTTTCTAAAAAGTTGCTTAATTAGATATCCAATAATATTGACTATTTTAAGTAAGATAGTTTTATGATGAAATTCTTAAGATTATGTTGAAAATTTTTGAAAGATATCTGTTTTCATAAGATTTATCAGCAGAAACAAAATTTTGTCTACTCAAAATATTTATATTTGATAGATTCGGTCTTCACTTGGTGGAAACTCATTTTAATTAAAAAAATGTATATATGACAGTAATTTATTTCCACAAAAATGTTTGTACTAATACAACAATTGTTTCACCACGATGTGGCTTCTTCAGGTATTGCATTGTACTGTACACTGTACACAGTACAATGTAATACCTGAAGAAGCCACATCGTGGTGAAACAATTGTTGTATTAGTACAAACATTTTTGTGGAAATAAATTACTGTCATATATACATTTTTTTAATCAAAATATTTAGTTTATAGGATTTTTGTTAACAATTTATATTTATTGGATTTTGTTTTATCATTTGGATGTCTTATAATGAATGTTTATTTTATATGTCGTTTGATATAAGTGGTACTTATATGACATCAATTTAATTTTATCCTGAAGTTATAATTATTAAATATAATTTTTTGAAATTGAATATGTAGAAGGATAATATTAAAATATTTAAATAATAATCTCAAGTACTTCTTCAACCTCCATTCATTTTAATTATACTTGGGTTTGAATAAAACTCATTATGAAATATCAAGTGGTTTAAAGAAAACCATATAATACCTTACAGCTTTCTGTGATTTTTGTGACGAACATAGAATCTTGGATTTTAAAGGAAGTGTGTTCAAAACGAGGATATCAGAGAGAGTTTTCAAATAAATTATATTTTCTGAGAATTTCTTAAAATTATGTTTTGTATTTTTGAAAAAAAAATAGTTTTCATAATTGTAAGGTCGGAAACAAACGTTTGTCTCCATCAAATATTTATTTATTAATTTTAATTGACAATTTATATTTGTTGGGTTATTTATTCCATTTGATATTGTATATTGACTTTCAATTTTATACGTCTATTAAATATAAGCTGTGCTTATAAGACATTAATTTTATTCTAAAAAAATATTTTTGAATGAAATTTTTTGAAATTAAAATTATGATTAAATCTGTTTTGATATTCAAATTTTGTGTGACCAATTTTTCACAATAAAGCTACAATTTTAGAAAAAAGAGCCTTACGAACTTATTTATAATCCTAATATTTATTTGTGTTGTTTACAGGTACTTAAAACATTCATATTAGTCAAAAGTATTTTCGTCCATCCGTAAACACGTTAACTTTCGACCTGAAACAGCTAGAGCTTTGACACTTTCAATGAAAGCTTAGGGTCTAAATATCTTAGTTGAGTTCGTCAATGAGCAAAATCGTTCCAAATGTTTCGGAGTTATTCAAGTTTGAAAATTTTTCGTACTTTGTCCAATATTTACGAAACTGCGGATTTGGTGGATGAAGTTTCGGGTTCGAATACTGTTCAGGTGGAAAGGAAATTTTCTAGTTGGATGGGTGTCGGCCCCAATTTCACTGTTGGGTCAAAAATTAACAGTGCTGTGACCTAAAGTGGCGCAAGATCGGAGTAACAAAGGCCACCCAGAACACAATTCAACTCTTAACTCGCATAATCTGAAAAAGCTTTTGAGGGATCTTCACGGAAGATCTAAGATAATAATAATAATAATAACATAAATAGAGGTTAATACTTGATAGAAGGTATATAATATATAATATATATTATTCATAATATATAATTATATGGTTTCCTTAACATTCTTTATTCAGATAGTCCTTGTGCTATAACAGAGGCCGTTAAATTGTCTTTCAATCTTTTAGATCAAGGGCAAACCACAGAATTATTTATTTGTAGTTAACATTACACTCCATTTAAATTTTTCAGCATTCATTTATCAGAAGTTTTTAAAATTGTTGAAGGGTGAGTAAATATTTGTTGTTGATTAATGTTATTAGGAGTACAAATAAGTTTCCGCCGTACGGAACCCAATTTTCTTGTTTATGAATCATTCCTAATGATTTTAAAGGATGTGAGACTGCTTACTGAGTGACTTCTAATGTTAGAGCAAGTTCTTTTTGTGTTTGAGATGAATCTTCCTCCAATAATTCCTCCAATTCTGCATCCTTGTAAATTGTTGGCATTCCACTGCGATCTTTGTCTTCTACGTCGAAATCACCGTTTTGAAACTTTTGAAACCACTCTCGACACGTTCTCTCACTCAAAGCACCCTCACCATATGCTTCTACGAGCAATTGGTGCGCCTCAGCAACAGATTTCTTTAAATTAAAAAAGTAAACTAATATTTCCCGCAAATGATGCTTACTTGGCTCAAATTTTGACATTTTCAACTTATAAAAATTATATTTTACCAATATAAAATCAATGATATTAATAGGTTATGTTGTTCTTGAATGTCCAAACTATTTTTTAAGCCGGTTATCATCTGCGAAAGCTAACCGAAACTCCGTGTCGCGCCCTCTACAATAAAACGGCGGAAACTTATTTGTACTCCTAATATATTTTATTGAATATGAATTATTTGAGTACTGACGAAGCAAAGTCTCTCTTGAAACTTGTTTTTCAGTAATGTTCTTACATATCTTGAGATTTCATAGAAAGTAACTCAGTAAGATATCCAATAATATTGAATATTCTAAGTAAGATAGTTTTATGATGAAATTCTTAAGATTATGTTGAATATTTTTTAAAGATATTGGTTTTCATAAGATTGATCAGCAGAAACAAAACTTTGTCTACTCAAAATATTTAATTTATAGGATTTTGGTTAAAAATTTATATTTATTGGATTTTGTTATATCATTTGGACGTCTTACAATGAATGTTTATTTTATATGTCGTTTGATATAAGTGGTACTTATATGAAATTAATTCAATTTAATTCTGAAGTTATAATTATTGAGTATAATTTTTTGAGATTAAATATGTAGAAGGCTAATATTAAAACATTTAAATAATAATAATAGATTAAAAAAATTTACTCCTCATTTTAAAAATAGTTACAACTGAAAATCATCCTCAATAATTTCCCAAATTCAAACTCATTTGGGCTAATTCTCCCCATTTTCAAACACGAACGGTATTCAAGCGAACTTAAAGAAACAAGTACTTAATTACAGCGACGTTAATGATACTCGTTAATAATGTCTGTGTTATCTAATGCAAATAAGTATTATAAGGCCACCCACGCAAGTTTCCATAATGGAGTAAACGAGAATAACGCCGTTAACAATGAACAACATAAAATTTTCAGGAGAGCATACTATATAGGGGCCCCTCGTTAATATCTAACACTAGAGAGCGCGGAGTTCATTTCCGTTTGAATTTCACCTTATTAGCAGGCAACCCGAGGAACAATAGCTGTAGTGCGTGTTGCGCGGCTGGTTGTATTATGGCGAAATATTACATCGCTTTATAGAATTCTTCACTTGTAGGTCGTGATGGAAGATAATTAAATTTTTTCCACAGTTCATTAAGCGATCGTTTTCGTTGTTGTCATTATTATTTCGCCCAACTGTCTATAATTAGCGAAAATTGTTTACAATATGGCCATAAACGATTGCAATACACTTGTTGATGATTTTATCAAGGTTAAATATCCGTTTTTCTGGCCATGTGTAGAGTATGCTCATAAAAATACATGATAACTTTTCCAAAGGAATAGCTTGGATACTTAAAATTTGTAGGCTAGATTTTTAGTCAATTGGTAAGACGTGAATCAAATAAATCTGACTATGAGATAAGGAAATATGTCACGTAGGTTTCAATGTTATTTAAACTTGAGTTACATTCTGTCAAGAAAGTACCGGGAATTATCGATTTAAATCTGGCGGGGCAATGAGGCAGGTAAAAATTTTGGTACCACTGTCCTTAATTACTATGCCAAGCTTGAGCGGGATCTGTCAACTAGTGTGTTTGCAACAGCTGATTAAGTCAGTCGATGTCAGAGTGCGCGCCGACTTTTACTATGGGTGATTACGTTGAGCAAAGAATTTGTTTAAAGTTTTGTGTTGCAAATGAATTTTCGTGTGCCGATGCATTGAAAATGTTGCAAAAGGATTTGGTGATAATGCTCTATCGAAAACTCCTGCATATCAGTGGTACAAAGCCTTCAAGGACGGTCGTGAAGTGGTCGCCCATCGACGGCTTCGATCGAAGATAACGTCGATAAAATTAAGGAAAGGGTGCTGGAAAACCGTCGTACCAGCTTGAGAGAGATAGCACATGATCTTAAGATATCCCACGAGTCCGCACGTACGATTTTGATTGATATTTTGGGCATGAGAAAGGTCGCCGCACGACTCGTACCGAAGGACCTGAATTTTCTTCAAAAACGTCATCGCGAACAGGTTGCTTCAGACATGCTGGATCGCTGTAATTCCGATTCTACATTCATGGAACGCATTATAACTGGTGATGAGACCTGGGTCTACGAGTACGATATGCATACAAGCCAGCAATCATCGGAATGGGTGGCAAAAAATGAGCCGAAACCGAAAAAACCACGCCAAAGCCGCTCGAAAATGAAGGTGATGCTCATTGTTTTCTTCGATATCCGTGGCGTGGTGCACTACGAATTCGTTCCAGAGGGTCAGACGGTAAACAAGGAGTATTACCTAGGCGTTATGAAACGTTTGCGTGAGCGTATCCGTAAGAAGCGGCCAAATTTGTGGGCGAACAACTCATGGATTTTGCATGACGATAACGCGCCTTCTCACCGAGCTACGATTGTGACTGACTTTCTCGCCAAAAACTCAACAAACGTGCTTCAGCAACCACCGTATTCGCCGGATTTGGCTCCCTGCGACTTTTTCCTCTTTCCAAAACTAAAATTGCCCCTTCGTGGCACCCGTTTTGAGTCGATTGAAGCCATAAAACAAAATTCGGCGCGAGAGCTAAAGTCCATCCCGGAAAGCGCCTATAAAAAATGTTTCGATAATTGGAAGTGCCGCTGGCATAGATGTATTGCAGCAAATGGAGCCTATTTTGAAGGCGACCCAATAAATTTTGACGATTAAATGTAAAAATGTTGTTTTAATTGAAAATTCCAGGTACTTTCTTGACAGAGTAATATGTCGTTTGATATTATATTATATGACATAATTTCAACTTAATTCCTGAAGTTATTATTATTAAATATATTTTTTTGAAATTAAATATGTGGAAGGCTAATATTAAAATATTTAAATAATAAATTACTTAATAAATACTTGAAGGATACAAAATTTTGTTTCGTACCTTGTTTCATGAAAACCAAATTCCTTTCAAAAATTCAAAACATAACCTCAAGAACTTCCTTAAACATGTAGAACATCTTCAAAAAGCAATTTAGAATTATTACAGCAAAAAATAAAAATAATTAACAAAATATATCATACCATACAAACTGAATAAACAGAATCAAGTGAACTTTTAAAAATCCTACATATTCTATATTCGCCACACAAACTACCAATAAATTTTGACGATTAAATGTAAAAATGTTGTTTTAATTGAAAATTCCCGGTACTTTCTTGACAGAGTAGTATACCGTGTTATACGGAGTACTCAAAAATATCCGGGATTATACTGAGTACTCTGAGATATCCGGGATTATACGGAGTACTCTAAACAACGCCAACCTTTTTATCGTGATCGTCTAGTGGCGGGAGAATAGAACGTCATTAAGTTGTGTAGACAACAACAATTTCATCAATAATACGAGTTATTTTGGCTTCCAAAGCGTCTATTTTTTCTGGTTTATCAGCATAAACCAATGACTTGACATAACCCCAAAGAAAATAATCCAGTGGAGTTACAGGGCGATCATAAATTACGTGAGATGTTTAAGGGGGGGAGGGGGTCGAGTCAAATCTCATCTAATTTTACGTTGGAGAGAGGGGGGGGTCTCGGCAAATATCACGCAATTTTTTCTCTGATTGAAAAAAAATTATACTATTTTGCTAACGAAGTTGAAGGAGCGGATGATTTTGCTGAAATTCATATGGACATGTTGGTTCCAATAGTCTCTCTTGAGACCGCGCATGATTCTCCATTGACTGAATTAGAGTAGATATTCTTTTTTTAATCACAGTAGTCACGATTTAAGTATTCTATTGTTAAATTTTTATTACACTTGTAACTCTCAGCAATAATGATTACTAGTCGTAAATAAAAGTACGAAGTAAATTCTTTTTTCTTTTTACATTAACAATCCAACGCGTTTACGTAAGAAAACCGCATTTTGAAAAATCTCACGTGAGATTGGGGGATAGGAGAGGGGGTTGAATGAAATCTCACGACATCTCACCAGGGGGAAGGGAGGTACAGAAAATTTAAAAAAACACCTCACGTAATTTATGGACGCCCCCCTTATGTCGCATGATCTTGGTGGCCAATTAATTGGACCATCTCTCGAAATAATGTTATCGCCAAATCTTTCTTTCAATAAATAAATTCTTAGGGTAGCAGCACGAGGAGTAGCACCATCCTGTTGGAACCAAAACACTTCTGGGTCGACACCATTCAAATTTTGAAACAAATAATCATTGGTCATCGATCTGTAACGAGCACCATTCATTGTAACATAAGCTCCAGCATCGTTTTTGAAGAAATATGGACCGATTGTTCCTCCAGTGTGTAAAGCACACCATACAGTGCATTTTTCAGGACGCAATGGAACCTGTAGAACTTCTTGAGGATTGTTTTCACTCCATATACGGCAATTTTGCTTGTTTACATGGCCGTTCAACCAGAAATGAGTTTCATCTCTAAACACAATTTTACGATAAAACAGTGGATCAACTTCTAGCTGTTCTAGGGCGCAATCAGCAAACAAACTACGCTTGTTGTGGTCAAGTGGCTTTAGTTCTTGAACCAGTTGGATCTTGGTGGGGTGCAGACCAGGATCTTTACGCAAAATTTTCCATGTGGTGGATGCACAGAGTTCAACTTGTAGTGAACGTCGACGAATAGACAAATATAGATCATCATTAATACTATGACTTACAGCAGCGATATTTTCTTCTGTACGTACAGTTTTTTGTCTTGTTGTTGTTGCATCGAGTAGAGAAAATGTTGTCCGATATCTATCGATAGTTCGACGAATAAGCTGCTCTAATGGACGATTATGTAAACCATAAACTTCACGAAGTTCTCTATGAGTTTGGCAAAAAAATTGAGAGGTGTCAAGGGACACCCAGATGGAACGAAGTTCCTTCCGATTAATTAGTGAAGGAATTGTAATAAAATTTTATTTATTTAAGTTATAATAATATTTTGTTTATTAGTAACAAATAATTGTCAACTAAAAATTATTAAATAAATACTTGAAGAGAACAACATTTTGTTTCGTTCTTTGTTTTATGAAAACTAAATTCCTTTCCAAAAATTCAAAACATAACCCCAAGAAGTTCAAAAAAACCTGCTCCGAATAAGTTCCTTTAAAAAAATTCTGAAACATACAAAACATCTTTAAAAAACAATTTAAAATTTTTGCAACGATAACTCATCACCTCAACTCTATATTTAAAAAATAAAAAGAATTAACAAAAGATATCTTACCAAAACAACTGAATACTGTTTACTGCACAAACACTAGAATGAAGTAAACTTATAAACATCCTACGTATTCTATGCTCGTCATAGAAATCACATTAAGTTTGCAACGCATTTTATGGACTCCTTCAAAACCAAATGATAATATGTTATAAGTGTAAATCGAAATATATAATTATTATATAAACAATAAAAAAAAATGAGAGGTGTCAAGGGACACCCGGATGGAACAAAGTTCTTTTCGATTAATTAGTGAAGGAATTGTAATAAAATTTAATTTTTTTTAAGTTATAATAATATTTTTTTTATCATTAACAAATATAATGTAATATAAACTTAATTTGTAGGCTCAATTTTAGTAATAATTGGCTTGTGGTAACTGAAGTAGGAAACATATGTTTGGGATTCTATTTTATTTAAATGTCTTGAAAAAACTGCATCGATGGTAGTATTATATTTTGTTGTTGATTCTGCTGGATTATTGTTTATTCTTAAATCAAGTTCTTCCTCTAGAAACTGTAGCAATGGTTTTGATTTTTCATTACTGAAGTTGATGTTAAAATCACCGGCCAAAATGAGTGGACGTTTATCTAAATTTCTGTTGTATCTGCTAAGCGTTTGAGATACATCTTTAGAATAATCTAGCAGTGCTCGATGAATGAAATCCTGAATATCTATTAATTTATTATTTGATGAGACATATATGACTGCCATGATTAAAGTAACGCCGTTTTCCATTACACACTCTGCTACACATACTACTCTGTCAAGAAAGTACCAAGAATTTTCAATTAAAACAACATTTTTACATTTAATCGTCAAAATTTATTGGGTCGCCTTCAAAATAGGCTCCATTTGCTCCAATACATCTATGCCAACGGCACTTCCAATTATCGAAACATTTTTTATAGGCGCTTTCCGGGATGGACTTTAGCTCTCGCGCCGAATTTTGTTTTATGGCTTCAATCGACTCAAAACGGGTGCCACGAAGGGGCAATTTTAGTTTTGGGGAGAGGAAAAAGTTGCAGGAAGCCAAATCCGGCGAATACGGTGGTTGCTGAAGCACGTTTGTTGAGTTTTTGGCGAGAAAGTCAGTCACAATCGTAGCCTGGTGAGAAGGCGCGTTATCGTCATGCAAAATCCATGAGTTGTTCGCCCACAAATTTGGCCGCTTCTTACGGATACGCTCACGCAAACGTTTCATAACGCCTAGGTAATACTCCTTGTTTACCGTCTGACCCTCTGGAACGAATTTGTAGTGCACCACGCCACGGATATCGAAGAAAACAATGGGCATCACCTTCATTTTCGAGCGGCTTTGGCGTGGTTTTTTCGGTTTCGGCTCATTTTTTGCCACCCATTCCGATGATTGCTGGCTTGTTTGCATATCGTACTCTTAGACCCAGGTCTCATCACCAGTTATAATGCGTTCCATGAATGTAGAATCGGAAAATCAGCGATCCAGCATGTCTGAAGCAACCTGTTCGCGATGACGTTTTTGAAGAAAATTCAGGTCTTTCGGTACGAGTCGTGCGGCCACCTTTCTCATGCCCAAAATATCAATCAAAATCGTACGTGTGGACTCGTGGGATATCTTAAGATCATGTGCTATCTCTCTCAAGCTGGTACGACGGTTTTCCAGCACGCTTTCCTTAATTTTATCGACGTTATCTTCGATCGAAGCCGTCGATGGGCGGCCACTTCACGACCGTCCTTGGAGGCTCTGTACCACTGATATGCACGAGTTTTCGATAGAGTATCATCACCAAAGGCCTTTTGCAACATTTTCAATTCATCGGCACACGAAAATTCATTTGCAACACAAAACTTTAAACAAATTCTTTGCTCAACGTAATCACCCATAGTAAAAATCGGCACGCACTCTGACATCGACTGACTTAATCAGCTGTTGCAAACACACTAGTTGACAGATCCCGCTCAAGCTTGGCATAGTAATTAAGGACAGTGGTACCAACCTAGGAAAAAAAATGTTTACCTGCCTCATTGCCCCGCCAGATTTAAATCGATAATTCCCGGTACTTTCTTGACAGAATGTAAATCACTTGTACGTCTTACGTGCAAGTCCTGAATATTGTTCATAATGACCGACATATTTGGTGTATCATTTGTGTTGTGATAAATCGCAACTCCACCTGAACGAATAAAATCACATTTAAAGTGAGCTATACAATTAAAATTCGGTATATCACATTCTTCTTAATTGTCCAACCATGTCTCTGATAATAACAAAATGTTCGTTTTTTCTGTAACAGAGTCGATTAAATCAACTGAATGTTTACGAAGGCTTTGGACGTTTAACTTACACAATGAAATGCCTTTATCTCTAGTAATGAAATCAATGACTGATTATGCCTTCGTTTCAAGCTTATTTAATGACAATCTCTGAAACTCTTGTACTAGAGATATTGTTGATGAAGCTTGTACTCGATTATGATGAAATCGAAATTTAGTTTCATCATCATCAAATGTAACGATAAATAAATCTAATACATTCAACAATAATAATCGTCGCGACACTACACTGTTTAAGGCGAAATAGAAAGACGAAACGAAAATAACTGGCTTGTTTTCTATGAGAGAGAGGGAGAGAGAGAGAGACAGACAGAGAAACACGTCGCACGGCTTGAAACTATAGCAAAAAGTGTCGTTACAACTTTTGGTCTTAATTTTTTCCGTCTAGCCCCCTTTCGCAAAGCGCGATAAGGAACTTCGTTCCGATAAAACAATGTGTAAACGTTGGTGCGCCTTTCCATGATAATTTGTCAATGCTTACTGAACAGGAATGTCAAAACAACATGGCTTCTACCTTCTGTGAAATCACAGTTATCCCTATCGAAAGTTCTGTCACTCTAAAAAAAACACCTGCTATCTCTGACATGGCTGGACCTCGAACTATTCCTTCTGCTTCTCTTGAAGCAACAAACTCGTCCGTTTTTCATGTTCCTTCCTGTATAGTGAACTTGGAGTATCCATTCGGTTCATCCTTTCAAAACTCAAATTGACTCCGTGTTCGCCTCCGAAGGCTCTTCAGCAAGCCGTTAAATCCAGATTGCCACAGTAGCGAGGCGATGAAATTTTCATATAAATTGGTTTACACCATCCGACCTCTCGCAATATGATGCCAGGGGAGAATGATTTGCTACAAGAGAGGTCGACACGCAACAATAAAGAAGATCAATTAGCACAGTCTGTTAATCGAACATCATCCATTTCACGGTTCCATCTGTGATTTGCGTGATTTATTGCATTCGGGATTAAATAACTGACTGCTGTGAAATTTATTGCGGTCGTCCAAAACGTTGTTCATTTTTTATTGATTTTGCCTTGTAACTATTTATTAGAAGTTTGAATAGGTTCGTGCGGTTTTGATAACAGATGTCGCTCCTAGTTAATTATCACATTCTTTCATCTGGCAACACCTTCACTTTGTTGTGTCATCTTTTCAGTATCTCTCATCTGTATAAACAATAAAGTTTCAGTGTGCCGTAAGATGTGTTTTGCGGGGAGTTTTACTTCATTACTTCAACGTGAAGAAGAATGCTCCAATTACGATTAAGTAAAGAAATGGATCGATACATGAATAGCGCCAGAGGGCGTACAATTTTTCGCGATGGATCTGTCAACTGCCAGAATGATGGGAATTGTTCACAACAAAGCTTTCATTTTCGACAAAAAACCGCACGAACTTATTTATTCTCCTAAAACGTATATAGGCTTCTTTATATCAATGTCTAGGGGTTATTGATAGATAAATCGCCCTATCTCTTCTTTTATGTATACAGATACTGAATTGTTTCAGCCGTAACTATTTGGTAGTTGATCATAATTAAAACAAATTGTAGAAATTACTATGTTTTACTACCAATAAAAAGATATATCACATATTTTCTTGTGACTCGAGTTTCGGGAAGTGAACTATCCCATCATCAGACAACTGAAGACGTAACAGTGGTACAGTGGTATTTAAACAAAAGTGATGAATATTTTGAATATTTCAATAGATTCTATGTAACACCTAATTATGGTAAAGAGGTTTACAAGCGGAACGTGATAAAAAACCGGGTTAAAAAAGAGGGGCCTTCTAACAGATATCGGAATGTCGGAAATCGACAAAGAAGGTTGTTAAACAGATGGTACCGATTTAAATATCTCAAATAATTTTTGGGGTTACATAGCTGCGTACAGTCATTCATTATTTTTACATTATTTTGTTGTATATCTCAAATATTTGGATTTACATAGCTCCATACAGTCATTCATTATTTTTTACATTACTTTTATTGTAAACTAATTTGAAAATTTCAATAATCAAGTTTCTTTCCTTTTGAATCTACATGTAAAATTTTCTGAAGATTTTCTTTTGTCGAAAGGAATTACTGTTTTCTAAAGAATGAGTGGCAAAAGTTGAATTTTTGTTTACTTTTCATTAAATTCATTTTATGTTCGTTGAAAAAGAATTTAAAATTGATGTTACTTTTTGAATATCTCAAATATTTTCGATTTACATAGCTCCGTACAGTCATTCATTATTTTTACGTTATTGTGAACTAATTTGAAAATTTCAACAGATTCTAGATAATCGAGTTTCTTCCCTTTTGATTCTATATGTAAAATTTTAAGATTATCTATTGTGGGAAAGAAATGGCCGTTTTCTAGACAATGAGTGGCAAAAGTAGAATTTTGTTTATTTTTCATGAAACTCATTTTATGTTCGTTGAACCTCGTCTTAAAGGAACGTCCTGTTTGTCCTATATATTTATTACTGCACGTAGAACAAGATAACTCATAAACTCCTGATTTGTGTATGTTTGGAGTAGGGTCCTTTGCGTTAAATAATACCGATGATAATTTGTTTTGCGTTTTGAAGGCAATATTGACATCATATAAAAATTTAAAAAAATTTTTTTTTAAAAATTAGCCTTCTACATATTTAATTCCAAAAGATTATATTTAATGATTATAACTTCTGAAAATAAATTAAAATAATGTCGTATAAGTACCACTTATATCATGACATAAAATAAACATTCATTATAAGACATCCGAATGGTATAACAAAATCCAATAAATAAAAATTATTAACCAAAATCCTATAAATTAAATATTTTGAATAGACAAAATTTTGTTTCTGCTGATCAATCCTATGAAAACCAATATCTTTCAAGAATATCCAACATAATCCTAAGAATTTCATCATAAAACTATCTTACTTAGACTATTCAATATTATTGGATATCTAACCAAGGTACTTTATATAAAAACTCAAGATATGTAAAACATTACTGAAAAACAAGTTTTAAGATCAACTTTGCTTCGTCAGTATTCAAATAATTCATATTCAAAAAATATAACATCAATTAACAACAAATATTCACTTACCCTTCAAACTTCTAGAGACAGTTCTACCGAAATGAAACCTTTAAATGTGGTGAATAACGGTTCACTACACTCAAAAATATATCTGTAGTTTACCCTTGATCTAGAAGATTGAAAGACGATTTAACGGCCTCTGCTATAGCACAAGGACTATCTGTATGAAGAATGTTAAAGAAACCAAATAATTATATATTATGAATAAAATAACATAAATAGAGGTTAATTCTTGATAGAAGGTATATAAAATTATATAAATATTTTAAAAAATTTTTAAAAATTTTAAAAATTAGCCTTCAACATATTTAATTCCAAAAGATTATATTTAATGATTATAACTTATGAAAATAAATTAAAATAATGTCGTATAAGTACCACTTATATCATGACATAAAATCAACATTTATGACACACTGTGCATATATAAACTTGGTCTAATGATTGTGCATCTTATAACCGTCGGTGGAGCTCTCGAATGATTTAAGAAAACCCTTTCAGCCTCCAGCTTAGATGCTTTTATGAGTAATTACCATTTCATCAGTCTGATAACCAGAACCCCAGTATACTCAGAAACTTTTGCAGAAGTTGGCGGAACTTATTTATCTCCCTCTACCTCAGGCTTTCGGCAAACTCACTTCAAATTTTTCCATACAACATTTGGTAACTTTAATCCCCTAATCATCTGGGGGTATTGTGAGGATAAATAACTCCAGGAAAACTTTGTGGAAAGTCTGGGCGACCCGTTTTCTTCTGTAGATATATCGAAAAAATCAACCATTAATTATCGGCTAGTTGACCTCGTATTTTCTAATTCATTACTTAGTTCCTTGAATCGTGGTTTTCTTCACGTGCTTTGTGTTATCAGTTTTCATTACATACTGGTAGAGTTGGGAGGTATTTGTAGGATTTTCAATATGAAGATAATATCGGGTGTTTTTTTAAGAGTGATAGAACTTTCGCTAGGGGTAACTTTTCACATTTCTGTTCAGTAAGCGTTGACAAAATATCATCGCCGCAACAACGTTTACAAATTGTTGAAATTTATTTGCAAATTCAGTGTTCTATTCTTCAAACTTATAGAGCACTTCGTGAAATTTATGGCTTACATAATCGTCCATCAGAGCAGCTTATTCGTCGAATCAGTGATAGATTTCGGACATTTTCTCTACTCGATGTAACAACAACAATTGTACGTACAAAAAAAATATCGCCGCTGTAAGTCATGGTGTTAATGATGATCCAGATTTGTCTATTCGTCGACGTTCACAATAAGTTGGACTCTGTGCATCCACCACATGGAAAATTTTGCGTAGAGATCTTGATCTACACCCATACAAGATCCAACTGGTTCAGGAACTAAAGCCACTTGACCATAAAAGCGTCGTTTGTTTGCTGATTGGGCCCTAGAACAGCTTGAAGCTGATCCACTTTTTTACCGTAAGATTGTGTTTAGTGATTAAGCTCATTTCTGGTTGAACGGCTATGTAAACAAGCAAAATTGGCGTATATGGAGTGAAAACAATCCTCAAGAAGTTCTGCAGGTTCCATTGCATCCTGAAAAATACACTGTATGGCGTGCTCTACACGCTGGAGGCATCATCGGTCCATATTTCTTTAAAAACGATGCTGAAGCTAATGTTATAGTGAATGGTGCTCGTTACAGATCGATGATCAATGATGATTTGTTTCAAAACTTGAATGGTATCGACCCAGAAGTGATTTGGTTCCAACAAGATGGTACTACACATCGTGCTGTTACCGTCACAATTGATTTATTGAAAGAAAGATTTGGCGATAACATTATTTCGAGAATAGGTCCACTTAATTGGCCTCTAAGATCATGCGATATAACTGCACTGGATTATTTTCTTTGGGGTTATGTCAAGTCATTGGTCATGCTGATAGACGCTTTGGAAGCCAATATAACTCGTGTTATTGATTAAATAAGTCCTGAATTACTCCAAAAGTGGTCCAAAATTGGTCTGATCGAATGCGGTTCCTCAGAGCTAGTCGTGGTGGACATATGCCGGAAATTAAATATTATTAATTAAATTATCTTTCACTTAAAAGAAATTGGCTTCAATCTTAATTTAAATGAGTTTTATTTCATTTTAAACTTCTATCACTCAAAAAAACACCCGATATCAATCTTGTGATATTTTAGTCTAGAAAATTGTGACTTCCGTTCATCTCTCCTTCAAAGATGAATTTAATTGACGGGTGTAGATTATTAATGAATTTTGAGAAAGTGTTGTCTTTTGGTGCATTTAAAGCAACAAACCTGAACTAATAGATGAAGTATTTGTTGATTGGGTTTGAATGAATTTTTGGTTCTAAATCATACATGAAATTTCTCTCAACAAAAAGGTCATCCCACAAATCTGCTATCGTTCTCAAGGAGAACCATGTTAGAAATTATCGACAATGAACTTTTTCCGTGTTAATTCTTGAGAGTAAAAATTTCTGGCAATAAAACTTTCAGATCTTTATTTCCAGTCTCGAAACGTGTCCAACAACTCAATCCAGAACGAATGAAGTTACCAGCGGCACATCTTGAACCCATTAACACCCGCGAAAGTGAACTAGAAACATTCTAGAGACAAAGGAATGTCACCAATTCACCACGCAATAGAATAAATATATTGAAACAAAAGGGGCTAATTTGTGCCGTATCACTTGCGGCCAAGTTCCATTATCTCGTTAATGCCAGTTACTCTAATTTAAATTGCGGACGAAGGTCGCGCAAATCGGCCGACAAATGCAACAACTTTATCTTTGGAAGTTGGCTTAAGCTCGTTTCTGAAATGAACCATCCGTCAAAAGAAATTCATCATATCGGGTATTTTTTTAGAGTGCTAGAACTTTCGATAGGGATAACTGTGATTTGACAGAAGGTTGAAGCCATGTTGTTTTGACATTTTTTTATCAGCAAAAACCAATAGCTTGACATAACCCCAAAGAAAATAGTTCAGTGGAGTTATGTCGCATGATCTTTCAGGCCAATTAATTGGTCCATTTCTCGAAATAATGTTATCGCCAAATCTTTCTTTCGATAAATCAATTGTTACGGTAGCAGCATGAGGTTTAGCACCATCTTGTTGAAACCAAAACACTTCTGCATCGATACCATTCAAATTTTGAAACAAATAATCATTGATCATCGATCTGTAAAGAGCACCATTCACTGTAACATTAGCTTCAGCATTGTTTTTAAAGAAATATGGACCGATGATGCCTTCAGCGTGTAACGCACACCATACAGCGCATTTTTCAGGATGCAGTGGAACCTGCAGAACTTCATGAGGATTGTTTTCACTCCATATACGGCAATTTGCTTGTTAACATAGTCATTCAACCAGAAATGAGCTTCATCACTAAACACAATTTTACGATGAAAAAGTGTATCAACTTCAAGTTGTTCTAGGGCCCAATCAGCAAACAAACGACACTCATTATGGTCAAGTGGCTTTAGTTCTTGAACCAGTTGGATCTTGTATGGGTGTAGACCAAGATCTTTTTTTAATTTTCCATGTGGTGGATGCACAGAGTATCACTTATTGTGAACGTCGACTAATAGACAAATCTGTATCATAATTAACACTATGAGTTACAGCAACGATATTTTCTTCTGTACGTACAGTTCTTTGTCTTGTTTATGTTGCATCGAGTAGAGAAAATGTTATCTGAAATCTATCGATAGTTCGACGAATAAGCTGCTCTGATAGACGATTATGTAAACCATAAATTTCACGAAGTGCTCTATAAGTTTGCCGAATAGAACACTGATTTTGAAAATAAATTTCAACAATTTCTATTGCGGCGTTAGTCTTTCCATGATAATTTGTCAACGCTTACTGAACAGAAATGTCAAAAAACATGGCTTCTACCTTCTGTCAATTCACAGTTTTCCCTATTGAAAGTTCTATCACTCTAAGAAACACCCGATAGATCGCGATTTTTCATAATAAATTTGGATTATTTGTAAATGTTGTTGGAGTATGTACCTTTCCGTGTTTAAATGGTAGACATTGACACATACAACTGTCATTCTCACAAATAAACAATGGCTGCCATGTGTGAGAAATGTCAATTCGAAAATGAGACGTTTCCATTTACAGACCCTCTAGTTCAGTTTATAACTCGCTCAGATGATGGTACTGTGTGCTTCATAAAGACTGATAATATTAAATACTTATTTTATAATATAATATATTATTCATCTTCAAGTTAGGTTCTGTCAAGCAGTGATACTGATGATTAGCTCAAATATATTCGATTTCATCCCATGTTTCGAATTCAGATATCTTACCTCATGCTCAAGTCAGACACAGTCATTCCGTGATTCAGATTTTGAGAAAAAAAATATTTTTGAATATACCTGTTCGGCTGATCTGCACCGTATATATCTAATTAAGAATATAAGCTATTGTAATACATATTTCCATATGTCGGGACATTTCAACAAACATCCATATAAACATATCGAACAAAAAGTAGCCCGATTTGGTCAAGTTGGTTTCTCGAAACTTCTCTGTAATATGCAACATTAACAAATCTGCAACGTACCTATATTCGCCCTGCACAGTAAAACATATAGTTTTATGTTAAAATGGGCTCATTCAGTTCATGCAGAAACGCATACTTAACTTACTCTTGTGAAACTATTTTCGAAAAGAGCATTATTTCCGATTGTTTGTAACGTAACGAAGGCAGAAAATTTTATTCATCTTCAAGTCAGATTCTGTCGAGCAGTAATACTGATAATTAGCTCAAATATATTCGATTATATCCCATGTTTCGAATTCAGATATCTTACCTCATGCTCAAGTCAGACACAGTCAATCTGTTATTCAGAATTTGAAAAAAAAATTTTTTTTGAATATAGCTATTCAGCAGATCTGTACCGTATATATCTAATTAAGAGTATAAGCTATTGTAATACATATTTCCATATGTCGGGACATTTCAGCAAACATCCGTATAAACATTTCGAACAAAAAGTAGCCCGATTTGGTCAAGTTGATTTCTCGAAATTTCTCTGCAATATGCAACATTAACAATGTTGCAACGTACCTATATTCGCCCTGCACAGTAAAACATATAGATTTATGTTAAAATGGGTTCATTCAGTTCATGCAGAAACGTATACTTGACTTACTCTTGTGAAACTATTTACGAAAAGAGCATTATTTCCGATTGTTTGTAACGTAACGAAGGCAGAAAATTTTATTCATCTTCAAGTCAGATTCTGTCAAGCAGTGATACTGATAATTAGCTCAAATATATTCGATTTTATCCCATGTTTCGAAATCAGATATCTTACCTCATGCTCAAGTCACACCGTGATTCAGATTTTGTGCAAAAAAAAATATTTTTGAATATACCTATTAGGCTGATCTGTACCGTTTATATTTAATATATTAAATATATTGTGAATTAGAAATTATATCTAATTTTCCCCTCATTCATCCTTTATAAAATGCTAAAACTATGAAATATATCAATGAGTTCGTGCGATTTTTCTCGAAAATTGAAGCTTCAATGCGAAGAATTGGTTATAAATATGAAGTTCAAAGTATTGTCTGAGCTGGGCTGTACGGCAATTGGGGTCGGACCATCTGAGAGTTTCTTAGTACGTTTTAATGGGCGACGCAACATGTGTCATGATGCAAAAAAACTTTGTCGTGTCTGTCGGCGTATTGTGGCCATTTTTCTCGCAATGCTCAGCTCGAACGTATCAATTGTCGTCTGTAGAACTGCCCTGTGATTCTTTCGTTCGATCGAAGCGGCTCATAATATATCTCACAAAAAACACAGCATGATCTTCTCGTCGTGACTCGAATTTACAGTTGATGATGAGGCATCCATAGGTTACCCGACGTTTTGGATTATCGTAATGGACCCACTCTTCATCGCCAGTCACAATTCTATGCAAAAACTCCTTTCTTTTTCGCTGTTGAAGCAGTTGTTCACACGTGAAAAACGGCGTTCGACATCTCTTGGCTTCAGTTCATACTGTACTCAAGTTCATACTTTTCGGATCATTCCCATAGCTTTTAAATGACTGATTGAGTGACTGCAAGTGTTCATGCGAGTTCTTCTTCCATTTGTGATGGATCTTCGCCGAACCTTACCTCTAATTATTCATCCTTAAACTTTGGTGGCGCTCTGGGTCATCTTTGTCTTCCAAATCAAAATTGTCACTTTCAAATCGGTCAAACCTCTTCTGACACGTTCGTTCAGGAGTGTGGCATCCGCTAAAATACGATTACTTTCGGCAACCTTTTTTCGGTACAAAAGTATACAATTTCAGAGCACACAGAAACTACTCTTTTACACTTCAGCGAAATGACAGATACAGAAAAGAAAGTCTAATGATGACACTTCAAAATGGAGGCTTTACCAGATGAAACAATCGAATAATAAACTAGAAGGGACATGTGTTATCAAACTCGCACGAACTTATTTCCAATCTCAATAGAATACAATGTATAAAAGAAAGATAACCATTTTAAGTAATGGTAGTTATGACCTCTCACTTGAAGTTTTTCACATATTTCATACTGAAAAAACATATGTTCTCCCTCTTGTACCCTCAAATTCTACAATTCACACTTGGCAATATGGATTGAATCAATTCACACCGCTTCGAAAGAATGTGATAAAAAAGAATTCCACGATAAGTTAGAACCCTTACTCCAATTTCCACCATGTCATTTCCAATCGTTTTTCGTGTAATTCTCACGCTCGGCCTGAAATGTTTCAGCTCAAATCGACTTTCGATAAGAATCTTTAGACGTGAAGAACTCCTCAGTCGTCTTTTCCGATTTTATTGTTCAGTTCTCTAATCTCGCTCTTGGAGTATCCTTCAGAACTATTGAAGGTTGTTGCTCGACGTGAGAACAAAAGGATTTAATCTGTGAGAAAATTCGGTGAATCTGTAGGTGAATTCACAATGCAACAGCAGGTCGGCAGTTGAAATTTCTAAGTTTTCCTATCTTATAAACCATGGCCTATGAAAATACTCTATTTTTATATTGTACGATTGCTTATTTATATATCCGTCTATAGCCATGTTGAATACACATCACAGCCTTACCATTCTTTTTTGGAAGCGATTTGAAGCACTTTAGACTTCAATATTGAATTGAATCAGTCCTTACTTGGTGAAAATCCATATTAAATAATATTTAAATAAGGTTATTCTGATTTCCACAAATTTTTATTGTTATGTTTGCAACAATCGTTTCGCTATCACAGTAGCATCATCAGGCAAGATTACATTTTGAATAACTAAGCTTGTTTCCGAAATCCGCAATCCGAATTCACAACCTCCAAAAATTTATTCTTTGATTAAATCACACAAGAAAGATTATCCTATTAGACCGGTTGTTTCGTTCGTTAGTGCACCTTCATTTAAACTTTCGAAAGAACTTATTCAGATTATTTTAAAAGAAACTAAATTCCAAGCTAAATACTCGATAAAAAATTCACTACAGCTAATAAACAAAATAAAGAATATTCACTTACCACATAATGCTAAATTCATTTCATTTGACGTACAAAATTTATTTCCAAGTATACCACCAAACGAAACAATTGAACTAGTAGATAATCTATTAATCAACAACAGATGTACTACAATTATCAAAGAAGATATTCTAGAATGTCTAGATATTTGCACTAAACAAAATTTTTTTCAATTCAAAAATATAATATAAAAATCTGAAAACGGTTTGATTATGGGAAATCCCTTAAGTCCTTTATTAGCAGAAATATTCATGGACAATATTGAAACTAAAATTCACCAAAATCCCCTTAAGAAATACTTTTTATTTTGGTATAGATATATAGACGATATTTTCTGTTGCTTCACAGGTACAGACAGACTTTTAAAAAAATGCTTTTTATTCGTCAATGAAATACATCCTTCAATTAAATTCACTATGGAAACCGAACATAATAATTCTATTAATTTTCTTGAATTAACTGTTACTCGAATAAATAATTCACATGATATTTCAATATTTCACAAACCAACCTATACGGATTCTATTATACACAATAAATCAAAGCATCCTTTAAATCAAAAAGTATCAGCATTTAATGGTATGATCCATAGATTAGTTAATATTCCCATGAATCGAGAAAATTATATTTCAGAACTTAACATAATCAAACAAATAGCTATTAATAGTCATTATTAATAGCTATTAATAATGACTATGATCCAAAGTTGATAGACAAATTATTGATGAATAAAAATAATAAAATAGCTTTAAATATGGTGTTTCCTAATATGAGAGAAAATTTTAAATACATTTCCTTAAAATACACTAAAGGTATTTCTGAGAAAATTGCTACATACCTCAAAAATAAATATAATTTGAGAACTTCATTTAAAATTAATCCAAACTTTAGTAAATTTATCAAAAATAATAAAGACTACACACATAAAGATGATAAATCTGGGGTTTATAAGTTAACCTGCGGTGATTGCCCTAAAGTTTACATAGGTCAGACTGGAAGAACTTTCCGTCATAGGATGTGTGAACATTTGAAGAGTTTCCTCAATAATAAAAGCAATTCAACATATTCCAACCATTTGTTAGAAACAGGACATACTTTCAACCATAACTTTGAAATTCTACATATAGCAAGCAAAAGTTATGCCTTAAATCTGTTAGAATCCCTAGAGATAAATAAACATAATAAAATTGGAATATTACTTAACGAACAAATATATTTAAATAGCTCACCTCTGTTAAATATATTCAGATAAGCTGGAATTTTCAGGGACCCTTTTTTGGGTTTTAGTGCTCAATAAAAATTTATTGTACTTACTGTAATATAAATAGCCACGGATTTCGGAAACAAGCTTAGTTATTCAAAATGTGATCTTGCCTGATGATGCTACTGTGATAGCGAAACAATTGTTGTAAGTTTAACAATAAAAATTTGTGAAAATCAGAATAACCTTAGTTCAAATTATTTAATATGGATTTTCACCAATTAAGCACTGATACAATTCAATATTAATTTTAATTGACAATTTATATTCGTTGGTATTTCTTAATTCTATTTGATATCGTATGATGAATTTCGATTTTATACGTCCTTTAAATATGAGCAGTGCTTATAAAGACAATAATTTAATCATTAAAGTTTCTCAAATAAAAATTTTTTGAAATTAAAATTGTAGAAGACTAACCGATTAAATCTGTTTTGATATTCAAATTTTGTGATAATATTTCTATCAAGTAAAAAACCGTTCCTTATTATTGTCATAAAATTATCTTTCAAATAAAAAAAAATTTGGCTTCAATCTCAATTTAAATGTGTTTTATTTCAATTTAAAGTTCTATAACTCTAAAAAAAACACCCGATACAAAACTGATCTTTTCTCATGACACGGATAGTACAACATCGGCGATATCTAGTAAGAGGTACACACATAGACATAAAACAAACCAGAACACGACAGACTTCGACGCTCTCACATCAACATGTACATAAAACATACCAACAGACACACGCGATCATTAGAGCCGCTAACACTATCTAGGATCATAAGTACAAGGTTAGTATTAAAAGTTTTCTGCCTGTCTATATTTCAGCATGAAAACTAAACGGTACTACTATGAAGCAAAAGCATGAATACCTGATTTAGATAGTGAATAGCGAGTTAGTATAAAAATATGTATATTCGAACTCAGTTGTATTGAGTAGTGCTCAATACTACTGAATTTTCGTTCCAAGGCAGATTTTATAGACGTCCAATGACTATTTTGTTCTGTGAGAGATAGTGGCTTTGAATTAATTAGACAATTTTTGAGAATTATATATCGGGTGTTTTTCTTAGAGTGACAGAACTTTAAATTGAAATAAAACACATTTAAATTAAGATTGAAGCCTAATTTTTTTTTCATTTGAAGGATAATTTTATGACATTTATGTTTTGAAAATAATTTCTGGCATATGTCCACCACGACTAGCTCTGAGAAACCGCATTCGACCAGACCAATTTTGGACCACTCTTTCGAGTAATTCAAGCCCTATTTCATCAATAACAAGAGTTATGTTGGCTTCCAAAGCGTCTATTGTTTCTGGTTTATCAGCATAAACCAATGATTTGACATAACCTCAAAGAAAATAATCCAGCGTCGCATGATCTTGGAGGCCTATCAGTTGGACCATTTCTCGAAATAATGTTATCGCCACATCTTCCTTTCAATAAATCAATTGTTACGATAGCAGCATGAGGTGTAGCACCATCTTGTTGGAACCAAAACACTTCTGGGTAAACCATTCAAATTTTGAAACAAATAATAATTGATCATTGATCTGTAACGAGCTTAATTCAGTTACATTAGCTCCAGCAACGTTTTTAAAGAAATTTGGACCGATGATGCCTCCAGCGTGTAAAGCACACCATACAGTGCATTTTTCAGGATGCAATGGAACCTCCAGAACTTCTTGAGGATTGTTTTCACTCCATATTATGCTTGTTTACATAGCCAGAAATGAGCTTCATCACTAAACACAATTTTACAATAAAAAAGTGGATCAACTTCAAGCTGTTCTAGAGCTCAATCAGCAAACAAACGACGCTTATTATGGTCAAGTGGCTTTAGTTCTTGAACCAGTTGGATCTCGTATGGGTGTAGACTAATATCTTTACGCAAAATTTTCCTTGTGGTGGATCCAATGAGTCCAACTTGTTGTGAACGTCGACGAATAGACAAATCTGGATCATTATTAACATTATGACTTACAGCAGCGATATTTTCTTCTGTACATACAGTTCTTTGTCTTGTTGTTGTTGCATCGAGTATAGAAAAAGATGTCCGAAATTTATCGATAGTTCGATGAATAAGCTGCTCTAATGGACGATTATGTAAACCATAAATTTCACGAAGTGCTCTATAAGTTTGGCGAATAGAACACTGATTTTGAAAATAAATTTCAGAATTGTGTAAACGTTGTTACGGCGTGAGTTTTTCCATGATAATTTATCAATGCTTACCGAACAGAAATGACAAAACAACATGGTTTCTACCTTCTGTCAAATCAAAGTTATCCCTATCGGAAGTTCTATCACTCTAAAAAAAACTCCCGATACATAAAAGACATATCTTCGCGAGTCAATTCAAGTAAAGAAATGTTTTCTCGATATTTTCACGTTACCAATGCAGAATAAACATTCCTCATGCTCAAATCAGACCATGATTCACCGTAAATTGCATATTAATATTAAAATAAGTTAATTCGGCTGATCTGAATGTGCTAATTATGAGCATTACGGCAAATTATGGTCTGATTTGAGCACGAGAAAAGTTTATTCTGCGTTAGTAACGTGAAAATATCGAGAATACATTTTGTTCCGTCTCATTAGAGACGACGGCATGTCGTTAGAAATTAGTTTGTTATTCGATACTTATGCCTTTTACGTTGATATGCGATCTAGCAGTTTTGATATTGTTTCAAACTGTTTATTTTTACTCGACACTTCAGATTATTGGTTTTCTAATTATTATATATGGCCTTAGAAAACATGGAATAAGTCAATTAGAGATTTTGATATATTTATGCCTGTTAATTTCACATGACGCAGCATTCGGAATTACAAACTGACTCTATCCTTTTTTACTTGCAATATTCTCATGATTTTTCTGTAACCAATAAGAAGGTTTATTTCGATCATTCAGATGGACCTTCCAATCATTTACGTTAATTTCCCTCTTTTTGTTAGAAGGGGTGCATCGAGCACCTCTAACGTTCAGTCTTTGAAAAGACTGTAAAATCATTATTATTCGTGATAATCGAAGTGTTCGCATGTAGCTCTTGCTACATCATGCATTATTATTCGTGATAATCGTAGTGTTCGCATGTAGCCCTTGCTACATCAGCATTATTATTCGAGTAATAGTCAAAGTTGCGCATGTAGCCGTCGCTACATTATGCATTATTCTCCGAATAGTCAACTTGTTCGTTTGTAATTGTACAAACTTAACGCGATTGCTGTAAACGAAGCAATCCACCTTACACTTGTTTGTAGTGTAATTGTCATCACATTAGCTTGGTATCATATACAGTGATACCAAAATATATTAGTTGTTTGTTATAAGTGTTTTACTTCAGTTCCTCATCAGCGTTGTGGTTTATCATTATTGGATAAAGGAAGCTGTAGACCACCGCACATAGAGTGTTCTTTGAAGTCAAAATCACCGCTAATAAACAAAAATACAGTCCACTAGAAGCCATTGGAATTAATCATTGGGAGTAATTAATTTGCAATTGTCTATTATTTTAAAATACTGAAATAATAGGCAAATACTGCGGTAAACTAACCGTGGTACGAAACACATTTCTTTACTTGAATTAACTCGCAAAGCTATGTCTTGTATGTATTTTGCATAATCTAGATGGCGCTAGTGTATTATTAATATCTTATTGTCTCTGTGTATAGCGAATATTGATACTTAACAGATTTGGAGTTACTAGCATACATTCTACTGATGAAAACGGATCAGTTTGAAACTTCCGCATGTCTGCAATTTGCTTCTGTGATCTACAAAACCTTGTCGAGTTTGTTGTAGTATAGAATTGTTATACAGATGTATGTAACACTGTCTCGATTTCTGGATTTTTCTAGTACCGTAGCTCATACTCCTTATTAATGATTTTTGGTACTGATCAACCGAAATGATTTATTTTAAAGAAAAATAGCCCAACAGAGTCAAATCACAGCTTCGGCGCGGCCGATTTACATCAGACTTTTGTCTTTTAAAAACGGTGCACAAAAATTCGATAGTTACGAGCTTTCATTTTGATATTAAAGACAAACTAGTATATTTTAGGAGAAATCAGTGAATGTTTATTTCATTGTAAAGAGGAAGGTATGCCATTAACAATGGAAAACGATATCAGCCAAATGGCCCTTTCTGAAATTTTCTAGGACCACTTCGGATATTTTCGGTTGTAGGTCCTCGATGACTGCACGAATTCCATCTTTAAGTTTCTGAATCGATTGTGGAGCACCTTATGTTTCATATAGCCCCAAAGAATAAAGTCAAAAGGTGTTAAATCACAAGATCTCGGTGGCCGTTTGTGATCACCTCTTCGAAAAATTACACCGCACAGGAAACTTTTCTTTCAAAATTGCGGTTGTTGCTTGTGTGGCACGGTTTTATCGAAAATAAACGTCATCAGTATTTTTTTTTAAACGTGAGATAGCCGGGAATTTTTGGCGCCTTCCCCGTAGATCACAGCCTACTTTGAGATGAATCGGACGCATCCAAACGCAGTTCACCGGGTCCTGCAGCACTGCACCTGTTGCTCTGCGTAAGCGATTGTCTACCTCTACTCGAGCTCGTCCTCGTCGTCAGCCAACACTCTCACAGTCCACAGTACCCGATATCGAAGCACCAGTATCAGTGCTTGTCTAGGTTTGCCCGTACCACATCTCTTCAGGTCGCTTAGTGTTGTTTTGTGCGAAGAGAAACTGTTGGGAGTTTGTGCGCGTCTAGTGACGTTCATTTTCTGGTTAGGGATTTCGAAACGATCGAGAGGATGGGAAAGAACAAGATGCACCCGTAAGTATTTTTGTATCAATGGTCACACTAAAGCACTACTGACTTTTTTACTACCTAAAGTTGCTAAGTATATTCGTATAGTTGATATAAGATACTTAGCTTTCAATTGATAAATTTGACAACAGGAATTATAATAGAATATTATAACGGAAAAAATAAGGATTGAAATCTTTAGTTAAATGATATATACAGGGTGACCCAAGGGTGCGTAAATGGTCCATAATCGACTTGATTGTTTTTCCAAACGATAGTTGTACAAATATTGGATGGAGTAGTCCGTTACTTTGTGATAGTTCATTTTAATGGAATGAAGGAATTACTTTGTTTTCTATCACTTTCTAGTTGTACAATCCGCACATCCTGAAAATATTTTCATCCACATACAGGGTGTCCGAAAATGAAATACATACATAGGTTCGGTTTTTTTAAATGGCAACCCCCTGTTTTTCATACATCTTTGGATTTGCCGCTTAATTGTCGATAAAACGCACCCAGGTTTCGTTGACTTATCTGCGTTAGTTTTTGACCTATGTCAATTCGTGTTTTGAAATAGCGTCGTGCGTAGACCCACAGAAAAAGTCATAACTTCAGAACCAATCAACATAATTCAATCATCTTTTAAAAATCTTAAAAAATTTAAAAAACAATGTAGTAGGCGATAGAACATCGACATCAAATTTCTGCCTATTTCAAGAGATGCACAAAAGCTTAAGGAATGGACTGGAAAAAAGATGATTGAATTATGTTGAACGGTTCCGAAGTTATGACTTTTTCTGTGGGTCTACGCGCGACGCCAATTCGAAACATAAATTGACATATGTCAAAAACTAATGCAGATAAGTCAATGAAACCTGGGTGCGTTTTATCGACAGTTAAGTGGCAAATCCAAAGATGTATGAAAAATAGGGGGTTACCGTTTAAAAAAACCGAACCTATGTATGTATTGCATTTTCGGACACCTGTATGTGGATGAAAATATTTTCAGGATGTGCGGATTCTACCAACCATCGTTTGGGAAAAACAATCAAGTTTATAGCTTGCATAGAAACGAAGTTATGAACCATTTACGCATCTCTGGGTCAAACTGTAAATGTGGATTTCTATTATCGTGAATTGCTCACATGATGCGTTTCGTTAACATACTAACTTCTTCAAGTGCTTATATACAACTAGTATGAAATTTGGTAACATACTGTATATAAATATTCTCTATCACTTTTGGTAAAACCACCGGGTCCCCAGTTGAATGGATCCAATAAAGGCGAATTTGATAAATCAGTTTGTTTATTCTATAAATTCCCCGGCTTTCTAAATCGATTTATTTCCATACTTTCCAACAGCTTCATTTTCTTTATGTAAAATTCTAAAACTATTGTCAAAATCGTGTTTCTTTTTGATTAGATGTTTCGCATACGTAGAATCCAACTTATTATTGAGGAAGGAACGTCGGTTTTCCTTTATTCTGGTATGGAAAGATTTTCCTGTTTGTCCAATATAAGTTTTTGAGCTGGTACCGCATGACGATTTATAAACGCCTGACAAATGTGATTTTTTCCTTAAATTTCGCGTTTTTAAAAAAAATTCCGGTTCTTTAAGTTATGTTTATATGTATGTTATTGATGAATTTTTTATTTGTAATGATGATTTTCCATGGTGAGGGAATTGTTTTTCCCTCTGTTTTTAGCATAGCATTTTTATTCTGTTTATTGGCTATCCTACTCTCTATTACTGATGACGAATAACCGTTATTAGTTGTTTTTTGTTTAATTAAAATCAATTCTTCATTAACATTATTTGCATATAAAGAAATTGTTAATAATCTATGTGTCACGGTGTAATATGCTGATAATTTATGTTGTATTGGACGAAATGAGTTTTTTGGAATTGTTATATATGTATGAGAAGTTTTATGAAAAATATTATGTTTATTATTGGCTGTAGTTAAATCCAAATATTTAATCAGTTTTCTATTTCTACTTCCATTGTGAACTCAATATTTTTATGTAATGAATTCAAGTAATGAAGAGAACTTTCAAGTTGTCTACTGGTACCTTCAAAGCATACAATGATGTCATCTACTTATCTGTAATAAATAATCCTGTTAGCAATTCTAATTTTATTTTCACAAATAGTTTTTTCCAAACTATATCTGAAGATATCAGCTAAAATGGGCCCAAGGTGCTACCATAGATTTCTCCTGTACTATAGATTTCTCCTTTAAAACTGATTTAATTTTTATTCCAGAAACCTTTTACTAAATGAACTATTTTTGATATTTTTACACAATTCACTTTACAGATACTGAATTGTTTCAGCCGTTTTTATCACGTTCCGCTTGTAAACCTCTGTACCACTATTAGGTGTTAGAATCTATTGAAATATTCAAAATATTCATCACTTTTGTTTAAATACCTCTGTACCACTGTTAGGTCTTCAGTTGTCTGATGATGGGATAGTTCATTTCCCGAAACTCGAGTCGCAAGAAAATGTGTAATATATCTTTTTTGGTAGTAAAACGAAGTAATTTCTACAATTTGTTTCAATTCACTTTAGTTTCGAATTTTTTCAATAAGGGTTATTACGTCTTCAGATGGTACACGTGAATTTAGTGTATTGGCATGTGCGCATAGCTCTTTCACCAAGGGACAAGTGACAAAGCCCTTCAAAAAGATTAACCCACCAGATTCCAGTTTAGGCTTCAGTTCGAAAACCTGCAACCGTCTGAATGTTAACAGCGAAGCACTATCCAACCTCTACTGGCTCTGAATTGTCAGTACCCGAGTTGTTTGGGACGGAACTCGCATCCACATTCTGAACTACAATGTTTTCATGTGAGCTCACTGAACGGGTCATCGAATAAAGATCCAGTTTTCACGAACAAATTCATCCAAAAATAGCAAATCTATTGAATTTTTCGCGTAAATTTCTAACAGTTTGGATAGGAAATTCACCACTTCGGAAATAAGTTTTTAATATTTCTAAACAGCAGAAACACGGTTCTAATCCGTACACACGGAATCGGTGATAATTTTAGTGATGAGCTTCAGAATCACCGTATAAACTACCTAACTTAACAGGCTGGTTTTCTAGCCTCTGCTATGACACACCACCCAAGGCATTGAAGCTTGTGTTTTTCTGTCTAGTAAAACAGATAACTATTATTCTTTCCACTGATTTATTTTATTTTCAGTTTGCTCGTTATAGCAAATTAGACTGGTGCATGATTTCCCCAGATCTCTTCAAAATGTTTTATTAATCAAACATGCATGATGTGTGAAATTTTATCCGATATTGAAGCAGACATTAACATTTAATCCACAAATAATATTGAAATGGAATACCTAAAAATTATGACCTAAACTGAAAAAAATCTTGTCAAATATTGTCCGGGTTCGGATTATTTTAAGACCAGTTAGAAAGTTAATAGTAAAAACACGTGACAGATTTTCGAACAATATAATCTCCAGACTATAAGCCCAGTTATACACAGCAATAAACAGATCAAATATTTAATTTTTTGTTGCGTATCAAGGATGAGGTACACGTACATTGTTTGAGGAACATACATATAAAAAAATCGAGCTCTGAATGTCATTCAATTCTTCATAGAACTGTCATTCAAAACGAATAAATTAAATTCAATTTCTGCACGCTCGTTCTAGTGCGTCCGGAATTTTGTTTCAATGTTTTACGTTTTGGGCCCGAAATGGTCTAGATTACTATCAATAAGGTAGACAAATACACTTGTTTCAAGTTTCACAAATATTTAATGTGTGTACAGGGTGACCCAACGAAAGTTGAAGCAGTCAAGATTACTTACTTCAGCTACTTTCGGAGTGTCCTTTTTTTCAAATTTCAACAAACTGCCGTCCAGAATGAAGAAATTAAATCGAATAAAGCTTAGGACTGAACTAAAATGTCTAATGAATAAAGCATACTACTCAATACATGAATACCTGAATGACTTTTAAAAAAATATATTTGTCTAGCCAAATTTATTTATTTATTGTTTGAATAATGTTTTGTCTTGTTTTGTTTTTATACATTCTCATTTATATATATAATATATATATATATATATATATATATATATATATATATATATTGTCATGGAATTTACAGTTGAAATAAATAATAACATAAATATTATAAGGAAAAGACTCACCGTTGTATATAAAATGACTCGCTAGAGTGTACCCAGAACAAAATTAATTAAATAATATCCATTCAGATAGAAATTTTAATATTTCAATTCATAAAAATACTCACAAGCTGAAATTATGAAGAAAAAGTATATCCAGAGTACATAACGACTAGTCAAATTAAAATTCTTTGAACGGTAATCAAAAATCAGTAATCACACAGGGAGATTTCAATTCACAATTATTCAATGTAAAAACAGCCAAAGTTGCAAGAAATAGAAGTAATTTGAATTAAGATATCCAATTTGAAATTGATGAAGAATTTGTTGAAAAGATTTGTTATTATAATGAATCACATATAAACTTCAATGAAATTATCGAGCTAAATTAAATATAACTCACCAGAATGATGTAAATAGGACAAATTCAATCAAAATTCAATTAATTAAGAAAAACATAGCCTCTACGTCAGATATTTTCAAATGATTAATGTAAGAGATATCCTTCAAGATGTTTAGCCATCAATAGTATTATAATAGCATCTAAGCTTAGGAAATTTAATCAATTTTATAAGTAATTTTAAATAATTTATAAGTTATAAGCATAAGAAGTTAAAATTTGTTAAATTTTGACACTTGAATTAGTTTACGAATGAAAAGCAAGACTTTCACAGTTTTGTTCAACATGAAACATACATCAAAATGTAGTTTAAAAAATAAGCTTATTTTCAACAGTAATTTCAAACAAGGAAATATTGTAAATTTTGTAAAATCATCGAAAGCATCATTTTTCAATAATTTCGACAGAAGCTAGTAAGCTTTGAAATTCATTTTTTCTTGGAAACTATAAATAGGGCAGACACAGAAAAAAGTCTCCAGTCTCCAACTATTCAGATAGTGTCCATGTCGGTCCATAATTAAAAAAGTTCCAAAAAAGTATCATCATCTAAAAAAGGAAGATTATTTGGTGATTGTGAATGGAAATTGAATCCAGAAAATACATTACCTGAATGTGAATGGAAAAATAGAAATCAAGTTTCAAACGAATTGGATAAACTGAATACAAGTAAGAAGAAAATCAACAAAGTTGCCTGTGAATTTCAGAATGTTTTAGAAGTGCTGTTTCCAACGAAACCAGTGTTATTCCTGAAACGAAGAAGGGACAATTAAAAGGAACAATCATAAATTGATGAACAAACTTATCAAAGGTAGTAAAAATTCGATCCTGTTAATCTTTCCAGAAAGAAATTTAGAAATAACAATCATTGTTTACGTTAGAATTACCTTAGGATATTTAGATAGGGTTAGGTTAGAACATTATTATTAATCACTGATTATAATATTTCAAATTACTTTCATATAATTTAAAAATTCAACCTTTTAAAAATTCAAATTGAACCCTCCCTAAAAGACCAAATCAAATTTGATAATATTTTAATTTCAATTAATCAAAATTATAATCTTGAGAGCTAGCTGGAAACATAGAATACAAGAACTACATACAAGGGTGATCTAATTAGTATTCATTCAAAAATTTCATTTATTAATTCCATAAAAATATATATATATCGGGTAGTTTTTTAGAGTGATAGAACTTTAAATTGAAATAAAACACTTTTAAATTAAGATTAAAGCTAATTTATTTTTATTTGAAAGATAATTTTTTAACATTTATGTTTTGAAAATAATTTCCGGAATATGTCCACCACGACTAGCTCTGAGGAACCGCATTCGACCAGACCAATTTTTGGAGTAATTCAGGCCTTATTTCATCAATAACAAGAGTTATGTTGGCTTTCAAAGCGTCTATTGTTTTTGGTTTATCAGCATAAACCAGTGACTTGACATAACCCCAAAGAAAATAATCCAGTGGAGTTATGTCGCTTGATCTTGGAGGCCAATTAATTGGACCATTTCTCGAAATAATGTTATCGCCAAATCTTTCGTTCAATAAATCAATTGTTACGGTAGCAGCATGAGGTGTAGCACCATCTTGTTAGAACCAAAACACTTCTGGGTCGATACCATTCAAATTTTGAAACAAATAATCATTGATCATCGATCTGTAACGAGCACCATTCACTGTAACATTAGCTCCAGCATCGTTTTCAAAGAAATATGAACCGATGATGCCTCCAGCGTGTAAAGCACACCATACAGTGCATTTTTCAGGATTCAATGGAACCTGCAGAACTTCTTGAGGATTGTTTTCACTCCATATACGGTAATTTTGCTTGTTTACATAGCCGTTCAACCAGAAATGAGCTTCATCACTAAACATAATTTTACGACAAAAAAGTGGATCAGCTTCAAGCTGTTCTGGGCCTAATCAGCAAACAAACGACGTTTATTATGCTCAAGTGGCTTTAGTGCTTGAACCAGTTGGATCTTGTATGGGTGTATACCAAGATCTTCACGCAAAATTGTCCATGTGGTGGATGAACAGAGTCCAACTTGTTATGAACGTCGACGAATAGACAAATCTGGATCATCATTAACAATATGACTTACAGCAGCGATATTTTCTTCTGTACGTACAGTTCTTTGTCTTGTTGTTGTTGCATCGAATAGAGAAAATGTTGTCCGAAATCTATCGGTGGTTCGACGAATAAGCTACTCTGATGGACGATTATGTAAACCATAAATTTCACGAAGTGCTATAAAAAACAACATGGCTTCTTCCTTCTGCCAAATCACAGTTCCATCACTCTAAAAAAATACTTGATAGTTTCCAATTCTATTGCCGTCTGACTGGGACGACTTATACATATTTCGAAAGGAAATTGAATTTTTCTGAAGAGAAAACACCAATTTATATCCTCTAATTTCGATGAGCAGTTTATATTGAATATTTCAGATCAACATGAATCTATATGGTCTTCGTGTTTTACATTGAAACGTATTTTTCCAACTCCATATAAGCGAACAAAATACTCGACCCTGTGTATACTTCCAGCAATATCATTTCCCATAGAATTCTCATAAGTATCCCCTGGTAAACCGATATATCACTTCTTATACGCCGCTATCGCAACGTCTGCAAAATAAATTGCAGAGCACAGCCGTCACTTTCTCCAGTCTATTTCCGCGGTGTCGCACAGAGATCTGAAAGGTTGAGATGAAGGCGATATCGTGAATAAATGGCCGACGTTATATGGGTGAAGTAAAGGCTGGGCCATCTAGAGTTAGCATTATGAACTAGTGGTTAATTCTAGACTGGATACGCTTCTGTCATTCGTGTTTTGACAGAAAGTTAGCGTTTCGTACCACGGTTAGTTTATCGCAGTATTTTGCGTATTATTTCAGTATTTTTAAATAACTGACAATTGCAAATTAATTATAATATTATAATAATAATTCATTCATTTATTCCCAATGAAGTACATATCACAGAATATGAATAAATGTTTAACCCATTAAAAATTTCATGGGGAGTCAGAAACCATTTTGTCTAAAAAGTATCGGGTGTTTTTTTAGAGTGATAGAATTTTCGATAGGGATAACTGTGATTTGACAGAAGAAAGAAGCCATGCTTTTTTGACATTTCTGTTCAGTAAGCATTGTCAAATTATCATGGAAAGACTCACGCCGTAACAACGTTTACAAATTGTTGAAATTTATTTTCAAAATTGGTGTGCTATTCGCCAAACTTATAGAGCACTTCGTGAAATTTATGGTTTATATAATCGTCCATCAGAGCAGCTTATTCCTCGAACTATCGATAGATTTCGGACATTATTTTCTCTACTCGATGCAACAACAACAACAAGACAAAGAACTGTACGTACAGAAGAAAATATCGCTGCTGTAAGTCATAGTGTTTGTCTATTCGTCGACATTCACAATGAGTGGAACTGTGTGCATCCATCACATGGAAAGAAGTAAAGATCTTAGTCTACACCCATACAAGATCCAACCGGTTCAAGAACTAAGACCACTTGACCATAATGAGCGTCGTTTCATTTCAACATAAATCTATATGTTATGCTATGCGGGGCGAATATAGGTACTTTGCAGATTTCTTAATGTTGCATATTACAAAGAAGTTTCGAGAAATCGACTTGGCGAAATCGGGCTACTTTTTGTTCGAAATGTTTATACGAATGTTAATTGAAATGTACCGACATATGAGCGGGACATCTCAACTAACATCCGTATAAACATTTCGAACAAAAAGTAGCCCGATTTGGTCAAGTCGATTTCTCGAAACTTCTCTGTAATATGCAAGATCAAGAAATCTGCAACGTACCTATATTCGCCCCGCATAGCATAACATATAGATTTATGTTGAAATGGGTTCATTCAGTTCATGCAGAAAGGCATACTTGACTCACCCTTGTGAAATAATTTTCGAACAGAGCATTATTTCCGATTGTTTATAATGTTACGAAGGCAGAACTTCTGTCAAGCAGTTAATCCACTTTTTATCGTAAAATTTTGTTAGTGATAAAGCTCATTTCTGGTTGAACGGCTATGTAAACAAGCCAAATTGTGTATATGGATTGAAGACAATCCTCAAAAAGTTGTGCAGGTTTCATTGCATCCTGAAAAATGTACTGTATGTGCTTTACACGCTGGAGGCATCATCGGTCCATATTTCTTTAAAAACTATGCTGGAGCTAATGTTACAGTGAATAGTGCTCGTTACAGATCGATGATCAATGATTATTTGATTGAAAATTTGAATGGTATCGACCCAGAAGTGTGTTGGTTCTATCAAGATGATTGTACACCTCATGCTGCTACCGTAACAATCGATTTATTGAACGAAAGATTGGGCGATAAAATTATTTCGAGAAATGGTCCAATTAATTGGCCTTCAAGATCATGCGACATAACTCCACTGGATTATTTTCTTTGGGGTTATGTCAAGTCACTGGTTTATGCTGATAAATCAGAAACAATAGACGCTTTGAAAGCCAATATAACTCGTGTTATTGATGAAATAAGGCCTGAATTACTCGAAAAAGTGGTCCAAAATTGGTCTGGTCGAATGCGGTTCCTCAGAGCTAGTCGCGGTGGACATATGCCGCAGATAATTTTCAAAACATAAATGTCAAAAAAATATCTTCCAAATAAAAAAAAACTTAGCTTCAATCTTAATTTAAATGTGTTTCATTTCAATTTAAAGTTCTATCACTCTAAAAAAATACCTGATATATATATAACCCTTTCTGTTTATTATTTCGTTATTTCATCTGGCAACACCTTCATTTTGAAGTGTCATCATTAGGCTTTCTTTTCAGAATCGTTGAAGTGTACCCAACATAGTTTCCGTGTGCCTCTTATGGCAAACCCCGCATTTGATGGGGAAATAATGAAATTTCATGATGAATTCGCAATGTTTTAATAAAGAGGGTTGGGATGAAACTGACCTATAGAACGTATTACGACACAATTACCGCGACGAGAGATTCATGAGCTCGATGCGGGAACCTCGCCACGCTCTCTATTAAATAAGGTAGTTACTTACGACCATCTTCAGAGTTATATCCTCTCCGCGGGTATTCTACTCACGTAGCTGGAGCTTCGCCTGCGGGGGTAACATGTCGAGAAGACGTGTACGAACGTCCTATTTTACCCGGCATAAGACCGAATCGTAACCGTAGGTGGTTTCCACGACGAGCTGTTGAAGACGGTGGTATGTGGCAATTGGAGAGGAGTTTTGAGGACAGTCGGCTGATTAATGAAGGCAGTTACGTTTAATGACAAGTTGTGTGTAGTACGTGATGTACACAGAAGATTCTCTGAATTCGACGCTTCTTCATATGTGTGAAATTATCCATTTTGTCGTTCCAAAAGTAAATGTAGATGAAATACACATGAATGAATGTAATAGGAAAATTTTTTGTGTGTGGAATTTTCACTATCTTATCACTTAAATGAAAACAATAAACGATCGATTACGTACAAGAAAAATAATGAACTATAATATTATCTAGAACAACAGAATTGAGCCCTGAGGCACACCTCCCTCTATAAATAAAGCATCTGATGTTATTTGTATAGCATGTTGAGTCTTCCAGTTGTTCTTTGAATTCTACTATTTAGATAGGACGCAAAAAGTTTAAGACCTGTAGCCGTATCTTTCCATTTTCTTTATTAAGATCTTGGGATTCACCCTGTCTAAGGCCTTGTTCTATTCAATGATTTATTATTGAATTGAGTGCCTGGTATAAGTTTATTGTTGATATTTCTTGCCTAAAACCACAGTGTTGTTCTACTAGGATGTTGTAAGTCTCAAAAAAAAATGGTAGTTCTATCAAGATCTATTCTCTAGGAGATCTTTTTGATGTTTAAAAGTAGAGATATTGACCTGTAGTTGTCATAATTATTCTTATTATTTGTGAATTGGATTAACCCAAGATTTTTTGAGAGCTTGTGGATAGTCCAAGTCAAAAGGTATGATTATTACATTGGAAACAAATGTATAAGAAAAACAAATGTTAACTTCCGCTATTTTATTGTTTTACACGACAATTGTTTCGTCATACCATGACTTCATCAGATGAGTATTTAAACTGAGGTATACAATGCAAAACATGACCTTAAATACACAGCTCTGGTACAAAAAATAGAGGGGTGGAAAGAGATGGTATACCGTTAATGAAAAATATTAAGTAGGGGGGATCTGTTTGAATCTATTTGATCATTCAATAAAATTTGTCTTTTATTATATCTATTGATCTCTAAAGTTTCTAACAGATTCAGTTTCTGACTTTTGTTTTCGATATATAATATTCCATAGTTCATATTAAACTTATGGACAGTCTCTAACAAATGGTCGGCATAAGTTGAATTCGGTTTATTATTAATGTAACATTTTTCATGTTCTCTTATCCTTGTTTGGAATGAACGGCCTGTCTGTCCCACATATACACATGGGCAATCACTACATGTTAACTTGTAAACTCCTGATTTTTTGTTTTTAGGAATGACGTCTTTATTATTTTTTTTTATTAAGCTGCCTAAGGAATTAATAGTTTTAAAAGAGATGTTATATTTTTCTTTTTTCTTTAAATATCTAGCAATCTTTTCAGATTTTTGGTCTATGTAAGTTAATGAAATAAATTTGGTTTCGTTTGAATTTGTTGATTTTATTTCATTAACTTACATAGGCCAAAAATCTGAAAAGATTGCTAGATATTTAAAGAAAAAAGAAAAATATAACATCTCTTTTAAAACTATTAATTCTTTAGGCAGCTTAATAAAAAAAAATAATAAAGACGTCAATCCTAAAAACAAAAAATCAGGAGTTTACAAGTTAACATGAAGTGATTGCCCATGTGTATATGTGGGACAGACCGGCCGTTCATTCCAAACAAGGATACGAGAACATGAAAAATGTTACATTAATAATAAACCGAATTCAACTTTTGTTAGAGACTGGCCATAAGTTGAATATGAACTATGAAATATTATATATGTAAAACAAAAGTCAGAAACTGAATCTGTTGGAAACTTTAGAGATCAATAGATATAATAAAAGACAAATTTTATTGAATGATCAAATAGATTCAAACAGATCCCCCCTACTTAATATTTTTCATTAACGGTATACCATCTCTTTCCACCCCTCTATTTTTTGTACCAGAGCTGTGTATTTAAGGTCATGTTTTGCATTGTATACCTCAGTTTAAATACTCATCTGATGAAGTCATGGTATGCCGAAACAATCGTCGTGTAAATCAATAAAATGGCGGAAGTTAACATTTGTTTTCCTTATATTGAAGATGAATTTCCGTCGAGTAAAGACCGAGACAATCAAAAATTTGGAAACAAATGTAATGAATTTACCATTACTTTGCCAATCCAAAATATATAGTCCCTCTAGAAAGTATCCGGAGTGTATTATTTTTCATAATTTTAATATACTTCTTTTTTGTAACATTCTAAAACATAAATAATGTATAAAATAGGTTGTGCAGATAGTTGGCTACGGCCAAAGTTGCATGGCAGCACTATTTGTCAAATATTATTAATTGTCAACAGGTATACAATTTATCAAATAATGTCGCAACTAGAAAAAAGAAAACAGAGAGAAACAGAGACCGTGCATAATGTAGCAAAAGCTACATACGACAAGTTTGATTACCAAGAGGATAATTCATAATGTACCAGAAGCTACATACTACATACAAGTTTGATTACCGGAAGGATAATGAGTTTACAGTCTGTTCAAAGACAGAATGTTAGAGGTGTCTCAATCCATCCCTTCTTACAAACAGAGGGAAATTAACAAAATTGATTGGAAATCGTATTTGTAGATGGTCCGAATGAATGAAGTGAACTTTCTCATTGGCGAAACGAAATTTTTTCCCTGGAGTTGAAACGAAATTCATAACAACCATTCTCGTCTTATCTTCACAACTTACGAATTCAATTGAAATAACCTCCTTCCTTTATTGCTTGCTCTCATAATTCAATCTTGATCGCAATTATGAAGACAACAGTCGCTTACTCTATTGCTTCTTGGAAGCTATGAGTCATTGGTTCCTAGATAGGTACGAGTAACTAGAACATAACAGACTTGAGTTTCGTCGATTAAAGCGAGAGAAGTTTGATGGAATTTCGGACTGTTAAGGTGAAAGTGATTCTGCATTGAATATTAACCGATCAGCACGTTTCAATGAACGTCTGAATTCAATCCAGAAATAATGATACTCTGGTATGATACTTTCATATCCTTGAATTCTCATATTCTTCGTATATGCATTAGTTAATTATCTGTATGAATTCCAGATAAAGCTAGGGAATTTATCGATATTAAATTTATTGAAGAGCAGATGTATACAGGAACGGTTACATTCACAAGAAATATAGAGTTTGTGTGTTAAGTTACTGATTAGGATAAATATTAATATATAATAATTAAATTTATCTTTATATAATAACTGACAAAGAATTTGCAACACCCAGAAGGAGTTGTTTAAATTTTAATTTTTTTTGGTAAAACAGATAGTATAGCAAGGAGTAAATGATTGAAATTTTAAGAAAAAAAACGAAGGGTTTACAATTTTTTTCAATAAATTTGTTAATTATGTGTTTGTCCACCGCGATTATCTATACACTCACCAACACGTCTTGGCATTGATGCAATAAGATGGTCTATTTCTTCTTGAGGGATTATATCCCAAGCTAGCTGCAGTTCATGTCTCAGAGCCGCCAAAGTCCGAGAGGGCTGGGGTAAATTTCCAAGCCTCCTACCCATGATGTCCCAAAACATGCTATATGGGCGGCCATGGCAAAAGATTCAATTGGGTCGCTTCAAAAAAGTTTAAACCAACTCTGGCAACATGAGATCGAGCATTATCTTGCTGAAATATTGGATTCTCAAGCCAGTTAAGGTAAGGGAGAACATATGGCTCCAACATTTCTTGAAGGTAACGCAGCACTCTCATGTTACCTCCAATAAAGACTAAAGGTGACCTACTTGCATGTGCAATAGCACCCCATATCATAACGCCAACTGTCCGGTGTACATGACGCTCAATATCAAACTGAGGTTCACGTCTTTCTCCCAGACGTCGTTTAACCCCTCTTCGGCCATCATGTGCACCCAAGAAGAATCGAGATTCATCAGAAAAGACGACCTGATGCCATTTCACATTCCAATGTTGACATTCTCTGCACCACTGTAATCGTTGCCGACGATGTTCAACCGTCAGAGGTAACACAAGATGAGGTCGATAATGCTGCAGTCCAAAAGACCTTATCCGGTGTTAAAACGTTCGGGCAGTTACAGAATGGCCTTGTTCTCCTAATCACTCATCAGCCAAAGATCGAGTTGTCGGAAATCGGTCTCTAATAGCCATCAGTCTTAGACATCGATCTTGGACTTCATTTGTGCCCCTTCGACGTCCGGTGCCTACTTTTCTTCGATTTTGGGCATTATCAAACCACGCTCGACAACAACCCATAACAGTAGTTGGATTTCTGTTCGTACGGTTAGCGATTTCTCGAAATGACAACCCCGCCTTCCGTAGACCAATAATTCGACCTCTTACGAATTCACTTAGCTGGCGGTAAATTCCGCGTATATGTGCTCTAAGCATTTTAACAAAAACTAAACATCGACTTTGGATCTCCTTGAACAGCTGGTTTGTTGTAAAATTTAAAAAATTTGCAAAAAACGACTATATATTCGTAAAAATAAAACTGTTATTTTTAGGGAAAACAACTTTGTAACTTCTATGTTCTATGTCTATGATTTTAACCTAAAACTGTCACATGTCATATTTAGTTAGCTGTTAGAAATGTGAATTGAGAAACCCGAAGAAATAGCATTGTTTTTGATTTCTTCCAGGTTAGTAAGCTATTTTTTTTATTTCTTTGTATGTTATTAGCTTATTTTGTGTATGTTATTCTGGTATATTTTAAACTAAAGAAAATAAATTCTTATAAAATCATGACATCAAATCGTCTATTTCTTTAATTATAAAAATTAGAATTGATTACATTTTTGTATATTTAAGTAACAGAAAATGTTTACATGAAAAAACCTTCACGATTCTTTTCTCCAAATTTTAATCATTTACTCCTTGCTAGACTATCTATGTATCACCAAAAAAAAATTTAAAATTTAAACAGCTCCTTCTGGGTGTTGCAGTTTCTTTGTCAGTTAGTATATTATATTTTAGTCCGTCTAGAAACTATCCGAAATAAAACAAAGCTCAATTGTAATTATTCAGTATATATTTTAATTCTTGAATTAGAAAATAATAACAAAATATTCATCTGATTTACTTATACATCCTCTATCGAACTGTAAACCTTTGACTAAACGTCCATGTACACCCGAAACTAGATCATCTTCATAATTTTCGACGATGGAAGTCCAGGACTGTAAAACTGACTGAATTAAATCATCTTTATTTTGTGAGGCTGCTCGTTCAACTTCAATCTTCATTAGTCCCCATATGTTTTCAATGGGACTAAGATCCAGTGAAGCTGCTGGCCATGAAATGGTTGTCACTTGGTGTTTCTGCATCCAAGCTTGAGTATAATTTCCTTCATTTCTTTGGTAAAAGTGTTTGTGAATATGCAATTGTTTTATTGCAAATGGAATTTCAGTGTGATCGAAATTGCCTAAAGATTTGATAGCTGGTTAAAAATATTGCCAATATATCAAAGTAGCCTATCTGTTTCGGAATCAACGTTGCGAATTGAATTCCCTAAGATATACCCAATATTGGGAATTGAATTCCCTAAGATATACCCAATATTATAATAGAAGTCTGTGTGTAGACTTGGTGTTATAACACCAAGTAGACTTGTGTTATAGACTTGGTGTTATAACACCAAGTATGTAACTTGGTGTTATATTAGATATAACTAATAAAATAGAGTACAAAACTAGATAAGAGATAAGTGAACTGTAATAAATGGATGAATACTACACTTGAACAAGTATGTAAGATATACTTAAAGTAAAAATACGTGTCTTAAAATGATAATGTATACAAAATCATCTTACTGGACTTCTTCTATGTGGTGCTATGTCCCATGGTCTTGAGGCTCTTTAGGAATGCAGCGTTGCGAGGGAGCTTCCCCCTCTTAGTTTGGGAGACGGCGTTTCGTTTGGCTCTGCGCATCTGAAACTCTTCAGACAGGCCTGGTGCGTAGATCTGCCTGTGACGCCAAGAGACCCTGTTCCTCAAGGGAACGTCAGTCATTGAACGTTGGTACTCTGCCCTACATAACCCCGATGGGGACGGATGTTTGAGGTATTGTTTGATGCCTGTCGCGCCCCCTCATATGCTACATCGGAAGCTGTAGCAGAGCAGATTAGTATTCTTCGAGGGAAGCCGGGACGCCACGTACTGAGCGGGCACGCTACAGTCTCGATTACACCGTTTTTGAATATAATACTAATCGAATGTTCAAGAGAGAATTGACTTGGCACGTCAAGAATTACATGAAATTTCGTCTATGGTTTCTGTGGTTATTCTTCTTTCATAGAGATATTTAGTTATTTTGGAAGCAACCACAGTAGACAGATTATGTATTATACCACAATATTGAAATATTATAGAATGTAAATATGCAAGTGATTTGCGCATGAGATTACATAGTATGGCGGGAATTTACGCCTTAACACTGTCATTATAGGGAATTTCTTTGGTTTCCTTGATATGTAGCATTGTCTTTTCAGTGACATACGGACTGTTTCTGGACATAATTTTGTATTTCGTTATACCTCATATCCATACCATTTTTATCCTGTATATTGTCTCACATACAGCACTTTTTTCCAGTTCAGTCAATTGCAGTAATTTTTAACGTTTCGAAAACCTTTTCTATACAAATATTCTACCCGTTTTCTTTTTTCTAGTTGCGACATTATTTCATAAATTGTATACCTGTTGACAATCAACAATATTTGATAGTGTTGTCATAGTCAACTATCTGCATAACCTATTGTATACATTCCTTTTGTCTTAGAATGTTACAAAAAAGAAAATTATGAAAAATAATAAATTCCGGAAAAGTGCTTAAATTTTGCGAACGGTGACTACGGAATTCTCAGGATTTTTGTAGCAAATTTCAACAATTTCAATGCGTTGTTGAATTGTGTGTCGTCCCTTTTTCAGTAATGGCGTAGTTTTAACTTGTCAAATGTCAAAAGATGACAGCTGCCCAAATAGAGGGCTATTCAAAATGAAACCCCTTAGTGGAAATCCCTTTACTAGTATTCGAACAAATCTTAAAATATCTCTTTCGTTAAATAATTTTTTTCCACATTTCCAATCATACATTTACCTAATCATTGATTGAAACATTCCAATGTCACCACACATTTCTATTACAGGCGACCAGCCTTCTTTTTTCTTTATTGCGTTTATTGCGTACAAAGAGAGCCTTGGCAGTCGGTTCAATTTTTAACTAATTAAATTGTTCGATTTCTGAAACCAGATTGCTGTCTGTATTCCGCATAGCTACATTTTTATAGTTGCAATTATAACTTGTTCTCAGACTGATTCCGGTTTACGCAAGGTGAAAAATATCTTCTGTGTGCGAGAAACACGACACGAAGTAAAGAAAGTTTAGGACATTCATATTAATAAGTAGAGTGGTACTGTAGGAAACAAGTTTTTCGTCGAAATCCTACAAAAAGTGGACCTGGAGCTCGATTCAAAGACGGTAATTGTTTCATAAACTACACGGAATGTTCATTTCATTCGTTCGGTATTTATTACATGCAAATTCGCTTCAATAAGAGAAATTGAACTGCTCCTCGAAAGAATTATTTCGCCAAGACTGTAACTTCAAGTTTACATTTTGAACTGACAAACACGATACAGAAAACTAGCTTGGGAGCCAGGTCTCTTTCTTGGGAGGCGGTGAGTCATGGTGTGCCGCAGGGTTCTGTGTTGGGTCCCCTTTTGTTTGTGAAATATCTCTAAAAAAACCACCAGATACCTTTAGAATCCCAAAAGACCATAGCCATTAATTTTCCAGCGAATGGGGTGACTTTAAACTCCTTTGGTGGTTGTGCACCCTTTTAATCGACTGTATGGACTCTCGTTTACTCTCAGGATCATAGTGATAAACCCACGTCTCAGTAATTCTCACTTGATTCTGAGGTGCGATGAGTATTCTAGGTACCCATCTTGCACTCACCTTTGAGAGGTCATGAAGAATAGCATGCATGGTACGCACGGATAGGTTTGTCATCTCTGTTCTATTCTGGTATCTTCATTGGTGCCGCTAACGGGCCCGCTCGAGCGAGGATCGTCTTCAATTCTTTCGCTGCCTCTTTTGAATTCACTTGACCACTTTTGCACGGTGGACAACGACAGGACACAGTCTTGGTGATCAGCAACCATCTCTCCATGAATTATTTTTTGACCTTTTTTCCTGCTTAGTGAGAAACTTTATTACGGTGCGATACTCGATTTTCTTCATCATTGTGGCTTCAGTCAATCTGGTCGTCTTTCACTAAGGATACCTAGAAAACAAATGATCGTAAATTAGTTAAATTTAATATTTATACCCTCAGATAGTGTCATTAGCAAATGAGATAATTGATTATAGGAAATTTCATGTTGATTCGCGAATTATGACGAAGAAAGAAGATGAAAATTTAGTAGATGTATACCAGGAAAGCGTGATATTCCTTTCATGAAAAATTTGCAGTGCTTTTTTATTCTTCAAAGCATGAAAAATTTTCGACACCTCACCTGACATTTATTTCTGGAAACGATTACCAAAAATTAATACTCATTCGAAATAAAGATCAGGAAATTGGATACTTTAAAAGGTTTGTCCATATAAATTTCGCTTAATTAGGCTCATATTTTTGCTCTCCATAATTTGCGTTCCTATAAATAAAGACGCCTATTGTCAACATTAAAGGTCTCACAGACGCTCTAGTCATAAATAACTTGGTATGCCTTTATTTATATCGCTCCTATTATCATTCACGATAGAGATTGAAACAATGGAGATTCAGACCTGCTTTCATAACTCCATTTAACTAACACCATGATCAAACATTCAGAATGGAATATGAATTAATTGAAAAAACGCAGACGTAAAAAAAGCTGGAGGATCTCTAGTTACATTGTACAGGATGATTCTTTTCAGTGTACATTTAATTGGAAATACTACTCTGTCAAGAAAGTACCGGAAATTTTCAATTAAAACAACATTTTTACATTTAATCGTCAAAATTTATTAGGTCGCCTTCAAAATAGGCTCCATTTGCTCCAATACATCTATGCCAACGGCACTTCCAATTATCGAAACTTTTTTTATAGGCGCTTTCCGGGATGGACTTTAGCTCTCGCGCCGAATTTTGTTTTATGGCTTCAATCGACTCAAAACGGGTGCCACGAAGGGGCAATTTTAGTTTTGGGAAGAGGAAAAAGTCGCACGGAGCCAAATCCGGCGAATACGGTGGTTGCTGAAGCACGTTTGTTGAGTTTTTGGCGAGAATGTCAGTCACAATCGTAGCTCGGTGAGAAGGCGCGTTATCGTCATGCAAAATCCATGAGTTGTTCGCCCACAAATTTGGCCGCTTCTTACGGATACGCTCACGCAAACGTTTCATAACGCCTAGGTAATACTCCTTGTTTATCGTCTGACCCTCTGGAACGAATTCGTAGTGCACCACGCCACGGATATCGAAGAAAACAATGAGCATCACCTTCATTTTCGAGCGGCTTTGGCGTGGTTTTTTCGGTTTCGGCTCATTTTTTGCCACCCATTCCGATGATTGCTGGCTTGTTTGCATATCGTACTCGTAGGCCCAGGCCTCATCACCAGTTATAATGCGTTCCATGAATGTAGAATCGGAATTACAGCGATCCAGCATGTCTGAAGCAACCTGTTCGCGATGACGTTTTTGAAGAAAATTCAGGTCTTTCGGTACGAGTCGTGCGGCCACCTTTCTCATGCCCAAAATATCAATCAAAATCGTACGTGCGGACTCGTGGGATATCTTAAGATCATGTACTATCTCTCTCAAGCTGGTACGACGGTTTTCCAGCACCCTTTCCTTAATTTTATCGACGTTATCTTCGATCGAAGCCGTCGATGGGCGACCACTTCACGACCGTCCTTGAAGGCTCAGTACCACTTATATGCACGAGTTTTCGATAGAGCATTATCACCAAAGGCCTTTTGCAACATTTTCAATGCATCGGCACACGAAAATTCATTTGCAACACAAAACTTTAAACAAATTCTTTGCTCAACGTAATCACCCATAGTAAAAATCGGCACGCACTCTGACATCGACTGACTTAATCAGCTGTTGCAAACACACTAGTTGACAGATCCCGCTCAAGCTTGGCATAGTAATTAAGGACAGTGGTACCAACCTAGGAAAAAAAAATTTTACCTGCCTCATTGCCCCGCCAGATTTAAATCGATAATTCCCGGTACTTTCTTGACAGAATGTATATCACACGAGTTACGAGGTTGTATGTATTCTCGGTATCACGGTGATTTACTGATAATGTGTAAAATCTAATTACCTCATTTACTAATGGCACTATCTGAGGGTATAAATATAAAATTTCACTAATTTACTATCATTAGTTTTCTCAGTGAAAAACGACCAGAATTACTGACGCTACAATGATTTAGAATATCGGGCATCGCGCCGTTATAAAGTTCTTCATTAAGCAGAGAAAAAGACAAAAAATCATTCGTGATCATCGTTATCCACCCTTCAAAACTGGTCAAGTGAATTCGAAAGAGGCAGTGAAAGCATTGAAGACGACCCTCGCTCGGGTGATCACTTGGATCTTAAACAATTGTGGTCATCTAGAACATTTCATTTTAGTTCTCTTTCAACTTCCTCAATTTGCCAATACAAATCCTGTGTTCTGTAAAAAGTCAAATCTTAAGATGTTTAAGGCCGATCATCTCGAAAACGCTAAGGAATCTTGCTTAATCGTCCAACAAAAAAGTATTTTCCGGCTTCAATTACCATTACAGTCCGCTTGGTATCAAAAATGATGCAAAGTTTGTAGCGTTGTTCACATGGATTTTAATGACATGAATATGGATAACACGTGGTCTCGTATTATTATATTGTGTTTTAATGATACATTTTTCAGATAATTTACCCATACACGAGTATTATTAACTCTTGCGGTTAGCTCGGTGATATAATTGATATATGCCACTTTAATATTTCAAAGGAAAATAGCTTTTATTCCGAACAATGGAAGCATTGTTTATCAATATTGAATGTCATTATTCTACCAAATCCATGGTGTAAGTACAGATGTAGTAGTTACTTCTTTAAATACTTAATCAGTTTCATTTGAATGAATTTGTTTTTTAGATAATTGAGGAAATGAAGTTGCATATCGGAAAAATTTCTACAAAACATTTCAACCTAATCACAGAAAATGAAATTTTTCGAATCTGCGATTAGTTTGATTTCATTTAATTGATTCCATACGTGACAACGTTTACAATTAGTGTGTTGGTTGAACGAAGGTTTAACTCAACAAGAAGTTGCTAACCGTATCCGGGTTTCGCAAAATAAAGTTAGTGGAGCGTGGAATCGCTATGGTATTGGTGGAAGAGCAAGAGCTACAACCGTCGCATAAGATAGGCTCATACGGTTAACTGCACTACGAAGTTCCTTCTTCACAGTATCCCGAATTAATAGCTCATTCCGACAAGCTACCGGTAGGATATTTTCTGGTCAAACAATCCGGAATAGGTTGCACAGTTTCAATTAGACATTTGCCAGGCACCCGCGATTGAGTATGGAGCACCAGGCTGTAAGATATTGTTGGCTCTTGAACATGAGAACTAAAGCGGCAGAAATGGAGATTCCCCCTGTTTACGGATGAGTGCAGATTTTATCTGTGTCAGTTTGATGGGCGAATGTTTGTGGTGAGAATGGGAAAATGACGCCAACTCTTTTCAGAAGCGGCTCCGTGTACGTTTGTTTTAATGGGTGCACAGATCTTATTATCCTCGTTAACGCAACCTTGATAGCGGTAAGGTATCATAATTTGATGGTAGAATCAATTATTGTTCCCTTTACGGCAGTCATTGGTGACAATTTTACGTTAATCAACGATAATGCTCGTCTACACCGGGCAAGAACTATTAACGACCGCACAGAAATTCATGGCATTAACCGAATGGTCTCTACAGACTAAAAATTTATGGAACATGTCTGGTCTGCAATGTCACAGTGAAAAAAATCGCTTACCTGTACCACCTCAGACATTACAACAATGTTTTGACGGACATTTGCCCAAACATTCCTCAAATTTTCATTGAAAATCCATGGACACAATGCCGAATAGAGCTCTACAAAGAGCTAGAGCAAGCCCCAACCGATATTAAACCGTGATTTGAAGGTGTTTCTAACAGAAGGAACCTTTTTTTTCTCACCTGCAGACTCCACCAGGTTAGAATCTTCATTGTGTTCATTTCTCTACTATGTTGTCTCTCTAAAGCGATATGGCTTACTGTTGCCATTTTAGGCAGGTTAACTTAATACATCAGTACATATTCAATATCGCTTTGTTATTTCCCTCTATATCGCGTTTTTTTTAGAGTGATAGAACTTTAAATTGAAATAAAACACATTTAAATTAAGATTGTAGCCAAATTTTTTTTTATTTGAAAGATAGTTTTATGACATTTATGTCATAAACTGAGAGACTAGCTCTGAGGAACCGCATTCGACCAGACCAATTTTGAACCACTTTTTCGAGTAATTCAGGCCTTATTTCATCAATAACACAAGTTATGTTGGCTTCCAAAGCTTCTATTGTTTCTGGTTTATCAGCATAAACCAATGACTTGACATAACCCCAAAGAAAATAATCCAGTGGAGTTATGTCGCATAATCTTGGCGGCCAATTAATTGGAACATTTCTCGAAATAATGTTATCGCCAAATGTTTCTTTCGATGAATCAATTGTTACGGTAGCAGCATGAGGTGTAGCACCATCTTGTTGGAAAAAAACACTTCTGGGTCGATACCATTCAAATTTTGAAACAAATAATTATTGATCATCAATCTATAACGAGCACCATTCACTGTAACTTTAGCTCCAGCTTCGTTTTTAAAAAAATATGGACCGATGATGCCTCCAGCGTGTAAAGCACACCATACAGTGCATTTTTCAGGATACAATGGAACCTGCAGAACTTCTTGAGGATTGTTTTCACTCCATATACGGCAATTTTGCAAATTTTCATAGCCGTTCAATCAGAAATGAGCCTCATCACTAAACACAATTTTACGATAAATAGTGGATCAACTTCAAGCTGTTCTAGGGCCCAATCAGCAAACAAACGACGCTCATTATGGTCAAATGGCTTTAGTTCTTGAACCATTTGGATCTTTTATGGGTGTAGACCAAGATCTTCATGCAAAATTTTCCATGTGATAGATGCACAGAGTCCAACTTGTTGTGAACGTCGACGTATAGACAAATCTGGATCATCATTAACACTATGAACTACAGCAGCCATATTTTCTTCTGTACGTACAGTTCTTTGTTTTGTTATTGTTGTTGCATCGAATAGAGAAAATATTGTCCGAAATCTAGCGATTGTTCGACGAATATAAGTTTGGCGAATAGAACACTGATTTTGAAAACAAATTTCAGCAATTGTTGCGGCCTGAGTCTTTCCATGATAATTTGAAAATGCTTACTGAACAGAAATGTTAAAACAACATTGCTACTACCTTTTGTCAAATCACAGTTATCCCTATCGAAAGTTCTATCAATCTAGAAAAAACCCGATACTAAATTTTTGTCAAAAGTATCAGCGCATCATTTCCTTAATAACCAGAAAAATTTTTACCTCTCAATGATCGGTACCAGTGGAAGAATTTGCGAAGAAGCCGAACTCGAAAACTTCCATGCAATTCAAGGCCGCTCTATCTATAAATACAACTATATAAACTGTTTAAATTAACCTTGACATCAACGGAATGCCACCCGCTGTACATACTCTATAAAATTTAGACTATTTCTATCCAGAAAAGTATGACACACCTTAAAATTCCAGCGGTCAAGTCTTTATATATGCTATAATTCGATAATGTTGCAAATACTTTTCTTCTTCAAACGGACATCTTCCTAATAGATATTTATTTATTTTTTCATTACAGTTCTTTCGAATTTATGATCCCCTTTCACAATATATGTCAGGTCGAATGGCATAGTGAAGAAAAAGGGAAGAAAGACGAAAAACTAATTATCGGGTGTTAGAGTGATAGACCTTTTGATAGAGATAACTGTGATTTGACAGAAGGAAGAAGCCATGTTGTTTTGACATTTCTGTTCAGTAAGCATTGACAAATAATTATGGAAAGACTCATGCCGCAATAACGTTTACAAATTGTTGTAATTTATTTTCAAAATCAGTATTCTATTCGCCAAACTTATAGAGCACTTCGTGAAATTTATGGTTTACATAATCATCCATCAGAGCAGCTTATTTGTGGAACTATCTATAGATTTCGGACAACATTTTCTCTACTTGATGCAACAACAACAACAAGACAAAGAACTGTACGTACAGAAGAAAATATCGCTGCTGTAAGTCATAGTGTTAATGATGATCCAGATTTGTCTATTCGTCGACGTTCACAACAAGGACTCTGTGCATCCACCACATGGAAAATTTTGCGTAAAGATCTTGGTCTACACCCATACAGGATCCAACTGGTTCAAGAACTAAAGCCACTTGACCATAATAGGCGTCGTTTGTTTGCTGATTGGGCCCTAGAACAGCTTAAAATTGATCCACTTTTTATCGTAAAATTGTGTTTAGTGAAGAAGCTCATTTCTGGTTGAACGGTTATGTGAATAAGCTAAATTGCTGTATATGGAGTGAAAACAATCCTCAAGAAGTTCTGCAGGTTCCATTGCTTCCTGAAAAATGCTCTGTATGGTGTGCTTTACACGCTGGAGGCGTCATCGGTCCATATTTCTTAAAAAACGATGCTGGAGCTAATGTTACAGAGAATGGTGCTCGTTACAGATCGATGATCAATGATTATTTGTTTCAAAATTTGAATGGTATCGACCCAGAAGTGTTTTGGTTCCAAGAAGATGGTGCTACACCTCATGCTGCTACCGTAACAATTGATTCATTGAAAGAAAGATTCGGCGATAACATTATTTCGAGAAATGGTCCAATTAATTGGACCATGCGACATAACCCCACTGAATTATTTTCTTTGGGGTTATGTCAAGTCATTGGTTTATTCTGATAAACCGGAAACAATAGACGCTTTGGAAGCCAACATAATTGGTGTTATTGATGAAATAAGGCCTGAATTACTCGAAAAAGTGGTCCAAAATTGGTCTGGTCGAATGCGGTTCCTCAGAGCTAGTCGTGGTGGACATATTCCGGAAATTATTTTTGAAACATGCATTAAATTATCCTTCAAATAAGAAAAAATTTTGGCTTCAATCTTGATGTGTTGTACTTCAATTTAAAGCTATATCACTCTAAAAAAATCACCCGATATTAGGTGATGAATTAAAATAATTTGGTGAATACTGTGTATTTCCTTTGATTCCTCATTAGTTACATGTGCTGGTGATGAAGGTGTCTACAAAGTGATACAGTGTTATCTAGGGCATTTTCAAATTTTAATTCTAAATGTTTTGGAGAGTAAAATAATAAGTACGGTATTTTACTTGATTGAAGGATAATATAGTCTAGTTGCATCCACAGATTTTGCAGAAATTGTTTGGTAAGACTACAAGTTTATTTATTTTCAATTGAATTTATATTATAAATGTGAAGTTGTACTGACCTTATCTGAATTTTCAATTGTTTTTGAGGATGTGCTACATGATTTTGAGAGTTTTTGAAGTAACCTATTTAAATATTTATACATATTGAATATTTCAAATAAATTAGTTTTGGAGAAGTTCTTAAAATTGTGTTGTGTATTTTTGAAAAAGATTTAGTTTTCATAAATATAGGACCAGAAATCTGAACATGTTTTCAAATGTTTGTAAAGGGCAAAACATACTTACCACGTGCCTTTCTGACGAATTCAGGTGCGTTTGTTCGGAACGAAACATTCGATATTACTTATTTTTAATTTTAATTATTAGGAGTACAAATAAGTTTCCGCCGTTTTATTGTAGATGGCCCGACACGGAGTTTCGGTTAGCTTTCGCAGATGATAACCGGCTTAAAAAATAGTTTGGACATTCAAGAACAACATAACCTATTTATATCATTGATTTTATATTGGTAAAATATAATTTTTATAAGTTGAAAATGTCAAAATTTGAGCCAAGTAAGCGTCATTTGCGGGAAATATTAGTTTACTCCTTTAATTTAAAGAAATCTGCTGCTGAGGCGCATCAATTGCTCGTAGAAGCATATGGTGAGGGTACTTTGAGTGAGAGAACGTGTCGAGAGTGGTTTCAGAAGTTTAAAAACGGTGATTTCGACGTAGAAGACAAAGATCGCAGTGGAAGGCCAAAAATTTACGAGGATGCAGAATTGGAGGAATTATTGAAGGAAGATTAATCTCAAACACAGAAAGAACTTGCTCTAACATTAGAAGTCACTCAGCAAGCAGTCTCACATCGTTTAAAATTATTAGGAACGATTCATAAACAAAAAACGGTGGAAACTTATTTGTACTCCTAATAATAATAAATTTTTTGGGTTTTTTTATTCCATTTGATATTGATAATGAATTTTGATTTTTATCTATTAAATTTTATGTCTATTAAATATAAGCAATGCTTATTTAAGACCATAATTTTATTCTAAAAGCAGACTATGAAATCCCCTCAAATTTGAATTAAAAACAGAAATTTCAATAACACATAATATTTTTATTTCTTCATTCTCACTTGAAACTTTTTAAGATGTTACCTAAAGTAAAACAATGAATCAGAAATATTAACATGGAAACCTGTCTAAATACATACATTGTAAAATCTTATAAAAATTATATGAAATCTTGTCATGTTGAAGAAACAAATTGAATATGAAGAATAGTTTCACGAGTGACAAGAAACTTTATTTTTAATTATCACACAAACATAAATTTTAAATTAGCAAAATGTTTATTAATAATAGACTCTCGCTTGACGAGCTGCATTAACATTAGTTGAATTTGTTTGAAAGTCCTCTTCCTCCTGCAATCATTCATTTGGAAATATTTCGTTCATATCTACAGCTATATTGTGGAAAACAGAGGTAGCAACAATAATTGCCCTTATGGTCGTTAACTTAACACTCATTCCTTTAGAAAGTATAGGAAAACGACGTTTCGAAACTCCATTCTTTCTCTCCACCACATTTCTAGTTCGTATAATTGACTGCTTATATAAATTTTCAGCTGCAGTTATAGCTTCCGGTAACTTTGTCATAAGATAAGTCTTCAAACTATAACCACTATCACCAAATAACAAATACCGTCCAAATTTACCACTCTCAAATTGTCTCTTCAAGACACTGTTATTAAAGATGGTTTGATCATGTGTTGAGCCAGGTCATTTAGCTACAATAATTCTGATTCTCAAGTCTGAATTACACACAGTTTGGACGTTAACATATTTCGTAGTACGCTAAAATCAAACAAAATGGGCTAATGTGACAAGGGGAGGTTATGTCCACTGTTTTCGTGTTTATCGAGCACCTGCGCAGTGTCGAGCTTCTCGTTAAAGGATACTTTAATAGCCGTGAAGGGCCGATTTTCTCACTTTAAGATGAAGGACGCCTTTAAGTTCCCTTTAACCTTAAAATTTGCTTATGAAACACGTTTTATCATTAAAGGAAACTTTTTGGAAAAAAGGAAGCTTTAATTTCGTTTATAAAACCGTCCGTTAATCCAGCTTTTAGCTATAATAAATAGAAATCAGCACATATGTGTTTCGTTCAATTTTTTGAAAGAAATTATTACACAGTCTTCTAAATATACATGTGGATTTCATGACTCAGCTTACCTAAGAATACTCTTATAGACCAGTAATCATACCCTCTCGCAAATTCTAATTTAGAGGCATCCATCCGGGAAGTCTCCCACATTAACCGGATCCATCATCCATTCCTCCGTCTTTGAAACTAATCTTCTAGATTCACCTTTTTGTACAAAATGGACACATCCACATCCTGCACAGATCCTCACGTGCTGTAAAAATGAATGAATACAGTTTACGATCATACCCCGCTGGATACGCCAGTTCTCGTCCGAAGACAGACAAAAAAGGCAAACGGAAATTGTGAATGAAACAAGTTTTATAGTAGTCGTTCGGGTTTTACTAGTAGTCCATCGACGAGCTGCATACGGGCCGGAGCTAATGCCGATGTTGTTTACGTTTCAGGACGTTCCACTTTGAACACCCAGCCTACAATTCGTTTCTAGACGAATTCGTTATAACTTGATACGTATACAAATTACAGAAAACAAACTTCTCTAAATAAATTAAATGAAGTTATTGAGTATTCTCATCAATTAAAACAAATTGTAAAAATTACTATTAACGGTGAGACTGCTTGCTGAGTGACTTCTAATGTTAGAGCAAGTTCTTTTTGTGTTTGAGATGAATCTTCCTCCAATAATTCCTCCAATTCTGCATCCTCGTAAATTTTTGGCCTTCCACTGCGATCTTTGTCTTCTACGTCGAAATCACCGTTTTTAAACTTTTGAAACCACTCTCGACACGTTCTCTCACTCAAAGCACCCTCACCATATGCTTTTACGCATCTACTTCATCAGACAACTGAAGACCTAAGAGTGGTACAGTGGTATTTAAACAAAAGTGATAAATATTTTGAATATTTCAACAGATTCTAGGTAACTCCTAATAGTGATACAGAGGTTTACAATCGGAACGTGATAAAAAACCGGGTTAAAAAGAGGGCCTTCTCACAGATATAGGAATGTTGGCAATCGACAAAGAAGGTTGTTAAACAGATGGTACCCATTTAAATATCTCAAATAATTTTTGGGGCTACATAGCTCCGTACAGTCATTCATTATTTTTACATTATTTTGTTGTATATCTCAAATATTTGGATTCACAAAGCTCCATACAGTCATTCATTATTTTTTACATTATTTTTATTGTGAACGAATTTGAAAATTTCAAAAATCAAAAATTTCTCTTGAATCTACATGTAAAATTTTCTTAAGATTTTCTTTTGTCGAAAGGAATTACAGTTTTCTAAAGAATAAGTGAATGAGTCAATCAATGATCCATAGAGCCTTCGCATTACCCTTATCAAAAAATGACCGCGAAGCTGAAGTCCAAACTATAAAATCAATAGCCGCAAACAACGGTTTCAACCCCAATATAATAGATAATCTAATTCGACAGAAACTATCTAAAATAGCTATGAGCCAAAGTTATCCCATCATAAAAACCGAAGAAAATAAAAAATTCATTTCTCTGTCGTACTTTGGTAGCATAAGTCAAAGTGGCCAATAGTTTTTCAAATTCAGATGTCAATATTGCCTTCAAAATGCAAAACAAATTATCATCGGTATTATTTAACGCAAAGGACCCTACTCCAAACATACACAAATCAGGAGTTTATGAGTTATCTTGTTCTTCGTGCAGTAATAAATATATAGGACAAACAGGACGTTCCTACAAGACGAGGTTCAACGAACATAAAATGAGTTTCAGGAAAAATAAACAAAATTCTTCTTTTGCCCCTCATTGTCTAGAAAACGGTCATTCCTTTCCCACAATAGATAATCTTAAAATTTTACATGTAGAATCAAAAGGGAAGAAACTCGATTATCTAGAATCTGTTGAAATTTTCAAATTAGTTCACAATAACAATAATGTTAAAATAATGAATGACTGTACGAAGCTATGTAAATCGAAAATATTTGATATATTTAAAAAGTAACATCTGTTTAAAACCTTTTTCAACGAACATAAAATGAATTTAATGAAAAGTAAACAAAAATTCAACTTTTGCCACTCATCCTTTAGAAAACAGTAATTCCTTTCGACAAAAGAAAATCTTAAGAAAATTTTACATGTAGATTCAAAAGAAAAGAAACTTGATTATTGAAATTTTCAAATTCGTTCACAATAAAAATAATGTAAAAAATAATGAATGACTGTATGGAGCTTTGTAAATCCAAATATTTGAGATATAAAACAAAATAATGTAAAAATAATAAATGACTGTACGGAGCTATGTAACCCCAAAAATTATTTGAGATATTTAAATGGGTAGCATCTCTTTAACAACCTTCTTTGTCGATTGCCGACATTCTGATATCCGGTTAACCCGGTTTTTTATCACGTTCCGATTGTAAACCTCTGAACCACCATTAGGTGTTACCGAGAATCTGTTGAAATATTCAAAATATTTATCACTTTTGTTTAAAAACCACTGTACGTACCACTGTTAGGTCTTCAGTTGTCTGATGATGGGATAGTTCATTTCCCGAAACTCGAGTCACAAGAAAATGTGTAATATATATTTTTTGGTAGTAAAACATAGTAATTTCTACAATTTGTTTTAATTATGATCAACTACCAAATAGTAACGGCTGAAACAATTCAGTATATATTCTCATCAATATATCTATTGCAACTGCGAAGCTTCCTAATATTTCAAAGAAATCGGTGGTTATTCCGGTGTTTAAAAATGGAAATATGCATGAAATCACTAATTATCGATCAATATCTATCTTCAGTGTGTTTTCAAGGGTATTTGAAAAGATAGTTCTTTCTAGAATGATGGGTTATCTCAACAGATTTCGGATAATTAATCGCGCACAGCATGGCTTTAGAAACGGACACTCAACCCAGTCAGTTCAATTTTTCGAATCTGTTTATGAGTGTCTGAATAGAAACTTACTTGTTGCGGGTTTGTTTTTTGATTTGTCCTCGGCCTTTGATACGCTATCCTTTGAATTTATACTAGACAACTGTTCTAACTTAGGATTCAGAGGCGTTTTCCAGGATTGGTTACGTAGTTACCTTAATAAAAGTTCTATGTCAGTTAAAATTGGTGAGAGTTATTCTACGAGTCAAGGTATTAGCCTTGGAGTTCCTCAGGGGTCCGTGCTGGGACCGTTGTTGTTTATTTTATTCATTAATGATCTTCTTGCCATTTCAGCCGTTTTTTGATAACACTTTTTGCTGACGATACTTCGGTATTGGTTTCTGGCGGGAGTCTTGGGGAACTCCAGGAGACCTGTGAGTATATTGTACGTGAATTTGTGAGTTGGTGTCGAGCTAACAATTTGGTGGTGAATGTTGAGAAGACTGTATGTGTTTATTTTGCTCTTAAAAATAAGGGGATCAGTTCGTTTACTGTGAGATGTGGTTTAGATGAGATCACATTTCTGAGGCGATTAAATTTTTGGGAATTTATGTGGACAGATATTTAAGGTGGACATCCTATGTCGATGCTTTGTGTAAAAAATTAAACCAGTCATTTTTCGCCATTGTCAGGCTCAAAATGAATTTACCAAGGAGTTGTGTGCTCAATATTTATTATAGCCTAGTATATAGCCATATATCGTACAATATCTTGCTGTGGGGAAGTAGCCCTGATTTTCACAGAGTATTTGTAGCACAGAAGCGGATTTTGCGTTCGATATTTAATTTAAGGCCATTAACGTCATGTAAGCAAGTTTTTGTGAAAACCGTATTCTTACTTTACCATGTATATATATTTCGAAATGTTTAGTGTATGCCAAGGAAAATGAAGGCGAATGGTTGAAATTATCAAGTCACCATGAATATGCTACTAGAAATGCACAAATAATGATGCTCAAGCATAAAACTTTTAAATTCGAATGCTCTCCCTTATATCGAGGCATTAAGTTTTTCAACCATTTGCCTTCATCTTTGAAATCCTTGAATTTAAGAGGGAAGTCAAGGAACTTCTTTTGGGAAAGGGATTCTATTCAGTTGATGAATTTTTTTGTGATCCCTTGGCGGTTTAGTTTTCGAATATTTTTCTTTATCTCTTATGACTTATCCTTTACACTATGTAGTGTCTTAATGGATTAAATAAAATTATTATTATTACACAGAATGTCTACTTTTAAAAGGACCAAACTTCAAGAAAAGATCATGCAAGTTATTTGAAAAAAAAATGTGTTTTTTTTTTTAGAGTGATAGAACTTTAAATTGAAATAAAACACATTTAAATTAGGATTGAAGCCAAATTTTTTTCATACGAAAGATAATTTTATGGCATTCATATTTTGAAAATAATTTCCGGCATATGTCCACCATGACTAGCTCTGAGGAATCGCATTCGACCAGACCAATTTTGGACCACTTTTTCGAGTAATTCAGGCCTCATTTCATCAATAATATGAGTTATGTTGGCTTACACAGCGTCTATTGTTTCTGGTTTATCAGATGACTTAACATAACCCCAAAGAAAATAATCCAGTGGAGTTATGTCGCATGATCTTGGAGGCCAATTGATTGGACCATTTCTCGAAATGATGTTATCGCCAAATATTTCTTTCAATAAATCAATTGTTGCAGCAGCAGCAGCATGAGGTACAGCACCATCTTGTTGGAACCAAAACACTTCTGGGTCGATACCTTTCAAATTTTGAAACAAATAATTCTGGATCATCGATCTGTAACGAGCACCATTCACTGTAACATTAGCTCCAGCATGTGACCATGTATCGGGTCATGGTCAAAATGATGATGGTTATTTTTCAAATTAACATTTCTTGATTTCACGAATTATTTCACGTTTTTTCCTTAAAATCAATTATACTTCAGTTATCCTTGTAGCTTCATCAAATTTGACCACATATCTGGAAACGGCATTAAAAATGCTACAAAATAAGAAGTTCTGTGTGCTACAAATTTTTATTGGGGGAGTGGTAAAGAGATGTATATCACGATACTGAATTGAATAAAATCAGTCATATTTCTCCATGGTTTTATCGATGAAAAATTAATAAGTATCGAGATCCTTTCTTGTCAGCAAAAAATATATCATTTTTTTCGTGCTTTCGAATGATTTATCAACTTTTGTAGTTGCTGCGAAAAGTTGAAATATTCCAAACCTAAATTTGCTCTATCTTGAAGCTCTTTATGATTGAATATTAAAGTAATTCTCATGGAAATCATAAATTTATCTGTCGAATCAAAATATTTCAGACGAATTAACAAAACCGCCTCTTTCAATACACATCGTTTTCGTACTGAATCTACAACACTGCGAAATTCACAACGTTTCTGACGCATTTCTGCACAACACAATGTTATTTTCTCGATCAGATCCTCTCGAGTCTGAACGCGAATTTGATATACTTTTTTTTCAAGGAGTTCCAGACATAAAAATCCAAAAGCGTAAGGTCGGGTCTCATTGGTGGCCATCTTACCGAACCGTACCTTCCAATCCATTACTCTCCAAAATATTCATTCATTAAGTCCCGTACATCCATTGAAACCAGATATTTTGTCTGTTAGCAAATGGCATTTCATCCAATATGTCTACTAAGCTGGTTTGGATTAATGTAATGAATTCTTCAGCGTTGAGACGATCGGGAGGTATTACTGGTCCGAAAAGTTTACCTCTAATAACAAATTATTAACTTTGAAAATATATTCATTAATTTTTTATTTATAGCCAATCAACAATGCAAATTTTAAATGGAGTTCCCCTTAAGTGTGAACAACTAAGCAAAATCTCAACAATACTCCTTGCGGACATATAAAGAAGCTATCGTGAGTGTTTATGGCCTGAATTGCAACTGTTCAGTTACTTTAATGTATAGGTACTCAATCAAATCAGTGAAACATCTGTTCAAATTAAATGATAACAATAAAGTGAAATCAGGCAATCATTACTTTTCATCTATACTCAGTACTGAAGATTGAACATCTACAATAGACGTCAATCAAACGCTGAAAAAGTGCATGGTTAATTTCAAAGACGATAATGGCTCTTTCCAATAAACCTTATCAAAACTGATTGTTCATTACGGTAGTAATGATGGAATTGATGGAAATCAAGGTCATATGATGTGGCAACAACATGTTCCATCGGCAGATTCGCTGTCCACTTATATAGCAATTTGTTCATCGCTAATAATAAAAATGATAATTTGGGTATATTCCCATTTTTGTATTTTGTTCGTTCAGAATTGGTTTGTCATTGAAGTCAACGGTGTTCGACTGAAATGTTATCTCAATGAATACTTAGTTATTCCATTATTGATCGTCTCTTGCATACATACAGTCTGGAAACCACTTATAAAATCATTGTCCTTATGTCAGAATTAAAAAACAAATTGTAGAAATTACTATGTTTTACTACCAAAAAATATATATTACACATTTTCTTGTGACTCGAGTTTCGGGAAATGAACTATCCCATCACCAGACAACTGAAGACCTAACAGTGGTACAGTGGTATTTAAACAAAAGTGATAAATATTTTGAATATTTCAGTAGATTCTAGGTAACACCTAATAGTGGCACAGAGGTTTACAAACGTAAACAGATATCGGAATGTCGGCAATCGACAAAGAAGGTTGTTAAACAGATGGTACCCATTGAAACATCTCAAATAATTTTTGGGGTTACATAGCTCCGTAGTCATTCATTATTTTTACATTATTTTGTTGTATATCTCAAATATTTGGATTTAGAAAGCTCCATACAGTCATTAATTACTTTTTACGTTATTTTATCGTGAACGAATTTGAAAATTTCAATAATCAAGTTTCTTTTCTTTTGAATCTACATGTAAAATTTTCTTAAGATTTTCTTTTGTCGGAAGGAATTACTGTTTTCTAGAGAATGAGTGGCAAAAGTTGAATTTTTCTTTACTTTTAATTGAATTCATTTTATGTTCGATGAAAAAGGTTTTAAACAGATGTTACTTTTTAAATATCTCAAATATTTTCGATTTACATAGCTCCGTACAGTCATTCATTATTTTTACATTATTGTTATTGTGAACTAATTTGAATATTTCAACAGATTCTAGATAATCGAGTTTCTTCCCTTTTGATTTTACATGTAAAATTTTATTATCTTTTGTGAATTTTGTTTATTTTTTATGAAACTCATTTTATGTTCGTTGAACCTCGTCTCGAAGGAACGTCCTGTTTGTCCTATATATTTATTACTGCAAGTAGAACAAGATAACTCATAAACTCCTGATTTGTGTATGTTTGGAGTAGGATCCATTCCGTTAAATAATACCGATGATAATTTGTTTTGTGTTTTGAAGGCAATATTGCCATCTGATTTTGAAGAACTATTGACCACTTTTTGACTTATGCTACCAAAGTACGACAGAGAAATGAATTTGTCGTACTTTTTAGCATAAGTCAAAAAGAAGCCAATAGTTTTTCAAAATCAGATGTCAATATTGCCTTCAAAACGCAAAACAAATTATCATCGGTATTATTTAACGCAAAGGACTCTACTTCAAACATACACAAATCAACAGAGTTGTCTGATGATGGGATAGTTCTTAATTTTCTGAATTTTCCTTCATGCCTATGCAGAAAATACATTGAACTCCCCTCGTAATTATAACATTCAAAAGAAAAACTCCTGTCATTAACATTTGAATACAATCAGTAATTACTTTGTCTGTCAACCTTACGTTAGATCCGACTAAGAGCGCATGAAGCAAATTACCAAGAGAAAACGATGCTCTTTCCAGCTGGAACACGATAACGAATATGGAACGAAATTAAATTGTTTTCCGATAAAAATGCGTAAAGAAAGTGCTAGTCTACCATGATTCTACTCTCCACTAGGCGTGAAATTGCAACTTACGTTTGTTCACGGTTGAAAAATTGTAGACGGCGTTCTGTACAATATTGAGCGTTTCTGCAATTCGTTCATTTTGTAACGGAACGTTTGAAGTTATTTTATAGAACAGCAGGACGATTATAACAAATATTGCTGAAATGTCCGTATATTTTATTTTAAATAACATTAAATAAACGTGAAAATTTTAATGAAATGCTGTTAAAGGCAGTTTTGATCTACGTGGAATGTATAGTCCGTCTAGAAAGTAACCGGAACCTATTATTTTTCATAACTTCAGTATACTTCTTTTTGTAACATTCTAAGACAAAAGTAAAATATCAAATAGGTTGTGCAGATAGTTGCCTATGGCCAAAGTTACATGGCAATACTATCGGATGTTTTTTTCGAGTGATAGAACTTTAAATTGAAATAAAACACATTGAAATTTAGATTGAAGCCAAATTTTTTTTTATTTGAAAGATAATGTTATGACATGTATGTTTTGAAAGTAGTTTCCGGCATATGTCCACCACGACTAGCTCCGAGGAACGGCATTCGACTAGACCAATTTTGGACCACTTTTTCGAGTAATTCAGTAATTCATGATAATTTGTCAATGCTTACTGAAGAGAAATGTCAAAACAACATGGCTTCTAACTTCTGTCAAATCACAGTTATCCCTATCGAAAGTTCTATCACTCTAAAAAAAACCCTTTATATTATACATATAAGCCTTTCTTTTGAATCACTCCATCTATTACTGAAAAGTGCATTAAACACATCGGAAACAACTTCATTTTATACTATGTAAAGATTATATGTACGCAAATTATCCACTCTAATTTTTGAGCAGTGTATTTGGTCAACTTGTGTTTGAAATAATTCTATAACGAGATGAAAGAGATCGTTTGGAGCTCGACTGTATGAAATAACAAATTGAAATTTCGTAGTATTACTGAATATTCATTTGTCCCAGATATTAATGTCAAAAACACTCGTGCACGATGAACCGAAGTGGGAATTGCTAAATTACACGGCATATTAAAACCATGCATTGTCAGGATATGACTAACTTGTTCAATTAAGTCACAATTAGACCTAATGATAACGTAATAATAATCATAAAGCAGGATCCGCATAAACGAGACAATTAGGGTGTTATCACCTGACGTATTCCTGGGAAACTACACTAAACATGAAAGAACAGTTGATTATTCCTTTTATTTTTGTGGAATTTAATGATTCGATGGGTTGAAAAATTTCAGATATCAAATAAGTATTACGATGTATTGGATACGAAAATTCGTTAGATAACTTTTGTCTCCTTAGTGAAATAAAAGGTTGGGAAGGAAGAAATCCACTATTTTTTGGTAGATGAAGTATCGATTAAACGATTTCAGGGTTATGCTCGTTTTCAAGGTGAAATTTCAAACTAAAGAATTATTTTGCTGTTTTCTGTTTGGATCATTCACTTGTGAGTTAAAAATAGAACTCAACAAAAAGAAAATTCAGTACATTTTACAGTTTTTCTTTGATAAAGGCTAAAATGCTAGCCAGGCGACTGAAATTGTTAATGATGTTTATGGTTCCGATACTGTAACAGCTCATTACGTGCAGTTTTAAATTCGTTGATTTCGTTCAGGTTTTTTTATATTAAAGATGTCCTTCCCACAGGTAGACTTGTCGTTGAAAATGTCGAAAAATCAGGGAAATAATGGAAGTTGGCGGCATGTTGGTAGACGTAGCATCGCCCTGAAGCTAAAGATCGACCATAAAACAGTTTAAAACCATTGGCGCAAAGCTGGATTCTAGAAATCGAGACAGTGTAACATACATTTGTACAACGATTTTTCTTTTTCTTCGTTTGTAACATGAAAATATAGAGAATACATTTCTTTACTTGAACTAACTCGCAAAGGTATGTCTTGTATGTATTTTGCATACTCTAGATGGCGCTAGTGTTTTATTAATACCTTAGTGTCTCTGTGTAAAGCGAATATAGATACTTGACAATAGCATACATTGCACTGTCGAAAACCAGTCAGTTTGAAACGTGCGCATGTCTGCAATTTGCCTCTTCGATAAACAAAATCTAGTCGAGTTTGTTTGCGTATAGAATTGTTACACAGATGCATGTTACAATGTCTAGATTTCTAGAATATTCCATTACTATAGCTCATACTCCGTACTATTGATTTACGGTACAGATCAGCCGAATTAATTTAAAAAATTTTATTCAAAAATTTTTAGAATAAAATTATTGTCTTATAAGCACAGCTTATATTTAATAGACGTATAAAATCAAAACTAAATAAACAATATGGAATGGAATAAATAACCCAACAAATATAAATTGTCAATTGAAATTAATAAATATTTGAAGGAGACAAAATTTTGTTTCTGATCCTACAATTATGAAAACTAATTCCTTTTCAAAAATACAAAACATAATTTAAGGACCTCTCAGAAAATATAATTCATTTGAAATATTCAATATATTCAAATGAGTTACTTCAAAAATCTCTCAAAACATGTGTTATATCTTCAGAAAACAATTAGAATTCCGATAGAGTCTTCATCGGACCAACTTCACATTCAAAAAATAAAATTAATTAACAACAAATATACCTGACAAACCTTGTGATTTTGAACATACATACTTAAAAGTCCAAGAAATTCTATTCACCAAAATCACAGAAAGGTGTAAGGTATTATATGGAATTCTTTGAACCACTTGATATTCCATGATGAGCTTTATTCAAACCAAGTATAATTATATATAAAATAAAATAATGAGAAGAGGATTTTTACTTGATAGAAGGAATATTACAAAATTTGAATATCAAAACAGATATAAACTGTTAGTCTCCTATAATTTTAATGTCAGTTTTTTTTCTTAATCAAATTTATAGGAGACTAACAGATTAAATCTGTTTTGATATTCAAATTTTCTAATATTCCTTTTATCAAGTAAAAACCCCTTCTCCTTATTTTATCGAATCAATTTATTTGAAGTCTTGAAGTTCACGCAAAAATAATGGATTTTGTCCCAAGCTATATCTATATCTATTCAAATAAATCAATTGAATCGGCGGATATTTGAAACGAAATATGGTAACCAGTTTGAGCATGGTAAACAGGTTATTTTCAAATCGGGAAAATGCAACTTGCATTTGTATTACAGTTCAAAACCCAAGAAAGGCCGAATAGGTCTTGTTCATCGTCGAGTATAAGCAGCAGATTTGCATCTTTCACAGCAATTTGGGTAATTTTTAGTGCAATGCTATGTTGCATTCATCACTGAGTCAACTTAGTCATTTGAGACCATTTTCTGCTCAAAATTAGAACATTACAGGCAAATCGCGGCTCCCAAGAACAAATATGCAAGATGCCTTGATCAATGATCAATTCCTTATATTTCAAATCCTGACCCCTGTGAAAATGAAACATTTGCTGTGTTTTATAAATCCATTTTGTTATTCGCTTCTAACACTGAGAAAAGTTTAAATGTAAAGTCATGTATTTCAAAACCATACTCAAACATTTTCTGTTTTCTAGTCTTTTGTTTGATCATTATTATCATCACTCATATCTTCATCACTCTGATCATCTTCATCTCTCACAGCTATATAATCCACGGCAAGGGCATCATCTGTTGCTGAATTTTTCGCCTTATTCTTGTCGTTCTTCTTCTTAACACTATCTTTATTGTCTTCCTGATCAGTTTGGACGTCTTCGATAATTTTAACATTTTTTGCTTGTTTCTTTTCATTGTTGTCTGCTGTATCCGATTTGAGGCTACTTCTCTTCTTGTTCGACCCATTCTTCTGATCTTTTTCGTCAGAAACAGAGGCTCTAACTTCAGATGAAGGCGTGGTATCATGTTTGGTCGGTTTTTCTGAGCGTGTCCTGTCGTCGTTATCAAGTCCTACGGGAAATCTGTTATTTTCTTCACTTGCCATCATGGCGGAAAGTTGTGCAGCAACTTCTGGACCGAAAATTCTCGATAACTGCTCCTGGGTTATACTGAAAGGTGATGGTGAGTTGTGGTGGACTGGAGAATGGTTCAAGAGGTAGTTTATTCGCCTACAATGCTCGTCGTCTTTATCCGTTTTGGGTTCTTGCATCCAATAGAACATCCTGACAGAGGAATTTTCGAATTTGAGCACGTACACACGACCTGTAGTACACTGTTTCACTCTGAAGTAAGAACAATCTCCAGGAAAGATTATAAAATCATCTTCCACCAGAAAGGTTATCCTGTCTCTCCAACAAAAATGCATCAAGTCGTCAGAGTTTCTGTATATGTAAATTGAGCCTTTTCTGTCATCTGGGTACACCCAGGTACCGTGCCTGAACATTTTACCTGCCCTCATTTCAACAAGATGTGTGTGTCCCTCTGTATTACCTATTGATGATGGCGCGAAAAGAGCCATCAATAAGCTATTTCAAGAAGTTGCTACTGATGCAATGAATGTGTTAGCTTGGGTGATTCTTCTTGGCATCTCTTTGATATCGAAATGAGTTAGTGCTTAACCTTAATCAATGTGAATATATGAAACAGGTGGATAGAAATGCCTTTAATGGATTAAAGTTTGATACATGACGTCTGTCAAAAATGACAGACATAAAAATTCAATCTACTGAGAGACTAAAATATTGAAATTTCAGAGCTTTGACAGGGCGTCTATGCTTCACTGCACACGTAATAAATGAATACATTCGACTTGCAGATAGAATATACAAGGTGTCCCAACGAAAATTCAACCTTTCCCAAAACTCAGAAACGCAGAATTTTCGAAGGTTTCAAAAAAACAGGTCAACTCTTTTGAAGGGGACGAATTTCCATCATGAGTTTGTTTCGAATAAACCACCCCTATGAAGGTGGCATCAACCCCAACATTTTTTTTTAATAGGGAAGAGTTGTCGAGTGTTGGTTAGTTTGAAAGATATTTATATTTTATGCACAACCAGGTTAAAATTTTCGAAATTGGTTTACTCGATAGGTAGGGACTCGATAATCCGGATCAATTAATGCTAGGGCTAATCCGGATTAATAAAGAATCCGGAATGTCGCGTCTTACAATTTAGTAGTAAGTAAATGTAGTGTGAGGTTAACTTACAAATATAATAAATACTTCTGTGGTTACCCTTGATCTAAAAGATTGGAAGACATAAGATTGATCAGCAGAAAAAAAATGTTGTCTATTCAAAATATTAGTTAGTTTCCTAAAATTTTTAATGAATTAAATTAATGTCTTATAATCACAGCTTATATTTAATAGACGTATAAAATCAAATAAAATTGAATATTAAAACAAATTGAAATATGTTTATCTTCTACAATTTTAATTTCAAAAAAATTTTTATTCAAAAAACTTTTAGAATTAAATTTTTGTCTACAACAAGCACCGCTTACATTTAATAGACGTATATAATCAAAACTCAATATATAATGTCTAATGAAATAAATAACCCAACAGATATACGAAAGTAATTAAAATTAATAAATAAATATTTAAAGGAGACAAAATTTTGTTTCTGGTCTTACCTTTAAGAACACCAATTGCCTTTTGAAAACATGAACACACTTAAAGGACTTCTCAAAGAATATAATTTATTTGAAATATTTAATATATTTAAATATTCGAATAAGTTATTTCAAAAATCTCTAAAAAATGTGTACTATATCTTCAAAAAACAAATATAATTCTAGACAATCCCGTCTTCAGTCCTCATTTAATATTCCAAATATCAAAATCAAAAAACTAACCTATATCTCTCCACGTGTTAAAAGACTAAAGCTTCGAAATACAGATCAACTATATAATTCAAGATTGATCTATGTTCTAACAAAATCAAAGAACAGTGTGAGTTATTTTAAGGTTTATTTAAATTCATTGACATTCTATAATGAGATTTATTGAAGCCAAAATATAATTATATATTATATATAAAATAAAATAGAAAGGCCTTTTACTTGATAGAAGAAATATAACAAAATTTGAATATTAAAACAAATTGAAATATGTTTATCTTCTACAAATTTAATTTCAAAAAATTTTTTATTCAAAAAACTTTTAGAATTAAATTTATGTCTAAACAAGCACCGCTTACATTTAATAGACGTATATAATCAAAACTCAATATATAATGTCAAATGGAATGAATAACCCAACAGATATACGAAAGTAATTAAAATTAATAAATAAATATTTAAAGGAGACAAAATTTTGTTTTTTGAAGATATAATACATGTTCTGGGAGATTTTTGAAGTAACTTATTTAAATTAAAAAAATGTATTATAACGCGGCTTTTAAGACAATTAATAACCTTAGTACCTACATAAAAAACAATAAAGATCGTACAAATAAAGAAAATAAATCCGGAGTCTACAAGTTAACTTGCAAAGATTGCCCTTTAGTATACATTGGCCAGACTGGTAGACCATTCAAGAAACGTATCCAAGAACACCAAAGGAGTTATATATACAATTCTGTACATTCGACATATGCTAATCATCTTAAGGAATTTAGGCATAATTTCAACAATAATTATGAAATTATCCACGTTGAAAGCAAAAGTTCTAGATTAACACTTTTAGAATTTCTTGAAATCAACAGGTATAATGCCCGTAAAATCCTTTTGAACGAACAAGCAGATGTTGATCATTCTCCATTACTGAATATTTTTCCTTAATGGCATTTTTAGCGGCAAACTCCAATAAACACCTAGAGTTTTTATGACTTGTGGTTCTATTATTTGGTCACGTACCTAAAAATGTATATAAACTCGGTTACACTCAATACCATCAGACAGTACAATGTAATACCTGAAGAAGCCACATCGTGGTGAAACAATTGTTGTATTAGTACAAACATTTTTGTGGAAATAAATTACTGTCATATATACATTTTTTTAATTAAAATGAGTTTCCACCAAGTGAAGACCGAATCTATCAAATACTTATTTAAATATTTTAAATAAATTATATTTTCTGAGAAGTCCTCAAAATTATGTTTTATATTTTTGAAAAGGAAATAGTTCCCATAATTGTACGATAAGAAACAAAGTTTTATCTCTTTCAAATATTTATTTTTTAATTTTAATTGACAATTTATATTTGTTGGGTTATTTATTCCATTTGATATTTTTTATTGGGTTTTGATTTCATACGTCTATTAAATATAAGCTGTGCTTATAAGACATTAATTTAATCCTGACAATTTTTTAAAATTCAAAAAGTAGGAGACTAACAGATTGAATTTTGATATTCGAATTTTGGGATATTCCTTCTATCAAGTAAAGAAAACCTTTTCTTATTATTTTATATAGCATCGTTACCTAAAACTGAGAAACCCAACCTTATTTTTCAAAAATCAGTGAAAACACTTGCGTAATACAAGCATACAAATCGATCATTACAGAAACGACTTCCACAATGATAAATAGTAGTTATACAACTACGTATCAAAAAATAGTCAATGATCATACAAGTACATTTATATACCGTATGAAGAAAAAAAGAAATGCAAGAATTTGCATTATTGCATAGCTCGTTGATAGATCATGCTTGTGATGAATACGATAACAAAGAAATTGAGAGGTAAACGAGAAAGCATTGCAAGTTTGTTTATTATTTCATGAATTAATTATAAGCTCACATTGACCTTTAATGAAGGAATTAGCTCTCGTTTTCCGTGTAATAGTACATTCTCTCGTTACATAAGGCTGTATAAATTAATATATTAGTAGGTATTGTATAAATTTACCATAATTGATTCAACAAATGTCTATGTTTTCAGCGAATTCGTCGTCTTTGAAAGAAAAAGAATCTTTCGTTATGTTTGATTGTATCGGTCTCTACTTGTCGGAAATGTTTTACTTTTAATCATTTTTCGTTATGTTTTGATAGAATGTATAGTTGTCATGTCATGTCTTATTTTATTTAATTTGAATATCACAAACAGATTTCGTCTGTTAGTCTCCTTTAATTTTAATTTCAAAAAAATTTCATTGAAACATTTTCAGAATTGAATTAATGTCTTATAAGCACAGCTTATATTAAATAGATGTATGAAATCAAAACTCAATATACAATATCATATAATAATAATTTTTAAAATTTTTTTTTTTAATTTTTAAAATATTTAAATAATTTTATATACCTTCTATCAAGAATTAACCTCTTTTTATGTTATTTTATTCATAATATATAATTATTTGGTTTCCTTAACATTCTTTATACAGATAGTCCTTGTGCTATAGCAGAGGCCGTTAAATTGTCTTTCAATCTTCTAGATCAAGGGTAAACCACAGATATATTTTTGTGTATAGTGAACACCACATTTAAAGGTCTCATTTCGGTAGAACTTTTTCTAGAGGAATGAAGGGTGAGTGAATATTTGTTGTTAATTAATGTTATATTTATTGAATATGAATATTTGAATACTGATGAAGCAAAGTTGATCTTAAAACTTGTTTTTCAGTAATGTTTTGCATATCTTGAGTTTTTTTTTATATAAGGTACCTTGGTTAGATATCCAATAATATTGAATAGTCTAAGTAAGATAGTTTTATGATGAAATTCTTAAGATTATGTTGGATATTCTTGAAAGATATTGGTTTTCATAAGATTGATCAGCAGAAACAAAATTTTGTCTATTCAAAATATTTAATTTATAGGATTTTGGTTAATAATTTTTATTTATTGGATTTTGTTATACCATTCGGATTTCTTATAATGAATGTTTATTTTATATGTCATGATATAAGTGGTACTTATACGACATTATTTTAATTTATTTTCAGAAGTTATAATCATTAAATATAATCTTTTGGAATTAAATATGTAGAAGGTTAATTTTTAAAATTTTTTCAAAAAATTTTTAAAATATTTAAATAATTTTATATACTTTCTATCAAGAATTAACCTCTTTTTATGTTATAATATCAATAAAGATTTAATCTGTTAGTCTCTTATAATTTTAATTTCAAATAAATTTTATTCAAAAATTTTTAAATTTAAATTGATATCTTATAAGCACAGATTTTAATTAATAGACGTATAAAATCTAAACTCAATGTACAATATCAAATGGAATAAATAACCCAACAACTATAAATTGTCAATTAAAATGAATAAGCTGCGCTTATAAAACATTAATTTAATTCTAAAATTTTCGAATAAAATTTTTTTGAAATTAAAATTATAGGAGACTAACAGATTAAATCTGTTTCGATATTATAATATTCCTTCGATAAAGTAAAAAACCTTTTCTTATTATTATTTTGTTTTTTAAAATAATACAAAAAGGTTTTTCTTGAAAGACGGATTATTACAAAATTTCAAATATCATACAGATTTATTCTGTTAACCTTCTACTAATTTTAATTAAAAAAAAATTATTCTGTCTTTAAGAATTAAATGTTTGATTGTATCGGTCTTTACTTGTCGGAAATACATCTCGATGATTAAAGTAAAACAATTTAATTTCCGCTAATTTATTTAATTTCACAATACCATAGTCACCTGACGAAGTCATGTTGTCGTGACGAAACAATTGTTGTGAAATTAAATAAATTAGCGAAAATTAAGTTGTTTTACTTTAATCATTTTAGAATTAAATTGAATGAATGTCTTCAGAACACACTGTGTCAATTTAGTAGACATGTAGAATTAACACTTATTACGCTCTACCAAAGGGAATAAAAGAATTCAAAGAAATATAAATTGTCAATTAAAAAAATTAGTGAATAAATACTTGAACAGTACAAAATTTTGTTTCGTTCCTTGTTTTATGAAAACCAAATACCCTTCCAAAAATATAACCTCAAGAAATTCTTCAAAATCAACTTACTCAAAATAAGTTCCTTTCAAAATAATTCCTTAAACATTGCAGAACATCTTCAAAAAGCAGTTATCACAACGAAAACTCATCAGTTCTGTTTCATATTTAAAAAATAAAAATAATCAACAAAACATATCTTACCATACAAAATTGAATAAAGATATCTAGACAAACACTAGAACTAAGTGAACTTTTGAAAATCCTACGTATTCTATGTTCGTTACAGAAAATACATAAAGATTGAAAGGTATTTTATAGACTTCTTTAGAACCAAATGATAATATGCAATATGTGTGAAGCAAAACATCGGGTGTTTTTTTAGAATGATAGAACTTTCGATGGGGACAACTGTGATTTGACAGAAGGTAGAAGCCATGTTGTTTTGACATTTCTGTTCAGTAAGCATTGACACATTATCATGGAAATACTCACGCAGCAACAACGTTTACAAATTGTTGAAATTTATTTTCAAAATTAGTGTTCTATTCGCCAAACTTATAGAGCACTTCGTGAAATTTATGGTTTCCATAATCGTCCATAAGTCATAGTGTTAATGATGATCCAGATTTGTCTATACGTCGACGTTCACAACAAGTTGGACTCTGTGCATCCACCACATGAAAAATTTTGTGTAAAGATCTTGGACTACACCCATACAAGATCCAACTGGTTCAAAAACTAAGGCCACTTGACTATAATAAGCGTTTGTTTGTTGATTGGGCCCTAGAACAGCTTGAAGTTGATGTAAACAAGCAAAATTGCCGTATATGGAGTGAAAACAATCTTCAAAAAGTTCTGCAGGTTCCATTCCATCCTGAAAAATGCATTGTATGGTGTGCTTTACACGCTGAAGGCATCATCGGTCTATATTTCTTTAAAAACGATGCTGGAGCTAATGTTACAGTGAATGGTGCTCGTTACAGATCGATGATCAATGATTATTTGTTTCAAAATTTGAATGGTATCGACCCGGAAGTGTTTTGGTTCCAACAAGATGGTGCTACACCTCATGCTGCTATCGTAACAATTGATTTATTGAGAGAAAAATTTGGCAGTAACATTATTTCATAAAATGGACCAATTTGAAGTTCTGTCATAAAAAAAACACCCGGTATATTGAAAATTAATTCGTACCGTTCAAAGCTTCCTTCAATTTGATAGGAACATTTAAAACGTTTTCCTGTTTTTCTTCTTTCATTATTATTAATTGCTATATGAAAACAGAGCCCACTTATTTTTTTTTTTTTTGGGTATCTGCTATTCTTACAAATATAACTGCATAAACATAATATTCAGATATAAATATACTCGTAACCTAATATTGTTCGAACTTAATCAATGCTGAATTAACTAAAATAACTTTCCTTTTTCGTTAGAGAGTAAACAAAATAGGTAAAATTCAGTTGGTCGACTTTCACACAACATATGGTGTTGTCATAAAATAGAATATCTCTTGATCGCTGAACTCGTCAACACCAAGTGCAGAAGCTGACTTTGAACGTCCTCGAATATATCCATCCCACAGAAGCCATAAATAATCAGCTGGTAGTGTTACCATTCAACTAATAGCTTTTTATTTTCACTTTAATGATTGACAATTTCTTATAACAGATTCGCTTTCATATCCGCTGCTCATTTTGAATTTCCAATCTTTGCCATGGGACAGTTTCTGTGATGGTAACATATTTTGTGTTTTTATTCGTATTTGCGAAGTCTTTTTTCATTGTTGGTTTCCATTAGTTCCATATGTACGTGAGTAAATCTGAGAATAAAATAATGAAACACCCGACCAATATTTGATAGATCATGACTTTAAGTTCATAAATGACTTTTTTTAAAAAGCATAGAAAAGCTGCTGATTCTAATTCAGGTGAAGTTTCACAATAGTTTTTCATTTAGCAAGTGCGAAAAAATCCCTTTTGCCCGACCTTCGAATAGCTCTTCTTTTAGTTTTCATACGATAATTTGCCCCGTTTTATAGAAGAGTTCATTGTCTCAGAAGGTGATTTCAAATATTATTTCATTTAAGAAAAGTATGCTTTGGACTGTCATAAAAATTTTGCTGGTAAATGACATTTCTTCTCAGTCAATTATTCATGCTTGTTTATTCAAATAACTCCTTACTGAAAAGATTTTGGGTCCGAATGTATCAGGTTCTTTCTCTGGAGAATGTGCTATATATTCTTTAAAAAACGAAATAAAATAGAAAGGCCTTTTACTTGATAGAAGAAATATAACAAAATTTGAATATTAAAACAAATTGAAATATGTTTATCTTCTACAATTTTAATTTCAAAAAAATTTTTATTCAAAAAACTTTTAGAAATAAATTTATGTCTAACAAGCACCGCTTACATTTAATAGACGTATATAATCAAAACTCAATATATAATGTCAAATGGAATAAATAACCCAACAGATATACGAAAGTAATTAAAATTAATAAATAAATATTTAAAGGAGACAAAATTTTGTTTCTGGTCTTACCGTAAAGAACACCAATTGCCTTTTAAAAACATAAACACACTTAAAGGACTTCTCAAAGAATATAATTTATTTGAAATATTTAATATATTTAAATATTCGAATGAATTATTTCAAAAATCTCTAAAAAAAGGTGCACTATATCTTCAAAAAACAAATATAATTCTAGACAATCCCGTCTTCAGTCCTCTTTTAACATTCCAAATATCAAAATCAAAAAGCGGTGCCTGTTAGACATAAATTTATTTCTAAAAGTTTTTTGAATAAAAATTTTTTTGAAATTAAAATTGTAGAAGATAAACATATTTCAATTTGTTTAAATATTCAAATTTTGTTATATTTCTTCTATCAAGTAAAAGGCCTTTCTATTTTATTTTATATATAATATATAATTATATTTTGGCTTCAATAAATCTCATTATAGAATGTCAATGAATTTAAATAAACCTTAAAATAACTCACACTGTTCTTTGATTTTGTTAGAACATAGATCAATCTTGAATTATATAGTTGATCTGTATTTCGAAGCTTAAGTCTTTTAACACATGAGTGATATAGGTTATGTTTTTGATTTTGATATTTGGAATGTTAAAAGAGGACTGAAGACGGGATTGTCTAGAATTATATTTGTTTTTTGAAGATATAGTGCACATTTTTTTAGAGATTTTTGAAATAATTTATTCGAATATTTAAATATATTAAATATTTCAAATTAATTATATTCTTTGAGAAGTCCTTTAAGTGTGTTTATGTTTTTAAAAGGCAATTGTTGTTCTTTACGGTTAGACCAGAAACAAAATTTTGTCTCCTTTAAATATTTATTTATTAATTTTAATTACTTTCGTATATCTGTTGGGTTATTCATTCCATTTGACATTATATATTGAGTTTCGATTATATACGTCTATTAAATGTAAGCGGTGCTTGTTAGACATAAATTTATTTCTAAAAGTTTTTTGAATAAAAATTTTTTTGAAATTAAAATTGTAGAAGATGAACATATTTCAATTTGTTTTAATATTCAAATTTTAAAAAACGAAAATTACAAAAGGCCTGTTTGAATTATATGTAAGATCCAACTGGTTCAATAACTAAAGTCATTTGTCCATAATAAGCCTCGTTTGTTTGCTGATTGGACCCTAGAACAGCTTGAAGTTGATCCACTTTTTTATCGTAAAATTGTGTTTAGCGATGAAGCTCATTTCTGGTTGAACGGCTATGTAAACAAGCAAAATTGCCGTATATTGAGTGAAAACAATCCTCGGGAAGTTCTGGAGGCTCCATTGCATCCTGAAAAATGCACTGTATGGTGTGCTTTACACGCTGGAGGCATCATCGGTCCATATTTCTTTAAAAACGATGCTGGAGCTGATGTTGCAGTGAATGGTGCAATGATCAATGATTATTTGTTTGAAAATTTGAATAGTATCGATCCAGAAGTGTTTTGGTTTCAACAAGATGGTGCTACACCTGATGCTGCTACAGTAACAATTGATTTATTGAAAGAAAATTCTGGCGATGACATTATTTCGAGAAATGGTCCAATTAATTGGCCTCCAAGATCATGCGACATAACTCCCCTGGATTATTTCCTTTGGGGTTATGTCAAACCATTGGTTTATGCTGATGAACCAGAAACAATAGACGCTTTGGAACATAACTCGTGTTATTGATGAAATAAGGCCTGAATTACTCGAAAAGTGGTCCAAAATTGGTCTGGTCGAATGCAGTTCCTCAGAGCTAGTCGTGGTGGACATATCCCGGTAATTATTTTCAAAACATAAATGTTATAAAATTATCTTTCAATTAAAAAAAAATAGGCTTCAATCTTAATTTAAATTTTTATTTTATTTCAATTTAAAGTCTATCTATCTATCTATCACTCTAAAAAAAAAACATTCGATACATTTAGAAGGTGGTGTCTAAATAATTTGATCATTATTTTATATTTATTTTGATTCTTTCATCAGTTAATTTCCACCACTTGCGATGATGATATAAATGTCTATAGAGCGATACAGTGTATTTAAGACATGTTTTAAAATTCAATTCTAAATGTTTTCATGAGATTTACTTAGATTAAAATCTGTAGAGGTTCTGGTGAATTAATTCCAGCTATTATTGTGTAATTCTCAAATCAGATAGTTGATCTCAAATTGATTCAAGATTGAACATAGAATAATTTAAAAGAGTCCTAAGTCTAGAAACCCCGAAAGAAACAATAAAGAGTGCGCATTTTCATTTCGAATCAATTCAAACTATTTCAATCATAACAAAAAATGTATTTTTCATGCAAATCATATTAAAATAGATATGACTCATAACACAAATTTCCCAGTGCAACATTACCTCATCGAATACTTGCAATAATCAGTCAGTCGTCTAATTGTTAAATTCATTAAGCACTTCTCATAGCCTTCTGCCAATTCAATTATTATTCACCTTGACAATGGGAATTCGACTCGAAATTATTAAAATCAAAGTCCATGAACGATTACTTTAATTTGCACGCACTTGTTCAACATATCTTTGGTATTTGAGTACTGCTCGTTTTATTCAACGGACTGTTACAAAATATCGGATGGTGAAAATTATTTCAATATTTTAATATTTACGGATATATTCTGTTAGCCTTCTACATATTTAATTTCAAAAAATTATATTTAATATTATAACTTTAGGAATTAAATTAATTTCATATCTTATATCAAACGACATATAAAATAAACATTCATTATAAGACATCCAAATGATATAACAAAATCCAATAAATATAAATTGTTAACAAAAATCTTATAAATTGAATATTTTGAGTAGACAAAGTTTTGTTTCTGCTCATCCTTCTTATGAAAACAAATATCTTTCAAAAATTAAAAAAATGTATATAAGACAGTAATTTATTTCCACAAAAATGTTTGTACTAATACAACAATTGTTTCACCACGATGTGGCTTCTTCAGGTATTACATTGTACTGTCTAACTGTCTAATTGTTGTATTAGTACAAACATTTTTGTGGAAATAAATTACTGTCTTATATACATTTTTTAATTAAAATGAGTTTCCACCAAGTAAAGACCGAATCTATCAAATATCTTTCAAAAATGTTTAACATAGTCTTAAGAATAAAACTAGTAGGAGTACAAATAAGTTTCCGCCGTTTTTAAGACAACTTAAATATGAATCATTCCTAATGATTTTAAACGATGTGACACTGCTTGCTGAGTGACTTCTAATGTTAGAGCAAGTTCTTTTTGTATTTGAGATGAATCTTCCTCCAATAATTCCTCCAATTCTGCATCCTTGTAAATTTTTGGCCTTCCACTGCGATCTTTGTCTTCTACGTCGAAATCACCGTTTTTAAACTTTTGAAACCACTCTCAACACGTTCCTCACTCAAAGCACCCTCACCATATGCTTCTACGAGCAATTGATGAGCCTCAGCAGCAGATTTCTTTAAATTAAAGAAGTAAACTAATATTTCCCGCAAATGACGCTTACTTGGCTCAAATTTTGACATTTTCAACTTATAAAAATTATATTTTACCAATATAAAATCAATGATATTAATAGGTTATGTTGTTCTTGAATGTCCAAACTATTTTTTAAGCCGGTTATCATCTGCGAAAGCTAACCGAAACTCCGTGCCGCGCCATCTACAATAAAACGGCGGAAACTTATTTGTACTCCTAATATCTTACTTAAAATATTCAATATTATTGGATATCTAACAAAGATACTTTTAAAAAATATCAAAATATGTAAAAACACTACTGAATAAAAAGTTTTAAGAGAGACTTTGCTTCGCAGTACTCAATCGTATTCAATAATATATAACATCAATCAACAAAAGTATTTACTTACCCTTTAATTCAGAAAGCTTCTTGGTAAATGAATACTGAACTTTTAAATTGAGTCTTATATGGCTCGAAATAAATAATTCTGTGATTTACCATTGATCTTAAAGATTGAAAGGCACTTTAACGGCCTCTGTTGTAAAACAATGACCATCTTTATAGAGAATGTTAAGGAAACCAAATAATTATATATTATGAATAAAATAAAATAAATTGAGGTTTATACTTGATGGAAGGTATATAAAAATTATTTAAATATTTTAATATTTACAGATATATTCTGTTAACCATCTACATATTTAATTTCAAAAAATTATATTTAATATTATAACTTCAGGAATTAAATTAATGTCATATAAGTACTACTTATATCAAACAACATTAAATAAACATTCATATTCATATATTTTATTGAATACGATTGAGTACCGACGAAGCAAAGTCTCTCTCGAAACTTGTTTTTTAGTAATGTTTTTACATATCTTGAGATTTTCTAAAAAGTTACTTAGTTAGATATCCAATAATATTGAATATTCTAAGTAAGATAGTTTTATGATGAAATTCTTAAGATTATGTGTACATTTCTGAAAGGTATTTATTTTCATAAGATTGATTAGCAGAAACAAAATTTTGTCTATTCGAAATATTTAATTTATAGAATTTTGGTTAACAATTTTTATTTATTGAATTTTGTTATATCATTTGGATGTCTTATAATGAATGTTTATTTTATATGTCGTTTGATATTAGTGGTACTTATATGACATTAATTTAATTCCTGAATTTATAATATTGAATATAATTTTTTGAAATTAAATATGTAGAAGGCTGACAGAATTTATCTGTAAATATTAAAATATTCAAATAATTTTTATATACCTCCATTTATTTTATTTCCGGTTATTTTATTACACTTAGGACATCTGTGTATTTTTATGGCGCATGGAAATAACAGCACGTGTTGCGAAAGAGTATTTGGGAATTTGTTAAATTCTCCTTTTTCCCAATAACATTTTTGATTGAAATAATCTCTAAATAGTCCATCAATTTACTCTTATTAACATTATATAGTAAAGTGATCTCTTTCTAATTAAAGAATGATTATTTTCTAATCAATGTTCCGCAAAACCGGTTGATTTCTGGTTTTTCGAAATGAACATCCTTTGTTCTTTAATTCTATGTTGTAAATATCGGCCTGTCTGTCGTATACAATCACAACATAATTTTAAATAACCAGAAATGAACCGGGTTTTTTTGCGGAACATAGTATAGAAAATAATCACTTTTTTTCATTAAAAAAATTAGTAGCGCCATCTAGTGCACCCATATATATATATATATATATATATATATATATATACGTATATATATATATATATATATATATGTATATATATAAATATATATATATATATATATATATATATATATACATACACAACAAAATTATCGAGCTGATGCGAGCAGATAAATATATTCCCTATTTTTTCAACGTTACAAACGCAGGATACTTTCCTCGTGCTCAAGTCAGATCCAGTTATGCTCATAATTACGATATTCATATTCAAATAAAACTCATAAAACTTTTCTTTCTTGTTTCAGTCATAGGCATTACGAGGACGAAAACGAATGGGGATGTGGAAATTGGTTAGAATATACCTTGGTGATAGTGTTAGCAACAATTCTACTTCTTGGTTCACTTGGTCTTACCCTCTTCTGGGTCATAAACTACCATGGTGGCTTCGCTTGGCAAGAGAACCCCAGAAAACAGTTCAATTTACATCCAGTTCTTATGGTTGCTGGCTTCATTACATTCAGTGGTTTCTGTAAGTATTATTTCAACTCTATGGCCCAAATCCGCCATTTTGAAACTGATTTGGTTCACTTTATACCTGCTCATACATTCACATGTGATTTTTTTCGGACAGTTAATGATCTATTTCAACGATTCTTTGGATAATGATAAATCCCAATAAAATGTTCAACTTGAAAATGAATAAAATGTGGGCCATCAGGCGTTTGCATTTTCAAGAACTGGTTATTTCGAATGAAATAATAAGAAAGCGGTTTTTTACTTGATAAAAGGAATATTACAAAATTTGAATATCTTCTACAATTTTAATTTCAAAGAATTTTTATTCAAGAAACTTCAAGAATTAAATTAATGTCTAATAAGCAATGCTTATATTTAATAGACGTATAAAATCGAAACTCATTATACAATATCAAATGGAATTAAGAGAAAACCAACGAATATAAATTGTCAATTAAAATTAATAAATAGATAAATGTTTTCTGTTTCGTTCCAAGCATGCGCACTGAACTCATCAGACAAGCATACGCAGCTCTGCTTGGTACAAAATGTTTAGTTTTCTGATCTTATATTTATGAAAACTAAATCTTCCTCAAAAATATACAACATAATTTTAAAACATAAATATATTTAAATAAATTACTTCAAAAACTCCCAAAATATGTAGCAAATCTTCGAAAAATAATTGGAATTCAGATAAGACCTTTTCAACTTCACATTTATACAGAATGTTTAGTTTTCTGATCTTATACTTATGAAAACTAAATCTTCCTCAAAAATATAAGAATTTCTGAAAAACTAATTTGTTTGAAATATTTAATATATTTAAATAAATTACTTCAAAAACTCTCAAAAAATATGGCAAATCCTCAAAAAATAATTAGAGTTCAGATAAGACCAGAGAGTTTTGAGGTAATATATAAAATATTTCAAATAAATTAGTTTTTGAGGAAATTCTTAAAATTATGTTGTATATTTTTGAGAAAGATTTAGTTTTCATAAATATAAGATCAGAAAACTAAACATTTTGTATAAATGTGAAGTTGAAATGGTCTTATCTGAATTCTAATTATTTTTTGAAGATTTGCTACATGTTTTGAGAGTTTTTGAAGTAATTTATTTAAATATATCAAATATTTCAAATAAATTAGTTTTTGAGAAGTTCTTAAAATTATGTTGTATATTTTTGAGGAAGATTTAGTTTTCATAAATGTAAGATCAGAAAACTAAACATTTTGTAACAAGCAGAGCTACATACACTTGTCTGATGAGTTCAATGCGCATGTTTGGAACGAAACAAAAAACATTTATTTATTTATAATAGTAATTTTAATTGACAATTTATATTCGTTGGTTTTTTCTTAATTCCATTTGATATTGTATACTGAGTTCAGATTTCATACTTCTATTAAATATAAGCATTGCTTATTAGACATTAATTTAATTCTAAAAGTTTCTTGAATAAAAATTTTTTTGAAATTAAAATTGTAGAAGACTAACAGATAAAATCTGCTAGTCTGCTAACATTTCTGTCATTAAAATTTAAAAAAGAAGTTTTTTCTTGATAGAAGGATTATTCAAAATTTTAAATATCATACAGATTTATTCTGAAAACCTCCTACAAATTTTAATTAAAAAAAAAAATTATTCAAAAATTTTTTGAATTAAATGAAATAAATATTTTTAGAACATACTGTGTCAATTCAGTAGACATATATATTATAGTTTATACTTATTATACGGTACCTAAGGGAATGAAAGAAACTCAAAGAAATATAAATTGTCAACTAAAAATTATTAAATAAATACTTAGAGAGTACAAAATTTTGTCTCGTTCCTTGTTTTATGAAAACTAAATTCCTTTTCAAAAATGTGAAACATAACCTCAAGAACTTCTTCAAAAACAACATGCTCAAAATAAGTTCTTTTAAGTTAATTTTTTTTTGATTAAATTTTTTAAAGGAACTTATTTTGAGCAAATTGTTTTCGAAGAAGTTCTTGAGGTTATGTTTTGCATTTTTGGAAAGGAATTCAGTTTTCGTAAAACAAGGAGAAGTTTTTTGTTGAAAATTTATATTTTTTTCATTCCCTTTGGTACTGTATAATAAGTATCGGGTGTTTTTTTGAGTGATAGAACTTTAAATTGAAATAAAACACATTTAAATCAAGATTGAAGCCAAAATTTTTTTTATTTGAATGATAATTTTATGACATTATGTTTTAAAAATAATTTCGAGCATATGTCCACCACGACTAGCTCTGAGGAACCGCATTCGACCAGACCATTTTTTAACCACTTTTTCGAGTAATTAAGGCCTTATTTAATCAATAACACGAGTTATGTTGGCTTCCAAAAAGTCTTTTGTTTCTGGTTTATCAGCATAAACAAATGACTTGACATAAATCCGAAGAAAATAATCCAGTGGAGTCATGTCGCGTGATCTTGAAGGCCAATTAATTGGACCATTTCAAGTATTCATTTAGTAAGTTTAATTAATAATTGATGTTTCTTCGATTCGATAAATATTTTGAGTTAACTTCAAACATTTTGTCTTATATTCTACTTGATATTCATAAATGACTAAACCTTCAGAATGGTATGTCACTCGACCCCTATTGCCATTCAAAATTGTTGATTAATTGGCAATACAAATTTTAGAAGAATAAAAATATCCAATTCGTTTGTTGAGCAGTGTAGGTATGTATAATATGGAAATTTAACCTCTTATTTTTTGTATAGACCCAATAAACGCGTTAACCTGGATCGCCTATAGAAGAACACTTCCTACCGTATTCGATTCGAAACCATTGGGGGAATTAAACAATAAATTCCTGTCGGACAAGGGATTTATTTTGGCCCGGCAAATTTTCCCGTTTTCCTTTTTCGCTACGGTCTCAGGATTGCTGTGGCATCGGTAAACCGACGCAAACGAAACAAAACCATTTGGAGGCGTGAAGATAAAGGAGAATTGCTTTCTCACGATCGATATACCTCTTGGTCAAGTGAAAATTGTGCTTTCTTCGTTCACGCTCGAACTGCTAATTTTTTGTTTGATGCTGGGATGATTCCCACAATAAAGGATTACGAGGGTCGATTGATAAGTATTTGAGTTATATCAGAATTATATATTCTAATTTCTACAATACATTATTATTATCATTATTAATACACAAACAAAAGGAAGGGGCGAACCCATAAACATACATTCTGTCAAGAAAGTACCGGGAATTATCGATTTAAATCTGGCGGGGCAATGAGGCAGGTAAAATTTTTTTTTCCTAGGTTGGTACCACTGTCCTTAATTACTATGCCAAGCTTGAGCGGGATCTGTCAACTAGTGTGTTTGCAACAGCTGATTAAGTCAGTCGATGTCAGAGTGCGTGCCGATTTTTACTATGGGTGATTACGTTGAGCAAAGAATTTGTTTAAAGTTTTGTGTTGCAAATGAATTTTCGTGTGCCGATGCATTGAAAATGTTGCAAAAGGCCTTTGGTGATAATGCTCTATCGAAAACTCGTGCATATCAGTGGTACAGAGCCTTCAAGGACGGTCGTGAAGTGGTCGCCCATCGACGGCTTCGATCGAAGATAACGTCGATAAAATTAAGGAAAGGGTGCTGGAAAACCGTCGTACCAGCTTGAGAGAGATAGCACATGATCTTAAGATATCCCACGAGTCCGCACGTACGATTTTAATTGATATTTTGGGCATGAGAAAGGTGGCCGCACGACTCGTACTGAAAGACCTGAATTTTCTTCAAAAACGTCATCGCGAACAGGTTGCTTCAGACATGCTGGATCGCTGTAATTCCGATTCTACATTCATGGAACGCATTATAACTGGTGATGAGACCTGGGTCTACGAGTACGATATGCAAACAAGCCAGCAATCATCGGAATGGGTGGCAAAAAATGAGCCGAAACCGAAAAAACCACGCCAAAGCCGCTCGAAAATGAAGGTGATGCTCATTGTTTTCTTCGATATCCGTGGCGTGGTGCACTACGAATTCGTTCCAGAGGGTCAGACGGTAAACAAGGAGTATTACCTAGGCGTTATGAAACGTTTGCGTGAGCGTATCCGTAAGAAGCGGCCAAATTTGTGGGCGAACAACTCATGGATTTTGCATGACGATAACGCGCCTTCTCACCGAGCTACGATTGTGACTGACTTTCTCGCCAAAAACTCAACAAACGTGCTTCAGCAACCACCGTATTCGCCGGATTTGGCTCCCTGCGACTTTTTCCTCTTCCCAAAACTAAAATTGCCCCTTCGTGGCACCCGTTTTGAGTCGATTGAAGCCATAAAACAAAATTCGGCGCGAGAGCTAAAGTCCATCCCGGAAAGCGCCTATAAAAAATGTTTCGATAATTGGAAGTGCCGTTGGCATAGATGTATTGGAGCAAATGGAGCCTATTTTGAAGGCGACCCAATAAATTTTGACGATTAAATGTAAAAATGTTGTTTTAATTGAAAATTCCCGGTACTTTCTTGACAAGTAGTATATATTATATAATTATATTAGGTTTTTGAATAATTAAATTTATTATACAGATTACAGTGGTTTGATGAAGGCCATAAAATGCCTTACAAACTTTGTGTGATTTCTGTGTTCAGCATAAAACATAGATTACCTTGGATATTAGATGTACCTACCTAGTTTAATTGCATCCACAGATTATGCAGAAATTGTTTAGTAATATTACAAGTTTATTTATTTTTAATTGAGTTTATATTATGAATATAAAGTTGAACTGACCTTATCTGAATTTTTAATTGTTTTTGAGGATGTGCTACATGATTTTGAGAGTTTTTGAAGTAACTTATTCAAATATTTGAACATATTAAATATTTCATATAAATTAGTTCTGGAGAAGTTCTTAAAATTATGTTGTGTATTTTTGAAAAAGATTTAGTTTTCATAAACATAAGACCAGAAACTGAACATGTTTTCAAATGTTTGACAAATGCAAAACGTACCTACCACGTGCCTTTCTGACGAGTTCAGGTGCGTATGTTTGGAACGAAACATTCGATATATTTTTAATTTTAATCAATAATTTATTTTTTGGGTTTCTTTATTCCATTTGATATTGTATAATGAATTTTGATTTTTATACGTCCATTAAATATGAGCAATTTAAGACATTAATTTAATTGTAAAAGTTTTTTTTTTAATTTTTGAAATTAAAATTGTAGAAGACTAACAGATTAAATCTGTTTTGATATTCAAAGTTTGTAATTATTCTTCTTCAGGTAAAAAAAACGCATCTTATTATTTTATCCTCTTGTTGGAAAACCCCTTACTTCATCTCAGGAAATATTTGATTGATTCGGTCTTTACTTGGTGGAAACTCATTTTAATTAAAAATATATATATGGGAGACAGTTATATATATTTTTGTGAAAATAAAAAAACTTTTTCCTATATTTTTTAATTCATCTTAGAAGTTCAATACACCACAATGAACTTCGAACAACACAACAATAATTATACAAATATTTGAATCGAAACAGTTACATAGTTGATTAGGCATGAGATAAATCTTTACACAGTGACGTCGAAACCTTTTAACAGTACATAATCGAATTCGGTGGTTAACCAAGTTATTATGAATTGTTCTCAATAACAGACAACGGTAGTGTGAAATATTTCCGAATAAAACGCCGAAGGACTAGTCGGTTATTAAGATAAGCGTAACAACGATAAACCGACCAATAAAATCAAATAGTGTTACAGAATAATAAAATTATCATCAAACTAACGGATCCACCACAACTAGGAAATAAAATTATTCCTCAATTCACGTTTGTTATGGATTATAAATTTGATTCTTGTTGATTTCGGAATTTGGTTCAAGCGATTTGAATTCAAATTATTTAATGCTTCGGTTTGTTCCAACTGTTTTGAAATAAATAGGCTATATCTTCACGAAGTACATGTACTTTAATAATATAATAAAGAGGGATTCTTATGAATGAAGAAGTATTCTGTAAACCTCCTACAAATGTTTTTAGAACACACTGTGTCAATTTAGTACGCATATAGAATAAATATCGGGTGTTTTTTTTAGAGTGATAGAACTTTCGATAGGGATAACTGTGATTTGACAAAAGGAAGAAGCCATGTTGTTTTGACATTTCTGTTCAGTAGGCATTGACAAATTATCATGGAAACACGCCGCAACAACGTTTACAAATTGTTGGAATTTATTTTCAAAATCAGTGTTCTATTCGCCAAACTTATAGAGCACTTCGTGAAATTTGTGGTTTACATAATCGTCCATCACAGCAGCTTATTCGTCGAACTATCGATAGATTTCGGACAACTACTAGATGCAACAACAACAACAAGACGAAGAAATTTACGTCCAGAAGAAAATATCGCTGCTGTAAGTCATAGTGTTACTGATGATCCAGATTTGTCAATTCGTTCACAACAAGTTGGACTCTGTGCATCAACCACATGGAAAATTTTACGTGAAGAACTTAGTCTACACCCATACAAGATCCAACTAGTTCAAGAACTAAGGCCACTTGACCATAAAAAGCGTCGTTTGTTTGCTGATTGGACCCTAGAACAGCTTGAAGTTGATGCACTTTTTTATCGTAAAATTGTGTTTAGTGATGAAGCTCCTTTCTGGTTGAACGGCTATGTAAACAAGCAAAATTGCATTGTATATGGAGTGGAAACAATCCTCAAGAAGTTCTGCAGGTTCCATTGCATCCTGAAAAATGCACTGTATGGTGTGCTTCCCACGCTGGAGGCCTTATCGGTCCATATATCTTTAAAAATGATGCTGATTATTCGATACTGAATTGTTTCAGCCGTTACTATTTGGTAGTTGACCATAATTAAAACAAATTGTAGAAATTACTATGTTTTACTACCAATCAAAATATATATTACACATTTTCTTGTCACTCGAGTTTCGGAAAATGAACTATCCCATCATCAGACAACTGAAGACCTTACAGTGGTACAGAGGTATTTAAACAAAAGTGATAAATATTTTGAATATTTCAATAGATTCTAGATAACACCTAATAGTGATACAGAGGTTTACAAGCGGAACGTGATAAAAAACCGGGTTAAAAAGAGGGGCCTTCTAACAGATATCGGAATGTCGGCAATCGACAAAGAAGGTTGTTAAACAGTTGGTATCCATTTAAATATCTCAAATAATTTTTAGGGTTACATAGCTCCGTACAGTCTAATTTGTGATAGATTGGGCCGTTACTTGGTAGAAATCAGTTGTTATTGTCATTATAAAATAAAACACTTGTTTACATTTTCTACTTTATTTTTGGTATTGACGTACGTTTCGTCTTTGCTTGAAAGACTTCATATTCGTATACGTATTCTGATGAAGTCTTTCAAGCAAAGACGAAACGTACGCCAATACCAAAAATAAAGTAGAAAATGTAAACAAGTGCTTTATTTTATAATTATTATTATTATTATTATTATTATTATTTAATATAGCTAAGAGAAGAGGCAAATGCCTATACATCTCAGAAACATACAAAAACAAAAAAGAACATTGTCGGTGTACGACGTACAAGAACCCAATAAAGAAAAGCAACACAACAATGACAAGGCAAAAACAATAATGAATGATAATCACGGTCCAGTTGTTAAGTGATGGTCAAGCCGATTTTTGAAAGCGTTCACTGACGGGGCACATACCACTTCACCAGGAAGGGCGTTCCAAGCGTGGAACACACGGTTAGAAAAGAAATGTTCACGAACCGTACACTTGAAAATTTCGTGGTATAGTTTAAGACGGTGACCACGGAGGCCCGCCCGATCCAGCACAAACAGACCACTCACGTCACTTCCGAAAAGCCCATGAAGGGCTCGATAAGTTACGATGAGATCACCTCGCGCACGACGGTCCGAAAAAGATGGTAGACCAAACAACCTGAGTCTCTCCTCGTACGTTGGACGTGTGACACCAAACGGAATCCTGGTAGCCCTACGCTGGACCGACTCCAAGGCTTCACGATCTCGAACGAGCACAGGCGCCCAGGCAGGACCAGCATACTCCAGAATAGGTCGAATGTAGGTCGTGTAGAGTAATTTGCAGGTTTCAACTGAGCATCGAGGAAATGTTCGCCTAATGAGGTATATGAGCTTGTTTGCTCTGCTTACTACACCATTTATATGTTGGGACCAACTGAGGTCGTCAGAAACCACAACTCCAAGATCGCTATGGGAACGTGTAACGCGAACCATGTGCCCATCAATGAAGTAATCATGCCCGGGGTTTCCTCTTCCCAAATGCATGACAACACACTTCCCAACATTCAACGGCAAAAGCCACCTATTGGACCACTCGAATATCCGATCCAAATCCTGCTGCAAACCAACACTTGAGGAGACGTCGGCAAAGATCTTAATGTCATCAGCATATGAAGAGTGACGGCAGACCAAACCCGTCGGAAGATCAGCCACGTAGGCCAGGAAAAGGACCGGACCAAGGACAGACCCCTGGGGAACACCACTACCAACCGCAAATTCCCGAGAAGCAACGTCAGCCACCCTCACCCGAAACCGGCGATCCCGCAGAAACGACTCAATCCACCGAAGCAGTCCACCCCTGACACCAAAATGTTCGAGCTTGTAAAGGAGCCTTCTGTGCGGCACACGATCGAATGCACGCGAGAAGTCCAAGTACACAACATCCATCGGAATGCCCCGATCAACCGACTTAGTCCACTCGTTCAAACACTCTAGCAAGGCCGTTATAACCGACCTTCCCGGAAGAAAACCATGCTGATCGCTCGGAATAACGTTATTGTGCTGAAAAAATGACAGGAGTCTCGAACTGACCAATCTCTCAGCGATCTTGCCAACGATCGGAAGCAGGCTTATAGGCCTATAATTAGAAGGATCAAGCTTGTCCCCTTTCTTATAAACTGGAGTCACTTTAGCACATTTCCATAATGAAGGCAGCTCCATGGATTCAAAAGACATATTTAGTAGTCTGGTAATGGGATCTGTTAAAGACTCAGCACAGTTTTTAAGAATGCTTCCCGAGATGTTGTCAGCACCTGGCGCGGACGTGGGGTCAAGTGATCTCAGGATATCACCAATCTCCGTTGAAACAAAGCTGACACGATCCAATGTCTGGTTGCATCTTGGTGTCTTCACTGCTGGAATCGGACCATCCTGCTCTGATGTGAACGAAGAAGCAAAAGAATTAGCAAAGGACTCTGCACATTGCAGGAAATCAGCGCTAATCTCGCCATCTGGGTTTCGTACATGAGGTGTTGAAACTTTTGAATTGAGCTTTGATCGCACATATTTATAGAACTGCTTCCGGTTTCCTGAGCCAGCCAACTTGGTCTCGAAATTGTCCTTTGCCACCTTGATGGATGCTGACAGCCTGTTCGAATAGCGTCTATGGTTTTCGTAATTGGACCGCGATCTATTACGTAGGTATCTCTGCCACAGACCTCTTTTGTAGCGGATCCGGTTGATCATTTCATCGTTCAGCCATGGTTTGGTAGGTATCCTTCGAATGATGCGAAATGTGGTGCTATCATCCACATTCTCCCTCAGGACGGATACAAAGGAGTTCCAGGCGGACTCAATATCGGTGCCAGGGTAAAACACCCGATCCCACTCCACCGACGACAAACCCTGATTCAGGAGGTGGTAATTGATTACTTTCTTCCTTTGCCTGCGACAGTTAATCTTCGGATAACCCATGAACTGGATATTAGCCGTAATAACCACATGGTCCGATCTTCCGATAGGGTCATGAGGAGTGATTCCATTAATTAAAGCATCATCGTCGGTCAACAAAAGGTCAAGTGTGGACGGAGTCTGGCCTGGCACAAATCTAGTGGGGAAGTCGACAAGCTGGAAAAGACCTGCATCCTGGAGAACCGAGGCGAACTGCGCAGCCAGGGAAGCACCAGGTGGGGAAACAGTAATTGGCCATGTGAGCTCTCTGAAGTTGAAATCTCCGGCAACGACTATATTCTTCTTGCAACCTGTAATGGAGATTAGATGCTCGAAAAGAGAACCATCCGAAGGCGAGGGACGTGGACGGTAAATGCAGCCGATATAGGCTGAGAATTGAGGGGAAGACAAGTCCAAAAACAAAGTATCAATGCCAGACAAAGCAAGACTAGTGACCCCGATATCGAAGCTATCACACAACTCCTCCACAACATAAATACAAACTCCACCAAAACCAACGTTCGTGGAACTGTCACTCCGAAACAACGAGTAACCGTCGATACTGAAAGTGGAGTCCGGTATCTCTGGATGGAACCACGTCTCAGCGATGCACATCAAGTGAGGTCTAAAGTGGTGGGCTAGCGCAGCGAGCTCATTCATCCTGTTTTTCAGCGAACGCGCATTCGCATAGAGTAGGTTCCATTGATGCACAGGCCCCGTCAGTTTTCCGAGTCAGCATCAACAGCCCTGGAGACAATAGTTGGAGTACCCTTGATGAACTTTATAGTAAGATTAGTCTCCCCTCGCTGCTGCCGCTGCCTAAGTCTATCCCGCAACCCTCGAAGATGATTGGACTGATTTGGTGTCATGTCGTCAGAGATAGAAATTCCCCGAAAAGAGTCCACTCGCTTCAAAAGATTTTTATTCCTCAATATTTTTTTGACAATTGTAGGGTTGCCGAAGGACACAAGTATTGGACGGTTTCTGGAAGGAGCTAAAGTGCCGACCCGGGATATCGAGACGACATGATGAGATTGCTGAGGAATAATATGCTCTATGATTAGACTGACCAAGGTAGTATCCCGCTCAACCACGTTCGACTCCGGAACGTTTCGAACTATAATATTGTTCGATCTTCGAACCCGCTCCATAATTTCGGCTGCGTCTACTTGAGTGCTTGGTTCGGTAAATGAACGGGGGTCTGCCCGCAGCTCTTGAACATCCTTCCTCACCTCAGAAATGTTGGCGACCACATTAGATAAATCAGACTCATGCCGTTCCAGCCTGTGTTCATGTTGGGCTAGAACTTGTTCATGCTCGGCAATTGAAGAAGAGCAACGAGAAACTTCAATCTGTAAATCACGTTGGGTTTCTTTTATTGTAGCAATATCGTTTTGAATAGCAACGATATTGGTTGACAGACTATCCAATTTATCCATCATCAGTCGAAACTCACGCATCGTGAGTGGTGCATCATCAGGATTAGAAGTGGACCTGGACTGCTTGTTAGCATCACTGATGGCAGAGTTGGTAGGAGGAATGCGCTTATTTCTCCTTGACGAGGTGCAGTAGGTACAATACCATTTGGTGCCTACCTCGTCGAGGGCCTTCTTGTCATCAGGGGTTAAATGGACGCACTGTAGGTGAAAATGATTTCCACAAGATGAGCAAGAAACAAAAACAGAATCCTGTGATATAGCCCTCGAACAACTCAGACAAGCTGGCATTATGACGACTTGGCAATAATCGACTCAAGAAATATATAAAACACCAAAGAAACTGACAAGTCGCGAGATCAGAAGTATAAACCGATACTAACCGATCATTTAATCTGTTGGAAGGGAAAAAGGATCAAACGCACTTCACTCTCCCGGGCCTATAGGAGAGACTTATAACAGAAAATCGACCGCGGCAAATAGGAAACAGGAGGAGGAGAAAAACAGAGGATAAGCGTTTTAATGTTGATTAGCGTATTTCAATCTCTAACAGATAATATTATAATCAAAAGTGTGAACACCTGCGATACAGCACATGAGATAAGCATACGCGGGTGCTCGCTGCCGCCGCCGTGAATGGAAATAAACAAACGATGCCCCGAATGAAAAATGACTTCAATCCAAAACGAAAAATCGGAATGAATAAAAACAATGGATAATTCCTACCTTAGCATTCAAATGAACCAACTTAAACTTTCAACTGTCAAAAACAAGTGCATCAAAATGGTGCAAATTGAGGAGCACTTCCAAATACGTCCGCACAAGGACAACGCCTTTTGACTCCCTACAGTCATTCATTATTTTTACGTTATTTTGTTGTACATCTCAAATATTCAGATTTACATAGCTCCATACAGTCATTCATTATTTTTTAAATTATTTTTATTGTGAACGAATTTGAAAATTTCAATAATCAAGTTTCTTTTCATTTGAATCTACATGTAAAATTTTCTTAAGATTTTCTTTCAAAAGGAATTGCTGTTTTCTAAAGAGTGAGTGGCAAAAGTTGAATTTTTGTTTACTTTTCATTAAATTCATTTTATGTTCGTTGAAAAAGGTTTTAAACAGATGTTACTTTTTAAATATCTCAAATATTTTCGATTTACATAGCTCCGTACAGTCATTTATTATTTTTACATTATTGTTATTGTGAACTTATTTGAAAATTTCAACAGATTCTAGATAATCAAGTTTCTTCCCTATTGATTCTATATGCAAAATTTTAAGATTATCTATTGTGGGAAAAGAAGGACGCAAAGGACCCTACTCCAAACATACACAAATCAGGAGTTTATGAATTATCTTGTTTTACGTACAGTAATAAATATATAGGACAAACAGGACGTTCCTTCAAGACGAGGTCCAACCAACATAAAATGAGTTTCATAAAAAATAAACAAAATTCTACTTTTGCCACTCATTGTCTAGAAAACGGTCATTCCTTTCCCACAATAGATAATCTTAAAATTTTACATGTAGAATCAAAAGGGAAGAAACTCGATTATCAGGAATCTGTTGAAATTTTCAAATTAGTTCACATTAACAATAATGTAAAAATAATGAATGACTGTACGGAGCTATGTAAATCGAAAATATTTGAGATATTCAAAAACTAACATCTGTTTAAAACCTTTTTCAACGAACATAAAATGAATTTAATGAAAAGTAAACAAAAATTCAACTTTTGCCACTCATTCTTTAGAAAACAGCAATTCCTTTTGAAAGAAAATCTTAAGAGAATTTTACATGTAGATTCAAATGAAAAGAAACTTGATTATTGAAATTTTCAAATTCGTTCACAATAAAAATAATGTAAAAAATAATGAATGACTGTATGGAGCTTTGTAAATCCAAATATTTGAGATATACAACAAAATAATGTAAAAATAATAAATGACTGTACGGAGCTATGTAACCCCAATAATTATTTGAGATATTTAAATGAGTACCATCTGTTTAACAACCTTCTTTGTCGATTGCCGACATTCCGATATCTGTTAGAAGGCCCCTCTTTTTTAACCCGGTTTTCTATCACGTTCCGCTTGTGAACCTCTGTACCACTATTAGTTGTTATCTAGAATCTATTGAAATATTCAAAATATTTATCACTTTTGTTTAAATACCTCTATACCACTGTTAGGTCTTCACTTGTCTGATGATGGGATAGTTCATTTCCCGAAACTCTAGCTACAAGAAAATGTGTAATATATATTTTTATTGGTAGTAAAACATAGTAATTTCCACAATTTGTTTTAATAATGATTATTTTTTTCGAAATTTGAATGGTATCGACCCAGAAGTGTTTTGTTCCCAACAAGTTGGTGCTACACCTCATGCTGCTACCGTAACAAATGAAAGAAAGATTTGGCGATAACATTGTCTCGAGAAATGGTCCAATTAATTGGCCTGCAAGATCATGCGACATAACTCCATTGGATTCTTTTCTTTGGGTTACGTCAAGTCATTGGTTTATGCTGATGAACCAGAAAAAATAGACGCTTTGGAAGCCAACATAACTCGGGTTATTGATGGAATAAGCCCTGAATTACTCGAAAAAGTGGTCCAAGATTGGCGTTTCCTCAGAGCTAGTCGTGGTGGACATATGCCGGAAATTATTTTTAAAACTTAAATGTCATAAAATTATCTTTCAAATGAAAAACAATTTGGTTTCAATCTTAATTTAAATGTGTTTTATTTGAATTTAAAATTCTATCACTCTAAAAAAAAACACCCGATACTTATTTCCCTCGAAACGATGAACCTGAATCTTCTACTCCAGGTACTTTAATTAAACGATAAGTGAACACTTCCTAACAATGTTTGCGTATTCAGAAAATCGTCTCGTTCGCTTAATATAGATGTTAGGGTATTTACCTGTCGGTATCTAATTGTTTGCAGTACGCAAATATTGAGTAGACGAAATAACTTTAACTTTTGTTCACAACAATAGACGTTTAAGTCAGTCTAATATAATATAAAAACGAAACTTAGACAAAAGTTACATTGTAACATGTGGCGTCACTTCAGAAGGCGGAGCAAGCCGAACCTCGCGTCCCAGGTTTACACTTGGTCATAGAAAAGGCATACAAGGTCATAGTTCATTCAGAGCAATAGAGTATTCTCGCATGTTGGCCTTCGAACAACTAACAGCTAAACAGTTAAAATGAGAACTCACACTAACGCCAATATCGGCTTTAACAACCTCATTGTGTGATTTCAGCAAACTGATGTTACCTATGACCATCGAATTAATTTTTTTTCCTTTTTCTAGCAATTCTCCTTTATCGGATATGCAGATGCTGCAGGCGGATTTACGTCAAGCTACTCCACACTGTTTTCCACGCCCTGGCCATTCCTTGCGTGGCTCTCGGTTTCTTGGCCGTATTTGATTCCCACAATTTAGCCAATCCACCGATACCAAACTTCTACTCTCTTCACAGTTGGATAGGACTTGTCACCATGGGCTTGTTCGCTATACAGGTAAGTTGCAAAAACCCCCTTCTGTTTTGCCGTTGGAGCAGTTGTTCACACGTGAACAACTCTTGGTTTCAGTTCATACGACATCCAATTTCCTACCTTTCGGATTATTCTTCTTGCTTTTAAACGATGAAAAATGTCTGGTTCGGTGACTCCAAGTGTTTTGAGAGTTCCTCTTGCGTTTTTGCGATTTTCATTGAGGTTTGCCTCTAATTCCTTAGCCTTAAACTTCGGTGGCGCACCAGGTATCGGGTGTTTTTTTTAGAGTGATAGAACTTTCGATAGGGATAACTGTGATTTGACAGAAGGTAGAAGCCATGTTGTTTTAACATTTCTGTTCAGTAAGTGTAAAGAATTGCTTGGTGTGTAGAGATACCTTTTTGAATTCTTCGGAAGTAATTGATTAAACGTCAACCAATTACCATGCAAATTCTTGGTTAAGCTTACTTCAAATGGGGGTGAAAGAGGGATGTATATTAGACTTTAATGCTTTATTCACAGCCTAAAATACATATAATACAAGTTCAGAGAGTTCAATTATTTTACCCAAATTGAGAGAGTTGTTCCGTGACCAGATGTGGAATGAAATCCAGCTTGAAGGGACCATGTAGAGAATTGTCAGCAGAAGTACATATAATACAAGTGTACAATTTGGAGTTGTTGACACAGATTGAGGTGGATACACTATCTTGGTCCTGGAACGGTTCTTCCTTGAGTTTCTTCTATTGTTCACGACACAGACTTCAATTTGATTGGTTTCACTTTTGAATTCACTTTTCACAACTCATTATCTAATTACAAATGAATAATGTAGATGATTCATTCACTTCCAGGCTTTTAGTGCATTATTGGTAACTGAGAGAGAGAGAGACAGAGTTCCTTGGAAGTTCAAAGTGAGAAATGCGAATATAAAATAATTCTACCGTAGAAATAAAAATGTTGCACACGTTACGAGAGCTTACTTCAAGGGAATGTGCGTGGGATCAGAACTTGTCTTCAACTGAACTTTCTTATCGCGTGACTTCCTTATCGTGTTCAACTGGTGCCTTTTTGCTAACTGGCGGATGAGAGAGTGGCTTTGGGTCTGAAAAGGCGGTCCAGGTAATTCCGATACGACAATAGTCTTGAAACGGCTAAAACGGTTCTAATGGGTTTCTAGGAATAATCTAAGGGAGAAATATCTTCGTTTCTTAATTGGTGTTTAGGCCCACTTAGGTTTCTACGAATTAAATGATACATATTCGAAAGGCCTAAATTGTTGAACTCTGGGGACGTAATTGTTACATACCTGCAAAGTGAATCAAAAATTCTTTGTTCAAAGTAAATTTGAACAGTAAGCATTGACAAATTATCATGGAAAGACTCACGCCACAACAACGTTTACAAATTGTTGATATTTATTTTTAAAATCAGTGTTCATCAAACTTATAGTTTGACTTATATTTTAAATTTATGGTTTACGTAATCGTCCATCAGAGCAGCTTATTCGTCGAACTATCGATAGATTTCGGACTACTCGATGCAACAACAACAATAAGACAAAGAACTATACGTACAGTAGAAAATATCGTTGCTGTAAGTCATAGTGTTAATGATTAAATTGGTGTGCATCCACCACATGGAAAATTTTGCTTAAAGATCTTGGTGTACACCCATACAAGATCCAACTGGTTCAAAAACTAAAGCCACTTGACCATAATAAGCTTCGTTTGTTTGCTGATTGGGCCCTAGAACAGCTTGAAGATGATCCACCTTTTTATCGTAAAATTGTGTTTAGTGATGAAGCTCATTTCTGGTTGAACGGCTATTTAAACAAGCAAAATTGGCGTATATGGAGTGAAAACAATCCTCAAGAAGTTCTGCAGGTTTCATTGCATCCTGAAAAATCCTGTATGGTGTGCTTTACACGCTGGAGGCATCATCGGACAATATTTCTTTAAAAACGATGCTGGAGTTAATGTTACAGTGAATGGTGCTCGTTACAGATCGATGATCAATGATTATTTGTTTCAAAATTCGAATGGTATCGATCCAGAAGTGTTTTGGTTCCAACAAGATGGTGCTACACCTCATGCTGCTACCATAACAATTGACTTATTGAAAGAAAAATTTGGCAATAATATTATTTCGAGAAATGGCTTAATTAATTGGCCTCCAAGATCATGCATCATGCATCGTTCGAACTTGCGCACCTGAGCTCTTCAGATAGTTAAATCTGCCTATGAAGCCAGTGACCTTGGTCCACATCGAAACTCGGTTTTCGAAAGCTTGTACTTCGCTCTACTTGAACCAGACGAGGACGGTGAACTGGGTATGCGTAAAGCGGTAGCGTCCTCTATATGCCACGCCGGGAAGCTGCAGCAGAGCAGAGTACAATTCTGGACGGGGACGGGGACGGGGCACTCCCTTTCCAGCTTTGATAGAGTCACTGAATTGGGCCTTAGGATCTGGTCAGGAAACGGTCCGCCACTGAGCTGGATTCCAGTGGGGTAACTGTGGAACGAAAATAGGAAAGGTACCTCGGAATGATGGAAGGGATCGGATCGTCTGGGTCACCAATGAAGCTCTTAAGAGGATGGTGTTATTCACTGCATCCGTTTTACTGATGATATTGCACTTGTCGCCAAATCACAGGAAGACATTAACACCATGCTCCACATGTTAGGTACATCCCTAACAAAATTTAAACTGAAAATGAATACTAAGAAAACAAAAGCCATGATAGTTAGTGAAATTATTCAGAATTCAAATTTCCATTTTAAAAATATTCCAATTGGGCAAGCAGGGTTGTGCTATCTACGAAGTCTTGTAGCAAGTAATAATAAATCTATTACTGGAATAAGAAGAAGAATAACCTTGGCAAAATAAGCTTTCGAAAATAAAAGATCCTTCCTTAAAAGTAAACATCTTAGCTTCGAATGTCGTAAAAAATTTATAAAAACCTACATCTGAAGCATCCTACTGTATGGATGTGAAAAATGGACGATTGAACAATATGAACGAGATGGAATACAGTGGAAATGTTTCTGTGGAGGCGAATGACCCAAACAAAATGGATTGATAGAGTAACAAACGAAAAAATACTTACATCTGTGAATGAAAAAATATTGACATCATTACTCTAAGGAAAACAAAACTTCTTGGACACATTATCAGGCATAACGAAGACATAACAAATATTTTGGGGGGCCAAAAATTGGCATCAAAATATTTCCAGCTAAAAAGAATGGCTCTTAACCGACAAAAAAAATTGATGATGATTAACCGATATGCGTGGAAGGCATTGTAACGTTCTTGAAGTAAGACAGTCATTTAAAGTTTAAAAGTCTGTCGAACGGTTCCTCCCAGCCTCACGAGTTCGTTTAACTTTGATAGATCGAGGTAAATACCTGCGTCGTTCCTGATAAAGAGATCCCAAGATACATCCATTAAAACGACCAACTCGACACAGTGAGCCGTTATGTTGGCACTTAAAATTGGCCTTACTGTTAGACAAACACGTTCAGAATTCGGTAAATATTCAAGTGTTCCTCTTTAGTAATTTATTGCTGGTACAAATACGAGTACATTTGCGCGGCGTTTAACGTATTCAACGCCTGTTCCTTTAATATTTCCATGAATAATTCCATACACACGTACAGGTATTTACGAAAGGATTTATTGTTGTAGATGCAAAGGCGTGAAATCTTATGTGATGTTGAACGAATGTTAAGATGATAACGGATGTTGGTTCGTTTCCTCTCTTTGATGACGTTTCTTGGTCGCAATTCTTCGTTGGTTTGAATCACGCGTCAATTTGAGAAGATGAACCTTGAAACGGAGACGCTACAGATTTCACACACTGATTTATTACTTTTATTCAACGTAACAGTTCTCTATTTTATATTTGTTTCTATACCGAAAGAAACTGCAGACGTGTGCATCCTGGCGTTGTTCTGATGGAACACAACACGTATTCTGCTGTTCAATTCTGGCCTTTTCTGGTGAATCGTTAGCTTTGAACGGTCCAGTTGTTGACAGTAGCTTGACAGTGCTTCACCACGCTTCGATGTATCATTTTTTTGGTGTTAATTGGTGTGACACCCAAACGTTGAGCTTTTAACTTTTAAGCAAGCTCCGCGCAAATGGTCGATCTTTTAGCACCTGGGTCTTCCTACGACTGCTGAAATGCCGGTCAACTTCGGTTATGGTCGATCTTTAGCTCCTGAGTCATCCTACGACGGCTGAAATGCCGGTCAACTTCGGTTATGGTCGATCATTAACTCCTGAGTCATCCTACGACTGCTGAAATGCCGGTCAACTTCGGTTATGGTCGATCTTTAGCTCCTGAGTCATCCTACGACGACTGAAATGCCGGTCAACTTCGGTTATGGTCGATCTTCAGCTCCTGAGTCATCCTACGACTGCTGAAATGCCGGTCAACTTCGGTTATGGTCGATCTTTAGCTCCTGAGTCATCCTACGACAGCTGAAATGCCGGTCAATTTCGGTTTTGGTCGATCTTTACCTTCTGAGTCATCCTACGACTGCTGAAATGCCGGTCAAAAAATGGATTGCAGATAACAGTAGCCCGATTTTGAAATGTAATCATTTGTGATTTGGCCAAATTGACAATGAGACAGTTTCGCTGACACCAATTATTGAAACATTTAATTATAGATTCGCAAAGAGTCTTCAGTCCGCACAAACTAACAGCCTCGATTGCAATAGAGGTATCGTCAGCAGAATGAATCATGATACAGGCTAAAAAATAATCAGGTAGATCGTTCACGAATAGTAAAAACAGGAGTGGTCCCAGACCAGATCCCTGGGAAACTTCCAAGTCATTAGTATATTTCCCAGAACAGTGTTCACCCGATCGGACATATAGAAAGGAAGCTTTGGACCCACTCCAGGAACGCACCTCTGAATCCCACTTGGTATATCTTATCCAAAATGAACCTATGCTGAAGTTGGTCGAAAGCACGGGAGCCTGACCAAAGACCTCGAATCTGATGCGAATCACTGCTGTGCACTCTGAGACGATTTAGATGGCTGTTTAAGTGTTCTAAAGACACAGCCTGCATTAATCGTCTTTCAGCCAGACCGATTTTGTCCAAATGTGCTTTCAGCCTGCAGTGACCTGTCATAATTCCGTCAAGTGTTCTTAGTTTGGCCCTATCCAGACCTAGCGCTAGGTCCGCCATCTTTTGTTTCGAAAGTGGTCCTTGGAACAGTTTCAGGTCAGGATGGATCAGCCAGAAAGACTCTAGATTTGCCGTTTATTCAGCAGATCTGCCGAGGTCTCAATGGCAAATAGTCCTGCCTGGAATATGGTTGCAGATTGACCGAGATTCAATGTTTGCCCCCATAGACTCCCATTCGTCGTTCGCGAGCCGTCAGTGAACAAGCCAAGGTCGGCCCTCAATAGAACCTCAGCATGCTTTGTAAAGAATTGCTTTTTAAATTTTTCCTAGTAATTGATTAAACGTCAACCAGTTAGTATGCAAATTCTTGGTTAAGCTTACTTCAAATGGGGATGAGAGAGGAATGTTTAATTGGCTTTAATGGTTTATTTTCAGCTTAAATACATATATTACAAATTAACAGTTTAATTGTTTACCCAAATTGAGGAAGTTGTTTCGGTGTAGTTTTGACTCTAATTGCGGTGAAAACACTATCTTGTTCGTGGAAAAGTTCTCCTTTGAGCTTTTCCACCGTTGTTCACTTTCACCGGATTAACTTTTATTAGTTTCTCTGTTGGGTTCACTTTCCACAAATTACCATCTAATTACAAATAATGTAGGTAATATATTCACTTCAAGGTCTCTTAAGGCGTTACTGTGTTATTGAGAGAGGGTGTTCCTTGGAAGGTTGAAGTGAAATGCGAATATAAAATGATTCAAGAGTAGAGGGAGATGTGCGATTATAACTTGAGAGACAAAGAGAAATGTGATTAGAACTCACTTCTGGAGAATGTGTGTGGGATCAGAACTTAATGTTCGAAGTGTAGAGAATATTGCGTGACCGTTTGGTCGAGGCACGAAGAGAGGGCTAACGAGAGACTTCGAGGGATGTTTTGAACTGACCTTTTTTGATTAACTCGCAGAACGAGAGACTCTTTTAGGGCTCGAAATGTGGTCAGATAAATTCCGATACGACATTCGCAGTTGTCGTCTTGAAACGGCTGGGGTTCTAATGGTTTTCTAACTGTGAAGGACAAATATTTTCGGTCCTTAATAGGCCAAAAAGGTTTCTAGGAAAAAATGAGACATATTTGAGAGGCCTAGATTCCTGACTCGGGGATCATAATTGATATTTACCTGCATAGTGAATTAAACATTTTTTGATGGATTCCCGAACCTATTATCATTTTCGTCCGTCCGCTCGGTCCCAGACCTCTGATCTACTTGGGGAAACAAGCATGTTAGTCTCTTGTGTGGCCACATCAATCATACATCCTATCGACAATATCATGTACACATGATGGAATCCAACCGCATCATTCCCATATAACAATCTGATTCGGATTACTCAAGACCAAGTCTGTGTACATGCCTAATTATATACCACCATCAGCACGTGTACTTGGACGGCTTGGAGAATCGTGATATGTTAGGTTGCCAGAAGAAGAAGCTTTGGCAAATGGTAATTGCCACTATGTGCCCCAATTCCACGCTTTTCGCTTCGGAAGCGGCACACGAATCCTGAATAGCAATTGTATAAAGGGCGTGGGATATGAATGGGAAACATTTTAACTAAGCATTCGATGGCGTTTGTCGCTTGGGAGTAACACCATTCATAATCTTATTACCCCCACCACACTGTTCAACAATTGAAGTGAACGATCTGTTACCTTTAATCTACCCATTTAATCTCTAAAATCTGTTGAAAACTTTCAGAATTAAATTTAATAGCATGCCTTAGTGAATAATGTGTCTCTTTATGCAGGGTATCTACTTTTAAAAGAGCCAAACTTCAAGGGGAGATCATACAAGTTATCTGCAACAAAAAATATCATATAACACATGGTCGAAATGTTGATGGTTATTTTTCAATTTAACATTTCTTGATTTCACGAAATATTTCAAGTTTTTCCATAATATCAATAATACTTCAGAATAATAGCTGGAATTCATTCACCAGAACCTCTATAGATTTTAATCTAAATAAATCTCATGAAAACATTTAGAATTAAATTTTAAAACATCTCCTAAATACATTGCATTACTTTATAGACATATATATTATCTGTAAAATAAAATAGAATAGGAAGGCCTTTTACTTGATAGAAGAAATTTAACAAAATTTGAATATTAAAACATATTGAAATATGTTTGTCTTCTACAATTTCAATTTCAAAAAATTTTCATTCAAAAACTTTTAGAATTAAATTTATGTCTACAACAAGTACTGCTTACATTTAATAGACGTATATAATCAAAAACTCAATATATAATGTCAAATGGAATAAATAACCCAACAGATATACGAAAGTAATTAAAATTAATGAATAAATATTTAAAGGAGACAAAATTTTGTTTCTGGTCTTACATAAAGAACACCAATTGCCTTTTAAAAACATGAACACACTTGAAGGACTTCTCAAAGAATATAATTTATTTGAAATATTTAATATATTTAAATATTCGAATTTCAAAAATTTCTAAAAAATGTGCACTATATCTTCCAAAAACAAATATAATTCTAAGCAATCCCGTCTTCAGTCCTCATTTAATATTCCAAATATCAAAATAAAAAAACTAACCTATATCTCTCACGTGTTAAAAGACTAAAGCTTCGAAACAGAGATCAACTATATAATTCAAGAGATATAGGTTAGTTTTTTGATTTAAATATTTGGAATATTAAATGAGGACTGAAGACGGGATTGCTTAGAATTATATTTGTTTTTGGAAGATATAGTGCACATTTTTTAGAGATTTTTGAAATAACTTATTCGAATATTTAAATATATTAAATATTTAAAATAAATTATATTCTTTGAGAAGTCCTTCAAGTGTGTTCATGTTTTTAAAAGGCAATTGGTGTTCTTAAAGGTAAGACCAGAAACAAAATTTTGTCTCCTTTAAATATTTATTTATTAATTTTAATTACTTTCGTATATCTGTTGGGTTATTTATTCCATTTGACATTATATATTGAGTTTTTGATTATATACGTCTATTAAATGTAAGCAGTGCTTGTTGTAGACATAAATTTAATTCTAAAAGTTTTTGAATAAAAATTTTTTGAAATTAAAATTGTAGAAGACAAACATATTTCAATATGTTTTAATATTCAAATTTTGATATATATTATCATCATATGTGGTGGAAATTAACTAATAAAGAATAAAAAGAAATATAAAATAATGATCAAATTATTCAGACACCACCTTATACATATATATTAGACTGGGCCAAAAAAAACCACTATTTTTTTTTAATGATACTGTGAAAATATCATTCATGATGATAAAAAAAAATTATCGTGAAAGTTTGAGCCCTTAATAATAGTATTAAGGGGTGTATCGTTACGACTCTTGGTTTTTTAACAGTAATCGCATTTTTTCACTTAAACCTCGTCAATTATTAATCTGAAAAATTTGAGCGATGCGTATTTTAAAGGTAATTAAATTGCCTACGAAAAGCTATCATTGTAAATTAATGGAAAACAAGCCGTTTGCTTGTTATCGTGCCTTGAACATTGATTAATTTTTTAAATTTTGCGTTTCGATTTTGCATTTTTGTAAATACCAGAAATATCAACATTTTTATGGTACAAAATACGTATTTTAAAGGAAATTTAATACTCTAAAAAAAAGGTTCTTAACGTTTTTCATTAATTTCACTTCTTCCAAAGTTATTCGAAGTTAAACTCAAAAGTAATTTATCGTTTTTTTTGCGTTACACCTGATTTTTTCCACTTCCACTATCACTTAAATATTGAAAGTAACTTTTTTCTGTTGGACCACTAAACTTTTTTCTATCATCATGAATGATATTTTCACAGTATCATTAAAAAAAAATTGGTGGTTTTTTTGGCCCAGTCTAATATATATGTTTCGATTGGATGTTGAAGAATCACAAGTTCCATCACCAAAAAATGTTCAACATATAATTCAAAAAAGGCCTTTTTTATTTTCCTTTTTTAAAGAATATCTAGCACATTCTCCAGAGAAAGAACCTAATGTGTTAGGAACCGAATGTGTTCGGACTCAAAATCTCATCAGTAAGGAGTTATTTGAATAAACAAAATAATCATTTAAAAATATATAAAAATGCCTTCTTTAACACAACGCATTTCTGCAACAACTGACCAATTTTGGGATAAGCATAGCCTATACGAAAATTAGATTATATCACAGAAATATACAATGAAAGATGGTACGATTTAGACTCTGAATTAAATAATCGTGACGTGCATGTGATGTAATTTAAAGAAATTTCTCAATTATTAAAGTATATAAATTGAAAATCACTATGAAGAAGTATTTGTATGTTACATATTTATATATACTTTAAAAAAGGAAAATAAAAAGGTCTTTTTGAATTATACTACTCTGTCAAGAAAGTACCGGAAATTTCTCAATTATTAAAGTATATAAATTGAAAATTACTATGAAGAAGTATTTGTATGTTACATATTTATATATACTTTAAAAAAGGAAAATAAAAAGGTCTTTTTGAATTATACTACTCTGTCAAGAAAATACCGGAAACAACATTTTTACATTTAATCGTCAAAATTTATTGGGTCGCCTTCAAAATAGGCTCCACTTGCTCCAATACATCTATGCCAACGGCACTTCCAATTATCGAAACATTTTTTATAGGCGCTTTCCGGGATGGACTTTAGCTCTCGCGCCGAATTTTGTTTTATGGCTTCAATCGACTCAAAACGGGTGCCACGAAGGGGCAATTTTAGTTTTGGGAAGAGGAAAAAGTCGCAGGGAGCCAAATCCGGCGAATACGGTGGTTGCTGAAGCACGTTTGTTGAGTTTTTGGCGAGAAAGTCAGTCACAATCGTAGCTCGGTGAGAAGGCGCGTTATCGTCATGCAAAATCCATGAGTTGTTCGCCCACAAATTTGGCCGCTTCTTACGGATACGCTCGTACTCGTAGACCTAGGTCTCATCACTAGTTATAATGCGTTCCATGAATGTAGAATCGGAATTACAGCGATCCAGCATGTCTGAAGCAACCTGTTCGCGATGACGTTTTTGAAGAAAATTCAGGTCTTTCGGTACGAGTCGTGCGGCCACCTTTCTCATGCCCAAAATATCAATCAAAATCGTACGTGCGGACTCGTGGGATATCTTAAGATCATGTGCTATCTCTCTCAAGCTGGTACGACGGTTTTCCAGCACCCTTTCCTTAATTTTATCGACGTTATCTTCGATCGAAGCCGTCGATGGGCGACCACTTCACGACCGTCCTTGAAGGCTCTGTACCACTGATATGCACGAGTTTTCGATAGAGCATTATCACCAAAGGCCTTTTGCAACATTTTCAATGCATCGGCACACGAAAATTCATTTGCAACACAAAACTTTAAACAAATTCTTTGCTCAACGTAATCACCCATAGTAAAAATCGGCACGCACTCTGACATCGACTGACTTAATCAGCTGTTGCAAACACACTAGTTGACAGATCCCGCTCAAGCTTGGCATAGTAATTAAGGCTAGTGGTACCAACCTAGGAAAAAAATTTTTACCTGCCTCATTGCCCCGCCAGATTTAAATCGATAATTCCCGTTACTTTCTTGACAGAATGTATGTTGGATATCTTTTGATGATGGAACTTGGGATTCTTTAACATCCAATCTATACATATATATGTATCGGGTGTTTTATTTAGAGTGATAGAACTTTCCATGGGGATAACTGTGATTTGACAGGTAGAAGCCATGTTGTTTTGACATTTCTGTTCAGTAAGCATTGACAAATTATCATGGAAAGACTCACGCCGCAACAACGTTTACAAATTGTTGGAATTTACTTTCAAAATCAGTGTTCTATTCGCCAAACTTATAGAGCACTTCGTGAAATTTATGGTTTATATTATCGTTCATCAGAGCAGCTTATTCGTCGAACTATCGATAGATTTCGGACAACTCTACTCGATGGAACAACAACAACGAGACAATGAACTGTACGTACAGAAGAAAATATCGCTGCTGTAAGTCATAGTGTTAATGATGATCCAGATTTGTTTATTCGTCGACGTTCACAACAAGTTGGACTCTGTGCATCCTCCACATATCTATAGGGTGACTGAAAGCTTTCATATTCTGTAGTCTGATGCTCTTTCAATCTTGTTTCTACCTGTTTGACCCACCTAAGTTGCGTAACCTACATAATGTCTCGCGAAGAAGGATTATTATTCGCTCTTTTGTAATAACATTCATGCGACTGAAAACTGAAGGTCTCATGTGAGTACTAATAAAAACTTTTTTGCAGTTTGTCGTTGGTTTCTTCAGTTTTCTGGTCCTCCTATGTTGTGAGGGAGCCACAGCAGGATTCAGATCAGCCATGGTGCCCATTCATGCTTCATTTGGTCTAACAACTTTCATGTTAGCGATAGCTGCATGTGTGACTGGTTTGACGGAAAAGGTCATGTTCAAACTTGGGTATGTATGTTTACTTAGTAGATGAAAAAATAGCTTTCGTTTATTTTCCTTGTGCCACATCTACAAGTTTATTTTATGGAATTTATCACGTAAAATCAGGCGATCTTGTATTCCTTTCAGAATTATTGGAAATAAATGGATAAGTGTATAGGGTGGTCCAACGAAACCTTTTTGAGGTTTCGTTGGACCACGAGGTGAGCACGACCTCTTGATTTTGAATGGGGATGGGGTGTTTCCATAACTAATTTTGAAGATCGTATCGAGTATTATCTGACCCTAACATTTCGCTTCAAAATATCCATTGATAATGAAATAGCAGCGAAAAGAGAGAAAGAGACAATGTGGAATTTATCTCGAGAATATTATTCGTATCCGACACATTTCAAAGGTATTTAGTTGTTATGTTGTTAATTTTTTGTCCAAAAAAGTAGGCGGACCATGTTTGTGATTTACCTTAGTCTATCGTGAATTTTCAACTGTGTCAAAGCGATTGTAAACAACAGCGGCTCTATTTAACGAACGACATTCTGTAAAAAATGTATCCGCTGCTTACGTTGTGCAACTGGTTGCCAAATTTGACGCTACTGGTTCAGTCGGAAACAAAAAGAAGGTGCATGAAAGAGAGTAAGCGAGGGACGTGGCTGTCTTAGGTCATGTAGCAATGAATACGACCTTGAGTACTAGGAAACTGCCCGATGTATCTGGTGTTTCACGCACAACAATTATGAGAATCCTGAAACAACATAAATTTCATTCTTATCAAATACGAGTGTCCATTTTACCTTAACCGCATTGTAAACCGACATAACTGTCGGTATTGGTCAGATGAAAATCCAAGATAATTTCGTGAGGTGCATACTCAGCGTCCCCAAAAATTAAATTTTGGGCGGGTATTTAATAAACTAATCACAAAAATAAGTACTCTTCCACTATTGTACCTGTCATTTCGTTATCGATGGAATTTTTGAAGCGAAATTTCAGGATCAGATAGTACCCGATAAGATCTTCAAAATGAGGTATCGCAACACCCCTCATCTCTATTCAAAATCAAGGTGTTGTACTCACCCCCGTTAGGGGGTTGTAGTTACGGGGATGCGAAGAACGGAAAAGTTGTTCTCCCTCGAATCAGAAACTGACGGGTCTGAGGGATTTTCCACATTTTCATTTTAAAGCCGGAAAATCGAGGTGTTAAGTTTTCGTTGGATCACACTGTATATTGGAATATAGTATTTGAATTCATTGAGATTGTCTGTTAATTGTTAGTGTGGAAGTTTTCCTTTTTTCATCAAAGATTTCAGAATTTTCGAGTCATGCTCCATGCAGAGTGGGGCTAGTACTAAGACCCCCCTCCCCTCAAAAGGGCAATTCGATGTAGAGCTGGTACCGTCAGGTTCGTAGCATCTAATCATATGTTTCTCAGTAAAAGCCATGAAGCTTTGTTTGTTAGAACATCGTGTATCGCGTAAGAAAGCTACATCCGAAATGACGGGGCACAAGAAAATTCCAGAGAATTACACGAAAGACCACTGCATAGTCCGAATTAACAGTATGGTACGCAGTTTGCAACACTTGCCTTATTGGGCCTTACTTTTTTGAAGACGCCAACGGGAGAGCTGTTGCTGTGAACTCGGCGAGCTATGTTTACATGATCAGTTACGATGAAGACCCAAACAGCCAGATGGAGCAACGGCACCTTCTGTGAACGCATCAATGCTCGTTATTCTCTGTCATTTCCCAGGTAGTGTGATTTCCCGGTTTGAAGACATCCGACGGCCACTTGATCCTCTGAACTACCGAATTATGAGTATTTCTTGTTGGAACACCCGAGTTGCATGTATACAGGACTAAGCCTCGAACTCTGCAATATTTGAAGGAATCAGTTCGCTTGAAACCACCGCGATTGACAAAATAATGCTGGAGGCAGTAGCGGCCAACTTCCAAGAACGGCTTCAGCGATATTTCGCAGATCGTGACCACGACATGTCAGATGTTGTTTTTCACCATTAAAAATCGATAATGCTATGAACTGACGTACACGAAAATATAAATAAATTTTTTTTGACATGAAAATTGACAATTTCATGAATTTTCGAAAAATATCCGTCTTCACTTTCCCACTCTGTAGCAGCTATTTAAATAAAATTTCTGAATTTAATTTCACCGAGAAGGGTTTCCAAATTAGCAAGAATGTTTTTCAAATTACGTAAAAATTCAAATTTTTTTGTGATAAGCTGAAATTTCTCCTTTCATATCTATGTCAACACTGTGCTATTTTTATATTATGATAGTAGGTAATTATATAATCTTGAGAAAGTGATAAAACTGATCGTACAAGATAACAGATCACAATTAAAGATGGGCCATCTAGAGTTTGCATTTTGAAGTAGGGGTTTAAACAGAAAGTTAGTTTAGTATTTGAACCCCAAACAATCGAAAATGTACTGAAAAATTGGGTTGTTTGGATGGGTACTGTATACAGACGGTCCTTTGAAAGATATTGTTTTTCATTCGTAAATGTCAAGGTTCAATCTTTCTAATAATCCCATAATTTCCAAAATATATTCATTAGTTTTTTATTTATAGCTGATCAAAAATGCAAATTTTAAATGGTCCAGCCCTTTTTGTACTTTTGAAATGATATTCATGAAAATTTTGATAAAAGGAGATGAAATAAACTTGAACTTGTGATTTTCTTGTGATGTACTGCAGCTTTTCATTTCCTTTGTTCATAATTCATTTTATACTGCCAAATTATTGTTTGTCTTTGATTTTATGCCTTGCATTGAGCATGTGAAATAAATTTGCATTACCAGAACTGATCGTTCTTTTGGAGAGCTTTTTCTAGAACTCAGGGGTTAATTCCGTAATTCTTAATATCGATGGCAACTATAGAAATAACAAAATATTTACTATTCAAATCCTTCACACTAAATTCACAATATTCGAAAAATATCGGTTCAATAACATTTGAGAAATGATAGAAATCGCACAAAAAGTTAACTATTCTCGCGATCTGGTCCCAGGGAACAGCCCAAATGTTTGTAATTTTGGAATTTTGAGCCTAAAACTGTCTTAAACGACTAGGATGAACTCACTGATGGAGCATTCGATGTCAAAAGTAATTCTATCAGGCCGTCCGTGAATTTGATCATTTCTAAATATTTTTTGACAACTTTTCCGACGTAAGACCGAGCGTTGTCATGCGAAAGAATAACTTTACCATGTCTGTCCTTATATTTCGGCCGTTTGTGAACGGTTCAAACGGTAATTGCAGTCTGTACCGATCCAGATTTCCAGAAAACTTTCGAAGCGTGAAAGATCGGCTTTGGTGTTAATTTTGAGGTCGATAGCAACGATTGGCTGGGCAGAGCGTAGTATTTTTTTGCTTTTAGTTATCGTAGAAGATTCACTTTTCGTCACCAGTCACTACCCGGTGTGAAAAACCCTTTCTTTTTTGCCTTTGAAGCAGCTGCTCATAAGTAAATAATCGCCTTTCCAGATCTCTTGGTTTCAGTTCATAAGGAACCCAATTACCTTGCTTTTGAATCTGGCTCATAGATTTCAAACCTACTGACACTTCTTGTTGGGTCTTCCCCAACGTAATTGCAAACTCGTCTTACGTTAGACTTGGATCTTTATCGAGTAATGTTACCCACTTTTTTCTTACATTACCAACGAAACCCTGAAAAAACTATAATTTTCATTATTCAGACTGATTTTTTACGTTATGCACATACAGAAATCGCTATTCCCAATTCGAGGAAGAAGGATATGTGGTCAATACAATAGGAGCCACCTTGATAGTCCTGGGGATTTTGTTTGGCTACATCCTAAGCAGAAACTCATTCAAACAGAGGCCCAGTGGTATGATCCGATCACCTGATCTTTGAACATCTACAAAACTGTGACTAAGATACAAGTAATAGCGTTATTATATTTTAAAACGAAAATATTCGAGAAAATTTCACACATCTATATTTTCATAGATGATATTTTCCAAAAAGACTGTTCAGTATTGTTTTGCATTTTATATATTCTAATTTGGACATATTTGAAATTTTATATTGTTTTCAAATACTTTTAACAAAACATCGAACTTTTCCAATTAAAGGAAATAATCAATAGTTACATGACTTCAGATTCTTTTGAAATACATATTATCATTTGATTAATGTCGAAAATGTTATTTCATTTAGTTGATCTGTTAAGATATTTTTTGTCTATAATATTATGTTATTCTTATTGTACATATTCATAACTTTTATATTCATAGTTTATATAAATTATATAAGAGTTTAAATTAAAAATCTACCTAGTAATGATTTTTATTATTTCGTAACCTTTTCTTTATTTGCATGTTCAGCTAATTGCCTTGTTTGTTGCTTAAATTTTTGCTTTCAATGTCATTAGTCTAATTTTAGTAATTGAAATTTTTTTCTACGATGGATATATAGGTTTCTGAAAAGAAAAGGTGAGGTTTGTGCGGAAGCTGTATTATTTGCACATATAAAGGTATTTCCAATAGCGATGATACAATTTGAAAATAAAATTTTATATGGAAAATAACATCATTCAAATGACCACCACGACTTCTCGTACTGCAATCTGACAACCCATTTTTTATCACTTTGAAGCTATCAAAAGAAATGCGGTGTTGCGAGAGAGCTTCCACTTTTTAATTTGAGAGACGGCGTTTCGTTCCGAGCATGCGCACCTGAGACTCTTCAGACAGGCGCGGTGCGCATGTCTGCCGGTGACGCCAGTGACCATGTGTTCCGCTTTAGAACGGTCGTGAACTCTGTGTGCCTTGTCCTATTTGAACTCGACAAGAACGGTCAATCAGGAATCTTTAGACTGGTCGTGTCATCTATATGATACGCTGGTCAAGCTGCAACAGAGCAAGGCAGGTTTCTGGTCGAGAAGTGAAGAATGTGGTCGCTACAACTCTCTCACATAAATTTTGATGTATTTCATCAATGGCTCGTTCAATGTTTATTTTTAATTGCTCAGTTGTTGTTGGATTATCAGCATATACATGCATTAAAATATCCCGAAATAAAGATATCGCAAGGTGTTAAATCACACGACCTGGGAGGATAATTAATTGGACCATTTCTTGGGATAGATAATTTTATCTCCAACTTTTGTTTTCAATGAATCGATTGTTGGGGTAGCTGTGTGGCAGATAGCACCATCTTGTTGAAACCACATATCCTCCAGATTATTTTCAACAACAGCAAGAAAAACACGCGTTACATATTTTTCTGTATCATTCTCCATTAACTCTTACTCCTTCCTTCAAAGAAACATGAACCAATGACTCCGCCAGCATAAATTGACTTTATCTGTATGTAATGGTATCTGAACAGTTCCGTGTGGATTTTCTTCACTCTAATATATTAATTATATTAACATACAAATACAAGAAGATCCACTATTCCAAAATCAAATAAACATAAATGAATGAGAATTCCAACATTTGATAGCTATTTCGGTCTCTAGACCTCTTCAGAAATGTATTGAATTCAGATTCAATTATATCACAAGATCAAAATTTAACTCGCCAAATAAGATAAAATAAAATAAATAGAGGTTTATACTTGATAGAAGGTATATAAAATTATTCAAATATTTTAATATTAGCCTTCTACATATTTCATTTCAAAAAATTATGTTTAATATGATTATAACTTCAGAAATTAAATTAAATTAATGTCATATTATTATTTAAACATTTTAATATTAGCCTTCTACATATTTAATTTCAAAAAATTATATTTAATATTTGATATAAGTAGTACTTATATGACATTAATTCAATTTAATTCCTGAAGTTATAATTATTAAATGAAATTTTTTGAAATAAAATAAGTAGAAGGCTAATATTAAAATATTTAAATAATTAAATAAGATCAAACCTGGAACGAATAAGCTCGAAGTAAGCTTTAAAGTATCCAAAATTAAACAGAAATGATCAACGTATAGTTACGCATAACCTATAACTTGTACTCGGAACACAGAAAAACATAACAAAACTTATTCACCCCAAATAATGTCCCATGATGAGAAAAACGTTTATGCTAGTCAAATGGCTTCAGTTCTTGAACCAGTTGTTGTTTGAGAAAGATTAAATTGTTGAGAACGACTTGGAACCGATAAATTGGGATTTTCTCTTAAACTTGCTGCAACCAAGTCAATATTTCTTTATCGCACTGGTACTCTTGTATCGTGTAAAGAGAATTCACTTTCAAATTTGTCTACAATACGATAAATAGTGAGTCGATTAACTGAATGATGTCGTCTATGAATTATTCTTCGTACAGTTTTCACAAATGAGCACTGATTTTGATGAAACCTAAGCGTTGTTGAAACGTGTATCTTTCCATGATTAAATGGCGTACCTATTGAATACAAATGATGTTGGAAATAAAAATAATATACAGTGTTGCTATTATAACCATTTTAAATTGTATCATTCCTATTGGAAAACTCATTACAATGTGAAATTTGACCTGAACTAAAGAAGGCAGTTTTTGTTATAAAAGAATGACTTTCAAGTGATATATTTGGTCATTAAATTTTCCCCATATGGACTGCTAACATCCCAGAGCTCATCCGACCTCACCTAGCAGATCGCTGAAGAAGAGCTTAACAATTTTCGCTTTATTTCAGTGACGATTATTCTCAATGGAAAGAAGAAGGTATTGTTGTCAATGTCTTGGGCGCCATCCTCATAGCCCTTGGTATCCTGGTGTCGTTCGCAGTTCGAAGCCCTACCTTGAGAGCTGACACCAGACTATCGGTGACAGAGAGATTGTAGGAAATCGCGCTTACAAGCGCAAATGAAGTATCGGATGAAAATGCAACTCAAGAGCTCGAAAGATATTAAAGAGGGGCAAGAAAGCCTCCTCTTACGCCAAATTTTCGAATAGGTAATACTATAAGAGACACTTTTATATCTCTTTACTCGATCTTTTTGATCATATTTTAACAACTTTGTACAAAAGACACCGGTTACTGTCTAGTGTGTAAATTAAAGGAGGTTGTAAACAACTATAGCCTTCGAAGAGCAGTCTGGTCATATCTCCTTCTTTTAGGAATCATTTCTGGAGAAAATGTCGAGATAAAGATTTCTAACTGATCTGGTGTTGTCGTTTCCATTGAAAGCTACAAAAAGGAGCTTTGAATTTTTTAAGCAATCAATACACTAAATATAAAATCTGACAAGAACCAGAAGACAATTTCACGTTATGAAAACAACAAAAGGTCAGATATGTTCATTTGTGCAATGTTTGGATCATAATGTTCACGTTCTCTAACTCTAGGAGTTCGAATGGGCTCAAAATAATCTTCCCAATGGTTAACATTGGTTCAAAAAATGTTAAGAGATAAATAAGCTCCTTTTTTCATGCTCCCTTAATTATTTTTTCTTGATTTGACATACATGAAAGACAGAAGCAGCCGATACTGTGATCAGATGACAATTTCCCATCATGAAAACAAAAAGACAGATATGTTCATATGTCCAATGTTTGAACCATAACGTTTACGTTCTCCAAGTCTAGTAGGTGGAGTTTTTTAAAGTGAAATTGTCGTCGAAGTGAAAAACTGCGATATTTATGATTAATTATTGAATCACAACACCACGACACTGATTAATCTTTATTGAGATATTGCATAAACTAATTAAGAGCTATATGTTACGTCTGTATGCATCGAACTCTTAGAATTATCGAAACCCTTAGAATAGACTATCACCGTTGTTAGTTAATATTGAAAGATGAGAAAAATCAGGAGGTCGAATGGGTCTAAAAGTAATTTATTACTGTAAAAAATAAAGATAATATATAAGGAAGAAAATTTAATTTCAGACTATCTCTAAGGAACTGAAGATTTGAATGAATACAAAACTATTAATCATTATTTACCGAAATGATACTATGGCTATAGGATACCGATTATTACTGAAGAAGTAAATAAACATATCCAAATACTGATTCCATTCCAAAACAAAGGAATGAAATTATTTCAACATTCCCTTGAAATCCTACCTAACCACTGTTTAGACGTGGAGAACTGCAAGAAATTAGTATACCTAAAGATGCTTTTTGCATAGTTAATAGCTCGAATTTGAACGAAATTATTCAGCAACACTATATTAGAATATGCTCAAAAAATAGTTCAACAATTTATTATAATAATTTGGATATGTTGAGACCTGATTTTTACCTTGTGAATAGATTTTATTTCATTTCTGTGTTTCCAAGTCTTACCAGTTTTGAGGTTATCCTATAAATTTTAAGAGTTCATTAGCAAAATAGTGTAATAGTTTAAGAATACATTGCAAAGATTACGACTAGTTTAAAAAATATTTGACCTATGTGACCTCTTGATTACTTGTATATAAAACACAAAATATTTGAAAGCAATATTTTTAGAAATAATCAAGTTCAAACAACATAAAATCAAACTCAGTAAATGTGTACCTACATTAGAACATAGTTTAGGGGTAATTTAATGCAAAAACACTAGCCAAAATTAATTTCGTGAAATGGAAAAGCCTGCTCAAAACTGTTGTAGTAATTTAATACTGATGAAAGACTAATTACCATATGTATGTATTCTTGAATTAGGGATAAAAGTTGCATATAATATTAAAAACTTTTGTCTACATTCCGTAATTCATAAAAACCTGGATTTGATGCATTGAATGTTAAAGTAGAAATGGTGGCTGTTTTTTTTTTAATCAAATTTTAATGATGTATTTCAAAAAATACTTCAGAAAATATAACACACAATTAATTTTTAGTTGTAATCAATATTTTGAAATGTTAACCAAAAAATTAATTGTTGTTACTTCCTCCTGAAGGACCAATAAATATGTTATACTTATGTTGAGGATCAAGATTGATAAGAGTTTTTATTTTATTTTATTCAATTGATATAAATTTATGAAGTGTTATAGATGTTAGTCTATATATTAGATTTTAATGAATATAATTATAGTAGGCAATGCATAAGATGATGTATGTTGTACGTTAGCCTATTTGTAAATTTTAATAAATGTGATTGAAAAGAATGATAGTGGTTTTCTTTCTTACAGAGTAGTTTTATTTATTTGTTGTTATACTAATGAGTAGTATAAAATTTGGTAATAGAAAGTTCTTCAAATCAGGCATTGTAACGTACATCTGTATAACAATTCAAAACTGAAACAAGCCCAAATAGGTTTTGCTGATTGCTCGACATGCTTATTGGCTTCAATCGTTAGTACGCTGTAATGTTCAACGATCACAAATCGGACACACATCTATATTAGCTCTGCACTCCAATGTATTTATCATACATTAGCGCCATCTAGTGCTCGCAAACATACCGATGTACCCCATCGAGACAATGCGAGCAAAAAACTGTATTTGTCATTATAAAATAAAACACTTGTTTACATTTTCTACTTTATTTTTGGTATTGACGTACGTTTCGTCTTTGCTAGAAAGACTTCATCAGAATACGAAGTAACAGTTGTTGTACAATGAATTTATAAGATTTTTTACAGAAGGTGTACATGTGTTTTTAATTGTTCGTCGGGTTGGTTTTCTCAAAGAATATTCCCTTCAGAATCGTGTTCACTCGATCCCTTGTAAATATTGAATAGAGGGGTGTAATAAAAATCTATTTGTTCATTTACTAGGTTATTGCTGTTTTTATGTTTATTTATTTCGTAAATTTCCCATAAGTTCAATTTTAGACCTCTATTTTCAACATGTAGAATTTCTATTTCTTTTGTGAAAGAATGGTTATTTTCAAGAAGGTGTTTAGCATAATGTGAATCTTTTTTATTTTTATCGAAACTTCTTTTATGTTCGGTTAGGCGTGTACCGAAATTTCTACCTGTTCTACCAATATAAATCTTTGGGCAATCTGGGCAAGTGAGTTTGTATACACCTGATAATTGAAGTTTATCCATACTGTTTTTATTGTTTTTGATGTATTTGCTAATAGGATTGTTTGTCTTGAAAGAGACTTTAATATTTTCTTTTTTGAGTAGGTTTTTTAGTTGAATACTAATGTTTCCGAGATATGTGAGGCTAACGTATTTGTGTTCAGATAGATCAGATGTTACTGGATAAATTTCTTTTATTGTGTTTTTGTGTATACGTTGGTTAATTAAATTATCTATTAGAGATGTATTATATCCATTGTTGTAAGCTATTTGTTTAATTATACATTTTTCTTTTTGGAAATTGACTTGGTTTAGTGGAATGTTCAATAAACGGTATATCATACTATGGAGAGCTGCTAGTTTGTGTTGGAATGGATGAAAAGAATTACGGTGTATAATGGTATCTGTTTGTGATGGTTTATGATAAATTGCGAAGTTATGTTTATTGTTTTCTCTAGTTATCGTGAGGTCAAGAAAGTTGATGGATTCATTATGTTCTATTTCTGAAGTGAAAACTATTTTTGGGTGGAGATTATTTATAAAATTCTCAAATGTTGATATTTGTCTGTTAGTACCTACGAAACATGCAATTATATCATCCACATACCTATACCAATAAAGGATGTATTTTTTGAACGGATGTTTATGAATTTTGTTTTCTAGGAAATCCATGAAGATTTCCGCGAGTAAAGAGCTTAGTGGATTTCCCATGATTAAACCTTCTTCGCTAGTATATAAAGTATTGTTAAATTTGAAGAAATTTTGGTTTATACAAATATTTAATAAGTGTATTATTTCTGATTTTATGACGGGGTTTACTTTGTTATAATTTAAAAGTTCTTCTATCAGTTTTAATGTTTCCATTGGGGGGACACTAGGAAAAAGATTTTTAACATCCCACGAAATCAATTTTGCATTGTTAGGTAAAGTTATATCTTTAATTTTTTTAGTTAGTTCTGCTGAGTTTTTTATGGAATATTTAGATGAAAATTTGGTGTGTTTTTTTATTATTTCAATGAGGTGTCTAGATAATTTGAAGGCCGGTGCTGTACAGTATGGAACTACGGGTCTGATGGGATAATTTTCTTTATGTAATTTAATGAAAGAGTATAATTCTGGTGGTTGGGGATTACTATTAATCAATCTATATTTTTCTCTATCTGTTATAATGACTTGTGTATCTTTTAATGCATTTTTTATGGCTTTTTGAAACTTTTGAGTTGGGTCTTTGTTTAAGATGTTATATTTGGCAGAATTAATAAAATTTTCGGTTTTCTCAATGTAATCTGTCTTGTTTATTGCAATGATTGAATTGCCTTTATCGGCTTTAGTGAAAATTAGACAGTTTGTTTTGGTTTTTGTTTTGATTGATTTGAGTGTGGAAAGGTTTCTGTTTATTATTATTTTCGTGGGATGTTAAAAATCTTTTTCCTAGTGTCCCCCCAATGGAAACATTAAAACTGATAGAAGAACTTTTAAATTATAACAAAGTAAACCCCGTCATAAAATCAGAAATAATACACTTATTAAATATCTGTATAAACCAAAATTTCTTCAAATTTAACAATACTTTATATACTAGCGAAGAAGGTTTAATCATGGGAAATCCACTAAGCTCTTTACTCGCGGAAATCTTCATGGATTTCCTAGAAAACAAAATTCATAAACATCCGTTCAAAAAATACATCCTTTATTGGTATAGGTATGTGGATGATATAATTGCATGTTTCGTAGGTACTAACAGACAAATATCAACATTTGAGAATTTTATAAATAATCTCCACCCAAAAATAGTTTTCACTTCAGAAATAGAACATAATGAATCCATCAACTTTCTTGACCTCACGATAACTAGAGAAAACAATAAACATAACTTCGCAATTTATCATAAACCATCACAAACAGATACCATTATACACCGTAATTCTTTTCATCCATTCCAACACAAACTAGCAGCTCTCCATAGTATGATATACCGTTTATTGAACATTCCACTAAACCAAGTCAATTTCCAAAAAGAAAAATGTATAATTAAACAAATAGCTTACAACAATGGATATAATACATCTCTAATAGATAATTTAATTAACCAACGTATACACAAAAACACAATAAAAGAAATTTATCCAGTAACATCTGATCTATCTGAACACAAATACGTTAGCCTCACATATCTCGGAAACATTAGTATTCAACTAAAAAACCTACTCAAAAAAGAAAATATTAAAGTCTCTTTCAAGACAAACAATCCTATTAGCAAATACATCAAAAACAATAAAAACAGTATGGATAAACTTCAATTATCAGGTGTATACAAACTCACTTGCCCAGATTGCCCAAAGATTTATATTGGTAGAACAGGTAGAAATTTCGGTACACGCCTAACCGAACATAAAAGAAGTTTCGATAAAAATAAAAAAGATTCACATTATGCTAAACACCTTCTTGAAAATAACCATTCTTTCACAAAAGAAATAGAAATTCTACATGTTGAAAATAGAGGTCTAAAATTGAACTTATGGGAAATTTACGAAATAAATAGACATAAAAACAGCAATAACCTAGTAAATGAACAAATAGATTTTTATTACACCCCTCTATTCAATATTTACAAGGGATCGAGTGAACACGATTCTGAAGGGAATATTCTTTGAGAAAACCAACCCGACGAACAATTAAAAACACATGTACACCTTCTGTAAAAAATCTTATAAATTCATTGTACAACAACTGTTACTTCGTATTCTGATGAAGTCTTTCTAGCAAAGACGAAACGTACGTCAATACCAAAAATAAAGTAGAAAATGTAAACAAGTGTTTTATTTTATAATGACAATTACAACTGATTTCTACCAAGCAACGGCCCAATCTATCATAAAAAAAAAACTGTATACTCGATTTTCATTGTAGTCCCCTAGAACTTCAATACATTTGTTGGATCGGGAAATAAGCTTCTCTAAACCTTGTAAAAAATATTCTTCCGGCTTCCCCTCAAAATAGGTATTAATTGCTACAGTTCTTCATCGTTGGAAAATCGCTTGCTACGAAGATGTTTTTTCACATTTCGGAAAAGGTTGTAGTCACTGAGAGCCAAACCTGGACTGTAAGGAGGATGAGTAATTTCTTCGAAGCCACATTTCCGCACAGCAGCCTTCGCCGCGCTGTGAACAGGAACGTTGTCGTTAAGCAGCAACATCCCTCGCTGTGTCTTTTCCTCTTCTTTTTCTTTTAATCACTCTTCTTGAATTTCGCAGTGGTTGCGTTTGATGTCTTTTCAATGTATTCTATCGATTAAATACCTTTAGAATCCTAAAAGATGGCAGCCATTATTTTTCCTTCAGATGGGGTGACTTTGGACTTCTTTGGGGGCTGTGCACCGTTTTCAATCCACTGCATGCACAAATGTTTACTCTCAGGGTCACAGTGATGAACCCACGTCTCATCCCCAGTAACCAATTGGTCGAAAATAGTCGATGGGTCTCTCTCACAGAGCTCTAAAAACTTCTTACAGCACTCGACTTGCAGTTGCTTCTGAGGTGCGTTGTACCCATCTTGCACTGACCTTTGAGAGGTTGATATGGTCTTGAAGAACAGCATGTATGGTACCCACAGATTGGTTTATCATCTCTGCTAACATCTTGATTTTTATTCTGGCATCTTCAAGTACCAGGTTTTCCACTTTTTCTTCAGTTGTGCCGCTAACGGGCCCGTCAGAGCGAGGGTCGTCTTCAATGCTTTCTCTGCCTCCTTTGAATTCACTTGATCACTTTTGAACGGTGGAAACGACGGGGCACAGTCTTGGTAAACAGCAACCATCTCTTCATGAATGATTTTTTGACATTTTCCCTGCTTAGTGAGGAACTTTATAACGGCGCGAAGCTCAATTTTCTTCATCATTGTGGCATCAGTCATTCTGGTCGTCTTTTACTGACGATATCTATAAAACAAATGATCGTAAATTAGTGAAATTTTATATTTATACCCTCAGATAGTGTCATTAGTGAATGAGATAATTAGATTAAAAATATTTTTTTCAGTGCATTACCTACCTTAGTTCAACTACATATTATAAACAAGTTTAATGTAACAAATAGAAAGATCAAATTTCACTTTCAACATCATTTTATTCATTATTTACAAAAAATATATCACTCAATAAAAAAATATATAAAATGAAACTAATTTATGAAGATAATTAAACAGTTCTACGTATTTTCACTCGATCTTATCTATTTTTTGATCCTGGAGAAAAGACATTCTAGGTGATTCAACTCTTTTAATTGTTATAAAACAAATGTTCAGAGAAATAAAGTTATATATAATAATTTTAAGGATATACCCTCAATATCATACTGGAAAGTCTGGTAAATAAAGGAATAAAAATATCTTCCTCCATATTTGGCCAATTATTCCTGAGTACCTTTTCTACATTCCTCAGATCATATAAAGGTGTCTCTTTAAATTTATCTACCTTAAGTGTAAAGAAGAATGCAGATTTCTTCACGAGAGGTGCATATTCATCGCAAAAATTGTGAAAAGCTAGAGCATATTTTTCCGGTACCTCGTCTAAATTCTCGATTATCATCAGACCTTTGTTCTCCAGCTTATCTTTGATATGTGTAATTACAGACCCGTAATCATGGATATTTGAGAATTTTGGAGATTTTAATATTTCATCTTTAAAATCAATTGCAGAAGTTATATTATGTGTTAATTCAAAAACTGCATATTTTGAAACCTCAGCAAGTAGTTTCTTTATTGTCTTTTCTCCTTTACTTTCAAACAAAAATATGTAAGATGTAGGGCGTTCCAAAAGAATTGTATCGTTTATTCCAGTGATAATTGCCTTCCAAAATCTGGTGTCCTGATTAGGAAATTTCTCCTTGATAAGATCTATACTCTCATTGTTACCATTATTATTTGGTAGATAATATTTCAGAGCACAAATTAAAAGAATAACTACTACAACTGATAATATTTTGTACCACATTTTAACAGATGATACTTCCACAGATTCTTGTTTATTGTTAAAAATTTCCTGCTTCGTTGATTTGGTTTCGTAATTTCTAATTTTTCTTGCATTCAAAGACCTATTCGTTACATTATTACTTGGAGGTCTAACCTCAGCCCTTTCTAAAATAAGTTCCTGATGAAGTGATCGTCTTTTTGATGGGCGGCAATGTACAAATTGTGGATACATCTAAAATGTTAGATATGTACTAGTTTGAGAAATAAACATTAATTGAGACTGATAACTTGCCTCGGGTTCCTTGTAATGTTTGGAATTTTGTTCATGATCATCCTTTGTTGGATCTTCATCTGTTTCTTCATTATCAGTAGACTCTTCTGATTCATGCCTATTTTGTGGTCTCGAATTTTTCCGTTTATTCTCTTCGTATCTTGGGGACGAAGTTGGAGACTTCGAAAGCTTCTGCTGTTGATTAGCTTATGATAATATATGTTAACCTTATAATAATTCGATAACTTACCGGCATTTCCAACTACAATACTTTTCAATGTTCAGTTTGCGATAAATTCTGACTTCAAATTCACCTCAAGAGATAAGAACCTGTTATAGTTACAAAAACCACATTGATTTTAAAAAGAAATATGACAATAATTGTACTTTTACCTACGGTAGGCACTGGAACTGGACCTACTCGAGTAATTGCCACAGATATAAAACATTCTTCTGTAGATATATCAAAGTTAAACAATCGGTGTTAATCTCTGATCATATCATAGACAAATTATTAATGTAGAAATATAATTTATCTATGGATCATATACTTTATACATAGACGTATTAAATTATTTATTATTATTAGGATAATAAGTCTATGAGTTAATATCAGTGCCATAGTGAGCCTATGGGTGTGTTCTGTAAAGACATATTCCACTCTGTTTACGCCTTCATTTCTTAAAGAGCACTAACTATAGAAGAATAATGAAATTCTAGTGAAATACGCTTATTCAATAATACTTCATTAATACAAGTAATGTTAACTTCTACTTATTATGAATTAAAACAAGGCGTTTCGCTATATTGCAGCTTCTTCAGATGTATTCAAACGGGCTCAAATATTCGCTGCACACGATATTTAAAGGGAGGTAAAGTTTTGAGATGAAGGTGCAATACAGCTTTTTATGAGAGTACCATACAGTTTTTTATTGCTTGGGAAAAACCACTGACTGGTAGCAGAATAAACCTAAGAGGGATAAACTGTTGGGTTCATTTTGTCTATCTTTCAGTAAATTCCCAGAATTGGTCAACTGATTTATTTCCAAATTTTTTAATGAATTCGGCTAGTATTTTTGCATAAATCTCGAAAGGCTAATTAAAATCGAGGTGTAAGTGAGGTGGTGTTAGGTCAATAGGCTAATAATAGAAATTGTCCAAAGTCCATGTATGAAGGAGAATGCATAATTGAAAATCGATTATGTTAAAGTTAAAGATGCGAAATTGATGACCTTACATAAACAAACCATAATGGGGAGTGAATGAAAATAGAATATTTTGACATATTATTAAGCATAGACACAAAAGTCAAGTAATAGTTTCTCAATGCATGTTCTATAGTACAACCTCAAAAATTGATTTAATTATTATTATTAAAACGGAGTGAAAATTGAAGCAAAGGAGTAAAAAGATCTGGATGTTTTCACGCAGTAGTGGCACCATTAATCATTTCCAGATATTCGAATATCATATTGAAAAATCGAGACAAAAATTAACCCACTAATTCTAAATGTCGCATTTCAGTGGAGTCTTACAGTTAACAGATCTGGATGATTTCATTACACCATCCCAAGTAAGTTGATACAGGTAATCAACTTTCCTAGATGTTTTTTTGTGATGGCTGGACTATCCATAAACTTTGATAATCTCTAATGTTGTATGAGTATTGGAATTCATTTAAAAAATTCTAATAGTAAAATGATTTTTTCTCATGTTACAGGAATGTATTAAGCCAGTAAAAATCGACAGAAAAATAAACACGGACGCAAAAATTAAAATAGAAGAAGGTCAATATTATGAAGAAAATGTAAGATTTTGGAATTATATCAATAATTTTGTATATCGAAGCTTTTTTGCAGAATGGTGTATTACAAAAACTTGAAAAAGTTCAAATAACTTTGGCTGATTGTCTCGCATGTTCAGGATGTATAACATCTGCAGAAAGTGTTCTCATTACGCAACAAAGTCAGGAAGAACTACTGAAAGTTTTTGAACAGAACAAACAACTGAAGATTGTAAGCAGTTTCCTAGATTGTCCAAAAATAATTTTATATATAGATTTTGACTTATTTCTCTAAAATAACCATACACAAAATTTCGAAAATTAGCTTTTGCAACCTTGTTTTGATATTTGTCCTGATCATTTCATCTAGTTCCAGGTAACAGTGTGCTATCGTTTCATATTTTAAGCAGAAACTTGAAAAAAGCATGTCAGAATGGAATTTGTGAACTAATCAGTTGTCTTGCTTCATAGCTATTTTAGTAATTTTCCAAATGGGCATAAACTCCTAAATAATCATTAATTTCTTCAGGAAAACAAAATTGACGATTCTAAATTTATTCTGGTTTCTATTTCAATCCAACCGATATTATCCTTAGCTGTAAGATACAACATTTCACCAAATGATTGTGCTGCAAAGTTATCGACATATTTCAAGAAGTTGGGTGCTGATATGGTTGTTGATATGTCCGTCGCTGAAGATATGGCTCTTTTAGAAAGTCAACACGAGTTCATTGAAAGGTATAGAGCTTCGGTTAATGATGGAAAAACAAATGTGTTGCCTATGTTAGCATCTAGTTGTCCAGGTACGTTAATTTATAGACTAAACACCATCGAATTTGCTCTAAGCTTCATACATTATTTAATTGAAAATTTGCCAATTCTTGGACATCTAATGTTCATGTAATAGGGGGACCCGAAAGTAATGTCATTTCTATGTATGTTGGTATTTGATTGTCATTTGTCAGCTTGCAATCAAAGACAATCGAGTTTTGGGTTAATATGCATAGATCATAGATCAATGTTTCAAGTATCTGTAAAAAAAATGGCACCTTTTGATTGCATTTATCTTTAACAATGCCTAACTTGACAATGACAATGTCAAGTATGACATAATCACTTCAGTGTTGCCATATCTGAAAACTTAAGTTAATAGGGCTTTCTCATTTTTGTTCATACCTTAATATTAGATAAATCATATTAGATTTTCAATTGAGAAGTACTTATGTTATTATTTAATAATTATATGCTTCTACAAGCGATTTTTCATAATGTTTTGAGTTGATATACTACTCTGTCAAGAAAGTACCGGGAATTTTCAATTAAAACAACATTTTTACATTTAATCGTCAAAATTTATTGGGTCGCCTTCAAAATAGGCTCCATTTGCTCCAATACATCTATGCCAACGGCACTTCCAATTATCGAGACATTTTTTATAGGCGCTTTCCGGGATGGACTTTAGCTCTCGCGCCGAATTTTGTTTTATGGCTTCAATCGACTCGAAACGGGTGCCACGAAGGGGCAATTTTAGTTTTGGGAAGAGGAAAAAGTCGCAGGGAGCCAAATCCGGCGAATACGGTGGTTGCTGAAGCACGTTTGTTGAGTTTTTGGCGAGAAAGTCAGTCACAATCGTAGCTCGGTGAGAAGGCGCGTTATCGTCATGCAAAATCCATGATTTGTTCGCCCACAAATTTGGCCGCTTCTTACGGATACGCTCACGCAAACGTTTCATAACGCCTAGGTAATACTCCTTGTTTACCGTCTGACCCTCTGGAACGAATTCGTAGTGCACCACGCCACGGATATCGAAGAAAACAATGAGCATCACCTTCATTTTCGAGCGGCTTTGGCGTGGTTTTTTCGGTTTCGGCTCATTTTTTGCCACCCATTCCGATGATTGCTGGCTTGTTTGCATATCGTACTCGCAGACCCAGGTCTCATCACCAGTTATAATGCGTTCCATGAATGTAGAATCGGAATTACAGCGATCCAGCATGTCTGAAGCAACCTGTTCGCGATGACGTTTTTGAAGAAAATTCAGGTCTTTCGGTACGAGTCGTGCGGCCACCTTTCTCATGCCCAAAATATCAATAAAAATCGTACGTGCGGACTCGTGGGATATCTTAAGATCATGTGCTATCTCTCTCAAGCTGGCACGACGGTTTTCCAGCACCCTTTCCTTAATTTTATCGACGTTATCTTCGATCGAAGCCGTCGATGGGCGACCACTTCACGACCGTCCTTGAAGGCTCTGTACCACTGATATGCACGAGTTTTCGATAGAGCATTATCACCAAAGGCCTTTTGCAACATTTTCAATGCATCGGCACACGAAAATTCATTTGCAACACAAAACTTTAAACAAATTCTTTGCTCAACGTAATCACCCATAGTAAAAATCGGCACGCACTCTGACATCTACTGACTTAATCAGCTGTTGCAAACACACTAGTTGACAGATCCCGCTCAAGCTTGGCATAGTAATTAAAGACAGTGGTACCAACCTAGGAAAAAAATTTTCACCTCCCTCATTGCCCCGCCAGATTTAAATCGATAATTCCCGGTACTTTCTTGACAGAATGTATTCTGTTTTAAGGATGGGTATGCTATGCTGAAAAAACGCATGGCTCTTACATTCTGCCTTATATTGCGACAACCAAGTCTCCTCAGCAAATCATGGGGTCTATTGTCAAAAACTGGCTGGTAAAAAAGTTAGATGACCGTTCGATATACCATGTTACTGTGATGCCATGTTTTGACAAAAAACTGGAAGCTTCAAGGCAGGAATTCTCCGATGAAACGACAGCAATCAAAGATGTCGACTGTGTAATAACTGCAAGTATGTGAAACTAAAAGTTCCAAACAGAAATGTTTCATTGTTGTGTTTTAGTTGAATTAGAGCAAATGTTAGAAAAAGATAATATTGCGTTGGAAGCCTTGGAGAAATCAACGTTTTCGGAGCCCTGGATTCCTACAGAAATCGTTGAAAATCTGCCGTATCTAACGAAACATGTAGGGTCCGGATCAGGGGGATATTCGGACCATATTTTCCAGTATGCTGCTAAAGAGCTGTTTGGCATAAAATGTGAAAAAATAGAATATAAGGAGTTAAGGTACAGGAATTACAAATCTGGAAAATTCTTAGTAAAAAATTAATTTAATTAAAACAGGTTGTAGAAATTACTGTGTTTTACTACCAATAAATTGATATTTTATTTAATTGTGACACGAGTTTCGGGAATTAACTATCCCATCTTCAGACAACTGAAGACTCAACAAGCAGAACATGGTATTTATGAATATACAGAGGTAGAAGAGGTAATAAAAACAAGTTAAAAAAGGTTTAAAAATTAGAGGACGCTTAACAACTATTTAACGTCGGCACGTCAAAGAAGATTGGTAAACAGATGTTAATTATTTAAATATCTTAAAAATTTTGGATTTACAGTCATTCATTATTTTTATTGTGAACTAATTTGAAAATTTCAACAGATTCTGAATAATCAAGTTTCTTTCCTATTGATTCTACATGTAAAATTTTAAGTTTATCTATTGCCGGAAAAGGATGGCCGTTTTTTAAACAATTAGTGGCAAAAGTAGAACTTTGTTTATTTTCAATGAAATTCATTTTATGTTCATCGAACCTTGTTTGGAAGGAACGTTCCGTTTGTCCTATATATTTATTACTGCACGTCAAACAAGATAACTCATAAACTCCCGATTTATGTATGTTTGGAGTTGGGTCCTTTGCATTGAATAATACGGATAATAATTTATTTTGTGTTTTGAAAGCAATATTAACATCTAATTTTGAAAAACTATTGGCCACTTTTTGACTTATGCTACCAGTACGATAAAGGAATGAATTTTTTGTTTTCTTTATGGGTTTTTATTATGGGATAAATTTCGTTTATAGTTATTTTAGATTGTTTCTGTCTAATAGTTGTTAAACGTCCTCTCATTTTAAACATTTTTTAACCCATTTTTATTACCTCTTCTACCTCTGTATATTCTTAAATACCCTGTTCTGCTTGTTGAGTCTTCAGTTGTCTGAAGATGGGATAGTTAATTCCCGAAACTCGAGTCACAATTAAATGTGTAAAATATCAATTTATTGGTAGTAAAACATAGTAATTTCTACAACTTGTTTTAATTATGATCAACCACCAAATAGTAACGACTGAAAGAGTTCAGTATTTGAAAAATGAATTTATTGAGTTTTATTCGATAAAGGTTAATGTTTAGTTATATATAGCTCATTTTGGAAGAGTTGTTGTAAGTTTGTTTGCTAGAGGTATCGTTTCGTCCCGGCCTAGCCATGGACTCTTCAGATTGGCTATTGGGTGCAATGATGCTTGCCGTCTTGTTCCATCGAGAAAGAAAATGTTTCAATGCTGGGTATTGCTGTTATTTGAAACCAGAGAGAACCGTGTATTGAACGACATGGATAGCGATGGCACCCTCTGTTTGGAATACCAGGAGTTGCAGAAGAAGCAGAGTAGATTTTTGGGGTTGCTCTCAGTGAATGTGAACGATGAATCGCGTTGGCGATGATGTCTGGGCTTTTTGGTGTTACAGTGCCAAGTTGAGCGAAGTTGTGGACACCAAAGTAAAAAGCCAGAATATGCCTCGAAGGGAAGGAACGAAAGGTGAAATTACCTCAGATAGTTGCGTCTTGGAATCACGTTGGGTTGTCACCAATGAATCTCTTTTTGAAAGCTGTGTTGTGAGGGTGCTTATAGAAGCAGAATAGATTTTTAGGGGATGCTTAACGCGCCCTCACGTGACGGAGGATGACATACAAAAGCATTTATTTACCAGTATTTGTTCCAAACTATCAGTCATATGTAAAATTTCTGCCGATTGCTGATTGTTTAGGCTTAATAATAGATTGGTTTCTCTACTTTGCTAATAATAAACCAATTATTTCTACTGTTGTTTGATTTAAGTTTGGGCCAGATTAAAAAAAGTAAATGATTTGAAGTAAAACACTTTATTTCCGCTTATTTTTATTTTTCAAGGACAATTGTTTCGTCAATTACATATTGACTTCGTCAGGTGAGTATGGTAACTAACTACTTTTACAAAATCTTTCTCCTTAAATACAAGTTTCACTAAAAATACGTGATAAAATTAGGTTTACAAGGAATTTATTGAAAAAGGTTCAACAACGGAGAACGGTTCACATCTGTTTGGTCGTTCAACAAAATATTCATTTTATGATGCCGGTTTATTTCCATTGCTTTTAGAAGGTCCAATCTATTGCATTTGTTCTCGAAATGGAGAACTTCAAAGTTATGGTCAAAATCATGTCCGGATTCTTGTAGATGCCTAGCATAAGTGGAGTTTGATTTATTCTTAACGAATGAATTCTGGTGTTCCTGGATCCTATCTCAAAAGATCTACCCGTTTGGCCATTATATACATATGGACATGTACCACAATTTAACCTATATACTCCTGATCTCTTGTTCTTATTGACGATATCTTTATTATTTTTTATTAATTTACCTAAAGAATTTATTGTTTTATATGAGATATTGACATTTCGTTTTTTCTTTAAATATCTAGCTATTTGTGCAGATTTTTGTCCTATGTATGGTAAGCAAATAAACTTTTCATTTTTTCTGATATGTGGATAAACTAGTGAAATAGATTGTTTCAGTTTAATTTGATTCAATAGTTGATCAACAATTGATGGTTTATACCCATTATTTACTGTTATTTGTTTTATTATTGATCAACTATTGAATAAAATTAAACTGAAACAATCTATGTCATTAGTTTATCCACATATCAGAAAAAATGAAAAGTTTATTTGCTTACCATACATAGGAAAAAGTCTGCACAAATAGCTAGATATTTAAAGAAAAAACGAAATGTCAATATCTCATATAAAACAATAAATTCTTTAGGTAAATTAATAAAAAATAATAAAGATATGGTCAATAAGAACAAGAGATCAGGTGTATACATTTTGTCAAGAAAGTACCGGGAATTATCGATTTAAATCTGGCGGGGCAATGAGACAGGTAAAAATTTTTTTTCCTAGGTTGGTACCACTGTCCTTAATTACTATGCCAAGCTTGAGCGGGATCTGTCAACTAGTGTGTTTGCAACAGCTGATTAAGTCAGTCGATGTCAGAGTGGGTGCCGAATTTTACTATGGGTGATTAGGTTGAGCAAAGAATTTGTTTAAAGTTTTGTGTTGCAAATGAATTTTCGTGTGCCGATACATTGAAAATGTTGCAAAAGGCCTTTGGTGATAATGCTCTATCGAAAACTCGTGCATATCAGTGGTACAGAGCCTTCAAGGACGGTCGTGAAGTGGTCGCCCATCGACGGCTTCGATCGAAGATAACGTCGATAAAATTAAGGAAAGGGTGCTGGAAAACCGTCGTACCAGCTTGAGAGAGATAGCACATGATCTTAAGATATCCCACGAGTCCGCACGATTTTGATTGATATTTTGGGCATGAGAAAGGTGGCCGCACGACTCGTACCGAAAGACCTGAATTTTATTCAAAAACGTCATCGCGAACAGGTTGCTTCAGACATGCTGGATCGCTGTAATTCCGATTCTACATTCATGGAACGCATTATAACTGGTGATGAGACCTGGGTCTACGAGTACGATATGCAAACAAGCCAGCAATCATCGGAATGGGTGGCAAAAAATGAGCCGAAACCGAAAAAACCACGCCAAAGCCGCTCGAAAATGAAGGTGATGCTCATTGTTTTTTTCGATATCCGTGGCATGGTGCACTACGAATTCGTTCCAGAGGGTCAGACGGTAAACAAGAGGAAACGTTTGCGTGAGCGTATCCGTAAGAAGCGGCCAAATTTGTGGGCGAACAACTCATGGATTTTGCATGACGATAACGCGCCTTCTCACCGAGCTACGATTGTGACTGACTTTCTCGCCAAAAACTCAACAAACGTGCTTCAGCAACCACCGTATTCGCCGGATTTGGCTCCCTGCGACTTTTTCCTCTTCCCAAAACTAAAATTGCCCCTTCGTGGCACCCGTTTTGAGTCGATTGAAGCCATAAAACAAAATTCGGCGCGAGAGCTAAAGTCCATCCCGGAAAGCGCCTATAAAAAATGTTTCGATAATTGGAAGTGCCGTTGGCATAGATGTATTGGAGCAAATGGAGCCTATTTTGAAGGCGACCCAATAAATTTTGACGATTAAATGTAAAAATGTTGTTTTAATTGAAAATTCCCGGTACTTTCTTAGCAGAGTAGTATAGGTTAAATTGTGGTACATGTCCATATGTATACATCGGCCAAACGGTTAGATCTTTTGGGAGTAGGATCCAGGAACACCAGAATTAATTCGTTTAGAATAAATCAAACTCCACTTATGCCAGGCATCTACAAGAATCCGGACATGATTTTGACTATAACTTTGTTCAAGTTCTCCATTTCGAGAACAAATGAAATAGATTGAACCTTTTAGAAGCAATGGAAATAAATGGCATCATAAAATGAATATTTTGTTGAACGACCAAACAGATGTGAACCGTTCTCCGTTGTTGAACCTTTTTCAATAAATTCCTTGTAAACTTCATTTTATCACGTATTTTTAATGAAACTTGTATTTAAGGAGAAAGATTTTGTAAAAGTAGTTAGTTACCATACTCACCTGACGAAGTCAATATGTAATTGACGAAACAATTGTCGTTGAAAAATAAAAATAAGCGGAAATAAAGTGTTTTACTTCAAATCATTTACGATGAATTTCCGTCAAGTAGAGGCCGAAACAATCAAGAATTAAAAAAAGTACGTAAGAGTAAATAATTGCTTTTTTTGTGAATATCCAACATATTTTATCTGCAAACGTTGTCAACTAGAACTTCGTATTTCTTCTACAGCTGGAAAGAGGATGATTTGGTATGCAGCAGTTTTTTGATTGTTAGACCTGTCTGACCAGTTCAGTATCAATAAGTATTATAGGGTGAGCAAATGTGTAATCATAAATGAGCATATTTCTTCTTCAGGAACCCAGACTTCAAAGAAGTGACATTAGAACAAGACGGAAAAATTCTGTTAAGATTTGCCATAGCTAATGGTTTCAGGAACATACAGAATCTGGTGCAGAAATTAAAGAGGGGCAAATCTCCATATCATTACGTTGAAGTTATGGCGTGCCCATCTGGTAAACATTTTATAACCATTAATTGAACAATCGGTCGAACACATAATTCATAATTTTCAGGTTGTTTAAATGGTGGTGCGCAAGTTAGGTCCCAAAACGATTTATCCCCAAAGGAGCTTACAAGTAAGTTGGAGGAATTATATTTTGCACTGCCATGTAAGAAGCCTTCGGAAACCAAAATTTTAAATGAGCTGTATGACAGTTGGCTGCAAGGAAGAGACAGCGAAAAATCTAATAGCATGTTGCACACCGCATATCGTGCCGTTGAAAAATCAACCAATGCTTTAACTATTAAATGGTGATAACTTAATTATAATATATGGTTATATATAATTGTTGAATAAATGTTTTTATTTAAATTTTAGTCTGAATTCTTTTCTACATACTACTCTGTCAAGAAAATACCGGGAATTTTCAATTAAAACAACATTTTTACATTTAATCGTCAAAATTTATTGGGTCGCCTTCAAAATAGGCTCCATTTGCTCCAATACATCTATGCCAACGGCACTTCCAATTATCGAAACATTTTTTATAGGCGCTTTCCGGTATGGACTTTAGCTCTCGCGCCGAATTTTGTTTTATGGCTTCAATCGACTCAAAACAGGTGCCACGAAGGGGCAATTTTAGTTTTGGGAAGAGGAAAAAGTCGCAGGGAGCCAAATCCGGCGAATACCGTGGTTGAGTTTTTGGCGAGAAAGTCAGTCACAATCGTAGCTCGGTGAGAAGGCGCGTTATCGTCATGCAAAATCCATGAGATGTTCGCCCACAAATTTGGCCGCTTCTTACGGATACGCTCACGCAAACGTTTCATAACGCCTAGGTAATACTCTTTGTTTACCGTCTGACCCTCTGGAACGAATTCGTAGTGCACCACGCCACGGATATCGAAGAAAACAACGAGCATCACCTTCATTTTCGAGCGGCTTTGGCGTGGTTTTTTCGGTTTCGGCTCATTTTTGCCACCCATTCCGATGATTGCTGGCTTGTTTGCTTATCGTACTCGTAGACCCAGGTCTCATCACCAGTTATAATGCGTTCCATGAATGTAGAATCGGAATTACAGCGATCCAGCATGTCTGAAGCAACCTGTTCGCGATGACGTTTTTGAAGAAAATTCAGGTCTTTCGGTACGAGTCGTGCGGCCACCTTTCTCATGCCCAAAATATCAATCCAAATCGTACGTACGGACTCGTGGGATATCTTAAGATCATGTGCTATCTCTCTCAAGCTGGTACGACGGTTTTCCAGCACCCTTTCCTTAATTTTATCGACGTTATCTTCGATCGAAGCCGTCGATGGGCGACCACTTCACGACCGTCCTTGAAGGCTCTGTACCACTGATATGCACGAGTTTTCGATAGAGCATTATCACCAAAGGCCTTTTGCAACATTTTCAATGCATCGGCACACGAAAATTCATTTGCAACACAAAACTTTAAACAAATTCTTTGCTCAACGTAATCACCCATAGTAAAAATCGGCCCGCACTCTGACATCGACTGACTTAATCAGCTGTTGCAAACACACTAGTTGACAGATCCCGCTCAAGCTTGGCATAGTAATTAAGGACAGTGGTACTAACCTAGGAAAAAAAATTTTTACCTGCCTCATTGCCCCGCCAGATTTAAATCGATAATTCCCGGTACTTTCTTGACAGAATGTATCTCAGCTTTCCTTAGAAAACACTTTTAAAAATATTGAATTATTTAAATGATATTTATTTTTATAGGTTTTACGATTATATTCATTTGAACAACTCAAATATATCATTTTATTTTCATAACTTTCTCAAGTTGGTATGATTTAGTTTGATCAATATGTCAATTGAATAATCTTTCAAACATAATGTCAACATATTGATCAAACTTTAAGTGTATAGAAAAAAATGGCTGAAGTTGAAAAATCTGGTGCTGCAGATGATAAGAAAATAGTTCATACTTATCCATTAGTTAGGGTAAGTCTAACAATCTTTGTGAATAATAAAATTGTCCATTGGGAACAAGACTCGAATTTTTAGAACTAAACTAAATAATTTCACATATTCACTGATCTAAATATGTAACGTGTCTTATACACCGCATAAAAATTATTCTTATTTTATAATCAATTATAATCGAATTTATTCAAAAACTTTTAGGATCAAATTAATGTCTTATAAGCACCGCTTATATTTAATAGATGCATAAAATCGAAACCCAACAAATATAAATTGTTAATAAGAATTTAAAAATAAATCAATATTTCAATGTTTCGTTCCAAGCATGCGCACATGAACTCTTCAGACAGGCGCTGAACAATTTCTTCTCCAAAATGATGTTGTGTATTTTTGAAAAAGATTTAGTTTTCATGAATATAAGATCAGAAACAAAACATTTTGTCACAGGCAGACATGCGCGCCACGCCTGTCTGAAGAGATGAGGTCCGCATGCTTGGAACGAAACATTCAAATATTTATTTATTTTTTAATTTAATTTAACAATTTATATTTGTTGGGTTTTTTATTCCATTTGATATTGTTAAATGAGTTTTGATTTTATACGTCTATTAAATATAAATAGTGCTTATAAGACATTGATTTGATTCTAAATATTTTTGAATAAAATTTTTTTAAATTAAAATTGTACGAGATTAACAGATTAAATCTGCTTTGATATTCAAAGTTTGTAATAATCCTTCTATCAAGTAAAAAACCGATTCTTATGATTTTATTTAATCTAATATAAAAAAAAATTTGAATATCAAAACAGATTTAATCTGTTAGTCTTCTACAATTTTAATTTCAAAATAATTTAATAGACGTATATAATCAAAACTAAATATACAATGTCAAATGGAATAAATAAGCCAACAAATATGAAAAAGGCAATTAAAATTAATAAATAAATATTTCAAGAAGACAAAATTTTGTTTCTGATCTTACCATAATGAGACCAATTCCTTTTCAAAAACATAAAACACAACTTAAGGACTTCTCAAAAAATATAATTTATTTGAAATATTTAATATATTTAAATATTCAGATAATTTAATTCAAAAATCTCTCAAAACATGCACTATACCTTCAAAAAACAATTAGAATTCGGATAATCTCTTCATCGGCCCTAATTCTAATTGTTTTTTGAAGATATAGTGCATGTTTTGAGAGATTTTCGAATTAACTTATTTGAATATTTAAATATATTAAATATTTCAAATAAATTATATTCTTTGAGAAATCCTTTAAGTGTGTTCATGTTTTTAAAAGGCAATTGGTGTTCTTAAAGGTAAGACCAGAAACAAAATTTTGTCTTCTTTAAATATTTATTTATTAATTTTAATGACTTTCGTATATCTGTTGGTTTATTTATTCCATTTGACATTATATATTGAGTTTTGATTATATACGTCTATTAAATGTAAGCGGTGCTTGTTTTAGACATTAATTTAATTCTAAAAGTTTTTTGAATAAAAATTTTTTTGAAATTAAAATTGTAGAAGACTAACAGATTAAATCTGTTTTGAAAATTTGAATACTAAAACAAATTGAAATATGTTTATCTTCTACAATTTTAATTTAAAAAAAAATTTTTATTCAAAAAACTTTTAGAATTAAATTTATGTCTACAACAAGCACCGCTTACATTTAATAGACGTATATAATCAAAACTCAATATATAATGTCAAATGGAATAAATAACCCAACAGATATACGAAATTAATTAAAATTAATAAATAAATATTTAAAGGAGAGAAAATTTTGTTTCTGGTCTTACCTTTAAGAACACCAATTGCTATTTAAAAGGCAATTAAATGTAAGCGGTGCTTGTTGTAGACATAAATTTAATTCTAAAAGTTTTTTGAATAAAAAAATTTTTTTAAATTAAAATTGTAGAAGATAAACATATTTCAATTTGTTTTAATATTCAAATTTTGTTATATTTCTTCTATCAAGTAAAAGGCCTTTCTATTTTATTTTAAATCTGTTTTGATATTCAAATTTTGTTATATTTCTTCTATTAAGTAAAAAGCCTTTTTCTGTTTTATTTTATACAATCTAAAATAATTTTTTTTTATATATTGCATGCGGAATTTTGCCGTAAAAACAGAAATAAGGAATTTCTTGTGATCTCGATAGGAGGGAGCAACAATTATTGGTCGTTAACATTTATTTATATTTGATTCTGATCTTGCAAAATTAGGATTGAAATGTGGATGTTAATGACCAATAGTTGCTTGATCTTGGCTCCTTATTTCCGAGATTCCAAATAATTCCTTATATTTTTTAATTATATATTTAAGTAAAAGTTTTTTATTGATTTTCAATTCTGTATATTTTATCCTACACAATTTTAGCATTCAGATATGGCAGAAGAAACCAGACAGGATGCTGTCGAACTTATTGTGACAGCATGTGAAAAGTTTTCTTCAAATAATGAAGTAAGAGGAAATATACATATACAGGATGGTCTAACGAAAACTTACAGAAATTGACGGGTCCGAGCGATTTTCCACATTTTCATTTTAAAGCCGGAAAATCGAGGTGTTGAGTTTTCGTTGGACCACTGTATAACATCTTGTGCTGAATTTTGATGCCAATTTTTTTTCAGGGAGCAGCCAGAATGATTAAAGACGAAATGGATAAAAAATTTGGTCCGCCATACCACGTAGTTGTTGGAGAAGGATTTGGTTTCGAAATAACCTACGAATGCAAAAATTTGCTCTACATGTTTTTTGGTGGAAACTTAGGAATATTAGTCTGGAAGTGTTGACATAAAATCACCAATATTGAATATGTGTTATATTTTCAAATATATAATTCAGAGAATGATATCAAATGTCGATTCAACTATATTTTAATAAATGTAACAAAAATATTTTATAACAGAATATAGTTTCAACTTGTTCTTTAGTTATCAGCTAGTGTTAAAGTTTTATTGATTACTAACTAACATATTACGATAACCTATCTCAATTAATTTTAAATTGTTCAAAATCTATCATATCTACTGTGAACATTGTACTTCTATAAATTATGTACATTCTTGGCTTTATAATTTTATTTACTTTTCAATTTAACAGAAAAATATATAATAATTAGCTTGACCTGCATCGGTGGCCATCAAACAATTTATTAATGAGGCAAATATATGTTTTGTCAATATGTCGAAAAATCCAAGTGTTTGGCCTACTTTGATAATGAAAGTTGACATAAATACATCATCGAAAATATTTTAATATCGGATACTTAGACTTGTGGAGGGAAATATTTTTTCACTCTTCCAAAAAAAATTGTAATTATATTATTTTTAATGACGTACAGGAATTAGATTGAAGATGACTGCTAGTAGCATTCTTGTAGTTCATTTGGTTAAAAAATATGAAGTGAATTTGATAGAATAACTCTTTTGTCACATATGCTTCTTCAGATTATTTTTGAATATCTTGAAAATATTCCTACTTCGACCTTTTAGAATGCAAAGTTACTTTCGCCCAACTCCAGGTAAAAATGTCATCTCATTACTTACGCCGTTTAACTGCAGAATGGGTTGGCCGCAACCTTTTCAAAAACTCTGGCATCAACACAGAAAGTGTTATCTGTGATAGTCGCTGCTTGACCATCAAAAAGAGTAGATCTTCTCATCTTCTCTATCGCACTCAATAAAAACTAAGCAAATTGTAAAACTTGTCACAGGTTAGAATAAGTATCTCTATACAAAGCCTGAAATTAAATGTATTATCCAATTTATACACTTGTAATTAAGGTTAATGAATTTGTGAAGTGAACAATATAGTTTTCTCCACCACAAAGATCTATACGAATATTATTGCAGAAAATAAGATAAATAGAGGTTAATTATTGATAGACGGTATATAAAATTATTTAAATATTTTAATATTAGCCTTCTACATATTTAATTTCAAAAAAATTATATTTAATGATTATAACTTCTGAAAATAAATTAAAATAATGTCATATAAGTACCACTTGTATCAAATGACATCTAAAACAAACATTCATTATAAGACATCCAAATGGTATAACAAAATCCACTAAATAAAAATTGTTAACCAAAATCCTATAAATTAAATATTTTGAATAGACAAAATTTTGTTTCTGCTGATCAATCTTATGAAAACAAATATCTTTCAAAAATGTCTAACATAATCTTATTTTATGATGAAATTTTTAAGATTATGTTAGACCTTTTTGAAAGATATTTATTTTCGTAAGATTGATCAGCAGAAACAAAATTTTGTCTACTCAAAATATTTAATTTATAGGATTTTGGTTAACAATTTTTATTTATTGGATTTTGTTATACCATTTGATTTCTTATAATGAATGTTTATTTTATATGTCATTTGATATAAGTGGTACTTATATGACATTATTTTAATTTATTTTCAGAAATTATAATCATTAAATATAATTTTTTGAAATTGAATATGTAGAAGGCTAATATTAAAATATTTAAATAATATTATTGCAGAGCTTCACTTGGTTTTGGTAAATCAACCAAAACCTGTAAATTTTGTACAATATATAGACTGTGCACAAAAAAATTTCATTATTAGTAAATATGCAAAATATAACAAGGCAGTCCTAAAAATTTTAGAAGTTTATAAATTGTGGGGCTTGTTAAAAAGTTATTGTACCGACAGAGGGGCTTCAAACAACAAACAGGAAGAATCCAAAAAGTACACAATAACTGCAAAATGTTGTTTATACCAAATGTTTGTTAGAGAGGAGACGGTTCTCTAATAGGAGTACTGGAAAATAATGTTGTTTCTACGCATGTCGATATTCGATTGTCGTTTGTCACGCATTGTATACTTCGAAGTAGCGTTAAAGACATTTTAAGGTTATTGTGACTTGTTCACTTCTAAATAATTAAATATTAACCATGGAAAAATTAATGAATTGGAGTGGGATACTGCCTCACCCACCATACTCGCCCGATAGCGCATCCACGGATTTCCATTTATTCCGATCGCTTCATTTTCTTAATGGCAAAAATTAAAACAAATTGTAGAAATTACTATGTTTTAGTACCAAAAAATATATATTACACATTTTCTTGTGACTCGAGTTTCGGGAAATGAACTATCCCGTCATCAGACAACTGAAGACCTAACAGTGGTATTTAAACAAAAGTGATAAATATTTTGAATATTTCAACAGATTCTCGGTAACACCTAATAGTGGTACAGAGGTTTACAATCGGAACGTGATAAAAAACCGGGTTAAAAAAGAGGGACCTTCTAACAGATATCGGAATGTCGGCAATCGACAAAGAAGGTTGTTAAACAGATGGTACCCATTTAAATATCTCAAATAATTTTTCGGGTTACATAGCTCCGCACAGTCATTCATTATTTTTAAACTTATTTTGTTGTATATCTCAAATATTTGGATTTACAAAGCTCCATACAGTCATTCATTATTTTTTACATTATTTTTATTGTGAACGAATTTGAAAATTTCAATAATCCAGTTTCTTTTCTTTTGAATCTACATGTAAAATTTTCTTAAGATTTTCTTTTGTCGAAAAGGATTACTGTTTTCTAAAGAATGGGTGGTAAAAGTTGAATTTTTGTTTACTTTTCATTAAATTCATTTTATGTTCGTTGAAAAAGGTTTTAAACAGATGTTACTTTTTAAATATCTCAAATATTTTCGATTTACATAGCTCCGTACAGTCATTCATTATTTTTACATTATTGTTATTGTGAACTAATTTGAAAATTTCAACAGATTCTAGATAATCGAGTATCTTCCCTTTTGATTCTACATGTAAAATTTTAGCATTATCTATTGTAGGAAAGGAATGACCGTTTTCAAGTCAATGAGTGGCAAAAGTAGAATTTTGTTTATTTTTCCTTAAACTCATTTTATGTTCGTTGAACCTCGTCTTGAAGGAACGTTCTGTTTGTCCTATATATTTATTACTGTACGTAGAATAAGATAACTCATAAACTCCTGATTTGTGTATGTTTGGAGCAGGGTCCTTAAATAACTCCAAACATACCTGTTTGTCCTATATATTTATTACTGCACGTAGAACAACATAACTATATATATAAATATATAGGACAAACAGGATGTACCTTCGAGACGAGGTTCAACGAACATAAAATGAGTTTCAGGAAAAATAAATAAAATTCTACTTTTGCCACTCATTGTCTAGAAAACGGTCATTCCTTTCCCACAATAGATAATCTTAAAATTTTACATGTAGAATCAAAAGGGAAGAAACTCGATTATCTAGAATCTGTTGAAATTTTCAAATTAGTTCACAATAACAATAATGTAAAAATAACGAATGACTGTACATCGAAAATATTTGAGATATTTAAAAAGTAACATCTGTTTAAAACCTTTCTCAACGAACATAAAATGAATTTAATGAAAAGTAAACAAAAATTCAACTTTTGCCACTCATTCTTTAGAAAACAGTAATTCCTTTCGACAAAAGAAAATCTTAAGAAAATTTTACATGTAGATTCAAAAGAAAAGAAACTTGATTATTGAAATTTTCAAATTCGTTCACAATAAAAATAATGTAAAAAATAATGAATGACTGTATGGAGCTTTGTAAATCCAAATATTTGAGATATACAACAAAATAATGTAAAAATAATGAATGACTGTACGGAGCTATGTAACCCCAAAAATTATTTGAGATATTTAAATGGGTACCATCTGTTTAACAACCTTCTTTGTCGATTGCCGACATTCCGATATCTGTTAGAAAGCCCCTCTTTTTTATCCCGGTTTTTTATCACGTTCCGATTGTAAACCTCTGTACCACTATTAGATGTTGCCGAGAATCTGTTGAAATATTCAAAATATTTATCACTTATGTTTAAATACCTCTGTACCACTGTTACGTCTTCAGTTGTCTGATGATGGGATAGTTCATTTCCCGAAACTCGAGTCACAAGAAAATGTGTAATATATATTTTTTGGTAGTAAAACATAGAAATTTCTACAATTTGTTTTAATTATGATCAACTACCAAATAGTAACAGCTGAAACAATTCAGTAATGGCAAAAAATTTGAAAATTGGGATGATGTCCAAAATGCCATCACAAGATATTTTACTCAAAAATCAATTGATTGACAATTTGCACACTAGATGGCAATCTAGTCCTTTGAACTTAATTTAAAAAAACGACATTACTTCCCGGTCCACCGATTATTCCCATTTTAAATCATAATATGTTCAAAACAAAATTAAATAACAATCTGAAGAAGCGAATATGACAAAATAACCAATTCCTGTATAAATAATATAATGTAACGTTATAAATTCTATTCAAGGTAATATTTCAGTGCTCCTATTATTTCATACGTACATACTTTCTAGAAATATGGAACTTTATTCAGTACATCAGATCATGGATAAAAAAATCGATCACATAACATGAAAATGTATGTCCTCTTAGGCCGTGCAAATGAAACTAAACTTAGTCTTTGTCTGGGGTGTAGTCTTCTTCATAATTCAAAAACACTAACAAATATGGGCAAATTTTGGTTCAACACTTAATCTTAAATTGCACTTTACCAAACGAACTCGAGACATAAAGACAGAATTTTGTTTCATGTATCCCGACCTTAAGCAGAACGATTCAATTGCACTTAGTACTAAAAAAAGGAAAATAGCAACTAATGAGAAAAAGAGACGAGGTTATCCTATTAAAAAATATAAAATTTGGTTACGCCCATCATTAGAGAGAACTCTTTGCCAGAATCTCTCTCGTATTGCGAACGAGAACGTAAGCATATTCACGAATTTGAGACAAGTGGTGTTCCCTTAGCTTAACGTTGCCCTCTCTAAAGGCCGCTACGTATTCTTTACATTCAGGTTGTAGACGAGGCAATACATCTAACATAACTTTGGTTATATCGGCAAACATTTCCTGAAAATTAATTTTATAGCATGAGGACGTTTAAATTTTGGCATTTTTTTCAATTATCATACTGTCGGTAACATCATATTTAGTCAAATAATATACTAAAGTATATAAGAGGTTTCATCTTGAATAGCCTTCTATCTAGACAGCTGTAACTTTGGAAACTGTCATCTTTTGACATTTGACAAATAAAAACTACGTCATTACTCAAAATGGCTTCAACAAGTTGTTAAAATTCTCTACAAAAATTGTGAAAATTTTGCAGGTACAATTCCCAAAACTAAAGCACTAATAAGTCGAGCGCAAGTGTTGCTTCAGAAACCACTATGACTTCTTCAAAGGCATAAATTTTCATTATAAAAATGATTTCTTACCCTGGGCAGATTTGCAATGAGTTTGGCAGTTGCTATCTTCACTTTTTCAGCTTTCGGAATGCATTCATCAATGTTCGATTCATTCAAACATTTCCACAGTTGCTGAACGCTTTTTGTGATATTAGCAGTCAGCAATTCGATTGGTTGCCTGGAATGCCTCTCAGAATAAAAATTCTGTACTCCGCTCCTTGCTTGGTCAAATTCTTTTAGCTGCAACGGGCATCCAATTAATAATTTTTCCGTCGTCTCAAAATAAAAAGTCATTTTATCTTTTATTAATGCATGATTCTCTCTCTAAATTCATTCATTAATAAAATAAATATACATATAAATAGTGAATGAAGTATAAAATAATCCATTAATTGAATCGGTCCTTACTTGATAGAAATTCATTGCAATTAAACAAAATAATAAAGACTATTAGCACAACTGAATTATAACTTATTTTATTTAAATCTCACAAAAACATTAATTTGGTCGTGAGGTCTAAAACGGGTCTTACTATTCAGGATTAACATACAGTGTGGTCCAACGAAGACATTACACGATAACGTGTTAAGTTTTCGTGGACCACCTGTATATAACAGGTTTTCCAATAGGAGTGATATAATTTAAAATGGTTATAATGGCAACACTGTATATTATTTTTGACATTTCCCATTTGTGTTCAGAAGGTTATGTCATTTATACATGGAAAGATACACACTTCAACAAGGTTTAGAAAACTATTTTATAAAAATCAATGCTCATTTGTGAAAACTATTAGAAATTTAAGAAGAATCCATGGACTACATTATTCAATTAACGGACTCACTATTCGTCGTATTGTAGACAAATTTGAAAGTGAATTTTCCAATCGATGAACTCACAAATTAATCGCTCTCATTAATAAACTAGTTGATTAAATAACCATTATTTCACATCAACTATAACTTACCTGATGTTTAAACGCTTGACGATTTGCTTTTACCCCTTTTGCTACATCTCTAGTCTCATACATACTGGAAGGTCTTTGACTCCTTCTTTCAAAAACGAAGTTGTCGTCTACAGATTTTCCATTTAGAGGCGGTACACTGTTAGGTTCCTCCTGGTTCTGAAGAACAGATAGTCAAAGAATATGCCACTTTCAAATTAGCCCAAAGATGAACTCTACATAGAGTGTTTTCAAAGAAGAGTCTTTCTTTTAACAAGAGGTAGAACCATCTCACCAAAGATCGCTTATATAAAATATATTGTTAAATAGTCATTAATCACGAGATAAAGTGACATACGTTAGCCCCGAACCTGTATTAAAATAAATATGCGGTATCTTTCAACAAATTAACGCAAGTAAAAAAAGTCACTCCATTCAATGTTTACGTTGTAATAATAATCTCGATCAAGCAACAAGTTCGTCTATTCCTTCACAACTAGAAAACTGACCATCACATATTAATGCATACAAAACCAAAGCCGCGATGTAATTTATGACTTAGAATGATGTTTCTTTTGTTCTGTTCTAAAATTGCAAAAAATTACATTTATTTTTATTTTTCAATGATAGAACACAGAATTCTGCGTTTTTATTCCTCATATGTAGTTTGTTCAATAATTAATTCACAAATTTGAAATTTTCAGGGAAAGTGGACTGTTAAAGAAGCGCACAAAAGTTTCCGACTTCTTGTGAGTGCTTTTCTAGATTTTACGAGGGTGGTTCAAATATGATCGAGACAAACTCTGTAGATGGCGCGCATGTATGCTTCGAAAGTCGTGGCTTGAGTATGTGATATCTGGGTCTCTTACGAACAGTGTGGCATTTGTTTTCGTCCGAGCACGTGCTACGACCATGAGTGAACGTCAAGTGCCGACTGCCGTTGCGCAACGTATTATTATTCGTTTTCTAGTGGGAGAAGACGTGAAAAACACGGATATTTTTGTGCGTTTGCAAAAGCAGTTCGCTAGTGAGTGCCTGATTAAGGCTGCCGTGTTTAAATGAGCCCAAGCATTCAAGGATGGCCGCGAGACCGTCGAGAATGAGCCGCGAGACCGTCGAGAATGAGCCGCATGACCGTCGACCGCGAACCAGTGTCACACCAGACAACATTCTCCGCGTAGAACAACTCATTTTGGAGGACCGTAGGATGAATGTTCGAGACAATTCGGCTGAAGTCGGCATCACTATTGTTAGTGTAGAGTTTATCATTCACGAACACCTTCAATATCGCAAAATAACTTAATAAATAAAACTTCAGGATTGGTGGACAAAATTGTAAATAGTGAGGGGGAATTACCTAGAAAAAATGTGATTTTTTGTAAATTTTTCAATGATAAATAAACATGTTAGAGTACTTGTCTCGATCATATTTGAACCACCCTCGTATTGTTACGGAAATTTGTGTAGGAGTTAATCAACTATTTTAAAATTTACTAATTACTTATGAATTTTTGAGGGCACTTTGATATCTAATCACAAGATTTAAAGATAAAATTACATCTAATTTAATATTTAAAATATTCCTGAAGAAATTATTTTTGCACAAAGTCAAATTTAATTTGATCCAGATTTTTCAAAAATTGGCGAATAATACAAACACTTAAATCTAAAACACGTTTTTTCATGGTCAAATATCCTTTAATCCTCATCAAAATATAGTTATTCGCTCACCATTAAAATTGTATCTAAAGAATTGAAGGCAGTTTCTCCAGTTAATCTTGAATTTTCTGGTATCTTAGAAAGTTTATTTTTTAAATCTGCGTTTTCGCTGGTTAAATTTTCCACATAAACTTTCAATTTATCCAACTCAGCTTTCAGATCAGTTATTGTTTCACCGGACAGTTTCAACTGCTTCGTAAGTTCCAATATTTCGGTACTCTTGGAGTTGTCGTGGTCATCTGTTGAGGTATTGAAAACTTTCACCTGCAAAAGAAATAAATTGAAGAATATAGAATAAATGTACTCGATATTAGTAACCAACAGCCTTTGGCGAAGGAATGGTATCATATTCTTCATCAGATGCCACAGTGTCGTATACCGGGTCCTCATCAAAACATGAACGAGCTGAAATAGACATTTGATAAAATTAATGATATTTAACACGTATCAAAATGCTCACTTTTCTCTGATATACTTTGTCGTTTTTGTGTATCAACTAATATATCATACACCAGGTTCTTTAGTTCGGGTGTGGAAAAACGGGCCAACTTCTGCCTTCCTTGATTTCTTGTAGTTGATAATGTTGGATCTACTGGTAAAAATGGCACAGTATTCAGTTCTATGGCATCCACACAACTCAACCAAACTACAAAAGAGGCAAATTATCAGAGAATAAGAAATCGGCAAATGATGAAATCTCCAAATACATTAAATGGTCGAACTTAAGTTTCTAGTTTCTTCACTTTTGCACCTGAATACGACATTTTCAAGTGATTTCCCGAGAAAATGTTTCATACGCTCAAGAAACAAAAAGTACTCACCCTGCTCCATCATCAGAGTGTTAGGAATTAAAGAAAAAGTGTTTTAGTGAGACGTTAACGGAAATTTCGAGAACCACTTACTTGCTTCAGTCTGTCTTCTGTCAACTTCATCGAACACATCAATGACCAACTCTTCGAAGAGATGATTCGGTAACTGAAAAAAATAACGAAATTTGAATATCAAAAAAGATTTAATCTGTTAGTCTTGTACAATTTTAATTTAAGAAAAAAAAATGTTATTCAAAAAACTTTTAGAATTAAATTAATGTCTACAATAAGCACCGCTTACATTTAATAGACGTATATAATCAAAACTCAATATATAATGTCAAATGGAATAAATAAACCAACAGATATAAAAAAAGTCATTAAAATTAATAAATAAATGTTTGAAGGAGACAAAATTTTGTTTCTGATCTTACCTTTAAGAACACCAATTGCCTTTTAAAAACATGAACACAACTTAAGGACTTCTCAAAAAATATAATTTATTTGCAATATTTAATATATTTAAAAATTCGAATAAGTTAATTCAGAAATCTCTCAAAACATGCACTATATCTTCAAAAAACAAATATAATTCTAGGTAATCTCTTCATCGGTCCAAAATAATATTCCAAATATCAAAATCAAATAAGTATCACTATATCTCACCTCAACACGTGTTGAGGTGAAAAAAATAATACTGAAATCAATCAGAACAAAAAAAATTGCTAAAAGTATTGGTTTTTCAAATAAATTATGAGTATTGGTTTTATTGTGGAACAATATTTTTAATATTTCAAACAAACTTGTTGAGTTTGAGTATCATCTTCATCCAATAAGGCTTGCATCCACATTCTTAGTGAATAAATTGTGAAAATTTGATAAAACATAGTATTTTATTTCCTAACAAGAAGTTTCATTTTGAATAGCCCGCTTTCTGGACAGCTGTCGCTTTGGAAACTGTCATCGTTTGACATTTGACATTACTAAAACTGGAACGATACACGTTTCAACAATGCATTAAAATCACTACAAAAATGGTGAAAATTTTGCAGTCAAAGTTCGCAAAACTAAAGCACTTTTGGGTCGTCGTGAAGCACTTGGCCGGCAATAGTGAAAAATAGTGGAAACGTTTGAACTGTTGGGACAAGTTAGTGTTGTGAAGAATCGAAACCATGTGTCGCTGAAGAACAACTGAGAATATTGCTGCTGTAGCCCGTAGTGTGACAAAAACCCAGGTTTGGCGATTCCTAGTCAATCTTTGGAATTAGGCATTCCACGCCGATTGGGTCCTTGAAATGCATCAAAATGATCCGGATTCTCATCGAAAAATCATCTTCAATAATAAGGCCCATTTTCACCTTGGAGGCTACGTTAATAAGCAGAATTGTCGCATTTGGGGCTCGGAAAATCCAAGAATGATTGTTGAAATGCCTCTCCATGCTCAACGGGTCACTGTTTGGTGCGGTTTTTGGGCCGGTGTGTGGTTGAACCTTACTCATCCGAAATAAGGCTGGTACAACTGTTATAGTGAATGGAGCGCGCCGGAAATGGAAGATATCGATGTGGACGACGTTTGGTTTCAACAAGACGCCGCTACGTGCCACACAAGCAAAGAAACAATCGCAATTTTGCAAGAAAAGTTTCCTGGCAGTGTTAGACTTTTATCTTTGGGGCCACGTGAAAGAAAAGGTCTATGGCATTGCTCCACAATCGATTCAAGACCTTGAAGATGGAATTCGTGAAGTTAACGAGGATATACAGTCGCAAATGTGCAAATTGGTCATGGAAAAGGACATGGTGCTGCAACTGCTCCGTGGCAACTGTTTGGCTGGTATCGTTTATGCATAACTTCCTTTCTACAATGAAACAAACATCCATTGATTTCTCTTAAAACATACTCGTTTTTTTCAATATCAAAATGAAACCTCTTATTATAAAACCCTTTAAAATACTTTTTACTGCCTGAAAATTAAAATTACCTTTTGCAGTTTCTCTAATGAAGCGGAATTAGAATAAAATCCATTTTGTGGGATCAAGATATGAGCGCCGGCCTGATGGTCTGGCTTCCTCACTGTCAAATAGAAACTAAAACTGTCTGTAACCTCGTATTGGCTCTCAAGTAATCTGTTGAGAATTTCCCTATTGGCACTGCTCCTAACGAAGGAAGGAATTAATGAGTATATAAATGATTTAATGAACAACAGACTTTGCATAATCAATTGGTGTTTTTCCATGTGCATCCGGGCATGTTGGATCAGCTCCATACACCACTAAAAGTTCAATCTGTAAGAACTGTTCGCTTTTTACTGCCACATGTAAGGCAGTTGTTCCTTTTTCCTATAATGAAACAGTGAGTTGATAATAATTCTACAAAAGTTTGATGTATGTACATTCTGTCAAGAAAGTACCGGGAATTATCGATTTAAATCTGGCGGGGCAATGAGGCAGGTAAAAATGTTTTTTCCTAGGTTGGTACCACTGTCCTTAATTACTATGCCCAGCTTGAGCGGGATCTATCAACTAGTGTGTTTGCAACAGCTGATTAAGTCAGTCGATGTCAGAGTGCGTGCCGATTTTTACTATGGGTGATTACGTTGAGCAAAGAATTTGTTTAAAGTTTTGTGTTGCAAATGAATTTTCGTGTGCCGACGCATTGAAAATGTTGCAAAAGGCCTTTGGTGATAATGCTCTATCAAAAACTCGTGCATATCAGTGGTACAGAGCCTTCAAGGACGGTCTTGAAGTGGACGCCCATCGACGGCTTCGATCGAAGATAACGTCGATAAAATTAAGGAAAGAGTGCAGGAAAACCGTCGTACCAGCTTGAGAGAGATAGCACATGATCTTAAGATATCCCACGAGTCCGCACGTACGATTTTGATTGATATTTTGGGCATGAGAAAGGTGGCCGCACGACTCGTACCGAAAGACCTGAATTTTCTTCAAAAACGTCATCGCGAACAGGTTGCTTCAGACATGCTGGATCGCTGTAATTCCGATTCTACATTCATGGAACGCATTATAACTGGTGATGAGACCTGGGTCTACGAGTACGATATGCAAACAAGCCAGCAATCATCGGAATGGGTGGCAAAAAATGAGCCGAAACCGAAAAAACCACGCCAAAGCCGCTCGAAAATGAAGGTGATGCTCATTGTTTTCTTCGATATCCGTGGCGTGGTGCACTACGAATTCGTTCCAGAGGGTCAGACGGTAAACAAGGAGTATTACCTAGGCGTTATGAAACGTTTGCGTGAGCGTATACGTAAGAAGCGGCCAAATTTGTGGGCGAACATCTCATGGACTTTGCATGACGATAACGCGCCTTCTCACCGAGCTACGATTGTGACTGACTTTCTCGCCAAAAACTCAACAAACGTGCTTCAGCAACCACCGTATTCGCCGGATTTGACTCGCTGCGACTTTTTCCTCTTCCCAAAATAAAATTACCCCTTCGTGGCACCTGTTTTGAGTCGACTGAAGCCATAAAACAAAATTCGGCGCGAGAGCTAAAGTCCATCCCGGAAAGCGCCTATAAAAAATGTTTCGATAATTGGAAGTGCCGTTGGCATAGATGTATTGGAGCAAATGGAGCCTATTTTGAAGGCGACCCAATAAATTTTGACGATTAAATGTAAAAATGTTGTTTTAATTGAAAATTCCCGGTACTTTCTTGACAGAGTAGTATATCTGATACAAGGACTGAAAAGTTTAAGGCTTATCAGGGAAAGTTTTTTTTTGAACTAAGCTCCTTTAGCAGTAATTACATATTCTTGATGCTCTTCAACATTTTTTCATCTATGCATTGTGTTTTCAAAGGTGAGAATCTTTTCAACAGGTGGTAAAACTCATCAAAATAAACCATTCCACCAGAAATTGCTTATATACAAATATTTGAAGGGACAAAGTTATAAGGCTAAAAAGTTGAATTCAAAATTTCAAATAATTTCAAGTCCGATTCTGTTACTTCTTTATGTCAAACAATTCTGTGGTCATTTGTCAAATCACAATCAAGTTCAGTGTAAACATAAACAATGGAGTGGTAATTACTGCGTTCTTTTTTAGATTTTAACGACTTGATTGAAAGATATTTATTTAAATATTGAATATTTGGAGAGTTCATTTCTTTCATTCAGAAAGATACCAATATCCTTGAATGTTTAGTGAGCCCAAAGATGCAGAATAATGAACATAAAATTTACGTTAATAAATTGAATCAATTTTATGGGTGAGTGTATTATACCACAGTTAGTTTACCGCAGTATTTTGAAACAACAGACAATTGCAAAATTAATTAATCGCAATGATTAATTACGAAAGGGTTAGTGGAGTGTATTTCCAATGTATATATATAGTGAAAGTTTTATAGATATCTACCCAAAATATGGCAAAAACGTCTAAACCAGGGACAAAATATTTCAGCCGGGATGCAATAATAACTATAAACTTTTAAACCCTTATTAATCATTATAAAACTCACATCATGAAAGTAATTCGGATCAGCTCCTGTTGCTAGCAGCTTAAATGATGTTTCAAGATTTGGGGTCCGAACACTGGCATGTAATTGTTTTCCAAGTTCATTCTCTACACAAATAGGACCATCATCGAAAGTCTGCCTTAGAGCAAATGTGCATGTCTGGTGTTTGGACTTGATAAATTCAGACTTCACCCTGGTGGACATCGATTAGTGATTTAAACATTGAATATTAAAAGTAGTTATAAACGAAAAAGATCTTGAAATTCACTTTGGAAAGAATACGTCATAATATAGCTTTAAAACAGAAATATTATATGTAATATAAAATTATTATTATATTCAAATCTCGCAGTAGCAAATTTAAGTCTTGATGTATAACTAGGCTGAAACACCTAATTTTGTTACATTCTACACAATTTATTCCCAATCTTGCTTATTGGATACAATTCCTACAACAATTGTATTGATCTTTCCCAAGCCAATCTGATCTCAATTAACATCAATGATATATAGCAAATATTTACACTTACTCCAAACTGTCTCTAGGGTTAGGTTTTTTTTTCATCATTTTAGAACCATTCTCCAGCAGCATGTGTTCCCAAATGCTATTTACCCCATTATTGACCAGTGTCATCAGCATCTAATAAGAATGCATAATTAATATCAATTGGCTTACATAAATGAAGATCTTACGTTCATTTGTTTCCCTGGCCATTGGCTTTTCTGCAATGATTTCACTTGAGAAATATGCCTTCCAAGACTCCTGTGTACGCTACAGCATTGTGTACATAACAAAATACCTTTATTCAAAGAAGCCCAAGTCGCTTCTGAAAAACAATTTTATTGAATGAATGCTAGATTAGAGTAGCTTAATCACCTACCTGAAGAGCCACAATCACCACAAACTTCAATATTCTGGGAATAATTCTTGCGGGACATTACTTCTCGGTTTTAATACTATGAAAATTAAAGATAACACTAAGGGTTTGCCAATTAATTAATCATTCATTTCTCATGTGAACTCAATCGCCATGTTTTGTTTTGAATACACCAGTCTATGGAAATATTTGACAAGTGTAGTAGTTCAATTGACCGATGGGACAGGTTTCTTGACAAACCAGGGGTGCATCTAGCCCATCGGAATTTTGAGAATTTCACAGGATCTTATTAGAATGAAGTGAAATAGCTACTACTCTGTCAATAAAGTACCGGGAATTTTCAATTAAAACAACATTTTTACATTTAATCGTCAAAATTTATTGGGTCGCCTTCAAAATAGGCTCCATTTGCTCCAATACATCTATGCCAACGGCACTTCCAATTATCGAAACATTTTTTATAGGCGCTTTCCGGGATGGACTTTAGCTCTCGCGCCGAATTTTGTTTTATGGCTTCAATCGACTCAAAACGGGTGCCACGAAGGGGCAATTTTAGTTTTGGGAAGAGGAAAAGTCGCAGGGAGCCAAATCCGGCGAATACTGTGGTTGAGTTTTTGGCGAGAAAGTCAGTCACAATCGTAGCTCGGTGAGAAGGCGCGTTATCGTCATGCAAAATCCATGAGTTGTTCGCCCACAAATTTGGCCGCTTCTTACGGATACGCTCACGCAAACGTTTCATAACGCTTAGGTAATACTCCTTGTTTACCGTCTGACCCTCTGGAATGAATTCGTAGTGCACCACGCCACGGATATCGAAGAAAACAATGAGCATCACCTTCATTTTCGAGCGGCTTTGGCGTGGTTTTTTCGGTTTCGGCTCATTTTTTGCCACCCATTCCGATTATTGCTGGCTTGTTTGCATATCGTACTCGTAGACCCAGGTCTCATCACCAGTTATAATGCGTTCCATGAATGTAGAATCGGAATTACAGCGATCCAGCATGTCTGAAGCAACCTGTTCGCGATGACGTTTTTGAAGAAAATTCAGGTCTTTCAGTACGAGTCGTGCGGCCACCTTTCTCATGCCTAAAATATCAATCAAAATCGTACGTGCGGATATCTTAAGATCATGTGCTATCTCTCTCAAGCTGGTACGACGGTTTTCCAGCACCCTTTCCTTAATTTTATCGACGTTATCTTCGATCGAAGCCGTCGATGGGCGACCACTTCACGACCGTCCTTGAAGGCTCTGTACCACTGATATGCACGAGTTTTCGATAGAGCATTATCACCAAAGGCCTTTTGCAACATTTTCAATGCATCGGCACACGAAAATTCATTTGCAACACAAAACTTTAAACAAATTCTTTGCTCAACGTAATCACCCATAGTAAAAATCGGCACGCACTCTGACATCGACTGACTTAATCAGCTGTTGCAAACACACTAGTTGACAGATCCTGCTCAAGCTTGGCATAGTAATTAAGGACAGTGGTACCAACCTAGGAAAAAAAATTTTTACCTGCCTCATTGCACCGCCAGATTTAAATCGATAATTCCCGGTACTTTCTTGACAGAATGTATAATAAAACGCTAAGTGCATTTTTTTCATGTTTACTTAGAGTAAAGATCATAGAATTATAAAACAAGAAATAAATTTCAATAACTATGTTCAAGCAACGTATGCTACTGATTTTGTCTCAATAGAAGATCTGCATACAGGACAATTTTCCTGAATATCAACAGAACAATCTTCGCACAAGCATACATGACCACAAGGAAGAAGGATTATCTGAAAAAATATGAATTAGTTGTTTAAATAAGTTTTTCAACTGGCATCAATTTACTTCGATTGGGTTTGTTCGGCATACAACACAAACTTGATTATCACTCATCTCATTAGCCCTGGTCCTTTTTCTTCTTTCTCTTCTGGATTCTTCTAACTGTCTCTTTATTTCAGCTTCTTGAATTAGTTTAGCCCGGTATCTCAAGTATTTTCTCACTATTAAACCTCCTACTACAATACCTATTGTCCCAAATAGTAAACATAGCAATCTAAAAGAAGTTTAGCAAATAAAAAAAAATGGTTAAAACCATTGAATAATGGAGAAATTTATGTGTTCTGTAGATGAAATATTACTCTAATATATAACATTAATAAGTACAATTTGCAAAATCAACAGTGCTTACATACACCAAAATCATGTCAATAAGATAACAGAACCGAACTTGAAATTTCACAGCATCGAATTCGAATTTGTGGGATTATATCTTTGTAGCCTTAAATATTCTATTATCATCATTAGTTCACCTGGCGAAACAATTGTCGTTAATAATAAATTGTGGAAATAATCTATTTTATTTTATTTAATATGGGGAATTTCCGGTCCCATACATTTACACCTGTTAGTTTTTTGTTTCATACAAGAAAAAACCTCTTAAAGATAACCATCTTATAACACACAAGAACAAGAAGTGTTCTATAAAGCCATATGATACTGCAATATCTGACCACAAATTACTGAATATAAAAATCAATTTCAGGAACAAACTACCTAATGTCAAAGAAATAAGAACAATTGAAAAAGTGGATTACGATAAATTACGTGAACTACTTCAGGGAGAAATGCAAAATGTGGAAAGTATCGATAAACTGGATAAAGTCATTTCAGAAATAAAAGCTCAGTGTACTTCCTTCAAAGCAATCAAAATTTTAAGGAATAATAATTGGTTCAATTACACAGTTCAAAATTTAATGAAAAAACGAGACACAGCATACAAAAAAATGAAAAAACATCCTAATATTGAGGAATATAAATATCTATTTGACACACTAAGGAAAGAAACTCATAAGGCAATAAAAAATGCCAAAAAACACTATCTTGATGAAAACCTACAAAAAATTGGAAATGACACAAGGAAAATGTGGAAACTATTGAATAGCACAATGAACATCAAACTAACAAGCTCAGCAGATATTTACAAATTGAAGCTTAATGATAAAATAATAACAACCAACCATGAAATTGCTTCTTCATTCAATGAGTACTTCACAAATGTAGCAATAAATCTTCAAAGTCAGTTACCCTTGATGCCTTACAATGATAATGAAAATATAATTGCTGACAAATGTATCTACCTCAAGAAATGTACGGAATCTGAGCTGAGAACAATTGTATTTTCTTTGAAAAACTCGCCATCGAAAGGATTTGATGAGATCTCCTCATACAATGTAAGAGAAATATACCATACAATAAAAGATAAATTATTGGAACTGATAAATGAGTGTCTTAGTGTGGGTGTTTATCCGTCCTACATAAAAATAGCCAAAATATTACCTGTATTTAAAAAAGGAAAAAAGGAAGATATCAGTAATTATCGTCCCATTTCAATTACCCCAATTTTATCGAAAATAATAGAAAGAGTGATTAAAGACAGATTCATCAAATTTTTTGAACTCTCCCCACAACAATACGGATTTCAAAAATCAAGCTCAACATTGGGTGCTACGACTGACTTGATAGAAAGTATAATTGAAAAAACGGACCAGGGCTATTATGTGACGACGGTATTCATTGACTTGAAAAAGGCGTTTGACACAGTGGATCATAAGATACTCCTCGGGAAGCTTCATGATATGGGCATTCAGGGTGCTGCTTGGAGTCTTCTGAAATCATTCCTAAAGAACCGCCAACAATATGTATTTGTCAATAAAACAAAAAGTCCTAGGAAAAATGTTAGATGTGGTTTACCCCAAGGATCGGTCCTCGGACCACTACTCTATTTATTATATGTGGAGAGTCTTGGAAAAATTGATCTGAGTGCAGAATATTATATGTTTGCCGATGACACAGTCTTGGTATTTTATGAAAAAGACCTCAAAAGCCTACAGACAAAAGTAAATAAGAGTTTATCCGAATTTTACAAATGGCTGTGCCGAAACAAACTGGTAGTGAATGAGGATAAAACAGTGTACATGACCTTCAAACCAAAGCGAAAAAAAAAATCATCTATTAATCTCGACTTCACGATAAATGGAAAAAACATCAGAAAAGTAACACAATACACTTACCTTGGCTTGGTTATAGATGAAAATTTGAACTGGGAAAAACACATTGACATGATCTTTGGTAAACTGGCTGGATTAATAGCCTGCATGAAAAGAGTGGGCAACTGTTTTGATGTCAAGCACAAACTTCTGGTGTACAATTCACATATTAAAAGTGTCTTAACATATCTACTGCCAATTTGGGGAAATACCACGAAGTTTAATATAAATCGGCTTCAGAGGTTACAGAACAGAGCAGTGAAAACTATTTTCAATCTCAAATTTGAAACAAGAACAAATCTACTTTATGAACAATACCCAATTTTGCCAATTAAAAAACTCATAAAACAAGAGCTGTGTGCGCTGGTTTTCAAAATAAATAATAACTTACTGAAAACCAAGGTCTGCTTTGAACAGTTTCCACACGACTATGAAACAAGACACAGGGACAGATTTACCTTGAATAAAAACATCCGCACAAACTATGGCAGAAGAAGACCAAGCTTCATAGGACCACAGCTTTACAACGAACTGCCAAAAACTATTAGATTATCTAAGACGTTACATTCCTTTAAAAAAAATTTGAGAACTTATCTTGAAAATTGTTAAATTTATTTTAGTCTTTACTATAAATATAAATATTAATTTATGTATAAGAAATGTATATCTGTGATAACAACTTATGTTGATTAACAGTATTATCAATAAATCAATCAAAACTACAGAACCCATTTTCCCTTTTTGATATTGACCTGTAGTTTCTTTTGGAACCTTCTAGTTTTTTTACTAGAGATGTAACCTGCATGTTGGTAAGGTAAAATGGAGCACCATTTGTAGGTGGTTGCAGCTGCAAAATATTTCCATCTTTGGAGTACACCAATTCCCCAATTCCAGTGATCATCGTATCTTTTCTTAACATCTTTTCTGTCGACTGAATACCTCTTTGTCTTATTCCAGCAAAAAAACCCCAAATATGATCCATTACACTTGGAACAGTAGGATTGAAAACATCTGATATCACATCCATATCTATGAAATGAATAAATATGAATTTCAGTCAAATGACATAACGGAAGAAAACCATTAGATTTTTAAAATTGTGGAATTTTTTATGAGATATTTCACTAGATAAGTAGGTTTCAACTGAAATTTATTAGGTAGGATATACATTCTGTCAAGAAAGTACCGGGGATTATCGATATAATATTCCTAGGTTGGTACCACTTTTGATTAATGATGACATAATAACATAACATAATAATGAATGACTGTATGGAGCTTTGTAAATCCAAATATTTGAGATGTACAACAAAATAACGTAAAAATAATGAATGACTGTACGGAGCTATGTAACCCCAAAAATTATTTGAAATATTTAAATGGGTACCATCTGTTTAACAACCTTCTTTGTCGATTGCCGACATTCCGATATCTGTTAGAAGGTCCCTCTTTTTTAACCCGGTTTTTTTATCACGTTCCGATTGTAAACCTCTGTACCACTATTAGGTGTTACCGAGAATCTGTTGAAATACTCAAAATATTTATCACTTTTGTTTGAATACCACTGTACCACTGTTCAGTTGTCTGATGATGGGATAGTTCATTTCCCGAAACTCGAGTCACAAGAAAATGTGTAATATATATTTTATTGGTAGTAAAACATAGTAATTTCTACAATTTGTTTTAATTGTATTTATCTCAATGGAAAATATTTTCAAAAGCAGTAAAGTCACTTCCGATTTTAAATATTTGTCTATCTCAAAACTTCAGTAACAATCCTCATATACTACAATATGAATTTGTCTTCCATGACAATAATACTTGAGTAAAAAATAGAATAGACGTAAAAGAATACCACTGAAAGTACATTCCTAGTCAGTCCCCCCCATCTTTCTGGCCTTATACAATTCCTATGTAAGAAAAACACTACATCATTTGAGGCCTCTCCAGAATCAATACATTTTTTAGTATCCTCGTAGGAACCGAATTGTTACTTAAGCAGTGTCGTTTACAATCAGTACAAATAATAATCCATAGGGATAATATCTGGGAAATATTATGGTTGGGATAGGACTTCCTAATTGAATGTTTCAAAGTAAGTTTTCACTGATTTTCCGAAGTGTAACTGAACATTGTCACATTATAGAGCATTCGTTTTTGTTGAATCGTTCATTTTCAAGCTTCGAAATCTTTTATATAAAATGATTATCTGAATTTATTGAACTAAAAAGATAACTCTTTGAATTCGTGGTACATGAAGGTAATGTTTTATTAAGAAATTAGTCTCGGTAAAAGTTAGTTAAACATTTCATAAGCGGTCACGAATATTAACTTCGATTTAAATTTTAGGAATCATTCCCTAATTCCTCAGTTGGAGGTTTATTCAGCAATTTTAATCACTGATTAGTTATTGCTGTTCTGCCCTCAGTGTAGCGTTAATTTATTCATTCATATTTAATCTTCAAGACCTGTGAAATATTCTTGAGTAATTAAAACAAATTGTAGAAATTACTATATTTTACTACCAAAAATATACATTCTGTCAAGAAAGTACCGGGAATTATCGATTTAAATCTGGCGGGGCAATGAGGCAGGTAAAAATTTTTTTTCCTAGGTTGGTACTACTGTCCTTAATTACTATGCCAAGCTTGAGCGGGATCTGTCAACTAGTGTGTTTGCAACAGCTGATTAAGTCAGTCGATGTCAGAGTGCGTGCCGATTTTTACTATGGGTGATTATGTTGAGAAAATAATTTGTTTAAAGTTTTGTGTTGCAAATGAATTTTCGTGTGCCGATGCATTGAAAATGTTACAAAAGGCCTTTGGTGATAATGCTCTATCGAAAACTCGTGCATATCAGTGGTACAGAGCCTTCAAGGACGGTCGTGAAGTGGTCGCCCATCGACGGCTTCGATCGAAGATAACGTCGATAAAATTTAGGAAAGGGTGCTGGAAAACCGTCGTACCAGCTTGAGAGAGATAGCACATGATCTTAAGATATCCCACGAGTCCGCACGTACGATTTTGATTGATATTTTGGGCATGAGAAAGGTGGCCGCACGACTCGTACCAAAAGACGTGAATTTTCTTCAAAAACGTCTGGGTCTACGAGTACGATATGCAAACAAGCCAGCAATCATCGGAATGGGTGGCAAAAAATGAGCCGAAACCGAAAAAACCACGCCAAAGCCGCTCGAAAATGAAGGTGATGCTCATTGTTTTCTTCGATATCCGTGGCGTGGTGCACTACGAATTCGTTCCAGAGGGTCAGACGGTAAACAAGGAGTATTATGCGTTATGAAACGTTTGCGTGAGCGTATACGTAAGAAGCGGCCAAATTTGTGGGCGAACAACTCATGGATTTTGCATGACGATAACGCGCCTTCTCACCGAGCTACGATTGTAACTGACTTTCTCGCCAAAAACTCAACAAACGTGCTTCAGCAACCACCGTATTCGCCGGATTTGGCTCCCTGCGACTTTTTCCTCTTCCCAAAACTAAAATTGCCCCTTCGTGGCACCCGTTTTGAGTCGATTGAAGCCATAAAACAAAATTCGGCGCGAGAGCTAAAGTCCATCCCGGAAAGCGCCTATAAAAAATGTTTCGATAATTGGAAGTGCCGTTGGCATAAATGTATTGGAGCAAATGGAGCCTATTCTGAAGGCGACCCAATAAATTTTGACGATTAAATGTAAAAATGTTGTTTTAATTGAAAATTCCCGGTACTTTATTGACAGAGTAGTAAATTGATCTGATACATTGGGAAGACAATACTGCTGATAAGTTATTACCTAAAATATCAGCAGCTAAAGGATCCACTACTTCAACTTCTATACCTCTACTCTCAAGAGAAAATGGCATAATATTATGAACTTCCTGTATAATTCGCTCTGAATCATTCCAGAATCCTGTTGTACTTCTTTGAACAACATGTTCTTTAATTCGTAGCAGCTGTACCACACCTTCAACATCTCCATTATTACTGCTTATAATTGGTTTTCCTAAGGGTTTGACAATTCCTCGTATCGAAACATATGATAATTTTCGATCTGGATGTGTCAAAACAATTTCCTTCAAATCTTTATTTATGTTGAGGTATGGTGCACCCTGTAAGTCATTTCAGTTAAAACTCCGCCATTTAGCGGATTTAATTTTTACTATAATATCATACCTGTATCATAGTCATAGCATTTTTGTTTTTGTAATAATTTCGAACGCATGTTATGAAAATTATTGAATCAATTCCTAAAATTATTGCTTCCACCAAATAGTCCATTTTTTTATGTCTAAATTCTAATAAACCATAATTTTTTTCTCTAAATGACCACTGAAAAGGCTAATTCAAGGAATTAATCAAAACATTTGTAATATTATTTTGTTATATAATTGTATTTACACTCTTATATGTGGCTGACACTTTTGGCAATGTAGTAAAGTTTTTTCAAATTTGTTAGATTTTAGATTCGTATGTTATAATCTTCTCAATTGCGTTATTCCATATTTAATTTAATAAAACCATTCCAATAAAAGCCTCTAGGACATCAAATCAAAATATTGACAGTAATTCTGAACTACGAACCTATAATTTCCACAGATGAATTTTCTGTGTTGAAGTCATAGACTAATAATCCTAATATGTTTATGGTTGAAATTCATAAATAAAAAACAATTTTACGTTCCGCTACATTTTAAGTCATAATATAACGTAACAGTTGTTGTGTAAACAATAAAATTTAGCAGAAGTAATTTTTTTTTATTTATAAATTCCCGTCAAGTAAAAACCGAAACAATCAAAGTATTCTGTAATAATGAATAGAATTCACATAACATATTTTTATTGAATATTTCTATAATAATAAGCTAATTTGATCACACAAATTAATTAATATCGGCTGATTATATACTCAAAATAAATATTATTAACTTTTTATTGCTTTTACAATATTCTATTCGTAAATCATTAAATTAAAATAGGAGTTAATATTTGACCCACAGATTAATCTGTAGTTCATAAATGTACTGTTGACGTCTTTGTGGTTATGTAGTTCTTTAACCTAGAATTTCAACAAGGTTTTGTTGATAAAATCGAAAGAAATAAATTCTTACTGAATGTATTTATTTTTTCTTTAATTTATAATTTGATTGATCTGTTGCTTTCGACATAATTATGGAATGTAACAGAGCTTGTGGTAATAAGGCAGTGTTGAAGGTAATCAAATTCATGTTTTTAATACATAATGAACTCTCAGTTTTCTTTTAGAGGCCTAAAAGTGGTGACAAGTTATGCAAGGAATGTTTTTTCGAGGCTTTCGAAGATGAAATCCATTTCACAATCACCGAAGCAAAACTATTCAGACCTGGAAGCACTGTAGCAGTTGCAGCTTCTGGTGGAAAAGATTCAACAGTTTTAGCATATGTTTTGAAGCATCTAAATAACAAGTATAAATACAATCTGAAATTCGTTTTGTTGTCAATAGATGAAGGCATTACAGGTTACAGAGATGATAGTTTAGATACTGTGAAGCAAAATCGTGATGATTATGAAATGCCTTTGAAAATTTTGTCATATAAAGATTTGTATGGCTGGACTATGGATGAAATTGTATCAGAGGTTTGTAATTATTATAATAACTGAATTGTCAGGTCATAGCTTAGGGTAAAACATTTTGCATACAAATATTTATACTGATTTTTTCAGATTGGGAGAAAAAATAATTGTACATTTTGTGGAGTTTTCAGGCGACAGGCTTTAGATAGGGGAGCACATCTATTGAAAGTAGATTATCTAGCCACTGGACATAATGCAGATGATATAGCTGAAACTGTATTAATGAATATTTTAAGAGGAGACTTGGCTAGGTTGAGCAGGTGTACTTCAATTATAACGGTAATATATATGTGAAATTTCAATTATATAATGATAAATATAAAAATCCAACTTATCATGTTCAGCCCCCAGACCTAAACTTAGATGTTTTAGAATCAATTCAAATCAAGAAACTTGTTTTTAAATATTAATTCCTTAGCACTTTATTCTTTCGGAAGAAACTAGGGTTTCAAGAAACATTAGTGAAAGCTACCCTATATTTTTCAATGCATTCTGTAATCCTGCACACTTGAAGATGATGTTATGTTACATTCTTTTTAGGACAGTGGAGATGGCATACCAAGAGTGAAACCTTTGAAATATGCTTATGAAAAAGAAATCGTGATGTATGCTTATTTCAAGAAATTAGTATATTTCTCAACAGAATGCACATTTTCACCCAATGCTTATAGGGGGCATGCTAGAGTACTATTGAAAGATCTGGAGAAAGTTGACCCCAGTGTTATCATGAATATAATACATTCAGGTGAATTCATATGAATAATATATAATTTATGAATGTTTATTTAACTGTCGATAATTTCAGGAGAATCTTTGAAAGTGAACGAAACATCAAAGATGCCAACTCTGCAAAATTGTACAAGGTGTGGTTATGTGTCTTCACAAGATATTTGCAAGGCTTGTATTTTATTGGAAGGACTAAACACTGGAGAACCTAACTTAGGGATTGGAAAATCGAGTAAAGTGAAGAAATCTCTAGCATTGAAAGAGAAAAAAAATTGTTGTGGAGGAAAAGGAAATTGTAATGACGTTAAAAGTTGACCCTATTGAATAAAGTATTATCTTAATATATATAAATCTTGTGTCACAATGTTTGTCCTCAATGGACTCCTAAACCACTTAACCGATTATAATAAAATTCGCACACCATGTGCAGTTCGATCCAACTTGAGAGATAGGATAGTTTAAATCTCAAATTATAGTCGCAATTTTAATTTATTGCTAATTATTTGTCTGTTATTATTTGACAGTCACAATTATCTGTTAACTCCAAACGATTCTAACAGATGTCGATACCTTTCGACTGGGTTGAGTAAGTAATCAATAGATGGCGCTGCTATGGTAAATCTACGAACGTGACTGATGTTCTCTTATTGTTCCTCTTACTATAATGTAATATAACAAAAAATTTAGCCACAGCAACGCGTGGCCGGGTCAGCTAGTATTAATTTATTTTTTCATTCTATTTCAAGTATTGAATGCGAGGCAGAAAGCCATATCTAATCATTTAAAAGCCATGAGAAAAAAGCAGCAAGAAAATCTATAAATCACTTGTGAAATACTGCTTGACAAACACAAAAGATCATTTCTCCTTCGAATCATAACAGATTATGAAAAATTGACATATTTTGAGAAGCTTAAGTGTCATACATAAAAGCTTTGCAGTACTTGGTGGTGATTCATTTGAACAGAGCCACTGCCGTTTGCGTTTTGGATTATCATAAAGGACCCATTTTTCGTCTCCAGTGATCAAGCGATCAAAAAACGGTCTTGTATGGTGCCATTGTACTACTCTGTCAAGAAAGTACCGGGAATTTTCAATTAAAACAACATTTTTACATTTAATCGTAAAAATTTATTGGGTCGCCTTCAAAATAGGCTCCATTTGCTCCAATACATCTATGCCAACGGCACTTCCAATTATCGAAACATTTTTTATAGGCGCTTTTCGGGATGGACTTTAGCTCTCGCGCCGAACTTTGTTTTATGGCTTCAATCGACTCAAAACGGGTGCCACGAAGGGGCAATTTTAGTTTTGAGAAGAGGAAAAAGTCGCAGGGAGCCAAATCCGGCGAATACGGTGGTTGCTGAAGCACGTTTGTTGAGTTTTTGGCGAGAAAGTCAGTCACAATCGTAGCTCGGTGAGAAGGCGCGTTATCGTCATGCAAAATCCATGAGTTGTTCGCCCACAAATTTGGCCGCTTCTTACAGATACGCTCACAAAATTACAGCGATCCAGCATGTCTGAAGCAACCTGTTCGCGATGACGTTTTTGAAGAAAATTCAGGTCTTTCGGTACGAGTCGTGCGGCCACCTTTCTCATGCCCAAAATATCAATCAAAATCGTACGTGCGGACTCGTGGGATATCTTAAGATCATGTGCTATCTCTCTCAAGCTGGTACGACGGTTTTCCAGCACCCTTTCCTTAATTTTATCGACGTTATCTTCGATCGAAGCCGTCGATGGGCGTCCGTCCTTGAAGACTCTGTACCACTGATATGCACGAGTTTTCGATAGAGCATTATCACCAAAGGCCTTTTGGAACATTTTCAATGCATCGGCACACGAAAATTCATTTGCAACACAAAACTTTAAACAAATTCTTTGCTCAACGTAATCACCCATAGTAAAAATCGGCACGCACTCTGACATCGACTGACTTAATCAGCTGTTGCAAACACACTAGTTGACAGATCCTGCTCAAGCTTGGCATAGTAATTAAGGACAGTGGTACCAACCTAGGAAAAAAAATTTTTACCTGCCTCATAGCCCCGCCAGATTTAAATCGATAATTCCCGGTACTTTCTTGACAGAATGTATGTGATGGATCAGATGGCTTTGTTCTTTTCGGACAGATTGTGAGGAAGAATTATATTCTTATTTATCTATAAATAAGAATTATATTCTTATTTATCTATAAATAAGAATTATATTCTTATTTATCTATAAATAAGAATTATATACTTATTCATCTATGGTCAGTGGTAGACACTGTATATATAATATTATCTATGGTCAGTGATAGACAGTGAGTGACATGCTACATACTTTAAATAAAAGTTTCACAAAATATATTAAATAATTTTAATATATAAATACCTCAAATATAATACACAAGAAACAGCAAGAACTTATTCAGGGTACTAATATTAACTTCAGAACATATTCCAAAAAACAAACTAGCTCTACTCAGCATCAATCTGAGACCATCCAAAAACTGGCGACCTCTGGGTTCTAAGAAACAAACAAGATACGAGTCATGGAACATTCGAACAACTTTGTAACTCAAAACTAATTGTAATATTTTGTAACCGTATAATTGAACAGCAAATAAACTTATTCTGGAGACAGTCCAGGAACTCACACTAGCACAACCTAATTTCATCATTACCGTCCGTAAGGATGAATTTGGGCTGCACTTTTGATATTTGTTTTAATAGTAGAAGGTGCTTTATTCATTGGCATAGTTTGTGTATTTGAAGGAATAGGAATGGATCCAGAAGCTCCTCCGGACCTATTCTGAGGAGCTACCATCATACCACCAGACGTAGGATTGCCATTAGGGCTTGTCCCCATTTTCAATCCCTTACCCATACCAACGGCAGCAACCAGAAGATGAGTATCAGCTACACTTGAGTTTTGTTGAGTATTTCCCCTTGATGAAGATTCCACTTCCCATTCTTCCCTAGCTTTGTTTACTATATCCCAGACATGCAATACTACCTTCTGATAAGCAGCAATTTGTTTTTGGGCATTTTCAAAAGTTAAATTAGCAGCTTTGTGTTCCACTTGAAGCATCTTACTTTCTGCCATTGGTTCCAATTTGGTTCGAAGATAATCCGGTACAAGATCATGAGCAAATGTAGTTATTCTTCCCTCTGTCATTTGTATTAATTGTTCATCTCTTTCAGGTGATAGCATAAGAGGTAGAAGTGTTAGATTTCTTAAAACTGGGCATTTGTCGTGACTTAATACCTTACTTAAGGCTGTGAGTTGACCAGAGATCAGAGCATAATTATCCAAGAAGTTCGGCCAATGTAAATATTCATATTCTGTCTCAATCTTCATTATCATGGACCCTATGGCACCTTTCAAATCATTTACGCGTTGGATGATATTCTCTAATGCAAATTCTAGTTGCTTTTCTTCTCTCTGTTGCATCTTGTTATTTTTAGATTTGAAAATTAAAATCACAGAAGAATATGTATTTATTTACTTTAACGTTAACCTACAAGTGACACTCCAAAAAGTACACAAAATCAAATTTGTTGAAGGGTGAGCTCACAGAAAACAAATTCCCCTTTTTATCTAGACTGAGGTATCGTTTATTTACTCCAAATAAATATAATAGGGGTTTTAGATAACAGTCTTATTTTCTAAATTATTCAAAAAGTCAGAGTAAGAAAAATATGCGAGAAATTATTCAAATTTGTTCTTTCGCTCTCAATAGTTTAAGTGAGGCCACATTCTTTGTGGGTGAAACTTTAATAATCTGCCATATTTGATAACTAACGTTTTGTTGTCGGCTTTTAAGAAATGAAAATATTCAAAATTAGTATTTGTTTACGATCTCATTAATTTAAAACAGAATACAGTGTTCCAGGTGAATGAATTTGTATTTAATATTTGTTCAATAGGAATTCACAGTGATTTCAATTAGATTTAATTCAATGGCTTCATTAAATTCCACTTAAGACCTCATTTTCGGATTTGACCATTATTATTATTTGAAATTGAGGAAAACTTAGGTTCAATAATTTCATTAGATGGATTTTTTTTAGTTTCAATTCATAAGAATCTTCAATATATATCCGTCTTGATTTTTTTGTTGTAAATTCCATTGCTATTAATAATTATAACTTTGATACTTATCAGTTACTGAAACAATTCAATTCCAGCATTGAAATGAGTCACAAAGAAAATCAAAACTTGCCAGACAGTGAGGATAAGAAAATTCCAATTAATGGGGAAGATAATAATGAAAATGGAGTTGATATTAAAAATGAAAAAAAAGAAGAAGCGAGCGAGGAAATTATTAGTGTTAAGAAGACAAGATCATCCAAACGTTTAAGTACTGCTCCTAAACCACCTCAAAGTGATATTGATTCGAAGCCAAAGAAAGTTGAAAGTAAGAGTGAAGAAATTGAGGCTCCTGTTAATATTGAAGAAAATGTTGAGGATGAACCAAAAACTGAAAAATTAAATGGCTCAAGCAGTAGTGAGGCTAACTTGGGAAATACTACTGAAAGTTCAGATAAGTCTCAGGAAAATAATGAGGAAAGCGGTAAAAATTCTGAAATCAAAGAAAAGGAAGAAAATACCAGTAAAGATGATTTCATTTTGGATACTGAAACATACATGGAACCATTAGTGCTTTCTCCTGATGAACCGTGCCCTGAATTGGAATTTGAAGAATCTTCTGACAGGGAATCAGAAAAGCATTCTCCTGTGTTATCTAGGTGTATAACAAGACGGTCCCAAAACCGTCACATCCCTACACCTAACACACCAAGGTCAATATATGAACCCGAAACTGAAAAAGAACAGATTGACTCTGAAAAAGGTAATAGAAATTAATTTAATTCAAATCTCCGTAATCATTTCATTTTCATACTAAAAAATTTTTTTACAAATGGAGACCAATTGTGTGTTCAATTGAAGAAATTATTCAAATTCTGTAAAAATTAAAATTAGAATTTTGAAAAAAGTTTCACTGTATATGTTGAAAAATATATATGAGATTAATATAAAATTAATACTTGTCTGGAAATAATTTATTTTTCATTTTATCACATTGTATCTTCTTAATATATATAAATCTCGTGTCACAATGTTTGTCCTCAATGGACTCCTAAACCACTTAACCGATTATAATAAAATTCGCACACCATGTGCAGTTCAATCCAACTTGAGAGATAGGATAGTTTAAATCTCAAATTATAGTCGCAATTTTAATTTATTGCTAATTATTTGTCTGTTATTATTTGACAGTCACAATTATCTGTTAACTCCAAATGATTCTAACAGATGTCGATACCTTTCGACTGGGTTGAGTAAGTAATCAATAGATGGCGCTGCTATGGTAAATCTACGAACGTGTCATATAAGCTACATTTTAACAGCATAATTACCACGTGTTGTTGACGCTATAAAAGAGTCCATTGAGGACAAACATTGTGACACGAGATTTATATATATTAAGATAACAAAAACTTTAGCCACAGCAACGCGTGGCCGGGTCAGCTAGTACATTCTGTCAAGAAAGTACCGGGAATTATCGATTTAAATCTGGCGGGGCAATGAGGCAGGTAAAATTTTTTTTTCCTAGGTTGGTACCACTGTCCTTAATTACTATGCCAAGCTTGAGCGGGATCTGTCAACTAGTGTGTTTGCAACACCTGATTAAGTCAGTCGATGTCAGAGTGCGTGCCGATTTTTACTATGGGTGATTACGTTGAGCAAAGAATTTGTTTAAAGTTTTGTGTTGCAAATGAATTTTCGTGTGCCGATGCATTGAAAATGTTGCAAAAGGCCTTTGGTGATAATGCTCTATCGAAAACTCGTGCATATCAGTGGTACAGAGCCTTCAAGGACGGTCGTGAAGTGGTCGCCCATCGACGGCTTCGATCGCAGATAACGTCGATAAAATTAAGGAAAGGGTGCTGGAAAACCGTCGTACCAGCTTGAGAGAGATAGCACCTGATCTTAAGATATCCCACGAGTCCGCACGTACGATTTTGATTGATATTTTGGGCATGAGAAAGGTGGCCGCACGACTCGTACCGAAAGACCTGAATTTTCTTCAAAAACGTCATCGCGAACAGGTTGCTTCAGACATGCTGGATCGCTGTAATTCCGATTCTACATTCATGGAACGCATTATAACTGGTGATGAGACCTGGGTCTACGAGTACGATATGCAAACAAGCCAGCAATCATCGGAATGGGTGGCAAAAAATGAGCCGGAATGGAAAAAACCACGCCAAAGCCGCTCGAAAATGAAGGTGATGCTCATTGTTTTCTTCGATATCCGTGGCGTGGTGCACTACGAATTCGTTCCAGAGGGTCAGACAGTAAACAAGGAGTATTACCTAGGCGTTATGAAACGTTTGCGTGAGCGTATCCGTAAGGAGCGGCCAAATTTGTGGGCGAACAACTCATGGATTTTGCATGACGATAACGCGCCTTCTCACCGAGCTACTATTGTGACTGATTTTCTCGCCACAACTCAACAAACGTGCTTCAGCAACCACCGTATTCGCCGGATTTGGCTCCCTGCGACTTATTCCTCTTCCCAAAACTAAAATTGCCCCTTCGTGGCACCTGTTTTGAGTCGATTGAAGCCATAAAACAAAATTCGGCGCGAGAGCTAAAGTCCATCCCGGAAAGCGCCTATAAAAAATGTTTCGATAATTGGAAGTGCCGTTGGCATAGATGTATTGGAGCAAATGGAGCCTATTTTGAAGGCGACCCAATAAATTTTGACGATTAAATGTAAAAATGTTGTTTTAATTGAAAATTCCCGGTACTTTCTCGACAGAGTAGTATGTATATATAAAATTATCCATTGAAATAAAAACGAGAGTAAAATTAAAAAAAAACTGAAATGATAAATCCTTAATTCAAAATGTAAACCATTGTACGTATTTCATGATCATTTTCAATCTTTAGATGCCTCTAACATTTAGAACTAAATATTAGCACATAGCTAACTGTATATGGTTTTTTGTTCCGAAATTTCTTGAATTGGTAAGTTTCTAATCTTATTTTTATGTTTAATTGTAGTAAATAGTTAATTTTTTATTATTCTCTGATCCATTCTATACTACTCTGTCAAGAAAGTACCGGGAATTTTCAATTAAAACAACATTTTTACATTTAATCGTCAAAATTTATTGGGTCGCCTTCAAAATAGGCTCCATTTGCTCCAATACATCTATGCCAACGGCACTTCCAATTATCGAAACATTTTTTATAGGCGCTTTCCGGGATGGACTTTAGCTCTCGCGCCGAATTTTGTTTTATGGCTTCAATCGACTCAAAACAGGTGCCACAAAGGGGCAATTTTAGTTTTGGGAAGAGGAATAAGTCGCAGGGAGCCAAATCCGGCGAATACGGTGGTTGCTGAAGCACGTTTGTTGAGATGTGGCGAGAAAGTCAGTCACAATAGTAGCTCGGTGAGAAGGCGCGTTATCGTCATGCAAAATCCATGAGTTGTTCGCCCACAAATTTGGCCGCTTCTTACGGATACGCTCACGCAAACGTTTCATAACGTCTAGGTAATACTCCTTGTTTACTGTCTGACCCTCTGGAACGAATTCGTAGTGCACCACGCCACGGATATCGAAGAAAACAATGAGCATCACCTTCATTTTCGAGCGGCTTTGGCGTGGTTTTTTCGGTTTCGGCTCATTTTTTGCCACCCATTCCGATGATTGCTGGCTTGTTTGCATATCGTAGTCGTAGACCCAGGTCTAATCACCAGTTATAATGCGTTCCATGAATGTAGAATCGGAATTACAGCGATCCAGCATGTCTGAAGCGACCTGTTCGCGATGACGTTTTTGAAGAAAATTCAGGTCTTTCGGTACGAGTCGTGCGGCCACCTTTCTCATGCCCAAAATATCAATCAAAATCGTACGTGCGGACTCGTGGGATATCTTAAGATCATGTGCTATCTCTCTCAAGCTGGTACGACAGTTTTCCAGCACCCTTTCCTTAATTTTATCGACGTTATCTTCGATCGAAGCCGTCAATGGTCGACCACTTCACGACCGTCCTTGAAGGCTCTGTACCACTGATATGCACGAGTTTTCGATAGAGCATTATCACCAAAGGCCTTTTGCAACATTTTCAATGCATCGGTACACGAAAATTCATTTGCGACAAATTCTTTGCTCAACGTAATCACCCATAGTAAAAATCGGCACGCACTCTGACATCGACTGACTTAATCAGCTGTTGCAAACACACTAGTTGACAGATCCCGCTCAAGCTTGGCATAGTAATTAAGGACAGTGGTACCAACCTAGGAAAAAAAATTTTTACCTGCCTCATTGCCCCGCCAGATTTAAATCGATAATTCCCGGTACTTTCTTGACAGAATGTACATTCATTTGCCAGAAAGGATAAATGAATTATTTTTATTTCATTTTTAAATCTACTGGCTCTTATTGAAAAACTCGTTACTCTGAGGTTTTTTTTTTCTCGTACACATTCTGGGTATTGTAGAAGCTCCTAGTGAATGAAGAAAACAAATTTGTAGTGAGAATTTTCATGCATAGAAAAATGTCACTTTCCTCTGAATGAATTTTTCAATTCTCAATTAATAAATCTAATTTTTTAAGGCGCAGGAAGCCCTCTTGAGGACTTTGAATATTCGACAAAAACTACTAACTTAAACGAAACAGATAGTTCGTGTACAAACGTATCCATGACAGTGCAGGTCGGAGGCAATGATACTCGTACAGATTTCTCGGAAGGAGAGAGCGAACTTCTTAAAAGTCTAAGAAGTAAGGGATCCAGCTCGGCACCCCGCTATTTGACTTCAAGGAGATCCATAAAATCCTTAAGAAAAGATGTAAACTCGAAAAGCTTCAGGGATTCGATGCACAGAAGTAAAATGTACGTTACTTCCCCTTTGGCCAGAGAATCGATGGAGAGAGCTCCAAGTGTCAAACGTAAAGAGCGCAGTGAGACTCCCGAAGACAGGAAGAGAATCAAAATCGAAAATTCACGATTTTTGTCAAAATTGTCCAGTCCGTTGAGTAATTTGAAGAATAAATTCACAACAACACCGACAGAGACTAGTACGCCAAAATTAACGTCATATAGGGACGAGAAGAACCACATTGACGGAGATTACTTTGATCAGATGGAAATGCCTGAAGGTGTCGCAGAACAGCGGAACAAATGGTGTGAAATTATGTGAAAATTTGTATTTCTCTTATCTCAAGTTTCCGTTTTTTTATTTGATACGTTGATTTGATAGATTGATTCATGTTTTTACTCGCAAGTTGTTGATTTACATTGTGTACCCCATATATTGTTGGTGTTTTTTTCTATATTATCATCTTGACAAATTTTTTGTATTTTATTTAATTGATTGGAAATATTTTGCGTAAAATTGAGTTTTGCATTCAATATGTATCATATCATTTCAATGAAAATTAAGTTTTTGTAGGCTAATAAAGTCTTCATAATATTTACAGAGAGAGTTTTGTAGGGACATAGAAAAGAAGAACCCAATTTTTGTTTATAATTGTTTTGTCGGAGTCATGGGGATATGTCAACATTTTCTATTTAAATCAAATGTTTGAAGGTCCCAAGTTTATATATAAACAAAATGTATTTGAGAGTATTGCCTATTTAATAGTTGGTGAGCATACTGTACATGTACAAATAATGGTGACCACTAAAATTTGCAATTTCTTCTATGGTATGTTTCTCTATTTTAATATAGAACAGAATGAAGTAGCAGTAGTCTAAAAGTGAGTAAAGACTGTTCAGTAGTTTTTTTGTATGCCTTATGTCAGTAAGTTTTAGATTATTATTCTTTATAGTTCACGAACAATCTCAATCTTTTATTTAGTGATTTCTTCTATGACTCAAAATGTCTTTTCCTACAATCCCTTCTATTATCATTATTTTTGACTTTTATAATATACATGCTTATATATCTTTTAGCAAATATATCAAAAGACTTATTATGTAAGTTTAAAATTTTTTGTGTTCAGTTTTTCATGAATATAAAGTTCTATCGATCAAGTTTTTTTTTTTCAATTGATGACCGGATTACCTTTTAGAAAATTCAGCGGAAACAGAAGCTCCAAATGATTTTGTGGGATAATAAAAAATTATTGGACTTACAGTCTGATTGGGCAGTATAAGTTGCCTGCCTGACAGTGGACATTTACTTTACTTGCAGACAGTAGCTCTAACGCCTCTCCAGTCAGGGTATTTATTGATTTCTCTTTATCATAAATTAATACCTAATGCGCTTCGTTACATTATAGCATCTTGAGATATTTTCAAACTATAATTAAAGGATGTTCAGTGATGAGGGCACAATACTGTTTTTATTACTTTGGAAAGTCATTCAGTAAATTTCAAGAATTCCTCAACTGATTCATTTCTCAATCTTCCAATAAGTTACACTGCTCCATTACAAATCTACACGTTCAAAATTGATTTGCTCGCCTTAAACCTGACATCCATGAAAAATACAATCAAGAAAACTTTTTTTATTAATGGAGGAGGTATCAAAAGATTCATAATTAAATAATAAGTTGAAAGAACTGTCATTTATTTGCAATATCAGTTGAAACAAAAAAATTATGAACAATACAATTTGAACACTATCGTTTATATGTGCAAGTGGATAAACTAATCCATGGTGACATATCACAAAACAGGAAATAAATTTTTCGTTTCAAGTTCTAGTCTTTTCATAGTTTCTCACGACTCAAATTTATTCTTTGTGCATAAATATTGAAGTATTTGATAATAATTATGTATGTACTGTATAGAGGCAATTGAAAAATATTAATGTAAAAAATGATGTAGTCAAAATAAGTTTCTGTTTAACATGTAGGAAGAGATTAGACAATTAAATTGTGAAGATCATTCTGGAGTAATGACAAAAATAATATTGTTCATCTTAAACAAAGCAGATAAGATTTAATTCCAATAATTAAAGGCATAAAAAGTATTTGCTCTCGCTATTTTTTAAAACTTCTATTAATCGTTCTTTCTCAAATTATTTTCATAATGGGATTGAAAATTCAAAAAGATGTTCATATTCAGAATTTAACTTCAAGTTGTTAAAACCATAGACTTAATGTACTTATATGTCTATGGTTAAAACCAATATTTTTATGGAATTTCATTGAATTCTACCAAGCAACGGCCCAATCTATCATGAATTTCATATTCTTTAGAAAGATGATAACTTATATTGTGATCTTCACATATTTTTCTCTATTGAATGGTCTGAAAACACCACCTAAACAAGGTTTAGGTTTAGGTGGTATTGCGTTTCACGATAGTAGCATAGATAAACGTGATATCGTTTATCTATGGATAGTAGTAAACAAATGTTATAGGTTAGGAGAATTTTTGTCCGGTTTTCATGTGTTTACATTTTGTGTTGTTAAGCGAGTGTTAGTAGTTTTTACAGTATAAAACTGAAATGGGACTCTTCAGTACCTGCAAAAACTGGTTCACTGGACGAAATTCAGTCGTTTCTTCAAGAGAGTAAGATCATTAGACACTCCTAACATATATCCTAAGAAAAAACGAAAATTATAAATTTTAGAGATAACGTAGAAACATTTCTACATTGTTGTTGTATGTATGAAATACGTTTTTCAAAACATAGTATTCATATTGTTATTTATGGTTGACAACCACTACATGTTTTTGGGAAAATAGGGCTATTAGCCAACTACACATAAGAAAGTAATGCTTCACGGTAGTATCTCCTGGGTGGTATGGAAACTACCTATTTATCTTTCAAAAAAAAACTTGTATTACATTATCGGTGGAAATTATGGCATGTTATATTTTTTCATTATATCTCATTGAAAATATCAACTTTCATACATATCTATCATTCGATTCTGAAAGGTCCTTTTTGTGGTTTAGAGCACTGGAAAAATTTTCCCGATCCCTAATTTCAATTGCCTCAAAAATTAATTCATTTAGCATGAATAGGAGAATATATTACCCAATCCAAACATGACAATTAATATTAATTTTATCCATAGTTATATCATCGTTAATGCAAATAATAACAGAAAACAATTATTACTCTTGTTCTGTGTTCCATCTAAGAGAAACCATCACAAAGTTCTATAGAATATTTACATCAAATTTAATTGTTACTGATTTCCCTTGTTAAATGGATTTTCAGTATGAAAGTATTGTCATTTTTGTGAGATATAATGAAAAATATCGTTCATTACACGTCCAAAAGGCTTTTTCCGTTTTTGCGAAGCCTCACATCACAGGGCAGTTGGTCGCTTGCGCAAAGGGAAAGCTTTTTCTCCTCAAAAATCCTCCTGTATTTAGAAACGATTATTTGTAATAGGGATGCTAACGAGTGTATGCAGTGTTGCTTATGTCTGAGTAGGCTGTGGTACAACTGAAGAAATAAGTTTACTCAAAATAAGTTATCTTGAATTTCTGTATCTCATTCTGCTTCGAAAACGGTTCAGGTAATCTGGAAACGGTTATTTTTCAGTTCACAAGAAAGGTTTAGCTGAACCTCCTTTTTTTTAATTTAAATTCAGACTTCATCATTTTGCATTCTTATTCGAATATCTACATCAAATATAACTCATTAACATTAATTCAACATTAATACTGTTTTCTAGGAGATTAAAATTTAATTTATAAAGAAAGAGTAAACACCACCATATGATTCTGGGAATGATTCATCAGAAAAAAATATGGGAGCGAACAAAAAGAATGAGGAAACCTTTACTTTTTGTAAATTGAGCCGATCTTCAGTTTATATTTTATTATGAAACTTTGTTAAGAAATTTAACCTGTTTAATCAATAGATCTAGTAAATATATATAAAGTTCTGATCTCATTTCTTCTGAAAGATCATACCCAGATATTCCTTTTTAACTTTGTTATATAGCAAAAAGCTCAGCAAGGTCATGAAGATATACACATATGTATATATACAAAGCTCTAAAAAAGATGAGAATAAAGATATAGAACAGCTTAAGATTGGAAGGCTATTAAAAATTATATTGCATAATTGTTAAAATAATATTTGATCCAAGAAACATATTTTTTGTTCCACATTTAATATGTTTTCTTTTTCAATAACTGTGGATGGAATTCAGGGTAGAACTAAGCTAAATTATACACTAATATTCTAAAATAACTAATTGGTATATATTCATAAGATATGTTGCTTTCACTCGTAGGGTGAAATAATTTAAATTAACTAAGTTGCATTTACACACGCCTAGATAGCTTACTGCTCTTAAAATTATGTTAAATCAATTCTTAAATTCAAATAAATTAAATGAAAAATCGTTTGAACAAGGACCATTTTCCTAATCTTCAAAACTCTTCACTTTAACACAAAAATCTGCGTTAAAAAAAATCTCACAGTACCGAAACAAACATAATATAAAAACAGAAAAACTGAAATTATCTAAGGCGTTATTATTGTCTTTGGTTACATTAGGTTTACATAAAAAATAGGAAACCCAAGTACAACATAAAACTGTTATAAAAATATATATTTAGATGTATATAAATTAATCAAAATTTTCGCCGCTTAACAGATGAATATTTCGTGAATATTTTCATTCAGTAATTGATTTTTCGATAAAAGTCGATTGAATTTGCCTAGGAATCGTATAGTTTCTTCAATATATGAAAAATTGTTCTTATATCAGGTGTCTAGATAAAGATAAGCACCAGCTGTATCTGTTATAAAAAATCCTTATGACTTTCTTTTAATTTTTTATTAGTTGCCGCTCACATTTGTTGATAATCTATATGTTTATAAAGTGAAACAGTGTTTTCTAAGACATTTTATTGAATATAATTCTAAAAAGTTTTGAAGAGATTTTTCAGATTAAATCTGTTGAGGTTTCAGAGAATTAATTCAACTATTATTTGTAACATTAAAAAAAAACTCTTCGTACTAAATTTTCAATATACAGGGTGACCCCAGGGGTGCGTAAATTTTCCATAACTTCGTTTCTATTCAAGCTATCGACTTGATTGTTTTTTCCAAAGGATAGTTGGTACAATCCGCACATCCTGAAAATATTTTCATCCAAATACAGGTGTCCGAAAATGAAATACATACATAGGTTCGGTTTTTTTAAATGGCAACCCCTATTTTTCATACATCTTTGGATTTGCCACTTAATTGTCGATAAAACGCACCCAGGTTTCATTGACTTATCTGCATTAGTTTTTGACCTATGTCAATTTATGTTTCGAAATAGCCTCGTGCGTAGACCCACAGAAAAAGTCATAACTTCGGAACAGTTCAACATAATTCAGTCATCTTTTTTCTAGTCGATTCCTTAAGCTTCTGTGCATCTTTTGAAATAGGCATGAATTTGATGTCGGTGTTCTATCGCCTACTATATTATTTTTTAAATGACAAAAAACAAATGGAATTAACTCGATTTTCTCAAATGCAACACTGTATTTAATTACACCATTGCATGACAATTCGTAAGAGCTTTTCGTCGATATAAGATGGGGTCTACTTCGTGAAATAAATTCCAAAATAAGAAATGTGTTTTGTTTTAGTAGAATCTAGTAGAACGTTCTCCTGTTTCTATTACCACTATTCTTCAAACACTGCTATTACAATTTCGAAAACATTTTTTTCAATTATTTTGTATAGATATTTCCGATTTTACGACAACGTTCTACTAGATTCTACTAAAACAATCCACATTCTTTATTTTGGAATTTATTTCACGAATTTCACGAAGTGGATCCCACAAACCTTATATCGACGAAAAGCTCTTACGAAATGTGATGCAATGGTGTAATAAGATACAGCGTTGCATTTGAGAAAATCGAGTTAATTCAATTAGTTATTTGTCGTTTAAAAAACAGTATAGTGGGTGATAGAACACCGACATCAAATTTATGCCTATTTCAAAAGATGCACAGAAGCTCAAGGAATCGACTGGAAGAAACATGATTGAACGGTTCCGAAGTTATGACTTTTTCTGTGGATCTACGCACGACGCTATTTCGAAACATAAATTGACATAGCTCAAAAACTAATGCAGATAAGTCAATGAAACCTGGGTGCGTTTTATCGACAATTAAGTGGCAAATCCAAAGATGTATGAAAAATAGGGGGTTGCCATCTAAAAAAACCGAACCTATGTATGTATTTCATTTCCGGACATCCTGTATGTGGATGAAAATATTTTTAGGATGTGCGGATTGTACCAACTGTCGTTTGGAAAAACAATCAATTCGATAACTTGAATAGAAACCAAATTATGGACCGTTACGTACCGCTGGGTCACCCTGTATACTGTTTGAATATTTTCCATAAAAGAAGTAAGTCGATTGAGGAATTCGCACTTTTAACATTTTTCTCTATAAATTGAGAAGGAATGAAGACATTGTGATGCGGTTTTTCCTTAAAGTTAGTCAATATTATGAATTTTTGGAATCTGTTCAAAAAATATGGTCATTTTATTTGATTTTTTGAAATAAAACATAATAAGGTATAACTTATTACAGCTTATTTGTTTCCGAATTACCGAATCAACAGTAAACACTTTCAAAGATGATTAAATTCTTTCAAACGACACTGTTCAAAGCGATTGAATAGTTCAGGAGATAATTGAATGAAACTTTTGTGAAATGTATTAATCTGACAGATACGAAAAAAATTGCAAAGCAAAATGATGCGCCCCCCATTCTATTAAATGGCATTTTCGAAGTTATAGCTCATCGATCTACTTTCCGAGATCGCTTGAATTTTATGTTTTTTATAGCATCTGCATCATCTAGCGGTCATATTACGAACCTCAAAATAATTTTCAATAATTATGTCCACTTTGGAGATGGTTTTTACCCAGTCTATTGGCCTTACAATTGCCGAGATACATCCGTTCTTGACACCCGATATTTTCACCTACAAGAAATAACCGAACTCTAAAGAAAAATATTCACCTTTGTTAAATCTTAATGAATACAATTCGTAAGAAAACTATAAATATAAATATATAAATAGGATTATAAATAACAGATCAATACAATATAAACATTCTTCGATGTAAAGTTACTTTTTGTACTAAATAATTTTAGTACTTGGTTCATGTCGAAATTATAAAATTTCAACTGAGAAGTCTAAAAACCTGTGGTTAAATATTTACAACATAAAAAGTACTTAAACGGAAATTTTCATCTGGAAAATTCCGAGTAACTTTTCAATTTTATTGTCGATAACAATAATATAAGGAATCAAATTATTGGCACGAGTGTAACAGACTGATGGTAAGTATTGATATAGCCTTCGGCTAGAATGATTGAAGATTGAAATCAGTGAATGATATTACAGAATTCGAAGATTACGCTCTGTTTAATCTTCTCCTTTTAACAACTAATTCCCTAACTCCTGGAACTATAGATGAAATTGAACTAGAGAATACAATAATTGAATAATTGCTTTTTGTAGAGACATACCAACAGCTGAACAAATATAACATTTCAACGATCAACGGCGAGATTATCAATCTATTATTTTCAACAGTTAAACACTTCACCAATTACATAATATGTTTCCAATCATTCGCCAACCCAGCAGTCGAAGAATGATCGAAGATATACCAGAGGAAACAAAAGAATATTGACAGAAAAAACGCAGAATATTTTGGAATTTTAGATTTATATTAAGTTTTTATTATATACGTGAATTGAATTTTTCAAAGGGATTCATACATCAGTGAAATACCTCGAATGTAATCGAATTGATCAACATTAATTTTCAATAAAGTTGAGCATCTCCAAAAATGGAAAAAACAGAAACAACGAACAAGGCTTTCGGGAACAGATTTATTGACTTAAATCCCTTAGGCTCCTAATATTGAATGTGTCCGACCATTAATATCAGTCTTATGTATTTTAACATGGTTTTTGTACAGGGAGAGTTGGGCCCATACATAATTAAGGATGAAGTAATGTATGCAATAAAGACATTAAAAAACAAAAATGCCTCAAGTTCAGATCAATTGCTAGTGGAAATCCTTGAAGATATTGCAGAATCAGCGATAAACAATCTTATCGAAAAGATGGCTATGTAGGAATCAAGACCTATATATTTGCTCTGTGATAAGTATAATAATAATTTTATTATTATAGATTATAATAAAGCCTTCGATAAAGCTAGGCATGGCCAACTTTAGATTTCTGAAGATATGCTGTATATTTTTGAAGAGTTTTGAAAGAGCTATTTAAAGAGAGGTTTTTTCTGGTTTAATTTTTTTCACAATGCCGCTGCATCCATTAACGTTTGTTGAGTAAGCTCGGTCAATACTCTATATTTTCCTTTGTATCTCTTTTTAATGCTGTGTGATGTGTGCTAATTCTACTAAAAAACGTGTTTCTTAGACAGTTTATTTGATTTAATGCTTGAAATTATTTGAGATATTTTCTAAAATTAAAATTTGTAAGAGGTGTAACAAATACTCTGCTTGGTATATAATATATTGGAAAAAACCCACTACCGAGTAAAAAACCTTCTTTTAATTATTTCAATCTTTCTTATTCATATTCTTCTGTTTCCTCGATAAAATTGACGTATACTCATGCTACCCTTCACCAATATTAACCTATTTTAGTCTACATTAAAGCTTGGGTTATATTTCAACAGTAGACAAGTAGCAAAATGAGGGATTACAAAATACATCTATCATTTGAGTTCGTTCGTTTATAAAATCTAATATTCTCTATTCTTTTAATTTTTCTCACGTCTCTAAGTCTCTGAGGAATGAAACTAGTGTATATTCATAATTTCAATTCAAAAAAGTTCTCATTATACATGTTGAATGACTTAAGGGAGTTAAATTGACTACGTTGCAAATTGACTAAAGAATATTGCCAATGGGGAAAAATTATTACGCTTTTTGATGAGTTTCTGAACTGAAAGAGGTACCTAGGATATATGTTGGTTTCTTCTGGAAAATATTATGGCATGATACATTTTATATGGTATTCTCACTTATTATTGGTGTCCGACGCTAAATAAGAAATACGTCGGAAATAATGTTTTCAAATTAATTGACTTAATACTCGTACTTACTGTTTCTGTAGTGACATAGAAAATCTCGGCGGAAAAGTATTTTTTTATAATGGGCCATAACCACTAGAGCACACTCTCCTCAATCATGTCGCGTACAATAAATATGGCAACAAGGTCAGGGAGTCCTACGTTCCTACATTCAGGAGATAATTGACGGAAAATTTCTTCTAGTCGAAATTATTTCCAGGCATTTCTGGCAATCTGGCAACAAGCTCAGGGAGTCCTACTTAATACGACAGTAGTGTACAAAATGTTATAGGTTAGAAGAATTTTAGTCCTGTTGTCACGTGTTTACAGTTTACTATGTTTTGTTTTTAAGTCAAGTTTTTATATATAATATTAATTTTGGGTCGATCCGGTGCTGTGTGGTAAGAAAGTTACTTTCAGTAAACATTCGAAATGCCTCCACGATGTTGTGTTACAAGTTGTAAATTGAATAATGACTAACATGATGGGTATGTGTCAATTTTCAAGTTTAAAGCAACTGTTCTCCAATATATCTCAATCCACCGTCCTTTCCTGCTTCAAGTAGAGCCAGTATGCCAGCATTCGTTTCTGATGGAACAAGGCAATAGGCGTCATTGGCAGGCTTGCACCCCATAGCCAATCTGAAAAGTGCATGGGTCAAGCTGGGACGAAACGTCTACCTCCAAAACAAGAGATAGACCTTTTATTTCAGCACCGCTTCGTGAAGAGCTTCAGTACCAAAACAATGCAAAGTTTTTTCACCTAAGTGTTTGTAAATCCTTGTTAACCATTTGACTTCACACTCTGAAGAAAACTGTTAGTTTATTTCTTAATTTTTAAATTTTGGATGATTATAAACGAGTTCATTGATGTTTTCAATGTCAATAATAGAAACAGTGCTTCTGAGACAAAACATTAATTCGATGTATTCTCAGAATTTTCTTAGTTTAAATTTCATTAAAAATCTTTATCAGTTGAGACCCGTATGAGTTGAATTTTTTAAAATAACAAATTGGGATGGTCTTTATATCGCTTACAGAGTGGAAAGGAATTTATTACCTAATTTTCCGATAGTATAATTTTTTTAACGCTAACATCTGCCAATTTTTTTGTTACATCTATTTGCAAAGGCCCTATCTGGTAAAGACAAGTTGTACCTTAATTGATTGTGCTTCTAAAGGCTCTTAGTTTTCCTGGTTTATGTACAGTACATAATAATTTGGACTTAATGAATATCATAATCAAATATCACGTTAACCAAGTTAAAAAAAAATTCAACGACTAACTTAAAACAGCCAGCATTATATATAGTCTAGTCAACAAGTGCCTTTTGGGTGAACTTTTTTCAGCAGTCTCCGAAAATTATGATCAAGGTGTCATTCGATTCGGAATGGCATCTAGATGATTTTTGAAAAAAATGAAGTTACGCTTGCAAAAATTGCAAAAGTTATTAACAATTAACTAAAAAAAGAGGGTTTAGTTTTTTGTGAATATCTCAAAAACTAATAAAGATTTTTGATATAAAAAAAAGATTCAAAAAAAGGAGGAAATTTCCTAAAAAAAAGAGTCGACTCCCGGAATTGTAGTCCCAATATTAATAATTTTCCCAGAGGGATGAAAATACGGCCGAAAACGGGTACTTTGGCTTTCGTAAGCCACGCCTAGTTTGGACACTATTAATGAAAATTATGTTAACAGATTAAATATGAAATTTAGTAAATGAAAAAAATCAGGGGCATACTGGATAGATGAATGAAAAATTATCCGCCAAAAAAATTTTTATCTCAATTTTTCAATTAGTTATGCAATAGTTAATTAATAATTTTTTTCTGCTTGGACATGAACGTTGCAAGTGTGATAATTGTTAAACTATTAACTTGAGATTTTTTTCCTCTCTTGGAGCAATTTTTGGAAGACTTCAGAATAGATCCCTGTATTTGTGCATTTGTGTATCAAAGATTGATATTCCTTAAAAAAATTTTCAATTATTTTATAAACAATGCATTTGTTTATAACAATTTTTTAAACAATAAGAGATAAAAATTAAAAAAAAATATTTCTATGTAGCTCCCTACAACATAAAAACGGACCATCAATAATATTTTGAAAAAAAATTTTTTTTCAATAATTAATCAAAGTTTTTAATTTTGTAACAACGAAAATTGTTAATAAAAACCTGAAAAATAAACATTTTTAAATTTTTCCAACGGGGATCTATTCTGAAGTCTTCCAAAAATTGCTCCAAGAGAGGAAAAATTCTCAAGTTAATAGTTTAACAATTATCACACTTGCAATGTCCAAGCAGAAAAAAAAAATATTAATTAACTATTGCATAACTAATTGAAAATTGAGATAAAATTTTTTTTTTGGCGGATTATTCATCCTTCATCTATCCAGTATGCCTCTGAATTTTTTCATTTATTAAATTTCATATTTAATCTGTTAAAATAATTTTTATTAATAAAGTGTCCCTCTGGGAAAATTATTAATATTGGAACTACAATTCCGGGAGTCGACACTTTTTTTAGGAAATTTCCTCCTCTTTTTGAATCTTTTTTTGATTTAAAAAATCTTTATTAGTTTTTGAGATATTTACAAAAAACTAAACCCTCTTTTTTTTTTAGTTAATTGTTAATAACTTTTGCAATTTTTGCAAGCGGAACTTCATTTTTTTCAAAAATCATCTAGATGCCATTCCGAATCGAATGACAACTTGATCATAATTTTCGGAGACTGCTGAAAAAAGTTGACCCAAAAGGCACTTGTTGACTAGACTAATAACACAGTGGAAGATTCAAAATTAGATCAATTTTAATTGTTAAAGGATATTTCCCATTGCCCAAAAGTTTTCGAAATTGTGATATTTCTGAAACTTCTCATTATCATTATTGACTTGGTGAGCAAATTTATCGTTTAATAAAAATGCGCTGTGTGTGCGACATTGTTTAAAATCTCAATCATTTCAAGAAAAAACCAACAAATGTTCCTATTTTGAAAAATTTTCACTAATACATACATATTTCTAGACTTATGTCTGATCGTTCTTGAATTATTATATTCATGTTTGGCGATTTTATTCGTTATTTTAATTTGCTTCATCTGGAAACTGTAAATTTTCACTTATCTTCAGTTTGTCTCGAAAATTTACGTTCTTATCACGTTAGGTTTTCGCAGAGACTTTCCAGTTTATAGGAAATCAAAATTAACATTACATGAACGTATTTTCGGCATATTTGGTTGAAAAAATCTGATCTTTTAGTATTCACTGTTGCATTCTCTAGGGTTCATATAACCGAATACATTCAACTCGTACATACTGGCAAAAGTTATGAATATGAGATACCAAACCATCAGTATTACTCCATACTTTTTATCTAACTTCCATCCATTTAAGTGTGTTGCTACAAGGAGGAACACAACCGTCGAAAGCAAAGAAAGAGTGGAGTAAGTTAATCCTAAAAGAATAAGTATATTAATGTATGTTTGAGCAATAGGATAACAATAATACTATATACATTCTGTCAAGAAAGTACCGGGAATTATCGATTTAAATCTGGCGGGCCAATGAGGCAGGTAAAATTTTTTTTTCCTAGGTTGGTACCACTGTCCTTAATTACTATGCCAAGCTTGAGCGGGATCTGTCAACTAGTGTGTTTGCAACAGCTGATTAAGTCAGTCGATGTCAGAGTGCGTGCCGATTTTTACTATGGGTGATTACGTTGAGCAAAGAATTTGTTTAAAGTTTTGTGTTGCAAATGAATTTTCGTGTGCCGATGCATTGAAAATGTTGCAAAAGGCCTTTGGTGATAATGCTCTATCGAAAACTCGTGCATATCAGTGGTACAGAGCCTTCAAGGACGGTCGTGAAGTGGTCGCCCATCGACGGCTTCGATCGAAGATAACGTCAATAAAATTAAGGAAAGGGTCCTGGAAAACCGTCGTACCAGCTTGAGAAAGATAGCACATGATCTTAAGATATCCCACGAGTCCGCACGTACGATTTTGATTGATATTTTGGGCATGAGAAAGGTGGCCGCACGACTCGTACCGAAAGACCTGAATTTTCTTCAAAAACGTCATCGCGAACAGGTTGCTTAAGACATGCTGGATCGCTGTAATTCCGATTCTACATTCATGGAACGCATTATAACTGGTGATGAGACCTGGGTCTACGAGTACCATATGCAAACAAGCCAGCAATCATCAATCAATGGGTGGCAAAAAATGAGCCGAAACCGAAAAAACCACGCCAAAGCCGCTCGAAAATGAAGGTGATGCTACGAATTCGTTCCAGAGGGTCAGACGGTAAACAAGGAGTATTACCTAGGCGTTATGAAACGTTTGCGTGAGCGTATCCGTAAGAAGCGGCCACATTTGTGGCCTTCTCACCGAGCTACGATTGTGACTGACTTTCTCGCCAAAAACTCAACAAACGTGCTTCAGCAACCACCGTATTCGCCGGATTTGGCTCCCTGCTACTTTTTCCTCTTCCCAAAACTAAAATTGCCCCTTCGTGGCACCCGCTTTGAGTCGATTGAAGCCATAAAACAAAATTCGGCGCGAGAGCTAAAGTCCATCCCGGAAAGCGCCTATAAAAAATGTTTCGATAATTGGAAGTGCCGTTGGCATAGATGTATTGGAGCAAATGGAGCCTATTTTGAAGGCGACTCAATAAATTTTGACGATTAAATGTAAAAATGTTGTTTTAATTGAAAATTCCCGGTACTTTCTTGACAGAGTAGTATTTTTTTATTTTACCCAACAGGAATATTTCAATTACAGGTTAACATGGGAATATTACAAAAACATAAAATAATAATTCACAAAATTAACCAAATATATTGAATCGAATTTATCAGCGTATTTGCATATGCAGGTCACCGGTGCCCGCTCTAACAATTTAGTACGAGTTGTATGAAAATGAAAAGTAGATGCAGACCTAGTTGCCAATCTATCTAAGATATCAGATAAGGTGAGTCGATCCTGCTGGTCAATAATCTCTGAGCAAACCTTGCACACTGATTCTAGTGCTCAGCAAGCAAACGATGGTCTCATATTAGACAGATCAGCACCAACACAAACTTGAAAAACTTTCTGTGAATGCGATCCAGTGACATCAAATGACAGTCGTAAATAGGAGACCATATCAAGTGTGCATACTCCAACTTATTGATGACTAGCGTGAAATACAAACTCCACAAAACTGATAGATCACTGAAGTCCCTGCTACATCTTAAGCAAAACCTAAAGTTCGGCTAGCAGACGCACAACTTCTGAACGCGTGGGACGAAACTGAACGTGGAATCAAAGAGGTCATATATTTGATCTTTATCGCTAACATAGTTGTCATCTATATGATAGTCAACGGATGTGACCATCTACTGAATGTAACTTTAAAGCACTTCTCCATATTCAACATGAGTTTGTTGCATGAACACCAACTATGAGTATACTCCAAGCTTGACTGGAGCAGCATCAAATCATCAGCATTGAATATTCTCAAGTATATCTTCAATTTATCGGCAAACGTTAAAACTGGACATTAAAGAGAAGTAAGAAGATCGTTTATATAGGTGATAAATAATAATGGCCCCAAATTAGAACCCTGGGATACTCCACATAACGTAACTCAGTTTTCTTCTAATTTTCTTATATCTATTATGATATCGCCTATCACCCGCTTCTGGCTTAACGTTGTACCTGTTTAAATAAATCCATTATGAACTTACCTTTACTTATAACTTTAACCTGGCTTCCTGGACTTACAATAGCCGTCTTCAAGAACCAAGGTAAACCTAAACACACCAATATATCGAACACGTTCGAACCTACCGCGTTGGATACCGCCATATCACCATATCTGAAATTGGAAAAAAAATAGGACACTAAGTTTTCCAAGTATTAAATTGTAGTCACATAATCTTATTTCCTCATCGACATGCTGCAAAGTGGTATAAATATAAGCTTACCCTTCTTTTATTACAGCTATACTGGATAGTGCATCTGGAACCGATACCCCAGCAGCAACAAAAGTTAGACCCATGACAGTATCAGGTATATTCATAGTGAAACCTGGAAAGGAAGAATTAATTAGCGAGTCGGTTTTCTCCTTCCAAATTTTTAAGTTCGTTCACACGCTCAAAATTCCTACTTGGCAATATTCGAAAGGTTCGGTTCCTTATTGGACCACACGTGTCGATTGAGACGTCGCGTTCGCCTTCTCAAACCAATACACTTTTTTAAGGCGACATAAGGAATGATGTAGAAAGGAAACAGTTAAGGTGGTACGGACATGTGATCCGGATGGATGACGAACGTTTGCCAAAACCACTAATGGAATGGCAACCTGCGAGAAGACAAAAAGAGGACGCCCTAAAAAGGGCTGAGGTGAAGGAATAAGATGAATCATTTGTGAGAGGCAATTGGATGAGACGCTGCTCCACTATCAAGAGGAATGGTGAAGGGTTATCGGACAACGTCCCAAAACAGAAAGGACTTCTATATCGGAGGAGGAGAAACAGTCACCGACCCTCACCCAGAAAGTACGAAGCGACAAAAATTACCGAATCCATGAGAGCAGAGGACCCCTCACTCCCAAAAACTCAAGCTTCCTCAGGAGACCCCTCTCTCCCAAGAACTCAAGCTTCCTCAGGAGACGACCATGGGAGACACGATCAAATGGTCGCGCAGAGTCCAGATAAACAATATCAACCGGATACCATAGTCAAGGCACTTAGTCCAATCGTTGACACAGGAGAGGAGGTTCGTGATGGTGGACCGACCCGGAAGAAAACCCATGCTGCTCCTTGGGAATTATATCATTTTGTAGGGCGAACTCTATCAATTCATCGCTAATGATTCGCTCCAGCAGCTTGCAAACTTGAGACGTTAAGCTTATTGCTCTGTAGTTATGAGCAGAAAGCTTATCGCCTTTCTTGAAGACAGGTGTAACAGAAGCTGACAACCAATCTTGAGGGAGCGAGGAGGATTGGATAGAATACGAAAATATCATAGACAGTGGCTCAGCCAAAACATCGGCGCCCGAATGTAGCAGTTGCGAAGAAAATCCATTGCGACCAGGGGCAGAGTGCCTCTTCATCTTGAAGAGGTATCCCAGGACCATCTCCCGATCGACATTGATGCTCTCCACTTAATCGACAATACGTGGAAAATGGGGATCAGCAATTAGATCGTCAGGTTCCGACACAAAAGCGGAGGCAAAAGATTCCGCCATAACATCAGCAACCTGAGAAAGATTCTCGCAAGGCTCACCGGCAGGGTCATAAACAAAGGGTATTGCAACCTTGCTGTTCATGCAGGAGCGAAGATACTTGGAGCTGATCAAATCATGTCCAAAGTTCTTCTTAGCTTGTTGAATAATCGACGAAAATAATATAATAATAAATGTAAAAACTCACCAATAATTGTTATCATCCAAACCATGAAGTAGGAGTAGAAAGAGATCCATATCATCGAAATGAAAAAGGTGAATGGATACCAATTTCTGTATTTTTCAGATCGGCAGTCCGGCATCGTTTTTCGGCACATATAATGGATCGGATATATCAGGTACCATTTGGCTTGAACGTAGAGATTTGGATCTACAAAAATTCATGAATTATTCATTAATGGTTGATTGAGGAAGAAGAATCTTGAAGACTGAAAGACAAATTTTGGGTTTAATTATACTTTTATCTGAAAAATTCACCTATAATCACAGCGATTAGTCTATGGTAGAAAAAATGCCAATGAACATGCTTTATGTAATTTTCCCAGCAGATATGGAGTGAATATTAATTATGTTATTACTTCTACTCTTCTAAGAATCTCAAATAAATTTAAAAGTTCAATATTTATTTCAAATATGCTTGAGTAAATTTTTAGACCCTATATAAGATTTAAATTATAATAGATTGGGAAAAAAATCCATTAAATTTAAATTAAATATGTTAGGTTCAGTGTTTAGTACTCCTTCAATACGTAATTTCGTTATTATATTAGATAAATGTTCCACCATATTGGAAGAAGAAATATTTCTATGTATGTTAGTAACTTACCTTCTGGTCTTACCAGGGGATCGACAACTTTCGAAGGATCATATTCTTTGGGTTTATAATAATCCTGTTGAACAGGTGCTTGGCTTTGAGGCAAGGCAAGCTCTATTGGTGGGGGAACAGCGGCTGCTGGCGGTTCAACAGGTTGCGGCTGATTGAAAGTTGAAGCATTGAACTGGCTTTCGTAGCCTAAAATGTCAGGGCAGATATCTAGCAATGTAAGTGACAACTAAATGCATACCGAGGTGCAAAGCACCAAGACGTGAGGCTTGAATGATTTTCCCCAAGGTTTGTATATTATTTTGCTCAAATCTATCACACTGATGATCAAGTTTTGATAATAATTATTTCCTGTATTAATTTTTATTATAAAATTACAAATTAGTTTCAAGTAATCTGTGACAAGGTTGCTAGGCAACATAAAAAGTCAACCATAGATTGGATCTGACAGTTATGTCATTATTCATAATTTAATTTTAGACAGTATTAACGAAAATTCAAATTCACACCACCAGAACTTTGAGTAGCTGCAGAACAAGTATCCGAAGGCTTTATTCCTGTGAAAGACAGGGGAAGGTATGTAAATACGTTCTTCCTATATTAAATGAATATCGAGTTAATTCTGATTTATTTCCATGCTAGGCGGTAAAGTGAAATTTGCTTGCCGAATTACCTTTTTATCAATCAAACTACTACCTTTGGTAAATACATTACAATGGCGTTAATATGAACAAACGTTATTTTTTGTATTGACTACTCTTTGATGAGTATGCGCGTTTAGAAAAAATGTTTCACGAAATCAGAGTTAACTTTTCCAATGCTTAAATCTTGATAACTGATGTTCTTTGAAAGTTCTCCCGATTTTCAAATTTTGAGCCGAAATTGGTATTTAAAGACTGAGTTGGACTCAGTGATGTAGAATCGAAGGTCAAAAGTATTTCTGCCCGGCCGTAAACACTAACTATCAAACAGAAAAAGTTAGAGCCTTGAAACTTTCAGGGAATGCCACGACTAAGTTCGTTAATTGGTAGAAACGTATCAATAGTTCATTAGTTATTCAAGTTTGAAAATTTCCCATATTTTTCCCAATATTTTCGATTATTTTCATCCCCTAGGTTTTTAGAGGAGATTCTTCAAAACAATGCCCAGCAAGTAGTTGAAATGAACATAATTTGTGTTAGTTTATCTGATGCGGATTAAAATAAAGCAAAAACTACTACTGTTACAAAGCAGAAAACTCACTTGGAGGATCATCCCACATTTTGTTGAAGTCGAATTCTTCAGTAGCAGGCGGTGCAGAAGCTGCCACAGGTTCTGGGGTTATACCGCCGTAAGTTTGATGTTTTCCGTTTTCTTCCAGATTCTTATACGTAACTAGGTCAGACTGCTCAGTTTGTCCTTGTGGTACTTTTTTGCAAGGCACCGGCCAAGTTTGAGCCCATCTCTCTAGAGGTGTATTGAAATGGAGGACAATGCAGTAAATCAGGTACATTACCAGCATGAAAATGGACTCCCCTCTGAAATTGAAATACCAGTACTGTCTGGTCTCTTAAAAATATTACCTGTTTTTAAAATTTTTCATTCTGGAATTCATTGCAAAATTAACGCACATGGAAACAAAAAGATGTCTCGTAAAGTATCAATCAATTTCGATGCTCATTGTCAGACAAGACAAGAAAAACTTTGACTGTGCTCTGGAACCAAAGTATTTTAGCGCAGCCAAATAATTTTTTCTCTGTTAGATTCTCTACACTTTTTTGCACTAATATGTGAATTTTCAGTTTGATATCACTTTATTTTGCTGAGTGTTAGAATGTCAAACAAACGTAGTGCAATGTTGGAGCTGTTTCGTCAAGATAAGCGTCAATGCGAAATTGTTCGTTTGCTCAATGTGCCTCGACAAACCGTGTCCGATGCAATTTGCCATTTCAAGTAGCTTGGCCATGATGGTTGTCGTCCAGGAATTGGTAGAAAATGCACTGTCAATACGCCTAGCAATCGCAACATTGTCAAGAAGCTAGTCAATCGAAATCCGAGGATCTCCATGAGGAAAATAGCCCGTGCGACCGGTACCGACCGTGAATCCGTTTGTCAAATGTCCAAAAAGGGAGCTCAACCTCACGCCATACAAGCTCCAAAAAGATCAACTCCTAACGGATGAAAACAAGTGCGTAAAACTCCAAAGGTGCCGCCAACTCCTTTATCTCGCCGCCGGTCGGCAATGGGAGCGCATTCTCTTCACAGACGAGAAGCTTTTCACAGTAGAACAATCCCACAACCATCAAAACGACATAGTCTGGTCCGTAGAGGCTTGCGGTACCTCGGCCATCGTCGAACATGGTCAAAATCCGCAATCCGTCATGGTCTGGGGAGGAATTTGCGCCAGCGGCAAAATACCCTTGGTTTTCGTGGATCAAGGGGTCAAAATCAATCAAGAAGTCTACCGCTGCGACATTCTCGAGGCGTAGTACTTCCGTGGGCCCAGCAGCACTTCGGCGACACGCTAGGAACATTGTTAAGTACCAGGCATAATGTTCTCCTTCTTCTTCTTCTTCCCCTTACGTTAGGACTAAGGTCCTGTGTTTGCATCAATGGTTATCCAGACGCAGTTGGGATGATGAAGACCAGCTTTCATACCATCTTATCGGTGGTCTAGGAGTATTGGGTCTTTTTTCCTTTGCTATCTTAGCCAACCTGTCATCTGGCATTCTATCCACATGGTCTCTTCATTCTTTTCTTCGGTTTCTTGACCATCTTACCACGTCCTAAATCTCACACTTTTCTCTTATTTCCTCGCTTCTCTTCCGGTCAAATAGCCTATGTCCTGTTATGGACCTTAGTGTTCGCATTTCAGTTGTCCTTAAAAATCGCTTAGTTACTGTGTTCTCGGCTCTGGTTTCTATTGCATAAGTCATAATCGGTCTTACGCACGTCTTATAAATTCTGACTTTGCTCCTTGTACTTATGTGTTTATTACGCCAAACCATATCTCTTAGATAGCCTGATATATTAATGATGCCTTTGTTGTTTGGGCATAACTTTGACATAAGTAATTATGCAAGTCCGTTGCTAGGCCACACAAAAAGTTGCTGATTCAGCGATATATTAATTCTGATTTATTTCCATGCTAGTCGGTAAACTGACACAACTAACCAAGCGCTTGTGAGTAAATAAACTTGAATCACATTTTCATTAAAATCTAAGGTAAGATTTTCGTGAACAGTTGAATCGAAGTAATGTTTCAGTTTCAATATCAAATATTATTTGATATTGTTTATCATTGGCAAATCAAGTAGGTTGACTCAAAGCAGAGAGTACTGTGTACTCAAAAGCTCAAAGACCAAAGGTTTTACCAGGTTCGAGCATTGCCGAGTCTTCCGTCGAAGAAATCTTTGATTTCAAATTATCGACGAATAATGTTTCAGTTTCAATAAGACGCTACAGTCAGACTATCGAAGGAAACAGTATAATGAAATTGAAAATAAAGTAATTCATTGTATAATACAATCCGCCTTGAAAGTATCCGAAAAAAGCTAAACTCAATTGTAATTATTTAGTACATATTTTTAACTCTTGAATTAGAAAATTATAACGAAATATTTCTCGTATTTACTTATATCGAGTGTGAAGGTAGAAGCCATGTTGTTTTGACATTATTTCATAAATTGCATACCTGTTGACAATCCACATATTTGACAAATAGTGTTGCCATGCAATTTTGGCCATAGCCGTCTTAGAATGTCACAAAAAAGAAGTATATTAAAATTATGAAAAATAATAAATTCCGAATACTTTCTAGACGGACTATATAAAACATATTATGGACAAAATATTGCTACTCTATTCATACGGCTTACCTTGTAATCCTTTTATCATATATAGTGACAAGGAGAACTAAAATTGATACAGCATAGAAAAAGCAGTCTCTTACTAAAGGCCACCAGTTCAAGTACGCCACTGTGGTCGAACAAAGTGCACACACAGAAATGACGAACATTATATTGAACACTGCCGAACCAATTACTCCAGATATCCCTGAAATAACGATCAAAATGAAGGAAAACTTCATATAATATTTACGTCAGTGTATTTCGAAAGAGAAATTACACGAAAACTGCTCAAATATGAAAATTTTATCACATTTGAATGGGGTAGATTTTTCTTTCAGTAAAAAAATTATTAAATAAGATCGGTTTGCTAAAAATTATCACGAATTCATAATGTTTTATGATTATGAGCCTTTTACATTTATGATGTCAATAATTCAATTGAGTCGGCACTTACTTGATGGAAATTCATTTTAATTAAATAAAATAATAAAGAATATTTCCACAATTTCTTATTAACAACAAAAATTGTTTCGAAAACACTGTGCTTCTTCAGGTTTACATTTTGAACATGTAAACCTGAAGAATCCTATTTGAATTTGTGCAACCTATTCCGGAATGAGCTATTATATAGGTTGATTCATTCAGAGGTACTTTTTGTGGTGGGGGTTTAATTGCAGATTGCGCATGCCTCGTGTTCACTGAAGTGCCATTTCTGTTTAGTTGTGTTTGACAATTCATAATGGAAAGACTTAGCCCGGCACAGCGTCTACAAATTGTTCAACGTTATTACGAAAATGTGCGTTCTACGAGGAATGTATATCGGGTGCTTAGAGCAACTTATGGTCCACATAATCGGCCTACCGAACGCACAATTAGCTTTACCTTCCATAAGTTTGAGACCCAATTTTCATTATTGGATAATACTCGACCAAATAGACCACACCCAGCATGTCGTGAAGAAAATATAGGGGCGGTAGCGGAGAGTCTACGCGAAGACCGTAAAGTGTCGATTCGTCGCCGTTCTCAACAGCTTGGCCTGTCATATTCAACAACTTGGCTTATTTTACGTAGGGATCTTTCTTTAAAAGCTTTCAAAATCCACCTGGTGCAAGAACTGAAGCCGATCGACCTTCCGAATCGTTTACGTTTTAGTCGTTGGACTGTTGACAAGCTTGCCCGATACACATTCCTCGTAGAACGCCCATTTGGTAATGAAGTTGAACAATTTGTGCAGAGCTAAGTCTTTTCACTATGAATTGTCAAACACTACTGAACAGAAATGGAATTTCAGTTAACACGAGGCATGGGCAATCTACAAATAAATCCCCACCACAAAAAATACCTCTAAATGAATCACCCTGTATATTTTCTGAAAAAAGTCATCATTTTATTTGAAAAAAAAAACCATCATCCATCCGTTGTACGATATAGAATCAGGAGTCCTTCCGTCAAAACTCAGTATCCTAAAAAACTAATGTTTGTACAGGCGTCTTAGGAGATTTCCTCATTGGTCCCATATTTATCGATGGAAAACTAAATGCTGCCAAATATTTACAGCTTTTACAAATTGGAATTATTACGACAGTTCGTTCAGTTCCTATCAATTTTGGAGACATTCGGTTTCAACAGGATGGTTGCCCAACTCATAACTCACGAGAAGTGACATAGTTTCTCCAAAACACTTTTCCTGATTGAGTAATATCTACGACTGGTAAAATTTTGTGGCCCTTCAGATCACCAGATTTATTCCAAATTTTTTTTTTGTATGGGGATATCTGAAAGTATCTATCTATGGACATGACTTCGGCATAGCTTCAAATCTTGACGAATTAAGGTTGAAAACTATGAAACTTTGTGGGAACATCGAACCAAATCTACTCAAAGACACCTCGCTCTAACATTTTCGTACTGACGATGTAGAGTCCGAGTTCAGCTTGCACCAGAATGCTAGGTAGTGCGAAAGGGTGGGGGAAGATTCAAACAGTCATCCAGTTGAGTATTAGTCACCATTTATACTTAGAATGAAGTTATTCTTGGGTTGGGCGACTGGCACAATAACTTCCCTTGTAAATGCATGATGAATCCTAAATTCCGCAAATTATTTTCGTTACCTGCATAAGATGAGGATAACATTTTTTGTCCATAAAATCTGCATAACGGTTACATCCCCCTCAAAAGTAAAAAGGGAAAACGTTTCTGTTCCATCCCTGCCGTCAAAATTATTTTGTCATCGATACTTAGGTCTTTCACGTTGATATTTCGATCTAGCAGTTTTGAGAATTGTCGTTCGAACTGTTTGCACTTCAGATTATTTGTTTTCTAATAATTATATACGGCCTTAGAAAACATGGAAAGTCTTATAGAGATTTTGATTTATTTATGCCTATTAATTTCATATGACACAGCATTCGGAATTATAAGCTGATTCTATCCTTATTCTACTCGCATTGATCTCATTATTTTTCTATAACCAATAAGAAATTCTGTTTCGTTCATTCAGTCCACCTCCAAATAGACCTTTCAATCAATTACGTTAATTTACCTCTTTTTGTTAGAAAGGATGCATCGAGAATCTCTAACGTTCAGTCTTTGAAAAGACTGTAAAATCATTATTCTAGTAATAGTCAAACTTGTCGCATGTAGCCTTTGCTACATTATGCACTATTATTCGGATAGTCAAATTTGTCGTAAGTAGCTTGTGACATTTCAGTCCAAGCTATCGCGGTTATTATTGTTATTATAGTAATCCAGTCCATTGCCGAAGTATTGGCAAATTAATTACATTTGTTTTTAGTGTAATAATCATACTTTCTGACTTGGTTTATATACAGTGAACCAAGAATTATAGTTCGCTCTTATCATAGTGTAATACGAGTGTTTTACTTTAATTCCTTATCATTTTCGTTGGTTTATCTTATTAGATAAACAAAGCTAGTTCATCATCGAGATAACTACATACAAGTACCCTTGAAGTAAAACTCTTCGCTAACATACGTCATAATCAGTCCACTAAACCCATCGAAATTGATCATCGAGATTAATTAAATTGCAATTGCCTGAAATACTGAAATAATAGGCAAAATACTGCTGTAAACTAACCGTGGTACGTTACAGCTTCCACGTTTTATCACAATAAAACAAAGTATACGATTTCAGTCGTAGGAACCCTGTGTAATAAATGTATTGGAGCATTAGACCCAGCAATAGTGCTGTCAAGAATATAAAATGTTAAAGAATTAACTTTTTCGGGCGAGCTCTATCCCAGATTGTTGTTCTGCTCTGATTGAGCCGCGTTCCATTCAACTCAATAAAAGAGGCTTTTATCTGCAGATTTGATCACGTAGGAATTGCTTTGCAGGGGCGTCGAATTTTCAGATTTGTTTATTTTTATTGTCCAGCGCATTAATCTTCTCATTTGTTAAAAGGTGTTTGATGACGCCAAGGAAATAAACTGCACAAATTTCGAATGGGGGAGACGTATTATTTTGCTATAGAATTGATGCGGGGGAAAGAATATACGGGAATATTGTGAGAATATTTTATTTGTTATTCAATAATAAATAGTAAAAACCATTGTTAGTAGGCTTGCTTGACGTCAGAAGCTTTACCGAGTCGCATATTAATAGATAATTAATAAAATTAACTGATATGTATAAAATAATGATAATTGCCATTTGTCAGCTCATTGTGTACTTCGAAGTCGTGTCAAAGATATTTTAAGGTTATTGTGACTTGTTCACTTCACAATAATTGATTATTAGACTCTTTTTCTAGACATAAAAGCCAAAGATTATCCTCTAGGTTCAAATCCGCTGATTTTGATCTCTCTGATCAATAAAATTAACTGATATGCATAAAATAATGATAATTGCCGTTTGCAAGCTCATTGTGTACTTCGAAGTCGTGTCAAAGATATTTTAAGGTTATTGTGACTTGTTCACTTCACAATAATTGATTATTAGACTCTTTTTCTAGACATAAATGCCAAAGATGATCCTCTAGGTTCAAATCCGCTAATTTTGATCTCTCTGATCAATAAAATTAACTGATATGCATAAAATAATGATAATTGCCATTTGTCAGCTCATTGTGTACTTCGAAGTCGTGTCAAAGATATTTTAAGGTTATTGTGACTTGTTCACTTCACAATAATTGATTATTAGACTCTTTTTCTAGACATAAATGCCAAAGATGATCCTCTAGGTTCAAATCCGCTAATTTTGATCTCTCTGACTCCTATCGATCAGGAAGACCAACAATGCCGGACAATCGAGGAACTAACAAACACCCTTAACCAACCTTGGTCAACCAACCAAGAACATTTGAAACAGATTGAAAAAATAAGCAGAGCAGGTGTCCCCCATAATATGTCAAAGCCAACCGATCCATCACATGCAACGTATTGCTCTAACGGCACCAACCGTTTTTTAATCGCTCGATCACCGAACACGAAAAATAAGCCTTGCATGATAATCCAAAACGCAAAAGGCGGTAGATCTCTCCAAATGAATCACCACGAAGTTCTGCGAAGCCGGGCTTAGATCCCAAAAAAGCGCTTCTGTGCGTTTGGTGGAGTATACGGGGAATCGTTCATTTTGAAGTGCTGAAACCTGGACGAACCGTTAATGCAGATCCTTATTGTGAACAATTGGATCGAGTGAACTAATCTTCAATCGAAAAGTATCCGGCGATTGTCAACAGAAAACGCGTTATTCTGCAACGCGACAATGCAAGACGAACCTTAGAAAAAATTAATTAATTGGGGTTGGAGGTACTCCCTCACCCACCATACTCGCCAGATATCACCCCCTCGGATTTACATTTATTTCGTTCGCTATATTTTCTTTGACGCAAAAAATTTGAAAATTTGGTTGATGTCCAAAATGCCATCTCGAGATATTTTACTCAAAAATCCTGTTGATTTTTATCGGTCCGGCATTGAAAATTTGCATACTAGATGGCAAAAGGTTGTTGATCACGAAGGTGATAACATTATTGATTAAAAATAAAAACTTGTTAATAATGTATTCGTTTGAATTTAATTTAAGAAAGCGACTTTTTGGCCCCCTTTTAAATACAATATACGAGGGCGGTTCAAATATGATCGAGACAAATACTCTAACACTTTTATTTATTATCGGAAAATTTACAAAAAATCCCATTTTTTTTAGGTAATTTCCTTCAGTATTTACACATTTGGTCCACCTTTCCGGAAGTTTTTCGATGCCGGTATCGAAAAATTCCTTGGGCAACTCGAACAGCCATGTGCGCACTAACACCTCTACCTCGTCGTCGGTGTTGAACTTTTGACCTCCGAGGGCCTCTTTCAGTGGTCCAAACATATGGTAGTCGCAGGGTGATGAATCCTGACTGTAGGGGGGGTGTTCCAGTACCTTCCACCCCAATTCCGATATTTTATCGAGCGTGAGACGCGCGGTATAAGGGCGCGCGTTATCCTAGAGGGGAATCGAACTTCGTGCCAGAATGCTCCTCCGTTTCCAGTGATAAGCGGGTTTCCCGTGTGTTTTCAGAAGTTTAGAGCAGTATGCAGCATTGATGGTACGTTGAGTGCCATTCCTTCTTCCTCCACTCTTTACTTGACACCTTGGTTTCGGGAGTGTAATAGTGTACCCATGTTTCGTCTGTGGTGAAGATTCGCGATAAAAAACCGTCCCCCTCCGCCTCGTATCGCGTCAGTAAGCGGCGACAAACTTCCAACCGCGTTAATTTTTGCTCAAAGTTCAACAGTTTAGGAACCCATCGCGCCGTTATTTTGCGATATTGAAGGTGTTCGTGGATGATAGACTCTACACTACCAATACTGATGCCGACTTCAGCCGAAATGTCTCGTACATTCATCCTACGGTCCACCAAAATGAGCTTTTCTACGCGGCGAATGTTGTCTGGTGTGACGCTGGTTCGCGGTCGACGGTCATGCGGCTCATTCTCGACGGTTGCACGGCCATCCTTGAATGCTTTGACCCATTTAAACACCCAGCCCTACTCAGGCACTCACTACCGAACTGCTTTTGCAAACGCACAAAAATATCCGTGTTTTTAACGTCTTCTCCCACTAAAAAACGAATGATAATACGTTGCGCAACGGCGGTCGGCACTTGACGTTCACTCATGGTCGTAGCACACGCGTGAAACACGTGCTCCGACGAAAACAAATGCCACACTGTTCCTAAGAGACCCAGCTATCACATACTCAAGTCACGCGCGCCATCTACAGAGTTTGTCTCGATCATATTTGAACCACCCTCGTATTTGGATGAAACCTGGTTCCATGCTCATGAAGTCATCAAATACGGCTGGATAGATGACTCAAAAAAATGAGCATCGTCCAGGAGCTAAAGATCGACGATAAAACATTAAACTACTTGCGCAAAGCTAGATTCGAAAAGAAGTTCGATGTTTGATGATGGATCGAATTTAATTTTTTTATTTTGAAGCTAACTTTAAAATAGCAACAAATCATAGAACAAAACGGTGTATATTTGATCCAAATCGGACAATCTTAAACATGTTAAATAAAGTCTTAAATTTCACGCAAAAATAATGGATTTTTCCCCAAACAATTATAGTCAGTCAGTGGCCAAAAGCGAGTTGAAGAAATTATTTCTTCTTGGTATATCATTTCTAATAACACTCGGTATATTTCTAGTTCTTCATTATTGTACTGAAATCCTAATTCTGATACCCGACACCTCAAACAAAACGTTTACTAAAATCGTCGATAAACAATAAATTCCCCCAACTAATGCGATGGGATTATCTAAAATAAACGTTCAGTTATTGATTTCCAAATCAGGGTGATGACATTGTAACAGAGAATCAGGCTCACCCTATTTTCGAGGGTTATTTTCAGAGATTAACGACTAGCATCTCTTGAGGACGCGCCAAGGAGTTATAAATTCCTTGTACCCGGGAAATTCCTTACGCCAACCGAGTTTCATATCAAGAAAACTTGATAATTTGCTTTATGAGGGTAATTTTCGGTTCAACACACATGGAAGTGTTGAATATTACCATTAAAATGGAACAGGTCAATAATAGAAACACTGTTAAGTTCACAAAAATTAAAATTAAAAAATTTGAATATCAAAACAGATTTAATCTGTTAGTCTCCTACAATTTTGATTTAAAAAAATTTTATTCAAACATTTTTAGAATTAAATTAATGGCTTATAAGCACAGCTCATATTAAATAGTCGTTTGAAATCAAAACTCAATATAAAATATCAAATGTAATAAATAACCGAACAAATATAAATTGTCAATTAAAATTAAAAAATAAATATTTGAAGGATACAAAATTTTGTTTCTGATCTTAAAATTATGAGAAATAACCCTCTTTTAAAAATACAAAATATAATATTAACGACTTCTCAGAAAATATAATTTATTTGAAATACTTAATATATTTAAATATTTAAAAGAGTTACTTCAAAAATATGTATTATATCTTCAAAAAACAATTATTTCCGATAAGGACAAATAATTCCGATAAGGACCGATGAAGACCTTATCGGAATTCTAATTGTTTTTTGAAGATATAAAACATGTTTTGAGAGATTTTTGAAGTAACTTATTTAAATATATTAAATATTTCAAATAAATTATATTTTCTGAGAAGTCCTTAAAATTATTATATATATGTTTCGTATTTTTGAAAAGGGATTAGTTCTCAAAATTGTAAGATCACAAACAAAATTTTGTCTCCTTTAAATATTTATTTTTTAATTTCAATTGACTGTTTATATTTGTTGGGTTATTTATTCCATTTGATATTTTATATTGAGTTTTACTTTTATACGTCTATTAAATATAATTATATTTAATAATATTATATTATATTATATATAATAATAAATAATAAGACATTAATTTAATACTAAAAATTTTTGTATAAAATTTTTTGAAATTGAAATTGTAGGAGACTAACAGATTAAATCTGTTTTGAAATTCAAGTTTTGTAATATTCCTCCTATCAAGTGAAAAACCTCTTCTTATTATTTTAAAATTAATATCTCTTATAATTATTCCACTTCTCTTCATTCTTGTTTTTATCTAAGATACAGGGTCTTTTCAGAAGTGATTTTTGCCAAAAGAAGGTAGAACTTATTGAAATGAACCATTTCACAAAAACTCGCAATCAAACAGACAAAGTTATAAGCCTATAAAGTTGAATTCGCCATTTTTTCGAATTGTGTTGGCCTTTTCATGATAGAAATCTATCACTCAGTTAAATAATATAACTTAGAATTTTTTAAATCTCGTTATTATGAAAATGTTGGGTGTATTAGGGATCCTCACACTTAAAATGTTTTTTTCCTCAAAAATTATGTATATTCTTTTTCAAGAAAAATACTATGTATATGGATAATGTATTTTATACTGAAAGAAAGACGCAAGTCGTTAGCCAGTTGCTAGAACAATAAACATCTTTTACCCCCCCCCTCTCTCTCTCCCTATCCCCTCTCTCTACCCCCTCTCTCGCCCCTATCCTTCCCTACCTCTTTCCCTCTCCCTTCCCCTCTTTCAACCTCTCACCTCCTCTCACTCTATCTCTCTCCCTCCCCCTCTCACCCCTCTCTTTACCCCACTCCCCTCCCCCCCCCCCTCTCTCTCTCTCTCTCTCTCTCTCTCTCTCTCTTTCTTTAAATCAAATACCTAGGAACTCTTAACTTACCTATGTCATCTTTTGCTAAGAAAACACCAATCACAACTGTTGCCAGTTCTGGTGCTGAACTACCAGCTGCCATGAATGTTGCACCGGCAACATCTGGTGCCATTTTGAGCTCTGAAATTTAAATATTTGTAGAAAAATTACCTAAAGTTTTTTTTCAAGTTTACACTTCAATTATTTCTTGTAATAATTTTAATATTCACCAATGCAAAACCCCGAAATTTTATTTATGCTGTTCATACTTGTATTTCAGAACATTGCATTTATTCAGTACCAAACCTAGTTGACGAGAGATGATAGTAAATTGACGAAACAGTAATATTTCTGCCATATTCAAACAGTTGTAGAACTGTTATCCACAAATTTGCCTAAAATGATGCTAGCCATTAATTTAGTTTCCCAAGACCGCTTCTGCAGCGCCATCATCTCCCTCCATCAACAGACGAAGATTTTCAACACACAACAACCCAAGTGCCATATATATTCTTCTATAACACATTTTAAAACATATTCTCAACATACTCGATTTGAACTAATAAAATGCTGTACTGTTAACAAACTGAATGACAGAAGATCCTCAAACTTTGCCTGATTATATACGACAATTTTGTCAACTCAGCGAATTCTTGAATGATTCCACTTAAATTGTCTGGATGTTAATAAACCTTCTCGAAAAAATTTTCTCCAAATTTCACATTTGAAAGAGTATTTTATAGAACACCACAAGTTTAAATAATCTGGCATATTTTATTTGTACAGAATTTAAGGATGGAAAATTTATCTTGAGATACTGATGTTTTCTTACCTTCGCATATCCGATCTAGGGAAGCCACGAAATACTCATCACAAACAATAGCCAGACCAAAAAATGTATAAACGGCGACAATCAGATGGATGATAAGTCCTCCATGTCTTCGTGTTGAATTTCCCATTAATGGTTTCGGAAACTGAAACAAAATTTTAGTTCCATCAGAGTCATTCACCAAATGAGTAATATCATTCATAAAGAATTTCAAAATGTAAAATAAATTGTATAACAACTCTCACTACTTTAAGGGAGGGCCCTTAATCTGATCATCTCATCCCGGCGTACCGAGAGGTCAATGATCGAGGGACTCATGCTAGTCAATTCCTAGATTTCGCCAAAATCAGATATCTTACAGTTTTGTCATTAAGCGATGAAAAAAATAACTTCCGTTTGATACCGCAGCCAAACAGAACATTGCAGGATCTTCCTTACTCAAGATCCTACAAGAAACTTTTACAAGTAAAACTGTTACAATGAAACTTTCAACATTTTGCGCCCTGGAGAGGGTTAAATGCTCGATTACATACAGCGGCTACGATTATCGAATTTCTTGGGTAAAAACAGTGATATTTGTAAGGAAAATGGTGAACATACACCATATGCGAAGCATTCCATTAATACAGGGGACCATTCATCTTATCATTTATCAGCTTGTAAAAAACAACTTAAGATTGTACAGGATAAGCAACAAGATCGACATAAGAAATATGCCGATTGAAAGCATGGCAAGGTTGCTCCATATGAAGAAGGTGTCCAAGTGTCGGTGACTATCCATACGCAGACTTCTAGTGTCGATTAAATTATAACACTACAACCAAGTGCTTCAGGATATGTCCTGACCAATATTATTATGCGCCAAGATTATGATGAACTGGTGATAAGATAGCAGATGTATGAATGCGTAATTCCTCATTAAAGGGTCAGTATTTTTATTCAGTTGACTACTGCATTTATATTTATCTGCACACTTAGTATGTTTGTTGATTCTTTATGTTTATTAAAGAAAAAAGAAACAGTGTTTCTAATACTTTCTATGTTATTTTAATTTTTAAAATTTTCTTGAATTAACAGTTGTCTAGAAGTGTAACAGAATTATTCTGCTTAATATACAGTGTGGTCCAACGAAAATGTGGAAAATCGCTCGTACCTGCAAATTTCTTATTCGGGGAACAACTTTTCCGCTCTTCGCATCCCCGTAACTGCAACCCCCCAACGGGAGTGAGTACTACCCTTTGATTTTGAATAGGGATCAGGGGCGTTGCGACACCTCATTTTGAAGATCTTACCGAGTACTATCTGATTCTGAAACTTCGCTTCAAAATTTCCATCGATAACGAAATGACAGGTAAAATAGTGAATGAGTACTTATTTTTGTGATTAGTTTATTAAATGCTGGAAATGGGCACCATGCAGTGATGTAAGTTTTGCTCAAAACGTCCACGTACGTTACTCAAGATTTCTGGTATAATTTGACGGCATTCATTAATGATCCGAGTTCGCAAATAATCCAGTGACTGAGGCTGGGTAGCGTAAATCTTGGATTTCAGGTAACCCCATAGAAAAAAGTCCAGTAAAGCCAGATCAGGTGATCTGGGTGGTTACTCCATATGCCCCCTTTTTCCAATCCATGAGTGACGAAAATTTTCATAAGAACTGACGAAAATTGAACGAAATGAGGTGGTGCGCCACCTTGTTGGAAAATGATCATTTGATGGTCTTCTGTATTCTCCAATATTTGCACGAGGGCTGGATAAATAGCGTTCTCCAATAGATCTAAATAAATTTGGCCAGTGAGATTACCGGGTATAAAAAAGGGCCGATTATGCGATTTCTATAAACACACGTCCAAACATTTAATTTTTGGGGACGCTGAGTACCAACCTCACGAAATAATCTTGGATTTTCATTTGACCAATACTGACAGTTATGCCGGTTCACAATGCCGTTAAGGTAAAATGAACACTCGTCCGAAAAACAGATATCGAACATGTAGTTTTGATCAATCATTTCACTGACCACTTCACAGAACCGGAGTCGGCGATCGGGATCATCCTCATTCAGTTCTTGACTCTCATGATTGTTGTGCGTGAAACACCAGGTACATGGGACAATTTCCTAGTACTCAAGGTCGAATCCATTGCTACAGGATCTAAGACAGCCACGTCTCTCGCTTTGTCTCTTTCATGCACCCTCTTTTTGTTTCCGACTGAACCAGTAGCGTCCAATTTGGCAACCACTTGCACAACGTAAGCAGCGGATACATTTTTTCCAGGATGTCGTTCGTTAAATAAAGCCGCTGTTGTTCGCGCAGAGTCGTTATGTGTAAGAAATAATTTTATCATTTCCACCCTTTCTTCTCCGGAATACACCATTTTATTTCTACTACAAATTTACAATCGTTTTGACACACTTGTGCTGTTAAAAATTCACGAAAGACTAAGGTAAATCAAAAACATGGTCAGTCTACTTTTTTGGACAAGAAATTAATACTTTTTTGGACAAGAAATTAACAACATAACTACTAAATACCTTGTCGGATATGAATAATATTCTCCAGATAAATTCCACATTGCCTCTTTCACTATTTTCGCTGTTATTACATTATCGATGGATATTTTTAAGCGAAATTTTAGAGTCAGATAGTACTCGATACGATCTTCAAAATAAATTATCGCAACACCCCTGTTCCCTATTTAAAATCAAGGGGTTGTGCTCACCCCTGTTAGGGGGTTGAAGTTGCGGGGATGAAAAAGGCGGAAAAGTTGTTCCCTCTCGAATCAGAAATTGATAGGTCCGAGCGATTTTTCACATTTTCATTTTAAAGACGGAAAATCAAGGTGTTAAGTTTTCGTTGGATCACCCTGTATAAGATTATGTAATAACTCATAAAATCACATGTACCTGTTCAATGGCAGGAGTAGTACACTTCTGGGATGGTTCTGTGCCGTTAGCAACCGTTGGCATTGTGGTATTTGTAGAGATTGTCTCGTTGGTTTTTTCATTCTGTTCAGGTTTTTCTGTTGTTGTTGTGGTTGTGCTTTTCGTAGTACTCGATGATGAGCTGACGGACGTTGTCGATGGTTTAACGGTTGTGGTCGTTGATGAGGACGTGCTTGAAATGACATTAAACTTTGTGGAGGGAATGCTTAACTGTGGATTCCCTGGAAGATTTTTTACGAAAATAAACGAATTAAGACGAAATTTTTCCCCCAAATGGAAATATTTTAAGAAAAATAATAGCTCAAAATATTATTGCATCAGTTTGTTCGAAAAAATAGGTTATAAGAAAGATTGTACTTACTCTCGGGTGTCTTATCCTCCTTTTCTGGCAGATGTTCTGGTAATTCATTTCTAGTTGATGCGGACAGAACATGAATGATGGAGTAGATCAGAAAAAACACCGATATCTGCAGAAATTTGTGTCTTCTGGTTCGTCGCATGACCTGAAATTTGTTTTCAATTAGTTAAAACGACAAAATTCATCAATTGACTGCATGCCGAATTCAACATTCAGCCAAAAATTCAAGGGTAATTGTTATTTAAACCCTTTTTTAACTTATTTGGCACCCCGTGTAAAAATTGATGGGTTAAAAATTATTCACATTTTCTATTCTGATGTATCCATTTTTTGTATTTTCTTGTGAATAAATTAAACTAAACGCTCCGGATAGTTATTCGTCTTTAAAATCAAAATTGCCACTTTTGGACCAGTCAAACCACTTTTGACAGCAGCCAACATAGAATCTATGTTTACAACATAGAATCTATGTTTACAACATAGAATCTATGTTTACAACATAGAATCTATGTTTACAACATAGAATCTATGTTTACAACATAAAATATATGTTTACAACATAGATTCTATGTTTACAACATGATTCAAAGAACATAGGATGTCTATTTTGAAAAGCCAGAAATTAATCTGTTTTGCATTGTACAGAAAATGATAACTTTCTCAATGAGAAAGATCACTTTACTTCATAATGTTAAAAAGGATAAATTGATGGACTATTTGGAGATTCCTTCAATCAAAAAAACCATTGAGCAAAGGGGAGAATTTAACTCCAAATATTCTTTGGGAACACCCCTATATTGGATGCTGTTATTTCCATGCGCCATAAAGATACACTGATGTCCTAAATGTAATAAAAGAATGGGTTAAAAATTATTCACATTTTATATTCTGATGTATCCATTTTTTGTGAGTAAATTGAACTAAACTAAACGCTCCGGGTAGTTCTTCGTCTTTAAAATCAAAATTGCCACTTTTGGACCAGTCAAACCACTTCTGACAGCAGCCAACATAGAATCTATGTTTACAACATAGAATCTATGTTTACAACATAGAATCTATGTTTACAACATAAAATCTATGTTTACAACATAGAATGTATGTTTACAACATAGAATCTATGTTCATAACATAAAATCTATGTTCACAACATAGAATCTATGTTTACAAGATAGATTTTCTATGTTTACAACATAGAATCAAAGAACATAGGATGTCTATTTTGAAAAACCAGAAATTAATCTGTTTTGCATTGTACAGAAAATGATAACTTTCTCAATGAGAAAGATCACTTTACTTCATAATGTTAAAAAGGATAAATTGATGGACTATTTGGAGATTCCTTCAATCAAAAAAACCATTGAGCAAAGGGGAGAATTTAACTCCAAATATTCTTTGGGAACACCCCTATATTGGATGCTGTTATTTCCATGCGCCATAAAGATACACTGATGTCCTAAATGTAATAAAAGAATGGGTTAAAAATTATTCACATTTTATATTCTGATGTATCCATTTTTTGTATTTTTTTGTGAGTAAATTGAACTAAACTAAACGCTCCGGGTAGTTCTTCGTCTTTAAAATCAAAATTGCCACTTTTGGACCAGTCAAACCACTTCTGACAGCAGCCAACATAGAATCTATGTTTACAACATAGAATCTATGTTTACAACATAGAATCTATGTTTACAACATAGAATGTATGTTTACAACATAGAATCTATGTTCATAACATAAAATCTATGTTCACAACATAGAATCTATGTTTACAACATAGAATCTATGTTTACAACATAGAATCTATGTTTACAACATAAAATCTATGTTTACAACATAGAATCTATGTTTACAACATAGAATCTATGTTTACAACATAGAATGTATGTTTACAACATAGAATCTATGTTCATAACATAAAATCTATGTTCACAACATAGAATCTATGTTTACAACATATAATCTATGTTTAAAAGATAGATTCTCTCTGTTCACAACATAGAATCTATGTTTACAAGATAGATTTTCTGTGTTTACAACATAGAATCAAAGAACATAGGATGTCTATTTTGAAAAACCAGAAATTAATCTGTTTTGCATTGTATAGAAAATGATAATTTTCTCAATGAGAAAGATCAGTTTACTTCATAATGTTAAAAAGGATAAATTGATGGACTATTTGCAGATTCCTTCAATCAAAAAAACCATTGAGAAAAAGGAGAATTTAACTCCAAATATTCTTTGGGAACACCCCTATATTGGATGCTGTTATTTCCATGCGCCATAAAGATACACTGATGTCCTAAATGTAATAAAAGAATGGGTTAAAAATTACTCACATTTTATATTCTGATGTATCCATTTTTTGTATTTTTTTGTGAGTAAATTAAACTAAACTAAACGCTCCGGGTAGTTCTTCGTCTTTAAAATCAAAATTGCCACTTTTGGACCAGTCAAACCACTTCTGACAGCAGCCAACATAGAATCTATGTTTACAACATAGAATCTATGTTTACAACATAGAATCTATGTTTACAACATAAAATCTATGTTTACAACATAGAATCTATGTTTACAACATAGAATCTATGTTTACAACATAGAATCTATGTTCACAACATAGAATCTATGTTTACAAGATAGATTCTCTCTGTTTACAACATAGAATCTATGTTTGCAACATATATTCTATGTTTACAAGATAGATTTTCTGTGTTTACAACATAGAATCAGAGAACATAGGATGTCTATTTTGAAAAACCAGAAATTAATCTGTTTTGCATTGTATAGAAAATGATAATTTTCTCAATGAGAAAGATCAGTTTACGTCATAATGTTAAAAAGGATAAATTGATGGACTATTTGCAGATTCCTTCAATCAAAAAAACCATTGAGAAAAAGGAGAATTTGACTCCAAATATTCTTTGGGAACACCCCTATATTGTATGCTGTTATAATTACTAATGTGTTGGCCTGTGTAATTGACTTTTAAGCTTTGTTCACATTTACAATCTGCCCAAACTATTATAACACCCTATACAGGTATGGAAAAGACAGTCGAAAACATAGGAAATTCAGTGTTAATCTAAAGGACCAGGAATGTCCAATGAAGCATTGTAAGAATCAAAACCTCAGCGTGATACGTGACGAATAAACGACTGGTCTCTCTCAACGGCAGTGGGATGCTTCGATCGAAACGAGGCTCTGCACTGCTTTCAGTTCAGCAATCATAATCATTCCAACTTCAAACGTGGGATTAAAAGTCAATTACACATGAAACATGAAAACTACAGAAATTGAGTCCACAAACTCTCAATATTGTTAAGTTAAATGCAAATAAAAGAAAGATTGTCGGTTGTTTTCTCCCTGTAACTCAGTTCTGCACCATTCATAATACCTAAATAATTCCCACTCATTTTACGGACGCGTTTCGGAATGGATCTAAAAGCCTACTCTTTTATTTCAGTCCCATCGCTGAAAAGCTGTCATGGCGAGAAACTCAAGAGTCGAAGTGACATCCATTAAAATATTAAAATCTGATATTTTTCTGTAACCTTCTGCTTTTGTCACATTCTTTTAAAAATGTTTGCTTGCGCGAAATTTTATTTTGGAGCGCTCGCTTTCCCAAATTGTGATTTTCATTTCGTTAAGGAAAACCGGGTCTATTTTAGTATTCATTTGGAAGATGAATAGCTCGGTTTCGCTTGGAAAACGTGCAGATATTCAAGGTTATAAAAGTGGTTCATATAAACTCGCTAAATGAGTACGCGACATATAGATGGATATTTCAATCGTTTAGTTTTTCCGGGTATTCAGAATTTTATTAAGTATCAAGCGACGTTTTCATTCAAGTTGAGGAAATACGGAGTGTCCGAATTTAACGTTGATATACTACTCTGTCAAGAAAGTACCGGGAATTTTCAAGTAAAACAACATTTTTACATTTAATCGTCAAAATTTATTGGGTCGCCTTCAAAATAGGCTCCATTTGCTCCAATACATCTATGCCAACGGCACTTCCAATTATCGAAACATTTTTTATAGGCGCTTTCCGGGATGGACTTTAGCTCTCGCGCCGAATTTTGTTTTATGGCTTCAATCGACTCAAAACGGGTGCCACGAAGGGGCAATTTTAGTTTTGGGAAGAGGAAAAAGTCGCTGGGAGCCAAATCCGGCGAATACGGTGGTTGCTGAAGCACGTTTGTTGAGTTTTTGGCGAGAAAGTCAGTCACAATCGTAGCTCGGTGAGAAGGCGCGTTATCGTCATGCAAAATCCATGAGTTGTTCGCCCACAAATTTGGCCGCTTCTTACGGATACGCTCACGCAACCGTTTCATAACGCCTAGGTAATACTCCTTGTTTACCGTCTGACCCTCTGGAACGAATTCGTAGTGCACCACGCCACGGATATCGAAGAAAACAATGAGCATCACCTTCATTTTCGAGCGGCTTTGGCGTGGTTTTTTCGGTTTCGGCTCATTTTTTGCCATCCATTCCGATGATTGCTGGCTTGTTTGCATATCGTACTCGTAGACCCAGGTCTCATCACCAGTTATAATGCGTTCCATGAATGTAGAATCGGAATTACAGCGATCCAGCATGTCTGAAGCAACCTGTTCGCGATGACGTTTTTGAAGAAAATTCAGGTCTTTCGGTACGAGTCGTGCGGCCACCTTTCTCATGCCCAAAATATCAATCAAAATCGTACGTGCGGACTCGTGGGATATCTTAATATCATGTGCTATCTCTCTCAAGCTGGTACGACGGTTTTCCAGCACCCTTTCCTTAATTTTATAGACGTTATCTTCGATCGAAGCCGTCGATGGGCGACCACTTCACGACCGTCCTTGAAGGCTCTGTACCATTGATATGCACGAGTTTTCGATAGAGCATTATCACCAAAGGCCTTTTGCAACATTTTCAATGCATCGGCACACGAAAATTCATTTGCAACACAAAACTTTAGACAAATTCTTTGCTCAACGTAATCACCCATAGTAAAGATCGGCACGCACTCTGACATCGACTGACTTAATCAGCTGTTGCAAACACACTAGTTGACAGATCTCGCTCAAGCTTGGCATAGTAATTAAGGACAGTGGTACCAACCTAGGAAAAAACATTTTTACCTGCCTCATTGCCCCGCCAGATTTAAATCGATAATTCCCGGTACTTTCTTGACAGAATGTATTTCAGGGCGTGATTGTAGAGGTCGAAATATGGAAAAATCTTTACAGCAATCCCTCTAGTTTTGGGTTGTTCGGAAAGTAATGCCGTTTTGTTTTGGGAAAATGAAAGGCAATTTTTGTATAATGAATGAATATTTCATTACTTTACATATTGGCCATTCAGGTCCAACACCTTTTTCTATCTTTCTGGTAGTAGCATGATTCTTCGCACATAAGTGCGGACAGCTCAGTGGTAGAGCATTGGGCTCGTGATCGAATCCTGTTCAAGTGGAAAAGAAATTTTCTAATTGGACGGGTGTCGACCACTATTATTGGTTCAAAAATTAACAGTGTTGTGACCAAAAGTCGCAGTAACAAAGCCTACCCAGAATACAACTGAACTCCTAACTCGCATAAGCTAAAAAAGTTCCTGAGGGATCTTCACAGAATATCTAGGAGTATCAGGATAATAATAATAAAGAACTGGTCCAGGTGATTTTTGTTTTCAGTTGAGGAAAAGGTTTTAGCGTTCAAAAAAAAATTTCAATCACTGGAACAAATAATAATCCGAAGGTGACAGATCTGGAGAATATGGTGGGTGTGGCAGTGTATCCCATTCAAGCTTTCAAAGCTTGACTTTCATTGTATAACCAATTTTTCACAATAAAGATTAAATTTTCGACAAAAAAACGCACGAAATTATTCACACTAATATTTAAAAGTTCAAATTTGATCAACAAAGGTGTGTTGTATTCATTAAACCGGGAACTTATAAACCGATTTGAAACGGTTTTTCGAATTCTGAAAACTTTTGCTCTAATACAAATGTAAACGCACAAGTTCTTGAGCATAACTGTTAGCACCTGAGCCAGAAATTATGATTGATTTAAAAAACTATTTAGAAAAAACCATTAATTTAACACAACATTGAAATCGTGAAGCCTAAAAATAAACAGAAACAGACTAAACACATAAAAAAAACTTACGTATCTGAAGAACACGTTTCAGAACAAGTGATAATTTCAAAAAAGTTTGAAAAAGAATTCATAAGAGCACACAGTTACAACTGAATTATATAAGAACGCTCTGAGAATCTACTTTATAACTAAATTAAATTACTCAGTATGATCTCAGGACTGAAAAATGGCATCTAATTACTTTATTTGATCTTTCATTTGATTTTGCCGAATAAAACAGAATATTATATAAAACACCAAGTAAACCACTAACGGCAGTCATTCACCCTGACATAGCAATAACAAAGTAGTATTTACCACTACTCAAATGTGACAATTGTAAATCATGAAATAAAAATCCTGTGAAAAAATCAAAATAAATTTATTAATTTTACACTTGATGAAGGTGTAAAAAATATTTTATATGTTAACACGAATTTGACAATGGTAAATAGGATTTTTTTCTAATCGGGGCAGTTCTATTATATCTGTATTACAGTTCGAAACTTAAATAAAGCCGAATACGTTTTGTTGATCGTCGGGCATAATCAGCAGACATGCAGGTTTCATAGCTTTTTGGCTACTCAGCATTGCCCTAATGCTGACGAATGCAACACATCCGCGCACCTATATTCGCCCTGCATAGTGACCCTATTGTTTTTCCAAACAACAGCGCAATCGAATGCACGTAAGTACAAAAAAAGCTAGATTAATTGGGAGTACATTTCGTTCCTTGATTTAGCCAGGGGTTGTATGCTACATACCTGTATTTGCGTGCATAAGATTTTAAGAAAACGGCTTCTGTTTTGAAGGGGACGAATTTCTATCATGAGTTTGTTCCGAAAAAACCCCCCCATGAATGTGGAATCAATAGATTGGGCCAAAAAAACGACTATTTTTTTTTCAATGATACTGTGAAAATATCATTCATGATGATAAAAAAAATTATCGTGAAAGTTTGAGCCCTTAATAATAGTATTAAGGGGTGTATCGTTACGACCCTTGGTTCTTTAACAGTAATCGCATTTTTTCACTCAAACCTCGTCAATTATTAATCTGAAAAATATGGGTGATGCGTATTTTCAAAGGAAATTAAATTCCGTACAAAAAAGCTCTCCTTGTATAATAAATTAATGCAAAACAAGCCGTTTGCCTGTTATCGTGCCTTAAACATTGATTAATTTTTTCAATTTTGCGTTTCGATTTTGCATTTTTGTAACTACCAGAAATATCAATCTTTTTATGGTACAGAATACGTATTTTAAAGGAAATTTAATACTCTACAAAAAAAGTTTCTTAACATTTTTCATTAATTTCACTCCTTCCAAAGTTATTCGACGTCGAAGTTAAATTCAAAAGTAATGTATCGTTTTTTTCGCGTTACACATGATTTTTTCCACTTGATTGAAAAATTTATCACTTAAATATTGAGAGTAATTTTTTTCTGTTCGACCACTAAACTTTTTTCTATAAAATCATAATTTATTAATGTATTATTTTGCTTTTTAACGATTAGTTATATACATAAAATCATTTTTAATGTATTTAACTCTAATAATACATTAATAAATTATGATTTTATAAAAAAAAGTTTAGTGGCCCAACAGAAAAAAGTTACTTTCAATATTTAAGTGATAAATTTTTCAATCAAGTGGAAAAAATCATGTGTAACGCGAAAAAAACAATAAATTACTTTTGAATTTAACTTTAACGTCGAATAATTTTGGAAGGAGTGAAATTAGTGAAGAATGTTAAGAAACTTTTTTTCTGAGTATTACATTTTCTTTAAAATACGTATTTTGTACCATAAAAATATTGATATTTCTGGTAGTTACAAAAATGCAAAATCGAAACGCAAAACAGAGAAAATTAATCAATGTTTAAAGCACGATAACAAGCAAACTGCTTGTTTTACATTAATTTACAAAGAGAGCTTTTTTGTAGGGAATTTAATTTCCTTTGAAAATACGCATCACCCATATTTTTCAGATTAATAATTGACGAGGTTTGAGTGAAAAAATGCGATTACTGTTAAAAAACCAAGAGTCGTAACGATACACCCCTTAATACTATTATTAAGGGCTCAAACTTTCACGATAATTTTTTTTATCATCATGAATGATATTTTCGCAGTATCATTAAAAAAAAACTAGTCGTTTTTTTTGGCCCCGCCTGGGCTTCAATCCCCAACATTTTTTGAATAGGGAAGAGAGTTTGAGTGTTGGTTAGGTTGAAAGTTATTTATGTTCTGTGCAAAACCCAGTTAAAATTTTCCAAATCGGTTCAGTATTCACGAAATAATATAATATTGAAATTACCGTCAAAAGGTGATGTTGAACAGACAGTTGAATCGCCCAAACTCAAGAACCTAAGAGTTTTGAAGAATCCAAAAATAATTTTCAAGTATTTGATCGATTCGGTCTTTACTTGGTGGAAACTCATTTTAATTAAAAAAACTACATATATGAGACAGTAATTTATTTCCACAAAAATATTTGTACTACTATAACAATTGTTTCGCCATGATGTGGCTTCTTCAGGTATTACATTGTACTGTAGACAGTACAATGTAATACCTGAAGAATTGCGATATTTAGAGAACAGAAAAAACTTCTCAACTAAACCACTACCAACATCTCCTCCCTATTCAAAAAATGTTAGGGGTTGTTGTCATCCTCAGGTGTTTTTTTCGGAACAATGTCGTCATAGGAATTCTTTTACCCTAGTACAGAACTTGAAAATTACTTTTAGATCCTATTTTAATACGTCTATGGTGGATACTGATCGACTTAAACAATTCAGTTGAAGAAAAATTGGCGAAACCTCATGTTGAAAATTCCACTAAGTGCGTTATTTATGAGTTTTCTCTATCGGTTCCAGAATTTAATGGGACAACGGAATGACAGGCCACTCAGAGACGAGTAGATCTGAGAACTCAATACGGGCCCATTTTCAATAATAATAGAGCACTTGAGATCGCTCTGATCAAGCCTGTTCAGTGAAAGGTCCTCCAAGAATTTATTTCAGGAACAGACAATCTGGCTTTTCCATCTTGGGCACAATAAATCCAATATTGATATCCTCTATTGTACAAAGATACTGGAGAAGATGAATTTTCGGGATTTTTACGAATATTTGTTCTAAAAGTTAAGTGGATTGTTTTATCTGTACCAAGTGACATTTAAATAAGGTGATCATAGATATAATACTGTATAAATGTTTGATTGATTCGGTCTTTATTGGGTGGAAATTCATTTTAATTTAAAAATATATAGGACAGTATTTAAATTTACACAAAAATTGGCGAGGATCGAACAAATAAAGAAAATAAATGTGATGTCTTCAAGTTGACTCGCAACGATTGCCGTTTAGTATACATTGGCCAGGCAGGTAGATCATTCAAGAAAAGAATCAAAGAACACCAAAGGAGTTATATATCGGATTCCTTACATTCGACGTATGCTAATCATCTTAAGGAATTCAAACATAATTTCAACAATAACTGAAATTATCCACGTCGAAAGCAAAAGTTCTAGATTAACACTTTCACAATTTTTTGAAATCAACAGTTACAATGCCCCTAAAATCCTTTTGAACGAACAAACAGATGTTGACAAGTCTCCATTACTGAATATCTTTCCCTAATGGCATTTTTTAGCGGCAAACTCCAATAAACACCTTGAGTTTTTATGACTTGTTCTTCCATTATTTTGTCACATGCCTAACAATGTATTTAAACTCGGTTACACTGAACACCATCAGCCAGTAGAATGTAGATACCTGAAGAAGCCACATCGCGGTGAAACAATCATTGTATTATAAACATTTTTCAGATACTGAATTGTTTCAGCCGTTACTATTTGGTAGTTGATCATAATTAAAACAAATTGTAAAAATTACTATGTTTTACTACCAAAAAATATATATTACACATTTTCTTGTGACTCGAGTTTCAGGAAATGAACTATCCCAACATCAGACAACTGAAGACCTAACAGTGGTACAGAGGTATTTAAACAAAATTGATAAATATTTTGAATATTTCAATAGATTCTAGGTAACACCTAATAGTGGTACAGAGGTTTACAATCGGAACGTGATAAAAAACCGGGTTAAAAAAGAGGGGCCTTCTAACAGATATCGAAATGTCGGCAATCGACAAAGAAGGTTGTTAAACAGATGGTACCCAGTTAAATATATCAAATAATCATCATTCATTATTTTTACATTATTTTGTTGTACATCTCAAATATTTGGATTTACAAAGCTCCATACAGTCATTCATTATTTTTTACATTATTTTTATTGTGAACGAATTTGAAAATTTCAATAATCAAGTTTCTTTTCTTTTGAATCTACATGTATTAGGAGTACAAATAAGTTTCCGCCGTTTTACTGTAGATGGCGCGGCAAGGAGTTTCGGTTAGCTTTCGCAGATGATAACCGGCTTAAAAAATAGTTTGGACAACATAACCTATTAATATCATTGATTTTATATTGGTAAAATATAATGTTTATAAGTTTGAAAATGTCAAAATTTGAGCCAAGTAAGCGTCATTTGCGGGAAATATTAGTTTACTTCTTTAATTTAAAGAAATCTGTTGCTGAGGTGCATCAATTGCTCGTAGAAGCATATGGTGAGGGTGCTTTGAGTGAGAGAACGTGTCGAGAGTGGTTTCAAAAGTTTAAAAACGGTGATTTCGACGTAGAAGATAAAGATCGCAGTGGAAGGCCAAAAATTTACGAGGATGCAGAATTGGAGGAATTATTGGATGAAGATTCATCTCAAACACAAAAAGAACTTGCTCTAACATTAGAAGTCACTCAGCAAGCAGTCTCACATCGTTTAAAATCATAAAATCAAATATTTAATTTGTGTTAAAAAACGGCGGAAACTTATTTGTACTCCTAATAAAATTTTCTTAAGATTTTCTTTTGTCGAAAGGAATTACTGTTTTCTAAAGAATAAGTGACAAAAGTTGAATTTTTGTTTAATTTTCATTAAATTCATTTTATGTTCGTCGAAAAAGGTTTTAAACAGATGTTACTTTTCAAATATCTCAAATATTTTCGATTTACATAGCTCCGTACAGTCATTCATTATTTTTACATTGTTGTTATTGTGAACTAATTCGAAAATTTCAACCGATTCTAGATAATCGAGTTTCTTACCTTATGATTCTACATGTAAAATCTTAAGATTATCTATTGTGGGAAAGGAATGACCGTTTTCTAGACAATGAGTGGCAAAAGTAGAATTTTGTTAGTTTTCCTGAAACTCATTTTATGTTCGTTGAACCTCGTCTTGAAGGAACGTCCTGTTTGTCCTATATATTTATTACTGCACGTACAACAAGATAACTCATAAACTCCTGATTTGTCTATGTTTGGTGTAGGGTCATTTGCGTTAAATAATACCGATGATAATTTGTTTTGCGTTTTGAAGGCAATATTGACATCTGATTTTGAAAAACTATTGACCACTTTTGGACTTATGCTACCAAAGTTCGACAGAAAAATGAAATTTTTATTCTTTTAAATTTTTTATTTATTTTTTTAAATTATTTTTCAATTTTATTTTTTTTTCACTTTTGTTTAAATACCACTGTACCACTGTTAGGTCTTCAGTTGTCTGATGATGGGATAGTTCATTTCCCGAAACTCGAGTCACAAGAAAATGTGTATTATATATTTTTTGGTAGTAAAACATACTTTCTACAATTTGTTTTAATTCCAATAAACACCTTGGGTTTTTATGACTTGTTCTTCCTTTATTTTGTCACGTACCTAACAATGTATTCAAACTCGGTTACACTGAACACCATCAGCCAGTAGAATGTAGATACCTGAAGAAGCCACATCGTGGTGAAACAATTGTTGTATTATAAACATTTTTGTGGAACTTACAATACTGTCTCCTATATATTTTTTAAGTAATACCATATAGATTGGCGGTCATACAGGTTTGGAAAATCTCGTTTTAATGTCTGCATATTCAATGCATAAGACTGAGAACTCCGACGTCCAGTCGAACATTGGAATAATCGAAAGATATCCGCTTTATGACAATGAATAATTCAGTTTATAACTCGAAAAGGATGCTTTTCTATCTCACTCTTGTAGGGAGTTGGGTACCTCATTCCGTTTCGTATGATTACAAATTTAATCGGCACATAGAAAATAGAAGTGCTGGTGTGTAATGCTTGAAAATCAAATACGACATTCCTATTTCATTTAATTGCATATTGCATGTGAGGAATTTATTTGCGACAATGAATGACGCAGATAATCTCTGAAAATCAGTACTTGGTTTCTTTTTTTGGCAAAACTGGTTTGAAAATAAAATAAATTCTGAAAAAAGTGGAAGGCTCATAAATTTAAATTAAGTGTTTAAATAGACCACCTGTTGTGCCAAACAGTAGCCAAATCTATTATAAAGAGATAATCTCATATCTATGAGCAGATTAGGGATACTAGCAGCTTTGGCAAAAATATTGAATTATTTTTAAACTTAATTCTATAAGATTTGTAGCTCTATCGATCTCAGGTCCAAAAATCGAGTTTTTCAGATATCCCCAAAGAAAAAATCATTGGGTAATAAATCTGGTGATCTTAGTGGCCATTTGATCTTGTCATTTGTAGAAATGATACGATCCGAAAAAGTGGTTCTGAGGCATTGTGTGACTGCTCGTGTGTGGTGATTTGAACAACCATTCTGTTGAAACCAGACATCATCGAAGTTGATTGGTAGTTGGAATAAGTTGGTTTTGTAAAAGTATATTTGGCAGCGTTAAGGTTATCATCATTAAAGAACGGTCCTATCATGAAATTTCCTAGAATCCCAGTCCAAACATTTTTGGGAGTACTGGGTACTCACAGGAATACTAAGATGCTTATTATTTCTAGTCCAATATCTTACTACTGATGGGTTATGTGTTCTATTCAAGGAAATTAATACTTATTAGTGAATAAGATAATATTAAGGAACGAACTATTTTATATTATCGAAACGTGTTATACTAGATCATTCTTGTGAAGTTCTTTTATTATTTATAAAAAGGGGTCATTTCAAACTTCGTGATCTTACTATTTAGACATTTTCAACCTGAAGATGACAAATATTTCATCGAAAGTCAATGAAAACACAAATTGATCGGTTCTACAATCGATTGAAATAATAATATAATTTATTTGTATGGCTGCTACGCACTAAAAGAAAGAACTCTATTCGCACTCATTTGTAGCTGCACAAATTCAATCTCAAGAAACATTTTTGTTCACCTCCTCTTTATAATAATAATACTAAAAAGCCTGAAAGCGAAGGTATTATCTACAATAAATACACTTGTGGTTAGGGTTAGTAAATTTGTGAAGGGAACTCGATGAATCCAAGTGAACAACAGTGAAAAATCGCTTCGAGCAAGATTGTGTTTTTACCATAACTGCAAATGAAAACTCCACCCAAATAATTTCCTTAATTTTGGGTGAAATAACCCAAAATTGTACTATGTAACATATAGACTCTCCATATTCTCCTCGAAGTATGCTTACTCTGTAATTTGCATATTAATTGATTAACGTTCAAGAAGAATTCGATAAGGTAAATCAACATACCAGGGAATTCTTCACAGTTTTCAACACTGAAAACCGTTTTGTCTACAAAATGTTATCTCATTCCGTGAAGAAGCTTTGTATTCGAAAATGTATTACGCATACAACAAAAGAGGTTCATTACATTAGCGTGTCTACAGGTACCCAAAACCATGGATACCAGTGGAAAATGCCATTTCCTCCGGATGGCAAAACGCTGATATTATGTTTCCGGAAACAACGCAATTATACTCTGTTTAATAACATTGTTGAATGAATGAACTGTTGTGCTAACTGTTTTCGTTTAAAAAACGTTTATTAGGTAATATTTCATAATTGCGTAATATGATGATTAATTTTAATGAAAGATCCTAACGTAGAAATCAATGAGAAAACAGAGACTTTTTAGGATACTCATAAAAAGCGTTGATTCGTTTTTTTCATCGATCTGTTTCGTAATTAATGCAGAAAGAATGAAAATAAAACGGGTCCGGATTCCACAGTCCTGTTTCAATGACATATGTCGAATAAAACTGTGATCCGAAGCCTCATATGCTTAGTTGAAGGTTAGGTATTCAACAATATGGATCGTTTATCTATTGCATTATCGATACAATCGTTAATTTGAGCGTACAATTGGTTACACAATGAAATCATTTGAAGAGGCTGGATCTGTTACTGATGTCTTAAGGCCCATACATCATCGAAATGCACGCTTGATTGGAAATATTTCTACTGTAAGTGAAAGTGTTGAAGAAGATCCAAATTCATCAATTCATCGGCGCGCACAGCACTTGGGCCTCTCTAACAGCACGCTGTGGTGTATTTTGCATTTCCATCCTTATAAGGTTCAGTTGACACAAGAACTAAAGCCAGCTGACCATAGAATGCATAAACCATATAACGAAATGACAGGTAAATTAGTGGAAGAGTACTTACTTTTATGATTAGTTCATTAAATGCTAGAAATGGGCACCATTCACTTTCATGCAGTAATTTAGGTTCACGTTCACGTATGTTACTCAAGATTTCTGGTGTAATTTGACGGCATTCATTAATGACCCGAGTTTGCAAATCATCCAGGCTGGGTAGCGTTTATCTTGAATTTCAGGTGATCCCATAGAAATAAAATCCAGTGGAGCCAGTTCAGGTGATCTGGGTGGCCACTCAATATGTCCCCTTCTTCCAATACAGGCGCGAGGAAAATTTTCATCTAAGAACTGACGCACCGGTTGAACGAAATGAGGTGGTGCGCCATCTTGTTGGAAAATGATCGTTTGATGGTCTTAGGGGGCTTCCATAAATTACGTGAGGTATTTTTTTAAATTTTCAGTAAAATCATCTGCTCCTTCAACTTCGTTACCAAAATAGTATAATTCTTTTTTGTTTCAATCAGAAAAAAATTGCGTGATATTTTCCGAGACCCCCCCTCTCTCTCCAACGTAAGATTAGATGAGATTTGACTCAACCCCCTCTCCCCCTTAGACATTTAGGGACGCCCCCTTATGCATTCTCCAATACTTGCACGAGGGCTGGATAGATAGCGTTCTCCAATAGATCTAAATGAATTTGGCCAGTGAGATTACCAAGTATGCAAAAAAGGGCCGATTATGTGATTTCCATAAATACCCGCTCAAACATTTAACTTTGGGGACGCTGAGTAAGCACCTCACTAAATAATCTTGGATTTTCATCTGACCAATACCGACAGTTATGCCAGTTTACAATGCCGTTAAGGTGAAACGGACGCTCGTCCGAAAAACAGACATCGAACATGTAGTTTTGATTACCGTTAATCTACTGAACACTTCACAGAACTGGAGTCGGCGATCGGGATCATCCTCATCCTGTTCCTGAACCAATCGTATCTTAAGAGGATGGAATTTATGTAGTTTCAGGATTCACATGATTGTTGTGCGTGAAACATCAGATACAACTTCCTAGTACTCAAGGTCGGATCCATTGCTACATGACCTAAGACAGCCACGTCCTTCGCTTCGTTTCTTTCATGCACCCTCTTTTTGTTTCTAACTGAACCAGTAGCGTCAAATTTGGCAACCACTTGCACAACGTAAGCAGCGGCTACATTTTTTCCAGGATGACGTTCGTTAAATAAAGCCGCGGTTCTTCGCGCAGAGTCGTTATTTCTAAGAAATGATTTTATCATTTCAACCCTTTCTTCTACGGAATACACCATTTTAATTCTACTAAAAATTTACAATCGCTTTGACACACTCGTGACGTTCTCAAAAATTCACAATAGACTAAGGTAAATCAAAAACATGGTCGTCTACTTTTTTGGACAAGAAATTTATACTTTTTGGACAAAAAATCAACAACATAACAACTAAATACCTTTTATTACATTGCTTCTTTCACTATTTTCGATGTTATTTCATTATCGATGGATATTTCAAAGCGAAATTTTAGGGTCAGATAGTACTCGATACGATCTTCAAAATTAGTTATCGCAACATCCCTCATCCCTATTCAAAATCAAGGGGTTGTGCTCACCCCTGTTAGGGGGTTGAAGTTACGGGGATGAAAAAAGCGGAAAAGTTGTTCTCCCTCGAATCAGAAATTGACGGGTCCGAGCGATTTTCCACATTTTCATTTTGAAGCCGGAAAATCGAGGTTATAATATATATGTCCATAAAGTGATATAGTCTATCTAGGACATGTTTTAAAATGTAATTCTAAATGTTTTCATGAGATTTATTCAGATTAAAATCTTTAGAGGTTCTGGAGAATTAATTCCAGCTATTATCTGTTAAAGGCTTATTGCAAAAATGTTAATACACAGTGAATGATAACCTCTGTAGTCAAAGATTACCTCATTAGTCAAAGATTAATTATGTATTTTCTTTTTATGTCCTATACATTAATTTGTCTTGAAGGATAATAATATTAGGAGTACAAATAAGTTTCCGCCGTTTTATTATTCGCAGATGATAACCGGCTCAAAAAATAGTTTGGACATTCAAGAACAACATAAGCCATTAAAAATATCGATTTTATATTGGTAAAATATAATTTTTTTAAGTTGAAAATGTCAAAATTTGAGCCAAGTAAGCGTCATTTGCGGGAAATATTAGTTTACTTCTTTAATTCAAAGAAATCTGCTGCTGAGGCGCATCAATTGCTCGTAGAAGCCTATGGAGAGGATGCTTTGAGTGAGAGAACGTGTCGAGAGTGGTTTCAAAAGTTTAAAAACGGTGATTTCGACGTAGAAGACAAAGATCGCAGTGGAAGGCCAAAAATTTACGAGGATGCAGAATTGGAGGAATTATTGGAGGAAGATTCATCTCAAACACAAAAAGAACTTGCTCTAACATTAGAAGTCACTCAGCAAGCAGTCTCACATCGTTTAAAATCATTAGGACTGATTCAAAAACAATTAGTGTTAAAAAACGGCGGAAACTTATTTGTACTCCTAATAAATTATTATTATTATGATGCCATACCTCCCTCATCACAATAAAATAAACATCCACTGATTTGTCTTAAAATATATATATTTTTTTTTAAATCAAAATGAAACCTCTCATTGGAAAACCCTTAATATTTTCTTTGGATACTTTAATGTCTTTTTGATACTGTTTATAACTAGACTTTATTCTATACGTCTACTTCAGATGTACGGTGTTTTCTAAGGTAATAATTTAATTTAATTTCAAAAAAGTCTTAAAGAAATAGAAATCTGTAGCAAAGTTATACTGTTTGATATGAATTTATTCACGGTCAGTCCAACTTATTTACAATTTCGAATCAAATCGGAAACGAAATTCATTCTGAGCAAAAAGTAACAGTTTTCTGATCGATTTCATCATCGAACTTTGTTGTTCATGATGTAAACATCGTTATGAACCCCCGGTCACCCCCGCTCTAGTCCCCTAATTTTCCAACACCGGGAGAGAGGCACCAAACGGAATTCAACGAAATCCAGGCTCGAAACAGAATAAACCCACAAGATTATGCAACTCAAAACACAACAACTCCAGAAAAGCGATATCGCGACCGACGGAAGCAGATAAAATACATGGAGCTAAGCTCGTGATAAAATTTACCTCTGGGATGTGAGCACAATCACTGAAAACTTGTCTGTTTGATCTCGATTTTCCGCACCGATTTTCCACTCGTAGCGGCCTTGGAAAGTCGCCCCCGTGACTGGAAAAGCTCTCGATGTACGAACATTGCCGTTTTTGCCCTAACGGCGCCTGCGTGGGTCGTCTCCAGACTGTAACAATTTCAATTGAGTTCAATTTCTGGATTGGGAAATGGGATGTCCGCAAAAAGCGGTTGGGTTGGTACTGCGTGGGGGCTATTGGGTGAATGTTTCGGGGTATCGTTTTGGATAGTGGATCTAAAGAATTAAATGACGAAAAAGAGGTGTTGCCAATATCTTACATGTCAAACTGAGTAGCTAACTAAAAGGGAGAGTTTTTCACTTGATATCGGGTGTTTGTTCTATAAAGATAGAACTTTAAATTGAAATAAAACACATTTAAATTAAGATTCAAGCCAAATTTTGATTTTATTTGAAAGATAATTTTATGACATTTATATTTTAAAAATAATTTCCGGCATATGTTCACACCACGGCTAGCTCTGAGGAACCGCATTCGACCAGACCAATTTTGGACCACTTTTTCGAGTAATTCAGGCCTCATTTCATCAATAACACGAGTTATGTTGGCTTCCAAAGCGTCCGTTGTTTCTGGTTTATCAGCATAAATCAATGACTTGACATAACCCCAAAGAAAATAATCCAATGGAGTTATGTCGCATGATCTTGGAGGCCAATTAATTGGACCATAATGTTATCGCCAAATATTTTTTTCAATAAATCAATTGTTATGGTAGCAGCATGAGGTGTAGCACCATCTTGTTGGAACCAAAACACTTCTGGGTCGATACCATTCAAATTTTGAAAAAAATAATCATTGATCATCGATCTGTAACGAGCACCATTCACTGTAACATTAGCTCCAGCATCGTATTTAAAGAAATATGGACCGATGATGCCTCCAGCGTGTAAAGCACACCATACAGCGCATTTTTCAGGATGCAATGGAACCCGCAGAACTTCTTGAGGATTGTTTCCACTACATATACGGCAATTTTGCTTGTTTACATAGCCGTACAACCAGAAATGAGCTTCATCACTAAACACAATTTTACGATAAAAAGGTGGATCAACTTCCAGCTGTTCTAGGGCCCAATCAACAAACAAACGACGCTTATTATGGTCAAGTGGCTTTAGTTCTTGAACCAGTTGGATCTTGTATGAGTGTTGACCAAGAAATCTTCCTTTCAATAAATCAATTGTTACAGTAGCAGCTTGAGGTGTAGCACCACCTTATTGTAACCAAAACACTTCATACAGTACATTTTTCAGGATGCAATGGAACCTGCAGAACTTCATGAGGATTGTTTTCACTCCATATACGGCAATTTTGCTTGTTTACATAGCTGTTCAACCAGAAATGAGCTTCATCACTAAACACAATTTTAAGATAAAAAGGTGGATCAACTTCAAGCTGTTCTAGGGCCCAATCAGCAAACAAACGACGCTTATTATGGTCAAGTGGCTTTAGGTCTTGAACTAAAGTATGGGTAATTGTATGGGTGTAGACAAAGATCTTTACGCAAAATTTTCCATGTGGTGGATGCACAGAGTCCAACTTGTTGTGAACGTCGACGAATACAGCAGCGATATTTTCTTCTGTACGTACAGTTCCTTGTCTTGTTGTTGTTGCATCGAGTAGAGAAAATGTACCTCGGGGGGATGGTTTGCCCACAGGTGTTACTTGTGCCACCTGGCCACCCCATTGGTGTTGGACTCGAGGGGGCAGTGGTTGAAAGTCCGCATGCTGGACTAGGGGAGTATTTCATTTATCTGTTCGCAGACCCCCCATGTTCGGGATATTCCCATGAAACGACTCAGGGTTTAACGGGACTTGACGGTTCGACCGGCCTGTCCTGGCCTCTGGATCTGTGCGTAACTATTTAGGGTTTGTGGATCTCGACGAAATGGCTCCGCCATTAGTGCTTGACGCCAGGATCAATCAAATGACCTCACATGGGTTCGGTGAGTCAGGACGTACAGGCCGCTAGACGGTGCTCGTACCAGGATCAATTGTAGTCGTCAATCTTGAGTTTATCTTAGTTCATGGGACTGCGTTCGGGTGGATGGATAAGAATTCCCTCCGGCGGGTGAGTTGCGTCTCAAACCAACTCGGGTACTGACCTGCTGAGCCAGTAGGGGTTGGATAGTGCTTCGCTGCTACCAGTCAGACGGTTCTGGCTTTTGAGTCGGGGCCCAAACTGGAAGCTGGTGGGTTCATCTCTTCGGAGGGGTTCTCGCCACGCGCGATGATATGGCGTAATCCTTATCACACTTTCTACCTCTAGGGGTGGACTGTAGAAACTGCTGTGTAGTCACTTGGAAAAGAGGTATCCTCAAATAGCCAATAACTATTCTGGCAGAATTCACGTGTACGTACCTAGTTTATTTGCGTTCATAGATTTTGCAGAAATTGTCTGGTAAGATTACAAGTTCAGTTATTTTTAATTGTTTTTGAGGATGTGCTATATGATTTTGAGAGTTTTTAAAGTAACTCATAATATTTAAAAATTTAAACATATTAAATATTTCAAATAAAAAAGTTTTGGAGAAGTTCTTAAAATTATGTTGTGTATTTTTGAAAAGATTTAGTTTTCATAAATATAAGACCAGAAACTGAACATGTTTTCAAATGTCTGTCAAGGGCAAAACATACGTATCACGTGCGTTTCTGGCGAGTTCAGGTGCGTCTGTTTGGAACGAAACATTCGATATTACTTATTTTTAATTTTAATTAATAATTTATTTTTTATTCCATTTAATATTGTATAGTGAATTTCCATTTTTATACGTCTATTAAATATAAGCAGTGCATATTTAAGACATTAATTTAATTCTAAAAGTTTATTTTTTAATTTTTTTTGATATTCAAAGAAACGTGAACTTCGCAGTGTTATACATTCAGTGCGAAAACGATGTGTGAAATGTATTGAACAAGGCTGTGGACATTTCGAACAATTGTTTAAGTAGTAGCCTCTTTTCTTCATTCGTCTGAATTATTTTGATTCATGATTTCCATGAGAATTACTTCAATGTTCAATCATAAAGAGCTTCAAGATGGAGCTAATTTGTGTTTGGAATATTTCAACTTTTCGTTGTTATCTTGTTAGCCATGATATTATGGCAGAGGACAAAAAAGTGGATCAACTTCAAGCTGTTCTAGGGCCCAATAAGCAAACAAACGACGCTTATTATGGTCAAGTTCTTCTTGAACCAGTTGGATTTCGTATGGGTGTAGACCAAGATCTTTACGTCAAATTTTCCATGTGGTGGATGCACATAGTCCAACTTGTTGTGAACGTCGACGAATGGACAAATCTGGATCATCATTAACACTGTGACTTACAGCAGCGATATTTTCTTCTGTACGTACAGTTCTTTGTCTTGTTGTTGTTGCATCGAGTAGAGAAAATATTGTCCGAAATCTATCGATAGTTCGACGAATAAGCTGGTCTGATGGACGATTATGTAAACCATAAATTTCAGGAAGTTTGGCGAATAGAGCACTGATTTTGAAAGTAAATTTCAACAATTTGTAAACGTTGTTGCGGCGTGAGTTTTTCCATGATAATTTGTCAATGCTTACTGAACAGAAACGTCAAAAAAACATGGCTTTTACCTTCTGTCAAATTACAGTTATCCCTATTGAAAGTTCTAACACTCTAAAAAAACACCCTATATAATTGATTTTATGGAAAAACTCGAAATATTTCGTGAAATCAAGAAATGTTAAATTGAACATTTCGACCATGTGTTATATGACATTTTCTGTTGCAAATAAATTATATGATCTCCCCTTGAAGTTTGTCCCTTTAACAGTGGACACCCTGTATATCTACTAAAATTAGAATAAAATTAAAACTTGAAGCGAGGTTATCCGTTTGAGATTTAAGATATGGAAAAAGCTTCTATCGGTGTTTTTTTCAGAGTGCTAAAACTTTCGATAGAGATAACTATGCTTTGACAGAAGGTAGAAGCCATGTTGTTTTGACATTTCTGTTCAGTAAGCATTGACAAGTAATCATGGAAAGACTCACGCCGCGACAAAGTTTATAAAAATATACAAATGTTATGTAGCAGTATGCTACATAACGCACTCGGCCATTCAACAGATCCGGAGATTCATACTGCGATAGGGTAGAGTACCCCAGTTTTAAGGCAGAAGCCCTGTGCTGCGACAGACTCCCTTGTCACTGAGTTAATCAACCGGCTCAGCCCTCCATTTCACCTGAGCGCCAAAACTAGGGCCCCATTCGGAGATCTTCCACCATACAGGTCCAGTGACTGGCGCGCAATGGCATTACGTTAGACACGCCCCATCACGTCAAGATCTAATGCCTGGGGGGCGACTAGGTAGGTACATCTAATATCCAAGGTAATCTATGTTTTATGCTAAACACAGAAATCACACAAAGATCCATAATATCCTGTAGCGACAAACTTCTTCGCTCCTCGTCCAGAATCCTGCCTTGCACTGTTGCAGCTTGTCCGGCGTATCATATGGAGGAAACGACTAGTCTTAAAATTTCTGACTGACCGTCCCCGCCGAGTTCAAATAAGGCACACAGCGCTTGACGACCTTTCCAAACGGAACTCATAGTCACTACCGTCACAGGCAGAGCCTTTCACCACGCCTGTCTAAAGAGTTTCAGGTGCGCAGACTCAGAACGAAACACAGACGTGATTAGAGGGGGTTGCTTTAAGAGCGAACCAACCCATTCATTTGCAGACCCTAATTACCCCCTATCCATCATTCCGAGGCAGCCTTTCCTTTCGTTCCACAGATCCCCGCTGGAGATGGCACCGTGACCAGACCAGCGTCGGATTATCCCCTTGCCTAATCCCAGCGCCTTATTTCGTGACCTTATCGACGCTCACTGGAGGGGGAGTGTGTAGCGACCACCTTCTTTGCTCCTCGTCCAGAATCCTGGCTTGCTCTCTTGCAGCTTGACCTTCGTAACATATAGAGGACACGACTAGTCTTAAAATTCCTGACTGACCGTCCCCGCACTTTTAATTTCCACTATTTGTAACATACCAAGGTTAGTTTACCGCAGTATTTTGCCTATTATTTCAGTATTTTGAAATAAGAGACAATTCCAAATTAATTAATCTCGATGATTAATTTCGATAGGTTTAAGTGGACTGTATATTGACGTAGTTAGCGAATAGTTTTACTTCAAGAGCACTTGTATGTAGTTATCTCGATGATGAACTAGCTATGTTTATCTGATAAGATAAACCAACAAAAATGATAAGGAATTAAAGTAAAACACTCGTAATACACTATGATAACCACGAACTATAATTCTTGATTTGCTGTATATAAACCAAGTCCAAAGGTGTGATTATTGCACTAAAAACAGATGTAATGAATTAGCCGATACTTTGGCAATCAACTGGATTACTATTTTAACAATAATAACCGCGATAGCTTGGACCGAAATGTCACAAGCTACGTACGACAAATTTGACTATCCGAATGATAGTGCATTATGTAGCAAAGGCTACATGCGATAAGTTTGGCTATTACTAGAATAATAATTTTACAATCTTTTCAAAGACTGAACGTCGCTCGATGTATTCCTTTAACAAAAAGAGGGAAATTAACGTAATTGATTGGAAGGATCATTTGGAGGTGGACTGAATGAACGAAGTAAAACTTCTTATTGGTTACAGAAAAATAATGAGATCAATGATAGTAGAATAAGAACAGAAATAGTTTATAATTCCGAATGCTGTGTCACGTGAAATTAACAGGCATATATATATCAAAATCTCTAAAAGACTTTCCATGTTTTCTAAGGCCATATATAATTATTAGAAAACAAATAATCTGAAGTGTAAACAGCTCGAACGACAATTCTCAAAACTGCTAGATCGATATATCAACGTGAAAGACCTAAGTATCGATGACAAAATAATTTCGAACGACAGGGCCGTCTCTAATAAGACGGAACAGTATTTAATACTTATAGATATTATTTCACCTAATTCTTTAAATTTTCATACTTGGAATTATTCGGAAGAGCTTATTTTTGTTATTTCAAAATGATAAACAAAAACCATGCAACTTTCTTCGAAACTATCGCAAATTCACTGATGAATCTAGCACTTAAACCTCCTTTATCTTTGGATAAATTTCTTCAAATGAATTTACAGAAATTACAGAGTTGAATTAGAATCAAAGAGTAGTACTTACCAACTTTCACATCTATCTATCCTTATCAAAATTAAAAAAACCAAAATTTCTCCAACTTATACTGAATGCGTAATTTTCTACTTTTCTCTGATATAGGTTGATGTAAATATGTGCTGTGCACATTCTTTGAAGCTGAATGAACACACGCAGTAACTTTATCCTTAAGTGGGTGTTACGGTTACATCGAAAATAGCAAATTATGAATTAATTACACTCAATGGTCGTATTAGAGACCACAAACTGTGACCGTATTTTCCATTAGCATTCGTTTCAGAATTTTATTTTTATACCCATTATGTGGTAGGACGAGAATCTTTCAATTATTCATTAACAAATCAAAACTTAATTAAATTTGAATTGCATGGTATGTATGTGCCAGTGTTAAAAAAAATTCAGAAAATCGGTGAATAAAACACACACTATGTATTATTCATACAAATTTATAGCATCCCTTCAAAGTAGGCCCAATCGGACATACGAGGGGCGTTCAATGTATAATCGGTGTAGGCATGAAAGGAAACTCAGAAAATTTTGTAAAATTTATATTTTTCAATGTGTCCCCCAGAATTTCGCTATATTTGTTAGATCGAGAAATATTCTTCCGGCTTCTCCTCAAAATGGTTATTAATTGCTACCTTCAGTTCTCTATCGTCAGTGTTACGTACCACGGTAAGTTTACCGCAGTATTTTGCCTATTATTTCAGTATTATGAAATAACGGGCAATTGTAATTTAATTAATCTCGATGATTAATTTCGATGGGTTTAAGTGGACTGTATTTTTGGCGTAAATGGCGAAGATTTTTACTTCAAGGGCACTTGTATGTATCGGGTGTTTTCTTAGAGCGATAGAATTTTCTGTGTTTTGGCAGAAGGAAGAAGCCATGTTATTTTGACATTTTTGTTCAGTAAGCATTGACAAATTATTATGGAAAGACTCACGCCGCAACAACGTTCACAAATTGTTGAAATTTATTTTCAAAATCAGTGTTCTATTCGCTAAACTTATAGAGCACTTCGTGAAATTTATGGTTTACATAATCGTCCATCAGAGCTTATTCGTAGAACTATCGATAGTTTTCGAATAACATTTTCTCTACTCCATGTAACAACAACAAGACAAAGAATTGTACGTACAGAAGAAAATATCGCTGCTGTAAGTCGTAGTGTTAATGATGATCTAGATTTATCTATTCGTCGACGTTCACAACAAGTTGGACTCTGTGCATCCACCACATGGAAAATTTTGCGTGAAGATCTTGGTCTACACCCAGACTACAACAAGATCCAACTGTTTCAAAAACTAAAGCGACTTGACCAAAATAAGCGTCGTTTGCTGATTTGGCCCTAGAACATCTTGAAATTGATCCACTTTTTTATCGTTGAATTATGTTTAGTGATGAAGCTCATTTCTGATTGAACGGCCATGTAAACAATCAAAATTGCCGTATATGGAGTAAAAACAATCCTCAAGAAGTTCTGCAGGTTCCATTGCATCCTGAAAAATGCACTGTATGGTGTGCTTTACACGCTGGAGGCATCATCGGTCCATATTTCTTTAAAAACAATGATGAAGCTAATGTTACAGTGAATGGTGCTCGTTACAGATAGATGATCAATGATTATTTGTTTCAAAATTTGGGTGGTATCGACCCAGAAGTGATTTGGTTCCAACAAGATGGTGCTACACCTCATGTTGCTACCGTAACAATTGATTTATTGAAAGAAAGATTTGGCGATAACATTATTTCGGGAAATGGTCCAATTAATTGGCCTCCAAGATCATGCGACATAATTCCACTGGATTATTTTCTTTGGGGTTATGTCAAGTCATTGGTTCAAGCTGATAAACCAGAAACAACAGACGCTTTGGAAGCCAACATAACTCGTGTTATTGATGAAATAAAGCCTGAAATACTCGAAAAAGAGGTCCAAAATTGGTCTGGTCGAATGCGGTTCCTCAGAGCTAGTCGTGGTGGACATATGCCAGAAATTATTTTCAAAACATAAATGTCAGAATTATTTTTCAAATAAAAAAAAATTTTTTTGCTTCAATCTTAATTTAAACGTGTTTTATTTCAATTTAAAGTTCAATCACTCTAAAAAAACACCAGATATAATGTCCGGATCGGAAATTCATATTAACTGCTAGGGATTTACTTACTGCCTTATTTCTAAGCTTTATTTCGTGTGGAAAGAAACGACTCACCTTTGAAAAACCCTCTTATAATATTAAATGAGGTTATTCGGATTTTCACAATTTTTTATCGTTATTACCATACAACAATTGTATTGTAGCCAACGCCTTCTTCGCTCCTCGACCAGAATTCTGTTTTGCTCTGCTGCAGCTTGCCGGCGTATCATATAGAGGACACGACTAGTCTAAACAATACCTGACGTTCGACGGCCGTTCCGACGTGGAACACAAGGTCACTGGCGTCACAGGCAGACATTCGCATCACGCCTATCTGAAGAGTTCAGGTGCGCATGCTCCTATAGAGCTTCAGTATTGTTGTATATTGCTGTCACAGTAGCATTTTCAGGTAGCTGGTATCTACCTAGCTGAAGATGCTACTGTGATGGCGAAACAATTGTTATTATAATAACAGAAATCAGAATAAAATATTTAATATGGATTTTCATCCAGTGAAGACTGATTCAATTAATAAACAGAAAAACACTTTGTTTGTTCCTTAAATGGCTTTATATAAGATAATAAAAACAATATGCAACAACTAACATTATTTATCATCTTACACAAAAGAATATGAGTAAAAAATATAAATAAATATCTTACAACTAAGTTGCAACGAAATACTGGTTCTATTAAAATAGTGACAAACTTAAGTACACGAATTCAACAAATCTTGTCTGAATCACAAAGAATATCATCAAAGTTTTCTTCAAACTCTAGAGCGCTCTGTCTGGATAGCTGTTTTGAACTGGAGGAGCTTTCAATACTGTAGTTACTGCCTGTACTTTTCACTGAGTGAGACAAAGAACAAGAGTCAGAGTGTCTTCTGGACCTCTTCTTCTTCGTAGAGTTGCCCCCTTCGGATGAACAAATTGGGGAGAACAAGTTTGCTTGGGAGGAGTTAGGAGTGGGGGTAGAATCTGAGCTTAAATTGGTGACATTCTTCATGTACACCGGCGAGGAACTATGCTGGGATATTGGTGAGTGGAAACCGTTAGAATCCGATGATCGAACTTCTGAACTATGTCCTGATAACGGACTGGCCGACACTGATACCAGTGGCGTGCTCTCATTATCGCTTATTCCTCCAATACCGTCATGTAACTCAGGGCTTGAATGTAGCAGTTTCTCCTTAATTTTATTTAAGGCATCAAAATTTGGCAGCTTGTCGTGCTTCTGTTTCGCCGTATGATCTATACTCTTGGATCTGTTGCGGACAGATTTGCCTTTTGATTCATTCCCTGAAATGCTCAGAGAGGTGGGTCTTGGTCTGATACTCTTTGTTTGGCTACCCGTGGTTTTCTTCTCCGGCTGAAGGAGTGGTTTCACTTCTTTTATGTTGTAGGCCACGGTATTATTTGTGGTGGAGATGTTAACTTTAGTGCTGTCTTGAGGATCGATATTAATAACCACATGTTTCGCCTTTTTGGACGATTCGTCAAGTTGGTTCTGACAGGCCTTTAGATTCCCCAGTTTTATGTTGTTCGAATTTCGTCGCTCAAAAACTGAAAGAAAGGTGACGCATTAATATAGTGCAATTTAGTTTCATATAAATGAATTTTCAGAAACTTTCCTTCAAAATTTTAAAGGTGGATGGATGAAATGAAAAAAAAAGACAGCGTTCTGTATAGAGAAATTGTCAGTTCCGCCGTATATATAATTTGAAAATCGAAATTTTTGATAGGCTTTTAAGAAAAAGGAAATAATTCAATTAAAAATTAAGGCCTGTTTAAAAAAACGATTGATTGATGGTTTCTCAAGAACGAATATTGGATTTTGTGAGACTTTATGGACATGATGAATATTGAATTGTATCAGTCCTTACTTGGTGAAAATCCATATTAAATAATATTTAAATAAGGTTATTATGATTTTCCCAAATTTTTATTGTTATGTTTACAACAATCGCTATCGCAGTAGCATCATCAAGCAAGATTACATTTTGAATAACTAAGCTTGTTTCCGAAATCCGTTGCTATTTATATTACAGTAAGTACAATAAATTTCTATTGAGCACTAAAACCCAAAAAAGGGTCTCTGCAAATTCCAGCTTATCTGAATATATTTAACAGAGGTGAGCTATTTAAATCTATCTGTTCGTTAAGTAATATTCCAATTTTATTATGTTTATTTATCTCTAGGGATTCTAACAGATTTAAGGCATAACTTTTGCTTTCTATATGTAGAATTTCTAAATTATGGTTGAAAGTATGTGTCCTGTTTCTAACAAATGGTTGGAATATGTAGAATTACTTTTATTATTGAGGAAACTCTTCAAATGATCACAAATTCTATGACGGAAAGTTCTTCCAGTCTGTCCTATGTAAACTTTAGGGCAATCACCGCAGGTTAACTTATAAACCCCCGATTTATCATCTTTATGTGTACAGTCTTTATTATTTTTAATAAATTTACTCAAGTTTGAATTGGTTTTAAATGAAGTTCTTAAATTATATTTATTTTTGAGGTATGAAGCAATTTTCTCAGAAATACCTTCAGTGTATTTTAAGGAAATGTATTTGAAATTTTCTTTTATATTAGGAAACACCATATTTAAAGCTATTTTATTATTTTTATTCATCAACAATTTGTCTATCAACTTAGGATCATAGTCATTATTAATAGCTATTTGTTTAATTATGTTAAGTTCTGAAATATAATTTTCTCGATTCATGGGAATATTAACTAATCTATGGATCATACAATTAAATGCTGATAATTTTTGATTTAGAGGATGATTTGATTTATTGTGTATAATAGAATCCGTATAGGTTGGTTTGTGAAATATTAAAAAATCATGTAAATTATTTATTCGAGTAACAGTTAAATCAAGAAAATTAATAGAATTATTATGTTCGGTTTCTATAGTGAATTCAATTGAAGGATATATTTCATTGATGAATAAAAAGAATTTTTTGAAAAGTCTGTCTGTAACTGTGAAGCAACAGAAAATATCGTCTACATATCTATACCAATATAAAAAGTATTTCTTAAAGGGATTTTGGTGAATTTTAGTTTCAATATTGTCCATGAATATTTCTGCTAATAAAGGACTTAAGGGATTTCCCATAATCAAACCGTTTTCAGATTTATAAATTTTATTTTTGAATTGAAAATAATTTTGTTTAGTGCAAATAGACATTCTAAAATATCTTCTTTGATAATTGTATTACATCTGTTGTTGATTAATAGATTATCTACTAGTTTAATTGTTTCGTTTGGTGGTATACTTGGAAATAAATTTTGTACGTCAAATGAAATGAATTTAGCATTATGTGGTAAGTGGATATTCTTTATTTTATTTATTAGCTGTAGTGAATTTTTTATCGAGTATTTAGATTGGAATTTAGTTTCTTTTAAATAATCTGAATAAGTTCTTTCGAAAGTTTAAATGAAGGTGCACTAACGAACGAAACAACCGGTCTAATAGGATAATCTTCCTTGTGTAATTTAATCAAAGAATATATTTTTGGAGGTTGTGGATTCTCTAAAATTAATTAATTTTTTGGGGTGTTCCGAAAAAGGCTGGATTCCGGGGTTATTAGGGATTTAATTTGATTTTGGAAAATTGTCGTTGGATTGTGTTTGATTAATTGAAAATTATTTAATTCTAGGAAAGTAACTGATTTGCTAATATAATTACTTTCCGTTAAAGCAATAATAGTAATACTTTTATCGGCTCGGGTGAAAATTAAATTATTTTCAGTGATTTTCTGATTTATAGTTTTAATAGTTTTATATTCACTATGGAAACCGAACATAATAATTCTATTAATTTTCTTGATTTAACTGTTACTCGAATAAATAATTCACATGATTTTTCAATATTTCACAAACCAACCTATACGGATTCTATTATACACAATAAATCAAATCATCCTCTAAATCAAAAATTATCAGCATTCAATTGTATGATCCATAGATTAGTTAATATTCCCATGAATCGAGAAAATTATATTTCAGAACTTAACATAATTAAACAAATAGCTATTAATAATGACTATGATCCTAAGTTGATAGACAAATTGTTGATGAATAAAAATAATAAAATAGCTTTAAATATGGTGTTTCCTAAAATAAAAGAAAATTTTAAATACATTTCCTTAAAATACACTAAAGGTATTTCTGAGAAAATTGCTACATACCTCAAAAATAAATATAACTTGAAAACTTTATTTAAAACGAATTCAAACTTGAGTAAATTTATTAAAAATAATATAGACTGTACACATAAATATGATAAATCGGGGATTTATAAGTTAACCTGCGGTGATTGCCCTAATGTTTACATAGGACAGACTGGAAGAACTTTCCGTCATAGAATTTGTGAATATTTGAAGAGTTTCCTCAATAATAAAAGTTATTCTACATATTCCAACCATTTGTCAGAAACAGGACATACTTTCAACCATAACTTTGAAATTCTACATATAGAAAGCAAAAGTTATGCCTTAAATCTGTTAGAATCCCTAGAGATAAATAAACATAATAAAATTGGAATATTACTTAACGAACAAATAGATTTAAATAACTCACCTCTGTTAAATATATTCAGATAAGGTGGAATTTGCAGTGCTCAATAAAAATTTATTGTACTTACTGTAATATAAATAGCAACGGATTTCGGAAACAAGCTTAGTTATTCAAAATGTAATCTTGCCTGATGATGCTACTGTGATAGCGAAACGATTGTTGTAAACATAACAATAAAAATTTGTGAAAATCAGAATAACCTTATTTAAATATTATTTAATTTTGGACATGATGAAGTGAAATTCATTCCAATAAGTTCAGATTAATATGAAACAGATTTAATGAAATATTGGATTTGTCTCTGAAAGTATTTGAACTTTTATGGGATCCGTCATTGGCCACAAATATAGAAAAAGTTAATTTATTTATACTCCGAATAACCCCAAGGGTTGAAAAAATTGTTCACGAAAAGTTATTGGCAGATTTGCATTGTAAAATGATAAAATTTCGCAGCGTATTATTTGCCGATGTGATATTAAAACATCTCGGAAGGCACACTGAAAATGATCATTGAATGTTATCCAGTTTGAAGTTTCTACACGCAAAGACCTACCTGGAGATGGCAGTTGAGAGCTACATCTAGAACTTTCGCTTAAGCTCTCCGAATTGCCCTGAATACTTATGCTCACGGGTTGCCAATGGCCAATGGGAGACGGTTGTAACATAACGAAATCGGTATCTCCAATGCCACTTGTGCTGTTGGTTCGTGATCTATATTCTGTTTCATAATCTGCGGAAACAAGCACAAAAGCTATGATGAAGCTCAAAATGCTACATAATCAAAATATCATTCCAAATTATTGATTGCTTCTGCTAAGCGATGGTTTCAAGGTAAGCCACTTCCGTTGAAAATATTCACCTGAACTGTATAAGCGACAAAACCATTCATGAAATACTGAAAAGGAATCGTCTTCGACCATTCCGCCTTACCCGTGTTAGTACCAGATTATGAATGCAGGGTTCAATTTTGTAGATGGTACCTAAATCAACTAGGTACATGGGGATATGACCAAATATCCTGGGCAGACGAGACGACTTTTACACGCTCTGGAATATTTAATTTCCACAATTCGTATGTTTGGGCCCGTAATAAGCCACACGCAACTGTTAAGACTCATTATCAACACAAGTTCAGGGTTAACGTATGGCTAGCCATGACAAGATACATTTCTTCCTTTGTTGCAAATTGCCTATATAATCGACTTATAAAATTTGGCTAGAGATAACTTGGGCACCTGTACAGAAAAATTAACCGTTATGGTATTAGCTTGTAAAGTTTGCATACACCTTCTTAGATACTGAATTGTTTCAGCCGTAACTATTTGGTAGTTGATCATAATTAAAACAAATTGTAGAAATTACTATGTTTTAGTACCAAAAAATATATATTACACATTTTCTTGTGACTCGAGTTTCGGGAAATGAACTATCCCATCATCAGACAACTGAAGACCTAACAGTGGTATTAGGAGTACAAATAAGTTTCCGCCGTTTTTTAACACAAATTAAATATTTATTATAGAAGAACGGTAATATAAATTTATTTAAAATATTGCCCATCACTTGCAACCACTTTTTCCCATCTCTCAGGCAGCATTCGAATCCCACGTCTGAAGAACTACTTGTCTTTTGAGGCTATCCACGAATCAACCCAATTTTTGGTATCCTCATAAGATGTGAACCGCTGCGCCGTCAGAGCATGTGCCATGGACCGGAACAGGTGATAATCGGACGGTGCAATGTCTGGTGAATACGGCGGGTGGGGTAACACTCCCTTTTTTATGTCTAGCTAGCAGCATTTCACTTAAGCATAATCGGCGTTCAATATCTCTCGGCTTTAATTCGTACGGAACCCAATTTTCTTGTTTATGAATCATTCCTAATGATTTTAAACGATGTGAGACTGCTTGCTGAGTGACTTCTAATGTTAGAGCAAGTTCTTTTTGTGTTTGAGATGAATCTTCCTCCAATAATTCCTCCAATTCTGCATCCTCGTAAATTTTTGGCCTTCCACTGCGATCTTTGTCTTCTACGTCGAAATCACCGTTTTTAAACTTTAAAACCACTCTCGACACGTTCTCTCACTCAAAGCACCCTCACCATATGCTTCTACGAGCAACTGATGCGCCTCAGCAGCAGATTTCTTTGAATTAAAGAAGTAAACTAATATTTCCCGCAAATGACGCTTACTTGGCTCAAATTTTGACATTTTTAACTTATAAAAATTATATTTTACCAATATAAAATGAATGATATTGATAGATTATGTTGTTCTTGAATGTCCAAACTATTTTTTAAGCCGGTTATCATCTGCGAAAGCTAACCGAAACTCCGTGCCGCGCCATCTACAATAAAACGGCGGAAACTTATTTGTACTCCTAATATTTAAACAAAAGTGATAAATATTTTGAATATTTCAACAGATTCTCGGTAACACCTAATAGTGGTACAGAGGTTTACAATCGGAACGTGATAAAAAACCGGGTTAAAAAAGAGGGGCCTTCTAACAGATATCGGAATGTCGGCAATCGACAAAGAAGGTTGTTAAACAGATGGTACCCATTTAATTATCTCAAATAATTTTTGGGGTTACATAGCTCCGTACAGTCATTCATTATTTTTACATTATTTTGTTGTATATCTCAAATATTTGGATTTACAAAGCTCCATACAGTCATTCATTATTTTTTACATTATTTTTATTGTGAACGAATTTGAAAATTTCAATAATCAAGTTTCTTTTCTTTTGAATCTACATGTAAAATTTTCTTAAGATTTTCTTTTGTCGGAAGGAATTACTGTTTTCTAAAGAATGAGTGGCAAAAGTTGAATTTTTGTTTACTTTTCATTGAATTCATTTTATGTTCGTTGAAAAAGGTTTTAAACAGATGTTACTTTTTGAGTATCTCAAATATTTTCGATTTACATAGCTCCGTACAGTCATTAATTATTTTTACATTATTGTTTTTGTGAACTAATTTGAAAATTTCAACAGATTCTAGATAATCGAGTTTATCCTTTTTGATTCTACATGTAAATTTTTTTCCTTTCCCACAATAGATAATCTTTCTTTCCCACAATAGATAATCTTAAAATTTTACATGTAGAATCAAAAGGGAAGAAACTCGAATATCTAGAATCTGTTGAAATTTTCAAATTAGTTCACAATAACAATAATGTAAAAATAATGAATGACTGTACGGAGCTATGTAAATCGAAAATATTTGAGATATTTAAAAAGTAACATTTGTTCAAAACCTTTTTCAACAAACATGAAATGAATTGAATGAAGAGTAAACAAAAATTCAACTTTTGCCACTCATTCTTTAGAAAACAGTAAGTCCTTCCGACAAAAGAAAATCTTAAGAAAATTTTACATGTAGATTCAAAAGAAAAGAAACTTGATTATTGAAATTTTCAAATTCGTTCACAATAAAAATAATGTAAAAAATAATGAATGACTGTATGGAGCTTTGTAAATCCAAATATTTGAGATATACAACAAAATAATGTAAAAATAATGAATGACTGTACGGAGCTATGTAACCCCAAAAATTATTTGAGATAATTAAATGGGTACCATCTGTTTAACAACCTTCTTTGTCGATTGCCGACATTCCGATATCTGTTAGAAGGCCCCTCTTTTTTAACCCGATTTTTTATCACGTTCCGATTGTAAACCTCTGTACCACTATTAGGTATTACCGAGAATCTGTTGAAATATTCAAAATATTTATCACTTTTGCTTAAATACAACTGTACCACTGTTAGGTCTTCAGTTATTTGATGATGGGATAGTTCATTTCCCGAAACTCGAGTCACAAGAAAATGTGTAATATATATTTTTTGGTAGTAAAACATAGTAATTTCTACAATTTGTTTTAATTATACACCTTCTTTCCCTGTTGTGTCAAACAGTTTAACAATATAAATTGTGTACTAAAGACAAAATATACTAAGTGATATTAAAATACGAACATCTAGGCATAATTAGAATGTTGGATTTTTTGATAATTTTTTGTTTCTTAGGCTAAGATGCTAAAATGTTAAGAAGCTCGCATCAAGCACTAATTTTAAAATTTAAATTCAGTACCTACTGATTTTGAGGTGTAGCTCACGCATCAGGAGTCACAAAATGTCTCAAGCTTCTAAAAACCCAAAGTTGTTCAATCTAAGCTCATTCACAACGCTAGAATTCGTTATATATCAACACTTCATCAGGTTTACAATCTCATGAAGCCGCAGTGTTTCCGAAATACTTGTAGTTTATTTAATGAATTGTTGGAACATTTGGTATAAAGTTTGTTCATGAATGTTTGTGCACCGTTTCTGAAAATTATTTCGATAACAAAGTAGCCTTGCAAAGCCCAAAAATTCCACTGGACATTCTTTCGCTTCTTCGAATTCTGTCCGATTATGGAAATTAGTGAAAGGATTGTATAAATCGCGTTTTAGGCTTTTATATGTAGTATACGACCTATTCTTAAAGATGTCGTCTAAATGAACTCCAGCGTTTTTCAGAAAAGAATTTTTTGCCGGAGATGAGCTGTTTCCTTTTGAACAATGTGCCTGTATAACTAGTAGTTCACTTACATATTTGCCACAACTGTGATTAATGAGCGCTGCAATCCTTGGATTCGTGTAAAATAAATATCTTTCGATGTTTATCGAATAATAAGCCCTTTTCAATATGTAATAATGAATATTGTCACGAGATGACCATTAGAATACTACAGAGATGCTAAGGAAACAGACTGGATTGGTTATGTAGAAACCATCCGGGCTAACCTTAGCATGTGTATATCTAAAATATTCAAACAGAATCACTTGGAGATCTTGGCGGAGCAAATCAAAACCGCCATGGTCTCCGCTTATCACGAAAACTGCCCACTAAGATGTTAAAAGGATAACCGAAATTCATTTTGGTAGAATAACAACCTGAATAAACAGAGAAAGGAGGTTCGGAAATTATTCAACCGAGCCAAAGTGACCGGCCAATGGGACAAATACAAGGAAGCTCTAACCTTCTACAATAAGAGCATTAGGAAGATCAAGAGGGACTTGTGGGGCAAGTTCTGTAAAGGTATAAATGATGCCCCCGGAACTGCCAGAATACACAAGATTCTCTCCAGAGAGCCAGTGAGAACAACCGGTTCGCTCAAACGATCGGAGGGTGGTTTCACTGGTACTAGAAAAGAAACATTGGAGCTCCTTGCGAACAAACACTTCCCTGGATGTCAAACCCTGGAAGATATTAACGCCAGATTCAACCTTGACCATCTAATCTGGCCAGGGAGGGGCAACTGGCGAACATCCAAAAATATAGTCACTGCACAAGCGGTCAGAGACGCAATAAGGTCTTTCAAACCTTTAAAACACCGGGGGTAGACGGAATCTTCCCAGCCCTTCTTCAATAGGGCATGGATGTGTTGATTCCATATCTGCTAAAATTATTTAGAACAAGTCTGTCTTGGGGGGTTATCCCTACAAGCTGGACACTAACTAAAGTGTTATATATACCAAAGGTGGGACGAACAGAATCGGAACCCTCTTCGTTCAGACCAATAAGCTTGACATCGTTCCTGCTGAAGAGTCTGGAAAACGTGATTGATGTCCATATCAGGGGGAAGGTGCTAATTGACAGTCCCACTAGCCCTCATCGATACAGCATGCTGAGGTTCTATTGAAAACCGACCTTGGCTTGTTCACAGACGGCTCGCGAACGACGAACGGAACAGGAGCGGGAGTCTATGAGAGTGAACCGAGAATTAACATCTCATTGAGTCTAGGTCAAAACGCAACCATATTCCAAGCAGAAATATTTGCCATTGAGACCGCAGCGTAACTGCTGATAAAACGGCAAATCCACCACGGTAAAATCAAAATATTTACTGATAGTCAGTCAGCACTAAAAGCTCAGGAATCCAGCTGTTTTACATCCAAAACAGTATGGAGTTGCCGCACGGCTTTAAACAGGCTCGGTATGTATAACGGAGTCACTCTGGTTTGGATACCGAGCCACTCAAACTATTTGGGTAACGAGGAGGCGGATCGGCTGGCATTTGCTGGAGCTGCGCTGCCTCTGGTAGGACCGGAACCATTTCTGGGAATACCACATTACGTGGCTAACGAGGCGATAACAGGCAGAATGAACTCAAGGCTAGAGTCTTTCTGGCGGAGCCATTCTGGCCTGAAACACTCGAAGTTGTTCCTTGGAACAGCTTCGAACAAAAAGATGGCGAACCTAGCGCTAGGTCTGGATAGGGCCAACCTAAGAACACTTGTCGGAATTATGACAGGTCACTGCACACTGAAAGCGCATTTACACAAAATCGGTCTGGCTGAAGACAATGAATGCAGGCTGTGTCTTGAGGACACTGAAACAGCCATGCACATCGTCTCAGAGTGCGTAGCGGTGAGTAGCATCAGATTCGAGGTCTTTGGCCAGGTTTTCATAGCCCACAGTGAGCTGAAAAAATTACCCCTGAACAAGATTATCGGTTTCATCCAAAAGCTGGATCTTGTTGGGTAGATATAAATTAGGGGAGAACTACAATAGTCCGTGCAGACGCAGTGGTAGGGTGGACAGACGCCCGCTCGCCATAAATAATAATAATATCACGAGATGAATTCTTGAACAATGTTGGATCATGAAGCATACAACAGCCATTTTTAAATACTACATTGAAAGCAAGCCATGCACTAACACCTAAAGTAGCAATATAAAAAAGCATCGGCATGCGATAATACTAATTATTGAATTCACTAAGAGTAGAATTAAAAAATAAAACACTCAATTTCAATAATTTATTATTTAAAATTTACTACTTACAAATTTCTTTGCTTAATCATCATGTTTCTAATCTTCTTTGCCACAAACATAAATTAAAATATACAGAGATCTACTTACTACCGGATATCTAAGTTACCAGTGCCAAAATAAGACTACCAATTGATAAGTTCCAAATAAAACCAATTCGGTGAATTCAATAACTATCGTGGTATCTTATAATTCAGAAGATGGAGAGATGAACAGTAGAAAAAATCAGGTTTCAATACATGAAACAACAAATTAAAAATGAAAAGTAACCAAGCTCATCACTGTTCAGTACATGAGAGGCTTATGCAAAGGTATATTTTGAGCACCCAAGCAACAATAACTTAATAAATAATTTGCAAGAACGCATGAGTGAAATTAAACGTTTTATGAAAATGGAAACATTCACTAATTCATTCGCATAACAAAAATGATATGTTCTTCTTGGTTTTTAAAATAATCTACAAACTATGAGATGCAGTCCTCAAATGAGATTTAAAAATTTTATGGTTGCGTATAAACTTCTAATGGAATAATTAAAATTTGAAAATCCTACTCATCTAATTCGATTAATTTAATACGAACACAACATTGAATTCGTGTTTATAAATCAATATCTAATGAGATTGACGAATCCCCTTTATTACTATTACTGTTAGAGTGAAGCACTAAGAGCCCACTGTCCACTTTATCAGTTTCGTATGTAACCTTCTTTTCTTTGGCTTTTTCAATGCAAACCCCAGCCGATTGTGATAAAGTCATGCAAGATCTTGTCATGCCTGGTGATGATGGTAATTTGTGAGATTCACCTTGGTTAGTGTCTGGAGATGGTGGTATTACTGTTACTGGTAGATCTTGATCGTTTACCAGGCGTGCTTCTTCGGTCTCTTCCAAGACATCCTCGCAGGCTTCCTCGTTTAGTGTTTGAAGAGCTCCACAGATCATCTGATCCTCTAAAGTTACCTGAAAAATTGTTATGGACCTTTATATAATAGTTTTAAATATAAAAACAAACTCTTGTTACCCCTACTGCTAGTACAAGAGGGTTGAGTAAACATACCTGATACTATATTCGGAAAGCATGAAATTGCGAAGTTTGTTTAATAATACTCCTTCATGCAGTGAAGCTGCTCGCACATTACTCTGACGTGGCGTATTAATGCGTGGATCAAGGTCACGTCAGACTACGTGGGTCCACGTCAATCATAGGAGGCGCTAAGCACATGAAAAATCACACTAATGACCACGTAAGTTAATACTGAGCCTTCAAAAATGAACGTTTTCCGTATTTAGAGCATTTAAGACCCAGAGGAAGAAGATAACGAAGCACTTGCTTCGTCTATAGCTTCAGCTTGTTCTGTCCGAGTTTCGATAATCCCTGTTGGCAGGGTAATAGAACACAGGATTTGACTGAATATAGTCTATCAGTAACTCTTTCATTCTTGGAGAATGGTATGAATGGATTTTGAAAGACGCCACGCTGAGTTTTTTCGTTTTGTAATAGTTTATAGCTAAATAAAGTTTAATTTCGTTTCGGGTCAATGTGAAAGTAACCTTGAAAACCTTAGTCCTGGAATTTTGCATCACATCAGAGTGATGTGGGAGCACTTTAAATTCTAGAAATTGGCAAATAAATGATTAGAACTATGTGTGACTCACTTGTTTTTCCATCACACTTTGCTTTCTTGATGGGGGTCCTTCCATTGGAATTTTACCATCTTTATCGCCAGTATTACTTGATTTGCTTATGCTTCCTGAAATTTAAGTTCATATTAGACTTTACTACCGAATTCAAGTAACGATAAAAACCAAAAACTATTTTATTTAATGTAAATGACTATAAATGCTACACTAACAGTTCAATAACTGCTTGAGTTGTCAACAATTCTATTTCATTATTAAAACAAATTGTAGAAATTACTATGTTTTACTACCAAAAAATATATATTACACATTTTCTTGTTATTCGAGTTTCGGGAAATTAACTATCCCATCATCAGACAACTGAAGACCTAACAGTGGTACAGTGGTATTTAAACAAAAGTGATAAATATTTTGAATATTTCAACAGATTCTCGGTAATACCTAATAGTGGTACAGAGGTTTACAATCGGAACGTGATAAAAAACCGGGTTAAAAAAGAGGGACCTTCTAACAGATATAAGAATGTCGGCAATCGACAGAGAAGGTTGTTAAACAGATGGTACCCATTTAAACATCTCAAATAATTTTTGGGGTTACATAGCTCCGTAGTCATTATTTTCCCATTATTTTGTTGTATATCTGAAATATTTGGATTTAGAAAGCTCCATACAGTCATTAATTATTTTTACATTATTTTATTGTGAACGAATTTGAAAATTTCAATAATCAAGTTTCTTTTCTTTTGAATCTACATGTAAAATTTTCTTAAGATTTTCTTTTGTCGGAAGGAATTACTGTTTTCTAAAGAATGAGTGGCAATTTTTCTTTACTTAAGGTAAGAAACTCGATTATCTAGAATCTGTTGAAATTTTCAAATTAGTTTACAATAACAATAATGTAAAAATAATGAATGACTGTACGGAGCTATCTAAATCGAAAATATTTGAGATATTTAAAAAGTAACATCTGTTTAAAACCTTTTTCAACGAACATAAAATGAATTCAATGAAAAGTAAATAAAAATTCAATTTTTGCCACTCATTTGTTAGAAAACAGTAATTCCTTCCGACAAAAGAAAATCTTAAGAAAATTTTACATGTAGATTCAAAAGAAAAGAAACTTGATTATTGAAATTTTCAAATTCGTTCACAATAAAATAATGTAAAAAATAATTAATGACTGTATGGAGCTTTCTAAATCCAAATATTTGAGATATACAACAAAATAATGTCAAAATAATGAATGACTACGGAGCTATGTAACCCCAAAAATTATTTGAGATGTTTAAATGGGTACCATCTGTTTAACAACCTTCTTTGTCGATTGCCGACATTCCAATATCTGTTAGAGCCCCTCTTTTTTAACCCGGTTTTTAATCACGTTCCGATTTTAAACCTCTGTACCACTATTAGGTATTACCGAGAATCTGCTGAAATATCCAAAATATTTATCACTTTTGTTTAAATACCACTGTACTACTGTTACTTACTTCAGTTGTCTGATGATGGGATAGTTAATTTCCCGAAACTCGAGTCACAAGAAAATGTGTAATATATATTTTTTGGTAGTAAAACATATAATAGTAATTTCTACAATTTGTTTTAATTATGATCAACTACCAAATAGTAAAGGCCGAAACAATTCAATTCTATTTCAGTTGCAATGATTGAAAAAGCAAAGAATATTTTGCATTCATTCAATTTTATAAGTGAAAAGACAACACTTGTTATTGAAGTAAATAAAGGAGAGTTGAAGATAACTATATAGCCTAAATCTGCTGTACTGCTGACCGTTTGAAGAGGTCCTGACTACTTAACTGGCTTATAGTTTGAGCAATTCCAGCTTGATGCAGTCAGTCCATATATGGCTATTTTAGCAACATATATAGAACTTCGGATGATTCAAGATAATGAATGATTATAAACTATATGTGCATATTCATACCTTTACGTTCTTTATTCGGCCTCCCTAACTTAAGCTCTTCCTGCCTCATGATCAAATTGAATTCCTGTTCTCTCAGAGAGAAAATAGTCGACTTGAACATTTCCCAATCCCCAAAGGACATTTTCAACAGCTGAAATCAATAATGGAGATAACCGAACGAATTCTCAAACAAATCATATTTATAACTTTTTACCTGTTTCAATTCATCAAGATCACAACTCATCAAAACCCTTCCGTTGATGTTGTGATCTTTGATTATTTTCATATAATTGGAAACAGCATCCTTATTGAGGTCTTCTAGTTTGGAAAGTAACTTACAAACCCCATCAACATTTAAGGAGGATAATTTTCCATCGAGTATTTCAACCTAATAAAACAAAAAATTTTACATGAGAATTCAATTGATGACATCAGTTATTTTTACAAAATTCCATTCAATTTCAGTTGAACATCGTTTATAACGAATTTGAGTGTGGTGAATAGGAAGTTTTTTGAATCAGGACAGTGCAAATTACATCTGTATTAGAGTTCAAAACTTAAATAAAGCCGAATAGGTTTTGTTGATCGCGGGGCATACGCGGTAAACATGCATGTTTCACAGCTTTTTGGCTACTCATTAGTGCAATGCTCTAATGCCAACGAATGTAAAACAGCTAAGCTCCTATATTCGTCTTGTGAACTATAGCGACACTATTGTTTTTCTAAACAACAGCGCCATCTAATGCATACGAGTTATATCAGGTGTTTTTTTAGAGTGATAGAACTTAGAGGTTTTATACATTCTGTCAAGAAAGTACCGGGAATTATCGATTTAAATCTGGCGGGGCAATGAGGCAGGTAAAAAACTTTTTTCCTAGGTTGGTACCACTGTCCTTAATTACTATGCCAAGCTTGAGCGGGATCTGTCAACTAGTGTGTTTGCAACAGCTGATTAAGTCAGTCGATGTCAGAGTGCGTGCCGATTTTTACTATGGGTGATTACGTTGAGCAAAGAATTTGTTTAAAGTTTTGTGTTGCAAATGAATTTTCGTGTGCCGATGCATTGAAAATGTTGCAAAAGGCCTTTGGTGATAATGCTCTATCGTGCATATCAGTGGGACAGAGCCTTCAAGGACAGTCGTGAAGTGGTCGAAGATAACGTCGATAAAATTAAGGAAAGGGTGCTGGAAAACCGTTGTACCAGCTTGAGAGAGATAGCACATGATCTTAAGATATCCCACGAGTCCGCACGTACGATTTTGATTGATATTTTGGGCATGAGAAAGGTGGCCGCACGACTCGTACCGAAAAACCTGAATTTTCCTCAAAAACGTCATCGCGAACAGGTTGCTTCAGACATGCTGGATCGCTGTAATTCCGATTCTACATTCAATGAACGCATTATAACTGGTGATGAGACCTGGGTCTACGAGTACGATATGCAAACAAGCCAGCAATCATCGGAATGGGTGGCAAAAAATGAGCCGAAACCGAAAAAACCACGCCAAAGCCGCTGGAAAATGAAGGTGATATCCGTGGCGTGGTGCACTACGAATTCGTTCCAGAGGGTCAGACGGTAAACAAGGAGTATGACCTAGGCGTTATGAAACGTTTGCGTGAGCGTATCCGTAAGAAGCGGCCAAATTTGTGGGCGAACAACTCATGGATTTTGCATGACGATAACGCGCCTTCTCACCGAGCTACGATTGTGACTGACTTTCTCGCCAAAAACTCAACAAACGTGCTTCAGCAACCACCGTATTCGCCGGATTTGGCTCCCTGCGACTTTTTCCTCCTCCAAAAACTAAAATTGCCCCTTCGTGGCACCCGTTTTGAGTCGATTGAAGTCATAAAACAAAATTCGGCGCGAGAGCTAAAGTCCATCCCGGAAAGCGCCTATAAAAAATGTTTCGATAATTGGAAGTGCCGTTGGCATAGATGTATTGGAGCAAATGGAGCCTATTTTGAAGGCGACCCAATAAATTTTGAAAATTCCCGGTACTTTCTTGACAGAGTAGTATATTTATGAAAGGCTTTAGTTTGCGCAGAACTTTCAAGACTAGTAAAATCTTTTTGGCTGCACGTTTACTAGTTTTACTGAAAGATCATGATAATTTTTGTGAACCTTTATGGATTCCAGAATATCTAGTTCCTTGCCTTTCGCTTCTTGATGTAGTATTTTACGATTATCTAATTCTTGGAATATAAGAGATTATGACCTAATGAAAGAAACAACTTGTTATACACCTGTTTGAGAATGTTTTAAAATGTTTTTGAAATGAACTATCACAAATTAACGGTCCACTCCATCCAATATTTTATGTTTCCGTAAAGTTGAACACTTCATTGAACAAGATAAACATAAAAAAAAATTGTATGATTATACTCACAGGAACAACTGGTGGTTGGGGTATCATAGGAGGAATTGGTACTTGAGGAGGACTGATCCAAGGTTGAGCCCATCCAACAACATTACTGGCTTGTGGGTAATAAGGAGAGCCAGTTGGTGATTGAAATCTAGTATTGTTTCGACCCCTTCTATTGAGTAAATTTTTTTGTGGGGTCGTCCAATCGGTGGTATGGAGATTCCAGGGATTAATAGCCGATACAGGGTTGTTTTGCAATATTCCTATTTTGGGAGTGATGCATCCATCGTCTATATTTGGCAGTTCTTCTGCAATTAGATCAGTTTAATTTTGACATAGAAACAAGATTCCATCATGCACTTGTACCTTTTATAACCTTCTTGAGATATGGATCCAAATTTATGGTAAATGGTAGGAAAATTTTGAGATCACTGATTAACAAACTGGTTTTGTGATATGATAAGAAGATTTCTAATTTTTTTTCATCCCTGTCTAATTCCAACAGTGGTTCGTTATCTCTAATGGCATGAACGTGTGGTTTGATCCTGAAAAAAATATTTATGAAAACTGTTAACCATACATCTGTGTATGTATCGGGTGTTTTTTTTAGAGTGATATACTACTCTGTCAAGAAAGTACCGGGAATTTTCAATTAAAACAACATTTTTACATTTAATCGTCAAAATTTATTGGGTCGCCTTCAAAATAGGCTCCATTTGCTCCAATACATCTATGCCAACGGCACTTCCAATTATCGAAACATTTTTTATAGGCGCTTTCCGGGATGGACTTTAGCTCTCGCGCCGAATTTTGTTTTATGGCTTCAATCGACTCAAAACGGGTGCCACGAAGGGGCAATTTTAGTTTTGGGAAGAGGAAAAAGTCGCAGGGAGCCAAATCCGGCGAATACGGTGGTTGCTGAAGCACGTTTGTTGAGTTTTTGGCGAGAAAGTCAGTCACAATCGTAGCTCGGTGAGAAGGCGCGTTATCGTCATGCAAAATCCATGAGTTGTTCGCCCACAAATTTGGCCGCTTCTTACGGATACGCTCACGCAAACGTTTCATAACGCCTAGGTAATACTCCTTGTTTACCGTCTGACCCTCTGGAACGAATTCGTAGTGCACCACGCCACGGATATCGAAGAAAACAATGAGCATCACCTTCATTGTCGAGCGGCTTTGGCGTGGATTTTTCGGTTTCGGCTCATTTTTTGCCACCCATTCCGATGATTGCTGGCTTGTTTGCATATCGTACTCGTAGACCCAGGTCTCATCACCTGTTGTAATGCGTTCCATGAATGTAGAATCGGAATTACAGCGATCCAGCATGTCTGAAGCAACCTGTTCGCGATGACGTTTTTGAAGAAAATTCAGGTCTTTCGGTACGAGTCGTGCGGCCACCTTTCTCATGCCCAAAATATCAATCAAAATCGTACGTGCGGACTCGTGGGATATTTAAGATCATGTGCTATCTCTCTCAAGCTGGTACGACGGTTTTCCAGCACCCTTTCCTTAATTTTATCGACGTTACCTTCGATCGAAGCCGTCGATGGGCGACCACTTCACGACCGTCCTTGAAGGCTCTGTACCACTGATATGCACGAGTTTTCGATAGAGCATTATCACCAAAGGCCTTTTGCAACATTTTCAATGCATCGGCACACGAAAATTCATTTGCAACACAAAACTTTAAACAAATTCTTTGCTCAACGTAATCACCCATAGTAAAAATCGGCACGCACTCTGACATCGACTGACTTAATCAGCTGTTGCAAACACACTAGTTGACAGATCCCGCTCAAGCTTGGCATAGTAATTAAGGACAGTGGTACCAACCTAGGAAAAAAAATTTTACCTGCCTCATTGCCCCGCCAGATTTAAATCGATAATTCTCGGTACTTTCTTGACAGAATGTAACTTTTGATAGGAATAACTGATTTGACAGAAGGTAGAAGCCATGTTGTTTTGACATTTCTGTTCAGTAAGCATTGACAAATTATCTACACCCATACAAGATCCAACTGGTTCAAGAACTAAAGCCACTTGACCATAATAAGCGTCGTTTGTTTGCTGATTGAAGTTGATCCAGTTTTTTATCGTAAAATTGTGTTTAGTGATGAAGCTCATTTCTGGTTGAACGGCTATGTAAACGAGCAAAATTGCTGTATATGGAATGAAAACAATCCTCAAGAAGTTCTGCAGGTTCCATTGCATCCTGCAAGATGCACTGTATGATGTGCTTTACAAGCTGGAGTCATCATCGGTCCATATTTCTTTAAAAACGATGCTGGAGCTAATGTTACAGTTAATGGTGCTCGTTACAGATCGATGATCAATGATTATTAGTTTCAAAATTTGAATGGTATCGACCCAGAAGTGTTTTGGTTCCAACAAGATGGTGCTACACCTCATGTTGCTACCGTAACAATTGATTTATTGAAAGAAAGATTTGGCATTACTTCGAGAAAGGGTCTGATTAATTGGCCACCAAGATCATGCGACATAACTCCACTGGATTATTTTCTTTGGGGGTTATGTCAAGTCATTGGTTTATGCTGATAAACCAGAAACAATAGACGCTTCGGAAGCCAACATAACGTTTTTGATTAAATAAGGCCTGAATTACTCAAAAAGTGGTCCAAAATTGGTCGAATGCGGTTCCTCAGAGCTAATCGTGGTGGACATATGCCGGAAATAATTTTTAAAACATAAATGTCATAAATTTATCTTTGAAATAAAAAAAAATATTGGCTTCAATCTTAATTTGAATGTGTTTTATTTCAATTTAAAGTTCTATCACTCTAAAAAAAACACCCGATATTATATATGTTTCACTGCATGCTCCTACTCACTTTTCATAAATTGTTTTCAGGGGGGTGCTATCTTCTAAAGAATCCTCATACATCTCTACATGGTACAATATCCAAGATGTTCTGAAAGGCCATTGTTCGGTTATGTTGATCCATGAAGCTAATCTGTACCAGTTGAAATCTATTTTGAACGATTTAAGTAACCGGCCTGAAACAACACGGAATTAAGTGGTACTGTCATTATAGGTTGCAATCTCAAGTCATTACCTGTAACATATACAACATTAAACAGCCTTCTCATTGAGCGAGGATTTACATCACTAAAATAGTCATCTGTGAGCAACATTTTGGTGAGATCATGGGGTCCGCCGATCTTATTGAGGTTTGAACCTATGGAACTGGCTATCGATTCGGACAACTTCAATTTTCGACTTCCCTTTCTATTGTGCTTCAATTTTTCCTGACTCGACATGAGGGTGCTTTCACTTGATAGCCTCCTACTAGATGCCTTGAATAAAAAAGTTATTTCCTTTTGTTGTTCGTTGAAAACTATAAAGTTTCAAATCCGGAGACCTCATTCGGCTTAGTTAGGAAAGAAAAAAAATTTGCTTCGTGTACAATCTTTACGCATTAGAAAATTGTATTCAAAGATTAGTTGTTGTGTACTATGTATACTCGCGATTTTTTTAATGTATACTCATTTGTTGTGAAAATTTGTACCTTTACTACAAACTGAACTAGTGTAATTGAGTGATCTATATTACCTATTCGATTGATCAAAGTTTTTCAGGTAGTTCAAATGAACCAGTATGACATTTATGGCCAGAGGCCATTTGTAAATAAACGGAAAATTAATTAGTTCGGTCTTTCGACATTAGATCAGTACCCGGACATTTTTTTGTTTTTACACTTACGAAAAAGCATTTTTGGCGATTTTCAAAATGTAATGCAGTCCATCTTTTTTCAAAAAGCGATGGTGCAAGAAACAAATAAGCAATATTTTCCGGTCAATTTACTAGATTTGTCTGGTTAACGTAGCTGATAGCATTTCTTCGGAATCTGCCAAGAAAAATTCTTTATTCCAGAACCTTACCGATCTTGCAAGAAAACTGTTCAGGTTCTCCTCATTGTCAGCCCACAAAGAATTTGAAGGTTTCTTATGATTTGCTGCTACTTGCTGGGCTACTTTCACCTTTCTTAAGCCTGAGTTCTGGAGGAAGAAAGGTAGATGTACCATATTATTTAAGTAACTATGGCCTCCTATGTTGCTCTCACTAAACAATCTCCTTGTATTCATTTCAACAGCCTAACAAAAAAAAAAAATATGACATCATAAGTTGACAATAAAATATGCCAGATACAGAAATAGAAGGTGAAATGAATAATTAATAAAACATCAATGAAAATTTTATGTGCATATAAACTTCACTGAACAAATCTTTTATTATTGAAGGTTATAAAGAGACTATTTTACGAGAGAAGATAAAGGTTACTCGGACTAACCTGTTCCAACGTCATCTACGAAAGTAACAAAATAATTAAAATGATTCTTTCAGAATTGAGTTCGCTTCTTGAGGACAAATATGTAATAATCTTTTAACAAATGAATTGTAACTTGTTCAAGCACCTACCTTGGCTATAATATGAGGATCTATAGCTAATATCACAATAAACGGACTATTTGCATCAGAGAAAAGCATATGTACAGTATCAAGTATGAGTAAAACTTTTTCATGTTCACAGCTGTCTAAACCATCCATAATAACTACAAGTCTAGATTGTTGTTGGCTCAGACCATCTATACATTTAATCATTTCCTTCATCAAATTCACCTGAAAGAGTTGATTGAACGATTATGAGTGGATTATCGAATGAAAATCCTAATATTCACAACACATTCTTAGAAAATAGAAACGATATGGGATTGATAAAATACAATATGGTAAATAAAATCACACTATGAATCGTGTTGGCCTTTACTTCAGATTCAACCATTTTGATCACCCCAAAAAGGCACTTCTGTGTGTTCGGTGGATTCGCGGAATTGTTCATTTTGAAGTGCTGAAACCTGGACAAACTGTTAATGCAGATCTTTATTGTGAACAATTGGATCAAGTGAACCAATATTTGAATTGAAAAGTATCCGACGATTGTCAACAGAAAATGCGTTATTCTGCGATACGACAGTGCAAGACAAACTTATGCTACCGAAGTACGATAAAGAAATGAATTTTTTGCTTTCTTTAGTTTTTATTATGGGATAAATTTCGTTTATAGCTATTTTAGATTGTTTCTGTCGAATTAGATTATCTATTATATTGGGGTTGAAACCGTTGTTCGCGGCTATGGATTTAATAGTTTGGACTTCAGCTTCGCGGTTATTTTTTTGATAAGGGTAATGCGAAAGCTCTATGGATCATCGATTGATATGCTGACATTTTCTGTGAGTATGGGTGATTGGAGTCAATAGGAATACATATATCAGTGGATATTGGGTTATGTTATGTTATTTATGGCGAGCGGGCGTCTGTCCACCCTACCACTGCGTCCGCACGGATTATTGTGGTTCATCCCTAATTTATATCTCCCCGACGAGATCCAGTTTTTGGATAAAACTGATAATCTTGTTCAGGGGTAATTTTTTCAGTTCGCTGTGGGCTATAAAAGCCTGGCCAAAGACCTCGAATCTGATGTGACTCACCGCTGGGCACTCTGAGACGATGTGCATGGCTGTTTCAGTGTCCTCAAGACACATCCTGCATTCATTGTCTTCAGCCAGACCGATTTTGTACAAATGCGCATTCAGTCTGCAGTGACCTGTCATAATTCCGACAAGTGTTCTTAGTTTGGCCCTATCCAGACATAGCGCTAGGTTCGCAATCTTTTTGTTCGAAGCTGTTCCAATGTTTCAGACCAGAATGGCTCCGCCAGAAAGACTCTAGCCTTGAGTTCATTCTGCCTGTTATCGCCTCGTTAGCCACGTCATGTGGTATTCCCAGGAATGGTTCCGATCCTACCAGAGGCAGCGCAGCTCCAGCAAACGCCAGCCGATCTGCCTCCTCGTTACCCAAATAGTTTGAGTGACTCGGTATCCAAACCAGAGTGACTCCGTTATACATACCGAGCCTGTTTAAACCCGTGCGGCAACTCCAGACTATTCTTGAGGTACAAGAGCTGGATACCAAAGCTTTTAGTACTGACTGACTATCAGTAAATATTTTGATTTTACCGTGGTGGATTTGCCGTTTTTTCAGCAGTTCTGCCGCGTTCTCAATGGCAAATAGTTCTGCCTGGAATATGGTTGCGATTTGACCGAGACTCAATGAGATGTTAATTCTCGGTTTGCTCCCATAGACTCCCGCTTCTGTTCCGTTCGTCATTCGCGAGCCGTCTCTGAACAAGCCAAGGTGGGTTCTCAATAGAACCTCAGCATGCTGGGTCCATTCGTCCCGGCTGGGGACGATTACATTGAAATTCCGTTCCTGGCTCGTGATTTTTGACATTAGATCCGAGGGCATCGATAGGATACTGTTCGCTAAAACTTGTCCAGCAGTCCTGAGCCTCCCATCATTTGTCAATCTGTCAATCGCCAGTTGATATAGTTTGTATGTGGTCCGTTCCGCCTCCCTCTGCACGAGTAGGTGCAGGGGTGGTAGATTTACTAGGACCCCCATCGCTGCCGTGGGTGTGGTGCGAAATGCACCTGCAATTGCAAGGCAAGCCTGTCTCTGTAGTCGGATGAGCTTTTGTTCGCCAACCGTTTGTTGGCCTTTGTTCCACCACGCTACAACGCCATACACTATCCGTGGTCTAATTACCATAGTGTATAGCCAGTACATCTGCCTGGGCTTTAGGCCCCAGGTTTTACCACAGATCCGCCTGCAAGTCCAGAAACCCATTCTGGCTTTATGGCACTTTATCTAGGTGTGTACTCCAGCTGAGGGTCTTGTCCAGGACTATTCCCAGGTATTTTACCTCAAATGAGAATTGAGGCGGTTCTAAATCATTCAACTTACGTTTTTTAGTGAATGGTACTATAACTACCTTTTGCGGGTTAAGAGACATGTCTTCCCTTATACACCATTTGTCAATAGTGTTCAGTATCTCTTGAAGGACGGCCGATATCGTCACCTCCGATGAACCAATCTTTAATTGAAAAGTATCCGACGATTGTCAACAGAAAATGCGTTATTCTACAATACGACAGTGCAGGACAAACTTATGCTACCGAAGTACGATAAAGAAATGAATTTTTTGCTTTCTTTAGTTTTTATTATGGGATAAATTTCGTTTATAGCTATTTTAGATAGTTTCTGTCGAATTAGATTATCTATTATATTGGGGTTGAAACCGTTGTTCGCGGCTATGGATTTAATAGTTTGGACTTCAGCTTCGCGGTTATTTTTTTGATAAGGGTAATGCGAAACTCTATGGATCATCGATTGATATGCTGACATTTTCTGTGAATATGGGTGATTGGAATCAATAGGAATACATATATCAGTGGATATGGGGTTTCTGAACACGTAAAATTCTAAATTTACTATTCGAGTGTGATATCGAGAGGTCTAAAAATGTAATTTCATTGTTTGATTCTTTTTCTAATTTGAATTTAATTTTTGGATGAATATTATTTAAGATATCCAAAAATTTACTAAGTTGTCTGGATGTTCCGGAAATATACGTGAGTAAATCGTCTACGTATCTATACCAGAAATGAATATTCACGGGTAATTTTGAATTGAAGATTTTATTTTCTATTTCGGACATAAATATATCTGCAAGGAGTGGACTAAAAAAAAAAAAAAAAAATTAATGAAAAAAAAATCACGTCTGTATTTGTGACAGTGAGAAGAATAGGGAAAAAATATAAAGTAAAAATTTATTTGTGTATAACAATTTGTTGATTATATAAACAATGAAAAATTAAACAAAACGATATTTTTTTTATATGGAGAAGAAAAGTAAGTAAACCATGATTTTTAAAGAAAAAATGGTTGCTTAATATTAGTTAGAAGTGGGAGAAAACGACTGTTAATTAACAAATGCGTTTTTAAGCAATAAAAAAAAAATTTTAAGGAAAATTTTGATATTCCTTAAAAAAGTTTTCAATTATAATATTTTATAAACAACGCATTTGTTTATTACAATTTTCTAAACAATAAGAGATAAAAATTAAAAAAAAATATTTCTATGTAGCGTCCTACAACATAAAAACGGACCATTAATAATATTTTGAAGAAAAAAATTTTATCGATAATTAATCTATGTTTTTAACTTTGCAACAACGAAAATTGTTAATAAAAAACTGAAAAATAAACATTTTAAAATTTTTCCAACGGGGATTCTGAAGTCTTCCAAAAATTGTTCCAAGAGAGGAAAAAAATCTCAAGTTAATAGTTAAACAATTATCACACTTGCAATGTTCATGCCCAAGCAGAAAAAAATTATTAATTAACTATTGCATAATTAATTGAAAAATTGAGATAAAATTGTTTTTTTGGCGGATTATTGTTCATTCATCTATCCAGTATGCCCCCGAATTTTTTCATTTATTAAATTTCTTATTTAATCTGTTAAAATAATTTTTATTAATAAAAAAGTAGGCGTGGCTTACGAAAGCCAGAGTACTCGTTTTCGGCCGTATTTTCATCCCTCTGGGAAAATTATTAATATTGGGGCTACAACTCCGGGAGTCGACACTTTTTTATGGGAAATTTCCTCCTCTTTTTGAATCTTTTTTTTTTATTTCAAAATTCTATATTAGTTTTTGAGATATTTACAAAAAACTAAACCTTCTTTTTTTTAGGTAATTATTAATAACTTTTGCAGCTTTAGCAAGCGGAACTTCATTTTTTCAAAAATCATCTAAATGCCATTCTGAATCGAATGACACCTTGATCATAATTTTCGGAGACTGCTGAAAAAATTTGACCCAAAAGGCACTTGTTGACTAGACTATACCTCTTCTACCCCTACATATTCATAAATACCCTCTTCTGCTTGTTGAGTCTTCAGTTGTCTGAAGATGGGATAGTTAATTCCCGAAACTCGAGTCGCAACTAAATATGTAAAGTATCAATTTATTGGTAGTAAAACAACATAGTAATTTCTACAATTTGTTTTAATTATGATCAACTACCAAATAGTAATGGCTGAAACAGTTCAGCAATTGATTTTTATCGGTCCGACATTGAAAATTTCCACACTAGATGGCAAAAGGTGTTGATAACAAAGGTGATTACATTGGTTGATTAAAAGTAAAAACTTCTTAATGATTTATTTGTTTGAATTTAATTTTAACAGCGACATTACTTTCCGGTCCACTTATGTCTTCCTGTACATGTTGAATTCGAAATTACTGACATTTGGTCAAAACGATAGTTATTATTATATAAATATTTTAAAAAAATTTTAAAAAATTTAAAAAAATTAGCCTTCTACATATTTAATTCCAAAAGATTATATTTAATGATTATATATATATGTAGAAGGCTATATGTAGAAGGCTAATTTTTAAAATTTTTTAAAAATATTTATATAATTTTATATACCTTCTATCAAGAATTAACCTCTCTTTATGTTACGATAGTTATTCCTCGACACAAGCGCGCAAAAAATGACATATCAGTTAACACAATGCGGGTGGAAAATATTCTTCTAAAGAGTTTAAGTAATCGGAAGGAGACTTACCTCTTGACGAACTGCCTGCAAGAATCCTTCAGACTTGAGTGTTTCTATTTTCGCAATGGTTCTTTGCAGGTGTCGCCTTTGTGAAAACATAAGGCTTGAACACATCCTTCCAAAGGTATATAGATTGGCTACAGCGGCCAACCCCAACAGTGAACCAGCAGTTATCAAAACTATCTGCAGAATGACCTTCAGGGTGTTGTCACCCCTGAAAAGGTTTTTTTAATGTTTTTGTAGAATAAAAGGAGGATAGAACTCACTCAGTATCACTTGCTTTCAGATGAATAAAATAAACAGTCAAGGCACTTATTCCTATTAAAATACATAGAAAAGTAATCTCAAATAAAACTATGTAGGGTAGACAGCACATTTTTCTCCATTTCCAAGATGAAGATTTACCTGTGAAAAACATTAACGATATTTTATTTGAAAGAAAATTATGAAGTTCTTGAAATGATTACCTAATTGGATGCCCAAAGAAAGTAAGGTAAAGTTTATACACTCTCCTTTAACAATTCCAAACTATTGTGTGGAGTAGTCCGTTACTTTGTGATAGTTCATTTTAATGGAATGAAATAAGAAATTACTTCTTTTTTTTTCAAACTGAAGGAACAAATTAGATCTCAACTATTATACATTCTGTCAAGAAAGTACCGGGAATTATCGATTTAAATCTGGCGGGGCAATGAGGCAGGTAAAATTTTTTTTTCCTAGGTTGGTACCACTGTCCTTAATTACTATGCCAAGCTTGAGCGGGATCTGTCAACTAGTGTGTTTGCAACAGCTGATTAAGTCAGTCGATGTCAGAGTGCGTGCCGATTTTTACTATGGGTGATTACGTTGAGCAAAGAATTTGTTTAAAGTTTTGTGTTGCAAATGAATTTTCGTGTGCCGATGCATTGAAAATGTTGCAAAAGGCCTTTGGTGATAATGCTCTATCGAAAACTCGTGCAATCAGTACAGAGCCTTCAAGGACGGTCGTGAAGTGGTCGCCCATCGACGGCTTCGATCGAAGATAACGTCGATAAAATTAAGGAAAGGGTGCTGGAAAACCGTCGTACCAGCTTGAGAGAGATAGCACATGATCTTAAGATATCCCACGAGTCCGCACGTACGATTTTGATTGATATTTTGGGCATGAGAAAGGTGGCCGCACGACTCGTACCGAAAGACCTGAATTTTCTTCAAAAACGTCATCGCGAACAGGTTGCTTCAGACATGCTGGATCGCTGTAATTCCGATTCTACATTCATGGAACGCATTATAACTGGTGATGAGACCTGGGTCTACGAGTACGATATGCAAACAAGGCAGCAATCATCGGAATGGGTGGCAAAAAATGAGCCGAAACCGAAAAAAACACGCCAAAGCCGCTCGAAAATGAAGGTGATGCTCATTGTTTTCTTCGATATCCGTGGCGTGGTGCACTACGAATTCGTTCCAGAGGGTCAGACGGTAAACAAGGAGTATTACCAAGGCGTTATGAAACGTTTGCGTGAGCGTATCCGTAAGAAGCGGCCAAATTTGTGGGCGAACAACTCATGGATTTTGCATGACGATAACGCGCCTTCTCACCGAGCTACGATTGTGACTGTCTTTCTCGCCAAAAACTCAACAAACGTGCTTCAGCAACCACCGTATTCGCCGGATTTGGCTCCCTGCGACTTTTTCCTCTTCCCAAAACTAAAATTGCCCCTTCGTGGCACCCGTTTTGAGTCGATTGAAGCCATAAAACAAAATTCGGCGCGAGAGCTAAAGTCCATCCCGGAAAGCGCTTCTAAAAAATGTTTCGATAATTGGAAATGCCGTTGGCATAGATGTATTGGAGCAAATGGAGCCTATTTTGAAGGCGACCCAATAAATTTTGACGATTTGACGATTGATCCTGTGTAATCAGTTTCATTTGTCTCGGGTTACTTCATGTAACAGTCCATTGGTGGGAGAAGACACACATCATCCTTCATTAGAATTTATGCTAAAATTAAATATCAAATATCTCACAAAATCAAGCACTTGTACCTACAATTTTAGAAAAGGCAATTACGATAGCATAAACAATGAACTGTCTTCCGTACCATGGTCTGAATTGCTTTGTGGTGGTGACGTTGACACTGATCTGAACTTATTTTATGGCATAGTTGATGGTCTTATCGAAGAATTTGTTCCTAAAAAGCACATCAACTCTAGGTTTCCATCATATTTTTCTAAACAGACCATTAAATTAGTGAAAAAGAAAGACAAAATTCATAAAAAATTGAAAATCTATAATAACACAAGAGATTTACTTGAGTTTCGGCGTCTCAGAGCATTGTCAAAGATCATGATCAAATGTGATTATTCCAACTATATTAGATTCGTTGAAAGCGAACTGACCAATAATCCTAAGCTTTTTTTCAATGTTGCATCAGTCAAGAGTAAAAATAGTGGACTTCCCTCTTCAATGATATACAAGGATGAAGTTAGTACGGGTAAGCAGGAAATTTGTGGGAGTTTTGCTCAGTACTTCCATAGTGTTTTTGTTGATCCATTAAACTCGACGAATAATTTAGTTTCTACTGTAACTGATTCACCTGCGTACCTCTCTAAAATTGTCATAACTGCTAGGGAAATCGAGAAATCTATAAGGTCTCTGAATCAAAGTAAGGGTGCCGGCTCGGATGGCATTCCATCATATTTTGTACGCCATTGTCCTGCTTTATGCCTTCCACTTGAGCATATCTTCAACCTATCCCTCCGCATTGGGAAATATCCTCAGCGCTGGAAGATTGCGTCTGTTGTCCCAGTCTTCAAAGGAGGTGATAAATCTGTTGTTGAAAACTACCGCCCCATCAGTAAATTGTGTGCTTTTTCTAAGCTTTTTGAAAAACTTGTTTACGATCATTTATATAATTTGGTGAAAAATCAGATCATTCCAGAACAGCACGGATTTTTAGGGGGCAAGTCCATAGAGACTAACCTTTTATTATTTGTGACCTATTTGGAAGAGGCGATGGACAAGCGGGTGCAGGTTGACGCTGTATACACCGACTTCAGTAAAGCATTTGATAAAATTTCGCATAGAATCCTCAGTCATCGTCTTTCTGGGGTCGGTGTGGGGGGTGGTCTTTTGCGCTGGTGCGAATCATACATGACTGGTAGGGTGCAGTACATTTCTGTGGAGGGATGTAGGTCAGATGAGTTCACATGTCCATCTGGTGTGCCTCAAGGCTCCCACCTTGGGCCCTTATTTTTCTTGATCTATATCAATGATATTATTTCCGCCTTTCAGAGATGTAAAGTGCTCCTTTATGCGGACGATTTAAAAATTTTTTACACCATTAGGTCTATCGAGGATTGTAAGATCGTACAAGGAGAGTTGGAAAAATTCTCGGAGTTTTGTCGTACAAGGAATTTATTTTTGAATATTTCTAAATGTAGGACAACTACATTTACACGTAATAAGGCTCCAATTCTGTTTCACTATAGCATTGATCAAGCGACATTGGAGAGAGGTGATAACATCAGGGATTTAGGCGTTGTTCTGGATGGGAAATTAACTTTCGCATTCCATATTGATGGTATTGTCAATTCCGCGAGTAGAATGTTGGGATTTTTGTTTAGGAGTTGTAGGGTCTTCGGGGGCATCAGGTCGGTTCTGAGTATATACTATGCTTATGTTTTTAGTCGATTGAATAATTTATTTTTGACTCTATACTCTGAAAAATAGGTTCGTAGACACCTAAAAAGAATTGTCTCCAAGTATGAGCTCTTAATTATAACGGGAAGGTCCTACGTTTTGCGGGTTTCTATTTTTTTTCGAATAATCAGATAAAAAAATTTATATCCCGTTTCCAACTGCTTGGAAAAATATTCCGTGGCATAGACTTTGTAAGAAATTGAATGCTTTACAAAAAAGGTCTCTTATGATTTTTTCAAAAACTCAACCGATTAAAAGATATTCATAGTTGAAGTTTGGCTATTTTAAGGAAAATATTCGTTTTTATTATAAATTTTATAAGTCGATGAAAAAAAATTATTTCGAATTGCGGAACTCATGATTTTGTAGGAAATTTACTGCTCTACAAAAATGGTCTCTTATGATTTTTCGATTAAGTGAAGCCGTTACGAGATATCCATCGTCAAACATTAACGAATATCAATATTTCCAGTTTTTGATCAATAATTCGATAAATTTCAATTTAAATTATTAGTTTCAGGAAAATTTACATAAATTTAAGTTTCGATGGATTAAGAAATGTTATGAACAATTTTTTCAATATTGTTTAGAATTATTGATAATAATAAATTTATATGACGAGAAAATGACTTATTTCGAAAAAATTGTTTTTATCATGTATACAAAATGATGAGTTTTTGGAGCACTGAAAATGTAGTGATAAACCAGTAGACAACGAAGATAGTTAAAAAAAAAAACATAGGTGGCGTTAGCTTTAGAGTACCAACAGAAGAAGTAATGTAATTCAGAACAAAAAGCCTCCAATTCTGTTTCACTATAGCATTGATCAAGCGACATTGGAGAGAGGTGATAACATCAGGGATTTAGGCGTTGTTCTGGATGGGAAATTAACTTTCGCATTCCATATTGATGGTATTGTCAATTCCGCGAGTAGAATGTTGGGATTTTTGTTTAGGAGTTGTAGGGTCTTCGGGGGCATCAGGTCGGTTCTGAGTATATACTATGCTTATGTTTTTAGTCGATTGAATTTCGCTTCGGTCATTTGGAATCCACAGTACAAAGTTTACATAGAAAGAATCGAAAGAATACAGAATAAATTGCTGAAATATTTAAGCTTCAAAGGTAATTTCTCTGTCTTAGATGATAACGTCAGTTTTTATTATATGGCCAGAAAACATTTTAATTTAATTTCTCTTCAAAATAGACGTACGATGGGCGATGTAATTATGTTGAGGAAAATTGTAAGTGGTGAGTTGCAGGTACCGGATTTATTACAGGAAGTACAGATTAATGTCCCTAATTTCAATTTAAGATCTTTCGAAATTTTTCATGTACCTTTTAGAAGGACAAATGCTTCCAAGAACTCTCCATTAATTAGAATGTTCCGAACCTGCAATGAACTAGGTACAACTCAAGAAATATTTTTTGATGCAGTGAGGCATTTTTGTTTTTTGTCTGGTGTAGAGATTTTAGTTGATTTTTGATTTTTTTTTTTTTTCTGTTTTCATCTCATTGTACCTAATTAGTGGATACTGTTCATGGGTCTTCGACCTGTTTGTGTTCCCAATGCTTAAATAAATAAAATAAATAAATTAAATGTAAAAATGTTGTTTTAATTGAAAATTCCCGGTACTTTCTTGACAGAGTAGTATATAGAAAACCCACATCAACTGATACAACAATACCAAATTTTTCAAACCATCCGATCAATCATAAAGTAGCTGCTTATAGATCAATGGTACATAGAGCATTTTCAATTCCTTTAGATAATATTACGTTAAAGAGGGAATTGAATACAATCAGACAAATAACCAAAAAAATCACTTCGAAACAAAAACTATAAATTCCATCATAAACAAAAAACAAAAGCAACTAATTCGTAAACAAATTTACCCCATTTCCAAATCAGATCATAATAACAATAAATTCATAAAACTAACATATTTTGGACCAATTTCACAAAAAATAGCTCAAATTTTATCAAAAATTAACATAGTAACAGCTTTCACACCCTCCCATAAAATTTCTAATCTCTTTTTTGATCCGAAAGACAAAGAGAACCGACTGAATAATTCTGGAGTCTATAAATTAAGTTGTTAACAGTGTAATAATGTGTATATAGGACAAACGGGCCGACCTCTCCATAAAAGGTACAAAGAGCATCAATCTGCTTTTAGGAATCGGAAGAATAATTCCAATTTTGCGAACCATTTCTTCAAAACAGATCACACATTCCCAGAATTGAACAACCTTGTTATCTTGCACGTGGAAGCGAAAGGGAAAAAACTTGACATCCTGGAATCCATAGAAATTGAAAAATATAAGAGGCACGTGCCACTAATAAAACTACTAAAGGAACAGACGGAACTTTGGAAAACCCCTCTCTTCGAAGCTCTGCCGAAGCCTACAATCAGCATATACTACTTTGTCAAGAAAGTACCGGGAATTTTCAATTAAAACAACATTTTTACATTTAATCGTCAAAATTTATTGGGTCGCCTTCAAAATAGGCTCCATTTGCTCCAATACATTTATGCCAACGGCACTTCCAATTATCGAAACATTTTTTATAGGCGCTTTCCGGGATGGACTTTAGCTCTCGCGCCGAATTTTGTTTTATGGCTTCAATCGACTCAAAACGGGTGCTACGAAGGGGCAATTTTAGTTTTGGGAAGAGGAAAAAGTCGCAGGGAGCCAAATCCGGCGAATACGGTGGTTGCTGAAGCACGTTTGTTGAGTTTTTGGCGAGAAAGTAATCGGATATCGAAGAAAACAATGAGCATCACCTTCATTTTCGAGCGGCTTTGGCGTGGTTTTTTCGGTTTCGGCTCATTTTTTGCCACCCATTCCGATGATTGCTGGCTTGTTTGCATATCGTACTCGTAGACCCAGGTCTCATCACCAGTTATAATGCGTTCCATGAATGTAGAATCGGAATTACAGCGATCCAGCATGTCTGAAGCAACCTGTTCGCGATGACGTTTTTGAAGAAAATTCAGGTCTTTCGGTACGAGTCGTGCGGCCACCTTTCTCATGCCCAAAATATCAATCAAAATCGTACGTGCGGACTCGTCGGATATCTTAAAATCATATGCTATCTCTCTCAAGCTGATACGACGGTTTTCCAGCACCCTTTCCTTAATTTTATCGACGTTATCTTCGATCGAAGCCGTCGATGGGCGTCCACTTCACGACCGTCCTTGAAGGCTCTGTACCACTGATATGCACGAGTTTTCGATAGAGCATTATCACCAAAGGCCTTTTGCAACATATTCAATGCATCGGCACACGAAAATTCATTTGCAACACAAAACTTTAAACAAATTCTTTGCTCAACGTAATCACCCATAGTAAAAATCGGCACGCACTCTGACATCGACTGACTTAATCAGCTGTTGCAAACACACTAGTTGACAGATCCCGCTCAAGCTTGGCATAGTAATTAAGGACAGTGGTACCAACCTAGGAAAAAAAAATTTTACCTGCCTCATTGCCCCGCCAGATTTAAATCGATAATTCCCGGTACTTTCTTGACAGAATGTATAATAGTTGAGATCTAACTTGTTCATTCAGTTTGGAAATGTAGTAAACACTACGAAACTCGAGTCACTGTATATCAGTAATAATAAAAAGTGATAGAAAACAAAGTAATTTCTTATTTCATTCCAATTCCAAACTATATACCAAATGTACAATAACCGTTTAAAATATAACTTACCAGGTTTAGGTTTAAAAGCTCTGTAAAGCCTAGTAGCAAGTGGACCATAATCATTCTCAATAGCATCGTACAAACTTCCAATCATTTGTACCACAGAGTTTTCACCTCCTGTTGTACTACTTATTCTAGTTAAATCGGTGAAATAAAATCTAAAACAGTGTAAATCAAGTTAATGTTAAGTTTGTTACTTTGACAGCTTCTCAAGGCAACAATATCGCACGAATTTTAATTGTAGGGGATTCTATGTTGCGTAAATCCATAACAATTTAGGTAAGACCAAATATAGTGATCTACACTATTTTTTGAAAGCCTCGTGATACTGCAGCTTCTTCAGATTAAGATACTGTAAATTTACTATGAACACCAAAAGCTAATTGGTTGGTTTGTAATTCATGATTTGAGATTTATTTTATTAAAATATTTTCAAGAGATTGTAATATTGTTGCCATAAGATTCCGCCTTGAGGTCTAAAAAAACATACTGTAAATTGATACCTAATAGGATTTGCACTTGATATATACTGTGGGGACGTGCTCGGTGGATGACAGAAAAGGATTTGAAACACCAAACGAATATTGTTTATTTTCCTCGTCAGTTTACCATTGAAATTGTTTATCCAATTTATTTCATAACTAAAAGAAGAAAATTCATATATCTGTATATAATAAAAGTGATTCCGTACAAACCTTTTATTGGCAAACCATATGAAAAAAAGACATATATACACTATAACAAGGAACATGATACACACAGATAAACCTGCAACCCAACTTCTTGTCGTTAAGCCGAGAACTGTTCCCAATATTAGGGCAAAATGCAGAAGAACTAGGAACAAGGAAGTTGAGAACTGGAAGACTGGATCCGACCATTCCTTGGCAAAACTTTTCATTTCGGCTGAAAAGAACATTGAGTGTTAGAACCTCCACCACATCGCTACTACATACACATTTATTATTATTTGATATATTCGGTCTTTACTTGGTGGAAATTCATTTTAATTAAAAAAATGTATATAAGACAGTAATTTATTTCCACAAAAATGTTTGTACTACTACAACAATTGTTTCACGACGATGCGACTTCTTCAGGTATTTATTACATTGTACTGCCTGATGGTATTCAGTGTAACTGAGTTTAAATACATTTTTGGGTACGTGATCAAATAATGGAAGCACAAGTCATAAGAACTCTAGGTGTTTATTGGAGTTTGCCGCTAAAATTGCCATTAAGGAAAAATATTCAATAATGGAGATGGAGACTTATCAACATCTGTTTGTTCGTTCAAAAGGATTTTACGGGCATTATACCTGTTGATTTCAAGAAATTCTAAAAGTGTTAATCTAGACCTTTTGCTTTCAACGTGGATAATTTCATAATTATTAGGGTGGGTCAAAAAAATCGAATAATTTATTTTTGACTTTATACTCTGAAAAATAGGTTTGTAGACACCTAAAAAGAATTCTCTCCAAGTATGAGTTCTTAATTATAACGGGAAGGTCCTCCGCTTCGCGGGTTTCCATTTTTTTCGAATAATCAGATAAAAAAATTTATATCTCGCTTCCAACTGCTTGGAAAAATATTCCGTGGCATAGACTTTGTACGAAATTTCATGCTTTACAAAAAAGGTCTCTTATGATTTTTTCAAAAACTCAACCGATTAAAAGATATTCATAGTTGAATTTTGGCTATTTTAAGGAAAATATTCGTTTTTATTATAAATTTCATAAGTCGATGAAAAAAAATTATTTCGAATCGCGGAACTCATGATTTTGTAGGAAATTTACTGCTCTACAAAAATGGTCTCTGATTTTGCGATTAAGTTAAGCCGTTACGAGATATTCATCGTCAAACATTAACGAATATCAATATTTACAGTTTTTGATCAATAATTCGATAAATTTCAATTTAAATTATTAGTTTCAGGAAAATTTACATAAATTTAAGTTTCGATGGATTAAGAAATGTTATGAACAATTTTTTTAATATTGTTTAGAATTATTGATAATAAATAAATTTATTTGATGAGAAAATGACTTATTTCGAAAAAATTGTTTTTATCATGTATACAAAATTATGAGTTTTTGGAGCACTGAAAATGTAGTGAAAAACGAGTAGACAACGAAGATAGTTAAGAAAAAAAAACATAGGTGGCGTTAGCTTTAGAGTACCAACAGAAGAAGTAATGTAATTCAAAACAAAAAGCCTCTCACAAAAAAATTTATGTATAATTGGTAGAATAAAATAAGAAAATACATACTAAACAACCGTAATAATATGAAATGCCAATGCAAATGACATTTTAAATTATTACAAATAAAGCTTACAAAAAATATCATTAAAACAAAAACTTCTTAATGAATTTTTGAACAAATAACAGAAACTAATAATTTAAATTGAAATTTATCGAATTATTGATCAAAAACTGGAAATATTGATATTCGTTAATGTTTGACGATGAATATCTCGTAACGGCTTCACTTAATAGAAAAATCATAAGAGACCATTTTTGTAGAGCAGTAAATTTCCTACAAAATCATGAGTTCCGCAATTCGAAATAATTTTTTTTTCATCGACTTATAAAATTTATAATAAAAACGAATATTTTCCTTAAAATAGCCAAACTTCAACTATGAATATCTTTTAATCGGTTGAGTTTTTGAAAAAATCATAAGAGACCTTTTTTGTAAAGCATTCAATTTCTTACAAAGTCTATGCCACGGAATATTTTTCCAAGCAGTTGGAAGCGAGATATAAATTTTTTTATCTGATTATTCGAAAAAAATGGAAACCCGCAAAGCGGAGGACCTTCCCGTTATAATTAAGAGCTCATACTTGGAGAGAATTCTTTTTAGGTGTCTACGAACCTATTTTTCAGAGTATAAAGTCAAAAATAAATTATTCGATTTTTTTGACCCACCCTAATAATTATTGTAGAAATTATGCCTGAATTCCTTAAGATGATTAGCATATGTCGAATGTACAGAATTGGATATATAACCCCTTTGGTGTTCTTGGACACGTTTCTTGAATGATCTACCAGTCTGGCCAATGTATACTAAAGAGCAATCTTTGCAAGTCAACTTGTAGACTCCGGATTTATTTTCTTTATTTGTTCGATCTTTATTGTTTTTTATGTAGGTACTTAGGTTATTAATTGTCTTAAAAGCCGCGTTATAATTGAAACAACTTTTGAAATATTCAGCAATATTTTCAGATAATCCATTGACATAAGATAACGAAAAATATTTCTGTGTATTGTCCTCTTTTATGATTGGGTACACGAGATTTAATGCCATTTTCTTTTGTTTATTGGATACCATTTTGTCTATAAGAAAGGGATTGTAACCGTTGTTTGACGCTATTTGTTTAATAATATTTATTTCTTTCAAAAAGTTTTCTGAATTCAAAGGGACATTCAATGATCTATGAATAAAACTATTATATGCTCACATTTATTATTGACTATTGATTATAATGGATGGATTTTTGAAATTAATAACACTAGGTTCAAAACATGAAATAATCAACAACGATGAATAGAATTTCGAAAGTAGGAAATCGAATATTTAGGTAAAATCACGGCCTTCCTAAATACAAGCTGTGCACAAAGAGAGGCGACCCTCATTATGGGGTCCTATTTTACATATACTCCTTATGTTTTTTTTTTCAGCATTTAAAACTTCATCTGACACTAGACGAAAAATATACAATAGCATCTTTTATACTACCGTCGTACAACGTATCACACTGGGGACTCTCTGACGTTGTTGCCAGATTTCTTATACTCCGTTTGTATATGAGAAGGCAAACGATATTTTCAACTTCTATCAGTAGAATTTAATGAAGGATGAAGTTTTTTCAAGAAAAACTGATATCTTGAAATTAATTCGATTTAACTGACCTCTTAATTTATGAAGTAGGAAAGACTTCCCACTTCCCCATTTTGCATATAACCCGACTGTAATTGGCATTGATAGTGATGGTTCGCTCAGCATATCCGCTAAGGAGCTGGTATATAAATCATAACCTAACATATTCTCGTTATCCTCATTCGTGTTGAGCCTCCCTACGAAAAATTGAATTAATTACTGCATTTCCAAAGAATACTAATGGTATGAACTCACTTGCCCCGAAAATTTGTCCCAAGATGGTTTTTTGGTGGCTACAGTCGATATTGTAGGGAGTTTCACCGGATCTGTTTGGTCGGTACAATAACTGACTGTGTTTGGGATTTCTCAGGAGTATTTCCACAATAGTTTTGGACCTCGATCTCATAGCAATGTGTAGAGCTGTATCTCCTCTTTTATCCGCTGCTGAAACTTTAGCTTTCTTGTCCAGTAATAACTGAACTACTTCGGCATTTCTAGATCTCACCCCTTTGAGCAACGGTGTGTCTCCATCCTACAATTGTTTACATTTTTACTGTATTTTATCTTCGTTTTCAATTAATCACAGTTGAAGCTTTAATTTTAATTAACTAAACATTGAAAGTTGTGTATAGTTTAGTAGCTCCCACAGATTTTAAAGTAAGTGAACAATTCATTACCTTTGTTGCTATTTCTAGATCAGGATTAGAATTCAAGAGGAGTTTCACAATGTTGTTATTTCCTTTTTCTACAGCTATATAAATGGCACTCTTTTTGTCTTTTCCGGAAATATCGACATCTGCATACTTTTTCAATAACGCCTCAACTACACCTCTATGTCCACCCTTTACGGCATGTATCAAATTTGTATCCCCTGATCTATCCTATTGAGAAAAATAATTAAGGTCAAAAAACTAACAGAAACATCTTTCAACAAAGTTTCAGCATACATTCAAATTATGTTTTTTATTTAGAAGCCTTTGGAGACACATAAAGAAGATGAAGCCGTTAATGAGATAAGTGAAACTAATTTGATCATATTCTAAATATATTCTTGAATAATTTATCGGAGACGTTACTTGGTGATGTAAAAACATTATCTGAACAAAGTTTACCTGGATATTTATGTAAGCGCCGGCTGCTAAAAGAGCAGTTACAATTTCATAATGACCTTCTTTACACGCTAAAGTAAGTGCACTACATCCATCCTTATCCAAAGCATTGATATTCGGTTTAAACTCTAAGAGGGAATTGACGACATCTATGTGATTTCCTTGAGTAGCTACTATCAGAGGGGTCCAGGAATACATCCCTGCGGTATCCACATTTGCACCTATCAGCAAAAATTGACATAAAATCGATTACATCTATCTGTGAAAAGGTTACCTGCTCTCAACAACATATCCACTATTTCCAGATGGCCTTTTCTGCTGGCCCACACCAAGGCTGTGGTGCCATATTTATCGCCAACGTTCACCTTGGCACCTTTATCAATGAGCATCCTACAAATTATAGTGTGTCCCCTGCCAGCAGCCCAAAGCAGGGAAGAAATATGATAGTTGCCATGAGCGTTTACTTCAGCTCCTTTTTCGAGAAGAATTTGTGCTATTTCGGTCCTTCCTTTATATGTAGCCCACATGAGTGGCGTCCAACCACCCTAGGAATACAAAAGAGCTAAATAAGATAAACTACCAAAAAATGCTGGTCTTAGACAAGCATATTGAGAAAATGCGATTGGAAAAAATTGTTCAGCATTATTAGCGTGCGTCTTAATATTTACCATGTCTCTATGCTCAATATCGGCGTTATTTTCGACGAGCAAGAGCACAATATCCACATATCCTTCCTTGCAGGCACAAAGTAGGGGCGTCCAATTGTCGTTGTCTTCGGCGTTAGGATCTGCGCCATACTTCAGCAGTTCCTGGACGAAATTCAAACGTCCCTTTTGTGCAGCATATATCAAAGCCGTGGTACCATTCTGGAAAAGATTAGCAGGTGAAAGGAACAAGAAAAATAAGATATATTTATTGTGTATTATATACCAAAAGTTCAAGAAGAATACCTCACTCTATGTATAATATGTTTTTTCTATGATCAAGAGTTAAGGTCTATGAACGACTCAGTAAACTCTGTCTCTTTTAGTTCGGTCTGTGTAACAAGCAGGTTGTAAGTATCTTTTCTATTATACAGTTCATCGTTAAACCAAGTGTTGTTTTATTACAAACAGAGTGTTAGTTGTTGCAATTAAACTGCCAACGATGTTAATCTACAACAATATTCATCACGTCGAATGATAAGTGTCTGACAAAGATGGCTCAATAGTTCTGTTAGAAAATTTTAACTTTCAAAAAATAACCGCAAACATTTCCTGACAAATATAAAGCTAACTGTCTGTCAAAACACGAATGACAGAAGCTACTAGATTCGAAATACTTCAAAATGCAAACTAGATGATAACTAAGAACAACAAAAAGGGAACAAACCAATCCAAAACAGACGAAAAAAGTTAGTCAGCCGACAAATCTTCTTATGATCGACGTAAAGATGAAGTTAAACAAGTGAAACAACAAGGGAAAGATACTTACATCGTCTCTATCTTCTATTTGCACCTGTTTGTTCTCAAGGAAAGCACGTAGACCGTCGAGGTTGTCATCGTTAATGTACGTCTCTAGCGAACGAAAACATAATGACAACATGGATTCCGAACGATGGAGCGTCTGAAAAAAAAATTACTTCAGATACTGTTTAAGAGTGTAGCTGCTATCTTGGAATCGTACTTGGTGATTAATTGATTAGTAGAGGATAATATAAAAATTCCATGCTATGAGCATACTCCTGAAAACATAAAAACAATCCTTCTAATCCTAAAAAGCTCCTGATAGAGTTTTTGAGTAGATGTCTTCAAAGAGGTACAGCAGTTTCAGAATATACAATAAGTAATTCAAACTAAAGGTTAATAAGAGACTATCAAACAAAAATTGTTTCGCATAGGTTGTTTCAACGTTTCTGAAACGGTTTATAATATAAAGCGTCTTCAAACAAAAGGTTTCAGTTTACTCTTTAATATCTATTGGTGTTAAATAGCAAAGATCTCGGCGACCAATTGGCGAAGAACATTTTTAAATAGGATTATACTTTCACGATCTCTGTGACATGTTGCGTCATCCCGATGAAAATAAACGGTGTCAACATCAGTTAAAATCGTTCAGTACCCCATTCCTTCGCTGTAGCGGTCGCACCACCATCACTTCTGAAGAAATAAGATTCAACTTCTCCGCCAACTGAAAAACCGCACCTAACTGTTGGTTAGGGGGTTGTTCGATCAATTGTCTTGGGTTTTCGGAGCCCCAAATTCGACAACTTTGCTTATCAACACAATCAGACACATGAAAATGACCTCATCACTTGGTATAATTTCGTTCAAAAATCGTGATCTTGTTTATGCGTTCCAAGCACCTAAACAACAAATTTACGGCGCTTTTCGTGATTCTGTAGCTGTGATTCTTGCGTCAGCTGGATTTTATAAGACTTCAAACCGAGATCATTATGAAAAATACGGTGCAAGGTGAATTTTGTTGAATCCAATTAGTGTGAACGTATTGAAACTGACAGACCTGATTTTTTTGCCGGACTCTCAGTTACAGCGGCGATATTTTCAGCTGACCTAAGCGGATGAGCACGATTTGGAGTCTTTACATCACTAATTTGTCCGAGACTTCCAAATTTATTGATTAATTTCGCTTAAAAAGCCCTGATGATGAAAGCCGTCGAATTGTACTAACTAGGCACGTCGTCAAAAGTTTTGGTCCCCCCATCAACTTTCAACTTGTTGAATGTAACATGACAATTTTTTGTTTGTGGAATCTTCACTATTTTATCACTTAAATGAGATTTTCTATCAAATATACATTCTGTCAAGAAAGCACCGGGAATTATCGATTTAAATCTGGCGGGGCAATGAGGCAGGTAAAATTTTTTTTTCCTAGGTTGGTACCACTGTCCTTAATTACTATGCCAAGCTTGAGCGGGATCTGTCAACTAGTGTGTTTGCAACAGCTGATTAAGTCAGTCGATGTCAGAGTGCGTGCCGATTTTTACTATGGGTGATTACGTTGAGCAAAGAATTTGTTTAAAGTTTTGTGTTGCAAATGAATTTTCGTGTGCCGATGCATTGAAAATGTTGCAAAAGGCCTTTGGTGATAATGCTCTATCGAAAACTCGTGCATATCAGTGGTACAGAGCCTTCAAGGACGGTCGTGAAGTGGTCGCCCATCGACGGCTTCGATCGAAGATAACGTCGATAAAATTAAGGAAAGGGTGCTGGAAAACCGTCGTACCAGCTTGAGAGAGATAGCACATGATCTTAAGATATCCCACGAGTTCGCACGTACGACTTTGATTGATATTTTGGGCATGAGAAAGGTGGCCGCACGACTCGTACCGAAAGACCTGAATTTTCTTCAAAAACGTCATCGCGAACAGGTTGCTTCAGACATGCTGGATCGATGTAATTCCGATTCTACATTCATGGAACGCATTATAACTGGTGATGAGACCTGGGTCTACGAGTACGATATGCAAAAAAGCCAGCAATCATCGGAATGGGTGGCAAAAAATGAGCCGAAACCGAAAAAACCACGCCAAAGCCGCTCGAAAATGAAGGTGATGCTCATTGTTTTCTTCGATATCCGTGGCGTGGTGCACTACGAATTCGTTCCAGAGGGTCAGACGGTAAACAAGGAGTATTACCTAGGCGTTATGAAACGTTTGCGTGAGCGTATCCGTAGGAAGCGGCTAAATTTGTGGGCGAACAACTCATGGATTTTGCATGACGATAACGCGCCTTCTCACCGAGCTACGATTGTGACTGACTTTCTCGCCAAAAACTCAACAAACGTGCTTCAGCAACCACCGTATTCGTCGCATTTGGCTCCCTGCGACTTTTTCCTCTTCCCAAAACTAAAATTGCCCCTTCGTGGCACCCGTTTTGAGTCGATTGAAGCCATAAAACAAAATTCGGCGCGAGAGCTAAAGTCCATCCCGGAAAGCGCCTATAAAAAATGTTTCGATAATTGGAAGTGCCGTTGGCATAGATGTATTGGAGCAAATGGAGCCTATTTTGAAGGCGACCCAATAAATTTTGACGATTAAATGTAAAAATGTTGTTTTAATTGAAAATTCCCGGTACTTTCTTGACAGAGTAGTATTGCAGTTGAAATGGAGGAAAATATTCATCTCATTTCCAGAATATAGATTGTTTATTTCCTGAGAAACCTAGGGGGTCCAAAACTTTTGACGATGTGTGTATATTAGTGAAATTTTCACCAATTTTATAGGAAATTTTGACTATGTCAATTGCGTTTGCCGGACGTATATCCATCCATTTTACACAACCTCACAATTCTTACTTGTCAAAAGCAATATACCTGTTAGTTTGATTGTGAAACTTCCAGAATTAAGACATGTGAACCTGTATATCCCACAAAATGTTTCAGCCGCTCAGTTATCGAATCGAAAAGTTATTTTTTCGATTCAACCGCAAAAACGTATCCCAACTACACAAGAGTTACAAAAAAATCAAAAATACTTAGGTTTTTTGTTCACAAATTCAAAATATACTTTATAATGAAGACTGTAGGAAGCAAAAACTTAGTGATGAATAATTGCCGTGCAAAGCAAGTAGAATTGTAGCCTTAATTCAAATGGAATAAAAAAATGCCATACAAAATGCAAATTTTCTTGTAATCAACAAATATTGAAAAAACTCAAACATAAAAAAAGTAAAAACAAAAGTGTTATACATGCATTGAAATGAATCTTTTTACAGTAAGCGACATCTCGTCCACCAGAAAAGATCTTCTCTTAACGTTCATTGTACCGCGAACCGAACTGAACAAAACACAATAACTTCCAAAGGAAATTTATCATCTTTATCTAAAACTTCGATAAAGACTTCCTTCTTCCTGATGGGTGTGCACGAACGAAGGCGATATTTGCCGCAAAGGCTCGATATCCACATGACTTACTTTGATAAAAAAGATCATATTTTGAACGCTTTTGGGCGCCATTTGTCGACCACTAAAGAGATACGATTTTTGAGAGTTATTTCGGATAGACTTGGAGTAATTTAATTTGAATGCTCATTAAGCGCGCTATAAATAGTTTGCCCAATCAAAAAATTTTAATGTCGTAAATTCAACGATCTAATTTTCGTCAATATTATCCGCTATTTCCTCAGGTTCGTTACTCAGAATGCAAGATGATTGGATGGCGTGTTTAAACTCGATTTGTTTGAAGGAAATAACGACGACAATCTTTTCAATTTGTGATGTTATTATCTAAATTGAAAAATTTTAGACGTTCAAGAAAAAGTGAATTATGAAGGGTTATATGCGTATCAATTAGAAACTTTTAACTTCTCGTGGAAATATAAATTTTTAAAAAATGTATGGAGTTGGCCGATATTTGTTAGAAATTGATCATAATTGACGTTATAAATGAAACACAGCTTGTCTTTCTACTGCACTGCTCTAAAATCAGGCAGAGAACTATTTGCCATTGAGACCGCGGCAGAACTGATGATAAAACGGCAAATCCACCACGGTAAAATCAAAATATTTACTGATAGTCCGTACTAAAAGCTTTGGAATCCAGCTCTTGTACCTCAAGAACAGTCTGGAGTTGCCGCACGGCTTTAAACAGGCTCGGTATGTATAAGGAAGTCACTCTGGTTTTGATACCGAGCCACTCAAACTATTTGGGTAACGAGGAGGTAGATCGGCTGGCGTTTGCTGGAGCTGCGCTGCCTATGGAGGACCGAAACCATTCCTGGGAATACCACATGACGTGGCTAACGAGGCGATAACAGGCAGAATTTACTTAAGGCTAGAGTCTTTCTGGCGAAGCCATTCCGGGCTGAAACATTCGAAGTTGTTCCTTGGAACAGCTTCGAACAAAAAGATGGCGAACCTAGGGCTAGGTCTGGATAGGGCCAAACTCAGAATTACGACAGGTCACTGCAGACTGAAAGCGCATTTGCACAAAATCGGTCTGGCTGAAGACGATGAATGCAGGCTGTGTCTTGAGGACACTGAAACAGCCATGCACATCGTCTCAGAGTGCCCAGCGGTGAGTCGCATCAGATTCGAGGTCTTTGGCTAGGCTTTTATAGCCCACAGCGAACTGAAAAAATTACCCCTGAACAAGATTATCGGTTTTATCCAAAAACTGGATCTCGTCGGGGAGATATGAATTAGGGGTGAACCACAATAGTCCGTGCGGACGCAGTGGTAGAGTGGACAGACGCCCGCTCGCCATAAATAACATAACATTACTGCTCTAAGATTGAAATTTGAGTACATATAATAATATATAAAGAGAAATCAGAAAGCGATTTTGTACATGTACTGATGTATTAAGTTACTACATACGGTTAACCTTTCTGAAATGGCAATAGTAAGCAAGGCTGCTTTAGAGCGACAACACAGTAGAGAAATAAACAAAATGAAGATTCTGACCTGGTGGAGTCTGCAGGTTTAATAAAAGGTTACTTCTGTTAGAAACGCCTTGAAATCGCGGTTTAATATCGGGTGGGGCCTCCTATAGCTCTTCGTAGTACTCTTAGTCTATTCTGCATTGTGTCAATGAGGCTAACAATGAAAGCTTGAGGAATGTTTTGCCAAATATCCCCCAAAGCATTGGCGAGCTGTTGTAATGTCTGAAGTGGATCATGCAAGCGGTGTAATTGTTGTGACAGTATGTCAGATATGTTCAATACAATTTTGGTCTGGAGAGACCTTCTTGTGAAGACACTTCTCTTCCTGCTATTTCTATCGGTTCAGAGGATCGGTCTCTAGTGGTGCGCCGCTGCTCCGGGTCTTACTTTGAGGCGTTATTGTCTCGTTGGCAGTTGGATTGGGAGGAGTCCGAAACCGGTCGTTGCACCTTCAGCTGGATCCCGCTCGTCAGGTTTGTCCAGAACAACTCCTGGTTCAGACCAGCTTTTCCAATGGCTTGCTTCATTTCAGGTCATGGCCCATTCAGGGCAACCTCTTCAGGCTGGGTCTTGTCGGGGATGATTCCTGTCCATGTGGTCACTTACAAACTAGTGACTGCGTGTCTGTCCTCTATTTCAGGATCTGCGGATCCGCGTGTTTTCTCTGGGCGATCTGTCCGATCTCATCTTATCCGACTTCTGCCGGGTCAATTTCTTGGCGGTTTCTTCTTTCGCCGCTGATGCTGTCCAACGTCTGAACTCTTGGCATGTCGAATGATTTGGGATTATTATTATTATTATTATCCTGATTCTCCTAGATCTTCTGTGAAGATCCCTCAGAAGCTTTTTCAGCTTGTGCGAGTTAGGAGTTCAGTTGTGTTCTGTGTAGGCTTTGTTACTGCGATCTTGCGCCACTTTAGGTCACAGCACTGTTAATTTTTGACCCAACAGTGAAATGGTGGCAGATACCCGTCCAACTAGAAAATTTCTTTTCTACCTGAACAGGACTCGAACCTGGACCTCCCGGTCACGAGTCCGATGCTCTCCCGCTGAGCTATCCACACTCATTATTTGGGATCTGGAACGGCAATGATGATATCGTGCTAAACCGTCAGTAGAGAGTGTTTTATACACTCAGTGACTGTCGTGTGCACTGCTCTGAGCTGGAGAGACAGCGGGCTAATCCATTCGGTTCATGCCATACATTTCTATGCGATCGTCGATAGTTCTTGCTCGGTGTGGACGAGCATTATCGTAGATTAACGTGAAATTGTCGCCAATGGCTGCCGCAAAGGGAACAATAATTGGTTCTACAATCCAATTACTATACCTTACCGACGTCATCGCGGTAATCAAGATCATAAGATCTGGGCGCCCATTAAAACAAATGCCTCACTGAGCCGCCACCGAAAAGAGTTGTTGGCGTCATGAAAGGTTCATTATATCATTGACTCCGTTCACCTATAGGGAAACATTACTCCGAGCTCAAGGTTTTTGGAAGGTAGAGAACACGTTGAAGATGAACACCGATCAGGGAGGCCTTCAACTTCGAAAACCGATGAAAACATCGAACTTGTGAGCAACTCTTGTAATACCAGAACGTCGTTTAAATTGAGAATGTTGAGTGAACAATTAAACAGATGAACAGATTTACCGTTCATCAAATTTCAACTGAACATTTGCACATGAGAAAGGTCCTAACCGAATGATAAGCTTGTAATATTTCCGTATGCCATGAAAATGTGCTGCAATAATTGAGATTCATCAACCTGAATGATGCAAGATCCTATGGACCCATAAGTTTTCTGCCTGTCATTGAGGACTTGAGAAACTAATCCCCAAACGATTGAAGAGCGACATAGAAAGCACGAACTACACACATCGTCAAAAGTCTTGAACCCTCCTATCAATTCTCAACTTGTTGAATGTAACATGACAATTTTTTGTGTGTGGAATCTTCACTATCTTATCACTTAAATGAAAACAATAAACCAGCAAAACATGTTTCTTGTTCGGGAGAATACAGGTGTATTCGAAGTTAATCAGTTTTCAGCGAATAACGAGAGTTGTAATATTGAGAATATTTCGTGGAAAATGGAGGGACATCCAATTTTCCAGTTTGACCGGGCAAGAATAGTAGCCCTACATCAAGAAGCTTTGTCGAACCACCAGATTGCGCAACGTTTGAATATTCCACGGACTTCAGTAAGGCGTATAGTGGCCCTTTTCCTGGAAACTGGCAGCGTTGCCAGAGGACCGGTTCATGGTCGACCCAGAGTAACATCTCAAGCAAGGGAAGACAATTATATCGCCAATTTTACTCGAAGGAATCGAACGGTAACTGTAACAGCCCTTCAAAATCATAGACAGGTAGTCTCAACCAGTACCATAAGGAGACGGTTGCATTCCTCAAATTGAAGGGCAGGAAGACCTTTAAGAACTATCACCTGGACATGGAGCTATCCTTCTGCAATGGGCAGAACACCACCAAGACTGGCTTTTACCACAATGGCGCAACGTACGTTTTTTGGACGAGTCACGATTCGGTTTACAAAGTGATAGTCGACGAGAAAGGGTTTGGAGAGGTCCAGGCAGACTAGAGCGACTCAATTTCGCCCAGGAAGTTGTGCCCTTTCAAGGCGGATCAATAATGTGCTGGGGGGGTATAATGTTCGGTCGCCGTACCCCTCTTATTATCGTTGAACGAACAATGACTGGTGCCATCTACGTAGAAAACATCATTGAACCAATCGTTGTTCCTCTGCGCAACGAATTTGGGGATAATTTCATTTATCAGGATGATAACGCCCCAACACACCCCACACGAAGGGTTCAAAACATTCTTCAAGAGAACAATATCCAGAGAATGATCTGGCCAGCAAACTCACCAAACATGAATCCAAGTGAGCACGCATGGGATTACTTAGGGAGAGCAATATCTAATCGCCAAAACCCACCTTCAACTTTTAAGGAATTGAGTTTAGCCCTTCAGGTGGAACGGAACGATATGCCAAAAAATTTCATTGATGACTTCATTCGTGGGATGCCTACGCGTATTGTGCAGTTGATTAAAAGAAGAGGTGGTAATACGGACTATTGAATTTGGATTAAGTTTTGGAATAACTATAATTAATCAAAAATAAATATAGATTTTTTTTCATTTTTCCTATTTTGTCTCATCCTGCATAAAGCAAACAATAACAAACAAAGATTTTCTATCGAATATATTGCAGTTGAAATAGAGGAAAATATTCATCTCATTTCCAGAATATATATTGTTTATTTCTAGAAACCTAGGGAGGATAAGACTTTTGACGATTACCTGATCATCAACTGGTATTTGGAGAAACCTACTCAACACACCAAATGACTCACTTAGTCAACACCATTTAAACACCACCCTCGATGAAAATAAATTCTGTTCTACAGTATTTCTGAATCGTCGCAAGCGTTGTGTAAGGTATGGCAGGGACTAGTGTATAAATTGGAAAAACTTCTTCCTCAACGTAATGTTAAGATCATATTTAGCTAACCGACATTTTGCGGTAAATTTAGCGAAGCGATATCGAGTCCTTTGAAAATTAGTTCGGAGGTACCGCAAGGGACCACTATTATACCTTTAATATATCGGGTGTTTTTTTTAGAGTGATGGAACTTTCGAAAGGGAGAACTGTGATTTGACAGAAGCTAGAAGCCATGTTGTTTTGACATTTCTGTTCAGCAAGCATTGACAAATTATAATGGAAAGACTCACGCCGCAACAACGTTTACAAATTGTTGAAATTTATTTTCAAAATCAGTGTTCTATTCGCCAAACTTATACAGCCCTTCGTGAAATTTATGGTTTACATAATCGTCCATCAGAGCAGCTTATTCGTCGAACTATCGATAGATTTCGGACAACATTTTCCCTACTCGATGCAACAACAAGACAAATCCAGATTTGTCTATTCGTCGACGTTCACAAGAAGTTGTACATCCACCACATGGAAAAGTTTGCGTGAAGATCTTTGTCTACACCCATACAAGAATCAACTGGTTCAAGAACTAAAGCCACTTGACACTAATAGTTTGTTTGCTGATTGGGCCCTAGAACAGCTTGAAGTTGATCCACTTTTTTATCGTAAAATTGTGTTTAGTGATGAAGAGCTACGTAAACAAGCAAAATTGCGGTATATGGAGTGGAAACGATCCTCAAGAAGTTCTGCAGGTTTCATTGCATCCTGAAAAATGCACTGTATGGTGTGCTTTACAAGCTGGAGTCATCATCGGTCCGTATTTCTTTAAAAACCATGTTCGAGCTAATGTTACAGTGAATGGTGCTAGTTACAGATCGATGATCAATGATTATTTGTTTCAAAATTTGAATGGTATCGACACGTAAGTGTTTTGGTTCCAACAAGATGGTGCTACACCTTATGCTGCCACCGTAACAATTGATTTATTGAAAGAAAGATTTGGCGATAACATTATTTCGAGAAATGGCCCAATTAATTGGCCTCCAATCATGCGACATAACTCCACTGGATTATTTTCTTTGGGGTTATGTCGAGTCATTGGTTTATGCTGATAAACCAGAAACAATAGACGCTTTGGAAGCCAACATAACTCGTGTTATTGATGAAATAAGGCCTGAATTACTCGAAAAAGTGGTCCAAAATTGGTCTGGTCGAATGCGGTTCCTCAGAGCTAGTCGTGGTGGACATATGCCGGAAATTATTTCTAAAACATAAATGTCATAAAGTTATCTTTCAAATAAAAAAAAATCTCAATTTAAGTGTGTTTTATTTCAATTTAAAGTTCTATCACTCTAAAAAAACACCCGATATGTAGTGTCCTATTGGATCTCTAATGTTATATATGTCGTAGCAAAATAAATTATGAAGAAATGGCGATAGGGGTGATCCTTGTTCCGTTGTACGATGAACTCCTCAATTGCGTTTTTCGCGAAAACGGGTGAAATCGTATCGTATTCAAACAAGAGTACCAATATTACGGCGCAGAAGTTACGAAACAATCTTATTGACCAAAAATTCCTTTTAAATCCAAAAGATTGTAAAGAACTTGGCCAGTTTACTTAAATTGAAGTGAAGCAAAGAAGTATTCATCTAGCTGTCGATTGCATTCATCACGTTTGCTCAATACTTCACAGAAGTAGATTGTCAACTTAATAAAAAGTTAAATAATAAACATGATAGAACATTTCACTGTTTTTAAAACGATATGATTGATAGGAAAAAAATCATACACAATAGAACCGTAAAATCATTAACATATTTTATCTCCTAATCATATAAAACGATTGAGATAAAATATGCAAGGTCCCCTGGAGTATACAATAATAAGTTTTTCTTCAAAAGCTAGTAAAAATACAACAACAGGGCATTATCGTTTCAAAACCAGAAGCAGTCAAATCGAAGCTCACTCAAATTGAAGCCTGCTGTTAGATGCAAACACCGTTAAAACATCAATAATAATTGTTAATGAAAAATAATAAAAAACACGATCCACTAGAACTAACGTTATGGGAATGTCTTCTGAGTCCGAGGCTGAAATTGAATCTGCTCTTCTGTTCTCCATCTGGGGACGTTATGGTGAAAGTAGGGAGCTGAAGATGCGTCAGAGAGCCCCTCCAATTGGCCTCGGGCAAATGAAGATTGAGAAAGGACCTCCTTCTCTCTGATCGATGTTCCGACGGTGCCGCAATGCTGTGCCTCGGTCGCTTAGGGCTCGATGAAGACGAAGATGTTTCCATTTGGTGTTGCGGGGAGCGAAGAAGATGTATGGTTTCATTTAAAGTTCTGACAGAGGAATTAGTCTTGCTTTTTCATCTATGAATTGTTGGAGACACGTATTAGAGACTTTTCATCTTCAATTAATATCTCATGACTCTGTTATACAAATTTAATCAATCGCCGATAATCATTTTTTCAACGTGTTATTAAATATTCGATATTTTTCATATAGAACATATTTTATCATCGTTGAAGACTATTGAGATGTACACAGAATAGAAGAGAAGTACATTATATCTATTTCATTCAGCATAATACAGCCATAATAATTATTATCTATGTACCAAGGATATGAATAAATGTTTGTTCCCTAAGGGCGACGAAAACGAACTTTTTTTTTAAACCGGGTGGCCCACATAAAACACTCCAGCTCGATATTTCCGTAAGTACGAGTTTCCCGAAAATCTCCGAGATAGGTACATTTTTATTTGAAGAGAAACGTCTCTTAATTGCAAATTCCTGGGTATACGGTCATCCCCCTAAACGAAGCTGCAACCACTCAAGAATCTCAAAGGGCAATAGAGGTCGTAGGGTCTTGAAAGTTTCGCAATTCAACTTGAGAATATCTTGAAAAAATTCTGTTTGGCATTGGTTTCGGTGTAAAAGAAATCCGTTGGATGTGATGGGTGAAGTGCGTTAAGTAATCGAGCTTTTAAGCGAACAAGTACATATTAAAATATTGAAATTGTTCATCATTTGCTTCTAGGCGGTAATTATATTCCTATTCGATGTTTTATCAACATTTTGCAGCGCTTCAGATGCGATCAAAGGATCAATAATAACAAAAAAATTATCAACTGCAAGAAGTATTTTTCATAATCGAATTCTTGGTAAGATACAATATGTTCTTGAGATTTAACAGGTTTTCTTCACTCTAATTCAATTCTCATCATATTAGTCCAGTCAAGAAGATCGTGAAATCGGGTTTTTCACTAATAGGGCTGAATTTATATGAAAAAAACGTATAAAACTGTGGGCGAAGTAAAAAAATTTTCAAACCCCGGGAAGGGGGTGAAAAAAATGAAAAACTACCCCAAAATACGATTTTTGGGTTAAATTTCGAAAATATCAGAAAAAGTTTCAACTAAAAGTTGTAGAGCATAAAATTTTAGGTCTACCTCTCTCCGACCATTTTTTCCCTAAAACGCATTCTTTTACCCCTAGGACGGTATGAAGGGTTTAAAAAATAAAAATTTAATAAAGAATGTAAAAATTGGACTTTTTGAATTTTTTTTTTCATTCTCTTAAAAAAACTATAAACAACAATCGTAGAGAAAATTTTTTTTTATCCCTTCTATGACGAATACATAAATTACCTGTCTTTTAAAGGTTTTATTACCTGCAGGTAAAAATCTACAAATATAAATATAACATCAAAATTTATAAAAAAAATTTAAAAATCAATTGAAAATTTTTTTTTTAAATATTACCCGTTTTAAGTGAAATATTGAGGTAAATCCGTTTTCACCTCTTCAGTTTTAATAGAAGGGATAAAAAAAATATTTTTTTCTATACGATTGTTGTTTATAGTTTTTTTAAGAGAATGAGAAAAAAAAATTCAAAAAGTTCAATTTTTACATTTTTTATTAAATTTTTATTTTTTAAACCCTTTATACCGTCCTAGGGGTAAAAGAATGCGTTTTAGGGAAAAAATGGTCGGAGAGAGGTAGACCTAAAATTTTATGCTCTACAACTTTTAGTTGAAACTTTTTTTGATATTTTCGAAATTTAACCCAAAAATCGTATTTTGGGGTAGTTTTTCATTTTTTTCACCCTCTTCCCGGGGTTTGAAAATTTTTTTACTTTGCCCACAGTTTTATACGATTTTTTCTGATTATTTTCATATAAATTCAGCCCTATTAGCGAAAAACCCGATTTCACGATCTTCTTGACTGGACTAATATATTCAGAGAAGATTTACAATGGTTTATTAGGGACTTTCTGTAAAAATAGTCCCTCCCTATTAAAAAAAATGAAAATGCTAGGCAAACAACCAGAATTTTCAAGGAAATAAATGACGAGAGAATCAGTCATTCAGTTATGATTAATTTAATTGGAAAGAACTTTCCGATAAAGAATTTGTGAACATTTGAAGAGTTTCTTCAATAACAAAAGTAATTTCACATATTCGAACCATTTGTTAGAAGCGTGACATACTTTCAACCATAATTTTGAAATTTTACATATAGAAAGTAAGAGTTATGCCTTGAACCTGTTAGAGTCCCTACAGATAAATAAATACAACAAAATTGGAAAAGTACTTAACGAATAATCAGACTTAAATACCTTACCCCGGTTGAACATATTCAGATAAGCTGGATTTACAGAGATCCCCTTTTTTTGGATTTTAGTGCCCAATAAAGATTTTGGTACCTACTCTAATGTAAATAGCAATTTCGAAAACAAATTTAGTTATTCAAAATGTAAGATACCACCTACCTGAAGAAGCTACTGTGATAGCGAAACACTAGTTGTGTTGAATAACAATAAAAATTTGTGAAAATCAGAATAATCTTATTTAATATTACTTCTCTAAAAGACCTGGTGTTAGCATGTAATGAAATAACTCCTGAAATGTTACAGAGCGTAAGAGAAAATGTTGAACAAAGAAACTGTTACTGTTCATAAATGAACGGTGGGCAATTTGAACGTCTTATTAATTGAAATACGTTTAGAAACATGACCGCTTGAAACATCACTTCCAAGGAGTTTTTTTACAACGAAAGAAACGCCAAGCAGAAATAGAATTGATTTGAATGTGAGTCAATACTTGATAGAAGTAAAATTTAAATGACTTTAAATTCAGAATTATATATTCTAACTTCTACAATATATATTGAAACTATATACAAAAACTATCAAATTGATATCCTTATATATAATCAATATAAAATATTTTTCAATGTCTCGGAAAAAACCTTTTTACATCCCGACTTGAAATGTATTAATACAAATGTATTAACAAAAAACTATATAAGTATGTATATTAACATACAAATACAAGAAAATCCACTATTCCAAAATTATCTAAAATTATCAAAATAAAGGATCAAATAAAAATAATTGAACAAGAACTCGAACATTTGATAGCTATTTCGGCCTATCTGACCTCATCAGAAATGTATTGAATTCAAATTCAAATATATAACAAAATCAAAATTCAACTTACCAAAATAAGATAAAACATGGAACGAATAAACTTGAAGTAAACTTTAAAGTATCCAAAATAAAACAAAAATGATCAACGTATTGTTACGTATAACCTATAACTATTTGTACTCGGAACACAGAAAAACAATAACAAAACTTATTCACCCCAAATAATGCCCCATGATAAGAAAAATAACCAGAATTTCAAAAATAATAAATAATTGAGGAATATATTGTGGATATAAAGACTCTATATGAAATTCAATAATAAGTTTTGTTATTGTTTTTCTGTGTTCCGAGTACAAATAGTTATAGGTTATACGTAACAATACGTTGATCATTTTTGTTTTATTTTGGATACTTTAAAGTTTACTGCAAGTTTATTCGTTCCATGTTTTATCTTATTTTGGTAAGTTGAATTTTGATTTTGTTATATATTTGAATTTGAATTCAATACATTTCTGAAGGTCAGATAGGCCGAAATAGCTATCAAATGTTCGAGTTCTTATTTTTATTTGATCCTTTATTTTGATAATTTTAGATAATTTTGGAATAGTGGATTTCCTTGTATTTGTATGTTAATATACATACTTATATAGTTTTTGTTAATACATTTGTGTTAATACATTTCAAGTCGGGATGTAAAAAGGTTTTTTCCGAGACATTGAAAAATATTTTATATTGATTATATATAAGGATATCAATTTGATAGTTTTTGTATATATTATAGCTTCAATATATATTGTAGAAGTTAGAATATATAATTCTGAATTTAAAGTCAAAGAAATAGAATTGCACCACGCTTAGGGGGATGATTGTATACAGACTAATTTGCAATCAAAAGATGTTCCTCCTCCACATAAAAATTCACTTGTATCGGTTTTTTCGGAAAAACAGCTGGACCGATTCATGTGGGGCAGCCTGTATATTGTAAGGGTCTTCATAATTTTCTGAGTTCAATTCTCGATCAGAGAACAACTGCTAATAAAAACTATCGAATGACAACAAACTTCTCCAGGTATTCGTTTATCACAAATAAAATTATTTTTCCATATCTTTCATTGTTTGTTACATTTTGAAATACGAGAGGTCTGTTTGTTAGATCCTGTATTAGCATAATCAGCGTAATACCTCAGTCGATTATCTATTTAATTTTAATCCTCACGATACTTATCGGTCGGAGATAGATTTCCACGGGAAAAATTCCACAACCACTCTTCGTGATCCTAAAATTTTCATTTAATACCTTTAAGCTTTTGCAATCTCATAATCAAAGTGATAAGAGATAAGGGATGTACTTCAGAGAGACTTTGTAACAATCAACTTCAATCAACAACACAAATGAAATAGTTACTCAAGCAGATGGATTTCAAATCGATCATCAAACGAATGCCAGCGACTACAAATATATCAAGTATCTATATTGGGTATACTAAGGTATTAATCATACACTAGCGCCATCTAGAGTATGCAAACATACATACAAGACATACCTTTGCTGGCTAATTCAAGTAAAGAAATGCATTCACGATATTTTCGCGTTACAAACGCAGAAAAAATTTTCCTAATGCTCAAATCAAACCATAAAATGCCGTAATGCTCATAATTAGCATGTTCATATTCAAATAAATTAATTCGGCTGATCTGTACCAAATATCATTTCTATTAGCATTGCTATTATAGTCTGACTTGATCATGAGGAAAGTTTATTCTGCGTTGGTAACGTGAAAATATCGGGAATACATTTCTTTACTTGAATTAGCTCGCCAAGATTTGTCTTGTATGTATGTTTGCATAATCATAGAGCATTTTCAATTCCTTCAAATAATATTAAGTTGAAAAGGGAACTGAATACAATCAAACAAATAGCCAAAAACAATCAATTTGAAACAAAAACCATAAATTCTCTCATAAACAAAAAAGAAAAACAACTCATTCTAAAACACTCTGAAAACAGATGTTGACAAAAAAATTGAAACTGACACATTTTGGACCTATCTCGCACAAAAAATAGCTCAAATATTTTAAAAAAGTAACATATAAACAGCTTTCACACCCTCACATAAAAATTTCAACCTCTTTTTTAATGGAAAAAACAAAAACCACCGCCTGAATAATTCTGGAGTCTATAAATTAAGTTGTCAACAGTACAGTACCGTATACATAAGTCTACGTCAAGCCGAAATCGGGTAACAGGCATCAGAAAAATATTAAAAAAAAAATCTAAGTAGTTTACTTTTCAAATTATATTGCATTTCTTATTATGAAGAAGAGAAAATGCACACCCTGTGATGATTTTTGAACTCCTATGGTTAATTGTAACCATAGGAGTTCTTTACTTTCTTCAAATTTTATTTTTCCTATATTATCCTGAATAGTGTTCTGTAATCTTCAATTCTAAGCCAATTACTCCAGCTTGGAGAATAATGTCACTTTTTGCCGAACCAAGTATTCAAAATTAATATTTCGCACAACTTCAACTGACTATGCTGAAAAAAAACTGTACTACAAAGTTTGGTAAATTACTTCAAAAGTAAGCGCATTTATTGGGGATTCTAAAATGGTGTAACACTTACTACATTATTCCTTAGATCGGTCAAAAAAACGGTCTTTCTTAAAGAAACACAGTTTCGAACAATTTGTTCGAACTTTCTTAAAATGATTCTAGTGCATCCAATACTTTAAGAATCTTGAATGAGATGGAGTTAGTCCTTCAAGAAAGTATTAGGAGTACAAATAAGTTTCCGCCGTTTTTTAACACAAATTAAATATTTATTATAGAAGACGATGTGAGACTGCTTGTTTGAGATTAATCTTCCTTCAATAATTCCTCCAATTCTGCATCCTCGTAAATTTTTGGCCTTCCACTGCGATCTTTGTCTTCTACGTCGAAATCACCGTTTTTAAACTTTTGAAACCACTCTCGACACGTTCTCTCACTCAAAGCACCCTCACCATATGCTTCTACGAGCAATTGATGCGCCTCAGCAGCAGATTTCTTTAAATTGAAGAAGTAAACTAATATTTCCCGCAAATGACGCTTACTTGGCTCAAATTTTGACATTTTCAACTTATAAAAATTATATTTCACCAATATAAAATCAATGATATTAATAGGTTATGTTGTTCTTGAATGTTACTTATTTGTACTCCTAATATGAGTGAGATTGCCACTACGCTACTACGCTATGCCCCTTGGTCTACGCCGCATCTTTCCTTCCGTATTTGATCGTGTTATTTGTGTTCTTACGACTTTTGGCTTCGTTTATTAGAACTTTGATTTTACCTGGACTAACCTGTGATTGTGTATTGCCATCATGTCTGAGCATATCACACAGGAATGTGCCAACATGTACCTCATTTATGGGGAATGTAGATGTAACGCTAGTGCAGCTTTGAGAATGTATCGCGAAGGATACCCTAATGCAGGTGCGTTTTGCACCACACCTACGGCAGCCATGGGGGTCCTACTAAATCTACCACCCCTGCACATACTCGTGCAGAGGGAGGCGGAACGGACCACATACAAACTATATCAACTGGCGATTGACAGGCCAGAGGTAATAGTGATGGGAGGCTCAGCACTGCTGGACGAGCTTTTAACGATCAGTATCCTATCGATGCCCTCGGATCTAATGCCAAAAGTCACGAGTCAAGAACGGCATTTCAATGTAATCGTCCCCAACCGGGACGAATGGACCCAGCACGCTGAGGTTCTATTGAGAACCGACCTTGGCTTGTTCACAGACCGCTCGCGAACGAGGAACGGAACAGGAGCGGGAGTCTATGGGAGCAAACCAAGAATTAACATCTCATTGAGTCTTGGTCAAAACGCAACCATATTCCAGGCAGAACTATTTGCCATTGAGACCGCGACAGAACTGCTGATAAAACGGTAAATCCACAACGGTAAAATCAAAATATTTACTGATAGTCAGTACTAAAAGCTTTGGAATCCAGCTCTTGTACCTCAAGAACAGTCTGGAGATGCCGCACGGCTTTAAACAGGCTCGGTATTTATAAGGAAGTCACTCTGGTTTGGATACCGAGTCACTCAAACTATTTGGGTAACAAGGAGGCAGATCGGTTGGCGTTTGCTGGAGTTGCGCTGCCTCTGGTAGGACCGGAACCATTCCTGGGAATACCACATGACGTGGCTAACAAGGCGATAACAGGCAGAATGAACTCAAGGTTAGAGTCTTTCTAGCGGAGCCATTCTGGCCTGAAACATTGGAACAGTTTCGAACAAAAAGATGGCGAACCTAGCGCTAGGTTTGGATAGGGCCAAACTAAAAACACTTGTCGGAATTATGACAGGTCACTGCGACTGAAAGCGCATTTGAACAAAATCGGTCTGGCTGGAGACGATGAATGCAGGCTGTGTCTTGAGGACACTGAAACAGCCATCACATCGTCTCAGAGTGCCCAGCGGTGAGTCGCATTAGATTCGAGGTCTTTGGCCAGGCTTTTATAGCCTACAGCGAACTGAAAAAATTACCCCTGAACAATATTATCGGTTTTATCCAAAAACTGGATCTCGTCGGGGAGATAATAATTAGGGGTGAACCACAATAGCCCGTGCGGACGCAGTGGTAGGGTGGACAGACGCCCGCTCGCCATAAATAACATAATAACATACCCTAATGCTGATCGTTATCCAGATCATCGAGTTTTTACGAATGTGCACCGTCTACTTTTCACAGCGGGCCGACTTCCAAACAAAGTGCATGGTGAAGGAAGAATTTCCTTGCCTTACGACGATATTGTGTTTCAAGCAGTTGAGGAAGATCCAAGTACTTCGCTACGTGAAATTCAGTGAACCACAGGAGTGCCCAAAAGTACAGCTCACCGACTATTGGAAAAAACCTAAGCTCCACCCATATCATGTACAGCGAGTACAAACTCTGTTACCTCGGGATTATCAACCTCGAGTTGCGTTTCGCCAAACCATGCTATCAAAGAAGCGGATGAATCAACATTTAAAAAAGATGGTTACATGAACCACAATTTTCACGAGTGGCACGTAGAAGATCCGAATTTAATGAGACAAGATAGATCTCAATGTCGTTCTAATGTGAACATGTGGACTGGAATTTTGAACGGAAAGATTATAGGACCTTTTGAGTTGCCGGAGGTCTTGGATGCTGAAATTTATTTAGATTGTTTACGAAATTAGTTGCCAAATTTACTAAAGACGTGCCACTTAGTATTTGCAGAGAAATATCATTTCAGCATAATGGCTGGATAGTGTAATATGCCCTCTCAGTTAGAGAATATCTAAATCAAGAATATCCGGGCAGATGGATAGGGCGATCTGGTACAATCTCGTAGCCAGCCCGTTCGCCTGATTTGAATCCCTTAGATTTTTTTTTACTGGGGAGCAGTGAAGGAGAAAATGTATTCAAAACAAATTGAAAATGTAGCTGAGCTTCGGGACAGAATTAGGAAAGCAATGCAATTCGTCATAATGGAAGATCTTTTTTAAAAATATGTCGTGCATGTATTGCGGCTGAAGGAGGGCAGTTTGAACATCTTTTGTGAATTTATTAAATCGTGTCATAAAACGAAACTGAATTTCTTTAAGAAAAACTTTTTTTGGCCAATCTAAAAAAGGATGTATTTAGTGTTATTAGTATTTTAGAATCCTTATTGAATGTGCTAATTTTTGAAGTAACTTACCAAACTGATGTAGTACAATTTTTTTCTGTACAGTCAATTGAAGTTGGGCGAATACTTGGTTCGCAAAAAGTGATATTATTTTCCAAACTGGAGCAATTGGTTTAGAATTGAATTGTACAGGTTACAGAAGCACTGTTTGGAATAACATATTAGGAGTACAAATAAGTTTCCGCCGTTTTATTGTAGATGGCGCGGCACGGAGTTTCGGTTAGCTTTCGCAGATGATAACCGGCTTAAAAAATAGTTTGGACATTCAAGAACAACATAACCTATTAATATCATTGATTTTATATTGGTGAAATATAGTAATATAAGTTGAAAATGTCAAAATTTGAGCCAAGTAAGCGTCATTTGCGGGAAATATTAGTTTACTTCTTCAATTTGAAGAAATCTGCTGCTGAGGCGCATCAATTGCTCGTAGAAGCATATGGTGAGGGTGCTTTGAGTGAGAGAACGTGTCGAGAGTGATTTCAAAAGTTTAAAAACGGTGATTTCGACGTAGAAGACAAAGATCGCAGTGGAAGGCCAAAGATTTACGAGGATGCAGAATTGGAGGAAGATTAATCTCAAACACAAAAAGAACTTGCTCTAACATTAGAAGTCACTCAGCAAGCAGTCTCACATCGTTTAAAATCATTAGGAATGATTTATAAACAAGGAAATTGGGTTCCGTACGGCGGAAACTTATTTGTACTCCTAATAGGAAAAATAAAATTTGAAAAAAGTGAAAAATTGTAGCAACAGGAGTTCAAAAATCACTTGGAGTTGGATTTTCTTTTATATTTTTCTTATGACTATTATGACTTGACCTGTTACCTGATACCGGCTTAACGTCGACTTCTGGGACAGCCTGTATAGTACGAAACTCGAGTCACCGTATATTCAGTTAATGAAAAGTGATAGAAAACTAGGTAATTTCTTATTTCATTCCATTTACAAACGAAATATTAATTTTTCCGGATAAATACGAATTAATACATTTAACAGAGTTAAACACAATCGAAACTCATCGTTTCACTATTCCACAGACACTAAACGAATGGTACGCTCAAAACTGATGAACCCGCTAAAAAACATCGACCTGTAACGCGGTAGAAGTAAATATAACAATAGCAACAACTTGCCGAAAGAAATATCACCAGCACGGAGTTTCTTATAAACCGGATTTTCGTCGATATTCTGAGAATGTAATCCAATATGCTCAGAAAGAACCGGCGTCGTTACAATTGATGAGTTCTTTTTATCTGTATTAACGCTTTTAAACGATGTCTCAGTTCTGAAGAAACTTCATTTTCCGGCCGCATTACATCATTTTTATGAGGTTTTTCGCGGCATCCTTTCATCCACGCATTTGGTGTAAATGTCGGAATTTGAGCCGAAAATTATCATGAGATATCACGAGATGAATATTATGTTTATACGGACAAAAAATTACTTGAAATTTGCTGTTTTCAAATCCAAATGAGAGGAACAAATTTGTAAATGAGCCAAACTCGAATTTGTTTTACAATAAAACCAGCAGAGTATGAGCTATGGTAATAGAAAGTTCTACAAATGGAGACTTATCAACATCTGTTTGTTCGTTCAAAAGGATTTTACGGGCATTATACCTGTTGATTTCAAGAAATTCTGAAAGTGTTAATCTAGAACTTTTGCTTTCAACGTGGATAATTTCATAATTATTGTTGAAATTATGCCTGAATTCCTTAAGATGATTAGCATATGTCGAATGTACAGAATTGGATATACATTCTGTCAAGAAAGTACCGGGAATTATCGATTTAAATCTGGCGGGGCGATGAAGCAGGTAAAAATTTTTTTTCCTAGGTTGGTACTACTGTCCTTAATTACTATGCCAAGCTTGAGCGGGATCTGTCAACTAGTGTGTTTGCAACAGCTGATTAAGTCAGTCGATGTCAGAGTGCGTGCCGATTTTTACTATGGGTGATTACGTTGAGCAAAGAATTTGTTTAAAGTTTTGTGTTGCAAATGAATTTTCGTGTGCCGATGCATTGAAAATGTTGCAAAAGGCCTTTGGTGATAATGCTCTATCGAAAACTCGTGCATATCAGTGGTACAGAGCCTTCAAGGACGGTCGTGAAGTGGTCGCCCATCGACGGCTTCGATCGAAGGTAACGTCGATAAAATTAAGGAAAGGGTGCTGGAAAACCGTCGTACCAGCTTGAGAGAGATAGCACATGATCTTAAGATATCCCACGAGTCCGCACGTACGATTTTGATTGATATTTTGGGCATGAGAAAGGTGGCCGCACGACTCGTACCGAAAGACCTGAATTTTCTTCAAAAACGTCATCGCGAACAGGTTGCTTCAGACATGCTGGATCGCTGTAATTCCGATTCTACATTCATGGAACGCATTATAACTGGTGATGAGACCTGGGTCTACGAGTACGATATGCAAACAAGCCAGCAATCATCGGAATGGGTGGCAAAAAATGAGCCGAAACCGAAAAAACCAAGCCAAAGCCGCTCGAAAATGAAGGTGATGCTCATTGTTTTCTTCGATATCCGTGGCGTGGTGCACTACGAATTCGTTCCAGAGGGTCAGACGGTAAACAAGGAGTATTACCTAGGCGTTATGAAACGTTTGCGTGAGCGTATCCGTAAGAGGCGGCCAAATTTGTGGGCGAACAACTCATGGATTTTGCATGACGATAACGCGCCTTCTCACCGAGCTACGATTGTGACTGACTTTCTCGCCAAAAACTCAACAAACGTGCTTCAGCAACCACCGTATTCGCCGGATTTGGCTCCCTGCGAATTTTTTCTCTTCCCAAAATTAAAATTGCCCCTTCGTGGCACCCGTTTTGAGTCGATTGAAGCCATAAAACAAAATTCGGCGCGAGAACTAAAGTCCATCCCGGAAAGCGCCTATAAAAAATGTTTCGATAATTGGAAGTGCCGTTGGCATAGATGTATTGGAGCAAATGGAGCCTATTTTGAAGGCGACCCAATAAATTTTGACGATTAAATGTAAAAATGTTGTTTTAATTGAAAATTCCCGGTACTTTCTTGACAGAGTAGTATAAAAACGTATATTATTTTATACTGGCAGAAAGACGCAAGTGTTTAGTCATTTGCTAGAGCAATCTCTTTTCTCTCTCTAATTGTCGTTACTACCTTGAAATAGCATCTCCTTTTCGTCCTTTCTAAAGATTCTCTAACGCACTAAGATATTTTAACAAGCAATCGTAGAGTCTATTATCAGCATCAATGTTCCGCGCATCGAACAAATTAAAAACCGATCCATAAATATAAACAAAATATCAACAATATTCGCAATTTTTGTTTACTCACATAAGTATACGTGCCGAACCTTCTCTTTCTGACCATCGTCTCGTTTATCACAGAACAACTTACATACTAATTACTGAAATCATGACAAAAATTCCAAAGCAGCTCAACGAGATTAAAAATTCAACAATGATACTCTATATCTAATCAATTATAATGGTGGCAAAGATGAGATTGTTGTCACTTTATTAATCGAAAATTGAGATTGTCTGTATCTGAGCAATGACAGATACAAACAAGGAAGAATTTATTTAAATATCCTTTATACAAGTGTATGCGGCTTTTTTCGCTATTTTGTGCACATATAATTTCGCCAAATTTTTCCACTCTTTCTTTTGCCAATATGTAACGACGCGGATTGAAGTGGAAAGGATGGAGACTTTTAACCACGTACTTTCTCCTTCATTTTCATGAAATTTTCCCTTTCTTCAAGAGAACGGTTCTAAAATTACAAAACCGACGTGTAATTTGACTTTTGAATGACAGAACACAGAGTTCTCTCATCAAATGTAGCTCAGAGAGATGAAAGATTTTTTTTTACTTCAGCAAATGAATAAGGACTTCGTCTTTCTGCCAGTATACAAAACCAGAGTAATTCAGGCCTAATTTCATCAATAACACGAGTTATGTTGGTTTCCAAAGCATCTATTGTTTCTGATTTATCAGCATAAACCAATGATTTAACATAACCTCAAACAAAATAATCCAGTGGAGTTATGTCACATGATCTTGGAGGCCAATTAATTGGACCATTTCTCGAAATAATGTTATCGCCAAATGTTTCTTTCAATAAATCAATTGTTACGGTAGCAGCTTGAGGTGTAGCACCATCTTGTTGGAACCATAACACTTCTGGGTCGATACCATTCAAATTTTGAAACAAATAATCATTGATCATTGATATGTAACGAGCACCATTCACTGTTACATTAGCTCCAGTATAGTTTTTAAAAAAATATTGACCGATGATGCCTCCAGCGTGTAAAGCACACCATACAGTGCTTTTTTCAGGATGCAATGGAACCTGCAGAACCTATTTGGATTGTTTTCATTCCATATACGGCAATTTTGCTTGTTTACATAGCCGTTCAACAAGAAATGAGCTTCATCACTAAACACAATTTTACGATAAAAAAGTGGATCAACTTCAAGCTGTTCTAGGACCCAATCAGCAAACAACTGACGCTTATTATGATAAAGTGACTTTAGTTATTGAACCAGTTGGATTTTGTATGGGTGTAGACCAAGATCTTTAAAATTTTCTACGTGGTGGATGCACAGAGTCCAACTTGTTGTGAACGTCGACGAATAGACAAATCTGGATCATCATTAAGACTATGAATTACAGCAGCGATATTTTCTTTTGTACGTACATTTCTTCGTCTTGTTATTGCTGCATCAAATCACAGTTATCCCTATCGAAAGTTCTATCACTCTAAAAAAACACCCGATACATTCAATTCAATTCAATTTATTCATCAAAAAAAAAATACACAAAAATAAAAGATAAACAATTTCGTTCACAGAAATATTACAGTCTAAGCCAAGCTTGTATACTGTCATATTCTGTACATACTAACGATGAAAACTCCTTTCTAATGTGATCAAATAACAAATAAGTTTGCATACTTGAAAAGGTGAACAGCAAAAAGAAAAAAAAAATTATCACCGAATGGAAAACATAATCAAGCAGAAAGAATGGTCTCGAATCTACTAGAATTCAACATAATGTATTTCCGGAGACGATCCTTACATACTTTACTCTTTACATTGAAAGATACCTTCAGCTCATAAGGAAGAAGATTATAAAATTTGGGACCATAGTACAACCAACTTTCTTGCAGATGTTTTCTATGGAACCGCGGAATGAGAAGATCTCTATTCACAACCTGTCTTGTTAGGAATGCATGCTGCACCAATTCGCCTCTTCCTTTTATTTGATTCAACAATACTTCATAAATATAAAGCTGTTTGATATTCAGCCGGTCAGATTCCGTATACAGCCTTTCAGATCCGAACCTTCTACTCAACTTCAAGATTATCTTCAATATCGTCCTATGTACTATTTCGAGACCTCCCATGTTATTTTCATTTATACCACCCCATATAACAATTCCATATCTCAGTACAGACAAAACTAAAGCGTCGTACACTCGGAAACGTTCCTTCACAGAAAGAATATTCCGGACATTATAGAAAATATGAAATAGTTTCTTAATACTTTTCATAAGGTAAGCTGCATGCTCGCCCCATCTCAGATGTTGATCGATAATAACTCCCAAATACCTGACCGACTCGGCATTTTCAACAGCCGGGCACTGACATGTCAACAAATTACATTGATCTAAGTGAAAATGTAATGAACTTTGATTTAAATATATTCAAACTTAACAAACAATGTGATAACAGTTGAAAAATAGTATTAACACCCTTAACCGCAATCTGATAAGCTTCCTCCCATGTATCCCCCCTGAAAGTTAAAACAGAATCATCAGCATACGCGACCATCTCAAGACTCGTAGCACGAAGCAACCAGTCAATAAAAACCAAAAAGAGGATCGGACCAAGTACAGTCCCCTGTGGGATGCCGATATCAACCTTCAATGGCCGACTCAAGATGCTTTCTATCTTGACCCACTGAATCCGACCATCCAACTCTGAAACAACTTCAAACTAACTCCTCTGACACCAACCTTTTCCAGTCTATCAAGAAGTAGAGTATGGTCAACGGTATCAAAGGCCTTAGCCAAATCCAAAAATACTGCTATTACCTTTTTATTTTCGTCCATAGATTGGACGACGCCATCAACAAGTTCCTGAATCGCATCCGTGCTAGAAGTATTATCCCTAAACCCAAATTGTCTGCCACTTAAGGAATTATTTTTTTCGAGGAATAAGATCAGTCTCCTCTTGAGACACTTTTCGAAGATCTTCGCAAAATTATTGATCACAGAGATTGGGCGATAATTTGTCATTTCAGATCTATTTCCACCCTTAAAAACGCAACTTACATGCGACTCTTTCCATTCTGTTGGAACTATAACATTTTAAAAACTTAAATTAAAGATATGAACTAGAGGTTTCAACATGAATGAATGAATGTGCTTAAGGGATGAAGCAATACCATCAGGTCCAGGGCTAGCACCATCCTTCAATGAAACAATGGTGCTCACAATCTCATTCTCACATACCTTCATTCACCAAATATTCTGTTTACATATTAGCTGTATTGTCCGAAATCATTTACTGTTATTTTTCAAGTCTTTGCTCAAAGAAAATATGATGTTATTTTTTAGAGTTAGTTCACAATATAAACCTGACAAAGCTACAGTGTTGGTCAAAAAAATTATAAATTTGTGGAGGTACTTATTCTTTTATTCCATCAAAATGAATTTCCATCAGTGAGGACCGATTCAATTAAATTCTTCAGTGTTAAAAATAAAATGTTCTGTAGACACTTGATAAATAGATTTTGAAATATTATCACACTTCATATTTTTTCAATTAAACGTTAAATGTTATTATTCACAAGACTTACAGTGTAATACAGGTTATCCTCGTACATTCTAATTTTGTCGCAACACTAACCAGAATGTAATTTGCAAAGTAATGGAAATTTAATGTGATATGATGACCTTTTCAAAGAATTGGCCATTTTGAGTACACTTTGCGCATAGGTACCCAACAGAGACTGCTTTAAGTCATAGAGATCTCAAGTGGTAAATAGCGATACCATGCAGAGATTTCTTGAGTGGATACCATAAAAGGTGTCGAGAATTTGTCAATTAACAGACTAAGTTTCTTCTCAAATAATAGGACTCTAATCAGAAATAGAGTACCTACTTTCTGTTCGAAAATGACTGGTTAAGCACTGTTCAAATACATAAGAAATTTTTGGTAATAAAATGTTCCAAGTACTATTCGATTCTCACTTCCCTTTGAGAAAAAATTTCATTCTGAAATATGTTTAAATTCTACATGTATTTCATTGTTTTCTTTTAAACTAATGCTTTCCTAAGGAGACGCTATAAGGGACGGTTTTAAAACAATCATTAAATCGTAAATTTTCACTCAAAAATAAATTTATGGAGAGATTAGACATCATGATTGAACGAACGTCATTTTGGAAATCTATGTGTGAAAAATCACATCAATCAAGTGATGTCCAATTTTTTACACTTGTTCCTGGAAATGGCGTGCTATAGTTTTGCACAAAGGTGTGTAATTTTCGAATTTTGAGTCGAAAATGGTCTTAAATGACTAGATGTTTGATTGATTCGGTCTTTACTTGGTGGAAACTCATTTTAGTGCGGCGTGAGCCTTTCCATGATATTTTGTCAATGCTTACTGAACAGAAATGTCAAAATAACATGGCTTCTACCTTCTGTCAAATCACAGTTATCCCTATCGAAAGTTCTGTCACTCTAAAAAAAACATCCGATATTTAGGCCCCAAACCTACCTTGAAAGTTTAAGTCTCTAGCCCCTTCCTTTCGAAAGTTACAGTGTTTATGGACTCACTTTTGACCTCGAATCTGAGGTCACTGGTGAAGAATTTTTCATCAGTGAATCTAGCCTAATGATTTAAAGCCATTTCTGGCTCAAAGTTCGAAAATTACAGCCATTTGAGCAAAACAGTTTCAAGCTGTTTACTGAAGCGTGAGCCATCTATAGTTGGCAATTTGAAGTAGTGGTTATTTCGAGTCTGGAACATTCGTGTTTTGGCAGAGAGTTAGTTTAATATTTGGGCTTAACGAAATGGGTCGATTTACGCTTGAAATAAACTGGGAAGTGGTGAATCTTCTATCTAAACTATTAGAAATTTATCAATTAATTTTAAATAAAACGCTCACCTGGAAATACAGAATATAGAAAGCTCTTAAACCGACGATGTTACAACGAACTAGTCAAACGATCATTTTGTATTGTAGACGCTCTATTTACAGAAAAACTGTGATACGAGAAAAACTCTCAACAGTTATTAGATCAGCTTAAGGATTAAAGCAATTAAAGTAATTAAGTACTAAGCACAAATGAGTCGATAACAATCAAAATAACAAGATAACAACGTGCGTAATCCATATTTACCTGAATTTTTCGAACTCCCCGAAACATAGTTCAGCTTTTCTTATGACAACCGAAACCATCACAGTTTTGCCAACCGCGTGAACTGATCGTACTTTAGGTGTTCAGCGATTAGTGTTTGCCGTTGGTATCTATCTACGAAAACAAATATTGTAGCTCGTTCGAAACCAAATATGCTTTCCCAACGACCGATCATATTTAGTCAGATTATTAGTAGAATTATCGAATGGTTGAAACAATTGACTTTATAATGGTTGTTTAGACTATCCATGAGACAATGGTTCGAAGCTCGATTGTTTCTATAGACGTTACCTGAGCCGACCCAGTATTTGCTTCGGCGTTTAAGCGTGTCTCATCGATATTAGAGCAATACCAATATTAAAGTGGGCGATTAGGATGGTATGTTATTGGTTTTATTTATGATTGCATATAAACAGAGGGACCAATTCGACAAATTTATTTAGTGCGATTCTGTTTTAACCGGCTCCCTAATTGATATCACATGTCACGATGTTTGCGTTACGGCATCGCTCTACAGGCTGACCAAATACTGTGAAGTATTTGTTGACGCTATAACTGCTGTTAGAAACTATGTTTACGAAAATATTTAAACTCCTCAGATGTGTTCGATAATGAACTCTTTGGACACCCGATATCTGAGGACTTTTCGTAGAAAAATTTGAGAAGAAAATTTACAATAAAGGCTTTTCTAATTAGAGGTTTCATTTTGATATTCAAAAGAAGAGTATATTTCAAGAGAACTCAACGGAAGTTTATTTCATTGTGAAGAGAAAGGTATACTATTCACAATAGAAAACGATATAAGCCAAATGGCCGCCACGGCTACTGTTGCAGACCTATATGCTTTTTATGAAATTAAAAAGAAAAATTTGAATATCAAAACAGATTTAATCTGTTAGCCTTCTACAATTTTAATTTCAAAAAATTTTTTTGAAGAAACTTTAAGAATTAAATTATTGTCTTTATAAGCACTGCTTATATTTAATAGACGTATAAAATAAAAATTCATCATACAATATCAAATGGAATTAAGAAAAACCAACGAATATAAATTGTCAATTGAAATTAAAATATAAATAAGCAAACATTTTTTGTTTCGTTCCAGGCATGCGTACTGAACTCTTCAGACAAACGTACGAAGCCCTGTTTGTTACAAAATGTATTGTTTTCTGATCCTATATTAATGAAAAATAACTCTTTCTCAAAAATATAAAACATAATTTCAAGAACTTCTCAAAAACTAATTTATTTGAAATATTCAATATATTTAAATAAATTACTTCAAAAAATCTCGAAACATGTAGCACATCCTCAAGAAATAATTAAAATTGCGATAAGATCAGTTCAACTTTACATATAAAAAATAATAAAATCAATTAAACAATGTAGACTTACCGAGTGCAATCTTCAGAAATATATGATCTTAAGAACATGCAAATAGGTACATTTATATCCAAGGTACTCTATGTTCCATGTTCACAAAAAAATCATACAAAGCTTATAAGGCACTTGGTCTTAGTTAAAACCAAACAGGGCTTCGTACGTTTGTCTGAAGAGTTCAGTAGGCATGCCTGCAACGAAACAAAAAATGTTTGCTTATTTATATTTTAATTTCAATTGACAATTTATATTCGTTGGTTTTTCTTAATTCCATTTGATATTGTATGATGAATTTTGATTTTATAGGTCTATTAAATATGAGCAGTGCTTATAAAGACATTAATTTAATTCTTAAAGTTTCTTCAAAAAAATTTTTTGAAATTAAAATTGTAGAAGGCTAACAGATTAAATCTGTTTTGATATTCAAATTTTGTAATAATCCTTCTATCAAGTAAAAAACCGTTCCTTCTTATTTTATTTCAAATAGAAAAATGTTTTTCACTTGATAGAAGAAATAAAACAAAATTTGAATATCAAAACAGATTCAATCTGTCAGTCTTCTACAATTTTAATTTAAAAAAAAAATTTTATTCAAAAAACTTTCAGAATTAAATTAATGTCTAAATAAGCACCGCTCATATTTAATAGACGTTTATAATCAAAACTCAATATACAATGTCAAATGGAATAACTAAACCAACGAATATAAAAAAAGTCGTTTGAAATTAATAAATAAATATTTGAAGGAGACAAAATTTTGTTTCTGATCTTATCATTATGAACATCAATTCTCTTTCAAAAATATAAAATACAGCTTAAGAACTTCTCAAAAAATATAATTTATTTGAAATATTATTTAAATATTCAAATAAGTTAATTCAAAAATCTCTCAAAACATGCACTTCAAATACAATTAGAATTCTGATAATCTCTTCATCGGCCCTAGATAATATTTGAAATATCAAAATCAACTAACAATCAGTATATCTTACCTTAAAGTGTAACCGGAACTTGCTTAAACAGGCTAACTTTAAAAATCCAGATAGTCTATGTTCGTCACAAAATCACAGAAAACCATTGTCATTCCATAATGAGATTTATTCAAGTCTAAATATAATTATAAAAGATATAACTGATTGTTAGTTAATTTTGATATTTTAAATAATTATCTAGAGCCGATGAAGAGATTATCGGAATTCTAATTGTTTTTTGAAGATATAGTGCATGTTTTGACGGATTTTTGAATTAACTTATTTGAATATTTAAATACATTAAATATTTCAAATAAATTATATTTTTTGAGAAGTCCTTAAGTTGTGTTTTATGTTTTTGAAAGATAATTGGTGTTCATAATGATAAATTCAGAAACAAAATTTTGTCTCCTTCAAATATTTATTTATTAATTTTAAATGACTTTTTTATATTCGTTGGTTTATTTATTCCATTTGACATTGTATATTGAGTTTTGATTATATACGTCTATTAGATATGAGCGGTGCTTAATTAGACATTCATTTAATTCTAAAAGTTTTTTTAATACAAATTTTTTTGAAATTACAATTGTAGAAGACTGACAGATTAAATCTGTTTTGATATTCAAAATTTTTTATGGAATTATTAGGAGCAAATGGTAACAATTAATAATACTTAATTAATACAAATACACCGAGACATCGAAAAAGAAATGAGCATAAATACACACATCGTCAAAAGTCTTGCACTGCAGGCAAGATTTTGTCTTTGTCAGCACTTATCATTCGACGTGATGAATATATCTTAAATAATATTTAAATAAGGTTATTCTGATTTTCACAAATGTTTATTGTTATGTTTACAACAATCGTTTCGCTATCACAGTAGCATCATCAGGCAAGATTACATTTTGGATAACTAAGCTTGTTTCCGAAATCCGTTGCTATTTATATTACAGAAGGTACAATAAATTTTTATTGAGCACTAAAACCCAAAAAAGGGTTTCTGCAAATTCCAGCTTATCTGAAAATATTTAACAGAATTTGAATATTAAAACAAATTGAAATATGTTTATCTTCTACAATTTTAATTTCAAAAAAATTTTTATTCAAAAAACTTTTAGAAATAAATTTATGTCTAACAAGCACTGCTTACATTTAATAGACGTATATAATCAAAACTCAATATATAATGTCAAATGGAATAAATAACCCAACAGATATACGAAAGTAATTGAAATTAATAAATAAATATTTAAAGGAGACAAAATTTTGTTTCTGGTCTTACCGTTGAGAACACCAATTGCCTTTTAAAAACATGAACACACTTAAAGGACTTCTCAAAGAATATAATTTATTTGAAATATTTAATATATTTCAATATTCGAATAAATTATTAAGCGGTGCTTGTTAGACATAAATTTATTTCTAAAAGTTTTTTGAATAAAAATTTTTTTGAAATTAAAATTGTAGAAGATAAACATATTTCAATTTGTTTTAATATTCAAATTTTGTTATTTCTTCTATCAAGTAAAAGGCCTTTCTATTTTATATTTAACAGAGGTGATTTATTTGAATCTATTTGTTCGTTAAGTAATATTCCAATAACAAAATTTGAATATCAAAACAGATTTAATCTGTTAGTCTTCTACAATTTTAATTTCAAAAAAACTTTTTCATTCAAAAAACTTTTAGAATTAAATTAATGCCTAAAATAAGCACCTCATATATTTAATAGACGTATATAATCAAAACTCAATATATAATGTCAAATGGAATAAATAAACCAACAGATATAGAAAAGTCATTAAAATTAATAAATAAATATTTAAAGGAGACAAAATTTTGTTTCTGATCTTACCTTTAAGAACACCAATTGCCTTTTAAAAACATGAACACAACTTAAGGACTTCTGAAAGAATATAATTTATTTGATATATTTAAATATTCGAATAAGTTAATTCAGAAATCTCTCAAAACATGCACTATATCTTCAAAAAAAAAATATAATTCTAGGTAATCTCTTCTTCGGTCCAAAATAATATTCCAAATATCAAAATCAAATAACTATCGCTATATCACAACTTACACGTGTTAAGGATGGATGCTTCAAACAGACTAACTTTAAAATTTTTTTTTATTATGTTTATTTATCTCTAGGGATTCTAACAGATTTCAGGAATAACTTTTACTTTCTATATGTAGAATTTCAAAGTTATGGTTGAAAGTATGTCCTGTTTCTAACAAATGGTTGGAATATGTAGAATTACTTTTATTATTGAGGAAACTTCAAATGTTCACAAAATTCTACATATTCCAACCATTTGTTAGAAACAGGACATACTTTCAACCATAATTTTGGAATTCTACATATAGAAAGTAAAAGTTATTCCTTAAATCTGTTAGAATCCCTAGAGATAAATAAACATAATAAAATTGGAATATTACTTAACGAACAAATAGATTTAAATAACTCACCTCTGTTAAATATATTCAGATAAGCTGGAATTTGCAGAGACCCTCTTTTTTGGGTTTTAGTGCTCAATAAAAATTTATTGTACTTACTGTAATATAAATAGGAACGGATTTCGGAAACAAGCTTAGTTATTCAAAATGTAATCTTGCCTGATGATGCTACTGTGATAGCGAAACGATTGTTGTAAACATAACAATAAAAATTCTTGAAAATCAGAATAACCTTATTTAAATATTATTAAATATATTGCAGTTAAAATAGAGGATATTCATCTCATTTCCAGAACATAGATGTGTTTATTTCTTGAGAAACCTAGGGGGCTAGATTTTTGACGATGTGTGTAGTACCAAATGTTTATGTTATTATTATTCGTTGTGTTTCGTTTAATTTCTTTTATTCGATGAAGTTAAATGAAATAAGTTTATTCGATATTTTTCTTGTCACCCCGTATATATTAGTATATATACGCAAATTATCCACATTTTGAGCAGTGTATTTGTGTTTTTTCCCAAATGTAATTCAGAACTGAAAAAATTATGTTGACGCCGATATTGGCATTTGAATGCATTCTCATTAAGATGGTTGATAGCAGAATATTATACTCAGGTCTACATGCAAAAAACTTTCACTGTCATGAAAAAACTATGAATTTGTTTGCTTTTTCGATGGTTAAAATTAACCTGTGATCCTAGGTTTATTCAGTTATTTAATATTTTCTGGTATAAGATTCAATCTATAGTAGATATTTAGGTTCTAGGATATATTCTAACATTTTGATCCCTTTTATTGTTTTCCATTTGGTAATTTTTATTGTAATCCTTCATTTTTATTGGAATTTCCTGTTTTAGGTTTTGTTCTTATTAATTATTATTATTATTTAATGACAATAGATGAGGAAATAGCCTATATATCTCAAGAATAATCAATAAAGATATAAATTGCCAGTATGCTATATTAGAGAAAAAAACTTTCAAACTAAAAATACGGAACTAGAAAAACTAAAAGAGCAGGACGAAAGTTTATGAACGAATAAAATAAAGTATATTGTAAACAAAAATTCAGGCGATGGTTGTCCAAAATCAAAATAAATAACACACCTGTTTATATTTCCACCTTCTGAATAATTTTTTGTTAATTATATGCATAGATTACAGAAAATTATAATACTCTAAAATTACTGACTTACATGTTGAATTGATTCAGTCTTTACTCGATGAAAATCCATATTAAATAGGATTATTCTCATTTTCACAAAGTTTTATTGTTATTATAATACAACAATTTTTTCGCACAGCAGGTTCTTCAGGTATATTTTTGAGTGACTTATTTTGTTATTCAAAAATATGTGATACCACCTACGTGAAGAGGCTACTGTGATAACGAAATAATTGTTGTATTATAATAACAATAAAAATTTGCGAAAATCAGAATAACCTTATTCAATATTATATACGTACAATTTTACATGAAACACTTCAAATAAGGCACGAACTCATTTGTTAATGAAAGGTTTCAAGTCATTTGATATTTTGAACTTCTAGCATCTTTTGCAAATGAGTCATTTATAATTACACCTATATCTATGCTTATAATACTATTTGACTGCATTTACTTAAGGGGCAATTTGTATAATAAGCAACTATTCAGGATAAAAGCGACTATTTTTTACCTTTTAAGCCTCGATATTATTCGGAAAAAATTTAAATATTATTTCGAACTGTTTCGGCCGTTACTATTCAATTTCATTCTGCGTTCTATTGAGATGATTACATATCGAGATGTGGAAACTCAAATATTTTTCGGCTGTCAAAGTCCCATCTATATATATGGGACTTTGACGGCCGTAAAATATTTGAGTTTGTTTAGAGACGAAGTTTACCAAATGAAAATGTATCGTTCCAGCAGAATGGACCCCCACCCCATTATGCTTCAATGGTCAAAACTTACTTAAACGCAATCTTCCCCAATAAATGGAATGGACGAAAAAGGTACTATTGAGTGGCCAGCTAGATCGCCAGACCTTACGTCGTTGGATGTTTTCTGTGTGGTTGTCTCAAGAACAAAGTTTATACAACACAGCTGACGAGCATCGCTGACCTCAAAGAAAGGATAACTATAGAAATGCGGAATATTTCAATTCAAATTTCAAACAAAGTTAGGAACGAGTTTTATAGGAGACATTTTGAGCATTTATTTCAATGTGTCACAATCAATTACATCATGTGATTTAAGTATACAGTTTCCTGAAACCAATTATAAATACTTTCGAAATTTCACGGTATTATTCCTAAAACATCATACATGATATAGTTCAAAATTTGAATATCAAAACAAATTAAAATATGTTTATCTTCTACAATTTTAATTTCAGAAAATTTTTATTCAAAAAAACTTTTAGAATTAAATTAATGTCTAAAACAAGCACCGCTTACATTTAATAGACGTATATAATCAAAACTCAATATATAATGTCAAATGGAATAAATAAACCAAAAGATAACGAAAGTCATTAAAATTAATAAATAAATATTTAAAGGAGACAAAATTTGTTTCTGGTCTTACCTTCAAGAACGCCATTTGCCTTTTAAAAACATGAACACACTTAAAGGACTTCTCAAAGAATATAATTTATTTGAAATATTTAATATATTTAAATATTCGAATAAGTAAATTCAGAAATCTCTCAAAGCATGCACTATATCTTCAAAAAACAAATATAATTCAAAGCAATTCAAATAAATTATATTCTTATTCTATTAAATGTAAGCGGTGCTTGTTTTAGACATTAATTTAATTCTAAAAGTTTCTTTGAATAAAAATTTTCTGAAATTAAAATTGTAGAAGATAAACATATTTTAATTTGTTTTGATATTCAAATTTTGTTATATTTCTTCTATCAAGTAAAAGGCCTTTCTATTTTATGATATAGTTCGTTGAAATCAGGTTACTAAGGGGCTTTGAAAAATATAAAAATATACAGGATGTTCCATTTAAAATAACGAGAACTAGACTTGCGTCCAGCATCACCCTGTATATTTAAATTTATGTTTAAAAAGCGCATCATTGAATTTAAAAAGTGACGTGTCCCAGCGTTTTTCATAATTGTCTAGCATAAGCGACACAAATAATTTCATTCCATAAGTGGTTTCCACACTGTATGTTTGTCCTTTTATAAAAATGTAAACAACGTCCCCAACAACGGGAATATTCCATGATAAGGAATACAATTCCAATGATTTACAAAAATATGCATTCATTTGGCGCATTCGAACAAAACTCGAAGAATATATAAACAATTGAGTTCGTGTATGGTTCCTTGTTTATTTTTCCCAGATTCTAAATGTTTCGTCTGAAATGACTAGTTTTAATTCACGAAATTCACAGTGACGTGATTCATCTGTGAGTAACGCATAATATACATAAGGATTCAAAATGTTGAGAATAGATAGACATCTGCGAAATGTAAATAATCAGACCGAATCATAATCTTAGGAGTGTTTATTGAGCAGTCTTAATTTTTTTCAATTGTTCAAAACTCATAATAACGGGTTATTCGTTTCGTGGTCCGGATTTCACACCCCTGTTTCAATGACATATGTCGAACAGAACTGTGATCCGAAGCCTCATATGCTCAATTGAAGGTTGGGCATTTAACAACATGGATCGTTTATCCATGTGAACGTGTAAAAATTTTGAAAACAATGATCCTGTAATAGGTACGTTTTGTGCAGATTATGATGGACATAATCGTCCATTACAATTGGTAACACAGTGAAAAAATCCGATGAGGCTAGATAACTGACGTCTTAAGGCCCATACATCATCGAAATGCACGCTTGACCGAAAATATTTCTACTGTGAGTGAAACTGTTGAAGAAGATCCGAATTTATCAATTCATCGGCGTGCACAACATTTGGGCCTATCTTACGGTACGCTATGGCGTATTTTGCATCTGGATTTGCATATCCATGCTTATAAGGTTCAGTTGATACAAGAACTAAAGCCAGGTGACCCTAGAACGCGTAGAACATATGCCGATTGGGTACTTGAATGAACAACAACGTTTGCATGACGATTTTTCCACTACGATAATCCAAAACGTCGGGCCTAATAATCCACTGTCAAGCCGAAGATTCATGGCGAGAAGAGCATGCTGTGTATTTGGTGAGACCAGCAGGATGGAATAAGCTTTTACAACCGAACGAAAGTATCCCAGGGAAGGACGACAATTGATGCCTTTGAGCCAAGCATTGCCAGAGAAACGACCGCAATACGGTGACAGGCACGACAAAGTTATTTTGCAGCATGACACATGTTATGTATTCTGTATTGTGACAACTAGCTGCTTATTCGTCGAACTATCGATAGATTTCAGACAACATTTTCTCTATTCGATGCAACAACAACAACAACAAGACAAAGAACTATACCTAGAGAAGAAAATATCGCTGCTGTGAGTCATAGTGTTAATGATGATCCAGATTTGTCTATTCGTCGACGTTCACAACAAGTTGGACTCTGTGCATACACCTTATGGAAAATTTTGCGTAAAGATCTTGGTCTGCACCCATACAAGATCCAACTGGTTCAAGAACTAAAGCCACTTGACCATAATAAGCGTCGTTTGTTTGTTGATTGGGCCCTAGAACAGCTTGAAGTTGATTCACTTTTTTATCGTAAAACTGTGTTTAGTGATGAAGCTCATTTCTGGTTAAACGGCTACGTAAACAAGCAAAATTGCCGTATAAGGAGTTAAAACAATCCTCAAGAAGTTCGGCAGGTTCCATTGCATCCTGAAAAATGCACTGTATGATGTGCTTTACACGGTGTAGGCATCATCGGTCCACATTTCTTTAAAAACGATGCTGGAGCTAATGTTACACTGAATGGTGCTCGTTACAGATCTATGATCAATGATTATTTGTTTCAAAATTTGAGTGGTATCGACCCAGAAGTGTTTTGGTTCCAACAAGATGGTGCTGCACCTCATGCTGCTACCGTAACAATTGATTTATTGAAAGAAAGATTTCGCGATAACATTATTTCGAGAAGTGGTCCAATTAATTGGCCTCCAAGATCATGCGGCATAACTCCACTGGATTATTTTCTTTGGGGTTGTCAAGTCATTGGTTAATACTGATAAATCAGAAAAAATATACGCTTTGGAAGCCAACATAACTCGTGTTTTTGATTAAATAAAGCCTGAATTACTCAAAAAAGTGGTCAAAAATTGGTCTGGTCGAATGCGGTTCCTCAGAGCTAGTCGTGGTGGACATTATCTTTCAAATAAAAAAAAAATTGGCTTCATTCTTAATTAAAATGTGTTTTATTTGAATTTAAAGTTGTATCACTCTAAAAAAAAACACCCGATATGTTTCATAATTTTACCTGTGCACTATCCCTCCTTCTCGAATACTTGAGAAACTCATAACTGGCCACTAAAGTACCGTAACTCTTCGGTTGGAAGAAAATCAGCGGAAGCTTCTCGGAGCTACTATCACTAGAAGAGCTACTGGAAAGACTCTTCTTTCTCGGCATACCACGTGAAGAAACTCACAACACTTCCTGCAATCTCTGAAAGACCTCAACTGTAAGTTCTTGAGGGTATTCCTACCTCGCTTTTCAATCGTGAAGAATAATCGCGCATTTTGTTTTTAATCGTCTGTATTTTTCGAAGAAAGTCGGCGCTAAAAGACGATAACATGTCCGGCAACCTTATCAATCACTGTCCGTAGTTTTCGATGTTATTGTTCATGTTTGTAAACTCGGGCATGTCCAAATACGGACGCAATGCAGTTCCTTCGTACAGAAATAGAGTCGTTATCTTGGCCCCAAAACTATCAATCAATATCTCCTGAACGATTGAACCACATTGACATCTACGACGTACTTGTGGCCTTCTCGATTACACGCACTGATACCGGCTGATAATTTTCTAATCGGAAAATCAGATATGGAAAACGTCGCCGGTATTTTTCCCATGTATCGCATTTGCCAACTCTCAAGACTTGAAATGATTTTTTGTAGAGCTGATCAAATAGTAGCACTGTCTCTTATCGTGTTGTACATCAGAACAATACAGTGTTTGCTTTTGGTCTTACGCTTTGTTAGTTTCCATCATATGTCAGCCTGAGATAACGCACAAATAGCGAGTACTCGTACGATAAGGAATAACTGGTATAAGCCCTCATCAAGGACACTTTAGGCGGATATCACCATCTCGCTGTAATTCCTCATACTTAATGACGTGGAAATTGCGACACTAAGAAAGATAGGAATCAAATAACTAATTAAATGCAGGCTGTCTAGATTTAACGGAATATATTGGGGCACCGGAAAGTAATGCCGATTTATTAAATTGAATTCAAACGAATAAATTACAAACAAGTTTTTATTTTTAATCAATAATGTAATCACCTTCGTTATCAACAACCTTCTGCCATCTACTGAGCAAATTTTCAATGCCAGACCGAAAAAAATCAATTGGTTTTTGATTAAAATATCTCGAGATGGCATTTTGAACATCTTGCAAATTTTAAAATTTTTTGTCTCTAAGAAAATGTTGTAGTGATCGGAATAAATGGAAATCCGAGGGTGCGATATCAGGCGAATATGGTGGATGAGGCGGTACCTCCCACCCCAATTCATCAATTTTTTCCAAGATTCGTCTTGCATTGAGATTTACGACGTTTCGACCTGGGTGGATTCGCTCTTTGCTCGCCCCCAACTCTAAGCCACCACCGATTCAGCCCTTGAATGGTCTGCGCTTCAGGAGGAACAAAGGGACTTACGGCCCTTTGTGGTAGCGGACTCTCTGTTGCTCTCCCATTCTTGGCCTAGGAATTGTGTGCTGGCTGGAGGACAAAGGGGGGACTCAGGACGATTTCCATCTGGGAAGACTAGCCCTCTGCTTGCTCCCAACTTCTTTTTGGATCCTTAAGCCACTCCTCTACGATGCCTCGAAGTCTTACTTTTAACAGTCAAACAGCAGCACCTTGAGGGGGATCCCTGCTGAAATGCTGTTATTCGTGTTGTTCCTGTGCTTCGCTCTTTCACAGCCAAATATGGACACTTTGCTCATGCAGCTAAGTGCTGGGATCGACACGGCGATCCCTTTTGGAGGAGGGGGATCCCTGTTGTACTGATGCAGGTTCTCTATGTTTCCCTCTCCAGACATACTTTCCTTCGATATCAAATAAGCTCTAAGGCTTTTTCGCCAAACTGATGAGTTCCGAAAGAACGAAAGCTAAGCAGTAACGAAATGGGATCCACACATAACACAAGGTTATGGTGAAACCTCAGATAGACCTAGTTTTCAAGTACGCAATGACAATCTCAAAGTCAAAGTCAAAAGTGCAAAAGCACAAAAGACAAAGACAGAGAGCAATCTCAAAGTCAAAGTAACTTTTGACAGTTGGTCCAGGTTTCAGCACTTCAAAATGAACGATTCCGCGTATACTCCACCAAACACACAAAAACGCCTTTTGGGGTGTAAATCCGGCTTCGCAGTACTTCGTGGTGGTTCAATTGGAGAGAGCCACTGCCTTTTTGCGTTTTGGATCATCATATAGGACCCATTTTTCGTCTCCAGTGATCAAGCGATCACTGCCGTTGAAGCAATATGTTGCATGTGATGGATCGATTGGCTATGCTCTCTTTGGAGAGATTACGGGGACCCAAACACTTGCTCTGCTTATTTTTCCAATCAGCTGCAAATGTTCTTGGATGATCGACCAAGAGTTCCTCAATTGTCTGACATGGGTTTGCTTCCAGTTCTGCCCTTAGCATGTCGTTGTCTAATGTTGTTGGTCTTCCTGATCGATAGGAGTCAGAGAGATCAAATTTACCGGATGGAAATATTTCGTTCATACCTACAGCTTTATTGTTCAAAACAGCGGTAGCAACAATAATTGCCCTTATGGTCGTTAACTTAACACTCATTCCTTTAGAAAGGATAGGAAAACGACGTTTCCAAACTCCATACTTTCTCTCCACCAGATTTCTAGTTCGTATAATTGACTGCTTATATAAATTTTCATCTACAGTTATAGCTTCCGGTAACTTTGTCATAAGATAAGTCTTCAAACTATAACCACTATCACCAAATAACAAATACCGTCCAAATTTACCATTCTCAAATTGTCTCTTCAAGACACTGTTATTAAAGATGGTTTGATCATGTGTTGAGCCAGGTCATTTAGCTACAATAATTCTGATTCTCAAGTCTGAATTACACACAGTTTGAACGTTAACATATTTCGTAGTACGCTAAAATCAAACAAAATGGGCTAATGTGACAGAGGAAGTTTATGTCCACTGTTTTCGTGTTTATCGAGCACCTGCGCAGTGTCAAGCTTTTCGTTAAAGAATCCTTTTCCAGCCGTAAAGGGCCGATTTTCTCACTTTAAGATAAAGGACGCTTTTAAGTTCCCTTTAACCTTAAAATTTGCTTATGAAACACGTTTTATCATTAAAGGAGACTTTTTGGGAAACAGGAGGCTTTAATTTCGTTTATGAAACTGGCCGTAAATCTGTTTTGATATTCAAATTTTGCAACACTATTTGTCAAATGTTGTTGATTGTCAACAAGTATACAATTTTTGGGGAGTAATATCTCAGCGTGGTGCTACGCCTCTATGTATAGTTGATGGTACCATTAATAATGAAAAGTATTGTGCTATTCTAAACGATTTTCTGCTTGAAACGAAGCATGCTTCATATCCAGAGGGGTGGCATTTTCAGCTGGATAATGCAAGATGCCATACTTCGGCCTATACTCAAGCTTGGATGCAAGAACACCAAGTGACAACCATTTCATGGCCAGCAGCTTCGCCAGATTTCAGTCCCATTGAAAACACATGGGTACTAATGAAGATTGAAGTTGACCGAGCAGTGTCACGAAGTGAAGATGATTTAATTCAGTCAGTTTTACAGTCCTGGACTACCATCACCGAAAATTATGGAGGTGATCTAGTTCAAGTCTTTACAGTTAAATGGAGGTTGTATAAATGACTAAGATGAATATCTTTTTATAATTTTCTAATGCAAGAAATAAAAATATATACGAAATACTACTCTGTCAAGAAAGTACCGGGAATTTTCAATTAAAACAACATTTTTACATTTAATCGTCAAAATTTATTGGGTCGCCTTCAAAATAGGCTCCATTTGCTCCAATACATCTATGCCAACGGCACTTCCAATTATCGTACTCGTAGACCCAGGTCTCATCACCAGTTATAATGCGTTCCATGAATGTAGAATCGGAATTACAGCGATCCAGCATGTCTGAAGCAACCTGTTCGCGATGACGTTTTTGAAGAAAATTCAGGTCTTTCGGTACGAGTCGTGCGGCCACCTTTCTCATGCCCAAAATATCAATCAAAATCGTACGTGCGGACTCGTGGGATATCTTAAGATCATGTGCTATCTCTCTCAAGCTGGTACGACGGTTTTCCAGCACCCTTTCCTTAATTGTATCGACGTTATCTTCGATCGAAGCCGTCGATGGGCGACCACTTCACGATCGTCCTTGAAGGCTCTGTACCACTGATATGTTGCCATTTGCAACATTTTCAATGCATCGGCACACGAAAATTCATTTGCAACACAAAACTTTAAACAAATTCTTTGCTCAACGTAATCACCCATAGTAAAAATCGGCACGCACTCTGACATCGACTGACTTAATCAGCTGTTGCAAACACACTAGTTGACAGATCCCGCTCAAGCTTGGCATAGTAATTAAGGACAGTGGTGCCAACCTAGGAAAAAAAATTTTACCTGCCTCATTGCCCCGCCAGATTTAAATCGATAATTCCCGGTACTTTCTTGACAGAATGTATGTTGCACCAAATGTTGAATGCTGATTTTAGTTCTACTTCTTCATCGAATGATGAATAAATAATTGTGAGAAGACCAAAAATTTACAGGAGAGACATTTTTCCACGTTAGATGATCTAGATTTCTTCTATCGTTTTTGCCTGACAAAACCAACTGTTTGCTTCAAAAAATTGCAGATCAATTGTACTTTCCATTTAACAGGTAAACAGATTTCGATTTATTATTTCGTTGATATAATTTTATGTATACCAAATCATTAGATTGACAATTTTCAAAGGCAGCTGTATTGAACCGATAAACCAACTACTTTTGACATTGAGATTCTATGGAACTGGAAATATATGATCAAACCATCTTTAATAACAGTGTCTTGAAGAGACTATTTGAGAGTGGTAAATTTGGACGGTATTTGTTACTTGGTGGTAGTGGTTATAGTTTGCAGACTTATCTTATGACAAAGTTACCGGAAGCTATAACTGCAGCTGAAAATTTATATAAGCAGTCAATTATACGAACTAGAATTGTGGTGGAGAGAAAGTATGGAGTTTGGAAATGTCATTTTCCTATACTTTCTAAAGGAATGAGTGTTAAGTTAACGACCATAAGGGTAATTATTGTTGCTACCGCTGTTTTGCACAATATAGCTGTAGATATGAACGAAATATTTCCAAATGAATGATTGCAGGAGGAAGGGGACTTTCAAACAAATTCAACTAATGTTAATGCAGCTCGTCAAGCGAGAGTCTATTATTAATAAACATTTTGCTAATTTAAAATTTATATTTGTGTGATAATTGAAAATAAATTTGCTTGTCATTTGTGGAACTATTCTTCATATTCAATTTGTATCTTCAACATGACAAGATTTCATATAATTTTTATAAGATTTTACAAGGTATGTATTTAGACAGGTTTCTATGTTTGTATTTCTGATTCATTGTTTTACTTTAGGTAACATCTGAAAAAGTTTCAATTGAGAATAAAGAAATGAAAATATTATGTGTTATTGAAATTTCTGTTTTTAATTCAAATTTGAGGGGACTTCATAATCTGCAGCAATGCTGATATAATTCTAATACCGCTTTTTCCAGAAAGTGCATTCAAAATAGAAAAGATTTAATTATTATTGTTTAATTTGATATTCATCTCCATAATTTGCAAATCTAATATTTTAAGCTTTGAATGCTCCTCTTCTTTTCTTCTATTCTCTTCCTTGATAGCCACTATCTGAGCTTCTACTAGAGCTGCTTTTTTTATAATACATCTCTTTCGCTTCGGCAAGTGGGTTCGTAACAGTTGGGCTCAACTGTTTGGAAATTGGCTCCCTCAATTTCAATGGAGCCCCACCACCAGTCAATATGACTGCGTTGAGCAGCTACCACCTTCTAGTTTTAGTTTTAATATTGTCATATTTGGATTTGAGCTGGTCCCCATTTCTCCAATGGAGAACTGTTGCATTGAAAGCAGTTTCTATTCTCTGCCAGACTTTATCCTATAATATTAAAATTCTCTTTTTCGATCAATTCCACGAGGCATAGTTTCTCTCCAGGTTTTAAAGTAATACTTTTTTTCTCTTTTCTTCCATATACATTCATATAACCCACGTAATAAAATATAACAATTCGCACGTAATAATGATATAAATTTCAATATACTGTCTTCTGCGCATAACCATGTTTATGCAAAGATCGATTTATGCTTCTTCTCTTTTTCTTTTTACAAGTTCCGACGCATAACTCACAATTTTTACAGAATATCACCAACTACATTCGTAAAATCACTAGTTCTCAGGATAGCCAACAGTCTGAAACATATGACCGGCGCATTAAAGGGAGCTTTAAGTAAAGGACGGTCGATGTGCGTTTATGAAACTGATGCTCTCATTTAAAGGATCCTTTTTCATAAAGGAGCCTTTTGATGTTGTTTATGAAACTGGCCGTAATTGCCGTTATTATTGATCGCGTAAAGAGCGTTCGAATTCCAGCAATGCTGTCGCGTATCGCAAATATCAGCTGATTGACGTTCTCTCTAATCGGTCGCGCACCGTATCAGACGGTCGATGCCGATTAATATTATGACGAATACCCACACTATCGAACATCTCAAGGTTGATCCCAAGTTACGTTTCAACTTAAACCTAACCGCGTTTCGAAGTAACAGAGTTTGGTCGTCCACCTACCTCATCTTTTGCCAGCCTCCCCCTCAGATCTGCCCAAAGGTCGGTTGGTACGGACCTATACCTGACGTTCGCCTGTAGGATCTTCGACAGGGACCTGGACGATGGACTTGCTGCGTGGGACATCTTGCCAGGAACATCTCATCCATGTGGTTCGGCGAAGAATGAGGTCGAAGTCGACCTAGTCCGCCTAACGCGAAAAATTCACACTCAAACACTAACGAACGTTCAAATATCTTCGGGCACACGCAGCTGGCTGGATCTCGTCCGACTGCGGCAAATAACAATGTGGTTTATGCTTGAGCTGGTAACTTTGAGACGATAAGTGCGGAACAATGTTGCTTCGTTTGTGCATTGTGATCGGGGTTCGTTTGAAGCTTGCTTTGATAGTTGCCAGAGATCCCATTGCCTCGGTAAGGTCAAGAATTTTAGTGCAAAGCGAAACATTCAGACAGATTTTTCCCTTAACATAAATTCTTTAAAATATACTATTAGGAGTACAAATAAGTTTCCGCCGTTTTATTGTAGATGGCGCGGCACGGAGTTTCGGTTAGCTTTCGCAGATGATAACCGGCTTAAAAAATAGTTTGGACATTCAAGAACAACACAACCTATTAATATCATTGATTTTATATTGGTAAAATGTAATTTTTATAAGTTGAAAATGTCAAAATTTGAGCCAAGTAAGCGTCATTTGCGGGAAATATTAGTTTACTTCTTTAATTTAAAGAAATCTGCTGCTGAGACGCATCAATTGCTCGTAGAAGCATATGGTGAGGGTGCTTTGAGTGAGAGAACGTGTCGAGAGTGGTTTCAAAAGTTTAAAAACGGTGATTTCGACGTAGAAGACAAAGATCGCAGTGGAAGGCCAAAAATTTACGTGGATGCAGAATCGGAGGAAGATTCTTCTCAAACACAAAAAGAACTTGCTCTAACATTAGAAGTCACTCAGCAAGCATTCTCACATCGTTTAAAATCATTAGAAATGATTCATAAACAATTTGTGTTAAAAAACGGCGGAAACTTATTTGTACTCCTAATAATAGTACAGTCAAGTTAGTCCTAAAAATGGGGGTAAGGCTACCAAATTCCCATATAGCTAAAAACTGGTATGAATTTTCACATTACTATTATATCGGGTGTTCCCAAATTGAAGAGGAGACATTCCTTGCATAATTTTAAGTTTTTTTCTCATAGTACGTGCATTTCGAAAGATATTCAACTGAAATTTGGCACAGATATTACAATGTAGAGTTAACACCATGTGACAACATACCAATTTCGATTATGATTCTGTTTTACTCTAGAACTTTTTTCTGGCGAGCCACTGTTAGTTCGAAAAATTGTAAAAAGAAGCTTTGTTGTTGTACTAAACTTTATGGTCTCCTGAAGTCCTGTCGTATCTGCTACCGATTTCGAGAAAAAAGTTTTGGATGATTCTCTCGAAATCGCCGGAAAAATCCAAATTGTCAGAAAAATTCAGTTAGTAAGCAGTGGTGAATAAATTCATTGTTAGTAAAATAGAAAGGCCTTTTACTTGATAGAAGAAATATAACAAAATTTGAATATCAAAACAAATTAAAATATGTTTATCTTCTACAATTTTAATTTAAAAAAAAATTGTTTTTTTTTATTAAAAAAACTTTTAGAATTAAATTAACGTCTAAAACAAGCACCGCTTACATTTAATAGAAGTATATAATCGAATCTCAATATATAATGTCAAATGGAATAAATAAACCAACAGATATACGAAAGTCATTAAAATTAATAAATAAATATTTAATGGAGACAAAATTTTGTTTCTGGTCCTACCTTTAAGAACACCAATTGCCTTTTAAAAAACATGAACACACTTACAGGACTTCTCAAAGAATATAATTTATTTGAAATATTTAATATATTTAATTATTCGAATAAGTTAATTCAGAAATCTTTCAAAACATGCACTATATCTTCAAAAAACAAATATAATTCTAAGCAATCCTTTCTTCGGTCCTAAATAATATTCCAAATATCAAAAAAACTAACCTATATCAACAACGCACCACGTGTAAATGAATGTTTCGAAACACAGATCAATTTTATAATTCAAGATTGATCTATGTTCTAACAAAATCAAAGAACACAAAATAAGTCACACTGTTTTTTGATTTTGTTAGAACATAGATCAATCTTGAAGTATAAAGTTGATCTGTGTTTCGAAACATTCATTTACACGTGGTGCGTTGTTGATATAGGTTAGTTTTTTGATTTTGATATTTGGAATATTATTAAGGACCGAAGAAAAATGTTTGTTTATTTATTTATTAATTTTAATTGACAATTTATATTCGTTGGTTTTTCTTAATTCCATTTGATATTGTATGATGAATTTCGATTTTATACGTCTATTAAATATGAGCAGTGCTTATAAAGACATTAATTTAATTCTTAAAGTTTCTTAAATAACAAAATTTTAATATCAAAACAAATTAAATATGTTATCTTCTACAATTTTAATTTCAAAAAAATTTGTATTCAAAAAACTTTTAGGATTAAATTAATGTCCAAAATAAGCACCGCTTACGTTTAATAGACGTATATAATCAAAACTCAATATATAATGTCAAATGGAATAAATAAACCAACATATATACGAAAGTCATTAAAATTAATAAATAAATATTTAAAGGAGACAAAATTTTGTTTCTGGTCTTACCTTTAAGAACACCAATTGCCTTTTAAAAACATGAACACGCCTTAAGGACTTCTCAAAGAATATAATTTATTTGAAATATTTAATATATTTAAATATTCGAATAAGTTAATTCAGAAATCTCTCAAAACATGCACTATATCTTCAAAAAACAAATATAATTAAAATTGTAGAAGACAACATATTCAATTTGTTTTGATATTAAAATTTTGTTATTTCTTCTATCAAGTAAAAAGCCTTTTTCTATTTTATTTCTTAAATAAATTTTTTGAAATCAAAATTGTAGAAGACTAACAGATTAAATCTGTTTTGATATTCAAATTTTATCAAATTTTATAGATTTGTAATCAAAATTGGAAATTGGAATGTCACATGGTGTAAACTCTAAATTGTAATAACTATGTCAAATTTCAGTGTCAAATCTTCATAGTTCACATCTGTTGATCGTAGTAGTGTTTCAGATAAGAAATTACCACAAATATTTCCCAATTATTGGTAGAAACATATTTTTTTCAACTTAAATCTTCAATTTCCACTCCTTCGATATAATAAATTGGGAAAAAAGCTTGAGGGATCAATGCCGGGTGATACTAGATTTCTAAATTGATTTATTATATCATATATTATATTGTACGAAGAATGTAGAGGTAACATAAATAGAGGTTAATTCTTGATAGAAGGTATATAAAATTATTTGAATATTTTAATATTAGCCTTCTACATATTTAATTTCAAAAAATTATTATATTCAATAATTATAACTTCTGAAAATAAATTATATAATTTTTTGAAATTAAATATGTAGAAGGCTAATATTAAAATATTTAAAGAATGTAGAGGTGTCATTCAATTATTGATGGAATGAATACATGTTATCCAGAATGTTAACCGTAAAATTTTCTCTGTTCAAGGTATCATTTGTTAATAATAAACCAAAAAAGATTAAAATACGAACTGTTGGAATAAAGAGCATAAAGTTGACAAAATTTTATTTATACACTGTTTCCCCTCACCTTTTCGTAATGCTTCGCAGTTTCATTTAAAATGAAATTATTATACAGGATGAGTTTTAAGGAACATACTACTACTAGATGTATAGAATCCTAAATGGGAAAAAGAAACACTTATCGGAAAGCTTGTCCTATTCCTCAATTCAATTTATATATTTTTTCATAGAATGGGTTAACTTGGACGTGTTCAAATAAATTTAACTATATAGGGTTTGTAGGCTTTGTTCATTCATTAGACTGAAGTCTCCGTTCGACCTTTAAGCTGACAGAATGGAATTTGACTACGAATTTTTTAATTGTAGGTCCAATGCAATTGTTTGGGATCATTTCCGGCTCAAAATTTGCTTCTTTCGTATATAAGGCATAAGGTAGCCTCCAATTTCATGAAAGAAATGGTTCACCATAATAATTATATTTTCTGAGATGCCGTCCAGAACCGGTTTGAAATTTCTTCAGAGAATAGCAACTACCCGAACTACCGGACACTTAAACAGTAAAGAAATGTTTATTAACAAAGTTACAAACTGAGGACAATTCCCTACAGAAATTAAGAGAACAAATAAATAACAGTGAACAGACAAAATTAAAGAAAAACCAAAGAATATGTTCAAAACACATAATACACTATAAACTATAGTAACTTTAAAGATATATATTATATTGACTCAATTCTCAGCAAAGGTATCTCACTCGGTTATCTTTATTGAACTAGTCCATAACTGAAATATATTATTATATAATTATTCTCATAAAATAAAAAATTTGTTGATTCAAGAAAGTTTAAATTTATTATTCGAATCAGAAACACTAGGACAAGAAAAATTATAGAACTCATTGCACCAATAATAAAACAGCTCTAAATTTTATTTATTAAAATATATAACATCATACCAACACCAAACAGATATTATACAGAAATTTATCATATTGTAGTTTTAATTTTTCTCATTGCTCAAGCTATATTTCCATTATTCTCTTCCTTCAATTGCTTCGACACCATAAAAAACTTTCCTTTAAGTGTTAATCGATTCCTTTTAAATAATGGAGAAGAAGCACAAACATAATTTTAGAAATTACAGAGCAGTCCGCTCTTTTATCATTTTTTTTAATTCAATTTCTTCTTATTTCCTTCATCTATCCATAGCAATTCATTATAGTTCGATATCTATTTTTCTCTCCAATATATTCAATAAATATATAAAACAATTAGGATACTAAATACGCTGATGATATTATATTTAAATAATAATATAAAATATAAATAATATACTTCAAATTTAAAAAATGTAGTAATGAATAGAAAATTATATATTGACCGTTACCATTTAAATGTCATCGACATTCACTGAATTAAATACTGATTTTTAAGTCAACAGAAACTGCGTGATCATGACTGTATACCCTCTAATAAAGTTATAATTCATTGTAGTTCTACAAGAAGGGAATACATAGTCTTATTTCTTCATAATAATATTGGAACAAATATTTCTATATTTCAATAACGCTACATCAGTTGAGTTAAGCAATGTGAATACAGGTAATGACCACATAAATTTAATTAACAAAATTATGTAATCAATATTTCAATGGACTTATTTTCTAGAGAAGTCGGTCGCAAATTCAGGTTCTATACGAAAGAGTGATTTGCACTAATTAAGTTTTTTTTTGGCATTCAATACAATACAAATACTAATCCAAATACTGTAGAATTATAATGAATAGATAAAAATCTCACAAGTTTAGAATAAACTAAAATCGCTAATCACCTGCTAAATGTGAAAAGAAACGTAAACAACGAATTGCAAACAAAGAAGGCACTGAGAATAATGATGACACCCAATTATTAAGGGATCAATGAAAACATGTTGAATGAATTAAATTAGATCGTGTATAAATAGAATAATCGTATTGATTCATAACTTTGCGTTAACCACTTCGCAACATTTGATAACAGAAACACAAATTTTTAAGGTTAGTGGTTTGAACTCACCTTTATTGACGCTATCTGAAAGAACTCAGACACTTTTTGTTAGATTTTCGGCATAACTTTTTGCAGTTTATGACTAGACCATTTGTTTTTGTAAATCAACCTTACTCTACTGAATTATTCGTGTTTTCGAATTAAAAATAAATTCAACGGCGAAGCAACTGTCATCTTGACGTTAGATTCATAGATAAACAAGAAAATATATTCTTTTATCTATGCGTTAGATTATAGAGCAGATCGTAAATAAACCATTGAACACATATGTTTGTGGTCGAACGTTGTTCCTAGAAAAACGACAGTGCATTCTGAAATTGTAACAGCAGCATGTCAAAGTTTATTTCAGAACATGGACTTATTATCCTAATTTCAGTATGTCTTTGTTACAGAAGAATACGACATTGTTTTTTGTAGATGTTCAACTTTTGTTACACAGGTGTTACGATTGTAACCACCTTGTTCTAGCAGGGTTGTACAGGACCGTCTTAGGAAAATACTTCAGAGCCACCAAAGAAAACTTTGACATTTGACAACATGGAACACGTTTTCATAAAGATAAAGAATTCTCCTTAAAGATCACTTCTAACATTCTAAACCTTCCAGAAATCTTTTTACCATATACTCATTAGGAAATAAATTTCAGAATATGGGTTGAAATATTTATATAATAGCAAAATTATTCAAATATTTATGAAGCCTCTATCGTGGAATAGATGCTTTTATAAACTGTTTTATTTGGGATATGTTTTAAATGGGCACTTTTTTTGTTTGTAACTGTATTTAAATTTTGGAAAATTGAACAATAAATTAAAGAGAAATATAATTTCAAAATATATTCATTAATAAAATATAAAAACATTAACAATCTGTACAATTTGAAAACAATGCAAAATTTTGTATTGAAGTAACAGAAAATTTTCTATCAGATACATTATATAACACTATACAAGATGTTTGAAGTGTATGAGTTAATTGAATAACTTTCAGCACTTTAAAAAATATATAGAAATATCTCTTTTTATACAATATATACAAGTAAAATATAATTATTTCATAACAGGTAGTTCTTTCTTTATACAATTTTTTACTAAGATGCTATCATAAACTTCAAATATCAAATTTTTCGAATTTTCGTTGAAATATCAAAATTTACAGAAATTTCTTAAATTTTTGGAATAATTTTCATAAAATACTATAATTAATGATGTTGAAGAAATGTTATTATGGGTATGTATTTAGAGCCTAAATTGCACTAATAATTTAAATTTTTTCTTTTTATACAGTGTGGTCCAACGAAAACTTAACATGTCGATTTTCCGGTTTTAAAATAAAAATGTGGAAAATCGCTCTGACACATCAATTTCTGATTCGAGGCGGAACAACTTTTCCGCTGTTCCCATCCCCGTAACTACAACCCCCTAACGGGGGTACAACCCCTTGATTTTGAATGAGGATGAGGGGTGTTGCGATACCTCATTTTGAAGATCTCATCGAGTACTATCTGATCCTGAAATTTCGCTCCAAAGTTTCCATCGATAACGAAATGACAAACTAATCACTTTTGTGATTAGTTTATTAAATACTGGAAATGGGCACCAATCACTTCCATGCAGTAATGTAAGTTTTGCTGAAAACGTTCACGTACGTTATTCCAGATTTCTGGTGTAATTTGACGGCATTCATTAATGATCAAACATGCTCTGTAGGCGGCCATGGCAAAAGATTCACATGGGTCGCTTCAAAAAAGTTTAAACTATCTCTGGCAACATGAGGTCGACCATTATCTTGCTGAAATATTGGATTCTCGAGCCAGTTAAGGTAAGGGAGAATATATGGCTCCATTATTTCTTGATGGTAACGCAGCGCTGTCATGTTACCTCGAATAAAGACTACTTGCATGTGCAATAGCACCCCATACCATAACGCCACTGTCCGGTGTACATGACGCTCGATATCAAACTGAGGTTCACGTCTTTAATGATCAGAGTTCGCAAATCATCCAGTGACTCAGTCTGGGTAGCGTAAATCTTGGATTTCAGGTGATCCCATAGAAAAAGTCCAGTTTGGGAGACTTATTAAGAAACCGCCACTGACATCAACCCATTCCCCCCATTGATTCATACTATACATATGAATTTTTTTTATTATCATGTATACCAGTAAGAACTGGATTCGTCGGCCACGTCAAGTTGGGCCACGTCAAAATCTCTCTATTCCCACACCCTACTCACGCTAGAATTGATTTGATCTAGCTGATGTTTCCATTTATACTGCATCAATTCTGAATAGATTTCCTTCAGAAAGATTTTGATGTTAATCCTTTTTTGGCATTAAGATTTCACGTCTTCTTTGTGAATTCTCAATTTCTGTAGCAGAAATGGAAAAATGTTGATTCCAACGTGTCGGTTTTTTCCAAACTCCTTCCATAATGCTTTTTATCGAGAAATCTGTAAGTCCTTTATTTGCGGAATTCTCTGTTATTCTCGGTGGCTGTACTGGAATACTAGAAGCCCTATGAATAAGTGAACAGGAGGCACATCCATATTGGTAACCCCCATTTGCTTCGTAACGCCCATTTGCTTCGTAACGCTCATTTGCTTCGTAACGCCGCTGAAAATAATCCTTGGGAGCAGGGTGATAGTAGTTCTTCGAAGCCAACATAGGTACAGGATGATAAATTGGAGTGTTCTGATGTTTTTCAGGATGTTCCGGAGAAGAAGATTCGCTCCGTTCTGAAGCTGGCGGTGTCATGTTGCTAATGCACATTCTTTGCATTTCCTGCACTCCTAGCTCAATTGTTCTCTTTTTTGATCTTGACTTTCCGGTTTCTCTAAAACCCTTCGCGAAAGGGTTATGGTCGATCTTTAGTGCAGTTATCATGTTGTTCTGGAATAAAAACATATAATTATAATTGGTATATAAAGTAATAGAGCTGAGGTTTAACCCTTGTGTTAGTAACCGGGTACCCGGGTACCCACCGCGGTGTATTTGTATGAATAGCTTGAAGAATATTTAATATTTTATTTTAAGCCCTCGAATCGTCGTTCTTTAACTCAAAAGAAAGCTAGTCGTGAGTGCATTTAATTTATCTATTTTTTATTTTTTTTTTTAAATAAGCTTAAACTTCAGCTATCGCCCCATTGGCAACCGGATACCCGGGTACCCACAATGGAAAGAATAGAAAATAAATTGAAAATGGTTTCTATAAATGGTTGCAACTAAATTTTATTTTATAAAGAAATATTACATTTTTTCATAATTAATGAAATTAAACCTGACATTTAATACATTGTATGAGATTAATTGAGTGCTCATCACATACTGGCTGGTGACAATTGGCACAGCTCTTACGAGTCTTTCGCCGTCTTTTTATTGGCAAGGCATTGCACACATGACAAGATCCTATCACTTTTTTTCTTCCGGTTTTATCTTTTTCAACCACCGGACCAGGATTTATCTCGATTGTTTCTGCTAATGCATGACCTAAAATACTTTCAACAGCAATCTTTGTTGAGAAGTGACGCATTATTTGCGGATTCGCCGTACGGTGTTCAATCATCGGCAATGCTAGTTCTTCACTTAGCTTCCGCATAAATTGACGACGTTCTGTCGTTTTTTGGCAATCATTTTATTATTTTCGTAATAAATTGTATATGATGCAAGTGAAGAAATGTCTAGCATGTTGAAGAACAATGCCATTGGCCATCTCGAAGATCGTCGTTGACTTGTGTACCTCCGGACCATTTAGTCCATTGTGTCAACGCCAGCTTTATATCTATTATAAAAATTTATAATTTCTGGTTTTTGCTTAGCGTCATCACCAACTGATGCATCTGAATGCATTGTAGATAACAGAATGACAGCTTTTTTTTTTTAGGAACATAAGAACACATGGTAACCTTTTCGTGAAATCCAAAAACTGTCGAATACTGCTCTCGTGTCTTATTTGCTCCCATAACACTAGGGATGTAAGGTTTATTTATTTTAACGTGCCAACAATGGTAATATTCTATGATAACAAATGTTTAGCAACTGGTAGAGTAGTAAAGAAGTTATCCATGCAGATGTTTCTACCACTACCTCGGTACGGAGCCGCCAATTCTTTCACTACTCTTTCACCCTTATTTTTTGTTTAATTGTCACCAACTATTCATAGTTAAAGAAAAAAATGTTTAGAATTTTTTTTTAAACAAAATGAACAAAATTTTTAATATTTAGATCTGTGGGTACCCGGTTGCCAAAAGACGTCGGTAAAGTTGGTTACTAACATAATGGTTAATCATAGAGTTGGGATAATAAGTGTATGGGTTCAATTCAAGTTCAAATCGTTGTTATTAGGCGTAGAAATAAGTTCGTGCGGTTCGAAACGAACTTAAAAATGAAATTTACAATTATAATATCGGGCTTTTTTTAGATTGATAGAACTTTCGATAGGGATAACTGTGTTTGACAGAAGGTAGAAGCCATGTTGTTTTGACATTTTTGTTCAGTAGCATTGACAAATTATCATGGAAAAACTCACGCCGCAACAACGTTTACAAATTGTTGAAATTTATTTTCAAAATCAGTGTTCTATTCGCCAAACTTATAGAGCACTTCTTGAAAATTATGATTTACATAGTCGTCCACCAGAGTAGCTTATTCGTCGAACTGTCGATAGATTTCGGATAACATTTTCTCTACTCGATGCAACAACAACGACAAGACAGAAGAAATATTGCTGCTGTAAATCATAGTGTTAATGATGATCCAGATTTGTCTATTTGTCGACGTTCACAACAAGTTGGACTCTGTGCATCCACCACATGGAAAATTTTGCGTAAAGATCTTGGTCTACACCCATACAAGATCCAACTGGTTCAAGATCTAAAGCCACTTGACCATAATAAGCGTCGTTTGTTTGCTGATTGAAGTTGATCCACTTTTTTTTCGTAAAATTGTGTTTAGTGATGAAGCTTATTTCTGGTTGAACGGCTATGTAAACAAGCAAAATTGTCGTATATGGAGTGGAAAAAAATCCTCAAGAAATTCTGCAATTTCCACTGCAAACTCCACTGGATTATTTTCTTTGGGGTTATGTCAAGTCATTGGTTCATGCTGATGAACCAGAAACAATAGACGCTTTGGAAGCCAACATAACTCGTGTTTTTGATTAAATAAGGCCTGAATTACTCGAAAAAGTGGTCCAAAATTGGTCTGGTCGAATGCGAATAATTTGAAATTATATTCAAAACATAAATGTCATAAAATTATCTATCAAATGAGAAAAAAATTTGGCTTCAATCCTTATTTAAATGTGTTTTATTTCTATTTAAAGTTCTATCACTCTAAAAAAACACCCGATATATATAGTCCGTCTAGAAAGTACCCGGAAAAAACATAGCTCAATTGTAATTATTTAGTATATATTTTTAATTCTTGAATTAGAAAATTATAACAAAATATAAAAAAGAAGTATATTAAAATTATGAAAAATAATACTTCCTAGACGGACTATACAACTATAGATTCGAGTCAAGTCAATGTAGTAATATTTCTTGGAAGAATTAGTCTCCTAAATACAATTCCCTTCAAATTATCAACGTCAACGTTTTCGCACGTTTGTTCCAGGGAACAAACCGTGCTATTTTTTCGTCCTGATGTATTTTGAGCCGAAAATGGTCTTAAACGCCTAATTTAACGGAAAGCCAGAGCCTTGAAAGTTTCAAGAAAGCTTTGGGATCTTAACATATCGGCTAAGTTCTTTAATGGGCAAAATGTCTTCAATTTTTTCGCAGTTATTCACGTCTAAAAATTTTTCATACTTTTCCTGATATTTTTTCAAGTACGGATTCGATCGATCTGAAATTCGACATTCGGAAGTAGAACGATAACGCGCATGTCTGTGCGAAATTTTGTGAGAACCGTATGATTAGAAATTGGAAAAAAATTGTAAGCGGATAAGCGTTAAGCAAACGCTTTAACTATTGAACGGAAAGAGATACAGACTTGAAAACTTCGGGGTAGGTTTGGAACTTGAGTATCTCGATTGATTGTTAAATACTAATCCTTAACGGATCCCCACAAGAAGCGGAGCTACATTCCCATATTTTCCTTAATAGACACTTGACCGTCTTGTCTCCAAACGAACACGTCGACGTCGTAAACCGCCAAGAGGAAGTGTCGCCAATTGTCTATCATTTAAATATGCCCGTATGAAGATCATATGGCGTTTCGTGCATAATTACCTCGCCAAAAGACACCAGCGTCTTCGGGGGTGGTACGGGTACCTCACACACTTAAGGGTGCGTCTAGACTGCCGTCGTCGCCCAGATAAGTCGACAATTTGCTTGTTTGTTGCCAGAAATGCGATATCTGGCCGATGGTTCTACTTCCGACAAACATTCAAATGCCTGTGGCGCCACACTCAACAGACCTGGTTACATTAGGTTAATTGCGTGTTAGAGTCCTTTGTAACAGGACCGATAGGACAGATACGGGGGTCCTCTTCTGACAACCATAGAAAATTCCGTGAAAATCCTGACCACGCCTACGTGAATACGGCCTTGTTTTGAGTGACGTCACGTGGACGGTGATTCATTGATCGGAATTGGGTGAGATCACCTTATCCAATGATTACTACATTTCATCATTATTCGAATACGTCAGTTCCTTTATGATGATTAATCTTTTAATCAAAGAGTATCCACCAGTTACATTCATAGTTAATGTTAAACAAGGTTTATTGTATGGGAAGAAATTACTTTAAAGGTAACAGGTGTTAAAAATTTGATAGCTCTGGTAGCCTTTGGTGTGCTTTCTATGTGATAATGATGCATCAATGGTTCAATATTAGCCCTGTTGGTGTGCTTTTTGACAATTTTTTTGCTCAGTTCTTGGCAATATCGACTCTATTTTTGTTGACTCATATAAGAGTTAGTTTGGAGGCTTATGAAACGAGTTTTCAGGGTGTCTAAGTTTGATAACTTTTCCCAAACTTGTTTCTACGGCTAGTTCTAAATTATAGAGCGTTGATCTAGAAGAGTTCGGAAAATTGAACTAGCCATCTTCAATTTGATGCCCAAGTTTTTATAAGACATCCTTCTCATAAGTGAAACATATTTTACCTATAGATCCTACTTCAATATAGCAAGTTATACCACATACTGTACAAATCATCCAGATAATACTGCCCATGCTGGTACTGCCATTTTAATTAAGAACACTATCAACCATATAGAACTACCAAAATATGAATATAACCATCTACAAGCAACAGTATTAAAAGTTCAAATTCTACCATTTGATTTAGTGGTTGCTGCAGTCTATTATCCACCTCGGAATAATATCAAGAAGGAAGATTTTAAGGCTTTCTTTCAAGTTCTGGGATCTAAATTCATTGCAGGTGGTGATTATAACAGCAAGCACACCTTATTTGGTTCACGACTCACTACAACTAGCGGACCCCATTCAGGAAAATAATTACTTCACACTATCAACTGGAACCGCTACTTATTGGCCAACAGATCCTAATAAAACACCAGATTTACTAGACTTTTTCATAACAAATGGTATTTCTTCTACCTATATGAATATTGTTCCAAGCTATGATCTATCATCAGATCACTCCCCTATCAGAGCCACAATAAGTAGCGTTGTAATTCATAAAAAACCAATTCCTCGATTGCATAATAGAAAAACAGACTGGAATGAATACAGAAGTTTAATCGAAGAACATATATGCCTGAATGTAAGTCTTAAAAGACCAAGTGAAATAGATGGAGTATTGACATCATTTGTTCATCTTCTTAAATATTCTGTGGAAAAAGCCACGCCTACTTCTGAAGAAAAGTGCAAAACATTTAATGTTCCAGAGGAAATCAAAAGACTTCTAGCATAGAAGAGAAGAGCTAGAAAGAAATGGCATCAGACACACTCGCCTACAGACAAGACCATATTGAACAGATTAACAGATGAACTACAATTTAAGATGAAAGAACACAAAGAATTGTCATTCAACAACTATGTGTCAAGTTTAAATAGATATTCTAATAAATAATTCAGTGTGGAAACCAATAAAAAACTCAAAAAAACCAAAAATCCATATACCACCTTTACGCAACATACCAGGATCAACTATTCAATGGGCAAGGACTGACAATGAGAAAACTCAAACATTTGCAGAATACCTAGCTGAAGTATTCACACCCTATGATGACATACACGATTACGAAGTTGAAAGAGAAATGTTAAATATTGCTTCTAATACGACTCCTATTAAAAGTATCACCATAAAAGAAGTACAAAAAGAAATAAAATACCTGAACACACGAAAAGCTGCCGGAATAGTAAGATCACACCAAAAATGATGAAAGTGCCTAAGAAAGGAGTAGCAATGATGGCATATATATTCAATGCTATCCTGAGACAAAATTATTGGCCAAAACACCTAAAAACTGCAGAAATAATCATCATACTGAAACCCGGCAAGAATCCAAATGCTGTAACATCATATAGACCAATTAGCTTACTGCCAACTTTATCCAAGATCTTGGAGAAAATTTTGCTATTGAGAATAAAGTCAGATCCCAACACTTAAGAATGGATTTCTCCACACCAATTTGGATTCAGAACAAATCACTCCATCATACAGCAGACACACAGAATAAGTCATGAGATAAGCAAAGCCCTGGAACTCAAGCAATACTGCACATCTGCTTTTTTGGATGTAAGCCAGGCCTTTGATAAAGTCTGGCATTCTGGACTATTGTATAAAATAAAGAAATATCTGCCCTTATACTACTACAAGCTGATGAGAACTTATCTTACTGGAAGGAGATTCAGAGTACGGGTAAATGATAAAGTGTCTGATTTTTATCCTATTCAGTCCGGTGTTCCCCAAGGAAGTGTTATGGGACCGTTTTTGTATATACTGTATACGGCAGATATACCCACAAATGCGAATACGATAATGGGAACTTTTGCAGATGATGCTGTAATTCTTGCAAGCCATGAAGATCACAAAGAGGCATCTAATAGATTACAAATTCATCTTGATGAAATAAAAGAATGGTTGCATAAGTGGAAGATAAAAGTTAATGAAACCAAGTCAGTTCAAGTAAATTATACCCTTCGAAGAGACCAGTGTCCACCCATCTTTGTAAACAATATAAAAATACCAAATTCCCCAACTGCTAAATATTTGGGAGTGCATTTAGATAGCAGATTACCCTGGAAGGAGCATATTGTTGAAAAAAGGAAGCACATAGACCTTAGAACTAAAGAACTGAATTGGCTTATAGGTAGAAAATCGAAACTTTCATGTTTCATGTAGCGAAACAATCTAAAAAAATTTAAAGAGTGGGCCGTTGCGCGTTAGCATTTTGAAGTAGGTCATTTCTGTTTTGACAGAAAGTCAGTTCGATATTTGACGTTAACGAAACGGGCTGATTTACGCTTGAACAAAACTGGAAAATATCAGAATCTTATTTCAAAACTGTTAGAAATTAACGTGGAAAATTCAATGAAAATGAAATGCCCTCATGGCAATTTGTGGATCAATTTGATCGTGAAAAAATAGTCTTAGGTCATTGAGCGAAGTGGAAACGCATTTGAAGGAGGCTTCAGTTTAGCACCACTTCATAGGAGATCAGGGAGTTTGAGGATAAGTCACTTCATATTTCGTTTCAAGATTGCTTGATTGTCTGTTATAAACAATCGATATGAAAAATGATAGGAACGAGCACTCACCTGGTATGCTGTTACAGCAATAAATTCTGTTTCAGGAAAGCTGAATGTGATGGAAGGAGCCCAGCTCAACTCCTTTATAGAGTTAGCCTCCACTAGGATGATTTTCGGTATGTACTTATGCATAGAACTCAATACAAGACTGCCAATCGGTGGATTCGTGGTGCAGTTGGTCAACTTGCATTTCTCGAAATTCACAGGTTGAGACATCCAGTGTTCTCCAGTGTTGGGGGACTCGGGATGGATATAAAGACCAGGGTGGCAGGTTTCTTCCATTCCGCAGCTGGTCCATCCACTTTCGACAGAGTATTTATGCCTCTGAGATGACACTAGATCCATTTCTAAGCACACGAAGTAATTTTTCTTGGGGTCCAGTTTGAGGAGGTCGACTTTGAGTATTGGAAATATCCGACTGAAAAAAAATGATATTTAAAGTTAAGTAAGGAGACTATAGATTATTACTGAAATTATCTACGACCTACGTAAGGGGTAGGACATTTGAAATTTGTATTTTTGATCGGCTATGAATAATAATCTGAGCAATGCACTGATCAACAAAAAAAGTTTTGTTCCCTGTGATTTTTTGTTTCTATCACAAATTGACGCGCATTATTTTAATATGGCAACAATTTTTCTCTAACAGTTTTTGTTTTTGAGTTATAGCTAACTACCCTCATTCACTACTTTTACTTAGATTTTCGTTTTTTATTGGACACTAAAATATATTTTGTTGTTGTTTTCCATATGGATTTGGCTTTTGGTGATTTGACAAAGCTTCTTGATGTAGGGCTACTATGCTTGCCCGGCCAAACTGAGAAATTGGATGGTCTTAAATGATTAATTTGGATTCACTGATGAAGAATCCAAGGTAATCACAAGTAAATCTGTCCGGTCTGTCCGATCACTAACTTTAGAAAGAGCTAGTGCCTTGAAACTTTCAGTGAAGGCTAAGGATCTGAATATCTCGGCTTAGTTCGTAAATGGGTAGAATTGGTCGAACAGTTTCGTAGTTATGCAGATTTGAAAATTTCTCTTATTTTTCATGATATTATCTGAACTACAAATCCGATCGACCTGAAATTTGGCATTTAGAAGAAGAATAGGGACGCGCATGTTCTCGCGAAATTTCGTGTAGGTCGTATGATTAGAAGTTTCAAAAAATATATATTTTATGAGCGGATCAGCGTTGAGCGCTACCTAAAACAAAATAACTTGCGAAAGGAAACTTTCAGGTGTCTTGATTGCCCAGCTCAGTTAGTACGCTGGGCAGACTCGGTCTAACTGTTTCGAAGTTATTCACATTTCTCAGTATTTTTGAAACTACAAGAAATGAAGTTCACTTGATTTTTGGATGATAGAACGCATAATTCTATGTTTTTATACATCATATGCAGTTTTTTTTAAGATGTTACTCACAATCTTAAAATGTCCAAGGGAAATGGACTATTGAACAAAGCTGATCAAATTTTCAAGATTAATTTTCTTCAAGTATATACCGAGACAACTTTAAACACAGGAGCTTTACTTCACATAGTACTTAGAAGAAGTTTTTGCCGCAAATTCCCTATTATTTCTCACGGACTATAAATTACCGATATTTCTGTTTCCGGTCGGAATCGTAATAATTCACAACAGTTGCTCCTGTATTCGCCATCCATCCGAATCAACACTTTGTTTGTCGGCATCTGGACCACCTTCTTTAGCCCTATTTCCGCCAAGAGGGTGCTAATATGTTATTTCAACGTGACTGTCATTTTATTCTCAAGGATTAAGATCGGAAAAACAAAGCGCAACGGCGACCGCAGGAAGCCAAAAACGAAATCCCCATAACTGGTGTCAAAATAATCGACTCTACAGGCGGCCATCAGCCGTCTTGCAAATTATGACATCGCCGGTAGCCCCGTGAAATCCTGTTGGGCTTTGATGATTTAGGATCGGCGACGGCAGCTCGAAAAGGCCGGACATGTGTCTTGTGTTGACAAAAACGCTGATAATTTTCTATATTCAAATATTCATTGCATAAGGTTCGTGAGAAAATAATTATGCGTACGTCCTACAGCTAGTTACCTTTGAAACACAGATTATGGATAGTTGTCATTAGTAATCTGTGGTTTGAAATGTCTAAAAGACATTATATTATCATAACCACAGACGTATAAAATTTGTGTGTGTTTCAAATGTCAAATAGAAATATTATCATAACCATACACGTATTAAATCTGTGGTTTGAAATGTCAAATAGACACATTGTCATAACCATAGACGTTATCAAAGAGAATTATGAGCATTTTTCTCCTTTTATACTACCGTGTACAATAAATTTCTTGTAGAAGGTGGCAACCTTGCGAACTAAGGCGTCACCACGTTTTTTTTCTTCAAATATCAGTACATACATTCCCAAGTTGAAATATTTATTTGGAGATTTGAGCCATTTAGGGACTTTTGTTTATAATTTGAGGAAAACATGGCTCGTCGACGTGAAATATGTCAAAATAATCAGATTTCTCATTCTGATTTATCCTGTTATAGGTAAAAAACACTTATTTTACGCCCGTGGTGTTATGAATTTGAAGAATGTTAAATTTCTTGAAACGTTGCCAGCGCAGAAGTATCAGATTTGTTCATCCTTGTCGCACTCGTTAGTTCTGCTATAATCGTCTTCATCCAAACAATCCGAATGTTGGCCTGACAACAAATGAGACTTCAACAGAGATATCATCTACTTAGGATAATAATAAGTCTGTGATAATAAACCAAGACCCTACTCATACTACTGCAACTAGAGGTTTAAAAGTTAGCGTGAATGGTACAATAATTTTAGGGTTTTTTTCCGAAGGTGCTGCATGTTGATAATGAATGGATGAGTTATGACCAGGTATAAACTTATGAATTTACCCGAGGATTAAGATAATAATTTCATATAGGCTCTACATGAATTCAACAGAATTCATTAACAAACCTGACTTCGAAGAAGACATCGATTTTTTTTGTCATTTTGGTGAAACCAAGATTAACCTAACATAACTATTGAAAAAAATCTTTGATGGAAAGTTATTCCCAGCCTATAACGCGACTGATTTGCATATTAAGCGAGATAGTTTCTTACGTCATTATTATTATTAATTTAATAACAAAAGGACTTTATTTGTATGATCTTTTCCGCGTTTAGAGAAAATTAAGGCGAAGCCTAACAGTGCTTTTGATATGAAAACACTAAAAGAAATCATCATTCAAAATCATCGATACTTGAATCAAATTTTGAACTCAATATCCATCTGTCCAATAACGAGAATATATTAAAATTTCGACATAAATCACTTAACCACACCAGCAGTACCAAAAGTCATTTGCAAAATTAGTCGAAATTTGTTCATGAAGTAAGATGTCAACCCTCTTGAAAGCAAAAACGTATTAGCGCCCTCTTAGGTAAGTGACAATGTAATGATGATTTTGTTAAAATTCCAAAGTCCATTTAAAGGGTATTGTTGATACAACAGTATTAGTGACTTCCTAGAAGTGGCGCCTAGAAGGTTAGGTCAGCTTAATGGGTTTTCGAAAAGAAAATGGGTTGGAATCTTAATGATGTGTAAGCAATAGGTATATCTAGCAAAAAAAAAATTAAGACGATAAAGCAATAAATTATTTTACTGCAAAGGTCGAGTATTGAAAAATATGATATAGTGCAATTTCGCATTTGCTGAAATTTTTGTACCATGACTTCATTAAACGCACTATGTAATTATTGCTGTAACACTTCTCAAGTCTTTTGTTTTTTTCTTTTATTTTTCAAAGTCATAAATAAAAAACAATTTCATTTTCAATGTCTAATATTTTGTAGTCGTTATTAAAATTATGCCCAGTTTCTAGCAAGAGATTTGTATATATTGAATTTTGTGTTTTATTAATTTAACATTTTTCGTGTTTCCTCATTCTTGTTTGGAATGTTCAATATATAGATTCTGGCAAATAGAACAAGTCAACTTATAAACTCCTGTCTTTTGAAATCGCATTTTTATTTTTTATATTGAATTCTTGATTAAAAATTTGAATGAAAAAAATGACATGTGATAGAACTGATAGAACATGAGATGGTTATACTATTTAATCATGAAACGATACATGCTTCAAGAACGTTTAGAAATTGTTAAATTATTTCATCAAAATCAGGGCTCATTTATGAAAAGTGAAAAATTTAAGAATTCATGGTCGACATTATTCAGTTGATCGACTATCCGTCGTATTGTAGACAAATTTAAAAGTTAATTTTTTTTACACGATACAAGAGCACGACAAAAAATCCGAATTTAACGGTTCCACGTCTTTCTTCAAACAACAAGAATTTTCAGAAAAGATTTGGGTTTACATCCTCATAGAAATAAAACTGGTTCAAGAACTGAAGCCATTTGACCACCGTAAACGTTGCTTATTTTCTGATTTTGCTCTTGAAAAACTTGAAAATGATTTTATGGAAAAATTTTATTCAGTGATGAAGCTCATTTCTGTCTAAATTGACCGCTCTATAAGTCATAGAACGATACAGATTAATGTTAAATGATTTTTTTTCCGCTATTGTCGAGAATAATCTAGACGATATGTGGTTTCAACAAGATGGTGTTACCTGCCACACAACCACCTCAACAAATGATTTATTGAAAATAATTTTCGATGATAAAATTATCTCAGCAAATGATCAATTAAAATTAAACATTGAACGTGTACCATTGGTGAAAAAATTTACGCGAGAGAGTGATTTTCCATACATAATGGTATAATGTAACCTTTCAAATAAAAGAAAAATTGTGTCTCAGTGAGTAATTCATGTGTTTGTTTAATTTTTAACTTGTATCATCGCTATTGGAAAACCCTTTTCTTTAATTCCGCCAATCTGCGATGAGTTTCAAGTACTCGCTTCATCACTAATTCAAATCCTCAGTTATCTGCAACAGGTACACAAACAACATGAAACAATAAACTAGTATTGTCGAGAAGAGGCCCTTAACACATTTAACACTTGACTTATCCCTCTGAGGTTGCCGACCTGGCACCAGTCCCACTCAAGAGATACTGACCACCCCTTGATAATCCTGTATAAGCTCTACTGTCGCAACCACCTTCAAAAACTGCCGTCTGAGGCAGTACAAAGGGCAAATTCACACATCACTTCAGAGTACAAGTGCATTACACTGCTCTCATAGTATCATTGTTATTAATATCAGGCGGTGTCTTTTGGAAGCATTGTTATACCCTCAAAATGGTACTACCGAACAAAAAGAGTTTAGTAAAACATTCTCACAGATATTATGTGTATCATCTTTGAAACTCCATGGATCCGCTCGTCAGGAGGAAGATGTGACGCTATTGACTAAATCGAACTGGTATTTCTAAGCATTATTAACGTATTGAGGCCCAAAATAATTTTATTATTAATCAGTTAGATTCCCAAATGAAATTTTATTTCAACACCCCTTCAAAAAATTTAGTTGAATCGATCCTTACTTGATAGAAATTCATTTAAATTAATTATAATAGTAAAGAATATTCCCACAATTTATTGATTAAATGACAAATTTTTCGCCAACTTTGTGGTAAGTTTATATTTTGAAATAATACTTAAAATTATACATTTACTTCTTATAAAGATTTTAAAAAAACAAGTAAACTTCTGTTTTGAGGGGGACGAATTTCCATCATGAGTTTGTTCCAAAAAAAAACTACCTCCAACATTTTTTGAATAAGGGGGAGATGTAGAGTATTGATTAGTTTGGAAGTTATTTACATTCTGAGCACAACCCAGTTAAAATTTTCAAAATCGGTTCATTAGTCACGAAATAATGTAATATTGAACTTACCGTCAAAAGGTGATGTTAAACAGGCAGTTGAATAGCCCAAACATAAGAACCTAAGAGTTTTGAAGAATACAAAAATAATTTTCAAGATCTGTATTAGGGAGAAAGAATTCATATGTTCCGAAAAAACCACCTGAGGCTGGCAACAACCCCTAATTTTTTTTTAATGGGAAATAGATGGCGTATGTAATTTAGTTTAAAAGATATTTTGTTCTCTAAATCTCCTAGTTGAAATTTGCAAATTTGTTTATTTAATGGAAGAACAATTTGGGTTTTTGAATGATTTTACTTGCTTAAAAGAGATTTTTAACTAAAACATATCCGCAATTTTAACTGGGTTGTGCACAGAACATAAATAACTTTCAATCTAACCAAAACTCGACATCTCTTCCCTATTCATAAAGGGTTGGGGTGGTTTTTTTTGGAAACAAACTCATGATGGAAATTCGTGACCCTCAAAACAGAAGTTGACTTGTTTTTTTAAAATCTTCGAAAATTCTTCGTTTCTGAGTTTTGGGGGGTCAAATTTTCGTTGGGACGCCCTGTATACCTTAGGGCAACCACTACAAGTCAACCTAGACTCCAGATTTCTTGTCTCTATTTGTTTGATCTTTGTTACTTTTTATATGAATATCTAAATTATTAACCGTTCAAAAATCTAAGTTAGAGTCAAATTTTATTTTAAAACGCTTCCCAATATGATCTTATATTATATTCACGAAAGGAATGGAAATGTATCTTTTAGACAAATCTTTCGACGAAATCAAAGTTTATAAACAAATTGTCTTTAAATTAATGAATATAAATGGAAATAATCTGTATTATTTTACTCAACCCTTTGAAAAGTTCACAATTTATGTTTTAAGATATATAAAATAAATATATTTTTAACATAAATGGAGTATGCGGTTCGCACTAGATAAAACATTATAACAATAATTATAAAATTAAAACAATTTTGATGAACGATGCTACCGGGTGGGGCTTTTTCAAGTAACGTGTTTTCCAATAGGAATGATACAATTCAAATTGTTGTAATGGCGATTTTAATTGTATATTATTTTGACATTTCCCATGTCATTTGTGTTCAGTAGGTTATGCCATTTAATTACGGAAAGATACTTGCTTCAACCACACTTAGAAATCGTTAAATTATGTCTAAATAATTTATTATTTATTATTAATTTCAAATAAAAAAAATTTTGCTGCAATCTTAATTTAAATGTGGTTTATTTCAATTTAAACTTCTATCACACTAAAAAAAAACATCCGATAGTATACCATGACTATAGTACGCAGTATTTTCATACATTTTGAATAATGAATCAGTGGGCCATGAAAGATTGGAACCAAAATGCTCCTTATTCGCCATGTTCACCAGATCTTCATAGTTCCATGGTAGAAATGTTGTAAAATTATGCAAAAAGCATTCTCAGAAAAACAATCCACTTTGGCACCTTTCATAGTAATTTCTCGGATGCCACAAGATTTTCCTAGAACCGTAACATCATCAAGTCTCGAAAACTGTTTTTAATGTCGATGAAATTATTTCTCTTTTCGGGAACGTGCCAAATCGGCGCGATCTCAAAGACACCTTATTGAGCATTAGAAAGCGGGGTAATTTCTCGGCAATAATGGCAAAGAAAACAACCCAAATTGACCGGGGATGACGCCGATAATCACTTCCGACTTTGGCACAACATTTCTGAATTTGTCTGCCTTTTATCGTCTTTCTATCAAAGAGAGTGTTCCCTAGAAGAAATGTCGTTCGAAATGTACGGAACGAGCATTGAAAGGCACAGGTACTTGACTTTAACTCAAGTCGTAAAATTTGAAGTGGTTTTACATATTTATGACGTGAGACGAGTACAATTTCCCACTTCATTTGAGCCTTTTTGCCGATTTTTGGAAACCGGTGATTCCATATTTACCAGAAATTCTTCATGGTTCAATGGTTTCCGCTTGGTGACTTCCTGTCACGTAAAACGAGTAATATTTTGTTGGACATGGTTCTTTTTTCGTTTTCAAGTATCCCGGACTCGGGGACCAAATTGAATCCCAGACTTTGTCTCTGTCTACTATTTTCAGTAATTTATAATTAAAAAATATTGAATCTTTAGCGATCTTTTGGTATCGGGTGTTTTTTTAGAGTGAACTATCGATAGGCATAACTGTGATTTTACAGAAGGTAGAAGCCATGTTGTTTTGAAATTTCTGTTAAATAAGCATCCACCACATGGAAAATTTTTGCGTAAAGATCTTGGTCTTCGCCCATACGAGATCCAACTGGTTCAAGAACTAACGCCACTTGACCTTAATAAGCGTCGTTTGTTTCCTTACTGGGCCCTAGAACAGCTTGAAGTTGATCCACCGTATATGGAGTTAAAACAATCCTCAAGAAGTTCTGTAGGTTCCATTGCATTCTGAATAATGCACTGTATCGTGTGCTTTACACACATCATCGGTCCATATTTCTTTAAAAACGATGCTAGAGCTAATGTTACAGTGATTGGTGCTCGTTACACATCGATGATCAAAGATTATTTGTTTCAAAATTTGAATGGTATCGACCCAGAAGTATTTTGGTTCCAACAAGATGGAACTACACCTCATGCTGCTACCGTAACAATTGATTTATTGAAAGAAAGATTTCGCAATAACATTATTTCGAGAAATGGTCCAATTAATTGGCCTCCAAGATCATGCGACATAACTCCACTGGATTATTTTCTTTGGGGTTATGTCAAGTCATTGGTTTATGCTGATAAACCAGAAATAAACGACGCTTTGGAAGCCAACATAACTCTTTTTATCGATGAAATAAGGCCTGAATTACTCGAAAAAGTGGTCCAAAATTAGTCTGGTCAAATGCAGTTCCTCAGAGCTAGTCGTGGTGGACATATGCCGGAAATTATTTTTAAAACATAAATGTCATAAAATTATCTTTCAAATAAAGACAAAATTTGGCTTCAATCTTAGTTTAAATGTGTTTTATTTCAATTTAAAATTCTACCACTCTAAAAGAAACACCCAATATAACTTGGGAATACTCCGAAGACATGCAGAGAATTTTTGAGAAAATAATCTCTTTCAAGGATAAAATTATCGATTTCATCAATTTCAGTAGATTCTTAATTATCGTATCTGAAAAGCATCGTTTTTTTTTCTTAGTGGTATTAATATTGGTAAAGTATCCAGTCTTTTTTGATTGTATTCTGCCATATCCTCAAATTCAGTTAAGCTGTCTTTAATAGTCATTGCAAATCTTAAAGATTTCTTTTCGAGAACATCAGATAATATTCAGCAAAGCTGTATAAAATTTCAGTAAAATTGATTTGAGCTTAGACGTACATGAAAGAAGAATTAAATGAAAAATCATTAGTTTGTATTTATCTAAGAATGAGACTAAATTAAGTTCGACCATACCTGATAAGAAATTCACCAAAAACGATTACTCGATTTTTCTGAAAGTTGTTCCTTTTTGAAAATCATTGTTCAAGTGGGCCATATAAAATTTGCATTTTTGATCGGCAATAAATGAAAAACTAATGAATATTTTTTCAAACTTGTGAGTTCATTAGAGAGGGTAAATCTCGACATTTACGAATGAAGAACAATATCATTGAAATGACAGCCACGACAGGCTGCAGTACACAATCCGATCAACCCAATTTTTCAGAACGGCAACTTCGATTTCGTGCGTCAATCATTTCTGGATGGTTAGCGTAACACTTATCCTTAACGGATCCCCACAAAAAATAGCCCAACAGTATCAACTTTTGTGCGAATATGCTCATTTTTAGCCCATTGATCATGATCACGAGTATTCACTTCTTGGAATAGTTGAACGCTTCATAACGAGCTGATGTTCAGTCACAATCTATGCTGTCAGCCAATCACTGGACGAGAACGTGAACGGGTTGTTTCATCAAATAACGATTCAGTTTTCATGAACAAATTGATCCAAAAATTGCTACAAGGGCATTTTATTTCCATTGAATTTTCCACGTAAATTTCTTACAGTTTGGATAGAAGATTCACCACTTTGGAAATAAGTTTTCAATATTTTCCAGTTTTGTTCGAGCGTAAATTGAGCCATTTTGTTAATGTCAAATATTAAACTAACTTTCTGTCAAAACACGAAAGACAGAAGTTGACTCAAAATAACCACTACTTCAAAATGGAAATTCTAGATGGCGTACCCTTTAGAAAAATTCAAAATCATGTAAACACTGAACCTTTCATTCTAATCGACTAATTTCAAAAAAGTCAAACATGAGAATTTAAGAATTTCGAAGTATTTGTGTTGGCCAATTCTAATGATCTCGGACGTAGCTGTTTTGGAATATTAGCTCGGAAAACCTCTAGTTTACCATTATTGTCGACTAAAACGTCAAGACCGGAAAGTGGCGTGTTTTGTTTAGCACCACAAGTTGTTCATTGTTTACTTAAATGGGGGTTTGCAACCACATATGGTTTTCATCCTAGCCCTAAGGGTAGTATCATTCTTGTAAACACGCATAATGATGCTTACCTACTTCTTACTGAATTTTAAAGATAAATAATTCTACACATCGATAAGGATGACAAGAAGTGTGCCATTAGATGTCACCAAGTGCTACTACTGATGAAATAATTTATTGATCAATGACCGAAGAAAAATACGCTGCTTTTTAAACAAAAATCTATTATTTTATGGTAACAGATCCTGAAAGTTTTGTGTTATGATTTTTTTGAACAGCACCCTTAATTTTCGACCCTCAATTTGAATTAATACGATTAAAAGGCTTAGAAAACTAGATAAAAAAATCGAGTTTTATGTCACAGATTTCCCAAGCATTTTAGGCCAAACCTCTCCACCTTGAGGGTTGAAAATTAGGGGTGACATTCGGAAAAATTATAACACGACAACGTTTCACATTTTAAAATTTTTTTTGTATAATAATTATACATTTATACGATATCATAAACGGTATTTGGAAGGGTAGGGCTAATAGCCCCCCGTCAAGTATTTTCTCGAATATTAAAACAATATCTGATCATTTTAAAATGTTTCAGATTTTTCTCAAAATATTCACTTTGCAAAATATATAAATTTTTAGATAATTCAACAAATTAAAATTTTTTCATTCTCAAAATCCCCACTATTTTTGCTATTCGGAATAAGCAAATTCTTTTTATTGAAGGTTTTTTTAAAATACTACAAAATTGAAGAGGGCTGGGAAATTTTCTCATAAGTATTCTTGATCATTAGTGAATTTGAAATATAAAATAATTTTACTCACCGGCCCACTTTGGTTATTATCATTTCGGTTGTTTTTTTGTGGAAACGCATCCATAGATCCTGATCGTGCAGAACGGCTCTTGCTTTAATAATCGTGTTGGTATCTAAAAAAAAATACAAATTGAAATAAATAATTTTAGCATGTTTCACCAAAAAATATTAATTAATGTATAACAATTACGAATATTTACAAGAGATATCCAAGTGACTGAAAAATGTTTCACCTAATTTTTCGGCAATATGGTGGCCCTAGAGTACGAATTAAATGATAAAATTCTGAAGAAATTAAATTAAGATATCTTTTGAAAAAAATGTTAATAACGATCTTGCAGTTATAAATATTCACAACAGAATGGACAATATTATTTGGAATATTTGACCTAGAGGGCAATTTCAAAGTGATTCTTCAGAATTTTATGATTTTTAATTTGTTTGTTTTCATTCCTTAAAATTCAAATATTTGAATTTTAAAATCTTTATAAAATAAAAAAAAGAATTTTTAAATTGTTTGAATGTGTAATTGTTTTCAATTTAAAATCCTCTACAATATTATTATTACTTTATTTCTAAGATTCTTTGATAGTTTATTATTTTTCGAAAATTTTGCGCTATTGTTCAATACAGTGACATTGAAATATTTAACACTGAAACAAATCTAATGAGGAGTTTCTAGTGGCATATTTTATAGAAGATATTCATTGTGAAATGGTTTTATTATAATTTCATTTTGAAAAAATTTTAACGAATATTATTATTCCTATTTTGAAATGTGAATCTGATTTTATTACAAAGTATTGAAAATAACAACAATACCAAATGTAAACAGTTGCTAACAAGTTGAGATTGCAGGCAAATATATGGATATCATAATAAACGAATATTAAGTTTATAACCTCATCTTGTTTGAGTTTTGATCTTTCTTTAACTTAGCTGACATGGCTTTTTTATATTTCTAAAGTTGCTTCTCCTTAATAACTGGATTTTTTCATGTTATTAGTATCATAACAAATTGAATTTAATAAATTCGTTTATGTCTTGTTAATAAATTATTTTTTTTTATTTGTAATTTGTTACTTACTTTGGAAATTGTAAGGTTTGGAGTATGGATACATTGTAACTGTTGTTTTTTGTATTTATAAATTTATTTCAACCACAGAACTACACTGTCACTTGTTCCGTTGTCAATGTGTCACAACACAGCACGTTTTTCTGGAGTTGTTCAAATATACTAACCATTTCTAGACCCTACCCCTTATATTTATACTCCTTCACTATTGGTAAGGGATATACATTACCAGTTGATTGGTGGGGGTAAGAAATAAGTTATCAATGGTTGAGCCCATTATAGCTGTTATATATTTTGTCATCATTATGTCTATATACTAGGGTAATTATTTCATAAAAAAGATTAAGAAATGTTTAGATTTTATTAATTTGTTTCCAGAATATTGAATTATAATGTATTGCAGTGTTAATTATTTATTGATTGTTTATTTAATGCTAGTTTAAATATTTCGTTGATTGTATAACTCTAAAAAAATATGACCTAGGAAAATAACTTAAAAGTGTCATATAATTATAATAATAATTGATATTATTCAATAAAAATATAATATAACATATTATAAAAAAGAACAAAAACAAAATATTCATCTATCGTTTATAACTACTTCTACCCATATTATTACTATTTCTGTAACTTCATAAATAATAACAATAGGTATATGTATACACATAGCAGATAGTTCATCTAATTATAATAATAAATTATAGATTCATATCTGTTGACTATGTACATGCAGTTTCTAAATGAAATTGGGTAATGAAGACATAAATTAAAAAATTAAAACAAGTTGTAGACATCACATAGTAATTTCTACAACTTGTTTTAATATCTGAAATCGGGTAACTTTACTGAACAATTAATTTTAAGAATTTTACTACACATACAGTGTGTTTCTAAATCGATGCAGAAAATTTTAAAATTTACTTACAATAAGAAATATTTTTATTGTTATACGTGAATCGTGCGTTATTTTTTAGGGTAGCCATTTTCAAAATTTATTATAATTTTTACCTTTGTGTTTTGTTGCTAGTTGACATCGTTCTCATGGTTTATTTAGTTAAAATGGCATTAATGGCATTTTTTCAATGAATCAGGAAATCTTGTAGGCATTATAAAAATTTGAAGAATGAAAATATTTGTCATTAACATTCTGTTTCAGATACTGAATTGTTTCAGCCGTTAGTATTTGGTAGTTGATCATAATTAAAACAAAATGTAGAAATTACTATGTTTCACTACGAATAAAAAGATATATTATTATACACATTTTCTTGTACCAATGTTAGGTCTTCAGTTGTCTGATGATGGGATAGTTCATTTCCCAAAACTCGAGTCACAAGAAAATGTGTAATATATATTTTTTGGTAGTAAAACATAGTAATTTCTACATTTTGTTTGACACCAACCTACTTGATTTTCATTGATGTAACTATATTTGAGAGCAGTCTACTTGATTCATTAATTAATAACGTCTGTATGAATTTATGTGCAAAGATTAAAGGAAATATTATATTGTGGAAATAATTTTTATTATTTTATTTAATTAAAATGGATGTCCATCAAGTAAACACCGATTCAATAAGAAATATACATTCTGTCAAGAAAGTACCGGGAATTATCGTTTTAAATCTGGCGGGGCAATGAGGCAGGTAAAAATTTTTTTTCCTAGGTGGTACCACTGTCCTTAATTACTATGCCAAGCTTGAGCGGGATCTGTCAACTAGTGTGTTTGCAATGATTAAGTCAGTCGATGTCAGAGTGCGTGCCGATTTTTACTATGGGTGATTACGTTGAGCAAAGAATTTGTTTAAAGTTTTGTGTTTCAAATGAATTTTCGTGTGCCGATGCATTGAAAATGTTGCAAAAGGCCTTTGGTGATATGCTCTATCGAAAACTCGTGCATATCAGTGGTACAGAGCCTCCAAGGACGGTCGTGAAGTGGTCGAAGACTTGTCGATAAAATTAAGGAAAGGGTGCTGGAAAACCGTCGTACCAGCTTGAGAGAGATAGCACATGATCTTAAGATATCCCACGAGTCCGCACGTACGATTTTGATTAATATTTGGGGCATGAGAAAGGTGGCCGCACGACTCGTACCGAAAGACCTGAATTTTCTTCAAAAACGTCATCGCGAACAGGTTGCTTCAGACATGCTGGATCGCTGTAATTCCGATTCTACATTCATGGAACGCATTATAACTGGTGATGAGACCTGGGTCTACGAGTACGATATGCAAACAAGCCAGCAATCATCAGAATGGGTGGCAAAATATGAGCCGAAACCGAAAAAACCACGCCAAAGCCGCTCGAAAATGAAGTTGATGCTCATTGTTTTCTTCGATATCCGTAGCGTGGTGCACTACGAATTCGTTCCAGAGGGTCAGACGGTAAACAAGGAGTATTACCTAGGCGTTATGAAACGTTTGCGTGAGCGTATCCGTAAGAAGCGGCCAAATTTGTGGGCGAAAAACTCATGGATTTTGCATGACGATAACGCGCCTTCTCACCGAGCTACGATTGTGACTGACTTTATCGCCAAAAACTCAACAAACGTGCCTCAGCAACCACCGTATTCGCCGGATTTGGCTCCCTGCGACTTTTTCCTCTTCCCAAAACTAAAATTGCCCCTTCGTGGCACCCGTTTTGAGTCGATTGAAGCCATAAAACAAAATTCGGCGCGAGAGCTAAAGTCCATCCCGGAAAGCGCCTATAAAAAATGTTTCGATAATTGGAAGTGCCGTTGGCATAGATGTATTGTAGCAATTTTGAATTTTGAAGGCGACCCAATAAATTTTGACGATTAAATGAAAAAATGTTGTTTTAATTGAAAATTCCCGGTACTTTCTTGACAGAGTAGTATATGTGCAAAGAGTCTTAGGAATAGAATATTATTTTATAAGTAAACTATGGACAGACTGTAGCTCTTTTTTGAATTTTATCTCTTCAAATTAGTGTTTCAATTTGGAAAATGTTGAAGCATCTGATGCAGAATATTGTTGGGGGATTTTCTCACCCTGTTGCGTTAACCTTTCGGAATTACAAAAACTGTTAAAAGGGACATTAAACCGCTATTTTCACTAACTTGGACGGGAAAAAGCTCAGAACCAAATATTGTATGAAAGACCCCCATTAGTTTCTGCTAAGAAACCTCTTGAAATTATCCGTATTAATTTAGAAACAGCTCATATAAATATTCAACGAATCACAAAATCCAAGACAATAAAAAATAATTTCACACATTTATGTAAACGACGTGTGAAGTAGTTTTTAATCTATTCAATTTTGTGATTTCTACGTAACGTAAAACTAAAGGATTCTTTCCGGGCATCTGCAATTGTTTTTTAAATTAATCATTATAGGTATACAAATTGTATTATTCAATTACTCTGTCGAGCATAGAATCAGGATCATTGCGTTAATTTGCATTTAATTTAGGAATATTTTGTGTTTTCGGTGGTGACATAGTTTATGCGATGATTTTATAATGATTTCTAGAACAAAAACTAATCATTTAGTATAGGTATAAAAAAAAATTATATCGTATGTCATATAGTAATAAAATAAGCGTTGATTTGTATTAAGTTTGGAAATATATTGTGTTTATCACCAGTATGGGATGACTTTAAAATAATTTCTATTGCTAAAAATACGAAAAAAGGACTGACGTCAGGATTATTTACGTTTTTGGTCTTCTAATCAAAGGGTGGTCCATCTAGAGTTTGCATTTTGAAGTAGTGGTTACTTCTGTCATTCTGTCATTATTTCGTGAATAATGACCCGAATTTGAAAATTTTAACTGGGTTGTATTCAAAACATAATAACTTTAAAAGTTAAGAACACTCGACATCTCTTCCTATTCAAAAAATGTTGGGGGTTAATGCCACATTCATGGGGGTGGTTTTTTTCGAAACAAACTCATGATGGAAATTCTCCCCTCTCAGAACAGAAGTTGATCTGTTTTTTCAAAATCTTCGAAAATTCTTCTGGTTAATTTCTGATTAGGTACATTATTTATTTCCAAGAACTCTGATAAACTAATTTTTAATCCTTTCCGATATCTATAGATCTTGATTTTGTTACCATCTATATATAAACTGACAGCTCCATTATGATTTATTGTTAGATTTCTGTAGAAAAGGTTGTTGAAACATAGATATTGTTTAGGCCCTATGGATGTTGGAAGTGAAAGTGTTATATTTATGGTTTCCAGGACTGAAAGAATTTGAGCAATTGTTGCTTTTCCTTCTGAAAAAATTAAAATAATTTGTGGATTTTAGATCTTTTACTTTCATATTTATTTCTGTAGGGGTCTTCATAGAATTTCGGTGAGAATTCAGACAATTCTCGAAATTTTTGGTCAACAAATCTGGAAGGTCCACCTGAGCGACAGTTTTTATAAGAAACTACTGGCCTGATCGCATTACCTTCTTCATGGAATTTGACTAGTCCGTAAAAGACTGTTTTTTTCTGTTGAAGTCATCATTCAGTAGGTCGAGCTGGTGACAGTAGAATTAATATTTGTGTTATCTCGTAAAAATTCAGAAACGTTTCTCTCAAAATGCCACCAAACAAACAGCATCAGCATTTATTGATGGATATTGACTTTCGAAATGCTCTGCGCCGGTTCATATTTTTTGCTCCATGATCTCTTGCGTTTGACATTGTTACACACAACCCATTTTTTGTCCCCAGAAATGATGCGCTTCAAAAATGAATCATTTTCGTGACGTTTGAGAAGCGAATCAGACGTCAACGCTACGACATAAATTTCGCTTCCTGGGAACATCGGGAACCCATGTATCGAGCTTGGAGGTTAAATGAAGTGGTCATAAATAGTTGAATTCGATAAATTTAACCTCTCACCGATCTCACGTGTTGTTATTCGCCGATTTGCATCAACTAATGCCTTTATCAGCTTCAACTGGCCTTCCGGAACGTAATGCATCTTCGACAGGGTACTGTAGTCAGTCATTTGACTGATATTGCACTTCATTCGTAATTGTCAAGGTTAAACCACTTCAAAAAAGTAATAACTTTGACAAAATATTCATCAGTTCTTTATTGAACTGAATATTCGAATTACAAAATAACTATCGATTATATGACAACTCAAATGTCAAAAAAATTTATGATAGCTTGGATATTCGAGAAAAGTCAGGTAATTCTTAAAAGAAGAGATAAGATTCATAAACGAAGATACGTTTGACAACGTAATTTATTTCTCACAAAAATCAGTATGAGAATGTATCTTCTTAATTTCCTGTATAATATTATAACAATATGAGAATAGGAAAAGGCAAACAAGATTGCAAAAGGTGCCAGTGTAGACTAACCCATCTTCGCAAATCCTAACAAAAATACCATGCTTAGCTATAAATATAGTATAAAGTAGGGAATCATTGGCGCGAAAGATGACAGGGCCTTATATCGGGTGTTTTTTTCATATTCATAATTTTTATGCCATAATTTCAATATCATTTCAAATTGAGGGATACTCATTTAAAGTCAATTTAAAGTGCAGATCTGCTTAAATTCTTTCTGATAAGCAAGACCCAATTCTACCTTTTTGATCAAGAGTTTATTTATACCGATTTCAGTTCAGTTATTCGCGAATTGAAAAAATTTATTAATCAATTCCGCGGAAGACAATGTGACTCTTGATAGTGTTCCAAGCCACTTTATCAGCAGCAGCTAATTATAATCGCATAATCGAATTTTGATTATTGTATTTCTCATTGTTTTAACCCTTGCTCGTTACGATCTGAAATGTCATTAATACTGAGAACTTGCACGGAGGAAAGAAATCAAAGATGAATAAATGAGAGATAAGATTTTATTACTTGAGGACACTGTTAATAGCTATCATTAACACTTTACCCGGAATGAAAAAGGGTTCTTTAAAAATTGATTATGAATGAACAACAAAAAGTGGGGGAGATTTTGTTGTTTGAGGCGCAGATTCTCAAAGACACGCAGTGTTTGCTGTGGGTGCGTGCGTTGAAAGTGTGTTCTCATGACGTTGGATTGTTTATTGGATTATTGAAATGTTTTCCAATCAGAAATTTTATTTTGAGTAGCCCGCTATCTGGACACCTGTCATCTTTCGACATTTGACAAGTAAAAACTACGCCATTACTAAAAATTGGGCTGGCGGTGTGATTGGAGCTTACTAACTCGAAAATAAGGCTGATGCAACTGTTACGGTCAATGAATTGTGCTACAGTGCTATGATTAATAATTTTTATGGCCGGAATTGGAAGAAATTGATGTGGACGACGTTAATTTTCAACAAGATGGCGCTACGTGCCGATCAAAAATGGAAATTTTAAATGGTCCACTATTTGATAATAGTCCCTTCAGATTGTGCTTTTATTAGATAATGATCTCAATTATGGGATAGTTCTTTCAAGTAAATGTAACTTCAATTATATGAAATACATTCTTAATTGTATAAAATCCTTTACAGGTTTAAATAAATTATTCAGGCAGGATACCTATGATATCCATGTTTTTTACTAATTTTTTCATATGTAATATCACAACAGTTAAAATTATCCTTCCTATGTAGAGACTGATGTGAAATTTTAAACAGTTTCGTATTTCTGTTCGTTAAGATCTCTCTTCTGATTTTCAGTCAATATAGTCCAGGATCGAAGATCTATTTTTACCATTTATTAAAATCAAGCTAATTTTTTGTGAGACGCCCAACTTTTTCCCTTACTAACCAGCTGACGTTTTTACTATTGCTTAGTTAATATTTATATAATTTCATCGCCGCATTGTCTTACAAATTGCTTGGTATTTTATCCCCCGCTCAGAAAGCTTTTTTATGTCCCTTCTTTTCATTACATTGGACATTTGTTGTGGGAACTGATAGAGGATGGATTGTGGAGGTTTTGTTTTTAAATCTGAACTAGTATTTAGGAATTTATTTTTCTAGTTACTTTTGCCTCCAAGAATTTTTTCAATGTTCTTTCCCAATACCGAAAGCAGTGTAATAGGTCTACAGTTATCTATTTAAGAGTGATCTGTATTTGCTTTTGGAATGGGTATTAGATTACCTTTTTCCATTCTTTCGGAAATAACAGTTCGTAATGCGAAAGTTATAGACAAAGTAATGTTGAATAGTTACATTGAAATCTCGATTCAGTGTTTGAACTCACATATGCTTTCAATCGAGGCCGCATGCTAGATCATATTGGCGTCACCAGAACTAACAGAACCGGAGTTGAACCGGAATCGAATTCGAATTGAAGGGCTTTTATCTTTGTCCTCTTGAATTTTTCATATAGTCGACATCTTCTTCGTTTCCTTGTATCCTATTAAATAGTACGCTCACTTTGAAGTATTCATTAAATCTTAATTTTTATGCCGTAATTTCAATTTCATTACTTCATCATTTCAAATTGAGTAATACTCATTTCAAGTCAGTTTAAAATGCAGATCCATTTAAATTCTTTCTGATAAGCAAGACCCAATTCTACCTTTTTGATCAGGAGTTTATTTATACCGATTTCAGTCAAGTTATTCGCGCATTGAAAAAATTTATTCATCAATTCCGCGGAAGACAATGTGACTCTTGATAGTGTTCCAAGCCAGTTTATCAGCACCAGCTAATTATAATCGCATAATCGAATTTTAATTATTGTATTTTTCATTGTTTTAACCCTTGCTCGTTACGATCTGAAATGTCATTTATACTCAGAATTTGCACGTAGGAAAAGAATCACAGATGAATAAATGAGAGATAAGATTCTATTACTTAAGGACATTGTTATATCTGCACTGTTGATAGCTATCATTAACACTTTACCCGGAATGAAAAAGGGTTCTTTAAAAATTGATTATGAATGAACAACAAAAAGTGGGGGAGATTTTGTTATTTGAGGCGCAGATTCTCAAAGACACGCAGTGTTTGATGTGGGTGCGTGCGTTGAAAGTGTCTTCTCATGGGGTTGGATTGTGTATTCGATTATTGAAATGTTTTCCAATCAGAAATTTTATTTTGAATAGCCCGCTATCTGGACAGCTGTCATCTTTCGACATTTGACAAGTAAAAACTACGCCAGTACTAAAAATTGGGCTGGCGGTGTGATTGGAGCTTACTAATTCGAAAATAAGGCTGATGCAACTGTTACGGTGAATTGATTGTGCTACAGAGCTATGATTAATGATTTTTATGGCCGGAATTGGGAGAAATTGGTGTGGACGACGTTAATTTTCAACAAGATGGCGCTACGTGCCGATCAAAAATGGAAATTTTAAATGGTCCACTATTTGATAATAGAAGTCCCTTCAGATTATGCTTTTATTAGAGAATGATCTCAATTATGGGATATTTCTTTCAAGTAAATGTAACTTCAATTATATGAAATACATTCTTAATTGTATAAAATCCTTTACAGGTTTAAATAAATTATTCAGGCAGGATACCTATGATATCCATGTTTTTTACTAATTTTTTCATATGTAATATCACAACAGTTAAAATTATCCCTCCTATGAAGAGACTGATGTGAGATTTTAAACAGTTTCGTATTTCTGTTCGTTAAGATCTCTCTTCTGATTTTCAGTCAATATAGTCCAGGATCGAAGATCTATTTTTACCATTTATTAAAATCAAGCTAATTTTTTGTGAGACGCCAACTTTTTCCCTTACTAATCAGTTGACGTTTTTACTCTTGCTTAGTTAATATTTAAATAATTGCATCGCCACATTGTCTTACAAATTACGTGGTATTTTATCCCGGTCCTACGTTCGGAAAGCTTTTTTTATGTTCCTTCTTTTCATTACATTGGACATTTTTTGTGGGAACTAATAGAGGATGGATTGTGGAGGTTTTGTTTTTAAATCTGAACTAGTATTTAGGAATTGATCTTTCTAGTTACTTTTGCCTCCAAGAATTTTTTCAATGTTCTTTTCCAATACCGAAAGCAGTGTAATAGGTCTACAGTTATCCATTTAAGAGTGATCTGTATTTGCTTTTGGAATGGGTATTAGATTACCTTTTTCCATTCTTTCGGAAATAACAGTTGGTAATGCGAAAGTTATAGACAAAGTAATGTTGAATAGTTACATTGAAATCTCGATACAGTGTTTGAACTCATATATGCTTTCAATCGAGGCCGCATGCTAGATCATATTGGCGTCACCAGAACTAACAGAACCGGAGTTGAACCGGAATCGAATTCGAATTGAAGGGCTTTTATCTTTGTCCTCTTGAATTTTTCATATAGTCGACATCTTCTTCGTTTTCTTGTATCCTATTAAATAGTACGCTCACTTTGAAGTATTCATTGAATCATATTATTTATGCCGTAATTTCAATTTCATTACTTCATCATTTCAAATTGAGTAATACTCATTTGAAGTCATTCTAAAGTGCAGATCTGCCTAAATTCTTTCTGATAAGCAAGACCCATTTCTACCTTTTCGATCAAGATTTCATTTATACCGATTTCAGTTCAGTTATTCGCGCATTGAAAAAATTTATTAATCAATTCCGCGGAAGACAAAGTGACTCTTGATAGTGTTCCAAGCCAGTTTATCAGCACCAGCTAATTATAATCGCATAATCGAATTTTAATTATTGTATTTCTCATTGTTTTAACCCTTGCTCGTTACGATCTGAAATGTCATTAATACTCAGAATTTGCACAGAGGGAGGGAATCAAAGATGAACAAATGAGAGATAAGATTTTATTACTTGAGGACATCGTTATATCTGTACTGTTGATAGCTATCATTAACACTTTACCCTGAACGAAGAAGGGTTCTTTAAAAATTGATTATGAATGAACAACAAAAAGTGGGGGAGATTTTGTAGTTTGAAGTGCAGTCTCATTTAGATTTTTTTAACCCCATTTTTTATTTTTGTCAATAAAAACCGTTGACTGATTTTTTATGGCCTGAATTGGTTCGTCTTGATTTGCAGAACATGTGGTTTTAACAGGACACTTGTCATACTGCCAATGACACAACTAGTAAATTTTTTCCTACTCAAACTTGAACCCGGGACATTTCGGTTCTCAGCCCAAGGCTCTAACCACTGAACTATCAGCACTCATATATATGAATGAATTAATTATTTTCAAACATCCCTGTTTAGACCTATGCATATTTATCTTGCAACTATAAGTCATCGAGAATTAAGAAATTCTAACACAGAAATAGAGAAAAGACTAATCACAGCAAGAGTAATTTTATGTTCAAGAGAAAGAAACTTGAAAAAATTCAGACTTTAACACCCTGTATCTCGAAAACAAAACGTTTGCGATCCCATGTTTATGAGACTTTTTTTCTTAAAATTATGCAACGTTTGTACCTTCAATTTAGGAACACCCGGTATAGGTGCTGTTTTACAGATATAGATCAATTTTCGGCTAAAACTAGGAATTATCAATTTTTAAATATTGGGGAAACCAGTTTTGCAATCGACATTTTTATGTATCACAAAGAAAAGACTTTTTCCACTCACGAACTTGGTGTTCCTATTTGCACTTCAGATCTATCCTGCAAATTTCAAATATGCCAATTTTTTTCCGATAATTACCATCATTCAATTGTCATCAAACTGCCTGAAATCCATGAGTTTCCGGTTGAAATTCCTCATCCTGGGGTGTGTCACCTTGAAAATAGGGTACTATTTACTTCCTTCCTTTTTAAAGCGTAGTTTCGTCAATTTTTGAGTATTTCTTGGAAGGAAATTGAAAGACAAAGAACCGGAGACTGACGCTAATCTTGTATTGTAGCTTTCCAGATGAAAGTTTGATAGGACAATACATGAAGGATTACAAAGGGCGATAAATACTGAAATTCTTATTCGAAAACTTCCGATTTATTTTCAATTCATGGAATATTTTCATTATTGTAAACTCATTCAGCTGTTATGAATTTATCTCAACTTAAAGAAAATATATAAACCTAAATATCCTGATAGTTGCAGATGAGACTATAATAATTTAAAAATAAGTCATTCAATATACATTACTAGAAATACATTAATTTGAGCGTGGGTAAACTCACCTATCGAAAAGACGAAAGTTTTAATAATAAAAATAAACTTTATTCGAAATTTGAATATCAAAACAGATTTAATCTGTTGTCTTCTACAATTTTAATTTCAAAAAATTATTTTGAAGAAACTTTAAGAATTAAATTAATGTCTTTATAAGCACTGCTCATATTTAATAAACGTATAAAATCAAAATTCATCATACAATATCAAACGGAATTAAGAAGAACCAACGAATATAAATTGTCAATTGAAATTAAAATATAAATAAGCAAACATTTTTTGTTTCGTTCCAGGCATGCGTACTGAACTCTTCAGACAAACGTACGAAGCCCTGTTTGTTACTAAATGTATTGTTTTTTGATCCTTTATTTATGAAAATAGCTCTTTCTCAAAAATATAAAACATAATTTTAAGTTATTTGCGTCCTTACGTTAGAAAATTATAAAAAATACTGCGACACATCAACTTTTAAATTCAATAGTGCGCTTTTCAAACATCAATTTAAATATATAGGGTGATTCACGCAAGTCCAGCATAGTCGTCCTCTTTATTTCATTTATTTATTTACTAGCTGACCCGGTAAACTTCGTACTGTCTCAATCTATAAATAAAAGACCTAAACTTTTGTATGAAATAATCTTAAAACAAACAAAACAAATCCGTATTTAATAAAAAAGCATTTTTTGAATGAAGCATGAAGTTTTACTATTATTTTCGACACATCATGTTGCTTACTTACAAAACAGAGTTTTTCTGAAATACTGGCTATTTATAAGGTTTGAATCTGATATTGACAGACACACTGCTATGATACAGTCTGTTAATCAATTTAAAGCTTTCTCATAAACTATATTTTTTGTTTTGTTTTGTGGTACGTAAATAATCAAAGAAGACGGTTTTCGGACGCGCGAACACGCTACGTATAATTTTGGTCCATGCGTAGCATGGACCAAATCAAAAAAAAAAAAATCGGCAAAATCCCCAATGAAGAAATTCCCAGATCCTAATGCCCAATAAAATAATTAACATAAAATTACCAAGAAATCTGTTTAAGTAACCGATTTCTTGGTGATTTTATGTTAATTATTTTATTGGGCATTAGTATCTGTTTAAGTAGCCGATTTCTTGGTAATTTTATGTTATTTATTTTATTGGGCATTAGTATAATACTGGGAATTTCTACAATCGGGATTTTGCTCATATCTTAAGTGGGTTATAATGGTATCTTAATTACTTCAGTTACGTTAAAAAACGTTTGTATGGGAAACAGAAAAGGCATGTTTTTGGGATTTTTCCGAAAATTATTCAAATTTTTCTCACCTTTTAAACCTTCCCTAGACCTCCACGATCATTTCAACACCAAGATAAGAAAAATCCGTTCAGCCGTTCTCGAGTTTATAGATAGATATCCTGATAGTTGCAGATGAGACTAATAATTTAAAAATAAGTCATTCGATATACATTACTAGAAATACATTGATCATAATTAAAATAAAAATAAAATAATAAAAATGGGAACAAAATAGCAGAACGATAAGATAAAATTATTTGCGTCCTTACGTTAGAAAATTATAAAAAACACTGGGACACATCAACTTTTAAATTCAATAGTGCGCTTTTTAAACATCAATTCAAATATATAGGGTGATTCGCGCAAGTCCAGCATAGTCGTCCTCTTTATTTCATTTATTTATTTATTGATCCCAGGAATACAGACAAACAAAAGTCCACTATAGTATCCACATCGGGTTTGTGTTCTGTGTAGGCTTCGTCGCTGTTTCCTTACGCCACTTTAGGAACAGCGCTCTTGATTGTTAACAGCGAATGGTTGGACGGTCCCCCGAAACCAGAAAATTTCTTTCCTGACCCGCGGTTCGAACTCTCAATCTCACTATAATGACTCCGATGTCTAAGCCACAAGACTACCTGATTTCAACGATGTTTAACATGCCTCTATTATGAATAATACCGGGTGAAATTTTTAAAATATTTATAATTGGTTTCAAGAAACTGACGACTAAAATTATATGATGTAATTGATTTTAAAACATTAAAATAAATGCTCAAATTGTTCCCCACATCGTTCTTGGCAATAACAGAGTCTCCTTTAAAACTCGTTCCTAACATTGTTTGAAGTTTGAGTTGAAATTATTTAAATATTTTAATATTAGCCTTCTACATATTTAATTTCAAAAAATTATATTTAATAATTATAACTTCTGATAATAAATTAAAATAATGTCATATAAGTACCACTTATATCAAATGACATAAAATAAACATTCATTATAAGACATCCAAATGGTATATCAAAATCCAATAAATTAAAATTGTTAACCAAAATCCTATAAATTAAATATTTTGAATAGACAAAATTTTGTTTCTGCAGATCATTCTTGTGAAAACAAATATCTTTCAAAAATGTTTAACATAATCTTAAGAATTTCATCATAAAACTATCTTACTTAGAATATTCAATATTATTGGATATCTAACTAAGTTACTTTATATAAAAACTCAAGATATGTAAAAACATTACTGAAAAACAAGTTTTAAGAGAGACTTTGCTTCGTTATTATTATGTTAGACATTTTTGAAAGATATTTGTTTTCATAAGATTGATCAGCAGAAAAAAATTTTGTCTATTCAAAATATTTAATTTATAGGATTTTGGTTAACAATTTTTATTTATTGGATTTTGTTATACCAATTGGATGTCTTATAATGAATGTTTATTTTATATGTCATTTGATATAAGTGGTACTTATATGACATTATTTTAATTTATTTTCAGAAGTTATAATTATTAAATATAATTTTTTGAAATTAAATATGTAGAAGGCTAATATTAAAATATTTAAATAATTTTATATACCTTCTATCAAGAATTAACCTCTATTTATGTTATTGAGTTGAAATATTCCGCATTTCTGTAGTTATCCTTTCGTTGAGGTCTGCGATGATCGTCGGCTGTGTTGAATAAACTCTGCTCTTGAGAACCCACAGAAAAAATCCGACGGCGTAAGGTCTGGCGATCTAGCTGGCCACTCAATAGTACCTCTTCGTTCAATCCATTTATTGGGGAAGATTGCGTTTCAGTAAGTTCCGACCATTAAAGCACAATGGGATGGGGCTTCATCCTGCTGGAACCAGACATTTCCATTCGGTAGGCTTGGATCTATTGCTTTAGGAAATAGGTTGACTAACGCAGGAACAACTTCATGACAAAAAATGTTAACAAAACAAAGATCCATGAGCGTATCGAGAATTTTCCCAACTTAAATGATAGTTCAGAATTTTCATAAGTCTGCATTTAGGTTATTCAAAAATACCATTATTTATCGCGTGATAAATTATTCATTTCATTATTTCACCCGTTATTGTACAGAATAGACCATGGATTAGTTGAAATCAGGTTGTTGAGAAGCTTTAAAAAAATATTAAAATAAACTGGGTGTTCCATTTAAAATGAAGAGAACGGACTTGCGTGAATCGGCCTTTATATTTGAATTTATGCTTAAAAATGCACCATTGAATTTTAAAGTTGACGTGTCCCAATATTTCTTATAATTTCCTAACATAAGGACACAAAGAATATTATTCCATAAGTGGTTTCCATACTGTATAAAAGTGGTCTTCTTTTTTGTAGAATAATTTCAACAGTCTATATAATATTCAATTTCAGGACAAACATGTTTAAACATTGTTCCGAAAATGCTATTAGGAGTACAAATAAGTTTCCGCCGTTTTATTGTAGATGGCGCTGCACGGAGTTTCGGTTAGCTTTCGCAGATGATAACCGGCTTAAAAAATAGTTTGGACATTCAAGAACAACATAACCTATTAATATCATTGATATTATATTGGTAAAATATAATTTTTATAAGTTGAAAATGTCAGAATTTGAGCCAAGTAAGCGTCATTTGCTTTAATTTAAAGAAATCTGCTGCTGAGGCGCATCAATTGCTCGTAGAAGCATATGGTGAGGGTACTTTGAGTGAGAGAACGTGTCGAGAGTGGTTTCAAAAGTTTAAAAACGGTGATTTCGACGTAGAAGACAAAGATCGCAGTGGAAGGCCAAAAATTTACGAGGATGCAGAATTGGAGGAATTATTGGAGGAAGATTCATTTCAAACACAAAAAGAACTTGCTCTAACATTAGAAATCACTCAGCAAGCAGTATCACGTCGTTCTTTTATAATAAATATTTAATTTGTGTTAAAAAACGGCGGAAACTTATTTGTATTCCTAATACATTATCCAGTTACAACGTGTTCATGTTTCCATTTTCTTCAATTTTTTTAATAATTCTCGTGGTTTCTAGAACAAACAGGGATTAGATACTTTTCGGGGTTTAAATGGAATGGTGATCAGAATTATTGTGAGAATGTGATACTAGGTCAAGTTTAATCTCCATTTTAAATTTTTTTGGTTTCTTTGGAATTTTTTTTATTCATTGCGTTTTTTTGACATCGTAATCATTCACCAGCAAAAATTTAAAAAATGTTTCTGTAAGCGTCGAAATTGTTCAAGAAATTTTCAAGTGCAAACATGAAACTTAAACAAAATTCAAAATTAGAGGCATTCATTCGATTATCGATGAACAAAGACGCTGATATGACACCAGTCATAATATAAATTTTTTTTATTTAATTCATATCGTGGAACAACAGTTGAAACTGGGGAAGGAAATTTTATGAAAATCAGTGAGGAATTCATGACACTAGGTAAAAAAATTATGATGAAATCATGTTTAAAGTTGAAATAAAATAATATCGGCTATGTCTGTTCCAAACTTTTTTTCTTATTAATAGGTTTGTTTTCGTTTAGAAGATAAAATCATTTGAAAAAATATGCTCTATTTCTGAGCTATTTCAGCTTGTGCGAGTTAGGAGTTCAGTTGTGTTTTAGGTAGGCTTTGTTACTGTGATCTTACGCCACTTTAGGTCACAGCACTGTTAATTTTCGACCCAACAGTGAAATGCTGGCCGAAACCCGTCCAACTAGAAAATTTCTTTCCTACTTGACTGGAATTCCACGATCGGATTGCTTTGTGTTCAAGAGAAGACTACACTTTGAATATGTTGGATCATTAAAATAAAGAAATATGTATATCTCAGGTTTCATAAACCATTCACTATTTTCTTCCGCATATTGATGGTTGTTATTGGAACTTCATCATACACAATTCCCTTTATGTGACCCCACAAAATCTGGTAAGTTGAGATCCGGTGAATTAGCAGCCTATTTTGTCGGTCTGTCCCACCAACCCTGAACCTTCCTTGGAAGTTTGAATGCTCTAGCTCTTTCCATTCGAAAGTTAGTGTGTTTACGGATGGCCAAACTATAGCACGCTGTTCGCTGTAAGTAGTAGACAAAAAGTGTTTATTAGAGTTTCAAATTAATTTCCCATCCTCGTTTCCGAGAATACTATCTTATTATCAGTCAGAACGGAGATAGTGTGATAACGCTTAAATTTTAATGTGAATGTCAAATAATGTAATGTAATCAGGAACTAAACAGAATAATTGACCATTCATAGAAATCGGAATCTCAGGTTCACGATATTCCATTAACATATGTTATCTAAATATAAATAATTTAGGATGTTTTCTGGGTAATTACACAGATGCTCTAACAAGTGCACACTGTTTATTTTGCAGCATTACTTGAACTGTTCTATCATAAAATTACTCTTGCTGTGATAAAACTTTTCCCCATTTCTGTGTTCGAATTTCTTAATTTTCGATGACGTATAGTTGCAAAATAAGTTCACAGGGATGTTTTGAAAGTAATTAATTCATTCATATACTACTCTGTCAAGAAAGTACCGGAAATTTTCAATTAAAACAACATTTTTACATTTAATCGTCAAAATTTATTGGGTCGCCTTCAACATAGGCTCCATTTGCTCCAATACATCTATGCCAACGGCACTTCCAATTATCGAAACATTTTTTATAGGCGCTTTCCGGGATGGACTTTAGCTCTCGCGCCGAATTTTGTTTTATGGCTTCAATCGACTCAAAACGGGTGCCACGAAGGGGCAATTTTAGTTTTGGGAAGAGGAAAAAGTCGCAGGGAGCCAAATCCGGCGAATACGGTGGTTGCTGAAGCACGTTTGTTGAGTTTTTGGCGAGAAAGTCAGTCACAATCGTAGCTCGGTGAGAAGGCGCGTTATCGTCATGCAAAATCCATGAGTTGTTCGCCCACAAATTTGGCCGCTTCTTACGGATACGCTCACGCAAACGTTTCATAACGCCTAGGTAATACTCCTTGTTTACCGTCTGACCCTCTGGAACGAATTCGTAGTGCACCACGCCACGGATATCGAAGAAAACAATGAGCATCACCTTCATTTTCGAGCGGCTTTGGCGTGGTTTTTTCGGTTTCGGCTCATTTTTTGCCACCCATTCCGATGATTGCTGGCTTGTTTGCATATCGTACTCGTAGACCCAGGTCTCATCACCAGTTATAATGCGTTCCATGAATGTAGAATAGGAATTACAGCGATCCAGCATGTCTGAAGCAACCTGTTCCCGATGACGTTTTTGAAGAAAATTCAGGTCTTTCGGTACGAGTCGTGCGGCCACCTTTCTCATGCCCAAAATATCAATCAAAATCGTACGTGCGGACTCGTGGGATATCTTAAGATCATGTGCTATCTCTCTCAAGCTGGTACGACGGTTTTCCAGCACCCTTTCCTTAATTTTATCGACGTTATCGAGGCAAGTCTTCGACCACTTCACGACCGTCCTTAAAGGCTCTGTACCACTGATATGCACGAGTTTTCGATAGAGCATTATCACCAAAGGCCTTTTGCAACATTTTCAATGCATCGGCACACGAAAATTCATTTGCAACACAAAACTTTAAACAAATTCTTTGCTCAACGTAATCACCCATAGTAAAAATCGGCACGCACTCTGACATCGACTGACTTAATCAGCTGTTGCAAACACACTAGTTGACAGATACCGCTCAAGCTTGGCATAGTAATTAAGGACAGTGGTACCAACCTAGGAAAAAAATTTTTTACCTGCCTCATTGCCCCGCCAGATTTAAATCGATAATTCCCGGTACTTTCTTGACAGAATGTATATATGAGTGCCGATAGTTCAGTGGTTAGAGCCTTGGGCTGAGAACCTAAAGGTCCCGGGTTCAAGTTTAAGTAGGAAAGAATTTACGAAATAAATAAATGAAATATTGTGAGGAAGAACTAGTTGAACTTTCTGAAAAATATGTAACGTTTTCCTTCATTCATACATTCTGTCAAGAAAGTACCGGGAATTATCGATTTAAATCTGGCGGGGCAATGAGGCAGGTAAAAATTTTTTTCCTAGGTTGGTACCACTGTCCTTAATTACTATGCCAAGCTTGAGCGGGATCTGTCAACTAGTGTGTTTGCAATAGCTGATTAAGTCAGTCGATGTCAGAGTGCGTGCCGATTTTTACTATAGGTGAGCAAAGAATTTGTTTAAAGTTTTGTGTTGCAAATGAATTTTCGTGTGCCGATGCATTGAAAATGTTGCAAAAGGCCTTTGGTGATAATGCTCTATCGAAAACTCGTGCATATCAGTGGTACAGAGCCTTCAAGGACGGTCGTGAAGTGGTCGCCCATCGACGGCTTCGATCGAAGATAACGTCGATAAAATTAAGGAAAGGGTGCTGGAAAACCGTTGTACCAGCTTGAGAGAGATAGCACATGATCTTAAGATATCCCACGAGTCCGCACGTACGATTTTGATTGATATTTTGGGCATGAGAAAGGTGGCCGCACGACTCGTACCGAAAGACCTGAATTTTCTTCAATAACGTCACCGCGAACAGGTTGCTTCAGACATGCTGGATCGCTGTAATTCCGATTCTACATTCATGGAACGCATTATAACTGGTGATGAGACCTGGGTCTACGAGTACGATATGTAAACAAGCCAGCAATCATCGGAATGGGTGGCAAAAAATGAGCCGAAACCGAAAAAACCACGCCAAAGCCGCTCGAAAATGAAGGTGATGCTCATTGTTTTCTTCGATATCCGTGGCGTGGTGCACTACGAATTCGTTCCAGAGGGTCAGACGGTAAACAAGGAGTATTACCTAGGCGTTATGAAACGTTTGCGTGAGCGTATCCGTAAGAAGCGGCCAAATTTGTGGGCGAACAACTCATGGATTTTGCATGACGATAACGCGCCTTCTCACCGAGCTACGATTGTGACTGACTTTCTCGCCAAAAACTCAACAAACGTGCTTCAGCAACCACCGTATTCGCCGGATTTGGCTCCCTGCGACTTTTTCCTCTTCCCAAAACTAAAATTGCCCCTTCGTGGCACCCGTTTTGAGTCGATTGAAGCCATAAAACAAAATTCGGCGCGAGAGCTAAAGTCCATCCCGGAAAGCGCCTATAAAAAATGTTTCGATAATTGGAAGTGCCGTTGGCATAGATGTATTGAAGCAAATGGAGCCTATTTTGAAGGCGACCCAATAAATTTTGACGATTAAATGTAAAAATGTTGTTTTAATTGAAAATTCCCGGTACTTTCTTGACAGAGTAGTATACTAGGAACACTGATAAATTAATTACCGAGTTTAATTTTTCGAAATTTTATTAAATTTTCGTTTCTTCCCAAGTATCATCATAGAAAATAATAAAACAATAAACTCCATCAGCTATTATCATAAATATAATCAGGAAATTTACGAAATAGCCTCGAAACGTGAGCTACTTCTTCAGCACCCTAATGGATTTCGAAAAACAAATGTTGACCTATCCCTTCAATTAGTACCACTTTGATAATGGATTTTATCAATTGAGTAGTTCTGATAAAGCGATAGTCGACCCTGAAATCGGTTCTTGTTTAGTCACACTTCGAATTGACCGAACCGTGTTAATATTTATTTGTCAAACAGTTAATTGTTACTGCGAAATTACATTTCAGTTACGATCTCATGAGAAAAATCCCGCTGTGCAAATTAAATTTGGATTTGTGGCAATTTCCGTAAACACAACACGCAATTAATAACATTTAAACCTCATTTTATTTATTGAAAAAATGAGTAAAGGTTATTGGGCTCTTGAAAATTTATAAGAAATAATGAAATTCTAAGAAATATACTAAATCTGTTTGCATAAGTTATTCAGATAATCGCTCGATTTGTATAGTTTTTAGCTTATGTCCTTTATCTATGAATTCACTAGAAAGGGCACTAAAGATATAGTTCAAGTAAATGGTACTTTCTCCTCAAATTGCTAATAATTGACCAAGTTAATAGCTAGATTTGTTCCCACGATGTCTTGGTCATACAAAATTCAACTAATTAAAATATGAATAGAATATAAATTGATAAAATAATAAGAAGAGGTTTTTTACTTGATAGAAGGAATATTACAAAATTTGAATATCAAAACTGTTAGTCCCCCATAATTTTAATTTCAAAAAATTTTATTCAAAGATTAGAATTAAATGAATGTCTTATAAGCACAGCTTATATTTAATAGACGTACAAAATCAAACCTCAATATACAATATCAAATGGAATAAATAACCCAACAAATATAAATTGTCAATTGAAATTAATAAATAAATATTTGAAGGGGACAAAATTTTGTCTCTGATCATACAATTGTGAAAACTAATTCCTTTTCAAAATTATAAAACATAATTTTAAGGACTTCTCAGAAAATATAATTCATTTAAAATATTCAATATATTTAAATATTTAAATCAGTTAGTTTAAAAATCTCTCGAAACTTGTATTATATCTTCAAAAAACAATTAGAATTTCGATAAGGTCTTCATTTAAAACATTCAAAAAATAAAATTAATTAACAACAAATATAACGCGCCTCACATACCTAGTGATATCCTTGTTTTGAACATAACAACTTGAAAATCCAATATATTCTATGTTTGTCACAAAAATCATAGAAAGCTTTAAGTTATTATTTAGTTTTCTTCAAACCACTTGATATTTCATAATGAGTTTTATTCAAATCTAAGTATAATTATATATTATATATAAAATAAAATAATAAGAAGAAATATTTGATTGATTCGGTCTTTACTTGGTGGAAACTCATTTTAATTTAAAAAATGTATATGAGAAAGTAATTTATTTCCACATCGTGGTGAAACAATTGTTGTAGTAGTACAAACATTTTTGTGGAAATAAATAACCGTCTCATAAACATTTTTTTAATTAATAAGAAGAAGTTCTTTACTTGATAGAAGGAATATTAAAAAATTTTAATATCAAAACAGATTTAATCTGTTAGTCTCCTATAATTTTAATTTCAAAAAGATTCATTCAAAAATTTCTAGAATTAAATTAATGTCTTACAAGCATAGCTTATATTCAATAGACGTATAAAATCAAACCTCAATATACAATACCAAATGGAATAAATAACCGAACAAATATAAATTGTCCATTAAAATTAATAAATAAATATTTGAAGGAGACAAAATTTTGTCTCTGATCTTACAATTATGAAAACTTATTCCATTACAAAACATAATTTCAAGGACTTTTCAGAAAATGTAATTCATTCGACTGAAGGACTTAACGACAAATATAACTTACCTCACAGACCTAGTGATATCTTCGTTTTGAACATACCAATTTTAAAATCCAAGATATTTTATGTTTTTTACGAAAATCACAGAAAGCTGTAAGGTATTATATGGTTTTCTTTAAACCACTTAATATTTCATAATGAGTTTTATTCAAACCTAAGTATAATTATATATAAAATAAAATAATGAGAAGAGGTTTTTTTCTTGATAGAAGGAATATTACAGAATTAAATATTTGCAAGACCATACATGAAATGCATGTCAACCATTTCGGAATTCGTGAATTTTGGCATGTTTTGAGATTAAATTGCAACCACCTTTACTTTTCAAAACACAAAAGTTTAATTTCAAAACCAGTAATGCATTTATTCACACAGCTTATTACCTGAATTCTTATGACAATTTGGATTTTTCTGAAAATTTCTTTCTGGAAATCGGTAGCGACAAAATTACAAGAGACTATTAAGTTTAGTATAACAAAAAAGCTTCTTTTTACAATTTTTCAACCTAACAGTGGCTCATCAAAAAAATTTACGGAGTAAAACAGGGGACAGTGTTCCAGAAAAAATATCAACCTGTAGATTTGCAATCGAAATTGGCATGACACGTGGTGTTAACTCTTAATTGTAATATGTATGCCAAATTTCAGTTGAATATCTTGTGAAATGAAGATACTATGAGAAAAAAACTTGAAAAAACTTCAAACTATAACTCGAAAACGAAACGTTTGCCCCCATTTATTTTCAACATCTAGACCGTTTGATGCTAGCGATTGACCCGAAACTATAGTGACTCGCCAAAAACTCCGGGAGCTTGATTGGAAAGTTTTAATACATCCACCATATAGTCCGGACCTTGCACCAAGCGACTATAATCTCTTTCTCGCATTGCAAAACGTCCTTAGTGATAAGAAATTGCCAACAATAGATGATTATAAAAATCGATTACTAGAGTTTTTCAGCAATAAGGTCCAAGATTTCTAAGAGAGAGGCGTTATGAAACTACCTTTAAATGGCATCAAACTATAGAAGGAAACGATGCATATTTGACCCAAATCGGACGATCTGAAACATGTTAAATGAAGTCTTGAAGTTCAACGTAAAAATAATCGATTTTTCCCCCAGTTTTATTAAAGCATATTTAGTTTGATATAATTGTATGCATATTTTTTTGTTTAGAGTATTTCTTTGATTAAAATGTTATAATTAAAATAAGGTCGATTCTCTTTGAAATATTTTGTTTTCTGTTATCATGGCACAGACATAAATTTTTGGTTGTTATTCCTAAGATTGAATAATTAAGTCGAAACTCTATAGTATTGACGACAGCTTTAGTGAATTGATATCAATTTAAAGAATTATCTTGAAAGTTTCTTAAGGGTTAGATGGATTTTCACGCACCCATTGTATATATGAGTACATTCTTTGAATTATCCAATAAATCAAATCAGAATTGAAGAATACACCCACAAAAAACACCAATGAAGAAATTTAACGTATGAATAAAATAAAAAAGTGTTAGATTTGTCACCTAATCCGCTTATTGGTATTCATTATACCATCAGTGGCAAGTGTACAAACCTATGATTCATCTACAGGTAGAAAACCCAAATCCAATTACATAAACAAACTTTGAAAGAGGAATAATTGGTATTTCCGGCTACCTCCACCAGCGTCACTTGACTTGTAGCCAAAGTGTTAAGTCTAGGCGCCTTGGCAATCAGCCTTGCTGACAAGCTGGTCTGAAGTCTGGCTCTCTTGATGACTGTCGCCAATTTTTACAAGAATTACACCTTAAACTTCTCGAAGAGTGCTTCATTATCTTACGCTAATTATAAAGTCGCTCTGCCGTCGTCTATTCGCTAGACCACTTGCGTCTGAAACATTTTTAGTCCATTTTGATTTGACGTTGTGCAGTGCATTAAAGTGGTACACATTCACGTTTGCGAAGGTTTACTAATTTGAAAAACTTATCGAGTCATCAGGGATCCTCTGTATTTATGTTAAATGCATTTTGAAATAACGCATGGAGCAATAAAAAGAAGATTTCTACTTGATAGAAAGATTTACAATATCTTAAATATCAAACTTTAATTTTATGAAAAACTGTTCACAAAACTTTTTAAAATTGAATAAATGTAACATATATAGAGGTTAATACTTGATAGAAGGTATATAAAATTATTTAAATATTTCAATATTAGCCTTCTACATATTTAATTTCAAAAAATTATATTTAATAATTATAACATCAGGAATTAAATTAAAATAATGTCATATAAGTACCACTTATATCAAACGACATATAAAATAAACATTCATTATAAGACATCCAAATGATATAACAAAATCCAATAAATAAAAATTGTTAACCAAAATTCTATAAATTAAATATTTTGAATAGACAAAATTTTGTTTCTGCTGATCAATCTTATGAAAATAAACATCTTTCAAAAATGTTTAACATAATCTCAAGAATTTCATCATAAAACTATCTTACTTAGAATATTCAATATTATTGGATATCTTAAAACTTGTTTTTCAGTAATGTTTTTACATATCTTGAGATTTTATAGAAAGGAACTTAGTTAGATATCCAATAATATTGAATATTCTAAGTAAGATAGTTTTATGATGAAATTCTTAAGATTATGTTAAACATTTTCGAAAGATATTTGTTTTCATAAGATTGATCTGCAGAAACAAAATTTTGTCTATTCAAAATACTTAATTTATAGAATTTTGGTTAACAATTTTTATTTATTGGATTTTGTTATATCATTTGGATGTCTTATAATGAATGTTTATTTTATATGTCGTTAGATATAAGTGGTACTTATATGACATTATTTTAATTTAATTCCTGAAGTTATAATTATTAAATATAATTTTTCGAAATTAAATATGTAGAAGGCTAATATTAAAATATTTAAATAATTAAATAAATGTCTTAGAAAACACAGTTTCAATCAAGTAGACATATAGAATTAACACTTAGTACACAGCACCAGAAGAAATAAGAAGATCCAACCAACAATGTTTCAGCTTGTATGAGTTCAATTATGTTCTGATAAGGCTTTGTGCGAGAAACATCTTTTCCTTTAATAAGTAAATCGTTGTAGAATATTCTCATTATTAAACGATTTTTATTTAAACTTTTATGGGCTTGTTTTAGAGACCTCAACGTTTCGTCACAATATCTGTATTTTGGGAATTTGAACTGGAAATGGTCTTGAATAATTACTTTAGACGTACAGATGAATGTTTTGTGGCCAAATTCAGTTCAGCCCGTCCGAACGTACATGAAATGTTTAGAAAAGAACTAATGTGAAGTCAGGGGCTTGTTTATATCACCCAAATTTTAGATCAATCAGATTCATATTTTGTAAATATTAATAAACCATTGGACTGATTTTGCCCAATAACGAACCTAACCTAGATATTCAAGACAGTATTTTAATTTCAACAAAAATGTTTATAATACAACAATTGCTTCACCACGATTCTGGTATTTACATTCTACTGGCTGATGGTGTCCAGTGTGATAGAGTTTAAATAGTTAACTACGTGATAAAATAATGGAAAAACAAGTCATAAAAAAGTTTTTGGGTGTTTATTGGAGTTGCCGTTAAAAATGCCATTAGGGAAAGATATTCAGTAATGAATATTTGTCAACATCTGTTTGTTCATTCAAAAAGATTTTACGGGCATTGTACCTGTTGATTTCAAAAAATCCTAAAAGTATTAACGTAGAATATTTGTTTTCGACGTGGACGTCATAGTTATTAAAATAATAAGAAGCGGTTTTTTACTTGATAGAAGGATTATCACAAACTTTAAATATCAAAACAAAATCAATCTGTTAGTCTTCTACTATTTTAATTTCGAAAAAATTTTTAAAATACTTTTAGAATTAAATTAATGTCCTATAAGCACTTCTTATATTTAATAGACGTATAAAATCAACATTCATTATACAGTATTAAATGGAATAAAAAACCCAACGAATATAAATTGTTAATTAAAATTAAAAAATAAGTAATATTGAATGTTTCGTTCCAATCATGCGCATCTGAACTCATTAGACAGGCGTGGCACGCAAGTTTTGCTTGTAATATTTGACAATATTTTAATTAACAATTTATATTTGTTGGGTTTTTTATTCAATTTGATATTGTATAATGATAATAGTTTTGATTTTATACGTCTGTTAAATATAACCAGTGCTTATAAGACATTAATTTAATTCTAAAAGTTTAAAAAAATTTTTTTTTAAATTAAAATTGTAGAAGACTAACACATTAATTCTGTTTTGATATTCAAAGTTTGTAATAATCCTTCTATCAAGTAAAAAACCGCTACTAACTACTAGGTTTTTGAATAAAGAAATTTATTAAACAGTTTCCAGTGGTTTAAGGATGGCCATAAAATGCCTTACAAACTTTGTGTGATTTCTGTGTTTAGCATAGAACATAGAGTACCTTGGATATTGGATGTACCTGTAGTTTGAATTTGCATTGAGATGGATTTTAAAAATTGTATGGTAAGCTTACAAGTTTATTTATTTCTATTTGATTTCGTTTTTTGAATGTGAAGTTGAACTGACCTTATCTGAATTCTAATTGTTTTTGAGGATGTGCTACATGTTTTCAAGAATTTTTGAAGATTTCATTTAAATATTTAAACATATTAAGTATTTCAAATAAATTAGTTTTGGAGAGATTCTTAAAGATATGTTGTGTATTTTGAAAGAGTTTTCATAAATATAAGACCAGAAACAGAACGTTTTGTCATATGTTACAGGCAAAACATGCCTGCCACGCCCGTTTGACGAGTTCAGGTGCGCATGTTTGGAACGAAACATTCAATATTAATTATTTTTTAATTTTAATTAACAATTTATATTTGTTGTTTTTTTTAATCCATTTGATATTGTATAATGAATTTTGATTTTATACGTCTATTAAATATAAGCAGTGCTTATAAGACATTAATTTAATTCTAAAAGTTAAAAATAAAATTTTATTAAAATTGTAGAAGACTAACAGATCAATTCTGTTTTGATATTCAAATTTTGTCATAGTTATTGTTGAAATAGTGCCTGAATTCCTTAAGATCATTAGCATATGTCGAATGTACGGAATCCGATATGTAACTTAATCATCTTAAAGAATTTAGGCATAATTTCAACAATAACTATCGTCGAAAGCAAGAGTTCTAGAAATGATACTTCAAATCATTTACGATGAATTTCCGTCAAGTAGAGACCGAAACAATCAAGAACAAGAGTTCTTGATTAAAACTTTTAGAATTTTTTGAAATCAACAGGTACAATGCCCATAAAATCCTTTTGAATGAACAAACAAATGTTGACAAATCCTCATTACTGAATATCTTTTCCTAATGGCATTTTTTAGCGGCAAACTCCAACAAACACCCTAAAAATTTGTTATGACTTATTTTTCCATGATTTTGTCACGTACTTAACTGTACTTAAACTCTATCACACTGGACACCATCAGCCAATAGAATGTAGATACCTGAAGAAGCCACATCGTGGTGAAACAATTGTTGTATTATAAACATTTTTGTGGAAATCTTAATACTGTCTCTTATATATTTTTTAATTAAAATGAGTTTCAACCAAGTAAAGACCGAATCAATCAAATATCTAGTCATTTAAGACCATTTTCGACTCAAAATTCGAAAATTACAAACCTATGGGCAAAAATACAGCACGCTTTTTCCAGGAACAAATTAAATATTTCTTATAAGGGTTACTTTATAATTATTTTAAATATAAATTCGAAAATTTCACACCTTTGGGCAGAACTATAGCACGCTTTTTCCAAGAACAAGCGCAAAAAATTGGACACCACTTGATTGATGTCATTTTTCACACATAGATTTCCAAAATGATGTTCGTTCAATCATGAAGTCTAATCTCTCCATAAATTTATTTTTGAGTGAAAATTTACGATTTAATGATTGTTTTAAAACCGTCCCTTATACCGTCTCCTTAGGAAAGCATTAGTTTAAAAGAAAACAATGAAATACATGTAGAATTTAAACATCTTTCAGAATGAAATTTTCTCTCAAAGGGAAGTTAGAATAGAAGAGTACTTGGAACATTTTATTACCAAAAATTTCTTATGTACTTGAACAGTGCTTAACTAGTCATTTTCGAACAGAAAGTAGGTACTCTATTTCTAATTAGAGTCCTATTATTTGAGAAGAAACGTAGTCTGTTAATTGACAAATTCTCGACACCTTTTGTGGTATCCACTCAAGAAATCTCTGCATGGTATCGCTATTTACCACTTGAGATCTCTATGACTTAAGGCAGTCTCTGTCTATCTATGCGCAAAGTCTTCTCAAAATGGCCAATTCTTTGAAAAGATCATCCTATCACATTAAATTACCATTACGCATTAGTGTTGCGACAAAATAAGAATGTACGAGGAGAACCTGTATTAGACCATAATTCTTGTGAATAAAAACATTTAACGTTTCATTGAAAAAATATGTAGTGTGATAATATTTCAAAATCTATTTATCAAGTGTCTACAGAACATTTTATTTTTAACACTGAAGAATTTAATTGAATCGGTCCTTACTGATGGAAATTCATTTTAATTGAATAAAAGAATAACGACCTCCACAAATTTATTAAAGTACCAATAATTTTTTAGCCAACATTGTAGCTTTTTCAGGTTTATATTGTGAACTAACTCTAAACAATAACATCACATTTTCTTTAAGCAAAGACTCGAAAAAGGATACAAATAACAGTAAATGATTTCAGACAATCCAGCTATTATGTATTGCAATATTTAAAAAAAAACCCTCGAAGTAAATTTTCAATCTATATTTGTTCGTTATATTTATAATTTGAATTTTCACTCAAGCGAGTGGCAGTTTTTATATATTGAGCTTATGATATTTCTTCTTTTCGACATTTTTCTGTAGCCTACTTTTTTAAATGGTGGTCAACTGGTTTTTAAACATTTATTGAGGTTCGCTTTCAAACTGAATATTTGGTGAATGAAGATTTGGCTAAAAATTTTATACTAAACTCAATTTTACGATAAAAAAGTGGATCAACTTCAAGCTGTTCTAGGGCCCAATCAGCTAACAAACGACGCTTATTATGGTCAAGTGGCTTTAGTTCTTGAACCAGTTGGATCTTGTATGGGTGTAGACTAAGATATTTACGCAAAATTTTCCATGTAGTAGATGCACAGAGTCCAACTTGTTGTGAACGTCGACGAATAGACAAATCTGGATCATCATTAACACTTCGACTTACAGCAGCGATATTTTCCTCTGTACGTACAGTTCTTTGTCTTGTTGTTTTTGTTGAATCGAGTAGAGAAAATGTTGTCCGAAATCTATCGATAGTTTGACGAATAAGCTGCTCTGATGTACGATTGTGTAAACCATAAATCTCATGAAGTGCTCTATAAGTTTGGCGAATAGAACACTGATTCTGAAAAAAAATTTCAACAATTTGTAAAAGTTGCGACGTGAGTCTTTCCATTATAATTTGTCAATGCTTACTGAATATAAATGTCAAAACAACATGGCTTTTCCCTTATGTCAAATCACAGTTATCCCTATCGGAAGTTCTATCACTCTAAAAAACACACGATATAAACGCTCCAAGAAGGTTTATAAATTGTGTAAATTCTGAAAACTATGAGAAATTTAAAAATAAATGATGGACGACATTAATTAGTTAATTGACTTACTATTCGTCGTATTATAGACAAATTTGAAGGTGAATTTTGTGTCCTTCAAGTATTTATTTAGTAATTTTAATTGGTTATTTATATTTGGTTACTTTTTTCATTCCATTTGATATTATATAATGAGTTTTGATTTCATAATTACAATTATAAATAATTATACTATAAATAACAATTATTTGTTGGAGGCTAAGCGAATAAATCTGTTTTGATATTTAAAATTTGTAATAATCCTTCTATCAAGTAAAAAACCTCTTCTCATTATTTTATTATGTGTTTTCTTCAATCTTTAAATTGTATCATCGCTATTGGAAATATTTATCCAGATAATAGCTGGATTAATTCTACGAAACCTGTACAGATTTTAATCTAAACAAATCTCTTGAAACCATTTATAAAATTTTTCGAATTTTGCATTAAAACATTAATTATCTGAATTTACGTTAACTACACTACACAACCCATGATACAAATTTGTATCATGGGTTGCTGTTTGACTTTATAACATCTGTAATAGATGTTGATCATGCAATAAGTAGAAAACAACGGTTGAAAGTGTTCAATGCTGTATTTAAAGAATTGTCGAGATGATTTTCAGCGTTTTGAACTTAATTATTTCTATTTTATACATCTTAATTGAGGTGAGTATTCAATAGCTATTAGCAATGAAGTTTCCATAATTTTTACCTGAAAATTATTATATATCTTATTATATTATATATTATATTATATATTATATTCAAAAATAAGATTAAGAGAGCAGGTTGTTGATCCAAGTGAGGGATTGGTTCCCAAATAGTGAAGCAATATTTTAGTCCGGTCTATTTAAGCCTAAAATCAGGAGGAAGGTTACATAAATTCCCATAAAGCTGAATATTGGCATAGTTGTTCAAAACATCATTATAAAGAAAATCTCAAAAGTCCTCATCGTTCGGAGGTGTGCTAAAAATTTGGCACGGGGTCAAAGGTCAAAAAAATGAGTTTTTTGCGATTTTTAGCGAAACGGTGAGTTTTTTCGCAAAATTACCCCAGTACAAAATTGTAGATCACTTTTCAAGATGAAATTGAGAAATATTTCGAGTATGAATTAGCTCCTTATCCGTTAACATTATTTGATGACATTGGAATGCGCAAGACCCAGAAGTCGGCTATTTACGATTGTATTCAGACTATAAATGTTGATATTAATAACACTAATTCAACGTACATAATTGACGGAGGATTCTTATTACATCGAGTGGTGTGGGATAGCGAGGAAACATTTAACGTTATCTTAGATAAATACGTTCAATATGTACGTCGACATTTTGGTTCCAGAGTTACTGTCGTATTTGACGGATATGATGATTATACGAGAAATATTAAAGCAGCAGAGCAACGCCGTCGAAATGCTGCTTCATCAACTTCTTCTGATATTATATTCGATGAATCAATGACAGTTCCTACCAGTCAACAGAAATTCTTTGCAAATAATCACAATAAATCTAGGTTTATTTCGATGTTGAAAGCAAAATTTACTGCTGAGAATATATCCGTTGAACAAGCTAATGATGATGCTGATGTATTGATTATTGAAACAGCGATAAAGAAATTCAGTGTGACAAATACAACTGTTGTTGTTGGTGAGGATGTTGATTTACTCGTCTTGCTTACTGCTCGAACTCCAACTGAAAAAATTATTTATTTTTTTAAACCCGGAAAAGCCCAAAATCAATCGGAAATATATTCATCAAACAGTTTATCCAATTTTCCTAAATGTCAAAATCATGTATTGTTTCTACACGCAATAACTGGCTGCGATACGACATCTGCTTTTTACAGGAGAGGAAAAACAACAGTTTTCAAAATGTTTGAAAAAAAAGATTTACTACAATGTGCTGAAGTTTTTAAAAATAGTAATTCAACTCAACAACATGTTATCACCAACGGAGTTCAATTTCTTCTTGCTATGTACGGAGCCCCCAAAAAAACCACTTGCTTAGATAAGTTGCGATACACATCTTTCGTGAAAAATACGCGTAATAAAAAACAAGTCAACTTAGCTTCTCTTCCTCCAACCTCAGTAGCTGCTCATCAACATCTGTTTCGGGTATATTACCAAGTTCAAGTGTGGCTTGGTAATCAGCTGGACCCTAAAGACTGGGGTTGGAAGTTGATCGACAATACACTAGAGCCAGTTCAAACTTTACTTCCACCAGCACCTGAGAAACTTCTCAACACAATATTTTGCAACTGCAAGAAACGTTGTAGTGCAAAATGTGGTTGCAGAAAAGTTGGACTGTTTTGTTCCCTGGCATGCACACACTGTCAAGGCCGATCATGCTCGAATGTTGAGTCACCAACTCTTGAAGATTCGTTTGATACCGATCAGGAATCGCTATTGGGGCAGTTTACGTGTGAAATAGAACAAGAAGAAGAAGAAGAACAAGAGGATGAACAGGAAGAAGAAGGAGAAGAAGATCAAGAAGAAGAAGAAACAGAAATCTTGGACAGTTATGAATCAGACGACTAACTTTTTATTTTAAGTATTTTATTTAATTACACCGCCGTTGTTTTTGCCCACTATAATATATAATATTATTTTGCAATAGTTTTAAAACATATAAAATCTCAGCAGACCCGTGGAATAGGCCTACTGGGGAAACCACGTTAAAAAAAACGCGCTTTGTACACTACCTCATAGGTGGCGTGGAAACGTGTGCAAAATAGAGGGATTACGACTGATCCAACTTTTCGGAACGTTATATCTCCAAAATGGTGGCTTTTAGGAAAAAAATTATTGATATATTTTTTGTAGAGAATTTTGTGATCTACAATTTTGTACTGGGGTAATTTTGCGAAAAAACTCACCGTTTCGCTAAAAATCGCAAAAAACTCATTTTTTTGACCTTTGAACCCGTGCCAAATTTTTAGCACACCTCGGAACGATGAGGACTTTTGAGATTTTCTTTATAATGATGTTTTGAACAACTATGCCAATATTCAGCTTTATGGGAATTTATGTAAACTTGAATGTGTAAATAGACCGGACTATTTATGCAAGACTCTGCACCATACCATAAGGCTAAGAGAGTGAAAAATTTTCTTGAGGACAAGAAAGTTCCAGTGCTCCAATGGTCTGGAAATTCACCCAACAGGAATCCTATCCAAAATGTTTGGGAGTGCTTGAGAAGGGAATTGGGAAAGGAAAAAATCACAACAAGGCTTCAACTGATAGAAAGAATCATGTACCATTAGAACCATAATGATAATTAAAAAATAATAGCAGAAAACTGCATCAAAAGCATGCAACGTAGGATTCTGTCCTTGATCTAAGGGAGGACCAACAAAAATCTGAATGTTTTTAAATATCGTAAAAATGTTTCAATTTTTCTTCACAAACCCATGTTCTGTTCAACTCCTACTAAAAACAATTAAATATTCAAAGTGATTACGTCTTTTATTTACGAAAATAAAAGAATAACTAGAAAAATCGCCGTGAGTAATAAAATGCACAGGGACTGTATATTATCAGCACATGTGGTGCTAATTCGAAGGAAATAAAAAGTATTGACCAAATAATATTAATGAACACTTCGTAGTGAATTTTCAGAATATTTTTGAGTTATTCGAATAAAATTAATAATGAGTGTTCTAATGAAACATACCATTCTAACCCCCATAACAACGTTCAAATGTCTAAGCGATAATGGACGACGGGTCATGGTGGCATTCTGGAAGGGCGCCACATCGCGATAACTGAAGAGCTCGGTTGTTGAAAAAGTCGTAAAATGCTACTTAAACAAGACTTTTAAGATTTTGTGTTGTTTAATGTCGCGCCTACTTGCGGATTCGAGATTTGTTTGCTCTCAGGATCCCGTATCTGTTGAAAGGCCGTAGACAATTCATCCTGTATTGTTTACTTAAATTTTGGGTTGATGATGATGTGGTTTCGATAATGGTAAAAATGCAAGGATTACCTGTCCTCTGTTCAACGATAAAGAGTAAAAGCACGTAAACTCATTTCATGAAAAAAAGATAAAAGAATAGAAATATTTATTTTTTGAATTTTTGCGCGCTTATCGTTTCATGTCTGTATTTTAAAACTCGTCAATTTATATGAATTATGAACATGAATTAAATATTACTTATAAGGGTGTTTTATAAATATTTAGAATATTTTAATTGAAATATTAAGCTGAAAAATCTCTTAAAATCTTATAATAATAATTCATTTATTCATTCCCAATAAAGTACATATCACAGAATATGAATAAATTTTTAACATGTGTTGCATCTTGGGCGTCCAATTCAAGGACTTTTGGTCACGTTTTCCATTTCTCAATTATGATAGGTGATCCTCAAAACCACACTATCACTAATCACATGAAAATCTGATATCTGACCTTTTTGAGCATTCATAAGAAGGGTTTCCTCAACAATTTTTTCACGTGGTTTTCTATTATTCACCGCTTCATGTTCTTGTTACTATAATTGTTTGTTTCTTGATATTCTTCTGTTTCTATTACCACTATTCTTCAAACACTGCTATTACAATTTCGAAAACAATTATTTTGTGTAGATGTTTCCGATTTTAGGACATCTTTCTACTAGATTCTACTAAAACAATCCATATTTCTTATTTTGAAATTTATTTCACGAATTTCATGAAGTAGACCCCACAAACCTTATATCGACGAAAAGCTCTTACGAAATGTTATGCAATGGTGTAATAAAATAACAGTGTGTTGTATTTGAAAAAAATCGAGTTAATTCAATTTGTTATTTGTCATTTAAAAAACAATATAGTAGGCGATAGAACACCGACATCAAAGTTATGCCTATTTCAAAAGATGCACAGAAACATAAAGAATTGACTGGAAAAAAGATGATTGAATTATGTTGAACGGTTCCGAAGTTATGACTCTTTCTGTGACGCTATTTCGAAACATAAATTGACATACTACTCTGTCAAGAAAGTGCCGGGAATTTTCAATTAAAACAACATTTTTACATTTAATCGTCAAAATTTATTGGGTCGCCTTCAAAATAGGCTCCATTTGCTCCAATATATCTATGCCAACGGCACTTCCAATTATCGAAACATTTTTTATAGGCGCTTTCCGGGATGGACTTTAGCTCTCGCGCCGAATTTTGTTTTATGGCTTCAATCGACTCAAAACGGGTGCCACGAAGGGGCAATTTTAGTTTTGGACGAAAATATTTGCAGGATGTGCGGATTGTACAAACTATCGTTTGGAAAAACAAACAAGTCGATAGCTTGAATAAAAACGAAGTTATGGGCCATTTACGCACCCCTGGGTCAACCTGTATATTGGTCTTGCCGCATTATTCCTTCCACAATATAAAGGCGACCCAAACCTTTAGCACTAATAACTGACCATATCATTAGTGAGGTGTAATGTTTGACTGTTTTCATAGTACAATACTTCTCACCAATTCTCCTTTTCACAAACTGTGGCTCGTCATCAATCATTTGAAACGTTGATTCGTCGCTGAAGCAAACCTGAAAAAAAAAATTTCAGACAAAACAATAATTAAATTAAATCTTAGAGTAGCTTACGGTATTCCAATCTTTCTCTGTGAACTGCCTATAAGAATTGGACCAGGCAAATCTATATTTTACCATTTTGTGAGTTAGTTTAGGTTTTTTCACAGGTCTTCTTCCTCTGAAGCCCATCTCAAACAAATTTCTGCGAACTGTTCTTACGAAAACAGTGCATCCTGCCTCTTCAAATGTCAAGATGGGACAGACTTCTATTTTCCATCACAATATTCTTGAGCACTCTCTGACTTCTTACAGTTCCTAGCTTTTTTCTACCACAGTGACTTTTTCTTAGGACTGTTACAGATTCACTGGTTAGAAATAATTAAATTCAAATCTCTGAAAATCGCTCCGTGCATTTCTCTAAGTACAGCATCAAACACTTTGTACCGTTGGTTTTTACTTATTGTATGAATAACATCTATTACAGATGTTATAAAGTCAAACAGCAACCCATGATACAAATTTGTATCACTGGTTGCGTTGTGTATGTTAACGTAAATTCAAATAATTAACGTTTCAATGCAATATTCAAAAAGATTTATAGTAATAAATGAAGACAACAAACAGGTGTTATTTATCATTAACGAACATAAAAATAGTTATGGCGCACTGCAGTATACAGGAACTACACGAACTTTATTGATTACTTAATACAATAGAATCTTCCTGCAATGTTATTTACGTTACCATAATTTTAAGTTACGTGTTGAAATGATTTCAAAGAATTTTGGTTTTAAAATTAATTTGAGATAAATTTTTCAGTAACGGCAGGAAAACCATTTCAGCTGAATCCGTCCCTGTTGCAACATGTCTGGCGCTTCTATACAAAATAGAGGACCAATTATGGAAAAAACAACCATAATCAATAACAATCTTATACTTAACCTGAAAACTCAGTTCCATTTTCCATATCAGTGCAAAGTTGAGGGAGTATTTGATTTTTTCTGGTATCTGATAATATTTTAAGAATAAAAATGCCGAACCCTAGCGAGACTGAAAAGAAAGTCTTCGAGGCAATAGATAAAAATGACGTTATTCTCTTGAAAACGCTTCTTCCCGAATTGGGAGATCCTAATGTTATGGACGAAAATTCCATGACTCCTTTGCAACATGCGGCTTACAAAGGAAATAAAGAAATTGTTCAGTTGCTTTTGGATCATGTAAGTGCAAAATCGATCTAATATGAAATGTTCCTCTTAATTGTTATATTTTATTCCCATATACAGTCGACTCTCGTTAATTCGAAACTCGAGGGACTCTTGAAATATTACGAATTATCTAGTGTTTGAAATATCAAATGGTTTGAAATTTATGAGAGAAAATAAATAAAACTTCGAATTATTAAGTGTTGGTTAATTTTTATTTATTAATATAAAAATGACAAGAATTAAGAGGTACATTCGTGTACATACATGTATTCGTAATGTGAATTAATTAATCTTTCGAAAGAACTTTGTTATACTGGTTTGCTTTAAAGCACGATTCTGCTGCTCACACTGCTCAATAACTTTTTTTAAGAGAAAAAGTGCCTGAAATGCTTTTTCATCACTTTCGTTTTGTAGACAGAGGCTTTGTAAGGTATCAAATGAGGATCTTGCTTCCTTAACTGACACCTCTGCCAAAGGTTCCGATGTATCGTCCTCATCTTCATCGTTATTTTGCATATCTGTCGCAGATAAAATTTCGCCATCGGTTAGTGAACCTGAGACAGCAACATTTTCATCCACTTGAACAAAATCAGAAAAACTCACACCGCTGATGTCAACTAATGGTTCTATTGCTGGTTCTTCATCATCTATAAGTATTGGAAGATTTTCTTGATTTTCTTTTGAGAAACCAGATTTTTTGAAGCAGCTGAGAATCGTTAGGTGTGTTACAGCTCTCCATGCTTTGTCAATTAGTAAAATAGCTGTCAGAACCGTGATATTTGTAGTTAGCTGTTTGTCGAGAGATTCTAAAACGATCTTAACAATTTCTTTGCGATAGAACGTCTTAAAATTATGGATAATCCCTTGGTCCAATGGTTGCAATTTGGAAGTTGTATTTGGCGGAAAGAAGTAGAGTTCCACGTTAGACAATGTAGGAGGACTGTTGTGGACAGTGCAGTTGTCTAAAAATAGTAAAATTTTCCGCTTTTGTCGTTTCATGTCCCCATTAACTGTTAAAAGCCAATTGTTAAAAAGTTCTGTCGTCATCCAAGCTTTTTTGTTAGCACGATAATCAGTTGGAAACGATTTCACTCCTTTGAAACATCGCGGTTTCATTGCTTTTCCTATTACTAAGGGTTTAAGTTTTTCCGATCCATCCATATTTACTGCAAGTAAAACTGTCAACCTCTCTTTACTATGTTTTCCTCCGTGACATTTTTCATCTTTAAAAGTAAGCGTCTTGTCCGGTAAACATTTAAAAAATAGGCCAGTTTCATCAGTAGTTTTCAATCAAGGTCTTCAATTTACCGTGCCAATCTAAACAAACTGCATCATCAACACTTCCACTTTCCCCACAAACTTTTTTAAAAACAACTCCATTTCTTTTTTTGAAATTTGTAAGCCACCCTTCACTTGCTGAAAAGTTTTTGATGCTTTTGCTTTTTCCTTCAACAAGTTCCCGCTAATAGACACTTTATGTCCTCTACCCTGTCTTAGCCAAATGACCAGGCTTTTTTCCAGACGAGGAAATTCACCTTTAGTAGTTCTTTTCCGTACTCCAGCAGTTTGAGCAGCATTAATTTTCTCCTCGTGCTTTATTATTGTTGAGAGAGTACTCGGAGGAATCTTAAATTCTTTTGCAACGTCACTCTTCTTCTCACCTTCTTCTACTTTTTCGATTAACTTTTTCTTTTCAGCAATCGTCAAACATCTATACTTTCTAGGGCTCATAACTAACACTAACTTTTAATCTGCATACCAAGGAAAGAGTAACAGTAACTGAATAACTAAACAAACCAATTCGTAAGAAGTGTGTGCGTCAAATAGTCAAACTAATCATAACAAAGGCTCGTGTATCTTGATACAAGTTTGAACTTGTCGCATACAAGTTTGAACTTGTCGCATACAAGTTTGAACTTGTCGCAAAATGTATTTACAATCTTTCCGCCTCTTCTCTCTGCAACTTTGAATTGTCGAGTGTTGGACGCTGAGTTCGAATTAACGCGTCGTTTTGTTAAATAGCAATGATTTTTTCGTTCGAATTACCAAGTGTATGAAAATGTATTGATTTAGTTCGAAATATAAAGAGATTTAGTAGGGAACTCGTGATAACTTTGAATTATAGAGAGGTTCGAATTATCGCAGGTTTGAATTAACGAGAGTCGACTGTAATTAATATGAGTTATCCTGGTTTGGATGGATGGATTTCAGGAGCATAACTATGTTAAAGGTGTGAACAAAGCTTACAACCTGGGCATTACTTTTGATTAAAAACTGTCGTTTTTAAAGTAATTTAGAAGAGGTCATTGCTTTGAATACGTTCGTTTCATAGCAAGACACTTAGACACATAGCAAGACTTAATTTAACATGTTTCGGGTTGTCCGATTTGGATCAAATATGCACTGTTTTGTTCTATAATTTGTGGCCATTTTAAAGGTAGCTTCATAATGCCTCTCTCATAGAAGTCTTGGTCATTATCGACAAAAAACTCTAGTAATTGATATTCACAATCTTCTCTTGATGCAAATTTATAATTAGAAAGTACAAGTTGAAAACTTAAGTTCACGGTTTTGATACCTATTTTTTTACAGGGAAGCGATGTCAACCTATGTGAGCATCAGCATAATTATACAGCACTGCATTTTGCTGGGCTATCAGGTAATCCAGCGGTATGCATTTCTTTATTGCTTGCAGGTGCGAAATCTCAAGTCACGAATAGTGTAGGCAGAACTCCGTGCCAAATGGCAGCTTTTGTCGGAAACACCCAATGTGTAGAAGCCATAAATCACTTCGTTCCAAAGGAAGAAATTGATTATTACCTCACCAACGAACCTAAGTTACCTGCAATCCTAGCCGACAAGTTCCATTCTTTCATTATGCAAAGTAGTGTTCACCCGGTACGAGTAATTTTCAATCTTCAGAAATACTTAGGATTATCAGAGCATTTAGAGGAGGTGAAAGCAGTTTTACAGGACTTGCGAGACAGGGAAATGAAGAAAGGAGCTGAAGTGAATGAAGTAATGGGGTTTAAATTTCATTATTTGTCTTGCTTGGTAGGAGAAATCATTGCTTTGAAGAAGAAGCAAAAGGAAACTGAAGGAAAGAAGAAGACGATGGATATTGTAGACTTATTCACTAGGAACATGTTGAAACCGAACAAAGAAAGGGAACTGGAATTTATGGATAAACTTTTGAAAGAATACATTAAGGAATTTCCATATAAAGAGAGCCTTTTGTTCCGACAAATGTTAACCAGCCTTACTAGTGAAGAATCTTTCCCGACTTTGAACGTTATCAGAATGACATTGAACGGAAACATGAGTTTCTTGAATAGTAATCAAGGTTGCGCAACTTGCGGAGAACCTGATAAGAATTTCATCAAAAAGTGTTCCAAATGTAAGTCTGTTATATATTGCGACAAAAATTGTCAAAGGTTACATTGGCACTGGCATAAGAAAGAATGCGATCGTCTACAGAACGACACAACTTCGACCACAAAAACTGCTCCTGACGCATCGGAATTATCCAATGAACTACAAAAAGTACTTATAGATTCAGGAAGTAACAGTCAGTAATATCTTTATCAGTCTGAAAACTAGAACAATTGACTACACGAGTGACTGAAGGAGATTGGTTGTATAAAACAAAATCTATATTATATTCAATTTTTATTGTGTACTAGTGACATAAAACTAATGAACATTCATTTCCTTAATTTGCTGGAAACTGTAGTGATAACAAGATATAAATATTTGATGTCTACTTGATAGAAACTAATTTTCAATAAATAGTATATAAAAATCAATTTCCACAAACTTTTTATTCACAAACAACACTTTGGCTTGATCAGGTTCTACTTCTGAACTTTTAAGATGTGAGTAGGTGCATGTTACAGAAAAAGCGGCTTAATTGTGGTTTAAATAAAATAGAAAGGCCTTTTACTTGATAGAAGATATATTGAGTTTTGATTATATACGTCCAGTGGTGGATTAAAGGTCCAGAGCGCCCTAGGCAATAACTTTGTCGGCGCCCCTGTACCGGCCATAAATGGCCATCTTAATTAAAAATTCTGAGCTCGCGCGCCCCTTGTAATTACGCGCCCCTTGTAACTACGCGCCCCTAGGCACGTGGCTAGTTTGCCTTACGGATAATCCGCCACTGTATACGTCTATTAAATGTAAGCGGTGCTTGTTAGACATAAATTTATTTCTAAAAGTTTTTTGAATAAAAATTTTTTTGAAATTAAAATTGTAGAAGATAAACATATTTCAATTTGTTTTAATATTCAAATTTAATTGTGGTTTGTCGCTAGTATTCCAAAATACGTGGAGAAGATAAAAGTAACTGGGTTTCTTCGGTGGTATTTCTGACTTACAGGAAGGTATTCAATAACCTCGATCAACATCTGTTTCTTCACTTAAGAGAACATTTTGGGAATCTGTTTATTTCGAGTGATTCTAAGAGTGTCGGTCTAGATCCTTTACTCTCGATATGTATAATTTCATAGTCATTGTTGAAACTATCTTCAAATTCTTTCAAATGGTTGGGGTACGTTGAATATAACGTATTAAGTGTAAGTTTTCTGATCTTCATGTATTCTTATGAATGATCTTCCGGTTTGACCAATATACGCTTATGGATAATCATTGCAAGGCAATTTGTAGACTTATCTTTTATGATGGGATAAACATGAATTAATTCTACTTTTTCCTATTTGTTAACTATCTTTTTATCTATGAGGGTTCGGTTAAAATCCTTGTTAAAGGGTATCCGTTTAATTATACCGAGTTCTTTCAAAAAATTCTGTGGGTTCATAGGTACCTTGATTAATCTATGGATTGAACTATTTCATGCTGACATGTTTTTCGTTAAAGGGGTGCTTGGAAGTTATTATTTAGTATATTGCATAAACCCATACGCTATGCATAAAACTTCCAACTACCCCATTAAACAAAAAATGTCAACATATAATAGTTTAATCTATACATTATTTACATATGTAGAAGGCTAATATTAAAATATTTAAATAATTTTATACACCTTCTAACAAGTATTAACCTCTATTTATGTTATTTTATTCATAATATATAATTATTTGGTTTCCTTAACATTCTTTATACAGTTAAGTTCTTGTGCTATAACAGAGGCTGTTAAATTGTCTTTCAATCTTTTAGATCAAGGGTAAACCACAGAATTATTTATTTGTAGTTAACCTTACTCCATTTAAATTTTTCAGTATTCATTTACCAGAAGTTTCTAAATTGTTGAAGGGTGAGTAAATATTAGTTGTTGATTGATGTTATATTTTATTGAATATGAATTATTTGAATACTGACGAAGCAAAGTCTTTCTTAAAACCTGTTTTTCAGTAATATTTCTACATATCTTGAGATTTTATACAAAGTAACTTAGATATTCAATAATATTGAATATTCTAAGGAAGATTGTTTTATGATGAAATTCTTAAGATTATGTTCAAACATTTTTGAAAGATATTTGTTTTCGTAAGATTGATCAGGAAACAAAATTTTGTCTATTCAAAATATTCAATTTATAGAATTTTGGTTAACAATATTTCTTTATTGGATTTTGTTATATCATTTGGATGTCTTATAATGAATGTTTATTTTATGTGTCGTTTGATATAAGTGGTACTTATATGACATTATTTCAATTTAATTCCTGAAGTTATAATTATTAAATATAATTTTTTGAAATTAAATATGTAGAAGGCTAATATTAAAATATTTAAATAATTTTATACACCTTCTATCATGTATTAACCTCTATTTATGTTATTTAATCCATAGATTATTGAAAGTATTGATAAACCTCAAAATCTTTCGAACCATAATTAGATAAATAGACTTTAACCACTTTAACGCAATCCTACTAGATTAAAATGACAAATAGGAAAAAATGGCGTTAACTCATGTGAATCCTTTCATAAACGACCCCATTTCACAAAAATATAGTCGATACAGGTATTAATAGAATATTTGAAGATATTGCCAATTATTTTAAGAAAAATGTTTACTATGCAGCAACGTTTAGAACCACAAACAACTATGATACATAAATTAAAAATAATAAAGACAAACCAAAAAATTCTCTTAAATGAGGAAACAGTCTTGGCCCCCCCTAGGTTTCTCAAGAAATAAACAATCTACGTTCTGGAAATAAGATGAGTATTTTCCTTTATTTCAACTGCCATATGTTTGATAGAAAATCTTTGTTTTTTACTCTTTGTTTTATTCAGGATGAGACAAAATAGGAAAAATGAGAAAAAATCTAAATTTATTGATTATTAAATTATAATTTAATTATAGTTATTCCACAACTGAATCCAAATTCAATAGTCCGTATTACCGCCTCTAGGCATCCCACGAATCATGCCATTAATGATATTTTCAGGCTTATCGTTCAATTCTTTCTGAAGGGCTAAACTCTATTCCTGAAAAGTTGAAGGTTGGTTTTGGCGATTGGATATTGTTCTCTCTAAGTAATCCCATACATACTCAATTGGATTCATGTCTGGTGAGTTTGCTGGCCAGTTTATTCTCTGGATATTGTTCTCTTGAAGACTGTTTTGAACCCTTCGTATGCGGTTTAGTGGAGCGTTATCATCCTGATAAATGAAATTATCACCAAATTCGTTGCGCAGAGGAACAATGATTGGTTCAATGATGTTTTCTGCCTAGATGGCCCCAGTGATTGTTCGTTCAACGATAATAAGAGGGGTACTGGTCCGAAAAAAGTATATTCTCGTTATTCGCTGAAAGCTGATTAACTTCGAATGTTACATGTTACATTCAACAAGTTTATAAGGGGGGGGCAAGATTTTTGACGATGTGTGTATATCTTCCTTTAATTTAGAAATATCAGCCACAAATCTTAATAGCTTTTATAACTACGTTCAATTACTTTTATGTTCCTTTCTTATCGTATATTCTTAGGAGGGGCAAACCCAAATAACTTTTATTACCTGCCACATAGCTTAGAATACCAGTGCCAAACACCACTTAAGCCCTTTTTTTCTTCAGTATGTACCAACTCATGTATAAGTTGTTGTGTAAGTTTTCGTATCTAAACAGTTCATACGAAAAACATAATGAAGCCACAATGTGGTGAAAGGATTGTTGTTTATAAATAACATATTCGTGGAAATTGACTTTTATTCACTTCTTATTGAAAATATAATTAATACTAACAAAATCGTCGCTACAAAATATTTTTGATGTGTTAGAATAGTTTTTATTCTAATCGAATATTTAGGGAATATTATTTTCAATTCAATTTAATTCACTCCGTTAAGCTTTTCCTGTGTTTAGTGATGTCAAATACAGACAAAAGATTATGTATTCTAGGGGTCATTACAATAAAAAAATGTTAATTTATAGCGAAAAGTTTATATAATATCCTGCTCTATATGGAGTTTTTCAGTTAAGTCAATACACTGACAAATGTTTCAAATGCACGAATGATTTATTCGAAACTTTGTTAAATTGTGTTTTACCAACTCTTTTAAATATTTACTTCAATACGTGCGTTTTATCAACCTTTTTTAAATGTAATGACCTCTAAACTTATGATAAAAAATTGTTGGACCTGTATGAAACACACAACTGCATTTGATGAAACGTTTAAGATGTACTTGAATTTCAACTAGGTAAATGAAGTTAGGTTTTATGATTTTTTATACGTGAGAAGATTTTTCATGTTGTTGTCGAATAAAAATAATGAATATATCTTTGATGGTACCTATTTTATTCATTTCAGAAAGAAATGGCAATTAAAGTTTTGAAACTATTACATTAAGTGTTATATTTGCTATTACCTACCTTTCGTTTCTACTATATACTGTGAAAGTATTCAGAAAAACCTAGAAAAGCACTAACGTGAAGTTAGAAGCTTTTACAATCCAGTTAAAATTTAGCAATTAAATGAGAGTATAACAATTAAAACAAATTATAGAAATTACTATGTTTTACTACCAAAAAATATATATTACACATCTTCTTGTGACTCGAGTTTCTGGAAATGAACTATCCCATCATCAGACAACTGAAGACCTAACAGTGGTACAGAGGTATTTAAACAAAAGTGATAAATATTTTGAATATTTCAATAGATTCTAGATAACACCTAATAGTGGTACAGAGGTTTACAAGCGGAACGTGATAAAAAACCGGGTTAAAAGAGAGGGGCCTTCTAACATATATCGGAATGTCGGCAATCGACAAAGAAGGTTGTGAAACAGATGGTACCCATTTGAATATCTTAAATAATTCTTGGGGTTACATAGCTCCGTACAGTCATTCATTATTTTTACATTATTTTGTTGTATATCTCAAATATTTCGATTTACATAGCTCCATACAGTCATTAATTATTTTTTAAATTATTTTTATTGTGAACGAATTTGAAAATTTCAATAATCAAGTTTCTTTTCTTTTGAACCTACATGTAAAATTTTCTTTTGTCGAAAGGAATTACTGTTTTCTAAAGAATGAGTGGCTAAAGTTGAATTTTTGTTTACTTTTCATTAAATTCATTTTATGTTCGTTGGAAAAGTTTTTTTAAACAGATATTACTTTTTAAATATCTCAAATATTTTCGATTTACATAGCTCCGTACAGTAATTCATTATTTTTACATTATTGTTATTGTGAACTAATTTGAAAATTTCAACAGATTGTAGATAATCGAGTTTCTTCCTTTTTGATTCTACATGTAAAATTTTAAGATTATCTATTATGGGAAAGGAATGCCCGTTTTCTAGACAATGAGTAGCAAAGGTAGAATTTTGTTTATTTTTCATGAAAAATTTTGTTTATTTTTCATGAAAAATTTCGTTTATTTTTCATGAGAGATAATCTTAAAATTTTACATGTAGATTCAAAAGAAAAGAGACTTGATTATTGAAATTTTCAAATTCCATAAATAGAGGTTAATTCTTGATAGAAAGTATATAAAATTATTTAAATATTTAAATATTAGCCTTCTACATATTTAATTTCAAAAAATTATATTTAATAATTATAACTTCAGGAATTAAATTGAAATAATGTCATATAAGTACCACTTATATCAAATGACATATAAATAAACATTCATTATAAGACATCCAAATGATATAACAAAATCCAATAAATAAAAATTGTTAACCAAAATTCTATAAATTAAATATTTTGAATAGACAAAATTTTGTTTCTGCTGATCAATCTTATGAAAACAAATATCTTTCAAAAATGTCGAACATAATCTTGAGAATTTCATCATAAAACTATCTTACTTAGAATATTCAATATTATTGAATATCTAACTAAGTTACTTTATATAAAAACTCAATATATGTAAAAACATTACTGAAAAACAAGTTTAAAGAGAGACTTTGCTTCGTCAGTATTCAAATAATTCATATTCAATAAAATATAACATCAATCAACAACAAATATTTACTCACCTTTCAAACGTTTAGAAAACTTCTGGTAAACTGAAAAATCTTTAAATGTTTTACCAGAAGTTCTAAACAGTTGAAGGGGGGGTAAATATTTGTTGTTGATTGATGTTATATTTATTGAATATGAATTATTTGAATACTGACGAAGCAAAGTCTCTCTTTAAACTTGTTTTTCAGTAATGTTTTTACATATATTGAGTTTTTATATAAAGTAACTTAGTTAGATATTCAATAATATTGAATATTCTAAGTAAGATAGTTTTATGATGAAATTCTTAAGATTATGATAAACATTTTTGAAAGATATTTGTTTTCATAAGATTGATCAGTAGAAACAAAATTTTGTCTATTCAAAACATTTAATTTATAGGATTTTGGTTAGCAATTTTTATTTATTGGATTTTGTTATACCATTTGGATGTCTTATAATGAATGTTTATTTTATATGTCATTTGATATAAGTGGTACTTATATGACATTATTTTAATTTATTTTCAGAAGTTATAATCATTAAATATAATTTTTTGAAATTAAATATGTAGAAGGCTAATATTAAAATATTTAAATAATTTTCAAATTCGTTCACAATAAAAGTAATTTAAAAAATAATGAATGACTGTATGGAGCTATGTAAATCCAAATATTTGAGATATACAACAAAATAATGTAAAAATAATGAATGACTGTACGGAGCTATGTAAATCGAAAATATTTGAGATATTTAAAAAGTAACATCTGTTTAAAACCTTTTTCAACGAACATAAAATGAATTTAATGAAAAGTAAACAAAAATTCAACTTTTGCCACTCATTCTTTAGAAAACAGTAATTCCTTTTGACAAAAGAAAATCTTAAGAAAATTTTACATGTAGATTCAAAAGAAAAGAACCTTTGTTATTGAAATTTTCAAATTCGTTCACAATAAAAATAATTTAAAAAATAATGAATTACTGTATGGAGCTATGTAAATCCGAATATTTGAGATATACAACAAAATAATGTAAAAATAATGAATGACTGTACGGAGCTATGTAACCCCAAAAATTATTTGAGATGTTTAAATGCGTACCATCTATTTAACAACCTTCTTTGTCGATTGTCGACATTCCGATATCTGTTAGAAGGTCCCTCTTTTTTAAACCGGTTTTTTATCACGTTCCGCTTGTAAACCTCTGTACCACTATTAGGTGTTGCCTAGAATCTATCGAAATATTCAAAATATTTATCACTTTTGTTTAAATACCTCTGTACCACTGTTAGGTCTTCAGTTGTCTGATGATGGGATAGTTCATTTCCCGAAACTCGAGTCACAAGAATATGTGTAATATATCTTTTTTGGTAGTAAAATATAGTAATTTCTACAATTTGTTTTAATATAATATTATCAACTATCAAATAGTAACAGCTGAAACAATTCAGTATCTGAGAATATAACAGATAACTTGTCAATAAGAACATTTAACAAAGATCTTCGATGTAGTTTAAACATTGACCCTTGGGCCAAGAATCCTCCATTCATAGACCCATTATCTAATTAGTTCATTAAAATTTTGGCGTACTCAGGAATGTTTTGTTGCAATGTATTGGTTGTTCAGGAATGTCTTGTTGGATATAGCCTGGGGCACTTGGTTTTACTCGGAATATTTAAGATCCACTTTCAATTCACTCTAAACACTCTGAATTCTGAAACAAAGTTCATTATCAACCCCCTCTAGCCCCCTAGAGGATGGTACCAACAACCGAACAAACAAATCAACTTTCGACAACAATCTTTCTGGGAGGCAATATTTTGGATAGGATACAGATATAAACTAGCAAATTTTCTGAATATTTGAATTAACTTCCATCGGTTGGAAGAGTGAACAAACACACTGAAGCCCTTGACGTCAAATAAGCGTATTTAGAGGTTTTTTGCTCCGTTTTCTTCAGCTTCGACTGACTGCAATGCGTAACTGAACGCTTCGTTTTGTGTGAGGATCAAACATTTCTTTTACAACAATTATTAAAACTCGTTTCATTTAAATAAATGTTTATTAAAGCAACCAACATATCGAACATTCAAAAGTTACATAGATTGCTTGCGTTGGCTGTTGCAAGCAATCACGTGACCACAAAACACCATATCAAATGAACATTGCTTTATCTCTATGTACTTACAAAGAAATTTAGCCAAAAATAGCGTAGGAAAATCTCAACCCTTAACCTTTTTTTTACATACATGTTTGTTATTCGCTTAGATACTAGCAGCAAATAGTCAAGTGGCTGATTGACTATCTGACTGTTCATTTGTCGTTATGTCAAGTAATGCCTTAGGTTCCAACAGTATTCATAAATCCTAAAGACTAAGTTATCTATGTGGAAAATATTTTGCTACGATTAGATATAACAACTTTTACTCTAATTATTACCTATGCTTCAACGTCAAGTATACATATATCAAGCACCTGTGGGGACAAGTTCATAAACCGCTATGATTAATTTACAATTCTATATATTCCTTAACTAATTTTCCACTTATATTGGAATACGGTTTTTTAAATGATAATGAATAAATATTCATTCAAAATATGGCTGTTCATTTAAAAGAATCGTATTTCGAAAACTTCATTGGAAGATTAACACGCCCTATTGCTGTTAATTTTCCAGATGAGCATTACGCTTTAATAATCAACAGTTCCAATTTTATTTTATTATATATAACATGTCATATGTTAATGTACTTTACTGATGAATTCTTCGTTTTATATACAAATAGTTAACTATATTTGAGAATATACCGTAGTTCTAGGCTCTTAAATTTAATCTATCACATCAATACCTGCTTGTTAGAACGAATATTTAAATATAATGGTTTTACATAATTCAACTAAATTAATCAACCATATTCTCGAAGGCATAGAATATGAAGAATATTTTCCTAACTTTAGATAATTATTTAAACATTATGTTCTTCTAATGCTACATTTACATCCACTTATTGTTACTTTGTCTGCTGCTAAAGAACTGGCGATTGTATATGTAGACATTTTCTCAGATATTATATTTATTTTCAAAATTAAATCATAAACGTCCGTGATCGCTTCTTTATTAATTTCATTATGAGAAAAAAAATTGTTATTGTTTGGAAAACCTTTTTTGCAAAAATCCAACTTTCTCGTTAGGAATATACAGTATGTTTCTGCATTGGGACACCTGTAGGAAAGTTTATGTTCTGAAAAAAGGTATACATTACAATCGAAATAAAAGAAATGTACAGTCTATATAATTCGTTGATTGTTACCTACTGTATACAATGAACTGAAACATAAATATTACATATTTATCAGTCACACGTAGTACTCTTGGAATTTGGTCAATCTCTTTTCTCACACTTCCTCGGGTGTTGGAAATGGAGCTTCTGGCGTTGTCAAACGTACTTGATTGCATTCTGATTGAATCGTGCCGTTGATTTGTGTTGTTGTTTGAGAATCTCGCCAAGGAGTGGTTAGAATTTTCATCCTCTGTAGCAAAATTCAGCAAAAATTAGTTAAAAGTGTGGTTCCGCCCGGGATCGAACCGGGGACCTTCTGCGTGTAAAGCAGACGTGATAACCGCTACACTACGGAACCTGTGTTAAGTACGTTTATACACAGAAGAGATACGGTTATATTAAAATAATCTGAATCAATTTGTTTCAATATTTCATTCATTTAAGTGTGAAATTTGTAGCATTTCGTCAGGACAGGCCTCAGAGTTAAAAGGAGCATATGCAAAAATGGTTTTTGTTGAGCCTAAGATGAAAAGGGTTCAATAAAAAAATACTCAAATATCTAAACTTCTAATTGAATTCAAAATTACACTTTGTAATCATTACAAATGCCCATTTGTGTCATAAATAATATTCAAGTCGACATAGGATTGCCTGCTATTTCTTATCTTTACGACTTTTTCGCGTTGATGGAGTTTGTCGGCGTGATTGAACTTGTCTGCGTATTATGATAAAACCAGGTTGAGCAATATTCGAAAAGTGCAATCCTCGAAGTATTTTCACGAGGAAACAGTAGTACTCGTAACTCGTTCAGCTCGCCTTGTTATCAAGATGGTGGGTGGGGTATAAAAGCAAAAAGTAAACGGAATCCAACAGTGTACGTAATGTTGAACGCATCGCCCTCATCGGAAAAGTGCAGAAAGTGAGCCATTTTGAGCAAATTCCTTTTTTTTGTTCAATATTGTGTGCAATTCTTTAGTTTATCACGATGGAATTATTGAATAGCGATCTCAAAGTACTTAGGCAAACCCATGGCAAATTAAAAAGCCAATCAAGTTATTTACAACTTGCAACCAAGTTACTTACTTTCAAGAAAGATCCAGGAGTAGACAAAAATTTGATTACTGCTACTAGCGGTATCATCATTACTGACGATCCTGCCAGTATCCAACCAAGAGTATTAGCCCATGCAGGGTACACGTAATTTTCGTACGTCAACGGTTCGTAGCCTAAAAGGCCATATACAATGATGAAGAGTAGGAAAAGAGGGGCTGCAAACTTCCAACAAAACCTCCAGTAGATGCCAGGAGAAAATCCGATCATGTCTTTGATGTCATCACAGAAACGTTGAGTTCCTGAAAAGAATTCAAGATTGTGAAAATGAGGAGAATATTAAAAGTTTGAGTAATATAATAATACTCATCCACTCTTAACGACGACAGTGCATGAATAACAAGTTGAAGAACTCTTTTTCACTCACCATATATCCAGGACACGGCAATGGATTCGAAGAAAACAGCAAACAGCATGGAATATCCAGCTGCATAGCGATCCAACAAGTGGAAGAAATAAAAACCTCCCTGCGAACATGACGCTAAGCCAACTAGAAAATAGAGGGAGAAAAGGCACGCCACGAAGATCTCTCGATGTCTTCCGATCCTTGGAAATTCATCGCTCAAAGCTGTTATAATCGCCTCAGATCCACCAAACTGAAGAGAAAAAGGAAACGCTGAGTATTGCTGTACTATAAAATCTCTATTGGTTCTTATTCGATCCTAAAGGTGAAAAATCCTAACATTAAAAATAGTACTCACTGAACTGTCCAGGCCAAGGGTGAGCAACATCATGAAAAATATCAACGCCCAAAATATACTACCAGGCATTGTTGCTATAGCTGCAGGATATACTATAAAAACTAAACCAGGACCTTCTGTCGCTACTTCTTGGATCGGGATACCTGCAGAATGAGCCATATAGCCCAAAACGGAAAAGATAACGAATCCTGCTACGAAGCTGGTGGCAGAATTTATGACACTGGTGAGAATAGCGTCTCTGAAAAAGAAAGACAGATTGTAATATACTATAATACTGTTGTATTCTTTTGAGGCTACTCTTTTAAAGGATAATCACTAATGGTGTAGTTTTCATAGAGATTGTTCTTATCCACATGCCAAATGATACACTTTTCAACCTTCAATGGTATATGTCAACCACTTCACCAACTAAGGATTGCGTCGAAGTCTTCTTGAAGAGAACGATGGTCAGTAAATAAGTTGGCATGTCGCTTGCAAACACAAGACAAAGGAGAAGTCCCAAAATGGAACCCTGAGGTAACTCGCCTTATTCCGAGATCCTCAATGCTGAAACTTCTGTTTTTCACATAATTTCCAATCCAAGAATTAAGTTAGTATGTCGCAATGGTCGAGCCAAAAAGTCACCCTTCTATTCGGAAGTAATTGCTTCCATAACTTTGGAAAGGACAGACATAAGGTTAATGGACCTGTAGTTGAGGGGACTCAGTATATCACCCTTTTTGAAGATTGCTGTGACTGATGCTTCCATGCGTTCGGTACCACTGATTTATCAAAGGATGCCGACACAATCAACGAGAGGGGAATGCTCAGAGAATCAGCATTTTTGTTCAGAAAGAAACAACTCAGTCCATTAAGTCCTGGTGACAAATGACTCTTCAACCCTAGCAGATGTCTTTTTCTTTTTCAGACGAAATAAATCTCCTGTCTGACTGCGTTGGATTCGAGAATACAGCGTTCTAGGCATTGGGTCATTCATGGGTTGGTAAATGCCTTAGCCAAAACAGATACAATCGCGAAAAAAGCTATCGATCAATTTTTTGACTTCAACGTAATTGGAGAAGTGCTAGTCAGCCAGGGTATGTTGCATCGATCTGAAGAGATGCTAATCGAAAGGAGCTGTACGGCGGGTAGGGTAGGACTTCCCATTTGAGCGTTTCTAAATATATTTTAACGGGCGATGCAATATATGTCAGGCTGAAAAATATCTTAGTCGTATCTGTAGGCGTATTGCGGCTATTTTTCTCACAATGCTCGGATAATACGCATCAATGTCGTCGGTAGACCTACCCTGTGATCCTTTCGTTCGATTGTAGTAGCTCATTATACACCACAACCAGTGGATACTACCATATATACAGCATGATCTTCTCACTATGACTATTCGGCTTGACAATTGATGATTAAACATCCATAGGTTACTTGACGTTTTGTATTATTGTAATAGACCCACTTTTAATCGCAGTCACAATAAAATTCACACGTGATAAAACGACGTTCGACGTCTCTTGGCTTCAGTTCCTACGGCATCCGATTTCCCACCCTTCGGATCATTCCCTTTGCTTTTAAACGATGGCAAAGGGCTGGTTCAGTGACTCCAAGTGTTTTTGCGAGTTTCTTTTGCGTTTATCATGGATCTTCATCGAGCCTTGCCTCTTGTTTACACTTCAGCGAAATGACAGATAGTGAAAAGAAAGCCTGATGATGACACTTCAAAATGAAGGTTTTGGCAGATGAAACAAGGGAATAATAAACTAGTATCCTCATAATAAATATACATAATACTTACTTATAGACATTGTTGTGATATTTATTATAAGATGCGTAGGCTAAGAGAACACCAAATCCAGGGCCTAACGAGAAAAAAACTTGCGTTGCTGCATCCACCCAAACCTAAAAAAATGGCAATATATCGAAAAAATGATCCATTTTAATTTTAAACAACAAATCAGTTCCTAATATTTTTCGCAGTTTTTTGTTCACAACCTGTAGAATTTGCTGATTTTTCTCTTTTTTTATCTTTGCAAATAGTCTGTTTATTTATCTTAGGGTTATCGACTCGAAAAAATATACATGAAAGCGAATATAAGAAATTATTACTTTATTTATTCATTTGGAAGAATTTTCAAGATAAATTTCACCAAACTTTCATTTCACTTTGATATTTTAAAATATGAAAATCAAAACAGATTTAATCTGTTGTCTTCTACAATTTTAATTTCAAAAAATTCTTTGAAGAAACTTTAAGAATTAAATTAATGTCTTTATAAGCACTGCTCATATTTAATAGACGTCAAAATTCATCATACAATATCAAACGGAATCAAGAAAAACCAACGAATACAAACTGTCAATTAAAATTAAAATATAAATAAGCAAACATTTTTTGTTTCGTTCCAGGCATGCGTAATGAACTCTTCAGACAAACTTACGAAGCCCTGTTTGTTACAAAATGCATTGTTTTTCGATCCCATATGTTTGTAACAAACAGGGCTTCGTAAGTTTGTCTGAAGAGTTCATTACGCATGCCTGGAACGAAACAAAAAATGTTTGCTTATTTATATTTTAATTTTAATTGACAGTTTGTATTCGTTGGTTTTTCTTGATTCCGTTTGATATTGTATGATGAATTTTGACGTCTATTAAATATGAGCAGTGCTTATAAAGACATTAATTTAATTCTTAAAGTTTCTTCAAAGAATTTTTTGAAATTAAAATTGTAGAAGACAACAGATTAAATCTGTTTTGATTTTCATATTTTGTAATAATCCTTCTATCAAGTAAAAAACCGTTCCTTCTTATTTTATTCGATATTTTAAATATCAAACAGATTAATTCTGCTATTCTCACAACAAATTTTAATTTCATAAAAATTTTTGAATATCTTTTAAATTAAATTGAATAAATGCCTCAGTAAACACAGTTTCAATTTAGTAGAACTGAAGAATTAACAGTCATTACATAACAACAAAAGGAATCAAGTGTGTCATTAAATAAGTTTAATCAATAGTCTATATTTTCAATTTTGTTTTTAAAAAATTCACACAGTTTTTATTTTTCATAATTTATACAGAATCCTGATACGTGTTTTGGTCTTTCGACCATCTTCAAAGGAGTACAAAAAGGAACTAAACTCAAAATTGAAAAGGTTCTTTTGATACCCTTAGGATATCTGTGTATTTTTATGGCGCATGGAAATAACAGCATCCAATATAGGATTGTTGCCAAAGAGTATTTGGGAATTTGTAAAATTTTCCTTTTACTCAATGGCCTTTTTATTGAAATAATCTCCAAATAGTCCATCAATTTACCCTTCTTAATATTATATAGTAAAGTGACATCTTTCTCATTAAAAAATTATTATTTTCTATACAATGATCTGCAAACGGGTTCATCTCTAGTTTTTCAAAATAGACCTCCTATGTTCTTTGATTCTATGTTATAAACATCGGCCTGTCTGTCCTATATATGTAGCATTACAATCACTACTAAATTGGAACCGTGTTTTCTAAGGCATTCATTTAATTTAAATTTAAAGTTTTTGGGAAAAATTTTTATAAAATTGAAATTTGAAGCGAGGTGAGCAGAATTAATCTGTTTGATGTTTAAGATATTGAAAAAGCCTCCTATCAAGTGAAAACCCCCTTTTTATTATTTTATATCACTTTGACTTTCCATATGAAAATTTTATCAATTGATTAAAGGAAACTTAGAATGATCCGAAATGTTACTTGAATTACTAATAATTATTCAGGTACTGAATTGTTTCAGCCGTTACTATTTGGTAGTTGATCATAATTAAAACAAATTGTAGAAATGAACTATCCCATCATCAGACAACTGAAGACCTAACAGTGGTACAGTGGTATCTAAACAAAAGTGATAAATATTTTGAATATTTCAACAGATTCTCGGTAACACCTAATAGTGGTACAGAGGTTTACAATCGGAACGTGATAAAAAACCGGGTTAAAAAGAGGGGCCTTCTAACAGATATCGGAATGTCGGCGATCGACAAAGAAGGTTGTTAAACAGATGGTACCCATTTAAATATCTCAAATAATTTTTGGGGTTACATAGCTCCGTACAGTCATTCATTATTTTCACATTATTTTGTTGTATATCTCAAATATTTGGATTTACAAAGCTCCATACAGTCATTCATTATTTTTTACATTATTTTTATTGTGAACGAATTTGAAAATTTCAATAATCAAGTTTCTTTTCTTTTGAATCTACATGTAAAATTTTCTTAAGATTTTCTTTTGTCGAAAGGAATTACTGTTTTCTAAAGTATGAGTGGCAAAAGTTGAATTTTTGTTTACTTTTCATTAAATTCATTTTATGTTCGTTGAAAAAGGTTTTAAACAAATGTTACTTTTTAAATATCTCAAATATTTTTTGGATTTACATAGCTCCGTTCAGTCATTCATTATTTTTACATTATCGTTATTGTGAACTAATTTGAAAATTTCAACAGATTCTAGATAATCGAGTTCCTTCCCTTTTGATTCTACATGTGAAATTTTAAGATTATCTATTGTGGGAAAGGAATGACCGTTTTCTAGGCAAAAGTAGAATTTTGTTTATTTTTCCTGAAACTCATTTTATGTTCGTTGAACCTCGTCTTGAAGGAACGTCCTGTTTGTCCTATATATTTATTCTGTATGTGTGATATCGATATCACACTCAAATAGAAAAACAGATTTCAACGTGTTCAGAAAACCCATAAGTCAAAAAGTGGCCAATAGTTTTTCAAAATCAGATGTCAATATTGCCTTCAAAACGCAAAACAAATTATCATCGGTATTATTTAACGCAAAGGACCCTACTCCAAAAATACACAAATCAGGGGTTTATGAGTTATCTTGTTCTTCGTGCAGTAATAAATATATAGGACAAACAGGACGTTCCTTCAAGACGAGGTTCAACGAACATAAAATGAGTTTCAGGAAAAATAAACAAAATTCTACTTTTGCCACTCATTGTCTAGAAAACGGTCATTCCTTTCCCACAACTTAATCTTAATATTTTACATGTAGAATCAAAAGGGAAGAAACTCGATTATCTAGAATCTGTTGAAATTTTCATATTATTATTATATATATATTATTAGTTCTCAATAACAATAATGTAAAAATAATAAATGACTGTACGGAGCTTTGTAAATCGAAAATATTTGGGATATTTAAAAAGTAACATCTGTTTAAAACGTTTTTCAACGAACATAAAATGAATTTAATGAAAAGTAATCAAAAATTTAACTTTTGCCACTCATTCTTCAGAAAACAGCAATTCCTTTCGACAAAAAAAAATATTAAGAAAATTTTACATGTTGATTCAAAAGAAAAAAAAATTGATTATTGAAATTTTCAAATTCGTTCACAATAAAAATAATGTAAAAAATAATGAATGACTGTATGGAGCTTTGTAAATCCAAATATCTGAGATATACAACAAAATAATGTAAAAATAATGAATGACTGTACAGAGCTATGTAACCCCAAAAATTATTTGAGATATTTAGATTAATATATTAATATTAAAATTAAAATTTAATTTAAACAACCTTCTTTGTCGATTGCCGACATTCCGATATCTGTTAGAAGGCCCCTCTTTTTAAACCCGGTTTTTTATCACGTTCCGATTGTAAACCTCTGTACCACTATTAGGTGTTACCGAGAATCTGTTGAAATATTCAAAATATTTATCACTTTTGTTTAAATACCACTGTTAGGTCTTCAGTTGCCTGATGATGGGATAGTTCATTTCCCGAAACTGGAGTCACAAGAAAATGTGTAATATATATATTTTTTTGTAGTAAAACATAGTAGTTTCAACAATTTGTTTTAATAATAATTATTCATTTTTATCTTTGGTAGATGCTGTTGCATAAAAGCTTACACCAACTTTTTCAACTTTATCTAACGTACCTCAATGCTATGAACATTAAATTCTATCCCTAACAGAGTAATCCTTCCTCACCCGACCTGCAGTTCAAATTTCCCGGTATTTTTCTACTCCCAGTCTCGGAGAAATCCCGTATAAAAACTGCAGTTTCGCCAGAAGACACTTACCTCGGCCGACGTGATGGCGTTGAAGTTCGGATTTAGGTAATACTTGATCCCTTCTGCGGAGCCCGGTAGCGTTATTCCCCTACCTAGCAGGATCAACAGAACGGCGTAGGGAAACAGGGCCGTGAACCAAACCACTTTCCCGGACGTGGATATGCCCTTCCAGAGCGAAAAATAACAGATGACGTACACCGCCAACAGACAGAGGGCTATATCCCACTTAATGGCCCCCAAGTCGTGCAGACCTTCGCTCCTGTGAAGTTCCAAGATGGCACGACTGAAATATAGGCACCTGACTAGTTTCTTCATTGAATTGAATCAGTCCTTACTTGGTGAAAATCCATATTAAATAATATTTAAATAAGGTGATTCTGATTTTCACAAATTTTTATTGTTATAAAAAAATTTGAATAACAAAACAAATTGAAATATGTTTATCTTCTACAATTTTAATTTCCAAAAGAATTTTTTTTTTTTTTTTTTTTTTATTCAAAAACTTTTAGAATTAAATTAATGTCTAAAACAAGCACCGCTTACATTTAATAGACGTATAAAATCAAAACTCAATATACAATGTCAAATGAAATAAATAACCCAGCAGATATACGAAAGTAATTAAAATTAATAAATAAATATTCAAAGGAGACAAAATTTTGTTTCTGGTTTTATCTTAAGAAATACTACTTGCCTTATAAAAACATGAACACACTTGAAGGACTTCCCAAAGAATATAATTTATTTGAAATATTTAATACATTTAAATATTCGAACAAATTATTTCAAAAAACTCTAAAAAATGTGCACTATATTTTCAAAAAACAAATATAATTCTAGATAATCCCTTCATCAGCCGTTTTTCAATAAACTAAATATCAAAATCAAAAACATAACCTACATCACTCACGTGTTAAAAGACTTAAGCTTCGAACTACAGATCAACTATATATTCAAGATTGATCTATGTTCTAACAAAATCAAAGAACAAAGTGAGTTATTTTAAGGTTTACCTAAATCCATTGACACCGTATAAAAAGATTTATTGAAGCCAAAATATAATTATATATTATATATAAAATAAAATGGAAAGGCTTTTTACTTGATAGAAGAAATATAACAAAATTTGAATAACAAAACAAATTGAAATATGTTTATCTTCTACAATTTTAATTTCCAAAAGAATTTTTTTATTCAAAAACTTTTAGAATTAAATTAATGTCTAAAACAAGCACCGCTTACATTTAATAGACGTTGGAAATTAAAATTGTAGAAGATAAACATATTTCAATTTGTTTTGTTATTCAAATTTTGTTATATTTCTTCTATCAAGTAAAAAGCCTTTCCATTTTATTTTATTGTTATGTTTACAACAATCGTTTCGCTATCACAGTAGCATCATCAAGCAAGATTACATTTTGAATAACTAAGCTTGTTTCCGAAATCCGTTGCTATTTATATTACAGTAAGTACAATAAATTTTTATTCAGCACTAAAACCCAAAAAAAAGGGTCTCTGCAAATTCCAGCTTATCTGAATATATTTAACACAGGTGAGTTATTTAAATCTATTTCTTCGTTAAGTAATATTCCAATTTTATTATGTTTATTTATCTCTAGGGATTCTAACAGATTTAAGGCATAACTTTTGCTTTCTATATGTAGAATTTCAAAGTTATGGTTGAAAGTATGTCCTGTTTCTAACAAATGGTTGGAATATGAAGAATTGCTTTTATTATTGAGGAAACTCTTCAAATGTTCGCTGGATCGCTGTAATTCCGATTCTACATTCATGGAACGCATTATAACTGGTGATGAGACCTGGGTCTACGAGTACGATATGCAAACAAGCCAGCAATCATCGGAATGGGTGGCAAAAAATGAGCCGAAAATGAAGGTGATGCTCATTGTTTTCTTCGATATCCGTGGCGTGGTGCACTGCGAATTCGTTCCAGAGGGTCAGACGGTAAACAAGGAGTATTACCTAGGCGTTATGAAACGTTTGCGTGAGCGTATCCGTAAGAAGCGGCCAAATTTGTGGGTGAACAACTCATGGATTTTGCATGACGATAACGCGCCTTCTCACTGAGCTACGATTGTGACTGACTTTCTCGCCAAAAACTCAACAAACGTGCTTCAGCAACCACCGTATTCGCCGGATTTGGCTCCCTGCGACTTTTTCCTCTTCCCAAAACTAAAATTGCCCCTTCGTGGCACCCGTTTTGAGTCGATTGAAGCCATAAAACAAAATTCGGCGCGAGAGCTAAAGTCCATCCCGGAAAGCGCCTATAAAAAATGTTTCGATAATTGGAAGTGCCGTTGGCATAGATGTATTGGAGCAAATGGAGCCTATTTTGAAGGCGACCCAATCAATTTTGACGATTAAATGTAAAAATGTTGTATTAATTGAAAATTCCCGGTACTTTCTTGACAGAGTAGTATACGTTGTGTGCATCTCATTATGCCAAACGAGATGCCTTATTTCATCAATAACACGAGTTATGTTGGCTTCCAAAGCGTCTATTGTTTCTGGTTTATCAGCATAAACCAATGACTTGACATAACCCCCAAGAAAATAATCCAGTGGAGTTATGTCACATGATTTTGGAGGCCAATTAATTGGACCATTTCTCGAAACAATGATGTTGTATCGCCAAATCTTTCTTTCAATAAATCAATTGTTACGGTAGCAGCATGAGGTGTAGCACCATCTTGTTCGAACCAAAAGACTTCTGGGTCGATACCACTCAAATTTTTAAAGAAATAATCATTGATCATCGATCTGTAACGAGCACCATTCACTGTAACTTAGCTCCAGCACTGTTTTTAAAGGAATATGGACCCATGATGCCTCCAGCCAGTGGCGGATTATCCGTAAGACAAACTAGGCACGTGCCTAGGGGCGCGTAGTTACAAGGGGCGCGCGAGCTCAGAATTTTTAATTAAGATGGCCATTTATGGCCGGTACAGGGGCGCCGACAAAGTTATTGCCTAGGGCGCTCTGGACCTTTAATCCGCCACTGCCTCCAGCATGTAAAGCACACCACCCAGTGCATTTTCCAGGATGCAATGGAACCTGCAGAACTTCATGAGGATTGTTTTCACTCCATATACGGCAATTTTGCTTGTTTACATAGCCGTTAAACCAGAAATGAGCTCAATAACTAAACACAAATTTACTATAAAAAAGTGGATCAACTTCATGCTGCTCTAGGGCCCAATCAGCAAACAAACGACGCTTATTATGGCCAATTGGCTTTAGTTCTTGAACCAGTTGGATCTTGTATGAGTGTAGACCAAGATCTTTACGCATAATTTTCCATGTGGTGGATGCACAGAGTCCAACTTGTTGTGAACGTCGACGAATATACAAATCTGGATCATCATTAACACTATGACTTACAACAGGGATATTTTCTTCTGTACGTACAGTTCTTTGTCTTGTTGTTGTTGCATCGAGTAGAGAAAATGTTGTTCGAAATCTATCAATAGTTCGACGAATAAGCTGCTCTGATGGATGATTATGTAAACCATACATTTCACGAAGCGATCTATAAGTTCGGCGAATAGAACACTGATTTGGAAATAAATTTCAACAATTTGTGAACGTTGTTGCGACGTGAGTCTTTCCATGATAATTTGTCAATGCTTACTGAACAGAAATGTCAAAACAACATGCCTTCAACCTTCTGTCAAATCACAGGAAGTTCTGTCACTCTGAAAAAACACCCGATAGATCTAATTAAATTATGGTCATTGTTAATCAAATGATGGTTGATGTTTTCCTAGCAAGAAACCAGTTAATTTCTAATCGGGTTCACAAAATCTTAAATAAGTAGAGAATATGAACGACTTACTTGAAATATTCCGAAGCAGCTGATGCAAATCTGGAATCAGGTATGGTTTGGATGATCACATCGCTACTGTTGGTTTCGTTGAAGAATTTGCTGGGAAATTCAAACTGAAAAGATTTTAGAAATATTATTTATTTAGTTCTTATTATTTTGATAGAAAGCAAAATTGGAATAAGTTCTTGGCTATCAGTTTTACCTCAGCTGAACATTATAAGCAATTTCAATTTATGATGTGAATCTAAGAGTGATTTATTTTGTTTGTTAGAGTCTTTCAGAAAGTTTTTCCGAAAGTTCAACAAAAATATGTAGATAGACTTGTTCAAAAAAATATTAAATCACTCAGTCAATTCATTCCAACAAAACTTTATGAAATTTTGTCATGTTACCTCAAACTTTGACGTACGTACTAAAGCAACTACTAACAAGACTTTTATCCAACAATAATTTTGTTTTGTTTTTACAGAGTGATAGAATTTTAAATTGAAATAAAACACATTTAAATTAAGATTGAAGCCTAATTTTTTTTGATTCGAAAGAAAATTGTATGACATTTATGTTTTAAAAATAATTTCCGCCACGACTAGCTCTGAGGAACCGCATTCGACCAGACCAATTTTGGAGCACTTTTTCGAGAAATTCAGGCCTTATTTCATCAATATCACAAGTTATGTTGGCTTCCAAAGCGTCTAATCCAGTGGAGTTATGTCGCATGATCTTGGAGGCCAATTAATTGGACTATTTCTCGAAATAATGTTATCGCCAAATCTTTCTTTCAATAAATCAATTGTCACGGTAGCAGCATGAGGTGTAGCACCATCTTGTTGGAACCAAAACACGTCTGGGTCGATACCATTCAAATTTTGAAACAAATAATTATTGATCATCTATCTGTAACGAGCCCCATTCAGTGCAATATAAGCTCTAACATCGTTTTTAAAGAAATATCGACCGATGATGCCTCCAGCGTGTAAAGCACAGCATACTGTGCATTTTTCAGGATGCAATGAAACCTGCAGAACTTCTTGAGGATTGTTTTCACTCCATATGCGGCAATTTTGCTTGTTTACATAGCCGTTCAACCAGAAATGAGCTTCATCACTAAACACAATTTTACGATAAAAAAGTGGATCAACTTCAAGCTGCCCAATCTGCAAATAAACGACGCTTATTATGGTCAAGTGGCTTTAGTTCTTGAACCAGTTGGATCTTGTATGGGTATAGACCAAGATCTTTACGCAAAATTTTCCATGTGGTGGATGCACAGAGTCCAACTTATAAATTTCACGAAATGCTCTATAAGTTTGGCGAATAGAAGAACATTGATTTTGAAAATAAATTTCAACAATTTGTTAACGTTGTTGCGGCATGAGTCTTTCCATGATAATTTGTCAATGCTTACTGAACAGAAATGTCAAAATAACATGGCTTCTACCTTCTGTCAAATCAAAGTTATCCCTATCGAAAGTTCTATCACTCTAAAAGAAACACCCGATACATTACGTTATGTTTATTTATATTTATAATATAATTAAGACAAACTTTAAATTAAAAATTATTTTGAAACTTCTACAATATACATTATATAATAATTTAAATATCAGAATAATATCACAATATATAATCAATATAAGATATTTTTCAATATCTAGGAAAATACTATTTGCTTTTATATGTTATTATATATTGTGATAATATTTTGATATTTCAATATATAATTTTCAATATATATTGTAGTGTCAATATATAATTCTGAATTTCAAGTTATTTTAATTACTTCTATCTAGTACCGACGCACAATTCAATTTGATATATAATCAAAGATTAAGGTTCTACTTACAGGTCTACAATTTGGAGTATTCCAAGAGTTATCACACGTTGTCCAAGGCAACAAATCCGTAAAAGAAGCAAAAAAATATCTTAAAGCCCATGCGATGATCACATTGTAATAAAAATCAACGTAAAACGCTATCAGTACAACAGCATATCCAATACCTGAAAATAATATTTAATCATTATGTATACAATAAAATAATAAAAAGAGGTTCTTTTACTTGATAGAAGGATTATTTAAAATTCTTAAAAAACAATTTTAATGTGAGTCAATACTTGATAGAAGTAAAATTTAAATGACTTTAAATTCAGAATTATATATTCTAACTTCTACATTATATATTGAAACTATATACAAAAACTATCAAATTCATATCCTTATATATAATCAATATAAAATATTTTTCAAAAAAACCTTTTTACATCCCGACTTCAGATGTGTTAATACAAATATATTAACAAAAACTATATAAGTCTGTATATTGACATACAAATACATGAAAATCCACTATTCCAAAATGATCTAAAATTATCAAAATAAAGGATCAAATAAAAATTTGATAGCTATTTCGGCCTATATGGCCTCATCAGAAATGTATTGAATTCAGATTCAAATATATAAAAAGATCAAAATTCAACTTACCAAAATAAGATGAAACATGGAACGAATAAACTTGAAGTAAGCTTTAAAGTATCCAAAATAAAACAGAAATGATCAACGTATTGTTACGTATAACCTATAACTATTTGTACTCGGAACACAGAGTCTTTATATCCACAATATATTCCTCAATTATTTATTATTTTTGAAATTCTGGTTATTTTTCTTATCATGGGACATTATTTGGGGTGAATAAGTTTTTTTATTGTTTTTCTGTGTTCCGAGTACAAATAGTTATAGGTTATACGTAACAATACGTTGATCATTTCTGTTTTATTTTGGATACTTTAAAGTTTACTTCAAGTTTATTCGTTCCATGTTTTATCTTATTTTGGTAAGTTGAATTTTGATCTTGTTATATATTTGAATCTGAATTCAATACATTTCTGATGAGGCCATATAGGCCGAAATAGCTATCAAATTACGATATCTCGTAAAGTATCGATCAAAACGATTAAGAATGATTGTCACGCTAAGTATCCAGAAATGATTGATGCCTTGAAATACATAATCGAGATTGAGTCCTAAAAATTCGACAATGTACTGAAAAATTGTGTTGAACGGATGGGGTACTGTAGCCAGTCATGACGGTCATTTGAATGATACCTTAATACATCACACTGTTCTTTGATTCTGTTAGAGCATAGATAAATCTTGAATTATAAAGATGATCTATGTCTCGAAACATTATTCATTTACACGTGGTGAGTGGTTTGGTATAGGTTAGTTTTTTGATTTTGATATTTTGAATATATTTCAGGACTGAAGACGGAATTGCTTAAAACTATATTTGTTTTTTGAAGATATAGTGCATGCTTTGAGAGATTTCTGAATTTACTTATTCGAATATTTAAATATATTAAATATTTCAAATAAATTATATTCTTTGAGAGCTCCTTTAATTGTGCTCATGTTTTTAAGATGCAAATGGCGTTTTGAAGGCAAGACCAGAAACAAATTTTGTCTCCTTTAAATATTTATTTATTAATTTTAGGGACTTTCGTATATCTTTTGGTTTATTTATTCCATTTGACATTGTTTATTGAGTTTAGATTATATACGTCTATTAAATATAAGCGGTGCTTGTTTTAGACATTAATTTAATTCTAAAAGTTTTTTGAATAAAAATTTTTTAAATTAAAATTGTAGAAGATAAACATATATTAATTTGTTTTAATATTCAAATTTTGTTATATTTCTTCTATCAAGTAAAAGGCCTTTCTATTTTATGAATGATATTGTGTTTTATTCTTAAATGTCAAGGTTCAATCTTTCTAATAAATTCATAACTTCGAAAAAAGATTCATTAGTTTTTCATCTATAGCCGATCAAAAATGCAAATCTTAAATGGCCCCTTACTATCCGGATCTGACTAGTGTAGTTTATTTTTAAGATTTTCTCCTTTAGCTGGTATGGGATGACTACACTTACTTGCCTAATGATAGACGTTAAATGCGAGTACTCGAAGATACGAAATTTCTAATTTTCAAATAACAATGAGAAGTTGCGGGCATTCCAGAAAATCACGGTCCCCGCTCAAATCGCCGCCGAATCTCGAGGAAACCCAACAGAAATTCCGACCAGCGTCAAGAAGCGGCTTTTCCTACTCAATTATCCACTCTCCCGCTAATCCCCGGAAACTAGGAACGGAAAACGTCTCGGAAAATGCATTGTGCGAAAGTGGGAATGGGACCATACGAAGTCTAAATCTTCTGCGGTCACAAAAGGCATTTTTCAGCATCTAGGAGCTCTCAGCCGAAGGATTTTAACATCAATATTCAGCAGATGTAATGGGACAATAAAAAATGGTCACTATATTACTATAATATCGGAATTATGTCAGAAGGAGCACTCGGGAACACTTTCCCGATTTTCACTCTCCATTTCACGAGGAAATCTTTCCATCCTTAATAGAGAAAAGGTAAGGAGGTCAGCATGCAACTTGATTATGTTTGAGCGCGCTTTTTAATTGGTCCCTGAAAAATGGGCACAAGATCGCTTCTGAATTGAATTATTAAGCTACCAGTAATCGAAACAGCCGGGAATTGAAACTGTAATAAACAAAAAAGTGAAAAGCACTGGCGAGAAGTCTGGAATTTTACGCGCTTGTTCATATCACCTATCACATATCACACGATCCTCACGAAATTTTGTATTAGCCATTTTTTTTCGTTATTTTACATTCAAATACTAAAGAATATTGAAAAAGGTTATTCTGATTTTCCCAAACTTTATTGTTATTACAGGGTGACAAGAAAAACTGCAGATAAATTTTACTGTAAAATAAAATAGATGTCTATTTTATTTTATATATAATATATAATTATATTTTGGCTTCAATAAATCTCATTATAGAATGTCAATGAATTTAAATAAACCTTAAAATAACTCACACTGTTCTTTGATTTTGTTAGAACATAGATCAATCTTGAATTATATAGTTGATCTGTATTTCGAAGCTTAAGTCTTTTAACACGTGAGTGATATAGGTTATGTTTTTGATTTTGATATTTGGAATGTTGAAAGAGGACTGGAGACGGGATTGTCTAGAATTATATTTGTTTTTTGAAGATATAGTGCACATTTTGTTAGAGATTTTTGAAATAATTTATCGAATATTTAAATATATTAAATATTTAAAATAAATTATATTCTTTGAGAAGTCCTTTAAGTGTGTTCATGTTTTTAAAAGGCAATTGTGTGTTCTTAAAGGTAAGACCAGAAACAAAATTTTGTCTCCTTTAAATATTTATTTATTAGAGGAAAGTAACCAAATATGGAATAGGTTCTTAATATGGAATACCTACATTTCTCTCAAGTGCAAAGTCACACACGCAATAAAAGTGATCTTCCGTCTCATTCTGCTCCCGTTCACGCATACAAGCCGTGGCAAGTCAGTCGAGGGAGTCCTGTCATCGATGAGAGAGTGTTTTGTTTTGTCGCTCCCACATAACTTTCTAAGGTATGTAAAAAATAATTATTTTTCGTCCAGAAAGTTCACATAGTATTGTTTTTATAGTTTTTAGAGACAGTTTAGATGTTCTTTTGTATGTTTTAGCGGTATTAGATGGTATTACTTTCTTAAATATAAAAATTTAAATGTCAGTTTGAAACCGTTGGAAAATCCAAATATGGACAGATCGCGGTATCTAATTATGAACTATTCCATAATTGGATACCATATCCATCAGCTGATTTGATGACATTGTTAATTTTTTTTTTGTTTTATCAGAATGGCCGGCGTGAACTCAAAGCGAAAAGCATGGAATACGGAGCTTATGGCGGAAGCCATAAAATTAGTAAAGGAGAAAAAAATGGGTTATTTAAGAGCTGCAAAACATTTTAATGTGCCAAGATCTACCTTGTTTAGATTATGCCAGAAAAGTGAATTTTCTCCAGAAGAAGCCGCAGCTACTACACTCGGAAGGAAAACTGTCTTAGGGACAACCCTTGAAAATCTTTTAGTAGACTACATTTTGTCGATGGAGAGCAAATTTCATGGCTTGACGAGAAACGATGTTCGAAGAATGGCGTACATGTTAGCTAGACGTAATCAGTTGAAAAATCCATTTGGTGAGACTGGTATGGCTGGCAAAAAATGGCTTAAATTATTTCTAAAACGCCATAAGGATAAGCTATCAGTGAGAAGACCAACTGGCACGTCTTTTGCTAGAGCTTTTGGATTCAGCAAGGAAAAAGTAGACTCATTTTTTGATCTCCTCGAAGGCGTCTATGCTCAAGGAAACTATGGTCCAAGTCGTATATACAACGTAGATGAATCTGGGCTTACTGTAGTACAAAGCAAGATACCCCAAGTGATTGGGCATAGAGGAAAACGGCAGATAGCTTCACTTACCTCAGCGGAAAGGGGTTCATTAATGACGATTGTTGTTGCCATGAACGCCACTGGTCATTTTGTGCCTCCCTTTATTATATTCCCACGCAAGAATATGAGTGATCAGCTGATGAGAGGCTGTCCCCCAGGCTCTGTTGGCGTTGCACATCCATCCGGATGGATTCAAATGAACATATTCACTGAATGGTTCAAACATTTCATCAAACATACAAACCCTACTCCGGAATCGAAAGTATTACTTATCTTAGATGGTCATTTTTCTCACACTCGAAACATCGACGTGATAGAGCTTGCTAGGCAAAACAACGTAGAAATTGTCTCCTTACCTCCTCACACAACTCACAAGCTCCAGCCACTAGACAAAACGTTTATGGGACCACTAAAAACGTATTACAGTGAGGAAATACGCATGTGGATTAGAGATAATAATCGACCACTAAGCCCTTTTGATGTTGTTGAGTTATTTGGCAGAGCGTATTTAAAAGTGCAAACTGGTGAGATTTCAACAAATGGATTTCGAGTAACTGGCTTATGGCCATTGAATAAAAATATATTCACCGAGGTCGACTATCTTGCTGCGCAGCAAGATGCAGTTAAAGATGGTAATACGGTCAACGTTCCATCAGGTCACCAACCTGAAGGACCATCGATGGCCAATTTAAGAACATCTGATAACTGTATGCCTTTAACGGAAGCATTCACACCCAGACAAGACATGAATATTGAACCTGTACCCTCAACTTCCGGACTTTCTCGCAGTGATTTAGGATTAGTGTCTCCATATGACATCAGTCCAGTACCAAAGAAGAAAATGAAATCTTCTAATAGAGGAAGAAAGGCATCTGTTGCAGCCGTCATTACGTCGTCACCGTACAAGAATGACCTTATAGACAAAAGCAAAAAAAAAGATGAAAAAGAAAATAAATTGGCAAAAAACAAGAATAAAAAACAGAATGAGAAGAAATCAAAACATATAAAATCTAAAGGGAAGTCTAAGCCTGAGTCAGATGCAGATGATGAGGAGGTGATGCTTGATACAGACAGTGAACCCGATGCTCTGATAGGTTATACAGCTCCAGACTCTGAAGATTCGGAGTGTATTTTCTGTGGCATGCTGTTTTCTAATGATACCCATGGGGAAACATGGGTCAAGTGCCTCATGTGTGGGCTCTGGGCACATTATGATTGCGCTGGACCAGAATTTGATACCTGGATTTGTGATTTTTGTAAATAATTTTGTTAATTTCTACATTATACCAAAGTTAAAAATTTTCAATGAGTCTCATATATGTAAGTTAAGGTTAATTTTTCATAGTATTTACAGTATTCCATATTTGGGGTACCTATTCCATATATAGGTACCTTTCTCGTTATTTAATTTTTTATAATTTATCATACCTTAAAGTAATGGATATAAGCTAAAATTGTTTTAAACTTAAGTGCAAATATATAATTATTAATAATTATCACTTGTGCAAATTATGCCTAAAAATCAAAACGGTATTCCATATTTGGTAACTCTCCTCTAATTTTAATTACTTTCGTGTATCTGTTGGGTTATTTATTCCATTTGACATTATATATTGAGTTTTGATTATATACGTCTATTAAATGTAAGCGGTGCTTGTTAGACATAAATTTATTTCTAAAAGTTTTTTGAATAAAAATTTTTTTGAAATTAAAATTGTAGAAGATAAACATATTTCAATTTGTTTTAATATTCAAATTTTACTGTGTTCTGGAACAAAAGTATCGGGTGTTTTTTTAGGTGATAGAACTTTAAATTGAAATAAAACACATTTAAATTAGGATTGAAGCCAAATTTTTTTTTATTTGGAAGATAATATTATGACATTTATGTTTTCAAAATAATTTCCGGCATATGTCCACCACAACTAGCTCTGAGGAACCGCATTCGACCAGACCAATTTTGGACCACTTTTTCCAGTAATTCAGGCCTTATTTCATCATTAACACGAGTTATGTTGGCTTCCAAAGCGTTTATTGTTTCTAGTTTATCAGCATAAACCAATAACTTGACATAACCCCAAAGAAAATGATCCAGTTGAGTTATGTAGCATGATCTTGGAGGCCAATTAATTGGACCATTTCTCGAAATAATGTTGTCGCCAAATCTTTCTTTCGATAAATCAATTATTACGGTAGCAGCATGAGGTGTAGCACCATCTTGTTGGAACCAAAACACTTCTGGGTCGAAACCATTCAAATTTTGAAACATATAATCATTAATCATCGATCTGTAACGAGCACAATTCACTGTAACATAAGCTCCAGCATCGTTTTTAAAGAAATTTGGATCGATGATTCCTCAAGCGTGTAAAGCACACCATACAGTGCGTTTTTCAGGATGCAATAGAGCCCGCAGAACTTCTTGAGGATTGTTTTCACTCCATATACGGCAATTTTGCTTGTTTATATAGCCGTTCATCCAGAAATGAGCCTCATCACTAAACACAATTTCACGATAAAAAAAGTGAATCAACATCAAGCTGTTCTAGGGTCCAATCAGCAAACAAACGACGCTTATTATGGTCAAGTGGCTTTAGTTCTTGAACTAGTTGGATCTTGTATGGGTTAAGACTAAGATCTTCACGTAAAATCTTCTATATGGTGGATGCACAGAGTCCAACTTGTGGTGAACGTCGACGAATAGACAAATCTGGATCATCATTAACACTATGACTTACAGCAGCGATATTTTCTTCTGTACGTACAGTTCTCTGTCTTGTTGTTGCTGTTGCATAAAGTAGAGAAAATGTTGTCCGAAGTCTATCGATTGTTCGACGAATAAGCTGCTGTGATAGACGATTATGTAATACGTCGTTTGATATAAGTGGTACTTATATGACATTATTTTAATTTAATTCCTGAAGTTTATCAAATATAATTTTTTGAAATTAAATATGTAGAAGGCTAATATTAAAATAATTTTATATACCTTCTATCAAGTATTAACCTCTATTTATTTTATTTTATTCATAATATATAATTATTTGGATTCCTTAACATTCTTTATACAGATAGTCCTTGTGCTATAACAGAGGCCGTTAAATTGTCTTTCAATCTTTTAGATCAAGGGTAAACCACAGATTTATTTATTTGTAGTTAACCTTACACTCCATTTAAATTTTTCAGTACTCATTTACCAGAAGTTTTCTAAATTGTTGAAGGGTGAGTAAATATTTGTTGTTGATTGAAGTTATATTTTATCGAATATGAATTATTTGAGTACTGACGAAGCAAAGTCTTTCTTTAAACTAGTTTTCCAGTAATGTTTTTACATATAATAATAATAATAATAATAATAATAATAATATGTCTTTATTTCCACAATAGATCGATACATTTCTTCAGATATAGGTAGTTATATTGATAATTATTCTCCATTATCTACTTTATTGTGAAAAAAGGCGGAGTCCAGTTATGCTCAAGCATACGCTGCTCAACTCAACCCAAAAACAAAAAGAAAACGAAAGAAAGAGAAAAAAAAAAAACATTTACATTTGTTGTGATTTGCTTTTTACAGGCGTTCTGTGTTCACTCTTTGTGTGAGTTTTAAAAGATGACACTCATTCATACAGTTTACCATCTTACTATATAGGAGATATTAGGACATGTTCTGTTCACTTAAGTAGAGATTTTATACAAAGTAACTTAGTTAGATATCCAATAATATTGAATATTCTAAGTAGGATAGTTTTATGATGAAACTCTTAAGATTATGTTAAACAGTTTCGAAAGATATTTTTTTCATATGATTGATCAGCAGAAACAAAATTTTGTTTACTCAAAATATTTAATTTATAGGCTTTTGGTTAACAATTTTTAGTTATTGGATTTTGTTATATTATTTGGATGTCTTATAATGAATGTTTATTTTATATGTCGTTTTATATAAGTGGTACTTATATGACATTATTTTAATTTAATTCTTGAAGTTATAATTATTAAATCTAATTTTTTGAAATTAAATATTTAGAAGGTTAATATTAAAATATTTAAATAATTTTATATACCTTCTATCAAGTATTAACCTCTATCTATGTTATGAAACTGATTAATAAGAATTTCTCACTCACCTTTGAATAAAGGACATAATCTTCCCCAACATGTTATGGCTCCTTTCCTATTGTATTGTCCAAGTGCCAGTTCCATGTAAAATAAAGGGATACCACCGATAACCAACATAATGCAGTAAGGAACCAAAAACGCACCTGAAATAAAATTACTATGTTGGATAAAAATCGAACAGTTTGCATCGCAGTGAAGAAAAATTTCACTGCTGGATCGGCATTTTCATCGAATTATCACCATTAATTTTTCAATTATGTTTATTTTTGACTTTAATTATTGTTAAATTCAAATAATTTAAGTAGTCATCAGTTTCCACTTCCATTGTGAACTCAATGAATTTAGGTATTGGAGAAAACCATGAAGTTGTCTACCTTCAAAGTATTATGCCATCTACATATCTGTAGTCATTGATAATCTTATTAGTGATACTATTTTTAATTTCATGAATAGTTTTTCCATGAAAATTTTAGTTTAGTGGACTCGTTCTTCAAACTCGAAATTGCCACTTTTAAATCGACAAGACCACTTCTGACACGTTCGTTCAGCTAAAGCATGGTCCATAACCATTAACATTCACTAAAATACGATGATTTTCAGTCGGCTATTATATGAATTTATACCTATAGTTTCTGCTTTTTCAACTCAAAAACGGTTTTTGATGTTATACTTATATCTCTTTCTAAAATTTCCTGTTCTATTGGTGATTCGAAAATACACACATCGTCAAAAGTTTTGAATCCCCTAGGTTTCTCAAGAAATAAACAATCTATGTTCTGGAAATGGGATGAATATTTTCCTTTATTTCAACTGCAATATATTTGATGGATAATCTTTGTTTGTTACTCTTTGCTTTATGCGGGATGAGACAAAATAGGAAAAATGAGAAAAAATCTGAATTTATCGATTATTTAATTTTGATTGAATCCAAATTCAATAGTCCGTTTTACCACCTCTTCTTTCAATCAACTGCCCAATACGTCTAGGCATCCCACGAATCAAATCATCACAAAAAACATACAAAAAATTGCCATGTTACATTCAACACTTTCAATATAAGAAAAACAAATGTTAACTTCCGCTATTTTATTGATTTACACCACAATTGTTTCGTTATACCATGACTTTATCAGGTGAGTATTTAAACTGAGGTATACAATACAAAACATGACCTTAAATACACAGCTCGTATAAAAAATAGTGGGGTGGAAAGAAATGGTTTACAATCAATGAAAAATATTATGTAGGGGTATATGTTCAAATCTATTTGATCATTCAGTAAAATTTGTCTATTATTATATCTATTTATCTCTAAAGTTTCTAACAGATTTCATTTCTGACTTTTGTTTTCGATATGTAATATTTCATAGTTCATATTAAAATTATGACCAGTCTCTAACAAATGGTTGGCGTAAGTTGAATTTGGTTTATTATTAATATAACATTTTTCATGTTCTCGTATCCTTGTTTGGAATGAACGGCCTGTCTGTCCCACATATACACATGAGCAATCACTCCTGATTTTTTGTTTTTAGGAATGACGTCTTTATTATTTTTTGTTAAGCTGCCTAAAGAAATAATGGTTCTAAAAGAGATAATTTTCTTTTTTCTTTAAATATCTAGCAATATTTTCAAATTTTTGGCCCATGTAAGTTAATGAAATACATTTTGTTTCGTTTGAATTTTAAAATTTTGGATATACAAGTGATATTGCATTCTTGTAATTTATTTAATCAAGTAAATTATCTATAATTAACGGATTAAAGTCATTATTGAAAGCTATTTGTTCAATGGTTTTATATTCTTTGTCAAAATTTTCTTTTGTCATGGGTATGTTAGCCAATCTATAAAGCATACTATTATGAGCTGATAATTTTTGTGGAAATGTATGTTTTGAAGTAAAATGAATCGTACCATCTGTGTGTGTAGGTTTCCTGTATATGGAAAAGTCGTAAATAACATAAATAGAGGTTAATACTTGATAGAAGGTATATAAAATTATTTGAATATTTTAAAATTAGCCTTCTACATATTTTATTTCAAAAAATTATATTTAATAATTATAACTTCAAGAATTGAATCAAATTAATGTATATCAAACGACATATAAAATAAACATTTATTATAAGACATCCAAATGATATAACAAAATCCAATAAATAAAAATTGTTAAACAAAATCCTATAAATTAAATATTTTGTGTAGACAAAATTTTGTTTCTACTGATCAATTTCATGAAAACAAATATCTTTCAAAAATGTTTAAAATAATCTTAAGAATTTCATCATAAAACTATATAATATTCAATATTATTGGATATCTAACTGAGTTACTTTCTACAAAATCTCAGGATATGTAAAAGCATTACTGAAAAACAAGTTTTACTTTTCTTCGTCAGTACTCAATTAATTCATATTCAATAAAATATAACATCAATCAACAACAAATATTTACTCACCCTTCAACTATTTCAATTATTTGATTTCCTTAACATTCTTTATACAGATAGTCTTTGTATATTGAATTGTATCAGTCCTTACTTGGTGAAAATCCATATTAAATAATTTGAAATAAGGTTATTCTGATTTTCACAAATTTTTAACTCACAACAATTGTTTCGCTATCACAGTAGCATCATCAGGCAAGATCACATTTTGATATTCAAAATGTGATCTTGCCTGATGATGCTACTGTGATAGCGAAACAATTGTTGTGAGTTTAACAATAAAAATTTGTAAAAATCAGAATAACCTTATTTCAAATTATTTGATAGTCCTTGTGCTATAACAGAGGCCGTTGAATTGTCTTTCAATCTTTTAGATCAAGGGTAAACCACAGATTTATTGATTTGTAGTTAACCTTACACTCCATTTAAATTTTTCAGTATTCATTTACCAGAAGTTTTCTAAATTGTTGAAGGGTGAGTAAATATTTGTTGTTGATTTATGTTATATTTTATTGAATATGAATTAATTGAGTACTGACGAAGCAAAGTCTCTCTTAAAACTTGTTTTTCAGTAATGTTTTTACATATCTTGAGATTTTATAGAAATTAACTTAGATATTCAATAATATTGAATATTATAAGTAAGATAGTTTTATGATGAAATTCTTAAGATTATGTTAAACATTTTTTAAAGATATTTGTTTTCATAAGATTGATCAGCAGAAACAAAATTTTGTCTACTCAAAATATTTAGTTTTCAGGATTTTTGTTATCAATTTTTATTTATTGGATTTTGTTATATCATTTGGATGTCTTATAATAAATGTTTATTTCATATGGCGTTTGATATAAGTGGTACGTACTTATATGACATTAATTTATTTTAATTCCTGAAGTTACAATTATTAAATATAATTTTATGAAATTAAATATGTAGAAGGCTTACTTTGAATATCAAAACAGATTTAAAAACCACATCTCATTTTATTTTATATATAATATATAATTATATTAGGTTTTTGAATAATGAAATTCATTATACAGTTTCCAATGGTTTAATGACGGCCATAAAATGCCTTACAATCTTTGTGTGATTTATGTGTTTAGCATAAAACATGGATATTAGATGTACTTACGTAGTTTATTCGCGTTCACAGATTTTGCAGAAATTGTCTGATAAGATTACAAGTTTATTCATTTTTAATTGAATTCATATTATAAATGTAAAGTTGAACTGACCTTATCTGAATTTTTTAATTGTTTTTGAGGATGTGCTATAAGATTTTGAGAGTTTTTGAAGTAACTTATTTAAATATTTAAACATATTTAATATTTCAAATAAATTAGTTTTGTAGAAGTTCTTAAAATTATGTTGTGTATTTTTGAAAAAGATTTAGTTTTCATAAATATAAGACCAGAAACTGACATTTTTTCAAATGTTTGTCAAGGGCAAAACATACATACCACATGCCTTTCTGACGAGTTTAGGTGCTTATGTTTGGAACGAAACATTCCATATTACTTATTTTTAATTTTAATTTATAATTTATTACTTGGGTTTTTTTATTCCATTTGATATTGTATAGTGAATTTCGATTTTTTTACTTCTATAAAATATAAGCATTGCTTATTTAAGACATTAATTTAATTCTAAAAGTTTCAAAAAAAAATTTTCAAATTTAAATTGTAGAAGACAGAAAACAGATTAAATCTGTTTTTATATTCAAAGTTTGTAATTATTCTTCTATCAAGTAAAAAACCGCATCTCATTATTTTATTGTAGAAGGCTAATATTAAAAAATTTAAATAATGGAAAGTCGTGTCTATTATTAATTTTAGTGATTTTTAAATCTAAGAAATTGATGCTATTATTTACTTCATGTGTGAATTCAAGTGTTAGATATAATTTATTGATAAAGTGGGTGTGAATATAGCTGAAAAGATAAAGACTGTCAAACCTGACTTTGCTGGAAGATTAGGGCATAATAAAGTTATCCGGGAATCAGTTTTTCTATCTCCGGTTACGGAAAACGAAATAATTGAAGAAATAAGCAGTTTAAAGAATGATGCTACGGCTGGACCAGATAACTTACAAGCTAAATTGTTGAAAACCATTCACATGTTTATCACTAAACCAATCTGCCATATAATAAATCTAACATTCACTTCCGGTTTGGTTCCCCTTCAGTGGAAGGAATCAATAATTGTCCCTGTTTTCAAAAGTGGTAACCATGATGATCCCTCCAACTATCGGCCTATCTCCCTCATAAATCATTTGGCAAAGATTTTTGAAAAATGCCTTAAAAAAAGACTTCTCGGTTTTTTTGAACAGCATCAATTTATTTCAGAGAGACAATTTGGTTTTAAAAAGGGTGTCAGTACGGAGGATGCTATTTTAGATCTCGTGAGGAGGGTTGTGATTAACTTAGACGAATCGAAAAAGTGTTTGACGGTGTTCCTGGACTTAGCTAAAGCGTTCGACACTATTTCACATGCGCGACTGCTGGCTAAGCTTAGAAATGCAGGAGTAAGGGGAATCGCTTATGAGCTATTGAAGAATTACCTAAATGATAGAACCCAGAGAGTAAGGGTCGGGGGAGCTGTCAGCGATTCGACAACGGTTTTATCGGGGGTACCCCAGGGTACAGTCCTGGGGCCGTTGCTGTTTCTCGTCTACTTAAATGACATTTTTCAACTGAAAAACATTTCCGACAACATCATATCTTATGCCGACGATACAGCAATTGTTTTGGTGGGTGATTCGTGGGATGCTTTATATCGAACAGCTGAGATTTGTCTAGCTGACATTTATGAATGGCTGAATCTCAATTCAATGTCCTTAAATTTCAAAAAAAGTAAATTTGTAACTTTTTCTGTTACTGTTGATGGACAGCCGGACGATGACCTTCTCTTTGTTCATGATGAGGAATGTGTTCCGCGGGGGTGCACGTGTCCATCGATTGTTAGGGTTGATGAAATCAAGTATTTGGGTATTATTGTGGACAAATATTTGAGGTGGGAAATGCAGGCCACGGTTTTGTCGAAGAAGTTAAGACGGCTCATGCATACCTTTTATCTCTTAAGGGATATATTAAATAGGAAAAACTTATTTTTGGTCTATAATTCTCTGGTGGAATCAGTTTTGCGATACTGTGTGATTGTGTGGGGGGGTCTTACTGAGAAAGCTCAGAAATGTTTACAAACATCACAAAACACTTTAATAAAAATAATGCTCAGAAAAGAACGACTAACCCCTACGGAGGAATTATATCGTGAATCAGGCATTATGAGTGTCAGAACCATATTTGTTTATCAATCTCTCTTATACGTTCACTTCCGGGATCGTCATTCCATTCAGAGAGAATGTAGATATGTGACTAGGGCAGTACAAAATGAAGTACTTGAGATCCCTTTTTTTAAAAAGGGTTGCTCACAGCGTCTGTTATTTTACATAGGACCAAAATACTATGGCAGAATTCCACTAGGGATTAGGAAAATTGGGAATATCAGAAGATTCAAAACTGAGCTCAAAAAATTTTTGTTTGAGAGCCGACACACCTTCGACTTGTGAATTTTTTTTTTTTTTTTTTTTTTTTTTTTTTTTTTTTTTCACCCTCGTGACTTTCCTGTTTTCGCTACAGTGTATATGTGTAATTTGATACACCTCCCTCTCTCGTCTTGAATTCAATTTGTTTTGTTTATTCATATATTTTTTTTTGTTTCTGCTTCAAGTGCTCAAAATCCTCGAAAGGTGCAGACAACAGAAAACAAGCATCTTTGCTTAGTTGTTGTTTCGCCCTGGAGAGGATAATTATTAAATCTTTCATTTTATATATAAATATATGTTTCATATTGTATAAGCACTGTCAGAATTTATTTATGTTAGAATCTGAATAAATTTATTATAATTATTATTCCAAAAATGAACAAAGTTGTCTATTTGTTCCTTTAAATAAACAAATTATGTCATCTGCATAGCGGTACCAATGAACCATCTTATATTGATGATGAATTTCCGTCAAGTAAAGACCGAGACGATCAAAAAAGTTGAGAGTTGATGGGGGGGGGGGCAAGACTTTTAACGAAATGTGTATTATAGATTGTTTTTATTTTCCTTGGAACTTTGAAGTTTTTTCACAGCAAAATGAATAAATAGACCGATCCTATTCTGTTGCTGCCTTCCTAAACTATGAATTGGGCCAGATAGTGACTGGAAATACATCTCTCCTTGGCATCGGTTCATTCCCGTCTCCAACTCCGTTAAATAGCGTCTTCTTGCCGTACTCCAGACAAGCTCCCCGACAATGTCATTTCCGATCCTACACCCCAAAGACACAAAGAACAGGAAGAAAAGTCAGCCGAAGTGTCTCTTTATTCGCGGCCGTAAGACCATTACGTTCGACTGACGAAAATAAAAGAATCGGAGCATACTAATTGTAGGAGAATTTCATTTAATATTTCGAGAAATCTTCATCCGCTTTGGTCGGGGGGGACATGGATGGCGGATCCTATGGGTCCCGGTGAGTGCTTCCGTCTTTGATCCTTTCCGATTGCCGTTTTAGCGTTCCCTAATGGAATTACGGCGGCGTAACTGAGGAAAAGATCAGGGAATCATCTTTGGGTATATTATCTGAGACAATATTCGATTATATCCGATTGGAAGTGGACTGGGTGGATGATTTTTCTCGGCCGTTTAGTTCCGTGACGTGAGTTGTCCGGAATTCGGGTTTCTTTAGGGCTTAGCTGAATTCCCTACCATGAAGGAGGAATATAGCAAAATTTGAATATCAAAACAGATTTAATCTGTCAGTCTTCTACAATTTTATTAGGAGTACAAATGAGTTTCCGCCGTTTTATTGTAGAGGAGTTTCGGTTAGCTTTCGCAGATGATAACCGGCTTAAAAAATAGTTTGGACATTCAAGAACAACATAACCTATTAATATCATTGATTTTATATTGGTAAAATATAATTTTTTTAAGTTGAAAATGTCAAAATTTGAGCCAAGTAAGCGTCATTTGCGGGAAATATTAGTTTACTTCTTTAATTTAAAGAAATCTGCTGCTGAGGCGCATCAATTGCTCGTAGAAGCATATGGTGAGGGTGCTTTGAGTGAGAGAACGTGTCGAGAGTGGTTTCAAAAGTTTAAAAACGGTGATTTCGACGTAGAAGACAAAGATCGCAGTGAAAGGCCAAAAATTTACGAGGATGCAAAATTGGAGGAAGATTCATCTCAAACACAAAAAGAACTTGCTCTAACATTAGAAGTCACTCAGCAAGCAGTCTCACATCGTTTAAAATCATTAGGAATGTTTCATAAACAAGGAAATTGGGTTCCGTACGAATTAAAGCCGAAAGATATTGAACGCCGATTATGCTTAAGTGAAATGCTGCTAACTAGACATAAAAAAATGGTTTTTTACATCGTATCGTAACTGGTGATGAGAAGTGGATACATTATGACAATCCAAAAAGAAGAAAATCATGTGGATTACCTGGCCATGCGTCAACATCAACAGCAAAACCGAATATTCACGGAAAAAAACTTATGCTACGTATTTGGTGGGATCAGCTAGGTGTAGTGTATTATAAGTTGCTTAATCCGAGCGAAACAATTACTGGAGCCCTCTATCGAACACAATTGATGAGATTGAGCCGAGCTCTGAAGGAAAAACGTCCTCAATACTATTCTAGACACGAAAAAATTATTCTTCTGCATGACAATGCTCGTCCACATGTTGCGGCTCTCGTGAAAAAGTACTTTGAAACAAATTGAGAAGTGTTACCCCACCCGCCGTATTCACCAGACATTGCACCGTCCGATTATCAACTGTTCCGGTCCATGGCACGTGCTCTGCGGTTCACATCTTATGAGGATACCAAAAATTGGGTTGATTCGTGGATAGCCTCAAAAGACAAGGAGTTCTTCAGACGTGGGATTCGAATGCTGCCAGAGAGATGGGAAAAAGTGGTTGCAAGTGATGATCAATATTTTAAATAAATTTATATTACCGTTCTTCTATAATAAATATTTAATTTGTGTTAAAAAACGGCGGAAACTTATTTGTACTCCTAATATAATTTTAATTAAAAAAAATTTTATTCAAAGACTTTTAGAATTAAATTAATGTCTTATGAGCGCAGCATATATTTAATAGACATATATTACTATATGTTATATAACCCCAAAGAAAATAATCCAGTGGAGTTATGTCGCATGATCTTGGAGGCCAATTAATTGGACTATTTCTCGAAATAATGTTGTCGCCAAATCTTTCTTTCAATAAATCAATTGTTACGATAGCAGCATGAGGTGTAGCACCATTTTGTTGGAACCAAAACACTTCCGCGTCGATACCATTCAAATTTTGAAACAAATAATCATTGATAATCGATCTGTAATGAGCACCATTCACTGTAATATTAGCTCCAGCATTGTTTTTAAAGAAATATGGAGCAATGATGCCTCCAGCGTGTAAAGCACACCATACAGTGCATCTTTCAGGATGCAATGGAACCTGCAGAACTTCTTGAGGATTTTTTTCACTCCATATACAGCAATTTTGCTTGTTTACATAGCCCATAGAAATGAGTTTCACCACTAAACACAATTTTACGATAAAGAATTGGATCAACTTCAAGCTGTTCTAGGGCCCAATCAGCAAACAAACGACGCTTATTATGGTCAAGTGGCTTTAGTTCTTGAACCAGTTGGATCTTGTATGAGTGTAGACCTAGATCTTTACGCAAAATTTTCCATGTGGTGGATGCACAGAGTCCAATTTGTTGTGAACGTCGTCGAATAGACAAATCTGGATCATCATTAACACTATGACTTACAGCAGTGATATTTTCTTCTATGCGTACAGTTCTTTATCTTGTTGTTGTCCGAAATCTATCGATAGTTGGACGAAGAAGCTGCTCTGATGGACGATTATGTAAACCATAAATTTCACGAAGTGCTCTATAAGTTTGGCGAATAGAACACTGATTTTCAAAATAAATTTCAACAATATGTAAACGTTGTTGCGGCGTGAGTCTTTCCATGATAATTTGTGAATGCTTACTGGACAGAAATGTCAAAACAACATGGCTTCTACCTTCTGTCAAATCACAGTTATCCCTATCGAATGTTCTATCACTCTAAAAAAAAACACCTGTTAGAAACAATGCTGGGTATATAGACTAACAGTAATAAATTTAAAAAAAATTGTGTTCGAATTTTCGCTGAGTTTATTCTCCATACACATTTGGCTATAATTGTGTAGGTGTAAATGGAGTCAAAATATATCGCTCTATGACGAAACATAATTATTACCCGATATTGAACCCGTCGATGAAGGGTTAAAGTGACAGAGAGATGGGGATGTCTCCATGCTATTAATCGCACCCTAATTCAATTTTAGGAACCATTTACTCCGCTCTAGGGCCACTGTTGAAAGCTCCGGAATGTGAAAATTTCAAACAAAGCATGGATGCATCGGAAACTGAACGACCCTATATGGATTTTGTCATAATATTGGTTCTACTATATTGGAAAGGTGTACAAATAAGCCGATGTCATCAATGCAAAATCGAAATTACCATGGACTGTAGTTATATTGCGTATACACAAAAATATTGTGCTTGTATTGAATCAAAAGCACAATTGCGAATTAATCTTAATTAATTAATTAAAATGTTTCAGTACGGGGGATTTCTTTCTTTTTATCTACCCGGGACCAGAATTGGTAATAATCGTTGCTGTATACCAACTGATACAGTGGCTTTGTTAACGACATAAGTTAAATCTTGAAAAATTTGTAAGTTAACAGAAAAAATTTGTGGGAAATCAAGAGAATTTAGATACTGAACTGTTTCAGCCGTTACTATTATAGGAGACTAACATATTTAATCTGTTTTGGATATTCAAATTTTGTAATAATCCTTCTATCAAGTAAAAAAACCTCTTCTAAGTATTTTATTTTATATGTAATATATAATTATATTTAGGTTTTAAATAAAAATAAAAAATTCATTATAAAAATATTTTGTGGTTTAACTAAGACCATAAAATACCTTACAAGCTTTGTGTGATTTTTGTGATGAACACGGAACATAGAATACCCTGGATTTTAAAGTTAGTATGTTCAAACGAGGATACCACAAGTTCTTAGAGGTAAGGTATTTATTCTTAATTGATTTTATTTTTTAAATGTGATGTTGGGCTGAACAAGACCCCATCTGAATTCTAATTATTTTTTGAGGATACATGTTTTTGAATTTTTGAAGTAACTTATTTAAATATTTAAAAAAAATTTTTTTTTGAAAAGTTCTTAAAATTATGTTTTGTATTTTTGAAAGGGATTTAGTTTTCATAAATATAAGACCACAAACAGAATTTTGTCTCCATCAAATATTTATTTATTAATTTGAATTGACAATTCATATTTGTTGGGTTTTTTACTCAATTCGATATTATATACGAGTTTTGATTTTATATGTCTATTAAATATATGTTGTGCTTATAAGACATTAATTCAATTCTAAACGTTTTTGAATAAAATTTTTTATTCAAAAAACTCTTAGAATTAAATTAATGTCTAAAACAAGCACCGTTTACATTTAATAGACGTATATAATCAAAACTCAATATATAATGTCAAATGGAATAAATAAACCAACAGATATACGAATGTCCTTAAAATTAATAAATAAATATTTAAAGGAGACAAAATTTTGTTTGTAGTCTTACCTTTAAGAACACCAATTGCCTTTTAAAAACATGAACACACTTAAAGGACTTCTCAAAGAATATAATTTATTTGAAATATTTATTATATTTAAATATTCGAATAAGTTAATTCAGAAATCTCTCAAAACATGCACTATATCTTCGAAAAACAAATATAATTCTAAGCAATCACTTCTTCGGTCCTGGATATAGGTTAGTTTTCTGATTTTGATATTTGGAATATTATTCAGGACCGCAGAAGGGATTGCTTAGAATTATATTTGTTTTTTGAAGATATAGTGCATGTTTTGAGAGATTTCTGAATAAACTTATCCGAATATTTAAATATATTGAATATTTCAAAAAAATTATTTTTTTGAGAAGTCCTTTAAGTGTGTTCATGTTTTTAAAAGGCAATTGGTGTTCTTAAAGGTAAGACCAGAAAAAAAATTTTGTCTCCTTTAAATATTTATTTATTAATTTTAAGGACTTTCGTATATCTGTTGGTTTATTTATTCCATTTGACATTATATATTGAGTTTTGATTATATACGTCTATTAAATGTAAACGGTGCTTGTTTTAGACATTAATTTAATTCTAAAAGTTTTTTGAATAAAAAATTTTTTTGAAATTAAAATTGTGGAAGATAAACATATTTTAATTTGTTTTGATATTCAGAATTTTAAATATAATTATTATACTAAAAACAAATGTAACGAATTTTCCAATAGTTTGGCAATCGACTGGATTACTACATTAAGAAACATGAAATTCTTGATTGTTTTGGTCTCTATTTGACGGAAATTAATCGTATATGATTCGAAGTGAAGTCAATATGTAATTGATGAAACAATTGTTGTGAACAATAAATATAAGCGGAAATAAAATGTTTTACTTCAAATCATTGAGAATAATAAGAGCGATAGCTTGGACCAAAATGTCACAAGCTACGTATGAGAAAATTTGACTATACGAATGATAGTGCATAATGTAGCAAAGGCTACATGCGATAAGTTTGACTATTACTAGAATAATGGTTTTACAGTCTTTTCAAAGAGGTGCTCGATGCATCTTTTCTGACAAAAAGAGGGAAATTAACGAAATTGATCGAAAGGTCCATTTGGAAGTGGACTGAATGAACGAAATAAAATTTCTTATTGGTTACAGAAAAATAATGAGATCAATGCTAGCAGAATAAGGACAGAAACAGTTCATAATTCCGAATGCTGTGTCATGTGAAATTAACAGGCATAAATATATCAAAATCTCTAAAAGACTTTCCATGTTTTCTAAGGCCATATATAATTATTAAAAAACAAATAATCTGAAGTGTAAACAGTTCGAACGACAATTCTCAAAACTGCTAGATCGAAATATCAACGTGAACGACCTAAGTATCGATGACAAAATAATTTCGAACTATCTTTTCCATACCTGTATATAAACAAGATTACTTGGCAATCCCACGGCGAAGTAATGTACTATTTCAGGGTTTGAAATTACTAAGCAATCCAAAAAATGGATTATTTTCAAACGATTAAATGAAGTAATGCCAGACTCGCAATAACCACTACTTCAAAATGCAAACCCTAGATAGCCCAGCCTTTATAAAGTCGACGCACTATTGAATTCTCTAAATGAACACGAATGGATACCTACAGACATATCGTATGGTTCGAAAATTCCCGATCAACCAAGGAACGTCGGTCGAATCGGTTTCAAATCTAACTCCCTTTATCAAACGAATGATTCAAATACCACCCGAAGATCGATAGGATACCATCTACGTTCGTCATTCCAAACTCTAAACATGAAAAATATGCTTTACTTGATCCCTTTGAGCGCAATGGCTCATAGCTGTTCTTACGTATCCTGAAAGGACATCTTAGATCCATTTCGGAAATTTGAGGCTTCTTGCCAGTGAAGTTTGATTTATTTAATTTCCTGAGAATATCCTGGGATATCTGAAGGTCAAAGGGGTCGTGCAACCCTAGTTTATTTTCAACCACCACAAAGATTAGGTGATGGCAAATATATCATGTCATAATCTGATTATCGCCCTGTTGTAATGTTTGAAGAGAATAAATCTTACATTAATATTTTCCCACAGGGTTTTTCTATTAGGAGTGAACATAAGTTCGTGCGGTTTTGATAACACCTATTAGGAGTACAAATAAGTTTCCGCCGTTTTATTGTAGATGGCGCGGCACGGAGTTTCGGTTAGCTTTCGCAGATGATAACCGGCTTAAAAAATAGTTTGGGCATTCAAGAACAACATAACCTATTAATATCATTGATTTTATATTGGTGAAATATAATTTTTATAAGTTGAAAATGTCAAAATTTAAGCCAAGTAAGCGTCATTTGCGGGAAATATTAGTTTACTTCTTTAATTTAAAGAAATCTGCTGCTGAGGCGCATCAACTGCTCGTAGAAGCATATGGTGAGGGTGCTTTGAGTGAGAGAACGTGTCGAGAGTGGTTTCAAAAGTTTAAAAACGGTGATTTCGACGTAGAAGACAAAGATCGCAGTAGAAGGCCAAAAATTTACGAGGATGCAGAATTGGAGGAATTATTGGAGGAAGATTCATCTCAAACACAAAAAGAACTTGCTCTAACATTAGAAGTCACTCAGCAAGTAGTCTCACATCGTTTAAAATCATTAGGAATAATTCATAAACAATTTGTTAAAAAACGGCGGAAACTTATTTGTAGTCCTAATAGTTTAGTGTTCCTTGTTTCATCTGGCAACACCTATTTTGAAGTGGCTTTCTTTTCAGTATCTGCAGTGGCGTACCCAGACATAAGCCTTGGGGGGGGGGGATAAAAAAGTTATAAAGGAAAAAAAATTGGTTATTCGGAGGATATACTTTTATAAAACAGAATCTAGTCGCCTAGGTCTTTTTGAAAGTTTATCAATAACTTCATCTTCGGAAATAGGCAACTCCCTATGAATAGACATCATTGCTACGCCGTTGAGCTGTTTTGAGAAGTACAATTTCGCATATAGTTCTTTATTCTTTTCAATGTTGAGAATTATTTCTCTGGAGTGGCTGTAGAAACTGGTATTCTACAGAATATTAATAATAGCTTGTACACATTAGGAAAAGCTTGTGGATTACATATTTCCAGATGAGCCAAAGATGAACTATTACTTTTGATATCTGGATGAATGAGCCACAATTTGATTTCAGTTTTTTAAATACATCTGGATACATCAGAGATATAGAAATTTAAAAGTTCGTCATACTCGTCGGCATCAGTTGTTTTTTCTCCTGTCAGCAGATACATAAAGCCCTTGAAAATTTGTTTATGGTTTGCAAATATTTCCTCTAACTGGCAGATAAAATAATCAATGAATGGAATATAAATGACAACCCTGAAATAGTCCACTGCTGGTGCTTCTGAATCTTGCAAAATGATAGGATTTGCTCAATTTTTTTGGCGTAAAACAATTCTTTTTACCTTAATGTTGGTTCCAATACTTGAGGCAAGAGCCTGAAATATGGAAGAAAATAAAAAACTGACAAACACATTTCATATTCTAACTTTTAGCTGAGTTTTATTGAAGATCGAGTCGAAATGTGTTTTGGCATCTTGACGTATTATTTTCAGGCAAGAAATAGTATTTCCGTCATAGTTACAACTTCTCTGAGGTCGATTCCAGATTTTTGTAGAAATAGGGGGTAAGGCATAACAAAATATTTGATTCACAACTTAAAGTGCGACCAGATACTCGGAATCATTCAGTGTGTTTCGCATATTCGCATCTCCAGAATCTTTCCAATTTGATAACTCCTCTAAACTTTCAACGACGTAATCAAATAATTTCAAAAAATCTTGTACTGCTTCATACTTAGATGTCCAACGAGTTGCACATAATCTTTTGAGAGTTTTTGAGGACTTTCATTAGACTCATCAATATATTTCAGAAGAACAGTTTGTCTAATAAAATAGAAAGGCTTTTTACTTGATAGAAGAAATATAACAAAATTTGAATATCAAAACAAATTATAATATGTTTGTCTTCTACAATTTTAATTTCAAAAAAATTTTTATTCAAAAAACTTTCAGAATTAAATTAATGTCTAAAATAAGCACCGCTCACATTTAATAGACGTATATAATCAAAACTCAATATATAATGTCAAATGGAATAAATAAACCAACAGATATACGAAAGTCATTAAAATTAATAAATAAATATTCAAAGGAGACAAAATGTTGTTTCTGGTCTTACCTTTAAGAACACCAATTAATAATAATAATAATAATAAAGGCCTTTATTCAATCAATATTATTTCAGTAAATTACATTATTATATACATAATGAAAGGGCGCAAATAAATTGCCTTTTAAAAACATGAACACACCTTAAGGACTTCTCAAAGAATATAATTTATTTGAAATATTTAATATATTTGAATATTCGAATAAGTTAATTCAGAAATCTCTCAAAACATGCACTATATCTTCAAAAAACAAATATAATTCTAAGCAATACCTTCTCCGGTCCTGAATAATATTCCAAATATCAAAATCAAAAAACTAACCTATATCAACAACGCACACGTGTAAATGTGTAAATGTGTAAATGAATGTTTCGAAACACAGATCAACTTTATAATTCAAGATTATCTATGTTCTAACAAAATCAAAGAACAGTGTAAGTTATTTTTAAGGCTTATTTAAATTAATTGACATTCTATAATGAGATTTATTGAAGCCAAAATAATAAATAATTATATATTATATATAAAATAAAATAGAAAAGCTTTTTACTTGATGGAAGAAATATATGCTCTTTGGAGTTGAAGAAATCATACAATTTTTCTATGGTATTGAGGCAGTTTCTAATTTGTGGAATTTCGCAAGCTTATGATATGGACAAATTCAAAGAATGGGCAGTACAGTGCACATAAATCGCCTTAGGGTAGTTACGACGAATAATCGCTTTGTCTGACATATTACTTGCACCATTATACCCTTGCCCGACAAGATTCTTGAGTTCTATCCCAAACTTTTCCAAACTATTTAATATTATAACGTAAATAGAGGTCATTCTTGATAGAAGGTATATAAAATAATATAAATATTTTAAAAAATTTTTTAAATAATTTTAAAAAATTAGCCTTCTACATATTTAACTCCAAAATATTATATTCAATGATTATAACTTCTGAAAATAAATTAAACTAATGTCGTATAAGTACCACTTATATCATGACATAAAATAAACATTCATTATAAGATATCCAAATGGTATAACAAAATCCAATAAATAAAAATTATTAACTAAAATCCTATAAATTAAACATTTTGAATAGACAAAATTTTGTTTCTGCTTATCAATCCTATGAAAACCAATATCTTTCAAGAATATCCAACATAATCCTGGGAATTTTATCACAAAACTATCTTACTTAGACTATTCAATATTATTGGATATCTAACCAAGGTACTTTATACAAAAATTCAAGATATGCAAAACATTATTGAAAAACAAGTTTTAAAATCGACTTTGCTCATCAGTATTCAAATATTCATATTCAATAAATATAAAATCAATTAATAACACATATTTAAACTTACCCTTCGTCTTCGAGAAAAAGTTCTATTTAAAAATGAGAATCTTGAATAGGTATCCAATACAGACAGAAATATCTCTGTGGTTTAACCTGATCTAGAAGATTGAAGGATAAATTTAATGGCCTTTGTTATAACACAAGGACTCTCTTTATGAATGTTTGGGTAAACCATATAATTATATATTATAAATAAAATAACGTAAATAGAGGTCATTCTTGATAGAAGGTATATAAAATAATATAAATATTTTAAAAAATTTTAAATAATTTTAAAAAATTAGCCTTCTACATATTTAACTCCAAAAGATTATATTCAATGATTATAACTTCTGAAAATAAATTAAACTAATGTCGTATAAGTACCACTTATATCATGACATAAAATAAACATTCATTATAAGATATCCAAATGGTATAACAAAATCCAATAAATAAAAATTATTAACTAAAATCCTATAAATTAAACATTTTGAATAGACAAAATTTTGTTTCTGCTTATCAATCCTATGAAAACCAATATCTTTCAAGAATATCCAACATAATCCTGGGAATTTTATCACAAAACTATCTTACTTAGACTATTCAATATTATTGGATATCTAACCAAGGTACTTTATACAAAAATTCAAGATATGCAAAACATTATTGAAAAACAAGTTTTAAAATCGACTTTGCTCATCAGTATTCAAATATTCATATTCAATAAATATAAAATAAATAAAATTTTTTTTTTTAAATAGAACTTTTTCTCGAAGACGAAGGGTAAGTTTAAATATGTGTTATTAATTGATTTTATATTTATTGAATATGAATATTTGAATACTGATGAGCAAAGTCGATTTTAAAACTTGTTTTTCAATAATGTTTTGCATATCTTGAATTTTTGTATAAAGTACCTTGGTTAGATATCCAATAATATTGAATAGTCTAAGTAAGATAGTTTTGTGATAAAATTCCCAGGATTATGTTGGATATTCTTGAAAGATATTGGTTTTCATAGGATTGATAAGCAGAAACAAAATTTTGTCTATTCAAAATGTTTAATTTATAGGATTTTAGTTAATAATTTTTATTTATTGGATTTTGTTATACCATTTGGATATCTTATAATGAATGTTTATTTTATGTCATGATATAAGTGGTACTTATACGACATTAGTTTAATTTATTTTCAGAAGTTATAATCATTGAATATAATCTTTTGGAGTTAAATATGTAGAAGGCTAATTTTTTAAAATTATTTAAAATTTTTTAAAATATTTATATTATTTTATATACCTTCTATCAAGAATGACCTCTATTTACGTTATTTTATTTATAATATATAATTATATGGTTTACCCAAACATTCATAAAGAGAGTCCTTGTGTTATAACAAAGGCCATTAAATTTATCCTTCAATCTTCTAGATCAGGTTAAACCACAGAGATATTTCTGTCTGTATTGGATACCTATTCAAGATTCTCATTTTTAAATAGAACTTTTTCTCGAAGACGAAGGGTAAGTTTAAATATGTGTTATTAATTGATTTTATATTTATTGAATATGAATATTTGAATACTGATGAGCAAAGTCGATTTTAAAACTTGTTTTTCAATAATGTTTTGCATATCTTGAATTTTTGTATAAAGTACCTTGGTTAGATATCCAATAATATTGAATAGTCTAAGTAAGATAGTTTTGTGATAAAATTCCCAGGATTATGTTGGATATTCTTGAAAGATATTGGTTTTCATAGGATTGATAAGCAGAAACAAAATTTTGTCTATTCAAAATGTTTAATTTATAGGATTTTAGTTAATAATTTTTATTTATTGGATTTTGTTATACCATTTGGATATCTTATAATGAATGTTTATTTTATGTCATGATATAAGTGGTACTTATACGACATTAGTTTAATTTATTTTCAGAAGTTATAATCATTGAATATAATCTTTTGGAGTTAAATATGTAGAAGGCTAATTTTTTAAAATTATTTAAAATTTTTTTTTAAAATATTTATACTATTTAATATTAAATTAGATATACTTTGGGCCGTTACACTTTCTGGTGGAACGAACTGTAAGAAATCCTCGTGGATTTTGTTTGCATTGACATATCTTACACATAAAGTAACTTGCTCAATTGTCGATATATCGGTTGTTTCATCTACTAGAATAGAAAACGCTTCTGCTTCATTAATTCTTGATACCAATTTATTCAACATGATTTGAATATCAAAACAGATTTAATCTGTTAGTCTTCTACAATTTTAATTTCAAAAAAATTTTCATTCAAAAAACTTCAAGGAATTGGTGTTCATAATGGTAAGATCAGAAACAAAATTTTGTCTCCTTTAAATATTTATTTATTAATTTTAATGACCTTTTTTTATATCTGTTGGTTTATTTATTCCATTCCACATTATATATTGAGTTTTGATTATATAAGTCTATTAAATATAGCGGTGCTTATTGTAGACATTAATTTAATTCTAAAAGTTTTTTGAATAAAAATTTTTTTTAAATTTAAATTGTAGAAGACTAACAGATTAAATCTGTTTTGATATTCAAATTTTGTTAAATTTCTTCTATCAAGTAAAAAGCATTCTTCTATTTTATTTTATACATAATATAAAATTAATTATATTTAGGCTTGAATAAATCTCATTATGGAATGTCAATGGTTTGAAGAAAACCTTATAATACCTTAAACTTTTCTGTGATTTTGTGAAGAACATAGACTATCTTGAATTTGAAAGTTAGTCTGTTTAAAGCAATTTATCCGGTTACCACGTAGAGGTAAGATATAGTGATTGGTATTTGATTTTGATATTTGGAATATTTTTTAGGGCCGATGAAGAGATTACCAGAATTCTAATTGTTTTTTGAAGATATAGTGCATGTTTTGAGATATTTTTGAATTAACTTTTTTGAATATTTAAATATATAAAATATTTCAAATAAATTATATTCTTTGAGAAGTTATGTTTCATGTTTTTGAAAAGGAATTGGTGTTCATAATGGTAAGATCAGAAACAAAATTTTGTCTCCTTCAAATATTTATTTATTAATTTCAATGACCTTTTTTATATCTTTTGATTTATTCATTCCATTTGACATTATATATTGAGTTTTGATTATATACGTCTATTAAATATAAGCGGTGCTTATTGTTGACATTAATTTAATTCTGAAAGTTTTTTGAATAAAAATTTTTTTGAAATTCAAATTGTAGAAGACTAACAGATTAAATCTGTTTTGATATTCAAATTTTTTTATATTTCTTCTATCAAGTAAATAGCCTTTTTCTATTTTATCTTAAAAATCTGATGCAATGTCGGTGATTTCATATTTATTTCTTGGTTACAGTACAATCAATAAAAAAAGTCTGTATATTAGCAACTTACCCCCACCATTCTTGTAACAAAGGTAAGGAAACCTCCAAACATTGGCCAAATCCACTGCGAAACCGATGACGGATAAAAGAAAGTCGACTTTTTTGCCCCAGGTCTCACGGTCATCGGTCACAGCGGGGGGCAGTGGTGCCCTGGGGCTTCTCAAAATTTCCTTAGACATCCGTGGACGGCAACAGGTCTAGTGTGCCGTCTACGCTGGAAAAAATAATGCTTGTTGATTAATTTCGTTGCCTTTCAACTGAAGAATATTACTCTTAATATTATGGACCGAACTATATTATGTATAGTTGAAAAATAGTTGAACTGTTTCACCACGATGTGGCTTCTTCAGGTACCTACGTTCTACTGGCTGATGGTGTTCAGTGTAACCGAGTTTAAATACATTGTCAGGTACGTGACAAAATAATGGAAGAACAAGTCATGAAAACTTAAGATGTTCATTGGAGTTTGCCGCTAAAAAATGCCATTAAGGCAAGATATTCAGTAACGGAAACTTGTCAACATCTGTTTGTTCGTTCAAAAGGATTTTACAGGCATTGTATCTGTTGATTTCAAGAAATTCTAAAAGTGTTAATCTAGAACTTTTGCTTTAGACGTGGATAATTTCATAGTTATTGTTGAAATTAGACCTGAATTCCTTAAGATGATTAGCATAATGTCGAATGTACGGAATGAGACATATAACTCCTTTAGTGTTCCTGGATTCTTTTCTTGAATGATCTACCTGTCTGGCCAATGTATACTAAAGCCCAATCGCTGCAAGTCAACTTGTAGACTCCAGATTTATTTTCTTTATTTGTTCGTTCCTTATTGTTTTTTATGTAGGTACTAAGGTTATTAATGTTTTTAAAAGCTGCTTTTGAAATCCTGTCCTGCTTGTTACGTTTTCAGTTGTCTGAAGATGGGATAGTCGAGTGACAATTATAATGTGTAAAATATCAATTTCTTGGTAGTAAAACATAGTAATTTCTACAACTTGCTTTAATTATGATCAACTATCAAATAGCAACGGCTGAAACAGTTCAGTATAAATAAAGACAATAAAAATCAATTTGAATATGAGTCAATACTTGATAGAAGTATAATTCAAATGACTTTGAATTCAGAATTATATATTTTAACTTCTACAATATATATTGAATCTATATACAAAATACATCAAAATGATATTCTTATATATAACCAATATAAAATATTTTTCAATATTTCGGAAAAAACCTTTTTACATCCCGACATAAAAAGTATTAATGTATTAACAAAAACTATATAAGTACATATATTAAGATACAAATACAATCAACTATTCCAAAATTATCTAAAATTCTCCAAACAAAGAATCAAATAAAAATAATTGAACGAGAATTCCAACATTTGATAGCTATTTCGGTGTCTAGACCTCTTCATGTATTGAATTCAGATTCAAATATATCACAAGATCAAAATTTAACCCTCCAAATAAGATGAAACCTGGAACAAATAAACTTTACTAATAAATTTTACTTCGAGTTTATTCGTTCCAAGTTTTGAATTTCTGAAGAGGTCTAAAGATCGAAATATCTATCAAAAGTTGCAATTATCTTTCAATTATTTCTATTTGATCCTTGATTTTGAGAATTTCAGATAATTTTGAAATGGTGGATTTTCTTGTATCGAGTGTTTTTTTAGAGTGATAGAATTTTCGATAGGGATAAATGTGATTTGACAGAAGGTAGAAGCCATGTTGTTTTGACATTTCTGTTCAGTAAGCATTGACATACACACTTGACCATAATAAGCGTCGTTTGTTTGCCGATAGAACAGCTCTAAAAGAAACAACCGATATTGGTATGATAATATATATAGTTTTTGTTAATACATTTGCATTGATAAGTTTCATGTCTGGAAGCCGAACCATTGAATAATATTTTATATTGATAACATATAAGGATATCATTTTGATAGTTTTTGTATATAGTTTCGATATATATTGTAAAAGTTAGAATATATAATTCTGAATTTTATAATAAGTCATTTAAAGACAATAAATCTGGATTCTATAAGTTGCCTTGTTGTGATTGACCCGTGATATAAATTGGTCAAACTGGAAGATCTTTTGAGAAAAGAATTCAGGACCACCAGCGATGTTATACTACTCTGTCAAGAAAGTACCGGGAATTTTCAATTAAAACAACATTTTTACATTTAATCGTCAAAATTTATTGGGTCGCCTTCAAAATAGGCTCCATTTGCTCCAATACATCTATGCCAACGGCACTTCCAATTATCGAAACATTTTTTATAGGCGCTTTCCGGGATGGACTTTAGCTCTCGCGCCGAATTTTGTTTTATGGCTTCAATCGACTCAAAACGGGTGCCACGAAGGGGCAATTTTAGTTTTGGGAAGAGGAAAAAGTCGCAGGGAGCCAAAGCCGGCGAATACGGTGGTTGCTGAAGCACGTTTGTTGAGTTTTTGGCGAGAAAGTCAGTCACAATCGTAGCTCGGTGAGAAGGCGCGTTATCGTCATGCAAAATCCATGAGTTGTTCGCCCACAAATTTGGCCGCTTCTTACGGATACGCTCACGCAAACGTTTCATAACGCCTAGGTAATACTCCTTGTTTACCGTCTGACCCTCTGGAACGAATTCGTAGTGCACCACGCCACGGATATCGAAGAAAACAATGAGCATCACCTTCGTTCTCGAGCGGCTTTGGCGCTCGAGCTGGTTTTTTCGGTTTCGGCTCATTTTTTGCCACCCATTCCGATGATTGCTGGCTTGTTTGCATATCGTACTCGTAGACCAGGTCTCATCACCAGTTATAATGCGTTCCATGAATGTAGAATCGGAATTACAGCGATCCAGCATGTCTGAAGCAACCTGTACGCGATGACGTTTTTGAAGAAAATTCAGGTCTTTCGGTACGAGTCGTGCGGCCACCTTTCTCATGCCCAAAATATCAATCAAAATCGTACGTGCGGACTCGTGGGATATCTTAAGATCATGTGCTATCTCTCTCAAGCTGGTACGACGGTTTTCCAGCACCCTTTACTTAATTTTATCGACGTTATCTTCGATCGAAGCCGTCGATGGGCGACCACTTCACGACCGTCCTTGAAGGCTCTGTACCACTGATATGCACGAGTTTTCGATAGAGCATTATCACCAAAGGCCTTTTGCAACATTTTCAATGCATCGGCACACGAAAATTCATTTGCAACACAAAACTTTAAACAAATTCTTTGCTCAACGTAATCACCCATAGTAAAAATCGGCACGCACTCTGACATCGACTGACTTAATCAGCTGTTGCAAACACACTAGTTGACAGATCCCGCTCAAGTTTGGCATAGTAATTAAGGACAGTGGTACCAACCTAGGAAAAAAAATTTTACCTGCCTCATTGCCCCGCCAGATTTAAATCGATAATTCCCGGTACTTTCTTGACAGAATGTATATCAGACATCTCACATTCAGAATATGCCGGTTATTTGAAAGAATTTGGACGTAGTTCGAACAATAAATATGAAATTATGCATTATGAAAATAAACTCATGCTTTTTGGAACATTAGAAATTAGTAGGTACAAGCACCTTAAAATTCTTCTTAACGACCAAAGAGATGTTGCAAAATCCACATTGTTGAATATTTTTAACTAATGAGGTAGTTTTGATAATTGACCCCAATATATTTTATGGTTACTTATATCCCTTTTTTCACATATTAGTCTTTATCGGCATTTCTGTGGATTTATTGTTATTGTTATCCACTTTTTGCAATGTTTTTCTTATCTTTATTTCCGAAAATGGTTAGTTAGTTGTACCGCCACTTTTTTCAAGTTTTTAGCTGTTTAAGAAGTGTTGTGTAATGTTTAGAGTTAGTTCAAGATGTAAACTTGACAAACTCATAGTGTTGTCGAAACTATTGGCGTTTATGATAAATTGTGGAAATAATCTATTTTATTCGATTAAAATGAATTTCGATCAAGTAGGGACTCGATTCAATTAAACTCATAACAGCATATAAAGGAAACATAATGTCGTGTATCATTTCCAAGTTCTTACATAACTTAGAAACGCCATTACTGTTAGTGATATATTAACGGATTTTAAAGTTCACTTTGGACCAAAATATAGAAATTCATTTTAATGTGGTATACTGTATGTTATTGAAAACTGGAAATAAACATGGAATAAAGAAAATCGGTTCTCCACCGTAAGCCTCTGTCATTATACTCAAGCAAACAATCAAGCAGAACATGCGACATATGCAGAATAAATATAGAAGTTATTAAAATCTAGTTTGCACAGTCTTTCCAAAAGTTAATCGTTGAAAAAATGATAAAATTTTTACTATCAGCCAATATATTGAAATTTTATGAATCATAATGCTCAGATTTTCGATTTATGGTGTTTTAAGACTGATCGTTTTTTGATCATTTATGGTTCATTGTTCAATATTTCAGTTTTAACAGAATGGGCTTTCGGTTATAACGGTGGGAGGAAAGAAAGAAACGATTTTTTTCTCTAGCAAATAGCTAACGATTTCTGTCTTTCTGCCTGTTTAAAATATTGGGAAGTTCGGAAAGTAATTTGTTTTTTTAATTGGAAGACAATTTTCGTATAATGAATAAATATTTTATTGCATTATATATTGGCCGTTCTGATCTAACACCTTTTGCCATCTTTCTGGTAGTAGCATGATTTCACGCTTTGAACGCAAAAAAACTGATCCAGGTGTTTTTTGACCTCTTCAATTGAAGAATAGGTTTCATCCTCCAAAAAATTTTGCAATGACCGGATCAAATAATAATAATGCGAAGGCGCCAGGTCTGGAGAATATGGAGGGTGTGGTAGTGTATCCCATTCAAGCTGTGAAAGCTTTTGGCGAGTGACCAAACTTGTATGAGGTCTCGCCTTGTCTTGGTGAAACACTACACCTTTCCTGTTGATTAATTCTGGCTTTTTCTGTTTGTTTGTATCGGGTATCGGGTCGCCCCCCAGGCATTAGATCTTGACGTGATGGGGGCGCTCTCCTGACTAGGACCCTAAATTCGTCCCGGCGAATTGGAGGGTTAAGTCTTGGTGTCTAACGTAATGCCACTTCGCGCCAGTCACTGGACTTGTATGGTGGAAGATCTCCGAATGGGGCCCTAGTTTTACTCAGGTGAAATGGAGGGCTGAGCCGGTTGATTAACTCAGTGACAAGGGAGTCTGTCGCAGCACAGGGCTTCTCCCTTAAAACTAGCCTACTCTACCCTATCGCAGTATGAATCTCCGGATTCTGTGTAATGGCCGAGTACGTTTGTAGCATACTGCGTTACCTCGAGGGGGTGGTCTTGCCCACAGGTGTTACTTGTACCACTTGGCCACCCCATTGGTGTTGGACTCGAGGGGGCAGTGGTTGAAAGTCCGCATGCTGGACTAGGGGGATATTTCATTTATCTGTTCGCAGACCCCATGTTCGGGATATTCTCATGAAACGACTCGGGGTTTAACGGGACTTGACGGTTCGACCGGCCTGTCCTGGCCCCTGGATCTGTGCATAACTATTTAGGGTTTGTGGATTTCGAAATGGCTCCGCCATTAGTGCTTGACGCCAGGATCAATCAAATGACCTCACATGGGTTCGGTGGGTCAGGACGTACAGTCCGCTAGACGGTGCTCGTACCAGGATCAATTGTAGTCTTCAATCTTGAGTTTATCTTAGTTCATGGGACTGCGTTCGGGTGGATGGATAAGGATTCCCCCCGGCGGGTGAGTTGCGTCTCAAACCAACTCGGGTACTGACCTGCTGAGCCAGTAGGGGTTGGATAGTGCTTCGCTGCTACCAGTCAGACGGTTCTGGCTTTCGAGTCGGGGTCCAAACTGGAAGCTGGTGGCTTCATCTCTTCGGAGGGATTCTCGCCACGCGCGATGATATGGCGTAATCTTTATCACACTTTCTACCTCTAGGGGTGGACTGTGGAGACTGCTTGGTAGTCACTTGGAAAAGAGGCCTTCCTCAAATAGCCAATAACTATTCTGGTAGAATTCACGTGTTTGTATCGGGTGTTTTTTTTAGAGTGATAGAACTTTCAATATGGATAACTGTGATTTGACAGAAGGTAGAAGTCGTGTTGTTTTGACATTTCTGTTCAGTAAGCATTGGCAAATTACAAATTGTCGAAATTTATTTTCAAAATCGGTGTTCTGTTCGCCAAACTTATAAAGCACTTCGTGAAATTTATGGTTTACAAAATCGTCCATCAGAGCAGCTTATTCGTCGAACTATCGATAGATTTCGGACAACATCTTCTCTACTCGATGCAACAACAACAACAAGACAAAAAACTGTACGTTATCAATAGATTATTATCAACCAGAGCCGTCACAAATAGTATAATAAATTCGTTGTTTTTTATATCATTGGACAAGAGTATTCATAAATTTCAAAATGCAAAAGAAACTTCATTTCAAATTATCATCGCTTCATTTTCAACTGCATCTAACTGCTTCTTTTCAATTGTCGCGAACTTCCTTCTTCGCCAACTGTCGAAAACTAACTGCCCCTAAAGTAACAACTGCCGTCTCAAATCCCGACGAGTACCACCTATACTTAATTCTCAGATACTATACCAGGAAACTGTTGATGTTTTTGGTTCTGCAATAAATCTCTACTCTTGATAATCACTTAACATCTTATGGTAACACGTCCCATTTCAAATATCTTGAAGTGGCATTGTTAAAGGACAAGACAGGACCAACCCAGCTATCGGGTGTTTTTTTTAGAGTGATAGAATTTTCGATAGGAATACCTATGATTTGACAGAAGGTAGAAGCCATGTTGTTTTGACATTTCTGTTCAGTAAAAATTGACAAATTATCATGGAAAGACTCACGCCTCAACATACAAATTGTCGAAATTTATTTTCAAAATCGGTGTTCTGTTCGCCAAACTTATAAAGCACTTCGTGAAATTTATGGTCTACATAATCGTCCATCAGAGCAGCTTATTCGTCGAACTATCGATAGATATCGGACAACGTCTTCTCTACTCGATGCAACAACAACAAGACAAAAAACTGTACGTTATCAATAGATTATTATCAACCAGAGCCGTCACAAATAGAATAATAAATTCGTTGTTTTTTATATCATTGGACAAGAGTATTCATAAATTTCAAAATGCAAAAGAAACTTCATTTCAAATTATCATCGCTTCATTTTTAACTGCATCTAACTGCTTCTTTTCAATTGTCGCGAACTTCCTTCTTCGCCAACTGTCGAAAACTAACTGCCCCTAAAGTGACAACTGCCGTCTCAAATCCCGACGAGTTCCACCTATACTTAACTTTCAGATACTATACCAGGAAACTGTTGACGTTTTTGGTTCTGCAATAAATCTCTACTCTTGATAATCACTTAACATCTTATGGTAACACGTCCCATTTCAAATATCTTGAAGAGGCATTGTTAAAGGACAAGACAGGACCAACCCAGGTATCGGGTGTTTTTTTTAGAGTGATAGAATTTTCGATAGGAATACCTATGATTTGACAGAAGGTAGAAGCCATGTTGTTTTGACATTTCTGTTCAGTGAACATTGACAAATTATCATGGAAAGACTCACGCCTCAACATACAAATTGTCGAAATTTATTTTCAAAATCGGTGTTCTGTTCGCCAAACTTATAAAGCACTTCGTGAAATTTATGGTTTACATAATCGTCCATCAGAGCAGCTTATTCGTCGAACTATCGATAGATATCGGACAACATCTTCTCTACTCGATGCAACAACAACAAGACAAAAAACTGTACGTACAGAGGAAAATATCGCTGCTGTAAATCATAGTGTTCATCCACCACATGGAAAATTTTGCGTAAAGATCTTGGTCCACACCCATACAAGATCCAACCTGGGGTTTCGCAAATTGGCTAACAGATTTGGAAATCAACGAAATATAAAAGCATGTCCAGAAACCGTCACTGAAAAGACAAGGCTATATCTCAAGGAAACCAAAAAAAGAATCCCTATAATGACACCTTTACAAAAGGAACGAAAGATAGAATTATGTGAACGTTCTCAAGAAGATAATTTTAATAATTTCTTCATATCTGATGGAAGTTGTTTCCAACTCTGTTCTCTTGAGAATGGTGATGATAATCTTTGGCGTGAGGTCAACATGAGTATTATTTGGATCATGTATTCTTTATTCATTGTTGGATTGTACTGTATTAATGCTCCAACCAGGGGCAACCTGTTCACTTTAATCTGAATTGACCATTTAACATACATGTGCTCGTATTTATCTTCATTTCATTTATTTGAATCTAGAGGTGGTTAACAATAGTGTTTAGAGTGAATGAAATGTGGATCCACAATTAGATACTGACACAACAACCCTGTGTCTTCAGAAGGCCGTAACAAGGCCCTCCTGAACAACTATTATTAGATATAGATATTGTGGTAAATCAACAAGGTTTATAATTCATGAAAGGACTATAATGATACAGGGATTAATTCAGTGGACAAAAGCAAATTCAACGCGAGGTTCAATGCCCGTGAATTAATTCGTTTATTTTAATCTCCAGACCACTCAATGTTAAACTTAGGAATTCGCTTTCGAGGCACGTACGTACGGCGGCTTCAAGAAAGGAAATTAGTTTACTCTGGCTGATGTATTATAATAAAAAACTACAGATTAAAAAGTTCATAAGAGCAAATTGTACGAAACGTAAACATATTCCTTCAGATGAGCGTAGGAACGGAGATTTCCATAGAAAAACGCTGACGTCGAAATTAACACGTGTGGCTCGAGAAAGAGCTGAAATTTTGAGAAGTGCTAAGTTGCAATTTTGAGCGGGTGAATGGATCAAAAAAAAGGAGAAAACCGACGCGTACGAAGTATTAGGGCCCAAAAAGGAATTTGTTAAGAGAATCGGAAAAACTAGTAAGATCGTCGAGAAGAGATCGCAGTCAGGCTCGAAGTGGTCTCAGAATTTAGCGTGATTATAATTATGTTGAGTGATATTAGTAATTATTTTTGGAAGTCTAAGATTTGAGTCAGAAGAATAAGAGAAATTGAATATAGTGCTGAGTTCCGAAATGACTGATGATTCGATATTGAAGAAACAGTGACAAAGCTAACTAACGGATCTATTTTTAATATACACGACGTCCCAGCCGGGGGAGATCAGTGAACGTGTTTCAAAACCGTTTCGAGCGGAAATTGAAAACATAAAACAACTTGTTCGGAATACCCACCGTTTTGTAATGAAATATCCGACCGGCATTCAGGTACACACCCCATAGGTCAGCTAACTCTACAAGTGGACTTATTATCCCACTCGTCATAGAGACAAAGCCTTCTGTCATCTGCCTTCGACACATGTCCCGCGATCTGCAGGACAATGCTGATCCCCCCATTCGACAGGACCGATTGACCGAGTGGTCTCTAAATAAATTAATAATTTTCTGTGTTTTGTAATGAATCGGTTGATCCCAGTTGGTCTGGATCGGATGCCAAAGTAGCGAAACTAATGACGTGTGGAATACAGTCTGGATAACACGTATACATTTTCAATGCATAAGACAGAGAACTCGGACGTCCAGTTGAACATTGGAATAATCGAAATATATGCGTCTTATGATAACGAAAAGAATACTCTCTCTGTCACACAGATGTAGCCCTTGTGGGAAGTGAGGAGTTGGACACCTCATTTCGTTTCGGATAATTACAAATTTAGTCGGCACATAGAACCACAGATTACAGAATAATATAGCCTTGTTGATCTATATAAAACTGGCGTGTAAGTTCATATCAGTTGACAATCAAATAGACTCTTCGTAAACAGAAATGTTTACTGCAGAAGGAAAAAATTTAAATATAAAAAGGTACTTTGAAGGTTACTGAATAGAACAAACAATATATTTATTTATTGTTGCATTCAAAGATCGGCCAATTCCTTCAAGTTCCACTGTTTTTTATTACACTCCGTCTTCAAAGTATCCGGAAAAACAAAGCTCATTTACTTATACAACCTCCATTCAACTGTAAACACTTGACTTAAATAAAATAAAAAAAGGCTTTTTACTTGATAGAAGAAATATAACAAAATTTGAATATCAAAACAGATTTAATCTGTTAGTCTTCTACAATTTTAATTTCAAAAAAATTTTTATTCAAAAAACTTTTAGAATTAAATTAATGTCTACAATAAGCACCGCTTATATTTAAAAGACGTATATAATCAAAACTCAATATATAATGTCAAATGGAATAAACCAACAGATATAAAAAGTCATTAAAATTATTAAATAAATATTTAAAGGAGACAAAATTTTTGTTTCTGATCTTACCATTAAGAACACCAATTGCCTTTCAAAAACATGAACACAACTTAAGGACTTCTCAAAAAATATAATTTATTTGGAATATTTAATATATTTAAATATTCAAATAAGTTAATTCAGAAATCTCTCGAAACATGCACTATATCTTCACAAAATAATTATAATTCTGGTAATCTCTTCATCGGCCCTAAAAAAATATTCCAAATATCAAAATCAAATAACTATCACTATATCTCACCTCACACGTGTTTAACAGGATAATTGCTTTAAACAGACTAACTTTAAAATTCAAGATAGTCTATATTCTTAACAAAATCACAGAAAAGTGTATAACCTTATATAATAATTATAATATATATGTTCAAATTTTGTTATATTTCTTCTATCAAGTAAAAAGCCTTTTTCTATTTTATTTTATGTATAATATATAATTATATTTAGGCTTTAATAAATCTCATTATTGAATGTCAATGGTTTAAATATAACCTTATAACACCTTACACTTTTCTGTGATTTTGTTAGGAACATAAACTATCTTGAATTTTAAAGTTAGTCTGTTCAAAGCAATTATCCTGTTAAACACGTGTGAGGTGAGATATTGTGATAGTTATTCGATTTTGATATTTGGAATATTATTTAGGGTCGATGGAGAGATTACCAGAATTATAATTGTTTTGTGAAGATATAGAGTGCATGTTTTGAGAGATTTCTGAATTAACTTATTTGAATATTTAAATATATCAAATATTCCAAATAAATTATATTTTTTGAAAAGACCTTAAGTTGTGTTCATGTTTTTGAAAGGCAATTGATGTTCTTAATGGTAAGATCAGAAACAAAAATTTAATTTCCTTTAAATATTCATTTATTAATTTTAATGACTTTTTTATATCGGTTGGTTTATTTATTCCATTTGACATTATATATTGAGTTTTGATTATATACGTCTATTAAATTTGAGCGGTGCTTATTGTAGACAATAATTTAATTCTAAAAGTTTTTTGAATAAAAATTTTTCTGAAATTAAAATTGTAGAAGACTAACAGATTGCATCTGTTTTGATATTCAAAACTTGACTAAAAGTCGAGGTACACGCGAAACTAGACCTGCTTCTCAGGTACAGACAGACTTTTGAAAAAATTCTTTTTATTCATAAATGAAATACATCCTTCAATTAAATTCACTATGGAAACCGAAAATAATAATTCTATTAATTTTCTTGATTTAACTGTTACTCGAATAAATAATTCACATGATTTTTCAATATTTCACAAACCAACCTATACGGATTCTATTATACACAATAAATCAAATCATCCTCTAAATCAAAAATTATCAGCATTTAATTGTATGATCCATAGATTAGTTAATATTCCCATGAATCGAGAAAATTATATTTCAGAACTAAACATGATTAAACAAATAGCTATTAATAATGACTATGATCCTAAATTGATAGACAAATTGTTGATGAAATAATAAAATAGCTTTAAAAATTGTGTTTCCTAATATGAAAGAAAATTTTAAATACATTTCCTTAAAATACACTAAAGGTATTTTTGAGAAAATTGCTTCATACCTCAAAAATAAATATAATTTGAGAATTTCATTTAAAACCAATTCAAACTTGAGTGAATTTATTAAAAATGATAAAGACTGTACACATAAATATGATAAATCGGGGGTTTATAAGTTAACCTGCGGTGATTGCCCTAAAGTTTACATAGGACAGACTGGAAGAACTTTCCGACACAGAATTTGTGAACATTTGAAGAGTTTCCTCAATAATAAAAGTAATTCTACATATTCCAACCATTTGTTGGAAACAGGACATACTTTCAACCATAATTTTGAAATTCTACATATAGAAAGTAAAAGTTATGCCTTAAATCTGTTACAATCCCTAGAGATAAATAAACATAATAAAATTGGAATATTACTTAACGAACAAATAGATTTAAATAACTCACCTCTGTTAAATATATCCAGATAAGTTGGAATTTGCAGAGACCCTTTTTTGGATTTTAGTGCTCAATAAAAATTTATTGTACTTACTGTAATATAAATAGCAACGGATTTCGGAAACAAGCTTAGTTATTCAAAATGTAATCTTGCCTGATGATGCTACTGTGATAGCAGAACGATTGTTGTAAACTAAACAATAAACATTTGTGAAAATCAGAATAACCTTATTTAAATATTATTTAATATGGATTTTCACCAAGTAAGGACTGATTAAATTCAATATTTTTCAATTTCTCGGAAAAAACCTTTTTGAATCCCGACATGAAACTTATTAATACAAATGTATGAACAAAAACTATATAACTTTGTATATCAATATACAAATACAAGAAAATCAACTATTCCAAAATTATCTAAAATTCTCAAAACAAAGGATCAAATAAAAATAATTGAACAAGAATTCCAACATTTGATAGCTATTTCCGTCTCTCTGACCTCTTCAGAAATGTATTGAATTCAGTTTCAAATATATCACAAGATCAAAATTTAACCCACCAAATAAGATAAAATCTGGAACGAATAAACTCGCAGTAAGCTTTAAGGTATCCAAAATAAAACAGAAATGATCAACGTGTAGTTACGTATAACCTATAACAATTTGTACTCGGAACACAGAAAAACATAGCAAGACTTATTCACCCCAAATAATGTCCCATGATAAGAAAATTAACCAGAATTTAAAAAATAATAAATAATTAAGGAATATATTGTGGATGTAAAAAGGTTTTTTCCGAGACATTGAAAAATATTTTATATTGATTATATATAAGGATATCAATTTGATAGTTTTTGTATTTAGTTTCAATATATATTGTAGAAGTTAGAAATATAATTCTGAGTTTGAAGTCATTGTAATTTTGTTATATGCAGGCATGCAGGTGTGTCTTGAAAAGAAGATTTCTGGAGAAATTACAGTAGTAAGAAATAAATTACGACTTGCCTTCAAATAATGATTCCTTCCTGAAATTCTTGATATAAGGACCCATAAAATTTCAAGTGAAATTAGGATAAAAAAACTTTTTTGAGTAATTTTTCAATTTATGGATTATAGTTTGAGTTCCAATTAAACTTTTTCACACAAACGCTTTTTACACTGACAGACCCATACTGTCAAATGTTTTGTTACGATTCACGCTAAATTAGAACTTCATTAAACTCACACCTACGTTGAAGTTGAATTGGTGAGGAAATTCCATTAAAACAACAAATAGTGCCTCTCAACTACTCTGAAGTACAATGTTCTCGCTTAATCAAATTCTACGTTTTGCTCAGAAAAGAAAAACCAACAATTGTACGCAATTTTATTATTATTATATTAATTAATTATCATATCGCATCAATTGATTCAGCGTAACTCGCGATCTCAGGACAGAGACTTGATTCAAGCATGTAGGAGGTGGGCCATTTAAAATTTGCATTTTTGATCGGCTCTAATTGAGAAACTAACGAATATTTTTATGAGTTTGTTAGAAACATTGCACCTTAAATTTTACGAAAATTATGGAGGTGATCAAGTTTCAGGTGTACCTCGACGTTTAGTCAATTGTTTACAGTTAAATGGAGGTTGTATAAGTAAATAAGATGAATTTTTTGTGAAATTTAAATAATGTTTTTCTGATTTTCACAAATTTTTATTGTTATGTTTACAACAATCGTTTCGCTATCACAGTAGCATCATCAGGCAAGATTACATTTTGAATAACTAAGCTTGTTTCCGAAATCCGTTGCTATTTATATTACAGTAAGTACAATAAATTTTTATTGAGTACTAAAACCCAAAAAAGGGTCTTTGTAAATTCCAGCTTATCTGAATATATTTAACAGAGGTGAGTTATTTAAATCTATTTGTTCGTTAAGTAATATTCCAATTTTATTATGTTTATTTATCTCTAGGGATTGTAACAGATTTAAGGCATAACTTTTACTTTCTATATGTAGAATTTCAAAATTATGGTTGAAAGTATGTCCTGTTTCCAACAAATGGTTGGAATATGTAGAATTACTTTTATTATTGAGGAAACTCTTCAAATGTTCACAAATTCTGTGTCGGAAAGTTCTTCCAGTCTGTCCTATGTAAACTTTAGGGCAATCACCGCAGGTTAACTTATAAACCCCCGATTTATCATCTTCATGTGTATAGTCTTTATTATTTTTAATCATGTGAATTATTTATTCGCGTAACAGTTAAATCAAGAAAATTAATAGAATTATTATGTTCGGTTTCCATAGTGAATTTAATTGAAGGATATATTTCATTTATGAATAAAAAGAATTTTTTTAAAAGTCTGTCTGTACCTGTGAAGCAACAGAAAATATCGTCTACATATCTATACCAATATAAAAAGTATTTCTTAAGGGGATATTGGTGAATTTTAGTTTCAATATTGTCCATGAATATTTCTGCTAATAAAGGACTTAAGGGATTTCCCATTATCAAACCGTTTTCAGATTTATAAATTTTATTCTTGAATTGAAAATAATTTTGTTTAGTGCAAATATCTAGACATTCTAAAATATCTTCCTTGATAATTGTATTACATTTGTTGCTGTTACTAAACAAAATTATTTTCAATTCAAAAATAAAATTTATAAATCTGAAAACGGTTTGATTATGGGAAATCCCTTAAGTCCTTTATTAGCAGAAATATTCATGGACAATATTGAAACTAAAATTCACCAAAATCCCCTTAAGAAATACTTTTTATATTGGTATAGATATGTAGACGATATTTTCCGTTGTTAAAATATTATTTAATATGGATTTTCACCAAGTAAGGATTGGTTCAATTCAATATGAATTTTTTGTCATAATTTTCTAATTCAAGAATTAAAAATATATACTCAATAATTACAATAGAGCTTTGTTTTTCCCGGATACTTTCAAGACGGAGTATACTATAGGAGAATTGTAAAAGGTACAAACCAGGGAATTTTTCATGTGCTTGAATGCAAAAACCGAAAAAATCTGCGCTGCCAGTAGGTTCGAAATTTTTCTCCGAATTCGAAAACCTAGGTCAAAAATGAAGTATCGCCCAGTAATGTGTTCCCAAACTTTCAGTTCGTTGAACTCTTATTCTCAGAGCTGAAAATTCAGGGTGGTAATATAAGAAAATCCGATTTCAAGAATCAATCAACGCAATCACACGAATCTCGGAATATTTATCAGTTCTATATCCTGCTTTATTGGAATGTTCTACGCTACTTATTCTCTAGGTGATGATACAGGTCTCTGCTATCATATTTCCATTAATTATATAATTTCCGAACTTCCTAGACTCAGCAAAAATACAATGAGAAGTTTGAATATCCTAGAAATTGTTGTGAATTTATGCGGCGAGAAATTTTAATAAGGAGTAGAAATAAATTCGTGCGGTCTTAATAACATATGTCGCTTCTAGTTAATTATTCCATTGTTTCATCTGGCAACACTTTCATTTTGAAGTTTCATCATTAGGCTTTTTTTTAGTATCTGCCATTTCGGTGAAATATCGGGTGTTTTTCTTATAGTGATAGAACTTTCGATAAGGATAACTGTGATTTGACAGAAGGTAGAAGCCATGTTGTTTCGACATTTCTGTTCAGTAAGCATTGACAAATTAACATGGAAAGACTCACGCCGCAACAACGTTCACAAATTGTTGAAATTTATTTTGAAAATCAGTGTTCTATTCGCCAAACTTATAGAGCACTTCGTGAAATTTATGGTTTACATAATCGTCCATCAGAGCAGCTTATTCATCGAACTATCGCTAGATTTCTGACAACATTTTCTCTACTCGATGCAACAACAACAACAAGACAAAGAACTATACGTACAGTAGAAAATATCACTCGTGTAAGTCATAGTGTTAATGAGGATCCAGATTTGTCTGTTAGTCGACGTTGAACTCTGTGCATCCACGACGTGGATAATTTTGCGTAAAGATCTTAGTCTACACCCATACAAGATCCAACTGGTTCAAGAACTAAAACCACTTGACCATAATAAGCGTCGTTTGTTTGCTGATTGGGTCCTAGAACAGCTTGAAGTTGATACACTTTTTTATCGTAAAATTATGTTTGATGATGAAGCTCATTTCTGGTCAAACAGCTATGTAAACAAGCAAATTTGCCGTATATAGAGTGAAAACAATCCTCAAGAAGTTCTGCAGGTTCCATTGCATCCTGAAATAATCACTGTATGGTGTGCTTTACACGCTGAAGGCATCATCGGTCCATATTTCTTTAAAAACGATGCTGGAGCTAATGTTACAGTGAATGGTGGTCGTTACAGATCGATGATCAATGATTATTTGTTTCAAAATTTGAATGGTATCGACCCAGAAGTGTTTTGGTGCCAACAAGATGGTGCTACACCTCATGCTGCTACCGTAACAATTGATTTATTGAAAGAAAGATTTGGCGATAACATTATTTCTAGAAATGGTCCAATTAATTGGCCTCCAAGAGCATGCGACATAACTCCACTGGATTACTTTCTTTGCGGCTATATCAAGTCATTGGTTTATGCTGATAACTAAGAAACTTGTTATTGATGAAATAAGGCCTGAATTACTCGAAAAAGTGGTCCAAAATTGGTCTGGTCGAATGTGGTTTCTCAGAGCTAATCGTGGGGGACATATCCGGAAATTATTTTTAAAACATAAATTTGAATATTAAAACAAATTGAAATATGTTTATCTTCTACAATTTTAATTTCAAAAAAAAATTTTATTCAAAAAACTTTTAGAAATAAATTTATGTCTACACAAGCACCGTTTACATTTATTAGACGTATATAATCAAAACTCAATATATAATGTCAAATGGAATAAATAACCCAACAGATATACGAAAGTAATTAAAATTAATAAATAAATATTTAAAGGAGACAAAATTTTGTTTCTGGTCTTACCTTTAAGAACACCAATTGCCTTTTAAAAACATGCAACACACTTAAAGGACTTCTCAAAGAATATAATTTATTTGAAATATTTAATATATTCAAATATTCGAATAAATTATTTCAAAAATCTCTAAAAAATGTGCACTATATCTTCAAAAAACAAATATAATTCTAGACAATCCCGTCTTCAGTCCTCATTTAATATTCCAAATATCAAAATCAAAAACTTAACCTATATCTCTCACGTGTTAAAAGACTTAAGCTTCGAAGTACAGATCAACTATATAATTCAAAATTGATCTATATTCTAACAAAATCAACGAACAGTGTGAGTTATTTTAAGGTTTATTTAAATTCATTAACATTCTATAATGATATTTATTGAAGCCAAAATATAATTTTATATTATATATAAAATAAAATAGAAAGGCCTTTTACTTGATAGAAGAAATATAACAAAATTTGAATATTAAAACAAATTGAAATATGTTTATCTTCTACAATTTTAATTTAAAAAAAAATTTTTATTCAAAAAATTATTATGTCTACACAAGCACCGCTTACATTTAATAGACGTATATAATCAAAACTCAATATATAATGTCAAATGGAATAAATAACCCAACAGATATACGAAAGTAATTAAAATTAATAAATAAATATTTAAAGGAGACAAAATTTTGTTTTTGGTCTTACCTTTAAGAACACCAATTGCCTTTTAAAAACATGAACACACTCAAAGGACTTCTCAAAGAATATAATTTATTTGAAATATTGGTGTTCTTAAAGGTAAGACCAGAAATAAAATTTTGTCTACTTTAAATATTTATTTATTAATTTCAATTACTTTCGTATATCTGTTGGGTTATTTATTCCATTTGACATTATATATTCAGTTTTGATTATATACGTCTATTAAATGTAAGCGGTGCTTGTGTAGACATAAATTTATTTCTAAAAGTTTTTTGAATAAAAATTTTTTTTGAAATTAAAATTGTAGAAGATAAACATATTTCAATTTGTTTTAATATTCAAATTTTGTTATATTTCTTCTATCAAGTAAAAGGCCTTTCTATTTTATAAAACATAAATGTCATAAAATTATCTTTCAGTTGAAAAAAAAGGCTTCAATCTAAATTTAAATGTGTTTTATTTCAACTTAAAGTTCTATCACTCTATGAAAACACCCTATACATTTGTCTATACCTTATCTTTATTTTATCTATACAGTGTTCTCAAAATAAAATCAGTATTAGTATAACAACCCAATATCCTAAATCTTAACAACTCACGCACAGGCAATATGACTTAGTGAGATTTTTCGGTTTATTGAAACTATATTTCTGAATATGTTTTGATTGATTTTTATACAAACTGTACTTTTTCAATTAACTTTATATTATTATTATTATTTACATTAACATATAAATACAAGAAATGTTTTCATTGATTTTTATATTAGGAGTACAAATAAGTTTCCGCCGTTTTATTGTAGATGACGCGGCACGGAGTTTCGGTTAGCTTTCGCAGATGATAACCGGCTTAAAAATAGTTTTGACATTCAAGAACAACATAATCTATTAATATTATTGATTTTATATTAGTAAAATATAATTTTTATAAGTTGAGAATGTCAAAATTTGAGCCAAGTAAGCGTCATTTGCGGGAAATATTAGTTTACTTCTTTAATTTAAAGAAATCTGCTGCAGAGGCGCATCAATTGCTCGTAGAAGTACATGGTGAGGGTGCTTTGAGTGACAGAACGTGTCGAGAGTGGTTTCGAAAGTTTAAAAACGGTGATTTCGACGTAGAAGACAAAGATCGCAGTGGAAGGCCAAAAATTTACGAGGATGCAGAATTTGAGGAATTATTGGAGGAAGATTCATCTCAAATACAAAAAGAACTTGCTCTAACATTAGAAGTCACTCAGCAAGCAGTCTCACATCGTTTAAAACCGTTCTTCTATAATAAATATTTAATTTGTGTTAAAAAACGAGGGAAACTTATTTATACTCCTAATACAAACTGTACTTTTCCAATTAACTTTATATTATTATTATTTACATTAACATATAAATACAAGAAAATCCAATATTCCAAAATTATTTAAAATTCCCAAAATAAAGGATCAAATAAAAATAAATGAACGAGAATTAAATACTTAATATATTTAGGCTTGAATAAATCTTATTATGGAATTCAATGGTTTAAAGAAAACCTCATAATACCTTACAGTTTTCTGTGATTTTGTGACGAACATAGACTATCTGGATTTATTTAAAGTTAGTCTGTTTTAAACAAGCTCCGGTTTCACTCTAAGGTAAGATGATTGTTAGTTGATTTTGATATTTTAAATATTATCTAGAGCCGATGAAGAGATTATCCGAATTCTGATTGTTTTATGAATATATAGTGCAAATTTTGAGAGATTTTTGAATTAACTTATTTGAATATTTAAATATATTAAATATTTCAAATAAATTATATTTTTTGAGACATCCTTAAGTTGTATTTTATGTTGGTAAGATCAGAAACAAAGTTTTGTCTCCTTCAAATATTTATTTATTGATTTTAAATCACTGTTTTTATATTTGTTGGTTTATTTATTCTATTTGACATTGTATATTGAGTTTTGATTAAATACGTCTATTAAATATAAGCAGTGCTTATTGTAGACATTAATTTAATTCTAAAAGTTTTTTGAATAAAAATATTTTTGAAATTAAAATTGTGGAAGACTGACAGATTAAATCTCTTTTGATATTCAAATTTTGAACGAGAATTCCAACATTTGATAGCTATTTCGGTCTCTGGACCTCTTCAGAAATGTATCGAATTCAGATTCAAATATATCACAAGATCAAAATTTAATACTCCAAATAAGATAAAACCTGGAACGGATAAACTCGAAGTAAACTTTAAAGTATCCAAAATAAAACAGAAATGATCGACGTATAACCTATAACTATTTGTACTCGGAACACAGAAAAACATAACAAATCTTATTCACCCCAAGTAATGTCCCATGATGAGAAGAATAACCAGAATTTCAAAAATAATGAATGATTAAGGAATAATTGTGGATATTTAGACTCTACATGAATTTATTTTATTATTCAAAAATCAGTTTGAATGTGAGTACAATTTAAATTTTACTTTTATCAAGTATTGACTCACATTCAAATAGATATGAAATAAAGAGTGAAACTTAAGTCAAGTATTTTTATTTACTTTATTAATTTTGAAATTTTTCACCAAGTAGTATGTGAGAAATCAAATTCCAATGTATAACCGTTAAAATACAACTTGTTTATTCAGTTTTAAAATGTGGTAGAAACTACGAAACTCGAGTCACCGCATTTTGAGTAATAAAAAAGTGAAAAAATCGAAGTTATTTCTTACTTCATTCCATTTGAAAAAATGTTGTTTAAGTCACTTATTGTTACCAAATAGTAAAGTTTTGACTCACCAGTGCGGAGTACCCCGTTTCATCGCTGGCGCGAAAGCCCAAAAGCGTGGATGTGGAGTGGATGGAGCGATGTTTCGTTATGATCCATGCAGCTTGCCGCGCGATTTTCTTGTACAACAGCCCTCGGATATGGCGAGAAGTGATAACTCGAAGAGGGATCGCATGCGTTCTACAAGGGTTTTTCTTCCAGAAGTTCCGGAATGGGTAGTATCGCCTGTGGGTAGAACGCCAGGATGGAAAAAGGTGACGATTATGTCGTGGAGCTTGAACCAATCCCATGCCTGCATAAATTTAGAGCCGATATATACAGTACCTGTCCGCTTTCTCAGACCAACCCAGAAAATTTTTCGAATATCGTATTGAAACGTTAATTATTTGAAAAAAATTTTTATTTTAGAAATAGTACAATATGTACATTTGTGAAATGGGAAAAAATACAGAATTATTTACAAATTTATATGATATCATCTTCAGGTACTAAATAATAGCAGATAGGGCTTCAACGATGTGAGCAGGGACTAAACATTAAGAATTCGTCTCAAAATACATTAAATATAACCTGAAGACGTACATTAACATATCAAACTAATTATACAAATTTAAAAGTGGTGAATAATTGACATCTTATTGTCAATTTAGATTAAAAAGAAAAGAACTTGATTATTGAAGTTTTCAAATTCGTTCACAATAAAAATAATGTAAAAAATAATGAACGACTGCATGGAGCTTTGTAAATCCAAATATTTGAGATATACAACAAAATAATTTAAAAATAATACATGAGTGTACGGAGCTATGTAACTCAAAAAATTATTTGAGATATTTAAATGGGTACCATCTGTTTAACAACCTTCTTTGTCGATTGCCGACATTCCGATATCTGTTAGAAGGCCCCTCGTTTTTAACCTGGTTTTTTATCACGTTCCAAGTGTAAACCTCTGTACCACTATTAGGTTTTACCGAGAATCTGTTGAAATATTCAAAATATTTATCACTTTTGTTTAAATATCACTGTACCACTGTTAGGTCTTCAGTTGTCTGATGATGGGATAGTTCATTTCCCGACACTCGAGTCACAAGAAAATGTGTATTATATATTCTTTTGGTAGTGAAACATAGTAATTTCTACAATTTGTTTTAATCTATAATAGATGTTGATCATGCAATAAGTAGAAAACAACGTGTTTGATGCTGTATTTAGAGAATTGACTGAGTGATTTTCAGCCTTTTGAAATTTCGGATTAGAATTTACGTAATATTTTTCTGAATATAGTTTTGCCCATAAATTGATGTTTTGTTTATAATAATGTTTACATTTGCTTTGTTGCATTAGTAATAATAGAGTTTATTTTGTTTTAATTGATTTTTGAATAAAAATTTCAAATCTATCTGTTCTCTTATATCCGATTAGTGTTGATAATCTTCCAAATTGATTTCCTTGTTTTATTAACCTGTACAGAAGTCTGGCACCTTTCTGTTCGGATTATTCAAATCCTACAGTATATTCTTTCCGTTTTAGATATTCCAAAACAGAAAACATGTTCGTTTTATAGTTTTCATTAGGATGGTTCAAAATACAGAAACTCCTTTCTTCACATCACGTTAAAAATAAAATATAAAAATAATATTTTACAATGCAAAATTTTTATTTTAGAAATAGTATAATATGTACATTTGTGAAATGGGAAAAAATACAGAATTATTTACAAATTTTCTAACAACATAAATTTTTTTGAAATCAATATAATTCTACTGTTCACTCTTCTGTCAAGTCAATCATGCATGAAACCTTCATGTCTTCTTTAGGAAGAGCTGGATCAGGTGTTTCTTTTACCAAGTAGCATTTCAACAATTGTCCATCCAGCCGTATATTATGGTATGTATCGACAGCTTTCTGCGCATCTTTCAGATTTTTATATTTCACTTCGGCTACACCTGGTGCGATTAATATAGCTGCTACTAATTCTCCAACATCTTCAAATATTTCCTATAAAAAAGAGATATTTATTTATTATTCTGAGGAAAATCATAATAAGAATTTAAATCGATATTCAAGAAAGTTCAATAAATCTGTTTTTGATTGTCTCGGTCTCCACTTGACAGAAATTCATCTTCTATATAAGAAAAACAAATGTTAACTTCCGTTATTTTATTGATTTACACGACAATTGTTTCGTCATACCATGACCTCATCAGGTGATGAACAATTGTCGTGTAAATCAATAAAATAGCGGAAGTTAACATTTGTTTTTCTTATATTAAATCTGTTTTGATATTCAAATTTTGTTATTTATATCAATTACCTTAATGTCTTCTTGTGAAACTGTTCTCTGCAAATTTGATACAACGATCCTCGCTGGTACTACAACTTTTGTTTTTGTGGCTGCAATTATAGCATGAGATTCTGGTTGAGGTATCATTGCACCTCGTCTCAAAAATATTTTTGAAGGCGTACTTCGGTAAGCTATCAACCGCAGGTCCTTTGCTATAGCCATTTTGAAATTACTGTTGTCATTACGTGCAACAGTCGATAACGAAATTTTTCCATTTCTTTTCGTTGTTCTCTGAATATTAGTTCCAAATACTTTTTTATTCAGTTCAAATCCACTGTTCCTGTTTTCTCTTATATTATCTCGTCTTCTAGAGACTATTTTTTCTCTAGAATCTTGCACGTTACAATTTTGGCATTTATATTTTCGTGTCATTTTATTTTTTGTATTATTCATCGTTTCAAACAGTACAAGGTTATCAATTGCTCACTTTTCCACTTTCACTTTTTTTTATATATTCAAAATAGCTAATGGAATATTGAAAATTATAAGAACTGAGATAACTTCTAGGGAATCTAGTATGGTTTATTATTTTTGAATAACTCGGTCGACTTTCAAGAATATACTTATTATGATTCAAATCTAACTTTTATATACCTGCATCAAACATTAGCCATAGAAGATTCCTCTTCTTCTTCTTCTTCTTTATATGTATTTACTTAGACCATCGACACAACTCGATAGGGATTATGAATACTATAAAATTTGAATATCAAAACAGATTAAATCTTTTAGTCTCCTATAATTTTAATTTGAAAGAATATTATTCCAAAACTTTTAGAATTAAATTAATGTCTTAATAGCACGGCTTATATTTAATAGACGTATGAAATCAAAATTTCAGACAGGCGTGATGCGCATGTATGAAGTTTTGATTTTACAACACATATTAGTAACGATTCCTTTAACTTTGAAATATTTCAATCATCAATTAAATTAAATGAACCAAATAGCAACTAATGAGATAATTATTCATCATGAATAATAAACAGTATGATTGCTAACAAACAGTATGAAAATACTGTTAACGAAATACACAAAACCCGAAAAATATTCAATTCTCTCAACTACTATACTAAAAATTGAACTGGTATATACTTGATAAAAATCCGTTATGAATCATTAAACAAAAATGGAGATTTTCACAAATTTTGATTGAGTACAACATGTTTCGATATATGATATCATCTTCAGGTACTAAATAATAGCAGATGGGGCTTCAACGATGTGAGCAGGGACTAAACATTAAGAATTCGTCTCAAAATACATTAAATATAACCTGAAGACGTACATTAACATATCAAACTAATTATACAAATTTAAAAGTGGTGAATAATTGACATCTTATTGTCAATGAAAAGATTGAGGGAAGGTTCTATTTACTTTCAGAGCTTCCCAGAAATTTAATATTTGCGATGAATTTTCCACATGTAGAATATCAAAGTTTTCATTGAATATGTGGATTTCTGTTTACGGGTGTTTTATTACTAATGAAACATCGTTTGTGTTCACTGATTTTAATTTTGAAATTTCTAGAAGTTCTTAAATTGGAAAAACCCCATGTTCAATGATATTCTACATCTGGAAAATTCATCACAAAAATTAAATTCCTTTGCGTTAAAAAACACCGATGATAATTTGTTTTGCGTTCACAACGAAAATTTTGAAATTTTCAAATAAGTTCACAATAACAATGATGTAAAGACTGTACGGAGCTAAGTAAATCGAAAATATTTGAGATATTTAAAAAGTAACATCTGTTTAAAACCTTTTTCAACGAACATAAAATGAATTTAATGAAAAGTAAACAAAAATTCAACTTTTGCCACTCATTCTTCAGAAAACAGTAATTCCTTTCGACAAAAGAAAATCTTAAGAAAGTTGAACATGTAGATTAAAAAGAAAAGAACTTGATTATTGAAGTTTTCAAATTCGTTCACAATAAAAATAATGTAAAAAATAATGAACGACTGCATGGAGCTTTGTAAATCCAAATATTTGAGATATACAACAAAATAATTTAAAAATAATACATGAGTGTACGGAGCTATGTAACTCAAAAAATTATTTGAGATATTTAAATGGGTACCATCTGTTTAACAACCTTCTTTGTCGATTGCCGACATTCCGATATCTGTTAGAAGGCCCCTCGTTTTTAACCTGGTTTTTTATCACGTTCCAAGTGTAAACCTCTGTACCACTATTAGGTTTTACCGAGAATCTGCTGAAATATTCAAAATATTTATCACTTTTGTTTAAATATCACTGTACCACTGTTAGGTCTTCAGTTGTCTGATGATGGGATAGTTCATTTCCCGACACTCGAGTCACAAGAAAATGTGTAATATATATTCTTTTGGTAGTAAAACATAGTGATTTCTACAATTTGTTTTATTCTATAATAGATGTTGATCATGGAATAAGTAGAAAACAACGTGTTTGATGCTGTATTTAGAGAAATTGACTGAGTGATTTTCAGCCTTTTGAAATTTCGGATTAGAATTCACGTAATATTTTTCTGAATATAATTTTGCCCATAAATTGATGTTTTGTTTATAAGAATGTTTACATTTGCTTTGTTGCATTAGTAATAATAGAGTTTATTTTGTTTTAATTGATTATTGAATAAAAATTTCAAATCTATCTGTTCTCTTATATCCGATTAGTGTTGATAATCTTTCAAATTGATTTCCTTGTTTTATTAACCTGTACAGAAGTCTGGCACCTTTCTGTTCGGATTATTCAAATCCTACAGTATATTCTTTCCGTTTTGGATATTCCAAAACAGAAAACATGTTTGTTTTATAGTTTTCATTAGGATGGTTCAAAATACAGAAACTCCTTTCTTCACATCACGTTAAAAATAAAATATAAAAATAATATTTTACAATGCAAAATTTTTATTTTAGAAATAGTATAATATGTACATTTGTGAAATGGGAAAAAATACAGAATTATTTACAAATTTTCTAACAACATAAATTTTTTTGAAATCAATAACATTCTACTGTTCACTCTTCTGTCAAGTCAATCATGCATGAAACCTTCATGTCTTCTTTAGGAAGAGCTGGATCAGGTGTTTCTTTTAGACTTAAATTAATGTCTTAATAGCACGGCTTATATTTAATAGACGTATGAAATCAAAATTTCAGACAGGCGTGATGCGCATGTATGAAGTTTTGATTTTACAACACATATTAGTAACGATTCCTTTAACTTTGAAATATTTCAATCATCAATTAAATTAAATGAACCAAATAGCAACTAATGAGATAATTATTCATCATGAATAATAAACAGTATGATTGCTAACAAACAGTATGAAAATACTGTTAACGAAATACACAAAACCCGAAAAATATTCAATTCTCTCAACTACTATACTAAAAATTGAACTGGTATATACTTGATAAAAATCCGTTATGAATCATTAAACAAAAATGGAGATTTTCACAAATTTTGATTGAGTACAACATGTTTCGATATATGATATCATCTTCAGGTACTAAATAATAGCAGATGGGGCTTCAACGATGTGAGCAGGGACTAAACATTAAGAATTCGTCTCAAAATACATTAAATATAACCTGAAGACGTACATTAACATATCAAACTAATTATACAAATTTATAAGTGGTGAATAATTGAAATCTTATTGTCAATGAAAAGATTGAGGGAAGGTTCTATTTACTTTCAGAGCTTCCCAGAAATTTAATATTTGCGATGAATTTTCCACATGTAGAATATCAAAGTTTTCATTGAATATGTGGATTTCTGTTTACGGGTGTTTTATTACTAATGAAACATCGTTTGTGTTCACTGATTTTAATTTTGAAATTTCTAGAAGTTCTTAAATTGAAAAAACCTCATGTTCAATGATATTCTACATCTGAAAAATTCATCACAAAAATTAAATTCCTTCGAAGTTGTGAAAATGAATAGAAACAAACTAATCTCCACAATAACCAATTAGATGTCAATCAGTCATTTAAATATTTATAATTTGTTTATAATATGTGTCTTAATGTACGCCTCCATGTAATATAGCACCTGAAGATGATATTATATATCGAAACACGTTGTACTCAATGTAAATTTATGAAAATCTTTTTCATAATGGATTTTCTTCAAGTATACGCCAATTCAATTCAATTTTAGAAAACCTAGGAATTTCAAGATTAGTGTCAGTCTACACAAATGATGTTTCATTAATAATAATAGGCAATAATTTTGCAATTAGAATATCTAGAAAATACCTGACGGTCGTCAATCGCTGGGTGCCTTGCTCTACTTGAACTCGGCGGGACGGTCGGTCAGGTAGTTTAAGACTAGTCGTGTCCTCTATATGATACGCCGGCAAGCTGCAGCAGAGCAAAGCAAAATTCTGGACGAGGAGCGAAGAAAGTGGTCGCTTCAACTTTTCCAATTGCAATGAAATCAAAAAATCGATCGATGCAAAGAGCCAGCCTTTTTTGTCGATGGGATCCATTAATTGCCAGAAAGATGGGAAAAGTAGTGGCTAGCAACGGAGAATACTTTGAACTTTGAATGTATAACCAATTGTTCACGATAAAGCTTCAATTTTTGGAAAAAAAAACCGCATGAACCTATCTATACTCTTAATATAGACCGTCTAGAAAATATCCAGGAAAAAAACAAAGCTCAATTGTAATTATTTAGTATCGGATGTTTGTTGTAGAGTGATAGAATTTTCGATAGGGATAACTATGATTTGACAGAATGTTGTTTTGATATTTCTGTTCAGTAAGAATTGACAAATTATCATGGAAAGACTCACGCCGCAACAACGTTTACAAATTGTTGAAATTTATTTTTATGATCAGTATTTTATTCGCCAAGCTTATAGAGCACTTCGTGAAATTTATGGTTTACCTAATCGTTCATCAGAGCAGCTTATACGTCGAACTATCGATAAATTTCGGACAACATTTTTTCTCTACTCGATGCAACAACAACCACAAGACATAGAATTGTTCGTACAGAAGAAAATGTCGCTGCTGTAAGTCATAGTATTAATGACTGTCCAGATTTGTCTATTCGTCGACGTTCACAACAAGTTGGACTCTGTGCATCCACCACATGGAAAATTTTGCGTAAAGATCTTGGTCTGCATCCATACAAGATCCAACTGGTTCAAGAACTAAAGCCACTTGACCATAATAAGCGTCGTTTGTTTGCTGATTGGGCCATAGAACAGCTTGAAGTTGATCCACTTTTTTTATTGTACAATTGTATTTAGTGATATGCTCATTTCTGATTGAACGGCTATGTAAACAAGCAAATTTGCCGTATATGGAGTGAAAAAAATCCTCAAGTTCTGCAGGTTTCATTGCATCCTGAAAAATGCACTGTATGGTGTGCTTTACGCGCTGGAGGAATCATCGGTCCATATTTCTTTAAAAACGATGCTGGAGCTAATGTTACAGTGAATGATGCTCGTTACAGATCGATGATCAATGATTATTTGTTTCAAAATTTGAATGGTATCGACCCAGAAGTGTTTTGGTTCCAACAAGATGGTGCTATACCTCATGCTGCTACCGTAACAATTGATTTATTGAAAGAAAGATTTGGCGATAACATTATTTCGAGAAATGGTCCAATTAATTGGCCTCCAAGATCATGCGACATAACTCCACTGGATTATTTTCTTTATAGTTATGTCAAGTCATTGGTTTATGCTGATAAACCAGAAACAATAGACGCTTTGGTAGCCAACATAACTCGTGTTATTGATGAAATAAGACCTGAATTACTAGAAAAAGTGATCCAAAATGGTGCCAGCGTAGCACTACGCTGAGATATTGCTTGCCAAACCATTATTTTGGTGGGAAATTTGTTGGAAACAACTTTCATCAGATATAAAAACATTATTAAAATTATCTTCTTGAAAACGTTGACAAAATTCTATCCTTCGTTCCATTTGTAAAGCCGACTATCTGCACAACATATTTTATACATTTCTTTTGTCTTAGAAAGTTACAAAAAAGAAGTATATTAAAATTATGAAAAATAATAAATTCCGGATACTTTCTAGACGACTATATGATTCCCACAGATTGATCAACATAAGTAGGTATCTATAAATCGCAATAATCCTTTGAATGATTAAATAATAACAATGATAATGTGCATTTTCCCAATTGGAATCATATTCTGAGAATAAACTGCGTCCGACGTGAAATAAAGGTACAAACACTAAAAAATGAACAAGAATTAAAACAGTAACAATAAGGCAGTTCAGATAGAAAAATCGAAATTTAGATATTCATCTATCGAGTATGGAACTCACTTAAATCGGTCCCTTCTTCGTGGAAATTCATTTTAATTAAATAATATAATAAAAATTATTTCCATCAGGTAAGGATTCATTAAACTTAAGTCATAGCGCACTCTACACTTTCGGAAAAATTACTAGAATTCTTGACTGTACTGAGATTCTTCATTTCTATATAAACGAAGCACAATAATTAATGTTGAAGGTTTTAAAAAATCCAAACCAAGTCGAAACTGTAGAGTATGCATATTATTAGCGATAAAATGTTTGTAGGTATATCAACCTGTAAACCTTTATCAGAGTATTCGATAGCAGCAACAAAATATTTCGTTCGTACCTACGTACAACTATGTGTAATGATGGAAAACAGTTCATTTAATTCTTGACCTCAACATTCGTACATAATAGTGAAAAGAAAGAATAAACTCTTGGGAAAAACGAGACGTAATATTTTGGTGAGTAATATCTTTAAAATAGAAAAAATTATGAGGGATATTTTTGTATTTTTCTCTTTAATTGACGCCGAAATTAAATCCCTAAAAGGAAACTAGATAAATCACAGGGTGATATAAATCATTTTTTATCGGAAGGTGTGAGTAAAATGTTAAAATATAAATGAGGTTCGGTGTCAAGCAAGATTGATTAATACTTGAGTGAAAAACAATGTAACAACACTTCTTTGCGGAAATATACCTAAGTCAATAATCCTACATCGCTTTGTTTATTGCCAAGGTCAAACTTTAAAATCATATCACAAAAGTATGTCAACGTGGAATTATCAAAATTATGAAATAATTCAATGGTTAAATATTTCATTGGTCCAATGGATGACACGTCTTCCCTTCTATGGTTCCAGATGTCACAGAAATTATGTGTATGATGTGGGATACATTGACAGATAAATAGTGATCCTATTTCCAAAAACATAAATATCAATTGTAAATAAACAAAGAAGTTACCCTTACGAAAGAATGAATTTTATCTTTATTAGTATTACATAGCATCTATCAAGTCTCTTTTAGTTCGATTTATTACGAATTTATTGACCAAAAACATTTTTAACTGTAGGTAATGACTGACATATTGTATAAAATTGTCGTAAGAACTGAAGGAAATTTTATTTTTAGATATTTGTATATAAAGTGATATAGCTCAATTCGAAACAATGGATCCTTGTGAATGTGTTTGGGACCATGAATTTGCCATGAGGAGATTGTTAAATTTGGTAAGAACACTGAACATCTATCAAGTTGATTTCTATTAAAAATTTTTTCCAGTTGCGGAACTCTCAAAATGTGTGTACAGATTCCGAATGTTTCGATGAAGGTAGAGCAAATGAAAATATAGTTTTCCTAATCATCGTTGACACTGAAACGACACAATCAAAGCTTATGGGTTTTTGTTTCAGGAACCGCAAGTGCTTCAGGATCGGATAATATTCTGTTGATGACATTGATACTGGCTGTTTCATTTTTATTGTTCTTTTTCCGACCTAGAAGTGTGAGAAATGAGATAGACTCTAAACCACTCAATCAGGTATGCAATTTTCTATTGAAAATCACAGAATACCGATTATTAAGGATTCAAACCGCACCTAGTATGTTAAATAAAATTAAATATTTCCTTAATAGTAACAAGGAAATTTTTATCATTTCTAGGATAAATATTCATTATAAATATTTCAGGATTCTAATGGTGCTCCTCCAAATCCACCTCCAACAGCTATGTAATGTTAGCATATCAGCATATGATTTATTCTTCTATTAAACCGAAGCTTCTTATAAATAAGATTTCTTGCACACAGTTTTTAATAAGAAAATTTATTTCTGTATCACAATAGGGCAAGGGTAAATGATTTTAATCGATATAATATTATAGTTCTTAGAATGAAAAACCAAAACAAAAATTTAATTGTTCCGAAATCAAAAAGGTGTAGATATTTACCTGAGGGTATAAAGGTTATCAAATGATGTTACTTATATGATCTTTACCGGATGAATATTTGAAACTTTAAAAAGAAACATTTTTATTTCTAATTGCTTTAATTAATAAGCATCATCGGGGGTACCTGTTGTTGTTAAATATTCATTCCATTAAAATATTTTATATTGAACAGAAATGCTATTCAAATAAATAGATAAAAGTATTGAATTGTTTTTATTTTGGACATTCTTTTTATGATGCTTAATCTTTTGTGAAATTATCGGGTGTTTTTCATAGAGCGATAGAACTTTAAATTGAAATAAAACACATTTAAATTAAGATTGAAGCTGATTTTTTTTATTTGGAAGATAATTTTATGACATTTATGTTTCAAAAATAATTTCCGGCATATGTCCACCACGACTCGCTCTGAGGAACTGCATTGGACCAGACCAATTTTGGACCAGACCAATTTTGGACCACTTTTTCTTGAGTAATTCAGGCCTTATTTCATCAATAACACGAGTTATGTTGGCTTCCAAAGCTTCTATTGTTTCTGGTTTATCAGCATAAACCAATGACTTGACATAATATTAGCTCCAGCATCGTTTTTAAAGAAATACGAACCGATGATGCCTCCAGCGTGTAAAGCACACCATACAGTGCATTTTTCAGGATGCAATGGAACCTGCAGAACTTCTTGAGGATTTTTTTCACTCCATATACGGCAATTTTGCTTGTTCCATAGCCGTTCAACCAGAAATGAGTTTCATCACTAAACACAATTTTACGATAATAAAGTGGATCAACTTCAAGCTGTTCTAGGGACCAATCAGCAAACAAACGACGCTTATTATGGTCAAGTGGCTTCAGTTGGATCTTGTATGGGTGTAGACCAAGATCTTTACGCAAAATTTTCCACGTGGTGGATGCACAGAGTCCAACTTGTTGTAAACGTCGACGAATAGACAAATCTGGAGCATTATTAACACTATGACTTACAGCAGCGATATTTTCTTCTCTACATACAGTTCTTTGTCTTGTTGTTGCGTCGAGTAGAGAATATGTTGTCCGAAATCTATCGATAGTTCGACGAATAAGCTGCTCTGATGGACGATTATGTAAACCATAAATTTAACGAAGTGCTCTATAAGTTTGGCGAATAGAACACTGATTTTGAAAATAAATTTCAACAATTTGTAAACGTTGTTGCGGCGTGAGTCTTTCCATGATAATTTGTCAATGCTTACTGGACAGAAATATCAAAACAGCATGGTTTATACCCTCTGTCAAATCACAGTTATCCCTATCGAAAGTTCTATCACTCTAAAAAATATGCCCGATATAATGATGAGAATAAAATTAGGGTAATCTGTAATTTGCATTTTAGTCCGGTCAATTTAGACACTTGAAATAAAGAAAATTCCGACAGAGCCAAATCTTCGTAGAGACCTTAGGTTTACCACAAGGAATAAAGTGCAAAATTCCCAATCAGTCCCATGTGCGCTAAGGGACTTATTCGGGGCCCAAGGTCAAAAGTTTAGGTTTTTTGGATTTTTCTCGAAAACGGTGAGTTTTATCGAAAAAGTACCTCAGAGAAAAGTTGTAGATCTTAAAATTCTCTATAAAAATGGTCCTCATGATTTTTTCTCTAAGACCCACTATTTCCCAGATATTGCGCTTGTAAGAATCATGTTCTACATAGTATGCACACATATGCCATATATATACTACTCTGTCAAAGTACCGGGAATTTTCAATTAAAACAACATTTTTACATTTAATCGTCAAAATTTATTGGGTCGCCTTCAAAATAGGCTCCATTTGCTCCAATACATCTATGCCAACGGCACTTCCAATTATCGAAACATTTTTTATAGGCGCTTTCCGGGATGGACTTTAGCTCTCGCGCCGAATTTTGTTTTATGGCTTCAATCGACTCAAAACGGGTGCCACGAAGGGGCAATTTTAGTTTTGGGAAGAGAAAAAAGTCGCAGGGAGCCAAATCCGGCGAATACGGTGGTTGCTGAAGCACGTTTGTTGAGTTTTTGGCGAGAAAGTCAGTCACAATCGTAGCTCGGTGAGAAGGCGCGTTATCGTCATGCAAAATCCATGAGTTGTTCGCCCACAAATTTGGCCGCTTCTTACGGATACGCTCACGCAAACGTTTCATAACGCCTAGGTAATACTCCTTGTTTACCGCCTGACCCTCTGGAACGAATTCGTAGTGCACCACGCCACGGATATCGAAGAAAACAATGAGCATCACCTTCATTTTCGAGCGGCTTTGGCGTGGTTTTTTCGGTTTCGGCTCATTTTTTGCCACCCATTCCGATGATTGCTGGCTTGTTTGTCGTACTCGTAGACCCAGGTCCCATCACCAGTTATAATGCGTTCCATGAATGTAGAATCGGAATTACAGCGATCCAGCATGTCTGAAGCAACCTGTTCGCGATGACGTTTTTGAAGAAAATTCAGGTCTTTCGGTACGAGTCGTGCGGCCACCTTTCTCATGCCCAAAATATCAATCAAAATCGTACGTGCGGACTCGTGGGATATCTTAAGATCATGTGGTATCTCTCTCAAGCTGGTACGACGGTTTTCCAGCACCCTTTCCTTAATTTTATCGACGTTATCTTCGATCGAAGCCGTCGATGGGCGACCACTTCACGACCGTCCTTGAAGGCTCTGTACCACTGATATGCACGAGTTTTCGATAGAGCATTATCACCAAAGGCCTTTTGCAACATTTTCAATGCATCGTCACACGAAAATTCAATTGCAACACAAAACTTTAAACAAATTCTTTGCTCAACGTAATCACCCATAGTGAAAATCGGCACGCACTCTGACATCGACTGACTTAATCAGCTGTTGCAAACACACTAGTTGACAGATCCCGCTCAAGCTTGGCATAGTAATTAAGGACAGTGGTACCAACCTAGGAAAAAAAATTTTTACCTGCCTCATTGCCCCGCCAGATTTAAATCGATAATTCCCGGTACTTTCTTGACAGAATGTTTAAAGTAAAACAAATATTTTATTTACAAATAATATAATTTCGAAAATTCTTTACAGTGCTCTTATTTACATACTTTCATAGATAAATAAATGCTTTATTTAAACCAATAAACATCATACCAATTAATCCTAACAGTATTATAGAAAATAAAACATGAACATATGAAAAGAAAAAATTGAGAAATTTATTAAGAACGACTCTTTATAAATAGTCTTAAAATTTTGCACTTTTGTGTCAATAATCCGTCAATTAACATATTCGTTCATTAATTTTATAAAAGATTTTTCATCTTCATCCTCACTTTGCTCAAGATTTTAGACAAGTCCTCGTATTTTCCTGTCGAATTGGGGAGATTCTCAAAATCAATTACTGGACTTACTCCGACCGAGAAGTTGTCGGGATTTGGTAAACATGAATATGGCGAACTGCTCTTCAAAATAGGGGTACCGAAAGTTGTAGATTTGATGGCAGTTTTATGTTCTTCTTTTCCACTTGCTTCTTCAACTTCGTCCTGTGAGCAATCAGTGTCATTCGTGGATGGTTTCACCGGCTCCTGGCTTTCTTCACTAGAATTTAGTTGATTAATGATTTCCTTCTTCTTCTCTTCTAAATCAACAAGAGTGGGCGAATTTACTGGTACAGAAGCCAGGTCCTTCACCTGAAAACAATAAAAAAATAATGGTACCTAAGGTAATTTGCATTCTGATGAGTTTCAGTCTAAAATTTCCATCAAACTGGAAAAACAGTTCAATGAATCAATTTCAACATTTTCAAATTTTACATCTAATAGGGGGACCAGAAATTAATTGTCGTTTCTGACATTTTAAGGTTATCGTGACTTGTTCACTTCTAAATAATTTAATATTAGACTTTTTTGGAATTTGGGGTGCATATTCGGCATTGTATGCTTTTTGAGGTTTGCAAGGGTAATAACGCAACAGTTGCGACCAAAAAAACAGTTGCGATGTTTATCCAACTGCATTAGACCATCGTAAATGCCAAAGATGGTTCTCTAGGTTCAGATCCGGTAAGTTTCATCTTGCTGACTCCTTCCGATCAGGAAGACAACAACAACGACATACTAAGGGCAGAAGTGGAAGCAAATCCATGTCAGACAATCGAGGAACTTCCTTAACTAACCTTGGTCGACCACCCAAGAACATTTGAAGCAAGTATCCGGCAATTGTCCTTAGAAAAGGCGTTATTCTGCAACACGACAATGCAAGACTAAACTTGGAAAAAATTAATTAATTGACTGCTTCACCCACCATACTCGACCGACATCACACCCTCGGATTTCCATTTGTTCTGATCTCTACAACATTTTCTTAATGGCAAAAAATTTGAAAATTTGGATGATGTCCAAAACGCCATCTCGAGACATTTTACTCAAAAACAAATCGATTTTTATCGTTCCGGCACACTAGATGGCAAAAGGTTGTCAATAACGAAGGTGATTACATTATTGATTAAAAATAAAAACTTGTCACTAATTTATTAGTTTGAGTTTAATTTGAAAAAGCGACATAACTTTCCGGTCAACCTAATAAATTAATGAAATTAAAATTTCGTCGTAAAAAATTTAACTTGAAAACTAATGCAGCAAAGAGATATAAAAACATTTATTCAGAAATAGTCAAAATGTTCATATGGAATATACAACTGTTTTCAAAGGTGAGTCTTGTACAAAATTGTTGTAAATTAATGTGAAAATTGTTTAAGACAAAAACAATTATCATAGATTGAATCTGATCTAAAATTAGTTTAATTTGAACAAATAAAATAACAATAAGAGGTTTTTACTTGATAGAATGAATATTACAAAATTTGAATAACAGATTTAATCTGTTAGTCTCCTATAATTTTAATTTCAAAAAATTTAATTCAAAAACTTTTAGAATTAAATTAATGTCTATAAGCACAGCTTATATTTAATTTAAATTTTTTTTGAGGATGTGAGGCATGTTTTGAGAGATTTTTGAAGTAACTTATTTAAATATTTCAAATAAATTATTTTCTTCGAGAAGTTCTTAAATTATGTTTTGTATTTTTGAAAAGGATTCAGTTTTCATAATTGTAAGAGCAGAAACAAAATTTTGTCTCCTTCAAATATTTATTTATTAATAAAATAGAAAAAGGCTCTTTACTTGATAGAAGAAATATAGCAAAATTTGAATATCAAAACAGATTTAATCTGTTTTAATTTCAAAAAAATTTGTATTCAAAAAACTTTTAGAATTAAATTAATGTCTGCAATAAGCACCGCTTATATTTAATAGATGTATATAATCAATACTCAATATATGCCAAATGGAATAAATAAACCAACAGATATAAAAAAAGTCATTAAAATTAGTAAATAAAGAAATATTTAAAGAAGACAAAATTTTGTTTCTTAATCTTACCATTAAGAACACCAATTGCCTTTTAAAAACACGAACACAACTTAAGGACTTCTCAAAAAATATAATTTATTTGAAATATTTAATATATTCAAATAAATTAATTCAGAAATCTCTCAAAACATGCACTATATCTTCAAAAAATTACCAGATTACCAGAATTATAATTGTTTTTTGAAGATATAGTGCATGTTTTGAGAGATTTCTCAATTAATTTAATTGAATATTTGAATATATAAAATATTTCAAATAAATTATATTCCTTGAGAAGTCCTTAAGTTATGTTTCATGTTTTTGAAAAGGAATTGGTATTCTTAATGGTAAGATCAGAAACAAAATTTTGTCTCCTTTAAATATTTATTTATTGATTTTAATGACTTTTTTTATATCTATTGGTTTATTACATTTGACATTATATATTGAGTTTTGATTATATACGTCTATTAAATATAAGCGGTGCTTATTGTAGACATTAATTTAATTCTAAAAGTTTTTTGAATGAAAATTTTTTTGAAATTAAAATTGTAGAAGACTAACAAATTAAATCTGTTTTGATATTCAAATTTATTTATTAATTTTAATTGACAATTTATATTTGTTGGGTTATTTATTCCAATATTCTGTCAAGAAAGTACCGGGAATTATCGATTTAAATCTGGCGGGGCAATGAGGCAGGTAAAAATTTTTTTGCTAGGTTGGTACCACTGTCCTTAATTACTATGCCAAGCTTGAGCGGGATCTGTCAACTAGTGTGTTTGCAACAGCTGATTAAGTCAGTCGATGTCAGAGTGCGTGCCGATTTTTACTATGGGTGATTACGTGAGCAAAGAATTTGTTTAAAGTTTTGTGTTGCAAATGAATTTTCGTGTGTTGCAAAAGGCCTTTGGTGATAATGTTCTATCGAAAACTCGTGCATATCAGTGGTACAGAGCCTTCAAGCACGGTCGTGAAGTGGTCGCCCATCGACGGCTTCGATCGAAGATAACGTCGATAAAATTAAGGAAAGGGTGCTGGAAAACCGTCGTACCAGCTTGAGAGAGATAGCACATGATCTTAAGATATCCCACGAGTCCGCACGTACGATTTTGATTGATATTTTGGGCATGAGAAAGGTGGCCGCACGACTCGTACCGAAAGACCTGAATTTTCTTCAAAAACGTCATCGCGAACAGGTTGCTTCAGACATGCTGGATCGCTGTAATTCCGATTCTACATTCATGGAACGCATTATAACTGGTGATGAGACCTGGGTCTACGAGTACGATATGCAAACAAGCCAGCAATCATCGGAATGGGTGGCAAAAAATGAGCCGAAACCGAAAAAACCAGCTCGAGCGCCAAAGCCGCTCGAGAACGAAGGTGATGCTCATTGTTTTCTTCGATATCCGTGGCGTGGTGCACTACGAATTCGTTCCAGAGGGTCAGACGGTAAACAAGGAGTATTACCTAGGCGTTATGAAACGTTTGCGTGAGCGTATCCGTAAGAAGCGGCCAAATTTGTGGGCGAACAACTCATGGATTTTGCATGACGATAACGCGCCTTCTCACCGAGCTACGATTGTGACTGACTTTCTCGCCAAAAACTCAACAAACGTGCTTCAGCAACCACCGTATTCGCCGGATTTGGCTCCCTGCGACTTTTTTCTCTTCCCAAAACTAAAATTGCCCCTTCGTGGCACCCGTTTTGAGTCGATTGAAGCCATAAAACAAAATTCGGCGCGAGAGCTAAAGTCCATCCCGGAAAGCGCCTATAAAATGTTTCGATAATTGGAAGTGCCGTTGGCATAGATGTATTGAAGCAAATGGAGCCTATTTTGAAGGCGACCCAATAAATTTTGACGATTAAATGTAAAAATGTTGTTTTAATTGAAAATTCCCGGTACTTTCTTGACAGAGTAGTATATTGAGTTTTGATTTTATATGTCTATTAAATATAAGCTGTGCTTATAAGACATTAATTTAATTCTAAAAGTTTTTGAATAAAATTTTATGAAATTAAAATTATAGGAAACTAACAGATTAAATCTCTTTTGATATTCAAATAAAATAATATGAAACATGAAATATTCGAACAGCTTTTCATATTCTTTTATTTGTTTAAAAACTTTTCCTACTAAATGGATTTCTTTGTGATTAGATCCAATCTATAATGAGTGTTTCTGTCTTTGGAGATACAAGGGGTGTACAATGTATTCTTGGTATCGGGGTGTAATTTCACTAATTTACGACCATTAGTTTTCGAGGTATCCCCAGAGAAAGACGACCAGAATGACTGACGCCACAATGATAAAAAAGAGGCAGAGAAAGCATTGAAGAATAGATATTAGAATACACTAAAAAGGGTGAAAACATCATATGCAACCACTTTGAGTAATTTAAGAGAAGCAATTAAAGGAAAAAGGCGAGGGGGCCAGACTTGGCCCCCACTGATTACTACCTATTCCCAAATGTGAAAAAATATCTTCGTGGAAAACGATTTTCCGACAATGAAGAACTGAATTAATACCTATTTTGAGGAGAAGCTGGAAGAATATTTTTAACAAGGTTAAGAGAAGCTTATTTCTCAATGCAACAAATGTATTCAAGTTCTAGGAGACAACATTGGAAAATAGAATTTTTCCAAAATTTTCTGAGTTTTCTTTCGTGCCTATACCTAAAATACATTGAACACCCCTCGTATTCAAAAAATTTACTTTGCAACTTATATGTAAGCGATTATTTATGATATTATTTGTTTTGATCTTAAACCTTCAAAAATACATGTATGAATTCAAATTTTCATATGTATTGGTCAATTTTTCTCAAGTTATTTTTTATTTTAGTACCCCTAAAAATATATCGATCAAACCAAAATGATTGGGGGATCATGTCAGAGTAATCCTCGGTTTTTGAATCATTTTATTCGATAGCTTTAGGTGAACATAATTTAACGAATAGGGAAACATTACTTGCACATTTTTAGGCGATAATAAGCCAAAATTTGTAAATTTAGAAAAATGCTGAAATTATCCTAACCAAAATTTTGAAAACTTGTGGCGACAGAATTAAATAAACGGTCTTACCTTTTTTTCGAAACTTTTCTTCTCGATTATTCCTGTTTCAGATTTATTCTCGTCACTACTACTCTCTACAAGAATTTCGCTACTGTTTATCTGATTCTCCCTTTGATATTGATCTTCATAATATTTAATCATCGCGGACTTATGCATCGACTTGTTGTAAGGTTTCACCCTATGCCTTCGGAAGTCCTGCAAAACAATTTTTTTTCTTAATATTTCATTATCGACAGATACAAGAAATTTTAGTTTAGAATATAATTTGTCACATTATGTCGAAAATATCAAGTGAGCTTTGACAGTATTTTAAAATCTTATTAGGAGTACAAATAAGTTTCCGCCGTTTTTTAACACAAATTAAATATTTATTATAGAAGAACGGTTTAAACGATGTGAGCTTGCTGAGTGACTTCTAATGTTAGAGAAAGTTCTTTTTGTGTTTGAGATGAATCTTCCTCCAATTCTGCATCCTCGTAAATTTTTGACCTTCCACTGCGATCTTTGTCTTCTACATCGAAATCACCGTTTTTAAACTTTTGAAACCACTCTCGACACGTTCTCTCACTCAAAGCACCCTCACCATATGCTTCTACGAGCAATTGATGCGCCTCAGCAGCAGATTTCTTTAAATTAAAGAAGTAAACGAATATTTCCCGCAAATGACGCTTACTTGGCTCAAATTTTGACATTTTCAACTTATAAAAATTATATTTTACCAATATAAAATCAATGATATTAATAGGTTATGTTGTTCTTGAATGTCCAAACTATTTTTTAAGCCGGTTATCATCTGCGAAAGCTAACCGAAACTCCGTGCCGCGCCATCTACAATAAAACGGCGGAAACTTATTTGTACTCCTAATATTTGAACATCAGCGACTTGAAGATTCAGTATTTGTGCTTTTTAGTGGCCATCTTCACAACATCGGCAAGATTTTTTATTGAAATTAAATGGAAAGTCTAATTGTGGGTGGACTGAATGAGTTTTTTTTTCTCATTTATTCATTAGCAATCAGAATACAACAATTCTATGAGCTAATTTGCTGTCTACAGAGCTTTGAGCTCTCAAATGATTTGATATGGTCTTCTCCAGTGAAAAGACCATTTTAAATCTACTTCATATCAGCTGGCCAGTCTTCTCATGTCTTGAGTTCGAAGCAACGGTTGTAGTAAGTCGTTTATATGACCATCTAACTTAGTGTGATGTTTTTGGCTCTGTTCCTTGATGACATCCTTCACATAAGGAATTTTCAAATCTTCATGTATGGTTTGATTTGATGCATACCATCGAGCATTTGTTAGCAATCTCAGTATTTTCGATTGGCTTCTCTGGACTAGAGTTACATTGGACTTACTTGTACATCCCCAAAGTTCAATTCCGTATGTCCATATGGGCTTTATTACCGTTTTATATATCAGCAGCTTGTTTTCTAATGAAAGTTTCGATTTTCTACCTATAAGCCAATTCAGTTCTTTAGTTCTAAGGTCTATTTGCTTCCTTTTTTTAACAATATGGTCCTTCCAGGTTAATCTGCTATCTAAATGCACCCCCAAATATTTAGCAGTCAGGGAATTTGGTATTTTTATATTGTTTATAAAGATGCTTGGACACTGGTCTCTTCGAAGGGTATAATTTACTTGAACTGACTTGGTTTCATTAACTTTTATCTTCCATTTATGCAGCCATTCTTTTATTTCATCAAGATGAATTTGCAATCTATTAGATGCCTCTTTGGGATCTTCATGGCTTGCAAGAATTGCAGCATCATCTGCAAAAGTTCCCATTATCGTATTCGCATTTGTGGGCATATCTGCCGTATACAGTGTATACAAAAACGGTCCCATAACACTTCCTTGGGGAACACCCGACTGAATAGGATTAAAATCAGACACTTTATTATTTACCCGTACTCTTAATCTCCTTCCAGTAAGTTAAGATCTCATCAGCTTGTAGTAGTATAATGGCAGACATTTCTTTATTTTATACAAGCCAGACTTAGATCCAAAAAAGCAGATGTGCAGTATTGTTTGAGTTCCAGGGCTTTGCTTATCTCATGACTTATTCTGTGTGTCTGCTGTATGGTGGAGTGATTTGTTCTGAATCCCAATTGGTGTGGAGGAATCCATTCTTGGGTGTTGGGATCTGACTTTATTCTCAATAGCAAAATTTTCTCCAAGATCTTAGATAAAGTTGGCAGTAAGCTAATTGGTCTATATGATGTTACAGCATTTGGATCCTTGCCGGGTTTCAGTATGAGGATTATTTCTGCAGTTTTTAGGTGTTCTGGCCAATAATTTTGTCTCAGGATAGCATTGAATATATATGCCATTATTTCTACTCCTTTCTTAGGCAGTTCCTTGGTCATTTTTGTTGTGACCTTATCTATTCCGGCAACTTTTCGTGTGTTCAGGTATTTTATTTCTTTTTGTACTTCTTTTATGGTGATACTTTTAATAGGAGTCGTATTAGAAGGAATATTTAACATTTCTGTATGTCATCATTGGGTGTGAATACTTCAGCTAGGTGTTCTGCAAATGTTTGAGCTTTCTCATTGTCAGTCCTTGCCCATTGAATAGTTGATCCTGGTATGTTGCACAAAGGTGGTATATGGATTTTTTGGTTTTTTTGAGTTTTTTATTGGTTTCCACACTGAATCATCATATCTATTTAAACTTGACACATAGTTGTTGAATGACAATTCTTTGTGTTCTTTCATCTTAAATTTTAGGTCATTTGTTAATCTGTTCAAGATGGTGTGTCTGATGCCATTTCTTTCTAGTTCTTCTCTTCTGCGCTAGAAGTCTTTTGATTTCCTCCGGAACATTATATGTTTTGCACTTTTCTTCAGAAGTAGGCGTGGCTTTTTCCACGGAATATTTAAGAAGATGAACAAATGATGTCAATACTCCATCTATTTCACTTGGTCTTTTAAGACTTACATTCAGGCATATATGTTCTTCGATTAAACTTCTGTATTCATTCCAGTCTGTTCTTCTACTATGCAATCGAGGAATTGGTTTTTTATGAATTACAACGCTACTTATTGTGGCTATGATAGGGGAGTGATCTGATGATAGATCATAGCTTGGAACAATATTCATATACTACTCTGTCAAGAAAGTACCGGGAATTTTCAATTAAAACAACATTTTTACATTTAATCGTCAAAATTTATTGGGTCGCCTTCAAAATAGGCTCCATTTGCTCCAATACATCTATGCCAACGGCACTTCCAATTATCGAAACATTTTTTATAGGCGCTTTCCGGGATGGACTTTAGCTCTCGCGCCGAATTTTGTTTTATGGCTTCAATCGACTCAAAACGGGTGCCACGAAGGGGCAATTTTAGTTTTGGGAAGAGGAAAAAGTCGCAGGGAGCCAAATCCGGCGAATACGGTGGTTGCTGAAGCACGTTTGTTGAGTTTTTGGCGAGAAAGTCAGTCACAATCGCAGCTCGGTGAGAAGGCGCGTTATCGTCATACAAAATCCATGAGTTGTTCGCCTACAAATTTGGCCGCTTCTTACGGATACGCTCACGCAAACGTTTCATAACGCCTAGGTAATACTCCTTGTTTACCGTCTGACCCTCTGGAACGAATTCGTAGTGCACCACGCCACGGATATCGAAGAAAACAATGAGCATCACCTTCATTTTCGAGCGGCTTTGGCGTGGTTTTTTCGGTTTCGGCTCATTTTTTGCCACCCATTCCGATGATTGCTGGCTTGTTTGCATATCGTACTCGTAGACCCAGGTCTCATCACCATTTATAATGCGTTCCATGAATGTAGAATCGGAATTACAGCGATCCAGCATGTCTGAAGCAACCTGTTCGCGATGACGTTTTTGAAGAAAATTCAGGTCTTTCGGTACGAGTCGTGCGGCCACCTTTCTCATGCCCAAAATATCAATCAAAATCGTACGTGCGGACTCGTGGGATATCTTAAGATCATGTGCTATCTCTCTCAAGCTGGTACGACGGTTTTCCAGCACCCTTTCCTTAATTTTATCGACGTTATCTTCGATCGAAGCCGTCGATGGGCGACCACTTCACGACCGTCCTTGAAGGCTCTGTACCACTGATATGCACGAGTTTTCGATAGAGCATTATCACCAAAGGCCTTTTGCAACATTTTCAATGCATCGGCACACGAAAATTCATTTGCAACACAAAACTTTAAACAAATTCTTTGCTCAACGTAATCACCCATAGTAAAAATCGGCACGCACTCTGACATCGACTGACTTAATCAGCTGTTGCAAACACACTAGTTGACAGATCCCGCTCAAGCTTGGCATAGTAATTAAGGACAGTGGTACCAACCTAGGAAAAAAAATTTTTTACCTGCCTCATTGCCCCGCCAGATTTAAATCGATAATTCCCGGTACTTTCTTGACAGAATGTAGGTAGAAGGAATACCAATTGTTATGAAAAAGTCTAGTAAGTCTGGTGTTTTATTAACGGAATGAGTGAAATGAAGTTTCTCATTGGTTATAGATGAAATTATGAGATCGACGCTAGTAGATAATGATAGAATGAAACAGATTATAATTTACAATGCTGTGTCTTTGAATATCACTAATTGATAGGCGTTAAATATATCAAGAGCTTTAAAGACTTTTCTAAGGGCTATAGACTCATGAGAGAACAAAAAACCCAGTGTTTAGATGCAACAAAAACTTCAAACTTCGAATGATTATATCAACATGGAAAAATTTAAGTATTGCACCAGCGATAAGAATATAATGAATTATGTGTAATGTAGATACGAGTTGTCTAACAGAAGGTACACGGCATTAAAACTGAACAAAATTCAGAAGATGCATGTCTGCTGCTTAAATCTCGATAATATTTATGTTACGCTATTCTAATTCACAGAATCTTCTGTTACCATTGCTTCATACTCTTTGTAGTGACAGACCCTATGTATAAAATAATTTTTTAAATACTTACGTCATAAAATCCTTTCCTGAGGGGCATATTAAAGCCAGGGTATTCGACTATTTTTTCAGGATCTATGCTTCTGTTGATTGTTTTTTCGCTTTCTACTTTTTCGCCATGAATATCGAAAAGATTGAGATCGGAACGTGACACTCTAGCTTCTTCCAACCAGCCTGGTGGATAACCCAACTGCCTCATTCTATATATGTGATCTGGAAGCTGATTTTTGTCAAGACCCAATGCCATTCGCAGGTTATCCGATATGACACCAGGTTTGAAATCTGCAAACTTCTGAGTCTGTTCCCCATGATAACGACTAGAAAAAAGATTAAATCATTCATTATAAAATGACATGTTAAATATCAAGAAATTTATAATTGACTAGCTGACCCGGCCACGCGTTGCTGTGGCTAAAGTTTTTGTTATCTTAATATATATAAATCTCGTGTCACAATGTTTGTCCTCAATGGACTCTTTTATAGCGTCAACAACACGTGGTAATTATGCTGTTAAAATGTAGCTTATATGACACGTTCGTAGATTTACCATAGCAGCGCCATCTATTGATTACTTACTCAACCCAGTGGAAAGGTATCGACATCTGTTAGAATCATTTGGAGTTAACAGATAATTGTGACTGTCAAATAATAACAGACAAATAATTAGCAATAAATTAAAATTGCGACTATAATTTGAGATTTAAACTATCCTATCTCTCAAGTTGGATCGAACTGCACATGGTGTGCGAATTTTATTATAATCGGTTAAGTGGTTTAGGAGTCCATTGAGGACAAACATTGTGACACGAGATTTATATATATTAAGATTATTGTACAAGCACTCAAAGTTTATGATACCGAGTCAGTACTTAGTTGAATTATTTTGTCCCATTAGCTCACTACTATTTTAAAGAGATATCTCTAACTCTAATAAGGTTTAGAATTAGAAAAATACTTACACTGTCTTGTTTCTATCAAGAAACTGCTGCCGGGCTTGATTTATCTTACGGTAATTCCTCGGAGCCGTACATTCCCTTAGACCATGATTACCGTCACAATTAAAACATGATTGCTTAGACCTAGAATTAGTTGTCACACTTTCTTCTTCTTCTTCATCATCCCCTATTGTAAACTTACTGGTGTATCTAAATTCAGAACAAATTTCGTCATCGTACGTCGAAGGATTTGTGTCAACTACAAATAGATCCTTTTTAGCCGACTTCTTCTTTTTATTTTTCTTCTTGGGAGTCGTTGCCATCTCTGAAAATCTTTCTTTTTCGTTCACTCTAATGCACAATTTGTCTGTTTTAATCTCAAACTCTGGAAATGTTTTCAAGAATTTAACTATGAGGTGACCATATTCGTTCATTGTGTTCTGACAATCGAAGGACATATTTATGAGATTTTTGTTTTCTTTGGGTGCATTTTCTGTTTCCTCGCCAATTTTAGATTCTTTGTTGATATCGTTTGATGCTTGTTGTGGACTCACTTTTGGTTTAGGCGTTGCAAAAACTTCATCTATAACTTCCAGGTCTTCAATTATCTCTCCCTCTTCTTCTGGATCATTGTCATCTGATATTTCCAAAGTAGCAATAGGCTCTTCAATGATTATTACACTGCTATTTTGATCTACAGTATTCTCGCCAATTTCAGTCACCTCAGCATTATCTAACTTTTTAGATTTCTTCTTTTTGGATTTCCCCTTTGAAGTCGAATTTTTCTCATCACAAGTTTGCGATTTGTTCATTTCATCAGATTCGCTCATTTCAATTGTAGGAGTTGAGGTTTTCACGTCGCCACTTTCGGATTTGTTCTTTTTATTAGTTTGCCTGGAAACTGAATGTACTGGCGAATTCAATTCAAAAGATTCATTTTTAATGCGTGGGGAACTTTTTGTTTTTGATGTAGCTATGGATTCATCCTCAATTTTAATAATCTTACTAGGGGATTCTCTGACACTTCCATCTTCATCGCTTGATAAATCTTTATCGTCTACTTCATATATAAACTCATTTTTTCTTTTAGTACCATGTCCTCTACGCGCCATTTTGAGATGTTTTGTAGTCAGTTTAGAAAACAACAGATTATGAACACTAACTTTGTACGCAGAGCACTACAATTGTAGGTTAAATACATCATAACCTTTCAAATTAAAACAAAATTATAGAAATGAAAATTTTTGCTTCTTGTTCTTCCTCTCTTTTATTTGCGCTTGGTTTCTAAGAATATCGACACAACTCTAACTTCGACTGACGAATGACAATCAGCAGGATTTTCTTAGGAATTTTCAGTTGAGACAAATTATTTTTTTATTTGTCATTTATTAATTTGAAATAAAATAATAAGAGGAGGTTTTTCACTTGATAGAAGGAATTATTACAAAATTTGAATATCAAAACAGATTTAATCTGCCTACTGAGCTATCCCGTACCTTACAGGTTACTCTAAAAGATCTAGCGTGTTACGGAGTACTCTAAGATCTGGGGTTTTACGGAGTACTCTAAAAGATCTAGAGGTTTACGGAGTACTCTTAAAGATCTGGAATTATACGAAGAAATCTAAAGAGCGCTAAGCTTTTTATCGTGATCGTCTAGTGGCGGGCGAATAGGACGTTACGTTGTGCAGGCAACCTAAATTACACCTAACGAGAGCAAGGAAACAGTGACGGGAGGTTCAAATATTCGAAACACAATAACACCAGAATAATATATTTTTATTAATAATGTTCAAAAGCAACAACCCTCAATAAATGGAAACACATTTATCAGCCTGTGGTTAAATCTACTCTACGCAGTGGTTCGCAAAGCGCCCCGGGTCTAAATGACTTATTACTACATATCACTAGGTCGGTAACTCGCTCAAATCAGATATCATTCTTATGCAGCGGAAAGGGTTGAAGTTATGCAGGAAAAGGGTGTACAGCCAGCATTCGCACCTTCAACTGTACTTCCCGTAACCAGTGCTGAACCTTCCATTACAAGGGGTAAGTTTAAATGGACAGTGAGGTAAGGGTAATTGTGGCATGCCCACGAGATCTCCTTGAAGAGGGGATCTAACATAATTCGAGTCGACCGGAAAAGTTACTATCAAAGGAACTGTATCTGGCCTCCTCGGGGTGGTCAAGGCCCAGGAAGGCTCAGACATTACTGAAGAACGACCGAACACTACCTGAAGGGTCACGTAAACTAATCCCTGGGGATATCACAATACCTCGGAACAATTATCTAGCAATCACTCACACATTCTCACAGTAGCGTTGGATATCTGGAGTTATTTACTTTCTCTATACGATATGTTGTCCTCGACCAGGACTTCCCAGCAATTTACCCTAAAGAACGCCACTGGTTCACATGGAATACAATCTCTCAAAGTAAGCGGGCACATGCATATGACAAATATGTAACACAAACTGACTAGGACATAATAAAATAGATACAGTACCCCATCACCTAGGCGTGTTAATGGACGTTACATTAAGAACAAACAAAGAAATGGGTATCCAGGGTATCACACAAGAGTACATACAAATCAGTTACATATCAGGCACCGCAATTAGTAAGAAAAGATAATACAAATCCCTATTAGCAAGTATTATGCAGATAAAGAACCACTATTTACAAATACAGCAAAAAGCAATCAGGCACCGAGAGAAAGTATACAATACAAACAGAAAACTTGTGAGGGTCGCTTTAGTTATGTACAAAGGCAATGCAATTTAACAAAATTTGAGTATTAAAACAAATTAATATATGTTTATCTTCTACAATTTTAATTTAAAAAATTTTTATTCAAAATACTTTTAGAATTAAATTTATGTCTAAAACAAGCACCGCTTATATTTAATAGACGTATATAATCTAAACTCAATATACAATGTCAAATGGAATAAATAAACCAAAAGATATACGAAAGTACCTAAAATTAATAAATAAATATTTAAAGGAGACAAAATTTGTTTCTGGTCTTGCCTTCAAAACGCCATTTGCATCTTAAAAACATGAACACACTTAAGGGAGCTCTCAAAGAATATAATTTATTCGAAATATTTAATATATTTAAATATTCGAATAAGTAAATTCAGAAATCTCTCAAAGCATGCACTATATCTTCAAAAAACAAATATAGTTCTAAGCAATTCCGTCTTCAGTCCTGAAATATACTCAAAATATCAAAATCAAAAAACTAACCTATACCAAACAACTCACCACGTGTAAATGAATAATGTTTCGAGACATAGATCATCTTTATAATTCAAGATTTATCTATGCTCTAACAGAATCAAAGAACAGTGTGAGCCATTTTTAAGGCTTACTTAAATTCATTGACACTGCATAATGAGCTTTATTGAAGCCAAAATATAATTATATATTATATATAAAATAAAATAGAAAGGCCTTTTACTTGATAGAAGAAATATAACAAAATTTGAGTATTAAAACAAATTAATATATGTTTATCTTCTACAATTTTAATTTAAAAAATTTTTATTCAAAAAACTTTTAGAATTAAATTTATGTCTAAAACAAGCACCGCTTATATTTAATAGACGTATATAATCTAAACTCAATATACAATGTCAAATGGAATAAATAAACCAAAAGATATACGAAAGTACCTAAAATTAATAAATAAATATTTAAAGGAGACAAAATTTGTTTCTGGTCTTGCCTTCAAAACGCCATTTGCATCTTAAAAACATGAACACAAAGGACCTCTCAAAGAATATAATTTATTCGAAATATTTAATATATTTAAATATTCGAATAAGTAAATTCAGAAATCTCTCAGAGCATGCACTATATCTTCAAAAAACAAATATAGTTCTAAGCAATTCCGTCTTCAGTCCTAAAATATACTCAAAATATCAAAATCAAAAAACTAACCTATACCAAACAACTCACCATGTGTAAATGAATAATGTTTCGAGACATAGATCATCTTTATAATTCAAGATTTATCTATGCTCTAACAGAATCAAAGAAGAGTGTGAGCCATTTTTAAGGCTTACTTAAATTCATTGACACTGCATAATGAGCTTTATTGAAGCCAAAATATAATTATATATTATATATAAAATAAAATAGAAAGGCCTTTTACTTGATATAAGAAATATAACAAAATTTGAGTATTAAAACAAATTAATATATGTTTATCTTCTACAATTTTAATTTAAAAAATTTTTATTCAAAAAACTTTTAGAATTAAATTTATGTCTAAAACAAGCACCGCTTATATTTAATAGACGTATATAATCTAAACTCAATATACAATGTCAAATGGAATAAATAAACCAAAAGATATACGAAAGTACCTAAAATTAATAAATAAATATTTAAAGGAGACAAAATTTGTTTCTGGTCTTGCCTTCAAAACGCCATTTGCATCTTAAAAACATGAACACACTTAAAGGACCTCTCAAAGAATATAATTTATTCGAAATATTTAATATATTTAAATATTCGAATAAGTAAATTCAGAAATCTCTCAAAGCATGCACTATATCTTCAAAAAACAAATATAGTTCTAAGCAATTCCGTCTTCAGTCCTGAAATATACTCAAAATATCAAAATCAAAAAACTAACCTATACCAAACAACTCACCACGTGTAAATGAATAATGTTTCGAGACATAGATCATCTTTATAATTCAAGATTTATCTATGCTCTAACAGAATCAAAGAACAGTGTGAGCCATTTTTAAGGCTTACTTAAATTCATTGACACTGCATAATGAGCTTTATTGAAGCCAAAATATAATTATATATTATATATAAAATAAAATAGAAAGGCCTTTTACTTGATAGAAGAAATATAACAAAATTTGAGTATTAAAACAAATTAATATATGTTTATCTTCTACAATTTTAATTTAAAAAATTTTTATTCAAAAAACTTTTAGAATTAAATTTATGTCTAAAACAAGCACCGCTTATATTTAATAGACGTATATAATCTAAACTCAATATACAATGTCAAATGGAATAAATAAACCAAAAGATATACGAAAGTACCTAAAATTAATAAATAAATATTTAAAGGAGACAAAATTTGTTTCTGGTCTTGCCTTCAAAACGCCATTTGCATCTTAAAAACATGAACACAAAGGACCTCTCAAAGAATATAATTTATTCGAAATATTTAATATATTTAAATATTCGAATAAGTAAATTCAGAAATCTCTCAGAGCATGCACTATATCTTCAAAAAACAAATATAGTTCTAAGCAATTCCGTCTTCAGTCCTAAAATATACTCAAAATATCAAAATCAAAAAACTAACCTATACCAAACAACTCACCATGTGTAAATGAATAATGTTTCGAGACATAGATCATCTTTATAATTCAAGATTTATCTATGCTCTAACAGAATCAAAGAACAGTGTGAGCCATTTTTAAGGCTTACTTAAATTCATTGACACTGCATAATGAGCTTTATTGAAGCCAAAATATAATTATATATTATATATAAAATAAAATAGAAAGGCCTTTTACTTGATAGAAGAAATATAACAAAATTTGAGTATTAAAACAAATTAATATATGTTTATCTTCTACAATTTTAATTTAAAAAATTTTTATTCAAAAAACTTTTAGAATTAAATTTATGTCTAAAACAAGCACCGCTTATATTTAATAGACGTATATAATCTAAACTCAATATACAATGTCAAATCGAATAAATAAACCAAAAGATATACGAAAGTACCTAAAATTAATAAATAAATATTTAAAGGAGACAAAATTTGTTTCTGGTCTTGCCTTCAAAACGCCATTTGCATCTTAAAAACATGAACACACTTAAAGGACCTCTCAAAGAATATAATTTATTCGAAATATTTAATATATTTAAATATTCGAATAAGTAAATTCAGAAATCTCTCAAAGCATGCACTATATCTTCAAAAAACAAATATAGTTTTAAGCAATTCCGTCTTCAGTCCTGAAATATATTCAAAATATTAAATATTTATTTATTAATTTTAGGGACTTTCGTATATCTTTTGGTTTATTTATTCCATTTGGCATTGTATATTGAGTTTAGATTATATACGTCTATTAAATATAAGCGGTGCTTGTTTTAGACATTAATTTAATTCTAAAAGTTTTTTGAATAAAAATTTTTTAAATTAAAATTGTAGAAGATAAACATATATTAATTTGTTTTAATATTCAAATTTTGTTATATTTCTTCTATCAAGTAAAAGGCCTTTCTATTTTATTTTATATATAATATATAATTATATTTTGGCTTCAATAAATCTCATTATGCAGTGTCAATGAATTTAAGTAAGCCTTAAAAATAGCTCACACTGTTCTTTGATTCTGTTAGAGCATAGATAAATCTTGAATTATAAAGATGATCTATGTCTCGAAACATTATTCATTTACACGTGGTGAGTTGTTTGGTATGGGATAGTTTTTTGATTTTGATATTTTGAATATATTTCAGGACTGAAGACGGAATTGCTTAGAACTATATTTGTTTTTTGAAGATATAGTGCATGCTTTGAGAGATTTCTGAATTTACTTATTCGAATATTTAAATATATTAAATATTTCAAATAAATTATATTCTTTGAGAGGTCCTTTAAGTGTGTTCATGTTTTTAAGATGCAAATGGCGTTTTGAAGGCAAGACCAGAAACAAATTTTGTCTCCTTTAAATATTTATTTATTAATTTTAGGGACTTTCGTATATCTTTTGGTTTATTTATTCCATTTGGCATTGTATATTGAGTTTAGATTATATACGTCTATTAAATATAAGCGGTGCTTGTTTTAGACATTAATTTAATTCTAAAAGTTTTTTGAATAAAAATTTTTTAAATTAAAATTGTAGAAGATAAACATATATTAATTTGTTTTAATATTCAAATTTTGTTATATTTCTTCTATCAAGTAAAAGGCCTTTCTATTTTATTGTATATTACTTAATTTAATTGAAATGAATTTCCATCAAGTAAGCACCGATTTAATTAAATTTTTTGTTAGAAGCTGAAACCAGCCTTTTGGTCCTGTGGTATCTCAAACTTCTTCTTAAGAAGTAGTATAAATACAGGGAATATTTGGTTTTTCACCAAATGTCTACATTTGAACTTAATTCCGAGTTAAATTGTGGAAATAATCTATATTATTTTATTTAATCATTCTTTCCGAAACTACAGATATTTGGGCAAAGCAGTAGCATGCTTTTCCCCAGAACAAGCGTGCAAAATGATATTAAGTAAAAAATATTTTATTTACAAATAATTTTATTTTGAAGAATCCTTACAATGATCTTATTTACATACTTATTATGGATAGGTTAATACTTTATTTAAACCAACAAACATGTCATCAATCAATCCTAATAGCATTTAAGTAAAAAAATGAATAAATTTTAAAAAAATGAAGAAAGTTATTTACAAGGAATTTATAGACCTAGTCCTAAAGTTTTTTTTTTTTTTTTGTTTCAATAATCTAGATATAATTTTATCTTCGTCAATCAGATGAAAAATTTCCATAACATATTTTTCATCGTCATTCTTTCACTGAAGATTTCATATTTTTCATTGAAATCCTCACTTTGTTTAAGATTTTGGACAATTCTTCATATCTTCGAATTGCCGAATTGGAACGAGTTTCAAAGTAAGTTAGTGGACTTACTCCAGCTGAGAAGTTTTCAAGTTTTGGGAAACATTTATATTCAGAAATGATTGGCAAAATTGGGGTACCAAGAACTGTACTTTTGATGACGCCTTTATAGTCTTCTTTTCCACTTGGCTTTTTAACTTTCTCCTGTGAGGAATCACTGTCATTTGTGGATTTCACTTGTCTGTCCTCGCTGGAACCAGGTTGATTTATGTTCTTGTTCTGCTCATTCGAATCAACAGAAGTGGGCGAATTTACTGGAACAGAAGTCCTGTTTTTTCTCTGAAAACAACAAATAATTAGTAGTTTTTATATTATATATATACATATTTTGAAAAGAAATGGTTTTCATTGTTATAAAGTACAGACTAGCCAAGAAATTTTTCCCGAGGACAAAATAAAACGGATGAAATTTCATGAAAGGATGATGGAAAAACAAAATGAAAATGGTTCTTTTGAGCAATATCCTATTCACTGACGTGTCGTCGTTTTTCTTGAACAGAAAACATAACCCATCAGTGGTACGATATAGGTCCAGTAAAAATAAATATAAAAATATTTCCGTGGGTACCCAGTACCCACAAAAACTCAATGTTTGAACTGGGTTCCTAGGGGATTACGTTCTTTAACGCTGCCAAATATCTGGAGCTGTTACAGAACTAAATTATTCCAACAATTCGACTTTTTCGGATCGTGTCATTTCTACGAATGACACCATCAAATGGCCTTCAAGATCATAGGATCTATCTCCCATAAGTTTGATTTTTTGGGGATATTTGAAAAACTCGATTTCTGTACATGAGATCGATAGAGCTTCAAATCTTATTGAATTAAGGTTAAAAATAATCGAACTTTGTGCCAAAATTGTCACTATGCCTAATCTGTTCAGGAGATATGAGATTATTTTTCTATAATTGGTTTGGCTACTGACAACTCACATTCAACATGTGCCAGTCATTTGAAAGAATTTGGACAAAATTTCAACATTATTGTGAAATTATTCGTTTATTTACGAAATTCGTTAGTTGTGCCGCCACTTTTTTCAAGTTTTCAGCTATATAAGAAAAGTGTTGTTTGTGTAATGTTTACAGTTAGTTCAAGAATCAAACTTGACAAAGCCACAGTGTTAGTAAAAAAATTACCGTTTAATAATAAATTGTTTCAGCTTATTTAATCGAAATGAGTTTCCATCAAGTAAGGATCCTTTCAATTAAAACAAAACGCGAAATTATAAAATGGTAAAACAGCAGCGATAAGTCTTGATATTGAAAGTTCTACATATCTTTAAAAATACCTATATATATCCAGATTTTCATATTTATGGTTCAATTTGTTTCTCAGTAATGACTTTTTCATATTACTACCCCTCAGAATATATCAATCAAACTGACATTGAGGGATCATGCAAGAGTAATTTTCGGTTTTTGAGTAATTTTATTCAATAGTCTTCGGTGAAAAATCCTGAACATAATTCAATTTTCAAAAATATGAAAACATGAGCATTCAAAATTTACTTGCATATTTTCAGGCAATAATGAGCCAAAATTTCTAAATTGAAAAATGCTAAAGCAATCCTCACGAAAATTTTGAAAATTTATGTCAACATAATTAAATGAAGATTCTTACCTTTTTTTTGCGTTTTTTCTTCTCAATTTTCTGTGTTTCAGGTTTATTTGCTGCGACGCACCTACACTCTCTACAAGTTTCGCTTCTCCTTACATTAGTTTCGTTACTCTCTACATGAGTTTTGCTACTCTCTACATTAGTTTCGCTACTCTCTGCCTGATTTTCCTTCTGATATTTATCTTCATAATATTTAATCATCGACGACTTGTTCATCGACTTTTTATAAGGTTCTACATTGTGTTTTCGGAATTCCTGTAAAACAATTTTTTTTCTCAATTATTTCAGTATTGAATGGTGGAGGTCCTCACTTGATGGAAATCCATTTTCATTTAATTTAAAAGGGATTAAATAAAAACATATTTAATAAAATTTCCACATTTATTGTGTTTCAACAATATTGTAACACTACATTTGCAACAATTGTTTCGCCAAATTCTTGGCTTCTTCAGGCGAGTTCGATGTTAAACATTGTTTAACATCGGTTTAACATCGAACTCGCCTGAAGAAGCCAAGAATTTGGCGAAACAATTGTTGCAAATGTAGTGTTACAATATTGTTGAAACACAATAAATGTGGAAATTTTATTAAATATGTTTTTATTTAATCCCTTTTAAATTAAATATTTCAGTATTGATATTCAGTCATACAGTTATAGGAAAATTGGGTGCGAAATCTTTACTTTAGAAAGTAAAAGTGTCATATTATGTTAAAAATTTCAAGTAAGCTTTGACGGTATTCAAGATATTATTTGAATATCAGGTACTTAAAGCTTTAGTATTTTCAACAGAAGACTTTTTGAATCAGGAAAGTGCAACATACTACTCTGTCAAGAAAGTACCGGGAATTTTCAATTAAAACAACATTTTTACATTTAATCGTCAAAATTTATTGGGTCGCCTTCAAAATAGGCTCCATTTGCTCCAATACATCTATGCCGACGGCACTTCCAATTATCGAAACATTTTTTATAGGCGCTTTCCGGGATGGACTTTAGCTCTCGCGCCGAATTTTGTTTTATGGCTTCAATCGACTCAAAACGGGTGCCACGAAGGGGCAATTTTAGTTTTGGGAAGAGGAAAAAGTCGCAGGGAGCCAAATCCGGCGAATACGGTGGTTGCTGAAGCACGTTTGTTGAGTTTTTGGCGAGAAAGTCAGTCACAATCGTAGCTCGGTGAGAAGGCGCGTTATCGTCATGCAAAATCCATGAGTTGTTCGCCCACAAATTTGGCCGCTTCTTACGGATACGCTCACGCAAACGTTTCATAACGCCTAGGTAATACTCCTTGTTTACCGTCTGACCCTCTGGAACGAATTCGTAGTGCACCACGCCACGGATATCGAAGAAAACAATGAGCATCACCTTCATTTTCGAGTGGAATACTTCACTGTTAATAACCAAAAACCTAACATCTGCACAAAAACTATAAATTCAAAACAAAAACTGTATAATTTGTACTCTGAAGAAGTTCCTTAAGATGGATGAAATGTACTACCACCCTCAAAATAAAATAGAAACATGATTTTCATTAATAAATCAATTATAAAGGATTTCCTCCAAGCATTAGCAAAATCGATTTTAAACATCTAAATTGTTATAGATGTGATGTGAAATTATTATTTAGAGTGAAGTATTAATTCAGTAAAAGATCACATAAAATAAAGTAATAAAGTGAAGTAAGTCTTAACAATTATTCTATAATTATTTCATTAAGAAACTATTACAATATATGAAAATTTATGGCTTTTCTTGGACAAAAAATTCGAATAAATTCTAACAATTTAATATTTTACACGTGAAGGATTTTTCATGACGAGCTGAGTTGATAATTGTATGGAGTCGTTTGTTTTGACATGTGCCAAGAATAATTCAATTTTTCTTACTTGTATCTTCCAAGACGAGGTGTTACTATGACAATTCTTACAAAAACGATGAATTTAAAATATTAAAATGCATTAACAAAGTATTACTACTTTTCCACGTAAAATCTATAGGTGTTGGGAAAAACTGACAACTGTTGGTATCCTGTACTAATTTTTTAAAATATTTTTGAAGATTGAGGAAGTTGAGGACTGATTTGAATACAACCTTCAAATTACAGGACTAGCTAGATTCTGAGAATTATTATTTTTGTGTGACAAGTCGTGAATGATTTACTATAACCTAATTATGTTTTGAATAAAATAATGCCATAATATACCAGGTGGTCAACATAAAACGGTCAAATCAAATATATGCATTAGTTTGAGTCTTTCTGAAAAACACAGAGACAGGTCAATTTTTATTTGGAGGGAGGCATCCTTTGATTATTATAAATTTGTGGGTTTACAATATTCCCCCTGGTAACTCTCTTTTGAAATTTAAATAGCAATAGGGATCAAAAGACACAACATTCTTATCGTTTTGCAATTCTATTTATGAATATGCTAGAGAATTTCTGTTTATCGTTCATTTCGGTTTAAAAACTGTTTGGATGCAATGGGTGAAGTTCATTGAGTGATTAAGTTTCTAAATGAATTTTAATAAGTTAATAGGTCAGTCTTTGTTTAAAATTTTCTTTTACATTCTGTAACATTTCAATAGTTATTTCATTACAGGTTAAACTATTTTTTGGCAAAGATCTTTTAGAGAAGTAGATTGCAAAGTGTAATAGAAAAAGTTGAACAAAGACAATTAGAATATCTTATTAATTAAACTTCGTTCAGGAACTTGACAATGCACTTCACCCAACACTTCCAACGAGTTTTATAATCAAAAGATTCGTCCCTTTCCGAATAAAAATTGACCTGTAATTTAATTTTCCGGAAAAACTCGCACTCAGCAAAATATCCTGTTGAACTGTTTTACATGGGCCGTCCGGTATAGGAACACCTATTTAAGGTTCATTTTTTATTGGATGTTGCAATAAACTGAAAATAATTTAGCAGAGCATATTGAGTAAAACCCCTATAATATTTTTATGAAATATTTTCCCACGTATATATATATCTACTAAGTTCGTAGTGAAATACCTTGTATATAAAACCATTTTTCAAATACTTACATCATAATATCCTTTCTCGATGGGCATATTAAAACCAGGATATTCAATGATTTTCTGTGGATTTATGGTGCTCTTATATCGGTTTTCTTCTTCTATTTTGTTTCCATCAATATCAAACACATCGAGAAGGGGAAGTGACAGTTCTGCTTCTTTTAACCAGCCCGGTGGATAACCAAACTTCCTTAATTTGTATATATGATCAGGAAGCTGATTTGGGCTAAGGCCCAATGCTTTTCTCAGATTATCCGATACGGCACCAGGTTTGAAATCTTCAAACCTGTGATTCTCGTTCTTTACTTCATGATAACGCCTAGAAAAAAAATTAAGTCGTTCATTATAAATTGACACTTAAATATCAAGAAATTTATAATTGATTTTAATTACACACATGGGGTTTCAACAAAATAAATCATCCAAACGATCAGTTATTCAAATTTTTCATCTTAAAGGAAAATAAGTTTTCAGTGAAAACTATTAGTCAGTCATTATAAACCGTGTTGCTTTTACAAGTCACAAAAATGGATTTAAATTAGGATAATCTCTAGAATAAACATAGATTGCAACATCAAGTAAAGAATTCGATGAATATTTGAACAAACATTCTCAATATTCATTGAAATATTAGTGTACAAGCGTGCCTAAGCTTATGATACGAGTCAGTACTTTGTTAAATTTTTTTGTTCCTGTAGCCTGGACTTATTACTATTCTAAGGAGATATTTCTTACTCTTAAGGTTTATTTAAAGAATATATAAGAGACAGTATTTTAATTTCCACAAAAATGTTAAATACAATAATTGTTTCGCCAAGAGGTGGCTTCTTCAGGTATCTACATTCTACTGACTCAGTAGAATGAAGAAGCCACATCGTGGTGAAACAATTCTTGTATTTAACATTTTTGGGGAAATTAAAAGACTGTCTCTTATAAATTCTTTAAATAAACCTTTTAGAGTAATAAATATCTCCTTAGAATAGTGATAAGTCCAGGCTACAGGAACAATAAAATTTAACAAAGTAATTAAAATGAGTTTCCACCATGTAAAGACCGAATGAATCAAACATTTAACAAGATTTAGAACTAGAAAAATACTTACACTCTCTTGTTACTATTATAAAACTTCTGTCTGGTTTCATCTATCTTATTGTAATCTCTTGGGACTGCACAATTCCTTAGATGGTGATCACCATCACAATTAAAACAAGACGGTCCTCTTCTAGCATTATTTGTTACAACTTCGTCTTCTGCTTCCTTTTCCTGAATACTATAGACACAACTGTATAACATTTCAGAACAATCAAAGTTATCAAAGGATTGTTCTGTGTCAATCACAAATAGATCGTTTTTAGATGGCTTTTTCTTTTTATTTCTTCTCTTGACTAGCTCCCAGGAACTATCTGTTTGGTTTAAAATTTCATCAACGGCAATATATAATTCGTCTATTTCTGCATTCGCAACTGCTTCACTACGCGCCATTTTGAGATGTTTTGTAGTCAAATTAGAAATCTTAGTTTATAAACACTAATTCTGTAAGCGAACACTACACAATTATGAGTTGAATTCAGAATTGTGATTGATTTCATTCAATTTATACAGAAAAAATCATAGAAATGTAAAATTTAAAAATTTTTCTCTTTACTATTGGGCTTGCCTATTCGACATTTACCCAGATTCCAGTCAAAAGTTTCGTGTAAGTCCACATAGTGATTAATATACTTGAATTATCTATTTTTTATTTATGATTTTAATTTTAGAATGTACAAAAATTAATTCAGCACTTGATCAATTTCAATATTATTCCTGTAAAATCACTTCATTCAAATTTGTTATTCTTTAAAATTTGAACTCTTGCGAGATTATGCGCTCTAGTTCCAAGGAATATGGTATTTGGATGTAAAATAACTACACGAAGAATAATTATGCTTAATTTGTCAATTCATGGATATTAAGAGAAATATAAAAGAATTGAACTTAGCAGCTTGGAATCCTGATTAATTTCAAATAAAATATGGAGAAATTTCATATTTAGACAGTGTTTACTTTTAAATTAATGAATTATGGGTCGTTAGGATTGACAGGTAATAGACATATGGAGAAATAATAATTGTTATAAGAAAGGAAACACCCATTAAAGTCTTTTAAATATCAATTGTAGTCCAGAATGTATTGGTAATCAATTGTAAAATATTTTCAATTCATAATTAGACCAACTAATAAAATTAAGATCTATGAAGTGCATAATTTGCTTTCTATCAAGAATTCGATTGATTCTGATGACACTAATGGCTTCACATTATACAAATACTCAGAAAGTAATCATAATTTTAATATTCACTACCCGAAAAACAATAGTATGTATACCTAGGGTATTTGACCTGATACTTTCTAAAGATGTCCCTAATATAAATGAAAACAATAATTCTAAGAAAATTTTCGATTATCTTTTTTATTCTACTAAAAGAATGGTGTCCATGGCAACTGCAAAATTCAAAAGGAGTATTTTTGCAGCTGTGATGAATATAATTTTTATAGATTCCCATTATTCTTGAGATAGAATAGAAGCAGTATTTCTAAAACAATTTGTTGATTAAATTTTTTAGAGCTTCTACAAAATTAAGCTCTTTATTATTTATAAATTAAAAGAAAAACCTACTTTCATCGAAAACACTCTTTAAATGTATCCAAGTACTTCAGCAAATGACTGTGGACCTCTAATTTAATAGATAATAGAGATACTTGTGTCTGATGAAAATTTTTTTATGGAAATTTCTTCAATAAAACATATTGATCGAAATAATAATTTTGTATTACATTCGGAGATTATAATAATATCTAGCAAAATAAATATACGAATAAATAACCTTCAATATACAATTATAGAAAATCACGAACATAAATTTACTACCTAGACCTATTTTGGACATTTTTTCAGTTAATTCTAAAATAGTTTCGATAAATTCATCCTAAAAATTCTTAAAAAATATTGATAAGAAGTCTGGAGCTTTTAGGCGCTTGTTTTCGTGACACATAATCCTCACAAAATTTAACATTAAGATTCTTGTCATTAGTTTTAATTTAGATGCTGAAATTAAACTGTCGTAGGACTCTTGCTATGGTTCCAGTTTCAACGCTACTCTACTAACAATTCGTTTTTTCGAAATCTAATTATACTATTCGTGAGAATAGTATATGAGAATATATGACGTTGAGCAAAGAATTTGTTTAAAGTTTTGTGTTGCAAATGAATTTTCGTGTGCCGATGCATTGAAAATGTTGCAAAAGGCCTTTGGTGATAATGCTCTATCGAAAACTCGTGCATATCAGTGGTACAGAGCCTTCAAGGACGGTCGAAAAAACCACGCCAAAGCCGCTCGAAAATGAAGGTGATGCTCATTGTTTTCTTCGATATCCGTGGCGTGGTGCACTACGAATTCGTTCCAGAGGGTCAGACGTTAAACAAGGAGTATTACCTAGGCGTTATGAAACTTTTGCGTGAGCGTATCCGTAAGAAGCGGCCAAATTTGTGGGCGAACAACTCATGGATTTTGCATGACGATAACGCGCCTTCTCACCGAGCTACGATTGTGACTGACTTTCTCGCCAAAAACTCAACAAACGTGCTTCAGCAACCACCGTATTCGCCGGATTTGGCTCCCTGCGACTTTTTCCTCTTCCCAAAACTAAAAAATGTTTCGATAATTGGAAGTGCCGTTGGCATAGATGTATTGGATCAAATGGAGCCTATTTTGAAGGCGACCCAATAAATTTTGACGATTAAATGTAAAAATGTTATTTTAATTGAAAATTCCCGGTACTTTCTTGACAGAGTAGTACTTTCTATGTTATTCATATTTATTAATATATTCACCGAATGTAATGCAAAATTATTATTATTATTATATTTATTAAATTTATATGTTTTATTGAAGAAATTTCCATAAAAATATTTTCATGAGACACAAATATTGCGAAGACCTTATGAATCATGGAATTGAATGGATCTTATTCTCTTCTAGAAGGTTAAATTAGAGGTCCACAGTCATTTGCTGAAGTACTTGGATTTATTTAAAGAGTGTTTTCGATGAAAGTAGGTTTTTCTTTTAATTTTTAAATAATAAACAGCTTAATAAAATAGAATAGAAAGGCCTTGTAGTCCAGAATTCATTGGAATTCAATTGTAAAATATTTTCAGTTCATAATTAGACCAACTAATAAAATTCAGAACGATGACGTGCATAATTTGATTTTTTTGAAGAATTCGATTAATTTTAATGATTCTAATAGCCTCACATTATACAAACACTTAGAAAGTATACTACTCTGTCAAGAAAGTACCGGGAATTTTCAATTAAAACAACATTTTTACATTTAATCGTCAAAATTTATTGGGTCGCCTTCAAAATAGGCTCCATTTGCTCCAATACATCTATGCCAACGGCACTTCCAATTATCGAAACATTTTTTATAGGCGCTTTCCGGGATGGACTTTAGCTCTCGCGCCGAATTTTGTTTTATGGCTTCAATCGACTCAAAACGGGTGCCACGAAGGGGCAATTTTAGTTTTGGGAAGAGGAAAAAGTCGCAGGGAGCCAAATCCGGCGAATACGGTGGTTGATGAAGCACGTTTGTTGAGTTTTTGGCGAGAAAGTCAGTCACAATCGTAGCTCGGTGAGAAGGCGCGTTATCGTCATGCAAAATCCATGAGTTGTTCGCCCACAAATTTGGCCGCTTCTTACGGATACGCTCACGCAAACGTTTCATAACGCCTAGGTAGTACTTCTTGTTTACCGTCTGACCCTCTGGAATGAATTCGTAGTGCACCACGCCACGGATATCGAAGAAAACAATGAGCATCACCTTCATTTTCGAGCGGCTTTGGCGTGGTTTTTTCGGTTTCGGCTCATTTTTTGCTACCCATTCCGATGATTGCTGGCTTGTTTGCATATCGTACTCGTAGACCCAGGTCTCATCACCAGTTATAATGCGTTCCATGAATGTAGAATCGGAATTACAGCGATCCAGCATGTCTGAAGCAACCTGTTCGCGATGACGTTTTTGAAGAAAATTCAGGTCTATCGGTACGAGTCGTGCGGCCACCTTTCTCATGCCCAAAATATCAATCAAAATCGTACGTGCGGACTCGTGGGATATCTTAAGATCATGTGCTATCTCTCTCAAGCTGGTACGACGGTTTTCCAGCACCCTTTCCTTAATTTTATCGACGTTATCTTCGATCGAAGCCGTCGATGGGCGACCACTTCACGACCGTCCTTGAAGGCTCTGTACCACTGATAGGCACGAGTTTTCGATAGAGCATTATCACCAAAGGCCTTTTGCAACATGTTCAATGCATCGTCACACGGAAATTCAATTGCAACACAAAACTTTAAACAAATTCTTTGCTCAACGTAATCACCCATAGTAAAAATCGGCACGCACTCTGACATCGACTGACTTAATCAGCTGTTGCAAACACACTAGTTGACAGATCCCGCCCAAGCTTGGCATAGTAATTAAGGACAGTGGTACCAACCTAGGAAAAAAAATTTTTACCTGCCTCATTGCCCCGCCAGATTTAAATCGATAATTCCCGGTACTTTCTTGACAGAATGTATATTTGAATGTTTTATGATCTTTGAATCTGTTAAAAATATGGAATATGTAATTTCGTTCAATATTCCATATTCTCTATAGGTTTCATTATGTTTTTGAGTGTTGTGTGATGTTCTAAAATTCTTATGTCTACTTAAATAGAAGTTTTTTTAAGACAATTTGATGTATTTCTTTTCAAATTAAATTTTGTAGAACACAGAATTACCCTGTTTCATATTTGAAAAACTTTAATACTCGTTTCATATGTTGCTTATATTAATACTTTTAGATAAATTCACTTGTAATTCTGCGAAATTCTTGCTATATTAGGGTGAAATTTAGTTCTCTTAGTTTATGATTGGGAGATTTAGGTGATTCACTTGACTTAAAAAGGAGAAAAATTACCATTAGTTTCTTATATTAATTTTCCTACATGTTGGATGATGTATAGTATTTTTTTCAGTGAACAATGCATTTATTTAAAATTAAAAATAATCAATTTCAGCTATAAGTTATACATTACTCATAAAGTAAAACATATATTTTCAGAAAATTAAATTAATTATTTGGTACATTTGATTATATTCCATTTCTCTCAACACAGAAACCTCCTATACAATTGAGACCTTCCTTGCACATAATGGACGTTGGGGGAAATCCAAATATAGGAAGACCACAATATTCACCAACCCCTGTAACAAACAAATATATAAGTAGTAGAAAATATAATTTCACGAAAAAAATCATGAAAATATGAGTGAAATGATAAAATAATAAAAAGAGTTCTTTTACTTCATAGAAGGATTATTACAAAATTTAAATAAAATAGAAAGGCCTTTTACTTGATAGAAGAAATATAACAAAATTTGAATATCAAAACAAATTAAAATATGTTTATCTTCTACAATTTTAATTTCAAAAAATTTTCATTCAAAAACTTTTAGAATTAAATTAATGTCTAAAACAAGCACCGCTTACATTTAATAGACGTATATAATCAAAACTCAATATATAATGTCAACTGGAATAAATAAACCGAAAGATATACGAAAGTCATTAAAATTAATAAATAAATATTTAAAGGAGACAAAATTTGTTTCTGTTCTTAACTTCAAGAATGCCATTTGCCTTTTAAAAACACATATATTTTGTAATTGTCATTATAAAATAAAACACTTGTTTACATTTACAATAAAGTAGAAAATGTAAACAAGTGTTTTATTTTATAATGACAATTACAACTGATTTCTACCAAGCAACGGCCCAATCTATCATAAACATATATTTTGGCTTCAATAAATCTCATTATGGAATGTCAATGAATTTAAATAAGCCTTAAAAATAACTCACACTGTTCTTTGATTCTGTTAGAACATAGATCAATCTTGAATTATAACGATGATCTATGTCTCCAAACGTTATTCATTTACACGTGGTGAGTTGTTTGATGTAGGTTAGTTTGTTGATTTTGATATTTTGAATATATTTCAGGACTGAAGAAAGAATTGCTTAGAATTATATTTGTTTTTTGAAGATATAGTGCATGCTTTGAGAGATTTCTGAATTTACTTATTCGAATATTTAAATATATTAAATATTTCAAATAAATTATATTCTTTGAGAAGTCCTTTAAGTGTGTTCATGTTTTTAAAAAGCAAATGGCATTCTTGAAGTTAAGACCAGAAACAAATTTTGTCTCCTTTAAATATTTATTTATTAATTTTAATGACTTTCGTATATCTTTCGGTTTATTTATTCCATTTGACATTATATATTGAGTTTTGATTATATACGTCTATTAAATGTAAGCGGTGCTTGTTTTAGACATTAATTTAATTCTAAAAGTTTTTGAATAAAAATTTTTTGAAATTAAAATTGTAGAAGATAAACATATTTTAATTTGTTTTGATATTCAAATTTAAAAAAAAAAACAAAATTTAAATATCAAAACAGATTTATTCTATATTTTTATATATTTTAATTTAAAAAAAATTGTCTTATAAGCACTGCTTCAATTTATTAGACGTATAAAATCAACACTCATTAAGTGGAATAAAGAATTATAAACTAAAATTACTAAATAAATATCGGGTGTTTTTTTAAGAGTGATAGAACTTTAAATTGAAATGAACCACATTTAAATTAAGATTGAAGCCAAATTTTTTTTTATTTGAAAGTTAATTTTATGACATTTAATGTTTCAAAAATAATTTCCGACATATGTCCACCACGACTAGCTCTGAGGAACCGCATTTGACCAGACCAATTTTGGACCACTTTTTCGAGTAATTCAGGCCTTATTTCATCAATAACACGAGTTATGTTGGCTTCCAAAGCGTCTATTGTTTCTGGTTTATCAGCTTAAACCAATGACTTGACATAACCCCAAAGAAAATAATCCAGTGGAGTTATGTCACATGATCTTGGAGGCCCATTAATTGGACCATTTCTCGAAATAATGTTATCGCCAAATCTTTCTTTCAATAAATCAATTGTTACGGTAGTAGCATGAGGTGTAGCACCGTCAACTTCAAGCTGTTCTAAGGCCCAATCAGCAAACAAACGACGCTTATTATGGTCAAATGGCTTTAGTTCTTGAACCATTTGGATCTTGTATGGGTGTTGACCAAGATCTTTACGTAAAATTTTCCATGTGGTGGATGCACAGAGTCCAACTTGTTGTGAATTTCGACGAATAGACAAATCTAGATCATCATTAACACTATGACTTACAGCAGCGATATTTTCTTCTGTACGTACAGTTTTTTGTCTTGTTGTTGTTGTTGCATCGAGTAGAGAAAATGTTGTCCGAAATCTATCGATAGTTCGAGGAATAAGCTGCTTTGATGGACGATTGTGTAAACTATAAATTTCACGAAGTGCTCTATAAGTTTGGCGAATAGAACATTGATTTTGAAAATAAAGTTCAACAATTTGTAAACGTTGTTGCGACGTGAGTCTTTCCATGATAATTTGTCAATGCTTACTGAACAGAAATGTCAAAACAACACGACTTCTTCCTTCTGTCAAATCACAGTTTTCCCTATCGAAACTTCTATCACTCTAAAAAAACACCCGATACTTGAAGGGGACAAAATTTTGATTCGATTCTTATATTTATGAAAACCAAATCTTTCTCAGAAATGCAAAACACAATTTAAAGAACTTCTCCAAAAATAATTAATTTTAAATATTTATTATATTTGAATAAGTTACTTCAAAAATTCCTCAAAACATGAAGTACATCCTCAAAAAACAATTTGAAGAAAATGATACCAAGGCCTGTCTGGTAATTTGTTAATTAATTTTATTTTCAAATGTGAAGTGGGACTGATGACGATTTAATTTAAAATTGTTTTTTGAGGATGTACTACAAGTTTAAAGATATTTTTTGAGGTAAATTATTTAAATATTTATATAAATATTAAATATTTAAAATAAATTAGTTTTGGAAAAGTTCTTGAAATTATGTTTTGCATTTTTGAAAAAGATTTGGCTTTCATAAATATTACATAAGAAACAAAATTTTGTCTCCTTCAAGTATTTATTTAGTAATTTCAGTTGATAGTTTATATTTCGTTGGGTATTTTTATTTCATTTGATATTATATAATGAGTGTTGATTTTATATGTTACTAAATTGAAGCAGTACTTATTATTAATAAATAAATAAATTTTTTTTTAATTAAAATTTGTAGGAGGCTAACAAAATAAATCTGTTTTGATATTCAAATTCTAAAATAATACGAATGTATCTGACCCTTTACTTTGTAACAAACTGAACAACAGTTGCAAAAGCCTCCTTTGGCTATAACGTTTGGCTCAAAACAAGCAGTAGTTGACGGACATTTTGTCAATGTGCAGAAATCAGGAAGACACACTAAAGGTTGTCCATTGACTGACAATAAAAATAGTGGAATGATTCCTATTACAATGTTCATCTCACACTTTTTTCAATCGAACTTTCGCACAGAAACCGGTTCAAGTAGGATGAGATCACAAACAATATAATAGGAAATATCTAAAAGGAAACTGATTACAGATAAACTACGTTTATGACGGAAAATATTCACGTATTATAGTATTCCTCCAGGCTTAATGATATAAGGACATTCACATGCATAGTTGTATACTCAGTTACATTATAAGTGTTTACACCCATAAGGAATAATTTGATCAACTTAATTTATTGGCAACGGAATTACTACATTTGACGATTTCATCAGTGGCGGCTTGTCTTATGAGGCAGTGCCACACCAAATAAATTCTGGAAATCACACGTATTAATCGAATATTTTATTAATTCATATCATCCCCAATTTCACATCATACGGTACGGCACTGGGTCTCTGTTTCATAACATCCATGCTAAATCTTACTATTCTTGTATATTCATCTCACTTCCTCTTTAAGAAGTAAACGGTTCGAGGCATGCCTCGCGCGTTTCCTTGTCAATCGCGTTATCTACATCGACGCGAAGAGAAATCGAAAAATATTTCTACGCCTTTGGAGGCGGCTTCTAAAGATAAATTCGAGGCATGCCTCGCGGAAGGGCGAACTGCAATTATTCTGCACTATTTTGGTTAATCGGAAATTCTGCTTAGTTCCGCTTTGTTCTGATTTGGTGGTAATGAGTACAATACGTGAATTTAGGAGTAACAGTACTTATTTTGATACAATTTATAAAAAACTTCATATCGCAGATTTGCTTTCAAAACATCGCAAGGGAGTTGAAATGGCAGATAAAACACAACAATTGAGACAATGTTTTTTTTTAATTATGGACATTATAGCGATTCTAATAGAGGTTAGGTTTTGCGACATTGAAAAAGTAGATTTCTTCGATCTGTTATAATAAATAATTCAAAATTATTCATTTATGAAAAAGAATTTCCTTGTGAGCTTTTGAAAGACTTGACAACTCAATATAATATTTTTTATATGAATCCAATAAAAAGTGAATTAACTGTTCTATACAGAAACGATATAAAATGAAAAATTGCACAAACCCGTATGAAATCTTAATTTTTTTCACGATATTGACTTAACATTTTGTATGCCTGAACTCTTTGAACTATTGGGTGTTTTTTTTACAGTTATAGAGCTTTCGATAGGGATACCTGTGATTTGACAGAAGGTAGAAGCAATGTTCTTTGACATTTCTGTTCAGTAAGCATTGACAAATTATCATGGAAAGACTCACGCCACAACAACGTTTACAAATTGTTGAAATTTATTTTCAAAATCAATGTTCTATTCGCCAAACTTATAGAGAATTTCGTGAAATTTATGGTTTACATAATCGTCCATCAGAGCAGCTTGTTCGTCGAACTATCGATAGATTTCGGACAACATTTTCTCTACTCGATGCAATAACAACAACAAGACAAAGAACTGTACGTACAGAAGAAAATATCGCTGCTGTAAGTCATAGTGTTAATGATGATCCAGATTTGTCTATTTGTCGACGTTCACACCAAGTTGGTCTCTGTGCATCCACCACATGGAAAATTTTGCGTAAAGATCTGGGTCTCCACCCATACAAGATCCAACTGTTTCAAGAACTAAAGCCACTTGACCATAATAAGCGTCGTTTGTTTGCTGATTGGCCCCTAGAACAGCTTGAAGTTGATCCACTTTTTTATCGTAAAATTGTGTTTAGTGACGAAGATCATTTCTGGTTGAGCGGCTATGTAAACAAGCAAAATTGCCGTAAATGAAGTGAAAACAATGCTCAAGAAGTTCTGCAGGTTCCATTGCATCTTGAAACATGCACTGTATGGTGTGCTTTACACGCTGGAGGCATCATCGGTCCATATTTCTTTAAAAACGTTGTTGGAGCTAATGTTACAGTGAATGTAATGTTACAATTAATCGAAAGGAACTTCGTTCCATCCGGGTGTCCCTTGACGCCTCTCAATTTTTTTTCAATCCATTCAGAGAACCTGCCGACTAATTCTTTTCTATAATCAAACGGCTGTAAAACTGACCTCGTTAAATCGTACTTATGACTTACGTCATAAAATTCTAAAAAGACTTCCTTTATTTCGCCCTGTTTATTTACGTACCTGATGGAAATAGCGCACTGAGATTTTTTTATAATGTCGGTTGTATCGTCTGCTTGTACAGAAGAAAAGTAACTCATCACTTTTTGTTTTTCCTTACTTCTTCATTATACAATTGCAAAGAAGACAATGAAGACTGCATTTGAAGAGAGTCTTGATGAGTGCGACTTTTCTTTTCTAATTTTTTCCAACTCAAAATAGTACTCATGAGTTCCTTTGATATCTCGTGTTTTTTAACACTAGCGAATAAATTATTCAAGTCCGAATAACCTTGTGAAACCCGCACATTATTTCTAGCCTTTCCATGAAGTAAACATGGCCAATAAAATAAACCCTGTTTGAGAGAGCTACCACAGAACCACAGGTGGCTGTCATACCAATGGGTGTTGAAAGAACGTGAACATGTTTCGCCATGTTTTTTATCAGGTTTTAGAAGATTAAGAGATGGTGTGGAAATTGTAGTAACAATTTCCTTTCGATCATTATCGTTGAAGCGCGAAAAAGGAGTTTCCAGTAAGGAGCAATGGGATTCATTTCCCAAGAATTTGGAAATATGATCTAATATTCCCACTAAACTAAACAGGTTCTGTAGCTTCCGGATAATCTTCAAATCAAATAAGAATGACAAAACACAAATGCGCAGACGCGAATGCGCAAACACAAATGGAATGGAATCGGCGTAATTCTGTAATCCTGTAATCCTGAATCGCTCAGCGATCTCTTTCGAAAGTACACGAAGGCGTCCAGGGCCGTCTTTAAACTATTTGAGGCCCTGGGCACATTAGGATCATGGGGCCCCTATGACCTTGAGAAAACACTATTTAGTTACAATAGATAAAGAAAGACAAACAAGGTTCTAAATTTATTTTTATTCAATTACTAACTATAAAAAAATAGGAAATATAAAAAATAATCTACTAAAGTAACTCGCTGTCTCGCTTAACTTAAAATCCTTAGATTAATTCTATGTTGATTGCAAAGGTACCCTTCAAGATTTAAGATGAGCAAAATCGTTAATCACTTCTTCAAAATCTATGGTATTGAGAATATCACATTCTATGGACATCAGCGACAAACTAGTTAATCTCTCTTGAAGCATTGTACTTCTTAATTCATTTTTTATTCGTTTCAATTTGGAGAAGGAGCGTTCTCCGCTGCAGTTAGTTACCATCATGCTTAAAAATATTCTCAATGCAATTTCTACGTTAGGAAATGTGTCTTCAATTTTGTTTTGCTTTAATAGATTATATACTTCCTGTACACTGTTAGATGCTTCATTTTCACTCCGAACATTTTTTAAGTATTCTTTTAAATGTTGACATTCTATTTCTAACTCTTTTTCATTTACATCTTCGTGATAGATTTGAGAAAATTCTTTGCAACCTTGTCGTATCTCTTCGGAATTCAGAGTTTTTAAGTGAAAAAATAAACTAAAACGTTGACTGACGGTCTCATATGAACTTTGTCGCTGTTTTAGATGAACACTCAAGGTATCGATTATTGGCAGAAAGGTTTCTACGTTGAATCGCTCTTTTCCATTCAATTGGACTGATGGCGCAGAGCCATCAAAAAAACTCTGCCGTGAGCTTCTATGTCTTGTTCTTTGAGATAGATCCTTGTAGTCAGATTCTGGGTTATTTTCTTTGGCAGATGATTCGAAATTATCAAATTTATCCCTGAGGTTAGTAATAAAATCATAAAGTGAAGTCAACAAATTGGTTGCAACGTCCAGTGTTATTGTTTCTTTCTGAAGATAATTACTTGTTTTGTCTATTCTTTCCAATATAGTGCTCCAGATTTCCGTCAGTATAATAAAATCTAGATTTCCCATTTTTCTAGACAGACTAAGGGCTGCGTCTCTTGTTTCTCGTGCCTGTTCAGTATCGTTTGCGATGGTGATTAAAGCTTCTAATATTCTTTTATAACCCCCATGCAAAGCACTTAGTGCATAAGCTCGGGCTGACCATCTGGTTTGTGAAAGACTCTTAACAAATTTTTTTGAACCTAAATGTTCTGTTAACATATTCCATCTGTGGGTAGAGCCCGAAAAAAAGTTGTACACTTTCTGAACTATTTCAAAAAACTGTGATGCCTCCGGTACACACCCAGCAGCATGGACACCTACCAAGTTTAGTGAATGTCCTGCACATGGTATAAAGGTGGCAAATTCACATTTTTCCTTGATTCTTGTTTGTAGACCACTATACTTTCCCGACATATTTGAAGCATTGTCGTAGCTTTGGCCTCTGCAATCTTTTATGGGAATATCATGTATCTCTAAAAAATTTAAGATGGTCTCCGCTAAATACTTAGATTTATGCTCTTTAATAGGTATAAATTTCAAAAACCTTTCAACAGGAACACAGTCTTTTACGTATCGAATGGTGAAAGTTAGCTGGTCAATATGAGACAGATCGGGCGTTCTGTCAACGCTTATGGAAAAATATTTTGCTGATTTAACTTCATTTATAATTTTTTTTAGAACCTGTTTTCCCATTACTTCAATAAACTCATTACAGATATTTGCTGATAAATAAGAAATGTTACCCTTTCCAGGATTCCCAAATTTCTTTAAGTGATCTGCAAGAAATGGATCAAATTCACTCAATAATTCCACACAACCCAAATAATTTCCATTGTTTGGAGATCCTAGGATTTGATTGTCGCCGCGAAATGGAAGCCCTCTCGATGCCAAAAATTTTACAACCGCTATAATCCGTTTAAGTACGTTTCTCCAGTAATCCACTTCCTTTTGATGTTGAGATAATAAGTCTATATCTACTCTACCAACCGCTTTACTTCGTGCCAGATAAGTCACCATAGATTGCTTATGCGCTGGGCTATTTTCATGTGTTAAAATTATGTGATTAATATGCTTCCAATCATTACATCCATTCCGAGAGCAAAGATTAACATCAGTTGGGTTAAATAAGCAGCATGAAAAACAAAATACAGAGCATTTGGAAGGCGAATACAGCAACCATTTTCTTTCGACGCTTTCATTGTTCTTTAATTTGCGAATAAATAATGCTTTGTTGAAATATCTCGTTACTAATTTATTACCATCTTTGTAGGTTCTGGATGCCTCGGAAAAGTCAGAATCTTTATTTTGAAAATATACTGGTCCCTTACGAATTAAAATTTCGCGATTTATTTCAACAAACTTTTCGTGAAAATAATCGGCGGGATCGTGCGATATTAATTCTTCTGTGTTGGAAAACTGCTGTTCAATTGACACAGTTGGAGTTATCGGTTTTAGTGAAGTCACTGAAGTCGTTGCACTTTCGTCGTAGGAATAGTCGCTTTCTGATTCAATCTCTTTTTCAAAATTGGAACATGAAGGTTTAGAAATTCCCGCAATTTGTAATTGAGCTGAGACATCATGTGGAACATTTATGAGTTGATTGCTACTTACAGAAGTTTCTCCAGTAGTAGTAGTAAAATATGATGTTAATTTTGGTAACTTTTCAATTACTTCTTTCTGATGTAGAGCTTTTTTCCTTTTTTCAGATCCACTAGGATATGACCATTTCGACATTTTATATTATAATTCAGTATTTAATTAATTTTATAACGAAAATATTCGCTAACACAAAACAGACAAACGACGATTTAATCAAACAATACTATTTTTTTTATCAGAGCTCGAGCACAGTCAGTAACAAACTAACAACTACAAACAAAACAAACGCCACAACATCGCAGACAAATAATTGAAGGGAACTCCCCCGTTCGTCAAGTCAAACGACGATCGGGAGTCAGGAATTCCCCTTTTTTGTCTTTGGTATTACGAATGACGTTCGAATAGGTTTCTTTAAGACATAAACCACACCGCATCAAATAATTCTTCTTTTTTTAATTTAATAATTTTTCTTTTAATTGTATTCTTATACTTACATATAGGTATTTAAATTAACCTAAACATACTAATATCGGAAAAATTCATTTTTAAGAGAGAGTGGAGTACTTATACGGATACCCTGTTTATTTATTAGTTTGATCTTTCTTTTTGACGGATGTCAAATCTGAAATCGATATAACTTTGCAACGACGAACAATATTTTTTTATTTTAATAATATTAAAAATTGATAATAATCATAAGAATAGACACACAACATAACAGTACCTGTTAAGGACTCAAGCATTTTCCGAAAGTCTTAAGTGGTTTTTATTGCTTCGAAGTAAAATTTAAATAGAAAAACTGAAACCAATGGTCTCTTACCTACCCAATGTTTTTATGTCTAGTGCAATAAAATTGATTGACGAATGAATTTATTTATTTTGAATAGTTTAAAACATACATACAGCCACATATTTAGCCAACACATTTTTTACATCAATAGATATTTTCTGTTTCCCATCACTGACCCATCTGTCAAAAAGTTCAAGCTATGTTGTACAAGGTATAGCTATCCGCATGCGGCAAACTAAAGGTAATATAATAAGCGCAGGTATTGTAGTAAGTCATTATCATCAGATTTTTCAAAATTAATGTTTTTCGGTAATACCTAAATATCGGTTATCATTTGGTAATCTGGCAGGAACTAGGGGGCCCCATACGATCGCGGGGCCCTGGGCACGTGCCCATAGTGCCCAGTGGGGAAGAGGGGCCTTAAGGCGTCTACCCTTCGTCTTAATTTCGTATGTTTCACTCTATACACCAGCGCATTCATCCTTTACTGATTCGTTGGTAGATTCCGCGGCACTCAGCAGGGCTGACGTGTAGTGATAGAATTGCTGGGATAGATCGCCTTCATATTTTGATGAAACCGAAGAATGATCTCGGCAGGGCTGCAGCGACAGCAAAAGGATGAACCATCAGAATTGCGTGCCAGATTTTTGAATGAAAATTTTTTGATTACGTAGTATAATTGAAAATTTTAATGAAAATGAGGGATCTGATACGTGAAAAGCAAGAATATTCTTATAATTTCGATAACATTAAAGATTTTCCAAGGTAGGCGCCGCCTCGACGAGCCGCCAGTGCAAACTTTACGATGACAATGTCAGATTTGACATCTCAAAAACAGTTGGTCTTACGTACCAGCAATAGTGAAGCAAGTATCACAGCAACTGCAGAATCCCCCCTTTTGAATCAACTTATCTGGACCGCTGCATACACCTTCATCAACTTGATCACATTGCGCCCTTTCACAAATATTTTCCGGACACACTAGAGCATCAACCTGACAGCAAAAGAAACTAATTGCGAAGGCAATCAAAACGCAAATTTTCATTATTTTTGACATAATGAAGCTCAGTCGTGCTCAGGCGAGGAGAAATTTGTTAGTATCGATCTCGAACGGTACAGTAGGAAATTATTGGTGTTTTTCCAGTTATGCTGAATTTATACGATGATGAAGTCCCAGCATCTCAGCGATTTCCAAGGCTGACGCGATATTCTATTCGGAATTAATGCGTAACAATGTTGTGACAGGATAAGGTGGAGTATGCATAAAATAGTAATAAATCACTTCGTACAAACAACAATAACTAACGTGTGGCTGCTGAACTTCCTCTGGTTCATATTTGAGTGATAATTATACACTGTATTTGTAACAATTTACATTTGAAGGGTAATGACTTGGCAATTGTTTCATATACAACAATAGTGAAGCTTAATTAGAGCAAACATTTATCGATTATTAAACTGAGGAAATTCTAGGAACACGTTAAAAAACACACTATACTGAGTGTTCTGTGAAAGAGAGTAAAATTTATATAACGCGCTCATATTAGGAGTATAAATAAGTATCGGGTGTATTTTTTAGAGTGGTAGAACTTTCGATAGGGATATCTGTGATTTGACAGAAGATATAAGCCTTGTTGTTTTGACATTTCTGTTCAGTAAGCATTGATAAATTATCATGAAAAGACTCACGCCGCAACAACGTTTACAAATTGTTGAAATTTATTTACAAAAACACTGTTCTATTCGCCCAACTTATAGAGCACTTCGTGAAATTTATGGTTTACATAATCGTCCATCAGAGCAGCTTATTCGTCGAACTATCGATAGATTTCGGACATTTTGTCTACTCGATGCAATAACAAAAACAAGACAAAGAACTATACGTACAGAAGAAAATATCGCTGCTGTAAGTCATAGTGTTAATGATGAAGTTGATCCACATTTTCATCGTAAAATTGTGTTTAGTGATGAAGGTGATTTATGGTCGAACGGCTATGTGAACAAGCAAGATTGCCATATATGGAGTGAAAACAATCCTCAAGAAGTTCTGCAGGTTCCATTGCATCCTGAAAAATGCACTGTATGGTGTGTCTTACACGCTGGAGGCATCATCGGTCCATATTTCTTTAAAAACGATGCTAGAGCTAATGTTACTGTGAATGGTGCTCGTTACAGATCGATGATCAATGATTATTTGTTTCAAAATTTGAATGTTATCGACCCAGAAGTGTTTTGGTTCCAACAAGATGGTGCTACACCTCTTACTGCTATTTATTGAAAGAAAGATTTGGCGATAACATTATTTCGATAAAGGGTCCAATTAATTGACCTCCAAGATCATGCGACATAACTCCACTGGATTATTTTCTTTGGGGTTATGTCAAGTCATTGGTTTATGCTGATAAACCAGAAACATTACAGCTTACATAACTCGTGTTATTGATGAAATAAGGCCTGAATTACTCGAAAAAATGGTCAAAGAGCCATATAATCATATGATGATGCAGCTGTAAGATTCGGAAAACACAGTGGGGTATAAGCTAGAATAAAAGAAATAAATCCTGTAGACCATTCTGTACATTGCTACACTGTTAAAAATTTCCATAGTAATTTTACTAAACATGTGAAGGAAGTTTTTACGCACCACACTTTTGGAATTATAGTACTCAGTGTTGTAATTTTACTACACAAATTCCTAATGTGTATAGTAATTTTACAAACGTTGAGATTTAATTCTACAACACAGAAATGTAAAATTACAATAACTATCTGACAAATACAAAAAATTTGTAAAATTACAATTTGTTTAGTATTTTGGCTATTACAAATTGTAATATTACAACAAATGCGTGTTAAAATTGCAATACAATGCAGGAGTTTGTAATTTTACTATGCAATTGCTTAGTAAAAAAATAGTAAATTTACAAACATGTTTAACAGTGTACGCTCATCAATTAAATTTAATAGTGACACAAGCGTCCTCGCAAAATATTGATGCCCGTTTATGTTTTGGAAATCTGAGTGAGATTTCAGCATTTTCTCCAAGTCTAATCAACGCTTTGCTTTTCTTGATCGAATAGTAAAACGCAAAATCCCCAGGTCTGTTTCTACAAGATGGACTACAAGTCGAACGTCAAAATTGAAGAATAACCATCCACATTTCGACCATGCGTTATAGGACATTTTTCGTTGCAAATAACTTGTACGATCTCCCCTTGAAGTTTGGCCTTTTCAAAAATAGGCAATGCCATAAAATATGCAAAAAAATAAAGAAATGAATTCAACGTGAAGATGAATTAAGACTCTATCGTAAATTCCCTATGAAATAACATAAATAGAGGTTAATACTTGATAGAAGGTATATAAAATTATTTAAATATTTTAATATTAGCCTTCTACATATTTAATTTAAAAAAATTATATTTAATAATTATAACTTCAGGAATTAAATTAATGTCATATAAGTACCACTTACAAGTATATCAAACGACATATAAAATGAATATTCATTATAAGACATCCAAACGATATAACAAAATCCAATAAATAAAAATTGTTAACCAAAATCCTATAAATTAAATATTGTGAGTAGACAAAATTATGTTTCTGCTGATAAATCTTATGAAAACAAATATCTTTCAAAAATGTTTAACATAATCGTAAGAATTTTATCATAAAACTATCTTACTTAGAATATTCAATATTATTGGATATCTTACTAAGTTACTTTCTATAAAATCTAAAGATATGTAAAAACATTACTGAAAAACAAGTTTTAAGAGAGACTTTGCTTCGTCAGTACTCAATTAATTCATATTCAATAAAATATAACATCAATCAACAACAAATATAGACTCACCTTTCAACAATTTAGAAAACTTCTGGTAAATGAATACTGAAAATTTTAAATGGAGTGTAATGTTAACTACAAATAAATAATTCTGTGGTTTATCTTGATGAAAAGATTGAAAGGCAATTTAACGGCCTCTGATATATCACAAGGACTATCTGTATAAAGAATGTTAAGGAAACCAAATAATTATATATTATGACCAAATAACATAAATAACATAATAACATAAATTGCCTTTCCATCTTTTAGATCAAGGTAAACCACAGAATTATTCATTTGTAGTTAACATTACACTCCATTTAAATTTTTCAGTATTCATTTACCAGAAGTTTTCTAAATTGTTGAAAGTTGAGTAAATATTTGTTGTTAATTGATGTAATATAGATTGAAGTAAGATAGGTTTATTATGAAATTCTTACGATTATGTTAAACATTTTTGAAAGATATTTGTTTTCATAAAATTGATCAGCAGAAACAAAATTTTGTCTATTCAAAATATTTAATTTATAGGATTTTGGTTAATAATTTTTATTTATTGGATTTTGTTATACCATTCGGATGTCTTATAATGAATGTTTATTTTATATGTCGTTTGATATAATATATAATATATGACATTAATTTAATTTAATTCCTGAAGTTATAATTATTAAATATAATTTTTTGAAAGTAAATATGTAAAAGACTAATATTAAAATATTTAAATAATTTTGTATACCTTCTATCAAGTATTAACCTCTATTTATGTTATTTCATAGGGAATTTACGATAGAGTCTTAATTCATCTTCACGTTGAATTCATTCTTTATTTTTTCGCATATTTTATGGCATTGCCTATTTTTAAAAAGGCCAAACTTCAAGGGGAGATCGTACAAGTTATTTGCAACAAAAAAGATAAACCACAGAATTATTTATTTGTAAGTTAACATTACAGCCCATTTAAAATTCATTTACCAGAAGTTTTCTAAATTGCTGAAAGTTGAGTAAATATTTGTTGTTGATTGATATTTTATTGAAAATGAATTAATTGAGTACTGACGAAGCAAATTCTCTCTTAAAACTTGTTTTTTAGTAATGTTTTTAACTATCTTGAGATTTTATAGAAAGTAACTTAGTTAGATATCCAATAATATCGAATATTGTAAGTAAGATAGTTTTATGATGAAATTCTTACGATTATGTTAAACATTTTTAAAAGATATTTGTTTTCATAAGATTGATCAGCAGAAACAAAATTTTGTCTACTCAAAATATTTAATTTATAGGATTTTGGTTAACAATTTTTATTTATTGGATTTTGTTATATCATTTGGATGTCTTATAATGAACGTTTATTTTTTATGTCGTTTGATATAAGTGGTACTTATATGACATTAATTTAATTCCTGAAGTTATAATTATTAAATATATTTTTTTTAAATTAAACATGTAGGAGGCTAATATTAAAATATTTAAATCATTCCCTATGAAATATTACCAATCAAATATCCCTTTCTTTTTCAATGAAAATTTATCAAGATATAATTCCGCCCGCCACTGAAACGATGTATCAATTTGTAAATCCTTCAACAATATTATATGGGAAATGACGTCATCGGGTTTTCTAAATCCCAGTCCAAGTTATTGAAAACATTTCAGAGCAATTCTGGCTAAAATATTTTCGGACCATTATTATTTCAAAAAAAAACAGAATTCAACGAAGTTCATAAATATATGCGTCATTAACAATATCCCGTAGCAATAATTTATGTCTATATTAGACTGGTTTGTTTTAAATAATTTCCCCATTTCGTTATCTCGACACGTTTGGGAATACAATATGTACAGGTTTATTATTTTCTTCTCCTATAAATTACAGTTTGTTCAGTATTGCGTACCAGTACTTTTTTTTCAATAGTTGGTAACGTTACTATACGTTCTGAGAAATTACAATGAGAGTCATTTATTTTATTTTATTCATTTGGCTTTGTTCATTTTATGGAAGAGTCCTGGCTTTGAGTTGTTTGGAAAACGCTTGTGAATTGGAAGAAGTAAAAGCTAAATGTAAGCCAGTCCCTCGAAAATGTCCTAGAGGGTATGTTCTAAGGAGAGGTGGCCTTTGTTATTGCTGCAATTTTTGCAAAAAAATTTTATGTACGTATAACAATTTGGATGAATGCCTGAGATGCAAGTTTTTCTCTTTTTTGTTGTAACAATTTTACTTGTTTGATAGTCTAGTCAACAAGTGCCTTTTGGGTCAACTTTTTTCAGCAGTCTCCGAAAATAATGATCAGGGTGTTATTCGATTCGGAATGGCATCTAGATGATTTTTGAAAAAAATTTAGTTCCGGTTGCAAAAATTGCAAAAGTAATTAACAATTAACTAAAAAAAATAAGGTTCAGTTTTTTGTAAATATCTCAAAAACTAATAAAGATTTTCGAAATAAAAAAAAAGATTCAAAAAGAGGAGGAAATTTCCTAAAAAAAGTGTCGACTCCCGGAATTGTAGTCCCAATATTAATGATTTCGCAGAGGGATGAAAATACGTCCGAAAACGGGTACTCTGGCTTTCGTAAGCCACGCCTACTTTGGACACTTTATTAATAAAAATTATTTTAACAGATTAAATATGAAATTTAATAAATGAAAATATTCAGGAGCATACTGGTATTACATTGTACTGTCTGTCTGTCTAGACAGTCGTAAGAATTTCATCATAAAACTATCTTACTTACAATATTCGATATTATTGGATATCTAACTAGGTTACTTTCTATAAAATCTCAAGATAGGTAAAAACATTACTGAAAAACAAGTTTTAAGGGAGACTTTGCTTCGTCAGTACTCAATTAATTCATATTCAATAAAATATAACATCAATCAACAACAAATATTTACTCAACTTTCAACAATTTAGAAAACTTGTCATTATAAAATAAAACATTTGTTTACATTTTCTACTTTATTTTTGGTATTGATGCACGTTTCGTCTTTGCTAGAAAGACTTCATCAGAATACAGGTATTCTGATGAAGTCTTTCTAGCAAAGACGAAACGTGCGTCAATACCAAAAATAAAGTAGAAAATGTAAACAAGTGTTTTATTTTATAATGACAATTACAACTGATTTCTACCAAGCAACGGCCCAATATATCATAAATTTAGAAAACTTCTGGTAAAGGAATAGTGGAAAATTTAAATGGAGTGTAATGTTAACTAGAACTAAATAATTCTGTGGTTTACCCTGATCTAAAAGATTGAAAGGCAATTTATGTTATTATGTTATTTATGTTATATAGTCATAATATATAATTATTTGGTTTCCTTAACATTCTTTATACAGATAGTCCTTGTGATATATCAGAGGCCGTTAAATTGCCTTTCAATCTTTTACATCAAGGTAAACCACAGAATTATTTATTTGTAGTTAACATTACACTCCATTTAAAATTTTCAGTATTCATTTACCAGAAGTTTTCTAAATTGTTGAAAGGTCAGTAAATATTTGTTGTTGATTGATGTTATATTTTATTGAATATGAATTAATTGAGTACTGACGAAGCAAAGTCTCTCTTAAAACTTGTTTTTCAGTAATGTTTTTACATATCTTGAGATTTTATAGAAAGTAACTTAGTAAGATATCCAATAATATTGAATATTCTAAGTAAGATAGTTTTATGATAAAATTCTTACGATTATGTTAAACATTTTTGAAAGATATTTGTTTTCATAAGATTTATCAGCAGAAACATAATTTTGTCTACTCAAAATATTTAATTTATAGGATTTTGGTTAACAATTTTTATTTATTGGATTTTGTTATATCGTTTGGATGTCTTATAATGAATATTCATTTTATATGTCGTTTGATATACTTGTAAGTGGTACTTATATGACATTAATTTAATTTAATTCCTGAAGTTATAATTATTAAATATAATTTTTTTAAATTAAATATGTAGAAGGCTAATATTAAAATATTTAAATAATTTTATATACCTTCTATCAAGTATTAACCTCTATTTATGTTATTTCATAGGGAATTTACGATAGAGTCTTAATTCATCTTCACGTTGAATTCATTTCTTTATTTTTTTGCATATTTTATGGCATTGCCTATTTTTGAAAAGGCCAAACTTCAAGGGGAGATCGTACAAGTTATTTGCAACGAAAAATGTCCTATAACGCATGGTCGAAATGTGGATGGTTATTCTTCAATTTTGACGTTCGACTTGTAGTCCATCTTGTAGAAAGAGACCTGGGGATTTTGCGTTTTACTATTCGATCAAGAAAAGCAAAGCGTTGATTAGAGTTGGAGAAAATGCTGAAATCTCACTCAGATTTCCAAAAAATAAACGGGCATCAATATTTTGCGAGGACGCTTGTGTCACTATTAAATTTAATTGATGAGCGTCGTAAGCCACGCCTACTTTGGACACTTTATTAATAAAAATTATTTTAACAGATTAAATATGAAATTTAATAAATGAAAAAATTCAGGAGCATACTGGTATTACATTGTACTGTCTGTCTGTCTAGACAGTACAATGTAATACCTGAAGAAGCCACATCGTGGTGAAACAATTGTTGTTGTAGTAGTAGTACAAACATTTTTGTGGAAATAAATTACTGTCCCATATACATTTTTTTAATTAAAATGAGTTTCCACCAAGTAAAGACCGAATCTATCAAATATTTCTATTCATTGTTATGAGTTGGATGTAACTGGGGATAACTTCCAATTCCAGGCATTTGGTATAAAACCAATTTTTTTGTGTAGTTGCTCTACATCGTAATAACAATTTGAAGTACCATAAGACCGAAAAACTGGTATCAGTTTGTATCAAATTTTTGATTGTATCCACAATTGTCGTGTAAATCAATAAAATAGCGGAAGTTAACATTTGTTTTTCTTATATTGAAGATGAATTTCCGTCAAGTAAAGACCGAGACAATCAGAAATTTGAAGAATATAATGAAATAATGTATGTATGAGTTACTATTTTTAAAGCCTCTTCAAGTTTTTTGACTCCATTAATTGCGAAATTATCTACATCTCTAAATGGGGCTATCGTGCGAAATTGCACATTATGCAAATATTCCAACCGGTTCAGATAAACACGGTAATCCGAGATTAACCTACCAGAAATATATAAATAATAATCATTGTTGTTTCATTGTTTAGTGTACACGAAGTGCGGATTCCGAAAATGAATTTCTACGTTTTGGTTTTCGGTATAGGTCTTGTAACTGTAACGTTTGTTTGTGACGTCACATCTCTTAAATGTGCCCCGAATGCTTGTGACAACTTCTTATGCGTGACGCCACCATCTAAATGTCCGAAGGGGTATGTCCTGAAACCTAGTGGACACTGCTTGTGCTGCCAGGCCTGCAAGAAGATCCTATGTAATATTTTTTTATTCTTAAATTGCTATTAGGGGTTTGTGCGGTTTCTTGTCGAAAATTGAGGCTTTAAAAATTGAAACATGTTTATGATATTAAAAAAAAACAGTATGTTGTGGTCCTCCCCTAGCAACTATCAAGGACAGGATCCTACGTTGCATGATTTTGATGCAGTTTTCTGCTATTTTTTAAAAATTACCATTGTGGTTCCAATGATACATGATTCTTTATAAAAATGTATATGAGACAAATATTTATTTCCACAAAAATGTTTGTACTACTACAACAATTGTTTCACCACGATGTGGCTTCTTCAGGTATTACATTGTACTGTCTGATGGTATTCAGTGTAACCGAGTTTAAATAGATTTTTAGGTAAGTGATCAAATAATGGAAGCACAAGTTATAAAAACTCAAGGTGTTTATTGGAGTTTGCCGCTAAAAATACCATTAAGGAAAAATATTCAGTAATGGAGACTTATCAACATCTGTTTGTTCGTTCAAAAGAATTTTACAGGCATTATACCTGTTGATTTCAAGAAATTCTAAAAGTGTTAATCTAGAACTTTTACTTTCAACGTGGATAATTTCATAATTATTGTTGAAATTATGCCTGAATTCCTTAAGATGATTAGCATATGTCGAATGTACAGAATTGGATATATAACCCCTTTGGTGTTCTTGGACACGTTTCTTGAATGATCTACCAGTCTGGCCAATGTATACTAAAGGGCAATCTTTGCAAGTCAACTTGTAGACTCCGGATTTATTTTCTCTATTTGTCCGATCTTCATTGTTTTTTACATAGAAAACAATTTATTTTCTCTATTTGTTCGATCTTTATTGTCTTTCACATAAAAAACAATAAAGATCGAACAAATAGAGAAAATAAATCCGAAGTCTACAAGTTGACTTGCAAAGATTGCCCTTTAGTATACATTGGCCAGACTGGTAGATCATTCAAGAAACTTGTCCAAGAACACCAAAGGGGTTATATATCCAATTATGTACATTTTTACATAAAAAACAATAAAGATCGAACAAATAGAGAAAATAAATCCGGAGTCTACAAGTTGACTTGCAAAGATTGCCCTTTAGTATACATTGGCCAGACTGGTAGATCATTCAAGAAACGTGTCCAAGAACACCAAAGGGGTTATATATCCAATTCTGTACATTCGACATATGCTAATCATCTTAAGGAATTCAGGCATAATTTCAACAATAATTATGAAATTATCCACGTTGAAAGTAAAAGTTCTAGATTAACACTTTTAGAATTTCTTGAAATCAACGGGTATAATGCCCGTAAAATCCTTTTGAACGAACAAACAGATGTTGATAAGTCTCCATTATTGAATATTTTTCCTTGATGGTATTTTTAGCGGCAAACTCCAATAAACACCTAGAGTTTTTATGACTTGTGCTTCCATTATTTGGTCACGTACCTAAAAATGTATTTAAACTCGGTTACACTGAATACCAGCAGACAGTACAATTTAATACCTAAAGAAGCCACATCGTGGTGAAACAATTGTTATAGTAGTACAAACATTTTTGTGGAAATGAATAACTGTCTCATTTACATTTTTTTAATTAAAATGAGTTTCCACCAAGTAAAGACCGAATAACAATAACATAAACATTTGGTAATAAAATATTTAAGAGGTTTCGAAGTGGCTTCCTTTGGCAGCAATACATAGCTTCAGACGCTTCTTGAAATTTTCGGCAATAGGTCGATTGCCGAAAATAGACAAATCTGGATCATCATTAACACTATGACTTACAGCAGCGATATTTTCTTCTGTACGTTCAGTTCTTTGTCTTCTTGTTGTTGTTGCATCAAGTAGAGAAAATGTTGTCCGAAATCTATCGATAGTTCGACGAATTTGCTATTTGGATGGACGATAATGTAAACCATAAATTTTACGATGTGCTCTATAAGTTTGGCGAATAGAAAACTGATTTTGTAAATAAATTTCAACAATTTGTAAACGTTGTTGCGGCGTGAGTCTTGCCATGATAATTTGTCAATGCTTACTGAACAGAAATGTCAAAACAACATGACTTCTACCTTCTGTCAAATCACAGTTATCCCTATCGAAAGTTCTGTCACTCTAAAAAAACACCTGATATTCACATTTTGCACAATCAGCTCTTGTTAACTTTTTTAATTTTTAGCTTATTATTATAATGTATAGGCTAGAGTAAAGGAATTTACTTCCATGAAGCCGTTCGTTCGTGCCTCGAAAGCAAATTCCTAAGTTTAACAATGACTGGTCTGGAGATAAGAATAAACTTATTAATTCATTGAACATCGCTTTAAATTTGCTATTATCCACTCGATTAACCCCTGTATCATTACAGCCCTCACATGAATTCTATATCTCGTTGGATTACCACAGTGCGAAGTGCATTTTTGATATAAAAACTAGCTTAACGGAATCAACGAAACAAAAATTGCAATTATTTAGCTGTTGCAGTAACAGGACCATAGACACTATTTACAGTTTCAGCCACTTGGCTTGCATTTTCGCCTTTATGAAAGAAAGCCTGTAAAATGTATCGGATTTTCTCTTTGTTGACTTCCATTCTTAAAACCTTGTAACTCACAACTGAATGGACCAAACAAAAAACAGCAAAAGATTTTTTTTAGCGTTCAATCGATACTTTACGGTACTTCACTACATCCATCTACCTAAACTCTTATTTACAGTCTATTCAAGATCTCAGTGTATGAACCACATGTTAATGTATCGGGTGTTTTTTCTAGAGTGATAGAACTTTGATAACTGTAATTTGACAGAAGGTAGATGCCATGTCGTTTTGACATTTCTGTTCAGTTGGCATTGACAAATTATCATGAAAAAACTCACGCCGCAACAACGTTTACAAATTGTTGAAATTTATTTTCAAAATCAGTGTTCTATTCGCCAAACTTATAGTGCACTTCGTGAAATTTATGGTTTACATAAATGTCCATCAGAGCAGCTTATTCGTCGAACTATCGGTAGATTTCGGACAACATTTCCTCTACTCAATGCAACAACAACAACAAGACAAAGAACTGTACGTACAGAAGAAAATATCGCTGCGTAAAGATCTTGGTCTACACCCATACAAGATCAAACTGGGTCAAGAACTAAAGCCACTTGACTATAATAAGCATCGTTTGTTTGCTGATTGGGCCTTCGAACAGCTTGAAGTTGATCCACTTTTTTTTCGTAAAATTGTGTTTAGTGATGAAGCTCTTTTTTGGTTGAACGGCTATGTGTTTACATAGCCGTATATGGAGTAAATTGCCGTATATGGAGTAAATTGCCGTATATGGAGTAAAAACAATCTTCAAAAAGTTCTGCAGGTTCTTTTGCATTCTGAAAAATGCACTGTATGGTGTGCTTTACACGATGTTACAGTAAATGGTGCTCGTTACAGATCTATGATCAATGATTATTTGTTTCAAAATTTGAATGGTATCGACCCAGAAGTGTTTTGGTTCAAACAAGATGGTGCTACACCTCATACTGCTACCGTTACAATTGATTTATTGAAAGAAAGATTTGGCGATAACATTATTTCGAGAAATGGTCCAATTAATTTTGGCCTCCAAGATTATGCGACATAACTCCACTGGACTATTTTCTTTGGGATTATGTCAAGTCATTGAGCTTCTGAGGGATCTTCACAGAAGATCTAGGAGTATCAGGATAATAATAATAATAATAATTGGTTTATGCTGATAAACCAGAAACAATAGACGCTTTGGAAGCCAATATAACTCGTGTTATTGATGAAATAAGGCCTAAATTACTCGAGGAATTGGTTCAAAATTGGTCTGGTCGAATGCGGTTCCTCAGAGCTAGTCGTGGTGGACAAATGTGTTCAATTTCAAGTTCTATCACTCTAAAAAAACACCCTATACTATTATGTCGTCAAATTAGAGTTTGACGATTTTTCTGTTAATATTTTCAGATGAAGGTGGCGACTGCACTCCTGAAACTCCAATAGCAGGAGCAACGTCTGACAAAGTAGTTTGTGCAGAGGGTTTGAGATGCCAAAATAACGTTTGCAAAAAAATTCAACAGTGAAATATGGTGGCATAATTGAAGAAAAGATCGAAATAAATATCTTCAAATCCTAAAACAGATATAATGTTCAATAAAATAATGTAACAGGTTGATTTATATTCATTATTAAGAAAATAAACAAAATTTGAAAATAAAGCTGATCAAAATAATACTGAGTCAATCATAACTTCTTGGATATTTGTTTTTTTTTGGACCAAAATATGGCGATTGGACCAAATATGCCTGAATAAAATAATGCTGTAGAAAAAGACACAGGCCATTAAAGTTTAATTTTTTTTTGTTTTTCGCTCCTAATTCCACTATTTATTCCTCAATTGCTATCGAAATCAGCACACAGGCATAACTTTGGATGAGAAATATGATTTTATGTATTATTTCAGTGTTTGTTATAGGTGGCGCCATATAAATTTGAATAAAGCGTGACAAGTATACAAAGATTTTATTAAAAAAATTCACACAGTTTTTATGTTTCACAGTTTATTCAGAATCCTAACACGTGTTTTGGTCTTTCGACCATCTTCAAAGCAGTGCACAGAGTAACTAAACTTAAAATTAGAAAAAGGTTGTTTTTTTTTAATATCAAAACAGATTTAATGTGTTAGTCTTCTACAATTTTAATTTCAAAAAAATTTTTATTCAAAAAACTTTTAGAATTAAATTAATGTCTACAATAAGCACCGCTTATATTTAATAGACGTATATAATCAAAACTCAATATATAATGTGAAATGGAATAAATAAACCAACAAATATTAAAAAAGATTTTGATATTTGGAATATTATTTAAGGCCGATGAAGAGATTATCAGAACTATAATTGTTTTTTGAAGATATAGTGCATGTTTTGAGAGATTTTTGAATTAACTTATTTGAATATTTGAATATGTCAAATATTTTAAATAAATTATATTTTTTGAGAAGTCCTTAATTTGTGTTCATGTTTTTGAAAAGCAATTGGTGTTCATAATGGTAAGATCAAAAACAAAATTTTGTCTCCCTTAAATATTTATTTATTAATTTTAATGACTTTCTTTGTATCTGTTGGTTTATTTATTCCATTTGACATTATATATTTTGTTTTGATTATATATGTCTTTTAAATATAAGCGGTGCTTATTGTAGACATTAATTTAATTCTAAAAGTTTTTTGAATAAAATTTTTTTGAAATTAAAATTGTAGAAGACTAACAGATTAAATCTGCTTTGATATTCAAATTTTGTTATATTTCTTCTATCAAGTAAAAAGCCTTTTTCTATTTTAAGGGTTCTTTTATTACATTTAAGACATCTGTGTATTCTTATGGAAAAAACAGCATCGAATATAGGGGTGGTCCCAAGGAACATTTGGGAATTTGTTAGTCTTCGTTTTCAACGGCTTTTTTATTGAAGAATCTTCAAATAGTTCTTCAATTTACCCGTATTTTTCCTTTTCATGGGCATTTTCGTTTCGCCAGAAGGAAAATTATGTTATTTGACTTTGGGATAACAGAACACTGAATTTTGTGTTTTTATTCATTATACAGTGAAATCCTCTTTTACGGATACCTCTATTCAGCGGACACCTCTTTCAAACGGACACATTTGCTTGATCCCGCCAGACATAGAAATAACGTTGAAGGAGCTCTCTTTTGAGCAGACTCTCTTTAGGACGGACGCGGACATCGATTGCTTTCATATGGCTAAACTGTATATTCGTATATCTACTGTGGACAACTGGACCGTTTGAAGCTAGCAATTAACCAGAAACGGCCAGAATTGACCAACAGAAGAGGTGTTATGTCCCTCAAAACAACGCCAGGCTACTCACGTCTGTAAGCGAGAAATTCCGTGAGCTTGGTTGGAAACTTTTAATGCATCCACCATATAGTCCGGACCTGGCACCAAGCGATTACCATCTTTTCCTCCCGATAAGAAATTGGTATCAAGAGAACATTTTGAAAATCGATTACATGGTTTTTCGCCAATGAATACCAAGACTTCTATGAGTCAAACATGTTTAATGAAGTCTTGAAGTTCACGCAAAAGAAACAGATTTTTCCCCAACATATTATATTGCCCTTTAAGAAGTCATTCACAGATTTTGCGGCCAGTTTCATAAACAACATCAAAAGGCTCCTTTATGAAAAAGGATCCTTTAAATGGGAGCATCAGTTTCATAAACGCACATCGACCGTCCTTTACTTAAAGCTTCCTTTAATGCGCCGGTAATATTATTCCGACTGTTGGCTATCCTGAAAACTAGTGATTTTACGAATGTAGTTGGTGATATTCTGTAAAAATTGTGAGTTATGCGTTGGAACTTGTAAAAAGAAAAAGAGAAGAAGCATAAATCGATCTTTGCATAAACATGGTTATGTGCAGAAGACAGTATATTGAAATTTATATCATTATTACGTGCGAATTGTTATATTTTATTACGTGGGTTATATGAATGTATATGGAAGAAAAGAGAAAAAAAGTATTACTTTAAAACCTGAGGAGGAACTATGCCTCTTGGAATTGATTGAAAAAGAGAATTTTAATATTATAGGATAAAGTCTGGCAGAGAATAGAAACTGCTTTCAATGCAACAGTTCTCCATTGGAGAAATGGGGACCAGCTCAAATCCAAATATGACAATATAAAAATTAAAACTAGAAGGTGGTAGCTGCTCAACGCAGTCATATTGACTGGTGGTGGGGCTCCATTGAAATTGAGGGAGCCAATTTCCAAACAGTTGAGCCCAACTGTTACGAACCCTCTTGCCGAAACGAAAGAGATGTATTATAAAAAAACAGCTCTAGTAGAAGCTCAGATAGTGGCTATCAAGGAAGAGAATAGAAGAAAAGGAGCTTAAAATATTAGATTTGCAAATTATGGCGATGAAGAGCAAATTAAATAATAATAATTAAATCTTTTTTATTTTGAATGCACTTTCTGGAAAAAGCGGTATTATAATTCTATCAGCATTGCTGCAGACTATGAAGTCCCCTCGAATTTGAATTAAAAACCGAAATTTCAATAAGACATTATATTTTTATTTCTTTATTCTCACTTAAAACTTTTTCAGATGTTACCTTAAGTAAAACAATGAATCAGAAATACAAACATAGAAGCCTATCTAAATACATACCTTGTAAAATCTTATAAAAATTATATCAAATCTTGTCATGTTGAAGATACAAATTGAATATGAAGAATAGTTCCACAAGTGACAAGTAAATTTATTTTCAATTATCACACAAAAATAAATTTTAAATTAGGAAAATGTTTATTAATAATAGACTCTCGCTTGACGAGCTGCATTAACATTAGTTGAATTTGTTTGAAAGTCCTTTTCCTCTTCCAATCATTCATTTGGAAATATTTCGTTCATATCTACATATTGTGCAAAACAGCGGTAGCAACAATAATTGCCCTTATGGTCGTTAACTTAACACTCATTCCTTTAGAAAGTATAGGAAAATGACGCTTCCAAACTCCATACATTCTCTCCACCACATTTCTAGTTCGTATAATTGACTGCTTATATAAATTTTCAGCTGCAGTTATAGCTTCCGGTAACTTTGTCATAAGATAAGTCTGCAAACTATAACCACTACCACCAAGTAACAAATACCGTCCTAATTTACCACTCTCAAATTGTCTCTTCAAGACACTGTTATTAAAGATGGTTTGATCATATATTTCCAGTTCCATAGAATCTCAATGTCAAAAGTAGTTGGTTCATCGGTTCAATACAGCTGCCTCTGAAAATTGTCAATTTAATGATTTGTTATACATAAAATTATATCAACAAAATAATAAATCGAAATTTGTTTACCTGTTAAATGGGAAGTACAATTGATCTGCAATTTTTGAAGCAAAGATTAAACAGTTGGTTTTGTCAGGCAAAAACGATAGAAAAAATCTAGATCATCTAACGTGGAAAAATGTCTCTCCTGTAAATTTTTGGTCTTCTCACAATTATTTCTTCATCATTTGATGAAGAAGTAGAACTAAAATCAGCATTCAACATTTGGTACAACATATTTCGTAGTACGCTAAAATTAAATAAAATGGGATGTGACAGAACAAGGTTATGTCCACTGTTTTCGTGTTTATCGAGCACCTGCGCAGTGTCGAACTTCTCGTTAAAGGATCCTTTTCCAGCCGTAAAGGGCCGATTTTCTCACTTTAAGATAAAGGAAGCTTTTAACCTCAAAATTTGTTTATGAAACACGTTTTATCATTAAAGGAGACTTTTTGGGAAAAAGGAGGCTTTAATTTCGTCTATGAAACCGGCCGTAAAACTTTCAGGCGAAATGGACGTCTGTTGAATAAGCACGCCAATGTTTTCCGCCATTTTTTACAAGCATGTCGAATATAATTGTTTCAGGCTACCTTGAACTCAAAATATATACGTTTTGATATGAGCACACGTAAAAGATATCTGCAAATACTGTAATTTCTCTTATCGGTCCTCTTTAAATTACATTTGCACTGCAGAATAAAACTGAACATTGAGGCAAGTTCTAGAAAACACTGAATTCTGTTGTGATAACCTTGAAAAATTGAAACGATGTAAATTATTCATTTCAGAAAAGTTGGGAGATAATTTGCGAGGAAATGCTATATAAATATGGACATACTCTCAATCAGAGGTATTTTTAAAGTAATGTCGTTATTGTAAACAACAGTTTTAAAGTTTTAAGAGAAAATGAAAATTGTCAATATTTATATGTACGGTTTATCAATGATGTTTGTGTTATATCCTGCATTTGCAGAGGAATGTACGCCAAGTTCTTGTGCTGTTGTCCTTTGTGCAGCTCCTCCGCCAAAATGTCCTAAAGGGGAGAATCTGAAACCTGGCGGATTTTGCAACTGTTGTTCGGTTTGCAAAAAAGTTTCATGTAAATATGACTCAGGAAAAAATAGTGATTCTTTGAAAAGAAATTTTAAATAAATTGTGTTTCAACATAATAATGGACATATCATAACCATTTTAACACGGAGTTTCCTGTCAATACTTCAGAAAGTCAATTTTTAATATAAATCTATTTTTTACAGATGAAGGTGGTAATTGTACTTCAGAGAGTCCAATAGGAGGGGTAATATCTGACAAAGTAGTTTGTGCTGATGATTTAATATGCAAAAATAACATCTGCCAAAGGGTTGACTGCTGAAAAAATTCAGAACATAAAAACAGGATGTGGATTGAATGAAATATAGGAAAACATCAACTTGATCACTGATAATATCGCTTATATTTCAATAAAACCCTTAAGTAAAACATGTTTATCCTTAAAACAATAAAAATTGCGAAAATATTATTATCTCCTCCTTGAACTCATTATTCTTCGTCAGTAAATAACATTTCAACTAATTCTGGTTTTTCACACTGTTCTCCAGCTAATTTTTGTGGACCTCCCCAACGGACCAAAGTAGGAACTTGCATCAGTTTCGTTCGGGTATCTTTTCTAAATGGACACTGAGGATTTTTCCATCTGTAAAAATAGAATTAAATGGTGAACATGGAATTAAATGGTGAACAATAAAGATTCTTACGTTGCTCTATCTCCAACTTCGACATATACGAAAAATGATTCAGGATCTACATGCTTCAGTTGCTCCCGAACAATTGGCTCAGCTGCAATTTTGACATATCAATAAAAACCGAATAGAATACAAAATACTTCATAGTGGAACATACCCACATTTATCACACCGTTCTACGACAATACCAGAAGTAAATAAGTTTTTTCTGTGGATTTGACATTAGATCCGATCGATAAATTCTTTATTATGTTTGAAGTAAAATATCAATTGAAAATTGGCGAAAAATTGAATAGAAGAACAAACAAATCCTGTAATAATTGACTATGTGGCATATATTCATGGAATTGAAGATGCAAGATAATTTTTAGAACATTCAATTACTAACCTCTTATACAGTCCGGACACCAGCTTTGCCCATCTATTTTATCACCGCTAAAGTAAATATAAACAGGTTTTCCTTTGCTATCCAAAGAACTGATGAATTCGACAAAATTGTCGTAACCTTTGATTTTGTGTTCAATAACCATTTTTTATATGAATTTTTGTGCAAGATAACCTCTTAAATTGAAAATGTCAAAACTTGACAAAACACACGACCACGGTATAATAAAATTTTCTTTGATGATTTCAACACTGATATTTTAATTATACTATATGCGACAAGAGGAAACCACTTATAGGTGTATTATATTCAAATGTGACTGAAAATTTGGAGAATATGCCTTGATAGATGGTGATAGATAAGATAAGCGAAACAGATAAATATATTTCAAATGAAATGACAGCCAATATGATGCAAATGAGATGGTGTGTACTTTGTGATTAAAGTAATTAATCAGAATATTTCCTCTATTACAATGATCAGGAAATAGATCACGAATATTCCGTAAGAGAACAAATTTCCAATGATTAATCATTAAATTTGCACAGTTCAGTACCGCATACAGTGATTAATGAGTGTCAAATATGTACACATTTCACAGTGTCTTCATCAAAGTCAGCAACAGGTCGTACGGAGTTGAAATTTGGAAAATATTGGTATATGTTGAAAACAATAGCAAGTAACCTGGTAACTCAAATATTTTTCAAAATTAAAATGAAGATATTTTATAAAACCTGCTTCATCCAACTGCTCACCTTGCACAGGATGTTTTTAAAGGTAAGATTTGTTTGGGAATACTTTATTTTAATTTCTATCTAGTAAAAAAATACTGGTTTGAAAATATCCAGATTTTTAAAGTAATCGCAAAGACGATCAGTATTTCTAAACGATCCTGTCAGCGTCATCTGTTGTACACTAGCTAAAGCATCCTTGTAAATCGACGACCCAAGTTTGATATAAACAAGGGTTGGTTTTTAAGGAATACTTGATGCTGATTATATTATTTCATCCACCAAATTTCTCAGAGTGATCACAGAAGTGTTAAAACAGGGGCATTTGAAGTAATAAAGTTGAGCCATCTAGAGTTTGCATTTTGAAGCAGTGATTATTTCGAGTCTGGCAACAAACACATCTGTCATTAATATTTTGACAGAAAGTTAGTTTAATATTGACATTAACGAAATGGGTCGATTGCCGTTTGAACAAAACTGGGAAATATAAAAAAACTTATTTCCAAAGCAGTGAATGTTCTTCCAAACTGTTGGAAATTTACGTGGAAAATTCAATAGAAATAAAAAATCTTTTCTTATTTATGCGTCTCTTTGAGCATATGAAGAATATTAAGCAAACAAATTGATGGAGAACCACCCGAGCAACATGCCGTCGATAGTCAAAGTACTATGGGTACAGGATTGACAACACCAAGTAATTTAATACATTTATTACAAATAATATCTTTATAAGTAATACAAGTTAAAAGTTAGAGAAAACATATTTTCTAACACCTTGCCGAATACCCTGCACACAGGAGTAATACTATTAGAAAAGACAAAAAACATATCACATTTTCATTGAGCAATATGATGTTAAAATCTTTCACAATCCCCCATCCAAAGCTTAACCTCTAATATATACAGAATTGTGTTCAAATTTTACCTAATTCAGTTTCAATGAACAGGTTGTATAATAGTTTTCTCTACAATTTCTGTTGAACTCGAGCGTTTTTCCTCTTTTTCCAGTTCATTGAGAGCGTCTTCATTTATAATCTCTTTCCTTTCTTCGATCTGAGTTTCTTTCAACAAGGCTTTTGCATCATCTGGAGCAATACTGAGGTCCTTTATTGGCGGGGTAACATAAACTCTGTACTGCAATTTTTTACTTCTCAACAAGCTATAGGAATTGTCAAAAATTACCGTATCTGAAAAAAATTAAGAAACATTTAATTATTGTATTTGTTTTGGATTTATTTCTAATTAAAATTTTCTGTTATTCATCTAATATTTTGAAGAGATCCACATAATTTTTTAGAGGAAGATTAGACGGGAAAGAACCACCTAGGGAATTTTATGCCTACTGTCACTGTCGATGACATTATAAAAGAGTCTATGGTCGCTTCATAGACTTGGGTGCGTGTGAAAATGTAAACATAACCCCGGGAAACAATCGCTTTGTTCTCTCCAGAAGATTGTGGTAATCCTCCGCGGCTGAACGCCGGCTTCAGACAGTCCAGTTTTCCTTTGTTAGAAATAGAACGCCATTGTCCATTGTTCATTAAAAGTGAAGGTTAGACACAAAGGGAAATCGACTAAGTTGCCCTAACATGTAAAGTTATTGTATTGTATTGATTACCTGAGGTCAACGTGAGTGTTATTTGTATCATGTATTCTTAATCCATTGGTGGATTTTACTATATTGATTATCCAGCTAGGAGCGACCTGTTTACTTTAATCTGATTTGACCATTCAACATATTTCATACACGTAAGCGTCTTTATCTTAATTTCTTTTATTAAGATCGGAGAAGTGATGAAAAATGGTACTTTTTTGTATGAGAATTCAGAGTGAATGAAATGTGGATCCACAATAAGATGCTGACAGAACAACCCTGTGTCTTTCAGAGGGTAGCAACAAGGCCTTCCTGAACAACTATTATTAGATATAAATATTATAATGGATAGGTCGTTAAATAAAAGACACCACAACCTCTGTGTTTTCAGAATGCCACAACAAGACATTCCTGAACAACGATATTATGCGCCCAGATTACAATAATCTAATTAGATAGTAGGTGTGTGAATGGGGAATTCTTGACAAAAAGGGTTATTGTTAAACTACCTCGAAGATCTTTGTTACATGTTCCTTTTGCCGAGTTATCTGTGTGTTCACTCAATTGATTGCTGTATTTACCGTTGCTTGCACACTTAATATGTTTTAAGATATTAAAAAGGTTGTCGACCTCTGGAACCTAAATTTTTATGAATAAAGGGAAGGACAGGGTTGAAGAATGCGTGGGAGCTGAAGAGAGGGCACGGTTTTTCTCCCTGATTCTTTTTCCCTAAAGCCGAATCTCGCCTTCATACATAGAGTCAGGTGTTTCTATTCGTTGGATGTTGTTGTCCTTCAATTTTACTAATATAAATACACTATTCGACTTTAGTGTGTTTTGAATATATAAACTTCCCGCCACTGTTTCCTTGCTATCGTTTATCGGTGTGATTTCGGCTGTCTACACAACATAGCGTCTTATTCTTCCCCAATAAGGCGATCACGATACCACCATTTAGAACTTTTGCGCTGATGGCATCCATCTATTAAAATTTATTATTTCTTTCTGTGGTTCGATACTTACAGGTAGCCGGTGACTGACAGGCAATAACACCGCTTTCGTCAATCTGATGCGCGGAAACTCGGTTGAGGCGAACGGCTGATGTCTCTTTTCCTTCGTTATCAATAACATCCACTCCAAAACGTATGTCGTGATTTTCTGTACGGAAGTCCCATCTGTGAAATAAAAAATGAAATGTCAATAACAGATTGCAATCACAGAAATACTCAATTCTAATATATCTATGATTATATGAATACAGGGTGACAAGAAAAACTTTGTACAAATTCCACTGTGTTCTGGAACGAAAGTATTTTAACGCAGCCAAATAATTTTTATTCTATTAGATTCTCTAAACTTTCTAGTACTTATATGTGAATTTTCAGTTTGATAATACTTCATTTTGCAGGGTGTTAGAAAATGTCAAACAAATATAGTGCAATTTTGGAGCTGTTTCGTCAAGATAAGCATCAGTGGGAAATTGTTCGTTTGCTCAATGTGCCTCGACAAACTGTGTCCGATGCAATTTGCCGTTTCAAGGAGCTTGAACATGGTGGTCGTCGTCCAGGAAGTGAGGAAAAACGCACTCCTAGCGATCGCAACATCGTCAAGAAGCGAGTCAATCGAAATCCGAGGGTCTCCATGAGGAAAATAGCCCGTGAGACCGGTATCAACCGTGAATCCGTTCGTCAAATGTCCAAAAAGGAACTCAACGTCAAGCCATACAAGCTCCAAAAAGTTCAACTCCTCGCGGATGAAAACAAGCCCGTACGACTTCAAAGGAGCCGCCAGTCAACAATGGGAGCGCATTCTCATCACAGACGAGAAGCTTTTCACCGTAGAATAATCCCACAACCACCAAAACGACAGAGTCTGGTCCGCAGAGGCTCCTGGTCGTCGAACATCGTCAAAATCCGCAATCCGTTATGGCCTGGGGCGGAATTTCCGCCAGCGGCAAAACACCTTTGGTTTTCGTGCATCAAGGGGTCAAAATCAATTAAGAAGTCTACCGCTGCGACATTCTAGAGTCCGTAGTACCTCCGTGGGCCCAGAGGCACTTCGGCGACGCGCATTGGACCTTTCAACAAGACTCCGCTCCGGCTCACAAAGCGAAAATGACGCAAGAATGGTGTAAAACCCATTTTCCGGGTTTCATCACATCTGCAGAATGGCCGCCCTACTCGCCGGATCTCAACCCAATGGGCTATAGCTTGTGGTCGATTTTGGAGCTCAGAGCGCGTGCTGTACACCACAAAAGTTTGGAGTCGCTGAAGCAATGTCTTCGCTGGGAATGGGACCGATTAACGCCCGAAGAGATGCAGCCCATTGCTGACAATTTTAAGAAGCATCTGAAGCTATGTATCGCCGCCAAAGGAAGCTACTTCGAAACCGCTTAAATATATTATTACCCACTGTTATTGTTTTTACTATTCGCTGTTGTTTTGTTTACTTTCTTTTGTTTAATAAAGTTAAATGAAAAAAAGTTTGGCCGAGGTTTTTCTTGTCACTCTGTTTATCAACTTGACGGAACCAGAAAGCTTGGGTGCATAAACAGGAGCAGAAACCACCTTGTAAACTTCTCCAGCGCTTTTCGATTCTATTCCGCTGAATCACCGTTTGAAAATAATGTAAAGGGTTTTCTAATAGTTTGTTTTTGATAATGAAAAAACACGAGTATATTTTAAGAGAAATCAATGTATGTTTATTTCGTTGTAAAGAGGAAGGTATGTCATTAACATACTTCACAGCTTCAGTTTGCAGCACCATATCCTTTTCCTGAAATTTTCCATGACCAATTCTCACATTTGCGGCTGTATATGAGTGAATGTGGATAGCTCAGCGGGAGAGCATCGGACTCGTGACCGGGAGGTCCAGGTTCGAATCCTGTTCAGGTAGAAAAGAAATTTTCTAGTTGGACGGGTATCTGCCACCATTTCACTGTTGGGTCAAAAATTAACAGTGCTGTGACCTAAAGTGGCGCAAGATCGCAGTAACAAAGCCTACACAGAACACAACTGAACTCGTAACTCGCACAAGCTGAAAAAGCTTCTGAGGGATCTTCACAGAAGATCTAGGAGTATCAGGATAATAATAATAATAAATAAAAAAAAAAATAATATACTCGATAACTTCAGGAATTTAATCTTTAAGATCTTTAAAATAGGAAGGCCTTTTACTTGATAGAAGAAATATAACAAAATTTGAATATCAAAACAAATTAAAATATGTTTATCTTCGACAATTTTAATTTCAAAAAATTTTTATCCAAAAAAAACTTTTAGAATTGAATTAATGTCTAAAACAAGCACCGCTTACATTTAATAGACGTATATAATCAAAACTCAATATATAATGTCAAATGGAATAAATAAACCAAAAGATATACGAAAGTCATTTAAATTAATAAATAAATATTTAAAGGAGACAAAATTTGTTTCTGGTCTTACCTTCAAGAACGCCATTTGCCTTTTGAAAACATGAACACACTCAAAGGACTTCTCAAAGAATATAGTTTATTTTAAATATTTAATATATTTAAATATTCGAATAAGTAAATTCAGAAATCTCTCAAAGCATGCACTATATCTTCAAAAAACAAATATAATTCTAAGCAGGACTGAAGACGGAATTGCTCAGAATTATATTTCACCATTTTTGTACTGAATTTCAACAATTTCAATGCGTTGTTGAAGCGTGTATCGTTCCATTTTTAGTAAAGGTGTAGTTTTTACTTGTCAAATGTCAAAAAATGACAGCTGCTCAGATAGCGGGTTATTCCAAATTACACCTCTTATTGGACCCTTTATTTCTCTAGTTTAATGTAGCTATTTAATTTTTCGTACTCTGTGTGATATTCTTGATTATAAAAGGTACCAAATCTTGTATGCATCTCAATTATTTTTTATACTGACGATTTGGACTCGGGATTTTACCTGAGAAAAGACCCCTCTTCGTTTATCTCGAATTTAAGCTTCAATTTATCCCCTTTTTTAATTGTTACACCTGTGTATTCCTTCTCACTATCAGGGTCGTCGTTCTGAAGATTTTTCATGTAATAAGATTTCGGAATTTTACCGCCTTGTTGAATCTGAAACAATGAAATGAATTGGTTAGTGTGAATTGCTATGATGAATTTTGAAGTAAAGTAGTTGGAAATTTTTAGCTGATGAATAATTGGTATGAAATTTTAAGGGTTGAGAAAATAGACATTGTTTCGTACCACGGTTAGTTTACCGCAGTATTTGCCTATTAATTCAGTATTTTAATTAATCTCGATGATTAATTTCAATGGCTTCTAGTGGTCTGTATTTTTGATTATTAGCGGTGATTTTGACTTCAAAGAACACTATGTGCGGTGGTCTACAGCTTCCTTTATCTAATAATGATAAACCACAATAACAAAACAAACTAATATATTTTGGTATCACTGTATATGATACCAAGCTAATGTGATGACAATTACACTACAAACAAGTGTAAGGTGAATTGCTACGTTTACAGCAATCGCGTTAAGCTTGTACAATTACAAAACGAACAACTTGACTATTCCAAGAATAATGATTTTTCCTTCTTTTCAAAGACTGAACCTTAAAGGTGCTCGATACACCCCTTCTAATAAAAAAGGGGGAAATTAACATAATTGCTTGGAAGGTCCATTTGGAGGTGGACTGAATGAACAAAATAAACCTTCTTATTGGCTACAGAAGAATTATGAGATAAATGCAAAAAAAGGAGAATAAAATCAGTTTATAATTTGAAATGCTGTGTCATGTAAAATTAACAGGCATAAATATGTCAAATCTCTAAATGACTTTCCATGTTTTCTAAGGCCATATATAATAATTAGAAAAGAAATAAACAGAACTGTCAAATATCACTTCAGTTCGCCTGGTGCAGCTGAAAAAATGCTAGATCGAAATATTAACATAAGAAGGCTTAAATATCGATGACACAAAGATCTCGAATGACATGAGACGGAACAGACATTGCTAGGAGTTTAACAAAGTTCGTGTGTTTTTTTAGAAAATTGAAGATAAATTGTGAAAAATTTGTTATACATTTAGTCTGGGCTGTACGGCGGGTAGGGTTTGACATTTGAGTGTTCTTATACAGGGTGACAAGAAAAACCTCGGACAAACTTTTTCATTTAACTTTGTTAAACAAAAGAAATTAAACAAAACAACAACGAATAATAATAACATAAATATTTGATAATAACATATTTAGGCGATTTCGAAGTGGCTTCCTTTGGCGGCGATACATAGCTTCAGATGCTTCTTAAAATTCTCAGCAATAGGCTGCAGCTCTTCCGGCGTTAATCGGTCCCATTCCCGGCGAAGGGATTGCTTCAGCGACTCCAAACTTTTGTGGTGTAAAGCACGCGCTGTGAGCTCCAAAATCGACCACACGCTGTAGCCCATTGGGTTGAGATCAGGCGAGTGGGACGGCCATTCTGCAGATGTGATGAAACCCGGAAAATGGGTCTTACACCATCCTTGCGTCATTTTCGCTTTGTGAGCCGGAGTGGAGTCCTGTTGAAAGATCCAATGCGTGTCGCCGAAGTGCTGCTGGGCCCACGGAAATACTACGGCCTCTAAAATGTCGCAGCGGTAGACTTCTTGATTGATTTTGACCCCTGATCCACGAAACCAAGAGTGTTTAGCCGCTGGCGTAAATTCCGCTCCAGACCTTGACGGATTGCGGATTTTGACGATGTTCGGCGATGGCCGACGACCAGACTCTGTCGTTTTGGTGTTTGTGGGATTGTTCTACGGTGAAAAGCTTCTCGTTTGTGAAGAGAATGCTCTCCCATTGCTGACCGGCGGCGAGATGAAGGAGTTGGCGGCACCTTTGAAGTCGTACGCGCTTGTTTTTATCCGTGAACTTTTTAGGGCTTGTATGGCTTGAGGTTGAGCTCCTTTTTGGACATTTAGCGAAAAGATACACGGTTGATACCAGTCTCACGGGCTATTTTCCTCATGAAAATCCTCGGATTTCGATTGACTCGCTTCTTGTTGATGTTGCGATTGCTAGGCAGTGCGTTTTCTCCCACTTCCGTCTACTAGAAAGTTTAGAGAATCTAATAGAATAAAAATTATTTGGATGCGCTAAATCCTTTTGTTCCAGAACATAGTAAAATTTGTCCGAAGGTTTTCTTGTCACCCTGTATATGGTTTAACGGTCGACATGTGTCCGTGCATTGTCAATAACTTTGTCGTGACTGTCGACGTATTGCGGCCGTTTTTCTCGCAATTATTGGTTCAAACGCATCAACTATCGTCGTTAGACCTACCCTGTGATCTTTTCGTTCGATTGTAGCAGCTCATATCCAAATGATCCCTCAAAATACAATAGCATGATCTTCTCGCTATGAATATTCGGCTTGACAGTTGATGATGAGTCATCCATACGTAGCCTAACGTTTTGGATTATTGTTGTTTCGTACCACGGTTAGCTTACCGCAGTATTTTACCTATTAATTCGGTATTTTGAAGTAACAGGCAAGTGCAAATGAATTAATCTCGATGATTAATTTCCAAAGGTTTAGTGGACTATATTTTTGATGTGGTCGGCTAATAGTTTTACTTCAAGGGCACTTGCATGTAGTTATCTCGATGATGAACTAGCTTTGTTTATCCAATAAGACAAACCAACGAAAATGATGAGGAATTAAAGTAAAACACTCGTAATGCACTATAATAACAACGAACTATAATTCTTGGTTCACTGTATATAAACCACGTCAAAGGTACGATTATTACACTAACAACAAATGTAAGGTGGACTGCTACGTTTACAGCAATCGCGTTAAGCTTGTACAATTACAAACGAACAATTTGATTATTACGAGAATAAAGCATAATGTAGCTACACCTACAATCGACAACTTTGACTATTATTCGAATAATAATGCATGATGTAGCAAAGGCTACATGGGAACACTTTGACTATTACGAATAATAATGCATGATGGAGCAAAGGCTACATGCGACAACTTTGACTATAATAATAATAATAATAATATTTATTCACTGAGATGGTTACATAATGAGGTGAATAAATGGGTGATACATCACAGAAGCTTTAGTTGGAAACTATCGCTTGTACGTGATGCTACATACATTGACTATCTCCTAAGTGGTAAGTGAACAAAAATAAAAACAAAATCCATGATAACTACTATTATACAGTAAGCAACATAAAACCTTCTTCCATCTCCTCTCCCTCCCCATCCAATCCCGATCTCCTACCTCTGGTTGACGAAACCAGAAATTAATCGAATAAAAATGCATGATGTAGAAAGGGCTACATGTGAACACTTTGACTATTAGGAATAATAATGTTTTTTCCTTCTTTTCAACGACTGAACGTTAGAGGTGCTCGATGCATCCCTTCTAACAAAAAGAGGGAAATTAACGTAATTGATTGGAAGGTCCATTTGGAGGTGGACTGAATGAACGCAACAAATCTTCTTATTGGTTACAGAAAAATTATGAGAATAATGCAAGTAAAGAAGGATAGAGGCAGTGTGTAATTCCGAATGCTGCGTCATGTGAAATTAACAGGCATAAATATATCAAAATCTCTAAATGACTTTCCATGTTTTCTAATGCCATATATAATCATAAGAAAACAAATAATCTGAAGTGTAAACAGTTCCAACGGCAATTCTCGAAACTGCTTGATCGAAGTATCAACTTAAAAGACATAAGTATTGATTGACAAACTAATTTCGAACTACAGGGCCGTCTCTAATGCGACGGAACAATGGTAATGAATCCATTTCTCATCGCCAGTCACAATTCGATGCAAAAACCGTTTTCTTTTTTGCCGTTGGAGCAGTTTTTCACACGTGAAAAACCAGCGTTCGACGTCTCTTGGCTTCAGTTCATGTGGCACTTAATTTTGTACCTTTCCGATCATTCCCATGGCTTTTAAACGATGGCTAAATAACTGGTTGAGTTATTCTGAGTGAGTTTCTCTTGCGTTTGTGTTGGATCTTCATTAAGCCTCGCCTTTAATTCTTCATCCTTAAACTTTGATGGTGTTCCGGATCGTTCTTCGCCTTTCAAATCAAAATTTCTACTTTTAAATCATGCAAACCACGTCTGACACGATCTTTCAGCTATACCAAGGTCCTCATAAACATCCACTAAACTACGATGACTTTCGGCAGCATTTTCTTCATATTGAAGTAATGAAGTAAAACTCCCCGCAAACACATTATTCGATACAAAAGTTTACATTTTCAGAGCACACAGAAACACTTCAGCGAAATGAGAGCTCCTGAAAAGAAAGCCTGTTGATGACACTTAAAAATGAATGTGTTGCCGGGTGAAATAATGGAATAATAACTAGTAGCGACATCTGATATCAAAACGGCACGAACTCATTTTGCTCCTAATACAAAATAAGACGTAACTATTCAACTTACCTTTGTAGTAAGTTTGGGATTTCCATCGGGGTCAGTCAGGTTTCCACCGAAGTATTTCGGAAGATTATCGGCACCAATATTCTCCACCAAAACTTTCTTCCATTTCACTGGATCGTGCTTATATATTTGTATTTTGCTAATCGTGTATGCGTGCATAAATTTCTTCACGATGTTGAAAGCAATGGCGAATACTCTAGGAGCTGAAATTGAAATATTTCAAGAATTATATCTATATTGTGCATAGAAAAGAACTAGTTAACCGTGTACATTTTTCCCCGCCGGTAACTTAGGTCACTTCACTTTTTGTCATAGGGGGCGCCACGTGAATCATTCCTGATGTTGAAATTAAGTGGTAGCTTCTTTTGACAATACTTGATGGTGATTTTGATTGAAAAACACGATGTAAAAACAATTTTTACGTAATATTGGTATTGTTTGAATACGATAATTTCACCCGTTTTGAGTTAATTGTCTCAGAAGTATTTTATTGAGGCATATTTGGGCTAATCGTCATATTTTGGTTCAAATAATCTGTTCTTAGCCTATGTCCCAATAGTTCTCATTCACCTCGTATACACACATCGTCCTGCCAATATTATTGGATATCTAACTAAGTTACTTTCTATAAAATCTCAAGATATGTAAAAACATTACTGAAAAACAAGTTTTAAGAGAGACTTTGCTTCGTCAGTATTCAAATAATTCATATTCAATAAAATATAACATCAATCAACAAAAAATATTTACTCACCCTTCAACAATTTAGAAAACTTCTGGTAAATGAATACTGGAGTTTAACTACGAATAAATAATTCTGTGGTTTACCCTTGATCTAAAAGATTGAAAGACAATTCAACAGCCCCTGTTATAGCACAAGGGATATCTGTATAAAGAATGTTAAGGAAGCCAAATATTTATATATTATGAATAAAATAACATAAATAGAGGTTAATACTTGATAGAAGGTATATAAAATTATTTAAATATTTTAATATTAGCCTTCTACATATTTAATTTCAAAAAATTATATTTAATAATTATAACTTCCAGAAATAAAAATTTTTTATTTATTGGATTTTGTTATATAATTTGGATGTCTTAAAATGAATGTTTATTTTATGTCGTTTGATATAAGTGGTACTTATATGACATTATTTTAATTTAATTCTTGAAGTTATAATTATTAAATATAATTTTTTGAAATTAAATATGTAGAAGGCTGATATTAAAATATTTAAATAATTTTATATACCTTCTATGAAGTATTAACCTCTATTTATGTCAAATATATTGCAGTTGAAATACAGGAAATATTCATCTCATTTCCAGAACATAGATTGAGAAACCTAGGGGGGGGGGCAAGTCTTCTGACGATGTGTGTATAATAATATAGACCAGAGTACATGTTATCATTGAACTTTAAGAAACGGCTTACGGAGTAAGTTAACATTTATAATAATATGAAAATATTCAACAAGAGCATGGAATTAAAGTATGCTCTGGACAGAAAAGACAGCTGTCACAGAAAGTGAACAATCAATTCTTCATTTATGATATTTGTCAAACTTTAGTGAGAACGTACTAAAAACGAAATCTACTAATCGTGCAATCGCATTTCGTAGTATTTCCTCATAATATGCGATCATATAAAACTAAGCAAATTGCATCAAAGAATCACTAACAGTGTCAAGGTTGCTTTAACATCGTTTCAACATCACCAAATCCATTTGCATGACAAAATGGGTAGCTATAAATAAAGAATTCCCCAAGAATGAACGTGAATAATGAATAATACAATAAACCAATCATCTTCGCATTTAGTATTTCGCTTCACAACATTTAGGACTCCATGTAATCAATTTAATGTATTTCTTTAAATGAATGGATAAGATAACTTCAATAATTGAAGAATTAGGAATCGGTGTGAATTGATTATCAGTGAAACGATAAGGATTTCCAAGAGCGGAAAACGATTGTTGAATAAAATAAAAATAAAATACTCACCGTTGATTATATAACAAACTTTGAGGATTTCTGGGTAATTTGCTTCGTACATTTGTATCAGCTGTATTACTACTTCCGCAGCTGAAAGAACAAAGTTTCCATATAAATTTTACCATTTCATTTATTCAATGAGAGCACAACGATTGTAATAAAAAATAATCCATCTATGAGTTCAATTATTCGATCATATTGTTTCAATTATTAGCAGTGCAAATAAGTTCGTGCGGTTTTGATAAAAGATGTCGCTTCTAGTTTATTAGTCCATTGTTTCATCTGGCAACACCTTCATTTTGAAGCTTCATCATTAGGCTTTTTTTCAGTATCTGTCATTTCGCTGAAGTGAAGATTATTTGATTTGTCCTTTCTTCTTGCCAGTTCGACTTAGTGGTAGATATTTTTTAGAAAACGATTTGCTATTGTTTTTGTATGATTCACCTTTTACGATGCGAAAAGTAGTTTATGCACGACGGTGCTCCTGATCATTTTTCAGTCTTGGCTAGGAAGTAGTTGAGCGAACATTATGTATACAGGTGGATTGGACGGGGTGGACATCAGTCATGGGCCGCCAGATCCCCAGACTTAAATAGTTTAGCTTTCTTTTCATGGAGCCATATGAAATCTTTGGGTGTATTTAACGCCAGTGAACACCGTAGACGAACTGTGAAATCTTATAATAGGCGCGTTTGATACAGTAAGGAATATTCCGGGAGTGTTTTAAAGAATTAGATCGTCTAAAAGAAGAACAGAAGCTTGTATAAGGGTTGGTAGAGGACATCTTTAACAATTGCTGTAGTTCAGTTCCTTTTTTGTTATTTAGTTTTTTGGTTTTGATTAATTTTTGAGTTTGAAGAGATCCGTATCCTCTAAAGGATCATAGGAGTCACAGAATCCCTCATAGATTATATAAATTCCACCATTACGTCATTGTGTTTACCCGCGTTATTTATGTGTAAAATTCTCTGTGGCACTGTTACTTGCCACGTAGGCGATCGGTGACAATGACAAAAAAGAGAACTATGTCCTTATAGATTTCCCATTGTGTTGAAGCAGCCGAGAGGAAGGTTCTTGGAAATAAATCTCCTGAGCAACTTAGTAACATACTCGAGATAACAGTACTTATAACAGTCCCGCTTGGGACTTTAAACTTCGTTTAAATGCTTCTGATTAATGGCATGCTTTGCATTTTTGAATATCACCTTAGTGTTAATGTGAAATTGGTGATTGCACGCTCGTTCATTGTACTTCCATTAATTGCTTTTCATTCTGGTATTTTTGCTGCAGTGTTATTTAATCCGACCGGAATGTTTCAACTAAAATGAATTGTCTTTGTATATAACTAAAGCGGCACGACCCCTCACAAGTTATCTATTTGTATTGTTTACTTTCTCTTGGTGCCTGGTTGCTGTTTGCTGTATTTGTAAATAGTGGTTCTTTATCTGCGTTATAATTGCTAATAAGGATTTTTCTTATCTGTTCTTACCAATTGCGGTGCTTGATATGTAACTGATTTGCATATACTCTTGTGCGATCCCTCGGTTACCTATTTCTTTGTTTGCTCTTATTGTAACGTTCATTAACACGCCTATGTGATGGGGTACTGTATCTATTTTATAATGTCCTAGTCAATTTGTTTTACATATTTGCCATATGCACGTGCCCGCTTACTTTGAGAGTATGTATTCCTTGTGAACCAGTGGCGTTCTTTAGGGTAAATCGCTGACTAGTCCTGGAGGAGGACGACATATCGTATAGAGACAGCAAATATATCCGGATATCCAACGCTATTGTGAGGATGTGTGAGTGATTGCTAGATCATTGTTCCGAGGTATTGTGATATCCCCAGGGATTAGTTTACGTGACCCTTCAGGTAGTGTTCGGTTCGTTCTTCTGTAATCTGAACCTTTCTGGGCCTTGGCCATCCCAGATACAGTCCATTTGATAGTAACTTTTCCGGTCGACTCGAATATTGTTAGGTCCCCCCCTTCAAGTAGATCTCCTGGGCATACCACAGTTACCTAACTGTCTATTTAAACTTACCCCTTGTAACGGTTAGGTTCTGCACTGGTTACCGGAAGTGCAGTTGTAGGTACGATTGATGGCTGTATTTTATCCCTTCTAAGAATGATATCCGATTTGAGCGAGTTACCGACCTAACGATATGTAGTAATAAGTCATTTAGATCCGGGGCGCTATTAGGTTCACTGTGGAACTTTACGAAGCACTGAGTAGAGTAGATTTAACCGCAGGCTGATAAATGTTTGTTTCCATTCATTGACAGTTGTTGCTTTTCAATATCACTAATATAAATATATTATTCTGATGCTACTGTTTGAATATTTGAGCCTCCCGTCACTGTTTACTTGCTCTTGTTAGGTGTAATTTGGGTTGTCTACACAACCACTAGATGATCACGAAAAAAGGTTAGGTTCTTGAGAGTACTCCGTATAATTCCAGATCTTTTAGAGTACTCCGTAAAAACCCCAGATCTCTTAAAGTACTCCGTATTACACGGGATAGCCCAAGTTTTACGTTTCTTGTAGTAATACATTTTTTTTGATGATTACACGAGTTTATCGAATCTTTACGAATCACGGCAACAGATCAGGAAAATAACCACAGCTTCCTAATTGAATTTTGTGACAATTTCGAGAGAATAGTTTTTTTCTTGGGTAAATAAGATGAATATTTTGTTATAATTTTCTGATTCAATAATTAAAAATATATACTAAATAATTAACTTTGTTTTTTCCGGATACTTTCTAGACGGACTATACTTTAAATTGATTCAGATTTTTGTCCGATGTATTAACAGCAATATTAGATGTAGATCATCTTACCTGGTCTCCAAACGTACTGTCTAAGGTTGAAATTATCCATATCAAAAATCACCACAACTTGATTGATTCCTGTGGCGGCTGCAAGTGCCAAGTTTTTCTCTACGATCTGTATAGTCGCTCTGATAAGGTCTTGTTTCGGTACCGAGTGTAACATTCCAACCACATCCAAACCCGCGAATGGTACTATAACAACTGTAAAATAAAATAATGAATAGTGATTGGTGATTACACAAGCTGAAAAAGCTTCTGAGGGATCTTCGCAGAAAATCTAGGAGTATCAGGATAATAATAATCATAACATATGCAAGGTAATAAATATAGGAAGAGGGAAGTGCATGAATGTAGAAGTACAACTGACTGACGGAGGCCTAATACAGTCCATGCTTGAAGAAGATACTTACAAATATCTAGGTTACCAACGAGCGAGAACCATCAATCACAAAAGTATTAGGGACAACATCTTTACTCTATCCAGAGTAAAGAGAGTCTGCAGCAATAGTAAACACCTATTCAAATCAATAAACACTCTGGCGATACCGGTATATATAATATATTCATTTGGAGTAATAACGTGGACACATACGGATCTTGACAATATCATGAGAGGAACTAAAAAAACTCTGACAAAATACAGAAAACACCTCCCGAAAGCAAGCACTCATCAAATACGTCCATAATGGGCAAGTCAGATTCTTGAAAGCATATTTCCACAAAGGAAAAGAAACCTCGAACCTACACAAAAGTGCCTGCCTAGTCGATCGCGCATACACGCCCCTCAAGCTGGCATGTGAAATTAAACAAACTAACGAGTTGATCTACAGCAGGGAGGAGAAGCTCCGAGAATGGCGAAGCAAGGTCCTCCATGGAAGGTATCCCCATGACCTAGACCAACCCCATGTCGACAAGTCCGCATCGAACGTACGGTTGAGTAGGGGAGAACTTTTTCCAGAAATGGAGGGTTTTATGATAGCCTTCCAGGACCAGGTAGTCAATACTAAAAACTACGTGAAGCACATATTTAAGGACGCTCAGATACCAGATGACAGGTGTAGAAAGTGCATGGAGAAGCCAGAAACCATTCAACATATAACAGCAGCATGCAGCCTACTGAGCCAAACCGAGTATCTACACCACCACAACCATTTATTGCAATACCGAACACTTATAACCTACTTAACACCCTTGCAGAGAAGAAAAGGAAGTACACAGACCTGGAATATGGAATGAAGAAAATGAGGGGATCGAAAAAGTGCGAATTGTCATCTACAGGGATTATACCCACTGATCTCCACACCGATATCCTTGGGCTGAGGAACTGAAAGCTAAGAAAATATCACTTATATCTACATTTAGCCTCTTCTCAAGAGTAAACAGAACTCTTTTGAATCTGGATTACGCGCAGATGATGTGGACCAACCAATTTGGTTTGCTGGTTACAAACAAGAAATAGAGGATCTTATGTTTTCTGAGAAACAACACATTATTCGATGGTATTTTTGAATAATTAATTTTCTTACTAGGTGCTCCTTCATTGTCATAACCACAACATCCACTGGGATGGTATTTCCTCACTACTTCCGGAGGTACCCATGTCTTGAGAGCTCCATCAGCTTCCCATTCCTTTCTCCATTTCATAGACTGAAAATTAAGGTTTCAATTCAGTTTTCACTTGACTATTTCTGTGAGACTTACCTCACGCAACATCTTTTCTGCATTATCGGGATTCCAAGAACGGGCTGAAAAAAGCAAACTTAATTAATATTAATGCAGAAAAATTGCAGTACAACTCCCAGAAACTAGCAATTCACTCCCATTTCGTCGTTTAATTATAATAGGATAAAAAGATTGCATTTGAAATAGATAGTGTCGTGCGAATTAATATGAGCCTTGAGCATCACTGGCGACACTGTACTGAATTGGAGAGCTGAAGAAATACTCCAAAAAGAGTATCAGGTATTTGTAACTTCGATAAAACAAAAACTACTTGAAATTAAAAAGAATTTATTGGTAATTATTCCACTATAAAGTGGAAAATTATTTGGAAAAGATGATGTTATCTAAGTGGTGACCGTTACGCCGTTACGCTGTGGGTACTTTCTAATCGGGAACAAAGATTGGCGATCACACACTGACTCATAGCTGTCGATTCTGACCTAATAATTTGCTTCAATTGCGTCAGGTTCGTCAGATTATTCTCATAGACCTTACTTTTAAGGTATCTCCATGCAAAATAGTCAAGTGGGCTAAGGTCGGGGCTTCTGAGAGGCCACTTGATGTTAGCCCTACGCGAAATGACCTTATTAGGAAATAATTCGTTAACAGCTTCCATTGATTGCTTGATTTGATATATGACCCCATCTTTTTGAAACCACCCCCTTGAGTGAAAACCTTGAAATTCCTGTAACTCTGGACCCAAAAAGTTTTGCAGCATATCGCAATAAAGGTCACTATTCACATTTAGTGGTCGACCTCGTCGATCTTCATGAAAGTAAGAACCGATTATGCCTCTAGCAGACATAGCGGCACAAACAACGTCCTTTGGGCTGTGCAGGAGTCGTTCATGCTTTTATCTCGGATTTTCCTCTGCCCAGTACCGACAATTCTGTTTATTGACATGACCATTCAGATGAAAGTTTGCTTCATCACTGAAGAGTATGTTATCAAAATTGTTGAACCGCCGTAAGATTTCGTTGGCAGAATTCAATCGATTAGCATAGTCTATATCCTTCAATTCTTGAACCGATTGAATTTTATAGGCTTTTAAATGCAAATCTTTCTTCGAAATCAAATGCAAGGACGATTTATTGATGTTTAATGATTGGCCTCGCTTTCGGATGGATAAAGACGGATTTTGACGTTTCTTCGTCGCGGACTGAACGAAGGCGGCCAGAGTGTTGAATTTTTAACGTCGCACCTGTAATCTCGAACATGCGGATTCATTTTCTAATGCTGTCGTCACTTGGAGAAGGGCGTGTACGATATAAACGTTGAGAAGCCACTATTGAATCACCGTTCCGATAATACGCTCGTACGCAAAAAGCGCGATGCGTCCCCGCGTACTGCTCCATCGTATCTAAAACTCCACAAAATGGCATCATGAAAATTGATTCAACACTCAAGGTTAGGCAAATGTATGTACAGAAGAAAAAATCTTCAGAATCAACATCGTTGCTTTCTTTGAAACGGAAATTTCAGGCTACAGCAATTTTGATGAATAAATTAGTGTTATTACGATCTGACCTAGAGTTAGCACCTAGTCATTGGTGATTATATCAATATCAATCCATGAAACCCTCAAAAGACGTCGATACGCTCATATCACAAATGCATCTAGCATATTCATGCATTGTTTATTTAAGGTGCACGTGGTGTATTATGAGCTGCTTCAATCGAACGAAAGGATGACAGGGGAGGTTTACCGACGACAGCATAGTTAAACGTATTATGACTGGATATGAAAGGTGGTTTCGTTAGAATAACCACGAGGACAAAAATTCGTGAGGATTTTTGGGCCATGTTTGTTCATTCGCAACAATAATAATTTCGACTTTATAGAAGTCTGCTTACTTACCTCTTAGCCATCTGACAAGGAAGTAATCATCATGGTGAGGTTGTAGAATATCACCGACACTTCTTCTGAACTGAAAAAAAAGAATAAATTAATATTCTAGGTATTATGGCACTCGTGCATTAATAGCGTTTTAATCTCAGAGTTTTATTGATTATTGATCCTTTAAATAATATTTAGTTGCGAAGGGAACTGAATACAATCAAACAAATAGTCACAATCAATTCGAAACAAAACCATAAATTCTGTCATAAATAAAAAGGATAAACAACTCATCCTGAAAAAATACACACCACTTTCAAAACAGCAAACAATGACAAAAATTTGTGAGACTTACATATTTTGAACCAATCTCGCAAAAAATAGCTCAAATATTTTCCAAAAACTAACATAAAACAGCTTTCACGCCTCACATAAAATTGCCAACTTCTTTTTTAACGGTAAAGAGAAAAACAACCGGTTGAATAATTCTTGAGTTTATAATTGAGTTATTTAAATATTTTAATATTAGCCTTCTACATATTTAATTTCAAAAAATTATATTCAATAATTATAACTTCAGGAATTAAATTAAAATAATGTCATATAAGTAACATTTATATTAATATTAAAAAACATTCATTATAAGACATCCAAACGATATAACAAAATGAATAAATAAAAATAGTTAACCAAAATCCTATAAATTAAATATTTTGAATAGACAATATTTTATTTCTGCTGATCAATCTTATGAAAACAAATATCTTTCAAGAATGTTCAACATGATCTTAAGAATTTTATCATAAAACTATCTAATTCAGAATAAAAAAATTTTTTCAGTATTCATTTACCAGAAGTTTTCTAAGTAGTTAAAGGGTGAGCAAATATTTGTTGTTGATTGATGTTATATTTTATTGAATATGAACTATTTGAATACTGACGAAGCAAAGTCGCTCTTAAAACTTGTTTTTCAGTAATGTTTTTACATATCTTGAGATTTTATAGAAAGTTTTATGATAAAATTCTTAAGATCCTGTTAAATATTTTTGAAAGATATTAGTTATTATAAGATTGATCAGCGGAAACAAAATTTTGTCTATTCAAAATATTTAATTTATAGGATTTTGGTTAACAATTTTTATTTATTGGATTTTGTTATATCATTTGGATGTCTTATAATGAAAGTTTGATATAAGTGGTACTTATATGACATTATTTTAATTTAATTCCTGAAGTTATACTCATTAGATATAATTTTTTGAAATTGAATATGTAGAAGGATAATATTAAAATATTTAAATAATTTTATATACCTTCTATCAAGTATTAACCTCTATTTATGTTATAATTGAGTTGTCAACAGTGCAGTAGCGTATATGAAGGACAAAGCGGAAGATCTTTCCTAAAAAGGTTCAAAGAATATCAATTTTCATTTAGGAACCGAAAAGATAACTCAAATTTTTCGAAACATCTTTTCGAAACCAATCCTATCTTCCTAGAATCGGACAAGGAAAAAACGAGACATTCTGGAATCTCTAGAAAAATTTAAGTAGAAGCAAGTTTTAAAAACAGAAGTATTAAATGAACAGACGAAGTTTTGGCACACCCCATTTTTCGAAGTTTTTCCGAAGCCTTCAACGAATATATTTAATAGTTGAGATAAAATTTGTTTTATTCAGTTTGAAAATGTAGAAAACACGAAACTCGAGTCACTGTATACTCAGTAAATAAAATGTGATAGAAAAGTAAGTGATTTCTTATTTAATTCCATTTTAAAATGAACTACCACAAAGTAACGAACTACTCCATCCAAAAATCAAATCAATAGCATGTCTTCGATCTTGCAATGTAATATTGTGTTTGCGCATCGGACAAGAATGATTACTGTTCATAATTTGAGTGTTTGATTTGTGGGCAATATACCTAGAGATTGTTTTTCAACTCTCTCGATCCTATCTATATGAATCTGGTAGTGGAATTTCCAAACAACCGATGCGAAGGGAGGTCTGGAACGAACGAAATTCCCAGTTCCCTATTGAATTGCTCGAGACTCTTACAAAATCTATGTTCACACATTCTCAAAAGTCTTTGCCCCCTAGGTTTCTCAAGAAATAAACAATCTATGTTCTTAAAATGAGATGAATATTTTTCTCTATTTTAGCTGGCCAGTTCATTCTCTGGATATTGTTCTCTTAAAAAATGTTTTGAACCCTTCGTGGTTCTTCAATTTTACTAATTTTATTTTTCCATGAAAGCTCGAGAGATCTCTCGGACGGATTCATAATAATATCAATATTCTCTCAGAATATGCAAAATACAGACCTTTGCAGAAAATAACAGCTGCCTGGTAGGAACGAGCAAAACTTTTTTTATACCCTGAACATAAAAACAGGAAATGTTCGACTCGCAGATAATTAAATCGCTGAAAAACCATACAGGAATTTTGTTATTTTTCTGCGAAATATTCCAGATTTTCAATTATCATTCATGCGTCATATAATTGTCAACACTGTACCATATAAACGCAAATAACAACATTCTCCAATTAAAATAATTGAAAGAACTTAGTACCAATCAATTAAAAAGAATTATGTAATACATATTTACTTTCGAATAAACTGGAAATAAAATTCGACTCGGTGCTTAATTAGGAATCATTTAATTTTGAAAATTAATACAATACTTCACAAATGGAACTAACATATGCTTTGAATAGACAAATGACTTCTAGATGAGAATTTTATTAATTGGAAAGTAAACTTGATGAATGGTAAATGGAATGAAAAAAGAAATTACATTGTTTTCTATCACTTTTAATTAATTAAATATAAATTGATCCATAGTGTTTACTTTATTTTCAATCTGAATGAAAACAAATTGTATCTCAAAAATTATTTAAAGGGGCTTTCATTAACAGCGCCCCATTTCGTTTTGTAAATAAAACACATTATTTATTTGAAAATTATTGAAATTTTTATTTAATTATAAAGTACAATGGATACCATAGGTTATGAAACGCTGGCAAGAATTAAGTCGTTGAACCGAATTTTCTATGACTCTCACTCAAATCAGGTCGTATGTTAGCGAATACTCGTTCAATATTGATCTGTGAATCGTCTAAATTTGCTGGATGATCGCTGTAAACCAACGATTTAATGTATCCCCAAAGAAAGAAGTCCAATGGGGTTAAATCGCAGGATGATTTATCGGTTCATTTCTTGAAATAATCGAATCACCGAATTTTGTTTTCAAAAGTCACTGGCAGTATGACAAGTGGCACCGTCCTGTAGAAACCACATGTTCTGCAACTCAAGACGAACCAATTCAGGCCATGAAAAATAAGTTAACATTGAACGATAACGATTTCCATTGACAATTATCGCCCCATGAGCTTCGTTGAAAAAAATAAGGTCCTATGACTCCTCCAGCATAAAATCCGCACCAAACAGTAAGTTTGTCAGAATGTAATGGCAGCTCTTGATATTCTTCAAGTTTATCACAACTCCAGATACGGCAATTCTGCTTGTTAACATAACCGTTTAACCAGAAATGAGCCTCATAGCTGAGAATGATTTTCTTATGAAAATCTACATCATTTTTTATTTTTTCTAAGTACTAATTACTGAACACGACGCTTTAAATGATCTGTTGGTTTGAGTTCTTGGGTTAAAACAATTTTGTATGGATGTAAACCAAGGTCTTTTCGTAAAATTCGCCACAAAGACTTCTGCGAGATGCCTAGTTCTTGTGAACGTCCAGAAATCGATAAATTTTGCTGTTCACGAACACTTCCACGCACGGCAGCAATATTATCTTCACTTCTTGCATTTCTTTGTCCCACTGGTACTGTAACATCACGAAGTGTAAAATTTGTTTCAAACTTCTTCACTAAACGTTCTACTGTTTCTTTATCCGGACGATTCGAACGCCCAAAAATTGCAGTTAAAGCAATTAAAGTTAGAGTAACAGATTGCGATTTTTCATAATGAATTTGGATTATTTTTGGTGGAGTGTGCACCGTTCCATGATTAAATGGTAGACACTGACAGATGTAACTGTCAATGTCACAAGTAAACAATGGCATGCGAAAGTAATGTCAATTTAATATTGGGGCGTTCACATTTATGATTGTCAGCAGTTTTAACGGAGTCGTTTAGATTATTTTCAACGAGTAGAATAGTTTCACAGATATAAATAGAGGGAAGAATTAAGATTTTGTCTTTTTGAAAGTAGCCTCTACAGGAAGTTCGCTTATCAATACCAAAAATGAGACGTATTTTTTTTCCTGCAAAATAGGTAATTTCGTTGAGAATCTAGACTTTCGCTATATTATGAAAAACCGCTCGAACATATTTCTACTCCTAATAAAATCGTAATATGTACCTATATTAACAAGACCATAAGAAAGGTTATTGAACGGAATATATTATACGTTTATTGGGAACAGAATGAAAATTAATTCGTTAATAATGGAATAATATCAACATAATCCAGAAAGGTAATGTGCTTTCATTTTTGCTTATGGTTGTGAATGTAAAGGAAGTCATTTTAACTACGATTTTTCATTTACGAATGAGATACAGGGTGGTCCAACGAAAACTTAACACCTTGATTTTCTGACTTTGTTGTGGAAAATCGCCCAGATCCGTCAATTTCTGATTCGAGGGGAACAGCTTTTTCGCTTTGTTCATCCCCGTAACTTCAACCCCTAACGGGGGTGAGCACAAGCCCTTGATTTTGAATAGGGATGAGGGGTGTTGCGATAACTATCGTATCGAGTACTATTTGACCCTTGAATTTCGCTTCAAAATATCCATCGATAATGAAATAACAGCGAAAATAGTGAAAGAGGCAATGTGGAATTTATCTCGAGAATATTATTCGTATCCGAGACACTTCAAAGGTATTTAGTAGTTATGTTGTTGATTTTTTGTCCAAAAAAAGTATCAATTTCTTGTCGGACCATGTTTCTGATTTACCTCAGTATATCGTGAATTTTTAAGAACGTTACAAGTGTGTCAAGGCGATTGTAAATTTGTAGTAGAATTTAAATGGTGTATTCCGTAGAAGAAAGGGTGGAAATGTTAAAATTATTTCTTAGAGATAACCCTATTTGCCCTATTTTATACCCGGTAATCTCACTGGCCAAATTTATTCAGATCTATTTGAGAGCGCTATTTATCCAGCCCTCGTGCAAGTATTGGAGAATGCAAAAGACCATCAAACGATCATTTTCCATGGCGCCTGAATTGGAAGAAGGGGACATATTGAGTGGTCACCCAGATCACCTGATCTGACTCCAATGAATGCCGTCAAATAACACCAGAAATCTTGAGTAACGTACGTGAACGTTTTCAGCAAATCTTACATTACTGCATGGAAGTGAATAGTGCCCATATACTTCTACTATTTTACCTGTCATTTCGTTATCGATGGAAATGTCAGAGCCAAATTTCAGGATCCGATAATACTCGATAATATCTTCAAAATGAGGTATCGCAACACCTCTCATCCCTATTCAAAATCAAGGGGTTGTACTCACCCCCGTTAGGGAATTGCAGTTGCGGGGATGAGAAGAACAGAAAAGTTGTTCCCCCTCGAATCAGAAATTGACGGGTCCGAGCGATTATTCCACATTTTCATTTTAAAGCCGGAAAATCGAGGTGTTAAGTTTTCGTTGGACCACAATGTATGTGCCTAAGTGTTTTAAATTATACAGTCTACATGCATGATGGAAATTTGTATACAGATCTTTGTTAAATAAAATCGGATGTCCTAATATGTTAATATATTAATCGTACATAATTCTTGAATAGTTTGGTATTCGAATTGGACTGTGAACCATTGATATACATCAATCAAAGGAAGCAAGTGCTTAAAGAGATCGTCTATTTTTTTTTATAGTTAAGTTGACACAACAACTAGAGGTTTTACAGAAAGTAACAAGAGATCCACACACAAACCAACGGAAACTTAGTGTAGCCTGCGGTTTAAGTGAGCGTTAAGTTCACAGAATCCTCAAAAAGCACAAGTTTCACGCCTACCACATTCAGATGCACCAGGCTCTTTCCTATAATGATTTTGAAAACTGTCTGAATTTTTGTAACTGGCCAAGTTTTCAAATTGAACAGAACCGTACATTTTTCGATTTTCTTTTATTCAGCGATTACTCTTCACAATTCTAGATTTGACAATAGGTACAATTTCCATCATTACTCTTTCGAAAATCCAAGAATGATAAAGCCGACCAGCAACACAAGTGGTCATTAAATATCAGGGGTGAAACTAATTCTATATTTTTATATTCAAAACAAATATTGTGCGCTTCATTGATCGATTTCTGGTCCTTCTTCAATGCGTGTTGAAAAATTTGCGATAAAATCAATTCTTGACTTGAAAAACATTGGATCATAAAACTGAAATAGGATATAGAATGGTGACAATTAAATTGTCGTTAAATATATCTGAACGGGCTACCTGAAAATGAAAATAGGTAGTTATTTTTTATGGGATAACCTCGAATTCAGCAAGTGTTCATTATCCCGTTGATTCATGTTTAATTATCATAACAATATCATTTCATGTCTGCAGTCAATCATTAATATCATCATTCCGACAAATGATTGCTTCTAGTCGGTGATTTAAAATCAAAGTTTCCTTCAATTTCGAAAATTATAAACATGCTAAAAGTGCATGAAGTTAGCAAAGCACTTTTGGAAATTATCGTATTTAATGGACACTCTACTGTGGATTGCATCACAATAAAAAAAATTATGAAACGTATGTCGTAAATTACCGAAACCAAAATCGAAAAAATGGGTAGTAAATAATCTGCTAATTTCAATTAAAAGAAAAAATGGGTTGCATTTGAGTAACGAAAACATTTTAAATAGAGCTTAGAACTTGTCATTATCTTGAAATCTGAATAAATATTTAAAGGAGACAAAATTTTTGTTTCTGATCTTAGCATTAAGAACACCAATTGCCTTTCAAAAACATGAACACAACTTAAGGACTTCTCAAAAAATATAATTTATTTGAAAATTTAAATATAATATATTTAAATATATTAAATATTTCAAATTAATTATATTTTTTGAGAAGTCCTTAAATTGTGTTCATGTTTTTGAAAGGCAATTGGTGTACTTAATGGTGAGATCAGAAACAAAAATTTTGTCTCCTTCAAATATTTATTTATTAATTTTAATGACTTCTTTTATACCTGTTGGTTTATTCATTCCATTTGACATTATATATTGAGTTTTGATTATATACGTCTATTATTGTAGACATTAATTTAATTCTGAAAGTTTTTTGAATAAAAATTTTTTTGAAATTAAAATTGTAGAAGAACAGATTAAATCTGTTTTGATATTCAAATTTTGTTATATTTCTTCTTTCAAGTAAAAAGCCTTTTTCTATTTTATTTCAATTACGTTAATTTTCTTCTTTTTGTTAGAAGGGATTCATCGAGCACCTCGAACGTTCAGTAGTCTTTGAGAAGACTATAAAATCATTCTTATTCTAATAATAGTCAAACTTGTCGCATGTGGCCTTTGCTACATTATGCTCTATCATTCAATTTGTTGTACGTAGCTTGTGACATTTCGGTCCAAGCTATCGCGGTTATTATTGTTAATGTAGTAATCCAGTCGATTGCCACAGTATTGGCAAATTCATTATATTTGTTTTTAATGTTTTAATTGTACCTTTTGACTTGGTTTATATACAGTAAACCAACCAACCTTTAATTCCTTACAATTTTCTTTGGTTTATCTTATCAGATAAACAAAGCTAGTTCATCATCGAGATAACTACATACAAGTGACCTTAAAGTAAGACTCTTCGCTAAATTACGCCAAAAATACAGTCCTCTTAAACCCATCGAAATTAATCATTCAGATTAATTAAATTGCAATTGCCCGTTATTTCAAAATACTGAAATAATAGGCAAAATACTGCGGTAAACTCCGTGGTACGTAATATATGGTCCTTCGAGCCAGATATACGTAACATATGGTCTTTATGAGCCTGATAGACGAAACATTGTGGTCCATACGAGCCGAAGATACGATACATTTTGGTCCAGTCGATCAGGATTTTCAACTGTCACCTGTGAATAATATTGGAATATTGAAGTATTTCTCTAGAATTAAATCAGTTACGGTAATGTAGATATCAAAAATGTTTTCATCAGAATTTTTTCGAATATTCCTGCCTTTCTCTGCTCTGCAAATATCGATTAAACGCTTCCGAAATTAACTGAATTATTTTATCGATGGACCATCGTCATAGTAACTGACGATGTCAAACAACGTTTCATAAATGTCATATTTTTGTAGTTTGTGGATTTTTTCCTTTCATGAGAATAAATAGATTTTTCCGGAATTGTAAGATTATTCAGTCATTATTTCTCTGTCTTAATCGTGTTATTTTGTAGCTCAAGAGTTTTTTTTTTTTAATTTCTGTCCTTTTCACGATGAGTGAGGAAATCACCGAATCAATCACCAGCATCGACCACCTCAAACCCAAGGAAGTGTATGTTGGAGAGGAAACAGATAGCGAAGAATCTACTGGATCTAGGTAGGCCATTTGAAATTTGCATTTTCTATCGGCTATAAATAAGAAACTAATGAATATTTTTTCAAAGTTCGGAATATATTGGAAAGGTTGAATCTTGACATTTACGAATGGAAAACAATGTCATTCAAATGACCGCCTCGACTGGCTGCAGAATCGCATCCGATCGACCCAATTTTCAGTACATTTTCGATTATTTCTCAATCTCATGAACTGCAACTTCGATTCAGTGTTTCAAGGCATCAATTATTTCTGGATGGTTAGCGTAACACTTATCCTTAACGGATTCCCACAAAAAAAGTCCTTCGAGGTGAAAATGAGCTTCATCGATGAAGATGATTTTTCTGGGCTCACCATTAGCCCAGTTCTTAAGTTCTTGAGCACGATGACGAGTTGATTTTGATGCATGTTCAGCCACATTCAGCAATGTTTTCAGGTGTGCTCACTGGACCAGAACGTGAACAGGTTGTTTTATCCAATGACGACCCAGTTTCACGAACTCGCTTCACAGATTGATCCACAAATTGCCATGAGGGCATTACATTTCTATTGAATTCTCCACGTTAACAGTTTGGAAGGGAGATTCGCCATTTTGGAAATAAGTTTTCAATATTTCTCAATTTTTTTCAAGCGTAAATTAACCCGTTTTGTTAATGTCAAAGTATTAAACTTTCGCCAAAATCTCCTGACGTCAAGCTTTTGAAATTATTGTTTCGAGACGGAAATGATGTAAATTGAAGACTATGCATAATTTCCTTAACTGTCAAGACTTACTCAAACTAAGATTCAATGCCGAAACTATAATAAAAGAATCAGCAATTCAATTTTTTTACAGCGGGTCCACTGACGATGAAATCGAAAGACAAAGACCCAACTTCGAATGCCCTCCAGAGTACTGGCACATACAGAAACTGATGAAGTATTTGAAAACAGGAAATCAGACAGCAACAGTCGTGGCATTATGCTGCTTGAAGGATCACGATTTATCAGAGGAAGTTAATCAGTATGCCATACAGGTAATCTTTAGTTTTCAGTTTTTAGCGTTTCTAAGTATTTTTAAAGAGCGACGCAGCATGTGTCATGCTGCAAAATAACTTTGTCGTGTCTGTGGGTGTCTTCCAGTCATTTTTCTTGTAACGCTAGGCTCAAACGCATCAATTGTCGCCGGTAGATCTCCCCTGTGATCCTTTCCTTCGATTGTAGCAGCTCACAATACAGCACACCCAGCTAGTCCCATCAAATACACAGAAATTCTTCTCGCAATGAATATTTGGCTTAACGGTTGATGATGAGGCAACTGTACGTTCCCCGACGTTTTGGATTATCGTAATATACCCACTTTCCATCACCACCTTCAGTCCGATGCAGAAAACCCTTTCCTTTTTGCCATTGAGCAGTTGTTCTTACGTGAAAAACGGCGTTCGACGTCTCTCAGTTCGCACGGAACCCAATTTCCTATCTTTTTTATCATTTCCATTGCTTTTAAACGATGGTAAATGTCTGGTTGGATATCTCCAAGTGTTTTTGAGAGTTTCTCTTGCGTTGTGATGGATCTTCACCAAGCCTTGATTCCTCATCCTTTAACTTCAACTCAAAATTGTTTCATAATAATGAATCAAGCATCCCATTGCATCCTTTCTCATCATAATAATTTTGATTACGTTAAAGGATATGGGAGGCTTGGAAGTATTGATTAATCTGCTAGAAACGCACGACATAAAAGCCATAAAGCTAGGAGCACTCAGCATCCTCTCAGATCTTGCTCAAAGTGAAAACCTCAGGAAGGCAATAGTGGATCTTGGAGGGGTACCACAACTAGTGAAAAATCTAGTCGATCCTGCAGGTGACGTTCGCATCCTTATCGGGGAAACAATTTACAATCTGGCCAGATTGAAGAAAGCAAGAAAGGACCTTCGTCATTGGGGCGGTATACCACTTCTAGTCGATCTATTGGATGTACCCGAGAAACTTCTACAGACGCCCAAGAGTGATTTGGACTCGGAGGATCTAGAGATGTTGCTTATCGCAGAGTCTGCTTCTAAAGGTTTGTGGTCAGCCTCGAAGAGCAAAAAGAATATGATAGTCATGATGAAGACGGGATGTGTACCTCTTCTAGCTAGATTGATTGCGTATGAGTACTTTCAGTCTTCCTAATGGACTTCGTTGGTAAATGTTATATTATTCCAGGTCAGTACACATGGCTGTTATCAAAGCAGCTATGGGGACGTTGTCACAATGTGTGGTTGAACCAAGTTTTCAACTAGCTGTGCAGACAGAGGGTATGGTGAAACATATAGTCAAGCATTTGATTAATGAGGTGAGTTTGTAATTCCTAACATTGATTCATCATATCATAAAACACATAATATGACATTAAAACAACGTTGAGTTATGACACTTCGAAGAGTCAGGTATCTTGGTGAAATTCTTCATTTAATTGCCAGTTAGTTAAATGATTAATAAAACGATCAGAAGTATCTTAGGGATTTGAATTATGAATTATTCCTCGGACTGAAAATCCTATGAGAGGCATTATGAAGCAACCTTCAAAATGGTGTATATTTGACCCAAATCGGACAAATATGATGGTTTTTTTCCGAACCTATTAATATAGCTGACTCGGTCTTGAATATTACTTCTAAACAATTATTCCTACAATTTTCAAGGAAGACATCGAGTTGAAAACTTATTGTTGTGACACGATATTCAACTGTGGAGAGGATCCCGTCACCAGAAACATGGTACGCGAAGCGGGTGGTTTGGATGTTCTAGTGAAGATCATCAACGATCCAAACAACAGAAAAATCAAACCGCTTATGGCGGCGGCAACAGGTGCCATATGGAAAACCGCAATGTCGTCCGAGAATGTTGAACGTTTTGATTCTCTTAGAGCCGTCGAGGTGAGTCTGTTTGATTTTGCATAACAACGCATTCTATGCTCAAGCATTCTGTATAATAGCTGAGATGGAGGTTTTCGAAATGATTCATCTTGTCCTCTAATCCTTCAATGCTTGTGTGTTAGATCTTGGTCAAACTTCTGGAAGACGTCGATGAAGACGAACGTGTTCTAGCGAACGTGGTTGGTGCCTTATGCGAGTTCGTTAAAATGCCAAAGAATCGTGACATAGTACGAAGAACTGGAGGAATTCCACTACTGATCAATTTGCTGAACTATACCTATCGTCCCCTGTTGGAGAATCTGGCGATGGTACTGAAAGAATGTGCAGAGGACGAGGAATCGATGGCAGTCATAGAAGACAACGATGGTGTCAGATTGATCTGGTCCCTGCTCAAGAACCCTTCGGAAACTGTGAGTAAAAACCATTTTATGTGCTATTAGTTGAGGTTTAAATCAAACGAACAAAGAAAACGTTATGTATAACATTTAATGAGGCATAGTTTGTAGACTCCATCTTCTAAAAATGTATCTTCACTAATTTGATCGATGTACACAGAGAGCTTCTGTTAAGATCTAATACATCTCAACAACATGAAACAGTACTTTGACTTCTTCGCCAAACTCGTGATTTCCGAAAGAACACAGGTAAAACAGTACATAATGGTCAAACCTCAGTTCAAGATCCCATTTTCCAAAGAAGCAAAGACAATCTCAAGGACAAAGTTAAAAGTGCTCTTAAAGTTCAAACGACAAAGTCAATGTTTGGTCAGGGAAAGAACCCTGAGAAAAGTCATACATTTTTTCATCAAATACCAGAATTTCGATAAAATTTGTCATTTGAGCAATATTTCTTGGATAAAATACTCACCAAGTGCTCGACCTTATACAACCTTCGATCCTGATCAAATTGCAAATAGTTCTTTGACTTCATGGCCAAACGAACTTGATACTGCTATCATTTGTCAAATCAAGCAGACTGAATCCATGTAAAGAATATGATGTATTCAATTTGCACATGACCGAAGGCTTTGGCAGAGTCTTTCATCTAAAGCAAACAAAAATTTCGTCAAAATTCCGATCTTTGATCTCAAATCTGAGCAATACTTTAACCTTATTCAATTTTCAGCTCCTTGAAAATATCGCAAGGAAATATCAAAAAGGTTTCATTTTTCAGGTCCAAGCCAATGCCGCATGGTGTCTGGTACCCTGCATAAAAAATGTTCCAGATTCTGGTGAAATGGTTAGAAGTTTTGTTGGTGGTTTGGAGTTGATGGTAAGATTATTACAATCTGAAAGTCCCCCAGTATTATCCTGCGTATGTGCTGCGATAGCTGAGATAGCCAAAGATATAGAGAACCTTGCAGTCATATCCGATCACGGTGTGGTACCCTTATTGGTAGACCTAGTGAAAACTTGCAATCCTCTTTTGAGACAGCACCTTGCCGCCGCCATAGGAAGATGTTGTGCCTGGGGTATAAATTGCAAGCTATTTGGAAGGTATTATAAAATAATATTTAATACATATAGGTACTAAACAAGAAAACTATATTCTTCTATGTGCAGCAACTCAATATTTGAATGTCTCCAATAACTTCAGATCTTTTACCTTGTGTTTGCCCCTATCTTCAACTCAACAAACTTGTTTCAGTTCTTCAATATTAAACTATATGTTAACCAATTCAATTATGAATACTGTTAGTGGATGAATTAGCTTCAGATAATTCAATTTTCAGGTTGGGTGCTATAACCCCTCTAGTGAACTTCATGGCAGAAGGAAGTCCTGAAGTGCAACGTACCACCGCCATGGCACTTCACGCTCTATCTGAGAACCAGTTCAACTGTATAACCATGCACGAGAGCGGTGTCGTCAAGTTTCTGCTGAAGGCAGTGGGTTCTAAGGATCACGTTTTGCAAGAAGCAGCGGCTGGGTGCCTTGCCAATATAAGGAAGCTCGCTCTGGATGCGGAAACGAAACATTTGATCAGGAAGAAGGAAATTTTATCGGATGAGGAAAATTGATAGGTTGCTCGATATTCGTGTACATTTCATGTATTATTTTAAGTTTACGAAATAAAATTAACGAGTAGTAATGAGTTTCTGGTTCTATTTCTTTCTTTTGGTGACACCTATTGATTTTTGGCCTTCGTTATGATATATGTTTATGAAAATAAAGGATAAATTCTTCTGGATCTTACTATTCTTAATGATTCCTGAGGTTTTTACATTCCTATTATTATTATTATTATTATCCTGATACTCCTAGATCTTCTGTGAAGATCCCTCAGAAGCTTTTTCAGCTTGTGCGAGTAAGGAGTTCAGTTGTGTTCTGTGTAGGCTTTGTTACTGCGATCTTGCGCCACTTTAGGTTACAGCACTGTTAATTTTTGACCCAACAGTGAAATGGTGGCAGATACCCGTCCAACTAGAAAATTTCTTTTCTACCTGAACAGGACTCGAACCCGGACCTCCCGGTCACGAGTCCGATGCTCTCCCGCTGAGCTATCCACACTCATTATTGCTCAATTACACCATTTTCTCTAGGTTTATTGCGATGCATGCTGAGCTAGATGAAGCGGCAATTCAAATGAGATGATCGAGGAGCTAGAATTTACACGAACACTAGAGATTGAAATACTCTTAGTACAGAAAAATCATCCACAAAACAGTAACAAGCAGACTTTGGAAGCATGTTAGCATTGACATGTTTATTCATTCATTTATTTACTGTAGAGTTCTCCTAATATACCACCTCCAAGTCTTCAACCTCCATACACGTATTAGATTTGTAAATTCCAATAAATACATTGATCCTCTGGTAAAAGGAAACAACACAGAATTTATCGGTATTAACAACCATTAAACCATTTCAAGGCCACATTAAAATAATTCTAAGAAGCAATGACATCTAAAGAGTAAAGTTATCAGCAAACAATCGAAAGCAAGTCCTCACAGTTTCAGGCACATCATTAATAAAAATAAAAACAGAAGAGGTCCTAATACAATACCTTGGGACACACCATAGGTAGCAATATATGGGTAGAACAAAACATTACCAATCTTTATTCTTTGGACTCGTGAGCGTAAGTATGTTCAGACAAAATAAGGTTAGAAAGTATAGACCTCACCAACTTGGTACTACCTAAATATACCTACTCAAACATCCAGAAGGCTGTTATACTGAATACCTGCCCATACAAGTTCATAATATGAACTGACACTAATCTCTCTGATACTTCGTACTCGGAATAGGTTATTGATAGCAACTCTGAGCTTAGTGTAGCAATAAAAAATGATAATATCATGATCAAACACCGGCTTTATACACATAAGGACATTTTCTGGATGTCTATGGCAATGTTTATCATCATATTCTTTGGCTAACGGAAAATCGAGATGATCACGAATCATCCGTAAAGGGTAAGAGTCATTCCAATCAATAGGGTATTTTTCCCAATTTAATATTTATAGTTTATGTTCAAAAGTTACTGGAACTTCCCTTTAAGGTCAAATTAATGTCTTCCAAACTTAGTCGAATCATTTCTATGCAAGCATGAAGCCCAGTTGTATTAGTAAATCCAATATGTATAGAATACCACCTATGAATAAGCTCTAAAAATTTTTCTTCAAAAATCGGATTATTTGCTACTTTTTGGTCAGCGATTCGATGCGTAGTATCAAAGCGGTCTAGTAGTGTTAGTTGTCTGAAGCGCTTATCTTGATGCTCTATGCTATAAATCCGTTGATTTTCTTCAGGTTTCTTCACCTAATACTGTCGACATACAGCACACACGCCTCACGTTCTCTGCAGTACAATAAACACACCAAGAGGATGTCCAATTAGCATCATCCTCCACAAACTTTGACACAACTAATTCACGAAGTTCAAGTTACCTGGAAGGAGGTGTCACAAGCAAACCTCGACAATTTCATCTCAGTGTTATTCCTTCAAAAATCGTAATTTTAATCTAAAATGGCCAGATTTCATGATTGCTCCATAGTGTAGACTTTGGAAAGATGCTGAATAGAAATGAAGTCTGTGTTCGAGACACTTTCACATAGAATATCATCTCCATCATTAAACTGAATCTGTCAAGATATTAAGGAAGAAAGTGATAGAGTAATGACCTCATTTGCACTCAGAACTCCATCCTCTTCAAGCGAAGAGGATCTACTTGTCAGCTTTCAGCCTAAAGAAGTTATCATACATGACCAAACTGACAGTGAAGAACATGATTCGTCTAGGTAATAATATCATTATGTTTTATCGTATTATTTTAATTATACTCCTCACATTTCTCTTTTTAGTTCTTCGTCAGAAGTAGAGATTGAGTACACAAGACCTACGTTTAGCATCCCTCCTGAATACTGGCATATACAAAAGTTGGTGAAATTTTTAAAAACTGGAAATCAGGCCGCCACCACAGTTGCTTTATGTTGTTTGAAAGACCACGATTTGACCCATGAAGTACACCAATTTGCTGTTCAGGTAACAATTGTTTATTGCTATGAATGAACATGAAGAATAAACTGGTGATACTTATATTCATTAAATATTGTTATCCATATTTGAATTGTTTTTGAGGACTGCGGAGGAATTGAAGTATTGGTCAACTTGTTGGAAACCAAAGATTTGGACTGCAAACTGGGAACTTTGTCGCTTCTAGTTGAAATGGCTCAGAGTGAATCGATTCGTAAATGCCTAGTAGATCTAGGATGCTTGCCTCTACTAGTGAAGAACTTACTGGAACCTGCTATGGACTTGAAGATCTTAGTCGGCGAAGTCATGTATTACCTTGGACTGGTGCCGAAGGCCAGGAAAGACGTAAGGCATCACGACGGAATTCAACTTCTTGTTGATCTTCTAGAGGTGGATGGAAAGATTTTGAGAACTCCTATGAAGGATTTAGCTCCTGACGAGAAGGAATCTGTCGGATTGGCCCGTTCTGCCGCTAGAGCTCTTTGGTCAATGTCGAAAAGCCGAAAAAATATGCACATAATGATGAAGACTGGATGTGTGGCGCTGATGGCAAAACTTCTTGGGTAAATATGCGGAAAAGGCCAACATTTCGTCATCTCTTTTCGCCTTGAAAAGTAACCAAAATATATAGAAATCGTTCTCTTATCTACACTTTGGTAAGAACATTTCGATAAGCTGAAAATTTTGGAAGAATCCATTGTCTCCTTATCGAAATAATACTGATAACAAGTAGGAACACAAACCTAATTTATTCAGGTTGAAATACTGTGTAATGAATAGAGCTCATTGAATTCCCATTGATGTATAGAAAAAGATTTGGAATCTGCAAAATAAATTATTGCTTTAAATATTTTGAAGAGGTGTGAAGCGCTGACGTGAATGCAGGAGATTTTGCGTGCTAGTTCATATCGCCCACAAAATAATTTTTTTTGGTCTTGTAATTGTTCGATCCTCCCGAAATTTTGCACAAACTATGCGTTAGTTGGATCTTGTATGGGTGTAGACCAAGATCTTTACGCAAAATTTTCCATGTGGTGGATGCACAGAATCCAACTTGTTGTGAACGTCGACGAATAGACAAATCTGGATCATCATCAAAAATATGACTTACAGCAGCGATATTTTCTTCTGTACGTTCAGTTCTTTGTCTTGTTGTTGTTGTTGCATCTAGTAGAGAAAATATTGTCCGAAATCTATCGATAGTTCGACGAATAAGCTGCTCTGATGGACGATTATGTAAACCATGAATTTCACGAAGTTCTCTATAAGTTTGGCGAATAGAACACTGATTTTGAAAATAAATTTCAACAATTTGTAAACGTTGTTGCGGCGTGAGTCTTTCCATGATAATTTTTCCATGCTTACTGAACAGAAATGTCAAATCAACATGGCTTCTACCTTCTGTCAAATCACACTTATCCCTATCGAAAGTTTCATCATTCTAAAAGAACACCCGATATATTCCTTATGAATTATTGCCCAAACGTTCACGTTTTGGGGATACTGCGTATGGTGTCTCACCCATCTAATGAGGATTCTCCGCTAACCAATATTTAAAATTTTGTCGGTTTACCTTCCCGTTCAATGTAAATCTTGATTCATCAAAAGAAAGGATTGTACGAACAGCTATTCCATTTCTGTTCAGTTTATTCATCATTATTTCGCAGAAATGCATTTTACGATCTGGATCGTCTTCTGTTAGATCTTGCACAAGAGTAATTTTATATAGATGAAGTTTTTTCTTTATGGAGACACCTTATGATAGTTATATTATTTTCACCGGCAATTTGACGTGTCGTTGGATCCTCTGCAACACCTAACAAAATATCCAATTTCACGAATTGCTGTTTTCTTTTAAATGGTTTGACATGTCCAAGTTCTCTGAATTGTGCATAAGTTTTAGACACAGTACCCTGCGAAATATTAGGTAACTGAGGACACCTCTGATTAAATAAGTTTGCCACTTCAACTTGACTTCTGCAATTATCTACTAGTTGAGTTTCGATACATTATGCATGTAAGATTTTAAAACAAACTTCTATATAATTAAAAAATTAATTTTTATAGTTGTGTCCATACAGAAGTTATGATACCAATTCTTGGAACATTATCTCAATGTGTTGTGTTACCCACCTTCCAAATGGCCGTCTGCACGGAAAAAATGGTGGACGATATCGTTAAGAATCTTTATGAAGTAAAAGGGAAATTCTTCAATTTCTGCGAACTCATGCAAAATTTTTCAGGGCAACTCTTCAGTGCAAAGGTATTGCTGTGAAACAATCTTTTACGCTGCTGAAGATCCAGAAACCAGAGATATGGTCAGGAAAGCTGGTGGGCTACAGCCTCTTGTCTCTATAATAAGTGACACTAATAATAGAACTGACAAGGATTTACTAGCTGCAACAACTGGGGCTATTTGGAAGACGGCAATTACTCCGGAAAATGTTCAGAGGTTCGACAAATTGCAAGCAATCAATGTAAGAGCACTTTAAGGTTAAAAATATATCACATATCAAGATTGTGGCCCATAGCAAAGTGAATCTTCATCACATCTTGACCACTTTCGATTCTCCGTAAAATGGGGTACTGTCGACAAACTAAATGTCAGATTACTCTGAAAAAAGTTGCCACATTGGATATCCTGCACGAGCGATTTGAGGGCACGGTCCTCTCACCTGGAGATGATGTGAACTGGCCACACAGGTGATGCTATTTGACGCCGTCAGTCGCAGGTCTATGCGACTAAGCCACAAACCACAGCGGTCATCGAAGCCGAGATAACCCATGACATCGGTCAAATTTGGCTCGATCTACGTGTCAGAGTCGCGAGTTCGCGACGGACATTTGCAAGATGTTATATTCATACGTAACGGCATGAATAGGCCTTTGTTTTATTTAAATTTAAAGACAGGAAACGCTTAATGATCTTAGCATTTTTCTATAGGTACTTGTAAAACTTTTGGAGAGTCCAGATGAAGACGAGAGAGTCTTAAGCAACGTCGTTGGTGCTCTATGTGAATTTCTCAGGTTTTCCCACAACAGGGATGTTCTGAGAAGGTCTGGAGGAATACCTTACATGGTGAACCTCCTGAATTACACCTATCCACCCCTGCTAGAGAATCTTCCCATGGTTTTACGGGAATGCGCACAGGATGAAGATTCCATGATGATTCTGGAAGAAGTTGATGGTGTTAGACTCATTTGGTCACTGCTCAAGAATAAATCTCTGCAGGTAAATACGACGAATGGCACAATAACTGGGTTACTCAAGCAGTTAACTTTAAGTTTTATATAAAGAATGGGCCATCTAGAGTTTTCATTTTGGAGTTGTGGTTATTTCGAATACTTCTGTCATTCAGTTTATTTGTTTTCTAATAATTATATTTGGCCTTAGAAAGATTACATTTGATATATTTATTGCCTGTGAATTCAAACGTCGCGGCATTCGGAATTATAAACTGTTTCATTCTGTTCTTATCGAATAGCATTGATCTCATAATTTTTTCTGTAACCAACGAGAAGGATTATTTCATTCATTAGGTCCACCCAGAAACAATCTTTCCAAACAATTTCCCTCTTTTGGTTAGAAGTGATGCATTGAGCACCTCTCACATTCTTTGACCAGACTGTAAAATCATTATCATCTTGGTAATCAAACTTGTCGTATGTAGCATCTGCTACATTATGTATTATCCGTACGGTAATCAAACTTCGTATGTAGCTTTTGCTACATCATGCACTGTCTCCGGATAGTCAAACTCGTCGCTTGTGACAATTCGGTCCATGAACCGCACGCCTCTGCGATTAGGTTACAATGGGGACGAAGTGCAGCTTTGTTTATCCCAATTTACAATTTTAATGAACCTGAATGAATTCAATCGAATGCATTAATTTGCAGGTTCAAGCAAACGCTGCATGGTGTTTGGTGCCGTGCATAAGAAACGCCCACGATTCCGGTGAAATGGTCAGGAGTTTCGTTGGAGGATTAGAGATAATAGTCCAGCTCTTGAGATCTGATGACGTGAGGGTCTTGGGATGCGTCTGTGCCGCCATAGCGGAAGTGGCCAAGGACATCGAGAATCTTGCTGTCATATCCGACCACGGCGTGGTGCCGAGACTTGTAGATTTGATAGCAACCGAGGATGTGTTCCTTAGGGAACATTTATGTTCCGCAATAGCCTATTGTTGCGCTTGGGGATCCAATTGCAAGATGTTTGGAAGGTTAATATCACAATTTTCCATGTTTAAAATCATCTTAAATTGGAAATTCCATATCAATTGGCGCCCAACACGGGGCGATTCACATATGGTTTGAACTTCGGAAGCGTGATTGATATCATTTACTTGACCAAATTATTGATTCGAAATGTTCAAATAAATCAATTCCTCATATTTGAGGTTGTGGAATTTCTATCATCATAGGTCCTTTAAATGATATTTGCTTTCATTTCAGGTTAGGCGCCATTACACCTCTAGTAGGTTACATGGCAGACAATAACGAAAAAGTGAACAGAACAGCAGCCATAGCACTTTATCATCTATCAGAAAACCCCTTCAACTGCATTACAATGCATGAGAGTGGTGTGGTAATTTTTTTATTGAGAAGCGTGACGTCTGAGGATCACGAACTACAAGAAGCAGCGGCAGGATGTTTGGCGAATATAAGAAAATTGGCTCTGGAAGCGGAAACTACTCACTTGATAAGAAAAAAGGACTCTTCAAGTGACGAAGAAGATGATGAATGATTTAATGATGATATTTTGAAGTATTTTATCAATTTGCAATGGTTTGTTCACTTTATTTTACATTTTTAATGCTATTATATTTTTAAGTGAAAGGAATAACGATTCGAATTTTAACTGGAATCTGGAATAACACCATCTGGGCTTTAAATGGCCCACCCCAACTAAGGGGTGGGCCATTTAAAATTTTCATTTTTGATCGGCTATAAATACAAAACTAATGAAATTTTTTTCAAATTTATGGTTGCATTGAAAAGGTTGAACCTTGACATTTACGAATTGAAAAAGACATCATTCAAATGGCCGCCACGACTGGCTACAGTACCTCATCCGATCAACCCAATTTTTCAGTACATTGTCGATTGTTTGGGCTCAATCTCATGAATTGCAACATCGATTTCGTGTTTCAAGGCAGCAATCGTTTCTGGATGGTTAGCGTAACACTTATCCTCAACGGATCGCCACAAGAAAAGTGAAAATGAGCTCCATCGCTAAATATGATTTCACTGTAGATTTAAAAAAAGCTCGATGTTTGTGTGCGACACCAGAGCATAATGCAGCCTCTTGACCATGTATTTTTCATTTTCATGAAATTTTTTGTTTCTCTACGAAAAATTTTGATAATGCAAGAAATTACGTTTAAACGACATTCAGTTGACAGAACGCAGAATTCTGTGTTTTCAGTCAGCTTCTTTCAACATTAATCCATAGATTTAAAATTTGCACTCTCCAAAGTTGTTATTAGTTTAATATCCATATTTTATGACTGATAATGATATAACTCATCCAACTGAAAAGAATTTCGTTGGCTGTATTAATAAAATTCACACCCATGGTTTCTTTCTGCAGTTTTTTCATTCATATTATTTTATTTATGGTATAATTAATTGCACATGGGTTATAAAGATGCATTTTTGCAAGGTTTTCAACTAGCATCGAGGGTACATAAAAACCTAATTATATATTCAATAAAAAATGATAGAAATCAGTTTTTACCTGACATTTTTATATTTTGCAGTAAATGATGTATAATTGATGTCGATAATTACTCAAGTTATAAATAATATAAGTTGTTATAGCAAGGTTGAATTGCAAAATTCATAAAAACACATAGTATTTTCAGAGTGATTATTCATTGATATGTAGGGTTGTTTATTATTTTAGAAGTAAAAATAAGTTCGTTGATAACGGATGTCACTACTAGTTTATTATTCCTTTGTTTCATCTGGCAACACCTTCATTCTGAAGTGTCATCATCATTAGACTTACTCTTCAATATCAGCCGTGTAAACAATATAGCTTTCTGTGTGCTCTGAAAGTGTCAACTTTTGTACTGAATGATGTGTTTTTACTTAATTACTGTCAAAAGCTACATACGACAGCTTTGATTACCATAATGATAATAATTTTACAGTCTATTCAAAGACTGAATACTAGGTGACTTAATGCATCCCTTCTAACAAAAAGAGGGAAATTAACGAAGTTGATTGGAACGCCCGTTTGTGGGTTCTTATGCTAGTAGATAAGGATAGAATGAAACAGTTCATAATTCCGAATACTGTGTCTTGTGAATGTCCATGTGAAGTGATAAATAGAGGGGGTATATGAATAGCTGCGAAAAAATTTAGGGGGTGATTCCTTGTCAAAAAATAGGGTGGGTCTTTCATATAAAGTTAATTTTTTTGAGCTCCCCCCTCTTAGTTACAGTCCTCTAAAGATGGCGCTCGAAAAACAGTTGTTAATTTTTTTCTTGAAAAAAAAACTGATAAGAATAAAATTGAGCAGACATTTTATACGGGTGAGAAGGTACTCAAAAAAAAATTTGGTTGTATTTCTCTATTATTGCAAAGGGTAGAAAAAGCCACCCCTATCTTCTTTCGCAAGAAACTTTTTTCCATATTCCTATTTTACAATGAAAAAATTAATTTCTTTACAAATAAGGTCTCGTGTAATTTCTTGCTAAAATTCAAGGTTTTGAGAAAAAAAATTATCAATATGATAACGTGAGTCGTAAAGGCTGGAATTACTTCCGAACTAGAATGTATCTAGTAAGCTGATGTCATTTTGAAATTACTAGTTTTGATTAACTTTGATTCAGTTACAATTATTGTCAGATTTTTGGTTTTTAATTAAAAACTGTTTTTCGGGCGCCAACTTCAGGGGGCTATAACTAAGCAGGGGAGGGGCTAAAAAAAAATAAAGTTTATACGAAAGACCCACCCTATGTTTTGAGAAGGAAACACCCCCTAAATTTTTTCGCAACTATTCATATATAAAAATGGTCTAAAGGCTTTCCATGTTTTCTAAGGTCATATATAATCATTAGAAAACAAATAAGCTGAAGTGTCGAATAACACTCCAAAGTTCGTAAGGCACAGCTGAAAAACTGCTAGATCGAAATATCAACCTGAAAAGACCTAAGTATCGATAAGAAAGAATGAATTATGTTTAGCGTAGACAGGGCCGTCTCTAATAAGACAGAACAGTCTTCTTGTCGTTATTTTACATCTAAATGCTAAATTTGAACCCAATCGTAGATCTGTTGCTATGGTTTCGGTAGCACGCTGCTCTGTTTACAATTTTTTTGTCTTCTAACTATACGATCTTCACGAAATTTTGCATTAGTCTTCATGTCGTTATTTTATATATAAATGCTAAATTTAAATTTCATTGTGGCACTGTTTCCATGATTCATTTGAAACTCAACAAAATTTCTATTTCTGTTTTGGATCTTCTGATCATACGATCCCCATGAAATTTTGCAGGAACGTGTTTATTATTATTCTTTTTCTGAAACTCAAGAATCTTAGAACAAGCTCGCAAAGATGTGTAAATTTGGAATTTGTTGGTAGTTAAACATAGTAATATCTAAAAACTTAATTCAAGTTTTTGAAAAATATCAAGTAGTTTTTTGTTTTCCATGAATTAGCATACGCGATAACAAGAATCTCAAATTACAATCTGCATCTACAGTGAGTGATGGAATCTGAAATTGAGCATGAAATAACCGTACGATTTATCCATGATTGTTTTATAAACCTTGATGATTCATTCATAACAAACATTTTATTTGTACACAAAACTTTCAATACGACGCAATTAGCATTAAAATACTGTCCATGACTAAGCCTGAATATTATGGAATTAATAAAGCTAACAAATACACCTGGCTTAAGTTTCACAAAAATTTAATTTATGTTGTTGACATATGTTTCGAGTTTTAACCCATTTTCAAAACTAAGGAGAATTTTATTTTTATTTTAGGAGGTTAACAGTTATATCTGTTGTCGATATTTGCTTATTTTTCAAAGGAACAGTTATTAACATATATCAGAAATGGGGATGGACTTATCATTTGTTATCATCAAACGTTTTTTATGGGTCAACGAGATCTCTAGATATTCAAGTAGGTTCAACTTTTTGCTTTTGTTACTTCAATGTAGAATTTCGGTTTTAAAGAAATCTATGAAGTGATTTTCTTTTATGCAGAAAAACCAGTTGTTGTTTTATTTTGGAGTATAGATTTGTTCGTGTACTCTTCTGTGGATTGAACGATCAGTTTGACCTAAATAAAAGGCAGGGCATTCACCACAATGTAATTTGTATATGCAGCTTTTTTCTCCAATTTTCAGACAATCTTTGTTTATATACAATTAATACAATTTGGGTATAACAAGAGATAACAACAAACGATCAGGTGGAATTTCATCTATCCCCATTAAATAAAAAATAATAATATGTAATAAAAAATGCTTTGGTCCTTTAAAAGGATTCTTTTATCTTTATGCTATTTTTTTCATATATTTCTCATAAATTAGAGTTCAAATGTCTGTTTTCACCATATAAAATATCAAAATTATTGGAAAAAAAATGTTTCTCTTTTAAAAGATGCGAGTCTTTCCTATCTTCATCAACTCTTCTTTTGTATCCAAATAAAGGGATTACAAAATTTAAAAATACGTATTTTCAAGCAATCTTAACAATTGAGTTTATATATACCTGATAATTGAAATCGGTACAATTTCGTTTTATTATTTTCGATGAATCTGTTAATATTGTTATTGGTTTTAAATGTGCCTTCAATATTTTACTTTGAGTTTTTAATTGTATACTGATATTTCCTAAATGTTATTTAATTTAATCAGTCTTTATTTGATGCAAATCCATATTAAATAATGTTATTCTGATTTTCACAAATTTTTATTGTTATTTAATACAATTGTTTCGCTATCACAGAAGCATCTTCAGGTAGGTTCAATAACTAAATTCGAAAACGAATTCAGTTATTCAAAATGTAAACCTACCTGAAGATGCTACTGTGATAGCGATTAAATAACAATAAAAATTTGCGAAAATCAGAATAACCTTATTTAATATTATTTCCTAAATGAGTTAAACTGACGTAATCAGTTTTTAATGAATCATAACTGAATGGATGAATTTCTAAGGCAATTTATTTTACATTATCGGATTTGTACTTTCGAAAATATTTGAAAACTTATATTTCAAATGGGAATAACTCAGGAATTTTCTTGTCTCAACAATTACTATAGTTCTCTAATAATTCAGTCGATATTTTAATATTCAATGCATACAGGATGTATATGAATAGTTGCGAAAAAATTTAGGGGGTGATTCCTTGTCGAAAATTAGGGTGGATCTATCATATAAACTTAATTATTTGAGCACCCTAAAGATGGCGCCCGAAAAACAGTTTTAATTTTTTTTAAACCAAAAAACTGACAAGAATAAAATTAAGCAGATATTTTATGCGGGCGAGAAGGCACCCAAAAAAAATTTTGGTGGTGTTTCTCTATAACTGCAAGGGGTAGAAAGCTAAACCTTCTCTCGCAAGAAAGTTTTTTGCATATTCCTCTTTTACAATAAAAAAATTAATTTTAGATAGCTTGATCCATTCTTAATAAATAAGATCTTTTACAATTTCTTGATAAACTTCAAGGTTTTTGAGAAAAAAAATTGAAAATTGAAAAATGATAGAATTTATCTAGTAAGCGGATGTCATTTTTTCATGACAACTGACTTGTTTTGATTAACTTTGATTCAGTTACAATTGTCAGTTTTTTGGATTAAAAAAAAATTAAAAACTATTTTTCGGGCGCCATCTTCAGGGGGCTGTAACTAAACAGGGGGGTTCAAAAAATAAGGTTTATATGAAAGACCCAACCTATTTTTTGACAAGGAATCGCCCCCTAATTTTTTTCACAACTATTCAAATACACCCTGTATATGTGTATATAATCAGCATTCAATAGAATATCGACATATTAACATGCTTATGCATAAAAAAATTATGATTTAAAATTCATCTCTATTAAACACAAATCTTATAATAATCGCTATAATATACGAGGGGTGTTCATCCTTATAATTTGCTTAAAAAGAAATTCATTAAAAACAAATAAAAGCCCCAGTAACCTTGTTGAAAACATTCGAAGAAATTTTAGCTAAAAATAGACAAAATTGAATTCATAATTTAATTCATTGAATTCATAGCTAAAAATAGACAAAATTGAACTCGTGATGATTGCCAAAAAGTTGTATAAAACACTACAAAAAATAATAAAACATTCCAAAATTTCCTCAACTAGAAAATTAAATCCACTTATACGCATTGTTTGTAAACATAATTCTCAAAGATATTTTCATGATTATAGATATTGAAATCAAAAGTTAAACCTTGAACCTGTCAGAATCTATTGAGATAAACAGATATAATTAAATTCAAATCTTACTCAACAAACGAGCAGATGTGAACAATTAACCGCTCTCGAATATTTCTGAAGGCCCTCTAAAATTTTATTGATACTTAAACAAGATTCTCTGGAATGTATACCTACCTGACTATACAAAGAGTATGTTCTTGGTACAAATTTAAGTGGTTGAAACGATATCTACCTGACGGGGCTTCTGTAGAGCGAAACAATTTTCATTGAATAAGTGGAAATTTTAATTATATTCAATATATCCTTTAAAACAATTTTCCAGCGAGTAAAGACTCACCTCAAAAAATGTGGAATTGGGTATTCTGTTGAATTCGGAATAGCCTGTATATATTGATTAATTTCATCGTATTCTATATTCTAAAATAAAATAGAAAAAGGCTCTTTACTTGATAGAAGAAATATAACAAAATTTGAATATCAAAACAGCTTTAATCTGTTAGTCTTCTAAAATTTAAATTTCAAAAAAATGTTTATTCAAAAACTTTTAGAATTAAATTGATGTCTACAATAAGCACCGATTATATTTAATAGACGTATATAATCAAAACTCAATATATGTCATTATTCCATAATGAGATTAATAAATCTCATTCAAATAAGTTAACTCAAAAGTCAAAAGCCTTTTTCTGTTTTATTTTATATATAATATATAATTATATTTAGGCTTTAATAAATCTCATTATTGAATGTCAATGGTTTAAAGATAACCTTATAATACCTTACACTTTTCTGTGATTTTGTTAAGAACTGTTTAAAGCAATTTATCCTGTTAAACACGTGTAAGTGAGATATAGTGATAGTTATTTGATTTTGATATTTGGAATATTATTTAGGGCCGATGAAGAGATTATCAGAATTATAATTGTTCTTTGAAGATATAGTGCATGTTTTGAGAGATTTTTGAATAAACTTATTTGAATATTTAAATATATTGAATATTTCAAATAAATTATATTTTTTGAGAAGTCCTTGAGTTGTGTTCAAGTTTTTGAAAAGCAATTGGTGTTCATAATGGTAAGATTAGAAACAAATTTTTGTCTCATTTAAATATTTATTTATTAATTTTAATGACTTTTTTATATCTGTTGGTTTATTTATTCTATTTGACATTATATAATGAGTTTTGATTATATACGTGTATTAAATATAAGCGGTGCTTATTGTAGACATTAATTCAATTCTAAAAGTTTTTTGAATGAAAATTTTTTTGAAATTAAAATTGTAGAAGACTAACAGATTGAATCTGTTTTGATATTCAAATTTTATTCTATACTCATTCGAATTTCGCAAACTTGAACTGATTAAAAAAATCATAAAATGTTTCCAGTTAATATGGAGATTTTATGAGTATCTTTGTAAAATTAAACATGATTTACTCTAAGAAACAAATTTACATATGATTTGAAGTAAAACACTTTATTTCCGCTAATATTTATTGTTTACACAACAATTGTTTCGCCAATAACATTTTGAATTAATCAGGCGAATCTGGTATCTAAAACTTTTACAAAATCGGTCTCCTTTAATACAAGTCTGAGCAAAAAAAACTTGATTAAATGAAGGTTTGTTTTGGAAATTTTCAGAATTTATTCGAAAAGGTTCAATAACGGGGATCGGTTTAAATCTGTCTGGTCGTTAAGTCAAATGTGGTTTTTATGATGACTGTTTATTTCTTATGCTTCTGAAAGCATTTTTTTTACTTAATGACCAGACATATTTAAATCGTAGAAATAGATTCCTCGCTCAACACTTGGTGGAACATATTGATTAACATAAAATACAAAAATAACACTGGACTAAGTTCGCACGAATTTATTAAAATAAAACAAAACATTCAGTTAACATGCATGTTTCGGGTTTTATCCCATTCTCAAAACTGACAAGAAAACACACAATACTACATAATTATAATCAAATGACAGCTGTTAAAATTGGAGATAAGCGGAACTCCAGCTGATCGTTCACAATCGGTAATTGGCGTTTATGTGCTGAGGATATTTCCAAAAATTCTAAAAAGTCCAATCGTTTACTTTTTTCCCCCTCGTGTAAAATTTTTGTTTTACCGAAATCTATAAAGTGATTGCAATTGATACAATGAGCAGAAAATCCAGTAGTCGCTTTGTTCTGTAATATCGACTTTCTATGTTCATCAACCCTAACCTTTAGAGAACGACCAGTCTGGCCTATGTAGAATGCAGGACATTCATCACAGTACAGTTTATAAACCCCACTCTTTTCCGAATCAGTTAATCGGTCCTTGCCGTTTGGAAACATTGATCTTAAGTTCTTCTTATTTGTGCATATTACTTCAATTTTATTCTGTCTTAATCTACTACAAATTTTATCGCTTAATTTTGGGATGTAGTTAATGTAGACAAATTTTTTTGGTCTTTAGGTTGAGGTGGATAGATACATGTTAACAGTTTAGAATATTGCTTTTTGAAAATCAACTTATCTATCATGTCAGGAGAGTAGCCGTTGTTATTGGATAGTAATTTTAACATTTCGATTTCTTTTTTTTGAAGTTATTTTCTGACAGTGGAATTGAAATTGATCGTTGTACAAGAGAGTGGAACGCTGACATTTTAATTCTATATGGGTGGGAACTGCTGTTATGAATAAGAACGTCCGAAAAAGTGGGTTTTTCTGAATATATCGAATTCAAGATGGTCATTTACCCTCTTTATCTGAATATCCAAAAAATTGAGTGAATGGTTTACATTCTCTACTTCCAAAGTGAACTGAACGGATTCGTAAAATGAATTAATTAGTTTCAAAAACGACTCTAGTTCTAAATTTGAGCCAGTCCAAACACAAAATACGTCATCTACATAGCGTTTCCAATATAGTACATATACAGTCAGATTAATGTTTACTGGCGAGAATATTTTCTTCTCCAAATGTGTCATGAAAATTTCACTGAAAAGGGTGGAGGATGGGGAACCCATTGGCAGACCTTCTAGTTGTTGATAAAATTTACCATTAAACTTAAAATAACTCTGTCCGAGACATATTTCTAGCAGTTTCAATGTTTCCTCTATTATATCCGTAGGGAGTGAAAGATTGTCGTGAAGTTGTTCGTTGATCAGATGTTTTATTTCTTTAGTTGGTATGGATGGAAATAAATTAACTACATCGAAAGAAATTAATCTGGCATTTGGGGGAATTCTGAAGGTTTTCAATTCTTCTGTTAACTGGATGGTATTTTTGATGGAATATGAGAGAGAATGAGAAAAAAGTAAACGATTAGACTTTTTAGAATTTTTAGAAATATCCTCAGCACATAAACGCCAATTACCGATTGTGAACGATCAGCTGGAGTTCCGCTTATCTCCAATTTTAACAGCTGTCATTTGATTATAATTATGTAGTATTGTGTGTTTTCTTGTCAGTTTTGAGAATGGGATAAAACCCGAAACATGCATGTAAACTGAATGTTTTGTTTTATTTTAATAAATTCGTGCGAACTTAGTCCAGTGTTATTTTTGTATTTTATGTTAATATTTAAATCGATTCCCTTTTTGAATAAACTCTGAAAATTCCTAAAGAAACCTTCATATATAAGGTTTCCTTTTGCTCTGGGTTGAATTTAAGCTCTGACTTGCATTTACTTGATTGTGTCAAAGTAGTTAGTTACCACACTCACCTGATGAAGTTCAAATGTAATAGACGAAACAACTTTTGTGTAAACAATAAATATTAGCGGAAATAAAGCGTTTTACTTCAATTCATATACGATGAGCTTCCGTCAAGTAGAGAACGAAACAATCAAGAAACAAATTTACACTTTCTGATGTGATTAGGTTTAATCATGGACAAAGCAGCGATTGAATTCATTATTATCTATTATTCACTCTTCCTTACTCATCAAACAGATTAATGTTTTATGGAAATATTGGAGAGTTAAGAGACAGACCGTGAATGATACAACAGTTTTTAATGAAAATTAATTGCTTTCTCTTAGATTCGAAATAGCGTAGAGAAAATAGAAACCATATCGACCATACTTCATTAACATTGAATATGAAATAATATGTTATTTCATTCATCGTTAAAAAACAGAAATGGTGAAAAAGACTGACGTGAAGGCAGGAGTTTTGCGTTCGATTATATCACCCGCGATCCTTACGAAATTTTGCATTTGCCTTCTTGTCGTTATTTTACATCTAAATGGTGAATTTAAACTCGAGCGTAGGACTATCCCTACTTATTTCCGTTCTAAAGTTATACGAGCAGTATTTAAGGTGGTATACTAAACGATGATCCGCTCACAAAAATTTTTGTTTCAAACTTCTAATCATACGATTCGCACTAAATTTCGTGCGAACAGGTGCGTTATAATTCGACTTCTAAACACCTAATTTCAGATCGATCGAATCTGTGGTTTCGAAAATATTAGGAAAAATATTGAAAAATTTTGAGCTTGGAAAAACTGCGAAACTATTGGACCGATTTTACCACCATCTGTGAACTTAACCGAGATATTTACTTCCAGAAAAAAAACTTCCAAATATCACGTTTCCAACTGTAATATAACTCTGAATGTAATTCGAAATTTTCAACAAAAGGATAGAACTCCAATATAATCATTGAATTCTCCGAAATCTTTCGCTTCATTAACGATTCCAATCACCGTGATATATCCAAAAATATGAAACGAGAAATCGTTAATTTCCAATTTCCGTTGACGAATCGTAAATGAAAATAATTAAGGAAATTTTACATTCATTTATTAGGAGTACAAATAAGTTTCCGCCGTTTTTTAGCACAAATTAAATATTTATTATAGAAGAAAGCTTGCTGAGTGACTTCTAATGTTAGAGCAAGTTCTTTTTGTGTTTGAGATGAATCTTCCTCCAATAATTCCTCCAATTCTGCATCCTCGTAAATTTTTGGCCTTCCACTGCGATCTTTGTCTCGAAATCACCGTTTTTAAACTTTTGAAACCACTCTCGACACGTTCTCTCACTCAAAGCACCCTCACCATATGCTTCTATGAGCAATTGATGCGCCTCAGCAGCAGATTTCTTTAAATTAAAGAAGTAAACTAATATTTCCCGCAAATGACTCTTACTTGGCTCAAATTTCTACATTTTCAACTTATAAAAATTATATTTTACCAATATAAAATCAATGATATTAATAGGTTATGTTGTTCTTGAATGTCCAAACTATTTTTAAGCCGGTTATCATCTGCGAAAGCTAACCGAAACTCCGTGCCGCGCCATCTACAATAAAACGGCGGAAACTTATTTGTACTCCTAATAATTATTTCTTAACGAAAAAAATACTAACAGTTTTTCAACCCAATACAGTAATCACAGAATTATAGTTCGTCTGGATAGTATCCGGAATTTATTATTTTTCATGATTTTAATATATCGGGTGTTTTATTAGAGTGATAAAACTTTCGATAGGGATAACTGTGATTTGACAGAAGGTGGAAATCATGTTGTTTTGACATTTCTGTTCAGTAAGCTTTGACAAATTATCATGGAAAGATTCACGCCGCAACAACGTTTACAAATTGTTGAAATTTATTTACAAAAGCAGTGTTCTATTCGCCCAACTTATAGAGTGAAAATGGTTTACATAATCGTCCATCAGAGCAGCTTATTCGTCGAACTATCGATAGATTTCGGACAAAATTTTCTCCACTCGATGTAACAACAACAACAAGACAAAGAACTGTACGTACAGAAGAAAATATCGCTGCTGTAAGTCATAGTGTTAATGATGATCCAGATTTGTCTATTCATCGACGTTCACAACAATTTGGACTCTGTGCATCCACAACATGGAAAATTTTGCCTAAAGATCTTGGTCTATACCCATACAAGATCCAACTGGTCCAAGAACTAAAGCCACTTGACCATAATAAGCGTCGTTTGTTTGCTTATTGCGCCCAAGAACAGCTTGAAGTTGATCCACTTTTTTATCGTAAAATTGTGTTTAGTGATGAAGCTCATTTCTGGTTGAACGGCTATGTAAACAAGCAAATTTGCCGTATATGGAGTAAAAAAAATCCTCAAGAAGTTCTGCAGGTTCCATTGCGTCCTGAAAAGCATGGTGTGCTTTACACGCTGGAGGCATCATCGGTCCATATTTCTTTAAAAACGATGCTGGAGCTAATGTTACAGTGAATGGTGCTCGTTACAGATCGATGATCAATGATTATTTGTTTCAAAATTTGAATTGTATCGACCCAGAAGTGTTTTAGTTCAAACAAGATGGTGCTACACCTCATACTGCTACCGTAACAATTGATATATTGAAAGAAAGATTTGGCGATAACATTATTTCGAGAAATGGTCCAATAAATTGGCCTGCAAGATCATACGACATAACTCCCTGGATTATTTTCTTTGGGGTTATGTCAAGTCATTGGTTTATGCTGATAAACCAGAAACAATAGACGCTTTGGAAGCCAACATAACTCGTGTTATTGATGAAGTAAGGCCTGAATTACTCGAAAAAGTGGTCCAAAAGTGGTCTGGTCGAATGCGGTTCATCAGAGCTAGTCCTAGTGGACATATAACAGAAATTATTTTTAAAACATCAATGTCACAAAATTATCTTTCAAATAAAAAAAAATTGGCTTCAATCTTAATTTAAATGTGTTTTATTTCAATTTAAAGTTCTATCACTCACTGATGCGCTTCAAAAATGGATCATATTCGTGACGTTTGAGAAGGGAATCATAGACCTCAACGAGACGACCCAAATTTCTCTCGGTGAGAACATGGGGAACCCATATATCGAGCTTCGAGGTTAAACCCAGGCCTTTCAAGTGGTTTTAAACAGTTGAATTCCATAAATTTAACCTCTCCCCCATCTCACGTGTTGTTATTCGCCGTTTTGCATCTTCTTATGCCTTTATCGCGTATTTATCAGCGTCAAGCGACCTTCCGGAACGTGGAGCATCTTCGACAACAAAATTGTAGGATCGAAACTTTGCAAACCAGTTCTGGCACTGGCGTACTGTCAACACATCTTCTTCATACACACCAGTTGATGTCTTTCTGGCTTGAACAGCTTTTTTACCTTTTCTATAGTAAAAAAGTGAAATATGACGGAAAAACTGCTCATTGCTCTCCATATTTAAAAAGGCACCAACCAAAAACAATTAATTGAAATTATTCACACACAAGCCGTGCTTTATCAGCTCTCAAAAGATAAAATGATTATGCGGCTTAAGTGTGAAGTTGGGTTCGAAAAAATACAATTGAATCCTCTATCAGGAAAAAACTAAATTACTTTCCGAACAATCTAAAATTAAAATCGAACATTTACGTCTGTGCCAAGGCACCTCTTGACGCTTATACAAAAGTAGCGAAGAAAAATTGAAAAACTCTTACTTTCATTAGGGCGAACTTCTGCATATCATCCAACTCCAGCTTCGGCTTGACATACTTGGGGGCCTCCATCTCAAAAATCAAAAATTAACCGCCACCTAACACACAAATGCACACCGTTTGCGAAGCGCACGTGAACAAAGTAGGCGAGCTGTCAGTTGTAACCGCGATAAAGCGCACGCAAGAAGCACCAAACGAGTTCTGAACGCTCCCGATTACTGCAGCCCATAAAATCGACCGCTCGAGCCACACCGTACGTCAGATCTGAAACCTGTTGCGGAAAACTTCTTCGCGTAGACAACGGAACGACGCTTTGTATGATACCAGAATGACACTATTTCAAATTTACGCAGGAATACCTGATTTCCGTCAAGGTCGCGATATCGAAAGTAGATTGTAATGGTATGTAGAGAATTCGTAATAAGCATCACAGACTTGAACCCATTTGATATGCAGTTTAATTGAATTGGATTTTAATTAAGTATGCCCGATTTGAAGAGAATCTAGAAAGACTAGTACTTGCAGTATTGGACAGAACGGGTTTAATACTGACAATGACACTATTTTTTGGCTATTAATTATAAAGGATTTTTCCATAGAAGGTTTCATTTTGGTTATTGAAAAAACTTGTATATTTTAAGAGATTTCAGTGGATGTTATTTCGTTGTGAACAGAAAGAATAGCCATTAAAACTGGAAAATGAGATCAGCCAAATTGCCTACGGTGCCAGCTCCATATCCTTTTCATGAAACTTTCCTCGATAACTGCACAACTTCCATCTTCAAGGTCTTGTATCGATTGTGGAGCATTGTGATAGGCCTTACCTTTCACGTAGCCCCAAAGAAAAAATTCTAAAGGTGTTAAATCACAAGATCACGGTAGCTAATTGCGATCAACCCTTCGAGAAATAACACAGCCAGGAAACTTTTCTCGCAAAATTGCGATTGTTTCGTTGCCTGTGTGGCATTAAGCGCCACGTTGAAAATAAACGTCGTCCACTTCAATATCTCCCATTTCCAGCCATAAAAAATCATTAATCAAAGCTCGGTAGTGCAATCCATTCACCGTAACAATTGCACCATTTTCGAAGTAAGGTCCAATCACACCGCCAGCCCAAAAACCGCACCATCCCTGAATATCTTAGGAAAAGATATTCAATAATGAGGATGTTGACAAATCCCCATTACTGAATATCTTTTTCCAATGACATTTTTAAGTGGCAAACTCCAATAAACACCTTGAGTTTTTATGACTTGTTTTTTCATTGTTTTGTCACGTATCGGGTGTTTTTTTTTAGAGGGATCGAACTTTCGATAGGGATAACTGTGATTTGACAGAAGATAGAAGCCATGTTGTTTTGACATTTCTGTTCAGTAAGCATTGACAAATAATCATGGAAAGACTCACGCCGCAAAAACGTTTACAAATTGTTGAAATTTATTTTCAAAATCAGTGTTATATTCGCCAAACTTATAGAGCACTTGGTGAAATTTATGGTTTACATAATCGTCCATCAGAGCAGCTTATTCGTCGAACTATCGATAGATTTCGGACAATATTCTCTCTACTCGATGCAACAACAACAACAAGACAAAGAACTGTTCGTACAGAAGAAAATATGGCTGCTGTAAGTCACAGTGTTAATGATGATCCAGATTTGTCTATTTCGACGTTCACAACAAGTTGAACTCTGTGCATCCACCACATGGACAATTTTGCGTAAAGATCATGGTCTACATCCATACAAGATCCAACTGGTTCAAGAACTAAAGCCAATTGACTATAATAAGCTTCGTTTGTTTGCTGATTTAGCCTTAGAACAGCTTGAAGTCGATCCACTTTTTCATCGTAAAATTGTGTTTAGTGATGAAGCTCATTTCTGGTGGAACGGCTATGTAAACAATCAAAATTGCCGTATATGGAATAAAAAAAAATCCTCAAGAAGTCCTGCAGGTTCCATTGCGTCCTGAAAAATGCACTGTATGGTGTGCTTGACACGCTGGAGGCATCATCGGTGTTAGGTTATTAGTGGAACGCACCTGTTCTTTATCTTGTTGTGTTCTGTGGATCTGTGACACAGAAGCAACAACATAACCTCCCTAGATGAGTAACAAAACAGACACGCTACATAAACCTGAACTATATTACAATCGGTCCATATTTCTTTGAAAACGATGCTGGAGCTAATGTTACAGTGAATGGTGCTCGTTTCAGATCGATGATCAATGATTATTTGTTTCAAAATTTGAATGGTATCGACCCAGAAGTGTTTTGGTTCCAACAAGATGGTGCTACACCTCATGCTGCTACCGTAACAAATGATTTATTGAAAGAAAGATTTGGCGATAACATTATTTCGAAAAATGGTCCAATTAATTGGCCTCCAAGATCATGCGACATGACTCCACTGGATTATGTTCTTTGGGGTTATGTCAAGTAATTGGTTTGTGCTGATAAACCAGAAACAATAGACGCTTTGGAAGCCAACATAACTCGTGTTATTGATAAAATAACTCACTCTAAAAAAACCACCGATACTTAACACTATATTTAAACTCTCTAGACATAATCAACCAGTAGAATGTAGATACCTGAAGAACCCACATCCTGGTGAATCAAATGTTGTATTATAAACATTTTTGTGGAAATTATAATACTGTCTCTTATATTTTTTAATTAAAATAAGTTTCCACCAAATAGGCCGGATCAATCAAACATTCCTTTATGTATAAAAAATCTGTAGGTACACATCGTTGTAATGGACAAAAATATGGGAAAATGCGCGCACAGAAACAAATACAAAGAATCTGTATAATTTGTATAGAAAATAATAAGCCTTTGTATAGATTTGAGGCATTCTTCATTCAAGATGATGTAACTAATTCTTAAAACAAATTGTAGAAATTACTATGTTTTACTACCAATAAAAATATATTTTACACATTTTCTTGTGACTCGAGTTTCGGGAAATGAACTATCCCATCATCAGACAACTGAAGACCTAACAGTGGTACAGAGGTATTTAAACAAAAGTGATACATATTTTGAATATTTCAACAGATTCTCTATAATACCTAATAGTGGTACAGAGGTTTACAATCGGAACGTGATAAAAAACCGGGTTAAAAAAGAGGGGCCTTCTAACGGATATCGGAATGTCGGCAATCGACAAAGAAGGTTGTTAAACAGATGGTACCCATTTAAATATCTCAAATAATTTTTGGGGTTACATAGCTCCGTAGTCATTCATTATTTTTACATTATTTTGTTGTATATCTCAAATATTTGGATTTAGAAAGCTCCATACAGTGTCATTCATTATTTTTTACATTATTTTTATTGTGAACGAACTTGAAAATTTCAATTATCAAGTTTCTTTTCTTTTGAATCTACATGTAAAATTTTCTTAAGATTTTATTTTGTCGGAAGGAATTACTGTTTTCTAAAGAATGAGTGGCAAAAGTTGAATTTTTGTTTACTTTTCATTAAATTCATTTTATGTTCGTTGAAAAAGGTTTTAAACAGATGTTACTTTTTAATCGAGTTTCTTCCCTTTTGATTCTACATGTAAATTTTAAGATTATCCATTGTGGGAAAGGAATGGCCGTTTTCTAGACAATGAGTGGCAACAGTAGAATTTTGTTTATTTTTCCTGAAACTCGTTTTATGTTCGTTGAACCTCGTCTTGAAGGAACGTCCTGTTTGTCCTATATATTTATTACTGCACGTAGAACAAGATAACTCATAAAAAAATAATGAATGAATGACTGTACGGAGCTATGAGATATTTAAAAAGTAACATCTGTTTAAAACCTTTTTCAACGAACATAAAATGAATTTAATGAAAGCTTTCTAAATCCAAATATTTGAGATATACAACAAAATAATGTGAAAATAATGAATGACTACGGAGCTATGTAACCTCAAAAATTATTTGAGATATTTAAATGGGTACCATCTGTTGAACAACCTTCTTTGTCGATTGCCGACATTCCGATATCTGTTAGAAGGCCCCTCTTTTTTAACCCGGTTTTTATCACGTTCCGATTGTAAACCTCTGTACCACTATTAGGTATTACCGAGAATCTGTTGAAATATTCAAAATATTTATCACTTTTGTTTAAAAACCACAAGTCACAAGAAAATGTGTAATATATATTTTTTGGTAGTAAAACATAGTAATTTCTACAATTTGTTTTAACAATAGATTAAGTTATCTCATTTCACATGATTGAATTCTTGACTAACTTTAAGTAGAAAAAATTGAAATAAATGATCATAGACTTATTTATTTAATATTTCATGAGTAGCATGAGAAAATCGAAAAAAATTCAATCTTTATCAACGACCCAAAATTCCACGATCAATTGTATATGGTTGATCGTAAAAATAAACGATTAAAATAAATTACCCAACAAGTTCTATCATATATGACCTTAAATCAACACGTTTTTTGATGTTCCCATGGATATACATATTCAATTCATCCTCAAAGAAGTTAATTGATTGCCATAAAGACTTAAAAAATGATATCGTTCGAATGGCTCTTTTTTAGCTCAGAGTGAAGAAAAAATGTATAATACTTGGGAAAATTATATTAATAGCGCAAGAAACAACTGTTGAGGTGATCTGAGATCCATTCAAATTTAATTAAAGGTATAAATTTTTCATTATCGTCTAATTAGTAGAATTAGTTTAAATGAAGGTGAAAGCTGAGTGCCAAATTAATTATGGAAAAGAGAATTATTTCATCGTATGATCAGTGAATTTACATAGTCTGAAATACTTGGTGAAATTTCACAAATATTTAATTGAATTAGTCTTAACTTGATGAAAAAATTTGCACCAAAGAAAATTACTCTCAAATTAAAAATAAAATATATGAATCCGAACAAGGTTTGATTATTGGGAATCCTTCAATTGCTTTATTAGCCGTAATATTTTTGAAGAATATTGAATCTAAAATACACACATCATCAAAAGTCTTGAATTGAATTGAATAAATTAGCGGAAATTAAGTTGTTTTACTTTAATCATCAAGGTGTATTTCCCACAAGTAGAGACCGATACAATCAAGCATTTATTAATTTTCATGAATTAACAGTTATCGGAATCAATAATTCACATGAATTTTCAATATTTCATAAACCAATAAATACAGATGCTATTATACACAATAAATCACATCATCCTACAAACCAAAACTCATAAGCATTTATTTGTATGATCCACAGATTAGTTAACATACCCATGAATCAAAAAAATTACATTAAACAAATATCTATTAATAATGACTACGATCCTTCACTGATAGATAAATTGTTGATGAATAAAAATAGTGAAGTAGCTTTAAATATGGTGGGTTTATCCGAATACAAAAGAAAATTCAAAATATACTGAAAGTATTTCTGAGAAAATTGCTACATAGCTCAAAAATAAATATGATTTAAGGACTTCATTCAAACCTCAGTAAATTCATTTAAAATTATTGATAAGAAGTATGGCTATGGTAATAGGAAGTTCTTGAAATCGAGACAATGTAACATACATCTGTATAAAAATTCTATATTCATACAAACTCGACAAGGTTTTGTAGATCACAGAGACAAATTGCAAACATGCACACGTTTCAAACTGATTGGTTTTCGTCAGTGCAATATACGCTAGTGACTCTAAATCTGTCAAGTATCTATATTCGCAATACACAGTGACTCCAAGATATTAATAATACACTAGCGCCATCTAGAGTATGCAAAATTCATACAAGACATACTTTTGCGGGTTAATTCAAGTAAAGAAATGTATTCTCGATATTTTCACGTTACCAACGCAGAATTTCCTCATGCTCAAATCAGACCATTTGACAGATTTGGAGTCATTAGCATGCATTGCACTGGCAAAAATCAATCAGTTTGAAACGTGCGCAGGTCTACAGTTTACCTCTGTGATCTACAAAAACTTGTCGAGTTTTTTTGAGCATAGAATTGTTATACAGATGTATGTTACACTGTCTCGATTTCTAGAACTTTCTATTACCATAGTTCATACTCCTTATTAATGATTTCTGGTACAGATCAGCAGATTTAATTTATTTTAATTTCTAAAGTTGTTACTTTACCGTTTTTAAATGTGTGGAAGTCTATTTTTTCATATAATTCATTTTAACCTTTGCTGAAGATGAGTTGAATTACCCCAAACACGTCCAAAGCAAATCTGAAATATATTTTTGTCAATTTGTTCTACATAAAAAAAATTTTGATATCAAAACAGATTAAATCTGTTAGTCTTCTACAATTTTAATTTCAAAAAAATATTTATTCAAAAAACTTTTGGAATTAAATTAATGTCTAAAATAAGCACCGCTCACGTTTAATAGAAGTATATAATCAAAACTCAATATATAATGTCAAATGGAATAAATAAACCAACAAATATAAGAAAGTCATTAAAATTAATAAATAAATATTTAAAGGAGACAAAATTTTGTTTCTGATCTTACCTTTAAGAACACCAATTGCCTTTTAAAAACATGAGCACAACTTAAGGACTTCTCAAAGATATTAAACGTAAGCGGTGCTTATTTTAGACATTAATTTAATTCTAAAAGTTTTTTGAATAAAAATTTTTTTGAAATTAAAATTGTAGAAGACTAACAGATTTAATCTGTTTTGATATTCAAATTTTGTTATATTTCTTCTATCAAGTAAAAAGCCTTTTTCTATTTTGTTCTACATTGTTTTTTTCTGAGTTGTAATCTGGTATAATAGTTGAATTTCCAATACGTTCAAATGAAAACAGTGTTTTTAGGACATTATTTTATGGTCATTAATATTAATGATAATTTATGTGAAGGTTTCAGAATTATGCTATACAAAATTCAAAAAAATTAAATTATAACCCATGCATAAACTAATAAACATATATTCTTTCCTAAGAAAAGTTGTGTTTTCGTTCTTGTGTACAACGGTTCAGTAGATCTATTGTGCAAGGGTTTAATAACTATTACAGAACACATTGGAAATCAGAATATATTAAGTATATACCTGAGAGATTGTCCATCAAGTAGTCTTCTAGTATAGTGAACTATTCAGCTTTGATCGATGTGTGAGGTTGAAGGCTATATGTAAAAGTACTTTGATTTCTTGTGTATATAGCACCAATTCTTTGTTCTGAGTTCAATTAATATGTGAATATAACTCGTTTATTTTTGACTTCTACTCGAAAAATGTTGTCTAATAGGTTTTTTGAAGACTATATCAAAGAGCACTTAGACCTAAAGTTTGACACTAATTTTATATTCACTTCTATTGAAACCTACACATTTTATAATTAATGAGCAAAATTTCATTTTGTTCATTCATTCCCTAATTTACAACATTACTTCGGCTGATAAGTTTGCAGTTTGACATATACAAGGCGCCACTTATACAAAATTAACAACTTCGTTAGAAAAAATTCTAAAAGTTTTTTGAATAAAATTTTTTTTTTAAATTAAAATTGTAGAAGATAAACATATTTCAATTTGTTTTAATATTCAAATTTTGTTATATTTCTTCTATCAAGTAAAAGGCCTTCCTATTTTATTTTATATATAATATATAATTATATTTTGGCTTCAATAAATCTCATTATGGAATGTCAATGAATTTAAATAAACCTTAAAATAACTCACACTGTTCTTTGATTTTGTAAGAACATAGATCAATCTTGAATTATATAGTTGATCTGTGTTTCGAAGCTTTAGTCTTTTTACACGTGTTGAGAGATATAGGTTAGTTTTTTTATTTTGATATTTGGAATATTAATGAGGGCTGAAGACGGGATTGCTTAGAATTATATTTGTTTTTTGAAGATATAGTGCATTTTTTTAGAGATTTTTGAATTAACTTATTCGAATATTTAAATATATTAAATATTTCAAATAAATTATATTCTTTGAGAAGTCCTTTAAGTGTGTTCATGTTTTTAAAAGGCAATTGGTGTTCTTAAAGGTAAAACCAGAAACAAACTTTTGTCTCCTTTAAATATTTATTTATTAATTTTAATTACTTTCGTATATCTGTTGGGTTATTTATTCCAATTGACATTATATATTGAGTTTTGATTATATACGTCTATTAAATGTAAGCGGTGCTTGTTTTAGACATAAATTTAATTCTAAAAGTTTGTTGAATAAAAAATTTTTTTGAAATTAAAATTGTAGAAGATAAACATATTTCGATTTGTTTTAATATTAAAATTTTGTTATATTTCTTCTATGAAGTAAAAGGCCTTCCTATTTTACTTCGTTAGAAAATTCTAACCTTCAAAAGATAGCTCTAAAGATTTTTCGACGACCACTTTTGGTTCAAAAATTAGTCGTTTTAGTGAAACAACTTCTATAATTTTCAAAACAATAGAAAAAAATTCTTGTACAGATAAAAGATTGCTTTTGATGGAAAAACCCCCGTTGAAACGAAAGCTTGGCTTGATAAGGTTTATCCGAAACCTGCTCTAGAAAATCGACCGTTATTGACTGGTTTGTTGAATTGAATCCTGGTCGTAGGAACAACGATCACGCTCTGGTCGTCCAAAAGTGATGATTACTGAGCCTCTAAATACAGAATGGGGCAGTGAAGACGGACGTTTTCCGAAAAATTCATAAGATTGTCAATTTTCATGTTAAATACTTTTAATTTTGGTTAGCAATACACCACTGATCGTTCTTGGAAGTTGGCCAGTCCCCACAAGAAATAATGACATTTCTATAGATCAGGGAATCGAAGTGGCTACCAATGTTCCAAACCGGTAAATCACACCACCTGGGAAATAACGGAGGTTTGTGAAGATACAAAGTCAACTTAATAGTGCACCGGGTATAAATGACTACCTTATTTCTACATATTGTTAGGTTGGTAACGGTCTCGCATAGAATATAAGTTATCGAAGGGGTCTTACAGCCAAAATGCACCTTCAACTGTAACGCTTAAAGCCAGTGCAGAACCAGTCAGCAGGGTCGCGCAGGATGGAATCTGGATGGACAGAAAAGAGGGTAATGTTATATCACCTTGAAGCTAGGATCTAACCCGAGTCAATCGGACAAGTAACTATCGAGAGGGCTGTATCTGGCCTCTTCGGAGTTGACAGGTACCTGGAATGCTCAGATATTAATATAAATCAAACCACACACTACCTGAAGCGTCACGCGAACCAATCCTGGGACTACGCAATACCTCAAGGAGAATCATCCATCAGTCACTCATACAGCAGCGTTGGATATCCGGAGTTGTTTACTGTCTCTATACGATATGTTGTCCTCTACCAGGACTACTCAATGATTCACCCTAAAGAACGCCACTGGTTCACAAGGAACACAAGTGAGCGGGTTCATGCATATGGTAAACATATTACACAAACTGACCAGTGCATTATAAAGTAGATTCAGTACCCTATCACCTGGACGTGAACGTTACAAAAAAAGACAAAGAAATAGGTAAATGGGGATTACACAATAGTAATCAGTTATATACCAGGCACCACGAACAACATAAACAACACAAACGAAGAAACACTATTAATAAATACAACGAACAACAGCCAGGCACGGCAAGAAAGTATACAATATAAATAAATAACTTGTGAGGCTTGTGAAGCTTTAGTTATATACAAAAACAATGCATTCAAGTAAAACATTTCGGCAATGAGCGAGATTACAATGAAAGGAATATGCAATAAGCGGAAAACTTACCTTAAAACTAAGGTGGATATTCGAAAACGTCAAACGTTTAATTGATCAGAACAAATTTCATTCTCTGCCGCTTTAAATTCAATAGAGACCGTCCATCTTCTTTGTTATTGTCACAGAGCGCGACTTCATGCATCAAGTTCCAGTGCCATAGAATGTTTGACAAAGGCGGGTAAATACCGTGACGTTTATATAAAGTATACGAGATTCTCTAACTCGTATGATCCTTAAAGAATGCGAATATTTTCACTATGATCATAAATAAAGTTGAATTTGTTCGAAAATGTTTTTTCTTCCAGAGAACTGATGGATGTTCAGGTAGCTCAACGTAGGCAACCAATAAAACAAAACGCTGAAAAAAAGTTATCCGCATTTCTGTAGTAAGTCAAATCGAGGTTCGTAATAAATCCATGTTCAAGTACCCGGAATTGGAATTGAATCGAATATGTCCTCACTAGATGGAAGACCTTTGTTTTTAAACGATTAAGGATTTGTATCTTCAATTTGTTCGTTGTTTTAATAAGTGGTTTTGTTCTAATAACCTGAACTTCTAGCATTTTCAGTTTCGTCTATATTCGCGAATACAATATAGCAGTCCGATCTATGCTAACTTGAAACAGATAATCCAATGTCACAATAATTAATGGCAATGTATTATTCTTCGTTATTCCGAAACCGGTTCTGCTAATACCAGCGAATCCAAATACAAAGGTATCTTATGGTATTCCTATCGCGATTAACCGAAAACGCAAGTTAAATGATAAGATCTACGAAGAGATGACGTTCAACTATTAACAACTCGTGTATATTCAAATTTCGGGACGTTGATTTATTAAGTGGTCCCATGCAGTGCCAAAGTTCGAAATAATTTAATTGAGAATATGTTTCCATTGTTTACATACATTCTACGACGCGAGACATCATGATCGTTTCTTTTGACTACGTGCCATGCTTGCCCCAAAATACTTGGCCAGGTCCCAAAGGTTCTAACTGACTCAGGATCTCATGCTTCATTCTGCCTTAAAACCGATAAATTCATAAACTCTGAAAATACTTCATTATATCTGATTCCCCATTCATGACTGGAATAAATTCCTCATCAGCATGTCCTGAAAAACGTTGAGCCTCTAATTGGATCCAAGTCCCTCGCTTAGTATAATTTGTGACTATCACGCTTGTGTTTTTCTGTGTTTCTTCACGGTGTTTGGAAATTCGTTATTGTTCTTGATTTTTGTGACTTAATCGTGTTATAACCAAGTTGACATTGAAATATAGGTGAGTGAACAATTTGAATTTTATTGTTAGTTTTGTTGTTATTAACTCAATCATTGTCACGAATCGAAGATATATTCAATGATTTTTACCAGAATGCTGTAAGGAAAAAACTTCGAGTGATTATATCAGGTTTGCCCAAGAGATTTAAAGCAAAGTAAAACAGGATAAGGTTTCATACGATGGAAAATTATTTACAGAGTGGCCCAAGAAGAATTTAACACCTCGTTAACATAAATAGAGGTTAATTCTTGATAGAAGGTATATAAAATTATTTAAATATTTTAATATTAGCCTTCTACATATTTAATTCCAAAAAATTATATTGAATGATTATAACTTCTGAAAATAAATTAAAATAATGTCATATAAGTACCACATATATCAATTGACATATAAAATAAACATTCATTATAAGACATCCGAATGGTATAACAAAATCCAATAAATAAAAATTATTAATCAATATCCTATAAATTAAATATTTTGAATAGACAAAATTTTGTTTCTGCTAATCAATCTTATGAAAACCAATATCTTTCAAAAATATCCAACATAATCTTAAGAATTTCATCATAAAACTATCTTACTTAGACTATTCAATATTATTGGATATCTAACTAAGGTGCTTTATATAAAAACTCAAGATATGTAAAACATTACTGAAAAACAAGTTTTAAGAAGGACTTTGCTTCGTCAGTATTCAAATAATTCATATTCAATAAATATAACATCAATCAACAACAAATATTTACTCAACTTTCAACAATTTAGAAAACTTCTGGTAAATGAATACTGAAAAATTTAAATGGAGTTTAAATGGAGGTTAACTACAGATAAATCATTCTGTGGTTTATCTTGATCTAAAAGAGTGGGGAGTTTTTCAAACTTTTGGTATACATTCACAGCAGGTATATATGTCAATCTTTCGAAAGTAGAACTACGATACAGAAAAATTCTGAACGAGGCAGCATCCATTAAACAAAATGAAGTGACCCCTTGTAACAGCCTGTATATAAGTTTATAGCCAACTTAATCAAACATCACTTTCGGTGCTTTCAAATGAATCACTCCGTAACTGTTCTACATCACTTGTTATTATATCCGTCCAATATTTCATCCATTTTTATGATTATTGATTCCTAGATTTCATTTTAGTTTTATGTCTATTTTATGTATACATCGGCATACTTGCGATTTATTTGCCAGGCATAACTCTCTCGCATATCACAACAGATGGATTAAGAGTAAAATATGTAGATGCAGGTATCGGGTGTTTTTTTTAGAGTGCTAGAACTTTCGATAGGGATAACTGTGATTTGACAGAAGGTAGAAACCATGTTGTTTTGACATTTCTGTTCAGTAAGCATTGACTTGGAAAGACTAGCGCCGCAAATTTATTTTCAAAATCAGTGTTCTATTCGCCAAACTTATAGAGCACTTCATGAAATTTATGGTTTACATAATCGTCCATCAGAGCAGCTTATTCGTCAAACTATCGATAGATTTCGGATAACATTTTCTCTACTAGATGCAACAACAACAACAAGACAAAGAACTGTACGTACAGAAGAAAATATCGCTGCTGTAAGTCATAGTGTTAATGATGATCCAGATTTGTCTATTCGTCGACGTTAACAACAAGTTGGACTCTGTGCATCCACCACATGGAAAATTTTGCCTAAAGATCTTGGTCTACACCCATAAAAGATCCAACTGGTTGAAGAACTAAAGCCACTTGACCATAATAAGCGTCGTTTGTTTGCTGATTGGGCCCTAGAACAGCTTGAAGTTGATCCACTTTTTTATCGTAAAATTGTGTTTAGTGATGAAGCTCATTTCTGGTTGAACCGCTATGTAAATAAGCAAAATTGCCGTATATGGAGTGAAAACAATCCTCAAGAAGTTCTGCAGTTCCATTGCATGCTGAAAATGCACTGTATGGTGTGTTTTACACGCTGGACGCATCATCGGTCCATATTTCTTTAAAAACGATGCTGGAGCTAATGTTACAGTGAATGGCGCTCGTTACAGATCGATGATTAATAATTATTTGTTTCAAAATTTGAATAGTATCGATCCAAAAGTGATTTGGTTACAACAAGAAGGTGCTACACCTCATGCTGCTACCGTAACAATTGATTTATTGAAAGAAAGATTTGGCGATAATATTATTTCCAGAAATGGTCCAATTAATTGGCTTCCAAGATCATGCACATAACTCCACTGGATTATTTTCTTTGGGGTTATGTCAAGTCATTAAGGCCTAAATTACTCGAAAAAGTGGTCCAAAATTGGTCTGGTCGAATGAGGTTCCTCGGAGCTTGTCGTGGTGGACATATGACGGAAATTATTTTTAAAACCTAAATGTCATAAAAGTATCTTTCAAATAAAAAAAAAATTGGCTTCAATCTTAATTCAAATGTGTTTTGTTTCAAATTAAAGTTCTATCACTCTAAAAAAACACCCGATACTAATGGGGAATCAAGGTGATTTCATATTTAAAATAGATTTTAGACACACCTGTACACTATCGTACCTAGCAGTTGTTATAAATGTATTCTGTGTTGCATTCCGAAGGTAAATGCGCATTTTTTCGAACTCAATGGCGAATTTTGCTCATCAAACATTACCGTTAGGACCGTGGAAATATCGAATATTCAGGTTATTCCTTATTTCCTTCCGAATGTTATTGTGTCGCCTATAGATTATACAAGATCCCTTGAGATCATTTCTGTTTTTCAATACAGTACAAACAATCCTAAAAATTAAGCCAAAATGACAGGCGCCCTCTGGTACGAGCACGCAAAAAGCATAACAAAAAGAGAAAACTTCCTTTTGATTCGATCATAAGTCTGTATGTCAAACTTGCAAAAGAATCACAAAAGGAATATATTTATTACATAAATATTTTGTTGTCCACATTTTTGAAACGTTTCGTAAGTTTTTCGACTCTAGTTCGTACATTCGGTTAGTTAACGAGACTATCCGATACAGTGAATTTTCTATTGGCATTGGATCGTTTCATTGTCGTAGTTGTATTGTGGTCGTTACCAAGTGTAAACTTTAAGCAGTGGTTGGATATAAAACTTATACTAGGTGCAAATTAAGAATTGTGCTAATCAACAAACGTAACCTAACCAAATTCCTCACCGAAAATATGCGAAGCCTAGTTATTTTTTCTATTTGAAGCGATTAATGTGTGGAATAATATTCCCGGAATTACTGGAACGAAAAGCATGGAAAATATTTCACATTATGGTAAACGATTTTACTTTTTTACGTAAACCGAATAGGTAGTTGTTAGTTGTTCTCGTTCAGTATATTGGCTCTGTTTCGTAAAGTATGACTCGAACAATAATACCGTTTGATTTACCAATATTTATTTATTTTTCTTACTGATTAGAAATCGACTTGTTGAATGACTGAGTAATTCAGTGTTTTTGTTTTTGTATTCAAATATTTCCGGAGTGAGATTAAGTTTTAGGATGAAAACATGGATTTGTCAATCTTAATTTTATTTAATTATTACTGAATGCAGTATAATCAGGCCAATTTAATTAAGTGCTTATCTTTAATTCATTGTTCAAACATTGCTGTCAGGAGTAAACAATACTTCACTATATTGCCGCTATAAAATTTGTTCTGGGTTTTATAGGGCTTTTATAGTTTACAATGCTAATCTCACAGAAGTATACTATAACCTTTCACTGATTATTTATTTTTTTGAGTGGGTATTTCATGAATATAGGAAGTATAAACAGGAAATTCTCCGGCATTGACTCGTTATGGGTCATCAAGGATAAGTGTTACATGAAGAAATTGATACGACCATAATTTACAACTCATTTTTGATAATCATTTCAGAACATTTTAAGTAATTGTTGAAGTGGGAATACTGTCCCCTACAATTGCAAGAAGGCTTTCTAAAAGCAACAAAATTAATAAATAAATTGGACACTTATATCAGTAAAATTGTGCATGTGTTGATAAACTCAAAATATGATTAAATATTGACAATTTTTTTTACAGGATATAGTAACAAATGTCTATCTGGCACAGTAGTAACAATCTAGAATTAGGTAAAAGCAATCTTGTTAATAATAATTTGGATCACGCTAGCCGTTCAAATCTTTATCATAGGCCACACAAGGTAAGATGTTGAATGATCACTAACTATATTCATAATTGTTATTTTACTTGAACAAACTAATTGAAAAGTGAGTGTTTCAAAGAAATTTGAACACATAGCCATATAAAGATTGAATCTTCTGGAACTAATTTCATTTTGGAGAGATTCACAGTCTTGGTGAAATAAATACATAAATAGTTAGAATTAAAGAGTTCTTCCCATCGGTATTTGCACCGCTAAGCTAATATTTTGATGTACCTGAAGGTCGTAGAAAGGTTATTTGAGTCCTTATATTGATATTATACAAATCTTCCTAAATTTTCACACAGTGTTGTTCTAACTATTCACTGTGCTACTCGGATATTAGAAGAATCGCTTTATTAAAAAATACGGTTCATTTATTTCTTGACATCCTTACTAATTACAGATAATAGCTCTACAGATTTAAATCTAAATAAATCTCATGAAAACATTTGGAATCAATATATAAGAAACATCTCCTAAATACACTGTATCACTTTATAGTTGCTTAAATTACGGAACTGGTACAATCTGCCCCTTTGCCCAATGTTTGTTTGACACAGAGTTTCAGAACTGTTTCAGCTTATTTTTATTATTATTCTTGTATCAGTAAAAATCTTCCAATACCTAGTGTCTATTTAATTCATCCTTGATTCTCTCGCATTCTGAAATCAACACCACCTAAACAAGGTGGTGTTGCTAAAACCGTCCTATACTAATAATTAAAGCAGTATGTGTCATGTCAACCAACCATAGAAATATAACCTGAGAAATACTCTTTTTGTGACTCAAAAGGCTTTTTTCCTGCGGGTCCTGTAAAATGAATACGAGTACGGGTCTAATGTCGAAAGACCGATCTAACTACTGAAAGCATTTTTATTCGCGTACGATTTTCCGTTTATTTGCTACGAACGAAAGGAAATGTGACATTTCACAATTTTGCCCGATTTTCGGAGATCGTAGACAATAGATAGATACGCGCCCTCGCCATAAATGTCATAATGGTTTATTTGACCTACCGGTTCATTGAACTACCCAACAACAAAAGTATCAATCGCACTAGTCAACAATTATAGGAATAGGGCTCGTGGCAACCGGCCATAGATAGGAAAAACGTCATAAATGCTTTTTTCTTTTGCAAGTTGAAAGGCTTTTCCGGTGGGGCATCCAAAAAAGTGCGGTTGCGTGTCGATAGTCAAGACTGATCTAACTAATGAAAGTAATTAAAACAAATTGTAGATATCGGAATGTCGGCAATCGACAAAGAAGGTTGTTAAACAGATAGTACCCATTTAAATATCTCAAATAATTTTTGGGGTTACATAGCTCCGTACAGTCATTCATAATTTTTACATTATTTTGTTGTATATCTCAAATATTTGGATTTACAAAGCTCCATACAGTTATTCATTATTTTTTACATTATTTTTATTGTGAACGAATTTGAAAATTTCAATAATCAAGTTTCTTTTCTTTTGAATCTACATGTAAAATTTTCTTTTGTCGAAAGGAATTACTGTTTTCTAAAGAATGAGTGGCAAAAGTTGAATTTTTGTTTACTTTTCATCAACTTTTGTCACTCATTCTTTAGAAAACAGTAATTCCTTTCGACGAAAGAAAATCTTAAGAGAATTTTACATGTAGATTCAAAAGAAAAGAAACTTGATTATTAAAATTTTCAAATTCGTTCACAATAAAAATAATGTAAAAAATAATGAATAACTGTATGGAGCTTTGTAAATCCAAATATTTGAGATATACAACAAAATAATGTAAAAATTATGAATGATTGTACGGAGCTATGTAACCCCAAAAATTATTTGAGATATTTAAATGGGTACTATCTGTTTAACAACCTTCTTTGTCGATTGCCGACATTCCGATATCTGTTAGAAGGCCCCTCTTTTTTAACCCGGTTTTTTATCTCGTTCCGATTGTAAACCACTGTACCACTATTAGGTGTTACCGAGAATCTGTTGAAATATTCAAAATATTTATTACTTTTGTTTTAATACCACTATACCACTGTTAGGTCTTCAGTTGTCTGATGATGGGAGAGTTCATTTCCCGAAACTCGAGAAAATGTGTAATATATATTTTTTGGTAGTAAAACATAGTAATTTCTACAATTTGTTTTAATTATGATCAACTACCAAATAGTAACGGCTGAAACAATTCAGTATAATGAAAGCAATTTAATTCCCAGGCCATTTTCCTCCGTATATTTCTAAATTTGCCTGTTTTCGGTGATCAAACACGGCCTCTCGCCGTAAATGCTTACCGGTTCATTTGACCTACCGGCTCATTGGATCTATCCGAATTGAATTATTCAAACGATTATATTGAATAGATTACAGTAGAAAAATTAAATGACTAATTTTATTGATACAAAAGTTTATGCTGGTTGTATTGATGTTGTTAACAGTTTGTATCATTTGTTCCAGTGTAAAATGTCTCAGATGGGTGGAGATGAACTGCATACTCCTCGCTACCTGTCTTGGAGGAAACTGCACCTCAGCCGAGCTAAACTGAAGGCTTCCAGTAAGACGTCCGCCCTATTAGCTGGTTTTGCTATGGTAGCAATGGTCGAACTCCAGCTTCAAACGCCGGTTACCATACCAAATCCAATATTAGTGGCGTTCGCCATCATCACCACCCTTCTGGTAGCCGTTCACATGCTTGCACTTATGATAAGTACCTGCATACTACCCAATATCGAGGCAATATGCAGCATGGATTCGATAAACTTGGTCGACGAGTCCCCTCACGAGCGGCTGCACTGGTACATCGAGACCGCCTGGGCCTTCTCAACGTTACTTGGACTCCTTCTCTTCCTCGCAGAGGTCGCCATTTTATGTTGGGTAAAGTTCTACGATATCAACACCACAGCGGCTTGGTCTGCTAGTATAGTCTTAGTGCCGATTTTGTTTGTCTTCTTAGCGTTTGCCATACATTTTTATAGGTCGCTTGTCTCGCACAAGTATGACATGACTGTGTCGGGTATAAGAGAACTGGAGCTCTTGAAAGAACAGATCGACGGCGACCATCAAAACAGTAGGGCAAACGGTTTAAACGAACTTATGTCTGGTATACATGTAGTATGAGGTAAAAGTTCACAAATGTGGCTGTGTGAGAGGAACCTTGATTTATAATATTATTGTTGACGCTGTGCGATTACCATTTTTGATCATTTTTACAACTCAAGTGCCGTTACTTACGAAAGTTTAATATTTTGAGTCCTAGGTTACGTTTGCAGCTACCTCCGTGGATGTTTCAATTTTTAAATGCTTAGTTGAAACGCTGAAGATATTACCCATGAAATTATTCCTATATTTTATAACCAATTCTGTTTAAATTGAGTACGATTCCTTCTTATCTGTTCGTTGGACTAGGATTTCGGGTTAGTTTCGAATTGGCCTAAGTACTTTTAATATTATACTGAATTATGCTTAGATTGATTTAATTTTAACCTACCAAGATGTGGTTTATATTTACTTCGTTGATCTCCTGATTGTAAATATGAAGTTGGAAGTTTGGACCGTCTGAATTCAGGAGTTGCGTCAAAAAGTTTTCTTCAACTGACTTATCACACAATTAAAACAATGACTCAACGCTTATATGTGGTTCACAAATAATCTCTAGGTTGATTTTATGTATTTAAATATTGGATGGAGTAGCCTGGTACTTTGTGATAGTTTTAAAAATTGAATAAATAAGAGATTCTTTTGTTTCCTATCGCTATTTTATTGTTTAGTACATAGTAGCAAGGGTTTCATACAACATTTATAAAAAGTTGTATTTCAAAGGTTTTTATTTATTCAAGGAAGGCTTCAGTTTGTGAAGAATTTCGAAAAGTCAGGAATACCACTGGTCTGTCTGCTTGTTTAATAGTTTAAACTTTGTACTTTGTCTTAAAGGATGAATAAAATTATTATTATTATTATCCACCAGTTTTAAAATATAGTGAAGCTACGAAACTAGGGTCAATAATGAAATAATGATAGAAAACGAAGTAATTTCTTATTCCATCAATTTATCGTGAATATTCTATTCTGATCCTCTTTCTTTGAAGTTTTCCGATTTGTTCACATTATGGTGTACAAATATTCAGGCAAAAAATAAGTTAATATAAACCACATCCTTGTTTTCAAGTTTCATATGTTGAAATAATCCGATTGCCATAAATCGATTCTGGTTTGTTATTTATCCATCCATAACTACAGTTGTATATAATTGTAGAGTTGATATTTTATAATTTTGTTATGTTTCATGAGATTTAACTGACACCACATTTCTGTTATATATTTACATTCCGAAGGAGGACATAGCGTAGATGACAATAACTATTTTGATATGGAGAAATTTTTAGTGTGTTCCTTAGCTGAATCAATTTTGGCATTTCCTCGAATAGCTCAATGTTAATTCCTTTGAGATAGTACTTAGATTTTTTGTACAAAATACCGACATTTTTGTATATGGTTTTTACGGCAGAATATTTTCATTTTTTTATTCACATAATTTCAGAGGTGCTAATCTGAATATTGACTAAGATTTAAATGAAAATTTTCCAGTGCATACTCTGCGGTGAACCATTTTGTACACAAGGTGAACACAACTAAACATCATTATCTGTGATTTATCATGATTTTTATAAATGAATATTATGACATATAGTTAATAAAAAATAAATTATATATTTGATTACAATTACATCAGTATTTTATCACTACTTCTTCTCTTCAGAGCAATTTCTTCTGTGAAGTAAGTACAAACGTTTCCATTTCCCTCAAGTGCTAGAACTTCTTGGTTCTTGCATATATTCGCAGGATCTAGCAGCTGTATCTGGAGATTAAAGATTTTAAGAAGCATTTAAGCACATTTTTTCAACTGTAACGTGTTTTATTCAATTTTAGGTATGACGCTTCTTTAATTTTTTTTGTAATTTTCACTCTTATATTTAAAATACTCGCCTGACTAATTGGGTACTTTGAAGGTGAAATACTACACTGCCTGTATGGTATATCGATAATGGTACTAAAAACGCACATGTCTTCAAACCAAACGCCCTCTTGTAACTGGCCGCTATCCAAGTGAAAGTATCTTCCTTTGCCATGTTTCAATCCATTTTCCCATTGTCCTTCATATCGATTACCATTCTGGAATATGAACATTCCTTCACCGTGAAACTTGTCATTTAACCACTCTCCTGAAAGGAGTAATTTTATAGAAACAATATGGGAAATACTGAATTGTTTCAGCCGTTACTATTTGGTAGTTGATCATAATTAAAACAAATTGTAGAAATTACTATGTTTTACCACCAATAAAAATGTATATTACACATTTTCTTGTGACTCGAGTTTCGGGAAATGAACTATCCCATCATCAGACAACTGAAGACCTAACAGTGGTACAGAAGTATCTAAACAAGAGTGATAAATATTTTGAATATTTCAATAGATTCTAGATAACACCTAATAGTGGTACAGAGGTTTACAAGCGGAACGTGATAAAAAACCGGGTTAAAAAAGAGGGGCCTTCTAACAGATATCGGAATGTCGGCAATCGACAAAGAAGGTTGTAAATCCAAATATTTGAGATATACAACAAAATAATGTAAAAATAATGAATAACTGTACGGAGCTATGTAACCCCAAAAATTATTTGAGATATTTAAATGGGTATCATCTGTTTTACAACCTTCTTTGTCGATTGCCGACATTCCGATATCTGTTAGAAGGCCTCTCTTTTTTAACCCGGTTTTTTATCACGTTCCGCTTGTAAACCTCTGTACCACTATTAGGTGTTATCTAGAATCTATTGAAATATTCAAAATATTTATCACTCTTGTTTAGATACTTCTGTACCACTGTTAGGTCTTCAGTTGTCTGATGATGGGATAGTTCATTTCCCGAAACTCGAGTCACAAGAAAATGTGTAATATATATTTTTTGGTAGTAAAACATAGTAATTTCTACAATTTGTTTTAATATGGGAAATATTGGGGTGGTGCCCAAGACTCGATCGTGAAATGCGTTTATCAAAGATAAATGGGTCACTGCTTTATTTTTCATTTTTAACACTACTTATGTACTATGGGGGGTTCAGTAATTATGTGAACATCATGTCGAAAATAGCTCTTCAATTTGTATGGTGAAATTTCAAAATATACAGATTCAGAGGGGGCTTTTAAAGGTGAGTCTTTTCTCAACAGTAGGTAGAATCCTATCACAATACAGGGTGTTTCACGAATGATTGTACAGGCTTTTAGGGCAGATGCAGGACATTTTGGTGAATCTGAATCAGTGCTCGAAATATGTCCAAACTATATTAGTTCAAGAGATACAGGATGTCTTATGTATTTTATCAAAAATTTTCAATCGGCATAACTCTTGAACGCCTGCATGGATCTTTGCACATAATCACTTGTCGATAGCACATCTGATATATAATAAATTCTTCTAAAAAGCACTGTAAAATATTTTATGCTTTTTTTCTTTGAAGCTCTGAAGTGAATGGGATTCTTATGGGAAAGCTTCTACCTCTTAATTCGGAGGCGGCATTTCGTTCCGAACTTGCGCAACTGAATTCATCTGATAGGCGTGGTGCGCAAATCTTTTTATAAAGCCAGTGACCTTGCTCCACGTCGGTTGTCGGATCGCTCGCGCTTTGCTCCACTTGAAGGAGGCAAGGATGGTGACTCAGTGTTCGAAAAGTGGTAGCGTCCTCTATGGAATATTCCGGGAAGCTAAAGCAGAATTCTTCCAAATCATTCCCTACAATAAATAACTAAGATTTATACCTACCATCATAAAAAGAACAATCCTTGTTATACAGCTGCCCTTGCCCGCTACGTTTTCCCCATTTGAAATTTCCCTGGTAAAAACTGCCATCGGGAAAAGTGCGCAACCCTTTTCCGTGCATGTGACCTCCTCTCCAGTCACCCCTGTATTCTAGCGTGAACGTATTCGTTTCAGGTACAAATGATGACAATACTCCAAATCCTTCCCTGCGCCCCTTGTAGAAATCCCCTTCGTACAGTTTACCGAATCTTGCTAAGAGGGCACCTTTTCCTGAAAAGAATCACCATTGGTTGCTATTTATGTATCTGGAAGTGGCTACAAAAATATGAAGGATGGGCCGTCTAGACTGTGCATTTTGAAGTAGTGGTTATTTAGAGTCTGGGAACACTTCGTGTGAAGTGAATGGGGTTCTTATGAGGGAGCTTCTACCTCTTAAGGAGGCGGCGTTTCGTTCCGAACTTGCGCACCTGAACTCATCAGATAGGCGTGGTGTGCATGTCTGCCTATGACGCCAGTGACCTTGTGTTCGACGTCGGAACGGTCGTACCCAGCGAGGACGGTGAGTTAGGTATTATCTGAGACCGGTCGCGTCCTCTATATGCTGCGCCGGGAAGCTGCAGCAGAGCAGAGTAGAAATCTTAACGAGGAGCGGTATACGTTGCCACACACTCCACTAACTGACTTTTTAAATGACAACAAATTATAGAACAATCCGAACCATATTAGATAAAGTCTTGAAGTTCATGCAAAAATAAACGACTTTTTTCCCAACCTATTATATTTGGATAATTCTGGAAGATTCTTACCCTGTTTCTTATTATAATCCCATTCACCGACATACATATCTCCCAGAGTATTGAAAATCTTATGACGTAAACCCTGTCTGCTAGTTTCCAAATCGAGTCTTTCAGATCTGGATTGCTTCACTTTACTCCGATCTTTCAAGAAAGGCATTTCGAAGCATTCGTTTGCGAAACGAAATGAATAAAACCAATTCTCTGGGGCAGAATGAAAACTGCCAGCTTGTAGCGATCTGCTGGAAGGGATGATTTCAATAATTTGGCAAGTTTTCTATATTATAAAGATCACGCGATTGTTTTGGGGCAAACTAATGGTTGATTTAAATATGATTTATATAATAAATGGTAAATTTTCGTGATACTTCAAATATTATATTGACAAATTTGCCATTTGTGACACATTTCATTCGAGTTATTCCAACAATAGATCGGTTGATAATATATCTGCAGATGTTTCATTTTAACTCCTTAAAATTATTTTGTTCGCGCAAAATTATTCCATTATTATATGAGCACATTATAAAAACATCAGTCATTGATGAATTGGGATTGACATATGTATATGATTTCAGAGTCCACTAGATATTACGCAAAATTTGGTTTCATAAGAACTGAATGCATCTCCTGAATATAAATAATGGCGTTCTGCTTTATTTTGGAAGTTATGAAGCTTTTTCTCAATAATTCCCGTTGTCGTTCTTCAAAATATCTACTATCTAATGTAAAAAAATTAATTATCGGACATCCATATCAGCTACTACCCTTCGGGATTCCACTCATTTTCAAAGTGAAGTTTGACAATAACGCCAATTTCATGGACACTTTGATTAACAAAAGAGCGTAGTTATCGTAGATAGGATATTACTAGCGATGAAATTGACGCTATTGCCAAAGTTTAATTTGAAAACTGATGAAATTTCATAAAAAATGGTGAATAGATATTTCCTTCGCAAATTTCACATCTGCGAATTGTATCTCACATAAATGATGAATAAAAACCACAGGAGTATTAAAATGATAATAAGTCTATGATAAAAACACAGACTGTCATCCGAAAGTCAAATGAACGTCAATTTTTTCCATTTTAGAAGTAGAACTGTTCTCTTGAAAAAACTAAAAATCTCATGAGAATGAAAAATAATGGTTAAAAAGCTGCATCCTTCTCCCTTCGATCTGCATCATTACATATTGCCCACAAACAATGGAAAAAGAATATATTGAACAAAACTTCATATCCCTATGCAAACGATTCTACATTTTTATCTATGGTTAATTGACATGATGAAAAAAGGTCTCTATGGTTCGGCGTTCTGCAGAATTTCCAGTCAATAAAACAACACTACATTATTTCTAAATCATAAATTATTTTAAAAAGACATTTTGTGTAACATTCAAAACTGGGTCCCAATCTGTTTTTAAGAATGGATAAGACGGAAATCGTTGAAGATATTGGTAATTCTTATACATTATCAGATCAATACATGATCCAAGTCGAAGATATAGAAGGTAAGTTATTGGTAGAAGTATCAGTTAGAACTTGAGTCTACTGATATATTTAATTACAGAAGATCAAGATCAGATCACGGCAGAAAATACAGACGATTCAAATCACGACGGCGGTGATAAACTTGGAGCTCCTCTAAGAGAGCAAGATCGATTTCTGCCAATTGCAAATGTAGCTAAAATAATGAAAAGAGCCATTCCTGAAACGGGAAAGGTAAATAGCAAAGTACGCATTGTTTTAGGCTTCTCGATAGTGTAAGTATTCAAATTGGTCTACATCATTGTGATTGGTTCTATAATTTCAGATAGCAAAAGATGCTAGAGAATGTGTACAAGAATGTGTTTCTGAGTTCATTAGTTTTATAACCAGTGAAGCAAGTGATCGCTGTCACATGGAAAAAAGGAAAACCATTAATGGTGAAGATATCCTTTTTGCCATGAGTAGTCTTGGCTTTGATAACTACGTTGAGCCATTGAAAATTTACCTTCAAAAATATAGAGAGGTTTGTACAATTCAGTAAAATATAAAGAAGATATTATTGACTCTATTTTCAGGCTGCAAAGATTGATAAAGGTCCAGGTGACTTAATGTATGAAGAAGCTGTTGAAGATGGATATAGTAAGTCAATTCGTAAATAATCTTGGATAGTTGGTGCTTGAACTCATACTTTTTTATTGATGAAAAACTATTACCACCGTTTTTTTATTTTTTAGAAACTACCGTACCAGGCGGCATAATAGCAACGGAAAACACTGGCACAGAAACAGTAATTTATACTTATCAAGATAATATTCACCAATTCCAGTTGGCTTAAGGTGAATATTATGTTGTATATTATAATTGTACATATTCCATCAAGTAATCACTTTCAAATTGTTATTCTTGAATGATTCTGGCAAATTGACTTCAGAATCTTCTGTTTTTTGTTGAGCTAACATGTTTATTAATGGAGCTAATAGTGTAAGTTGTTTTGGATTCATTGTTTTTTAGAGGAGAAGTACTTCTTCAAGGGAAAATATGTATGTTTTACATTATCGATAAATTATGATTAAATGAAAGTTCATGGTTCAAGTGTGAAATATTGACCTTTAAAAGAACTGTTCAGTTTTAAATAACTTTCAGTGGTGGTAAACGTATTTGTTTAATTTTTTCATATTACAAAATTTTATAATTATATAAGAGTTTTGTCATGCCTTTCCTCCTGCCACGTTTTCCTGCAGAAATAATTTGAAATCTAAATTTAACCATACTTAACTCACAAAAATATTCTCCACATCATCTTGTTTTCATTTCATTATCAATTTTGCCCCTGGCCTACAATATTGTTGGTTTCTAAGAAGTAATTCCATATTGGAAACGTGGCTTTTCCATTTTTTATTTGATGAGATGTGTACTTAAAATGAACATCTTTGCATTACGGAGTATGTTTAAAGGTAATCTCAATTATAGTTATGAATTCTAAATGAATTATTAACTTATTTATTATACATTCTGTCAAGAAAGTATCGGGAATTATCGATTTAAATCTGGCGGGGCAATGAGGCAGGTAAAAATTTTTTTTCCTAGGTTGGTACCACTGTCCTTAATTACTATGCCAAGCTTGAGCGGGATCTGTCAACTAGTGTGTTTGCAACAGCTGATTAAGTCAGTCGATGTCAGAGTGCGTGCCGATTTTTACAAAATACAAATAACAAACCTCATAATAAACATTAACTGTATCGTCATCTCAAAAACTTTAACGTCCTTTAAATATGGCTGGTACCAAATTTTAACACTGGCTCAAGAACTTGGATACCCTTTAAATGTTACTTGTACCCAATATTTTGGACCATTGTTGTAATATTTGAAGGAAGTTGAAGGTTTTGAGATGTTGATACAATAATTTTTTTATGTGGCGTTTGCCGTACACTTATTTCAATAACTAAGACACCTTTTAAATATTGTTTCTACTCAATTTCAGCACTGGCTCGAAAAATTGGTTTTAAGTCAAAGTTTTTGAGCGAATTATTGTTTTTATAAGGGTTTTTGTTGTATCTTTAGCTTAAAAACTGTAATTTCCTTCAGATATTGCTTGTACCCAATCTTAACAATCGTTCAAAGATTGGGTATCTCAATATTTAAAGGGAGGGGAATATTTTGGGGACATGCCTTTAAATATTGGGTAACTTCCCTTAAATATCGTGTACATCTAACTTTTGAAGCATTGTTAATATTGTGTACGAGCAATATTTAAAGCGAGCTACCCAATATTTCTTCTTCATCTTTGATCCCTAACTGGAGATGGGGTAGGTTTGCATATACCCAAAAAATTGGGTACATGCAAGTTTTAAGGGGTGTTACATTTTTTGAGATGGGAATACAATACTTTTTATAAGGGTTTTTATTGCATCCTCACCTCAAAAACTGTAACATCCTTTAAAAATTTCATGTACCCAATTTTTTGAGCCAGGGTTAAAAATGGGTAATTACATTCTATGTGTCGAAATGAATGAAATTGCAGGAATATTGAATTTGACAGGCAGAAATTTTGGGAAATTAGATCGATATGCACTCATACAATGCATAACCGTTTATAAGAATAGCTAAGACGAACATTTTGGCAAATATTGTGTTTCTTTTGAATAGAAATGAGAGTATATAGCGTTTTCTCTTAATTTGAAATGATCTTATATTTGCTATGAAATCCAAATAAATATATATAATTCGCTCAAGAATTGAAAACCTTAGATTTGGTTTGAAAAATGCAAATATTATTTTGTTAGATCGTAATATGAAAAAAATCTTTTCAGCTGTTAATGTTAGATTTACACGTTCATCTACACTGGTAGATTGAAACACTTAATAATTTCAAAACATTATCAAATGTCAAGGTACAACGTGTGGCATTAATGTGTTCTTAAAATAATCCCAGACTTTCTATCCAAGTTTTCGGTTCTGATCTATTCAATTTTGGTTTATTAACTCGTAAGCGTAATAATAAATCTAAGAAAACATTATTTCGCCTTTCTCGTAAAATTATATCACAGTTTACATTTTGAGGTAAAAAGTAACAAAAACAATTATTGAGGACTGAAATTTTTTTAGGTTTGCACGTTCCGTACGTTGAATCGAAAAGCTTCGATAGTTATTGGATACTCGATTTTCCTGCCAAGATTTTTCCATTTAAAAAGGAAAAAAAAAACAATAAATTATTCCCAATACACAAATTAACCTATGCAAACCACAGCAGACATATAGTACGGTGAAATTTGAATATCAAAACAGATTAAATCAGTTTTGATATTTAAATTTTGTAATATTCCTATTAAGTGAAAACCTCTTCTTATTATTTTATATAGTACTGTACATTTCACTTCAAATAATCCATCAATTTGAGTCGATACTCGATAGAAGTAAAATTTAAATGACTTCAAATTCGGAATTATGTATTCTAACTTCTGCAATATATATTGAAACTATATACAAAAAGTATCAAAATGATATCCTTATGTACATTCTGTCAAGAAAGTACCGGGAATTATCGATTTAAATCTGGCGGGGCAATGAGGCAGGTAAAATTTTTTTTTCCTAGGTTGGTACCACTGTCCTCAATTACTATGCCAAGCTTGAGCGGGATCTGTCAACTAGTGTGTTTGCAACAGCTGATTAAGTCAGTCGATGTCAGAGTGCGTGCCGATTTTTACTATGGGTGATTACGTTGAGCAAAGAATTTGTTTAAAGTTTTGTGTTGCAAATGAATTTTCGTGTGCCGATGCATTGAAAATGTTGCAAAAGGCCTTTGGTGATAATGCTCTATCGAAAACTCGTGCATATCAGTGGTACAGAGCCTTCAAAGACGGTCGTGAAGTGGTCGCCCATCGACGGCTTCGATCGAAGATAACGTCGATAAAATTAAGGAAAGGGTGTTGGAAAACCGTCGTACCAGCTTGAGAGAGATCTTTTTCGTTATTTGAATCCTTTATTCAAAAGATTAATTTCTGTTCCGGAAAGATTTTTGAATCTAGGGTAAAATGTGTTTTGAAATTTTTTTTGATTTTGTTGCAATTTTTTTGTTCTTATGAACCTTATTAAATTGCGGTGATAACAATAAAAATTTGTGAAAATCATCAAAAACCTTATTTAAAAATTATCTATTAAGAAAATTTTTGTGAATGGGTAATTGAAGTAAAATTAAACATCTTATGTTACAAATTTATTCATTTACGATGACTTAGTCTTTACAATTTTGCCACCTTCACGGAATCCATTTCTGAATTTCCTACGGACAATTTTCAAGTGACGCATTCTACCGGTACCAGTGGTCTTCCTCCTTTTAGCTTTGATCGACCAGTTGTCTGAAAGAAAGAAAAAGAATCAGTAAGTTTCGAATTTCGACATACTGTGTGGAATTATTTTCTGTGGCAAAATTTCACCACCAATTGAAAAGATCATTTTGAAAGTCACTTCTTCCAATTATATTTCTATAACTCTTACAGAACCCTGAATAAGATAAGTTATGCTTTAAAAATTTTAATTTTTGGCTAATGATGAATTGTAATAATTTCAAGAAATGGCGGCCGAGTATCTCTACGAAAATAGTTATACCACTGACTGAATTTGCAAGCAATTGAAATATGAAGTAACGATTTATTCCCTTTCGAAAAGGTTGGGAAAAAAATGAATCAATTTTAAAAATTAGTTTCAAACTACAGTCGACTCTCGTTAATTCAAACCTGCGATAATTCGAACCTCTCTATAATTCAAAGTTATCACGAGTTCCCTACTAAATCTCTTTTTATTTCGAACTAAATCAATACATTTTCATACACTTGGTAATTCGAACGAAAAAATCATTGCTATTTAACAAAACGACGCGTTAATTCGAACTCATCAGCGTCCAACACTCGACAATTCAAAGTTGCAGAGAGAAGAGGCGGAAAGATTGTAAGTACATTTTGCGACAAGTTCAAACTTGTATCAAGATACACGAGCCTTTGTTTTTGTTATGATTAGTTTGACTATTTGACGCACACACTTCTTACGAATTGGTTTGTTTAGTTATTCAGTTACTGTTACTCTTTCGTTGGTATGCAGATTAAAAGTTAGTGTTAGTTATGAACCCTAGAAAGTATAGATGTTTGACGATTGCTGAAAAGAAAAAGTTAATCGAAAAAGTAGAAGAAGGTGAGAAGAAGAGTGATGTTGCAAAATAATTTAAGATTCCTCTGAATACTCTCAACAATAATAAAGCACAAGAAGAAAATTAATGCTGCTCAAACTGCTGGAGTACGGAAAAGAACTACTAAAGGTGAATTTCCTCGTCTGGAAGAAAGCCTGGTCATTTGGCTAAGACAGTGTAGAGGACAAAAAGTGTCTATTAGCGGGAACTTGTTGAAGGAAAAAGCAAAAGAGTTCGCGTCTACTCTAAGCATCAAAAACTTTGCGGCAAGTGAAGGGTGGCTTACAAATTTCAAAAAGAGAAATGGAGTTGTTTTTAAAAAAGTTTGTGGGGAAAGTGGAAGTGTTGATGATGCAGTTTGTTTAGATTGGCACGGTAAATTGAAGACCTTGATTGAAAACTATGATGCCCAGGACATTTTTAATACTGATGAAACTGGCCTATTTTTTTAAATGTTTACCGGACAAGACGCTTACTTTTAAAGATGAAAAATGTCACGGAGGAAAACATAGTAAAGAGAGGTTGACAGTTTTACTTGCAGTAAATATGGATGGATCGGAAAAACTTAAACCCTTAGTGATAGGAAAAGCAATGAAACCGCGATGTTTCAAAGGAGTAAAATCGTTTCCAACTGATTATCGTGCTAACAAAAAAGCTTAGATGACGACAGAACTTTTTAACAATTGGCTTTTAACAGTTAATGGGGACATGAAACGACAAAAGCGGAAAATTTTACTATTTTTAGACAACTGCACTGTCCACAACAGTCCTCCTACATTGTCTAAAGTGGAACTCTACTTCTTTCCACCAAATACAACTTCCAAATTGCAACCATTGGACCAAGGGATTATCCATAATTTTAAGACGTTCTATCGCAAAGAAATTGTTAAGATCGTTTTAGAATCTCTCGACAAACAGCTAACTGCAAATATCACGGTTCTGACAGCTATTTTACTAATTGACAAAGCATGGAGAGCTGTAACACCCCTAACGATTCTCAACTGCTTCAAAAAATCCGGTTTCTTAAAAGAAAATCTTCCAATACTTATAGATGATGAAGAACCAGCAATAGAACCATTAGTTGACATCAGCGGTGTGAGTATTTCTGATTTTGTTCAAGTGGGTGAAAATGTTGCTGTCTCAGGTTCACTAACCGATGACGAAATTTTATCTGCGACAGATACACAATGTAACGATGAAGATGAGGACGATACATCGGAACCTTTGGCAGAGGTGTCAGTTAAGGAAGCAAGATCCTCATTTGATACCTTACAAAGCTTCTGTCTACAAAACGAAAGTGATGAAAAAGCATTTCAGGCACTTTTTCTCTTAAAAAAAGTTATTGAGCAGTGTGAGCAGCAGAATTGTGCTTTAAAGCAAACCAGTATAACAAAGTTCTTTCGAATGATTAATTAATTCACATTACGAATACATGTACATATACATATATGTACACGAATGTACCTCTTAATTCTTGACATTTTTATATTAATAAATAAAAATGAACCAACACTTAATAATTCGAAGTTTTATTTATTTTCTCTCACAAATTTCAAACCACTTGATATTTCAAACACTCGATAATTCGTAATATTTCAAGAGTCCCTCGAGTTTCGAATTAACGAGAGTCGACAGTAATTGTATTCAAAAAGCTCAAATTTGAAGGAACACATGACAGTGAATATAACTGTGGAATAACATAAAAACCGAATAGCTTTATTTACCAAGACAAATATTCTCGATTGTTTGTGAAATAAGACACATAAAATAAGAGATAAACTGCAGATGGGATTAGAGGTAGCTCAGCAGAAGTTAATTAACTGCCTACATTCGAATTTATTTTCAAAGTACATAAAACTAATAACAAACATGAGTCCAGTCCATTAAGGGACAAATTAAAAGAAGTTATGAAGATACGAATAAAAAGTCAAAACCTTTATTTTTGAGTAGCACATAAGTTGACACTAATGATCCCTGATGGAGAGATCATCCACTTTCATCATGAAAAAGCACACCATAAAATGAAGTAAGGTTATGTCGACAATAAACGCATTCAAGCCTACTTGCGAGAAATACAAAATGCCCTTATATTTGATAGAAGAAAAAGACTTATTTCGAACCGTTCCATAGATAGATTGTAAGTATTTATTCTTATTTCATGACATTCTTCCAAATGTTAACAAAAAGTATGCTGCAAACTTTCTTGAAAGTAAAACTTCAGCTAATAAAGATTTTAATTGAAATCATTTGACCACATTCCTTGCAAATATTAATTGATAGAACCAATGAAAACCGGATTTAATCAAGATGTTGGAAATCACTGGACTAATCTAGATAATCGATACAAAAATTGAAATTTACTGCAAGAAACAACATTGAACCTTGCTTTGGCTTGTAAAGTGCTACAGAATGGTGAACTTTTACAAGAAAAAAGTTGTGGTGAGTAGATATCAGTAAAAATTATAAATTAAGTGCTTCATTACGATAAATGTTACTAATATTTGTTCGTTTCATTTGGGACAATCAAAGACATCTAAGAAAAACTTCTAAAAAACCTAGAGATAAGAGAATTTGGTGGTCTAAAAGCAATAACTTGAAAATGAATTACTTTTTTTACTTACATGATCGCATCTTTGCGGCCGGGTACCCACATTGTGCACAAGTGGATTTTTGGATATGATAGGATGACCTACCACATCTACGACACAAAGTATGTGTCTTATTCCTGCGTTTACCAAACGATGAGGTACCTTTCGTCTGAAAAATTAAATTTTCACGATTAACAGAAATAAAACAAATTGGTACGCTCTATATTTTCACTAGTTGTCGAATTTGAAAAGCAATCAATTTTGAAATTTCAAAACTAAGAAGATATAACCTCAAACACTAAAATTCTTTTTTTAATTTACCATTTTATAATTTAACCTAGAAAGATTACAGCGAAATTGTTATAGGTTCATTAAGAATATTAAAATATTTGACGCTTTTCACTTTGAAGACAAGATTATTGAGATAATTTGAGCTTTAAGTTAAAAAAACACAGTACTCACCATTTTGGAACGTGCACGTAAACGAGAAGGCTTGTCGTTAAACCTACGGGTACACTAGGAGATTGTCAACTATGACATTGACATCAGACTTCTGTGGTCCTACTCTTTATTCAAATACCGTACACAAACCTAATACTAAATCCACATTGCTTTATACCATCTGTCATACTTGCGCATGTGTTATCTAATTGATAATTTAAGTGAGTTAATTTAATATATTTCCAATCAATTAATATATATAGGAGATGCTTTCTGTTCATCAATCTGTATGCCATAAGAAAAATATTTTTCTACCGTGATCAGGATTCTTGTCTATTGAAAAAAATTAATAAGATATTTCAGAATTGACCAATCAATCCATTACGTACACAAACTATTTGTAGTTTATTATGGTTGAATATAAATTCAAATCCATTATAATCCTATTAGTAGCGATTAAATTAAGTTTTTTTCATGCTACAATTATTTCTTGTAAGCGCGTGCGTATATCACACCAAAGACCAAATTATTCGAATTTTAAAAAACCGAATTCTAATAATAGCAGAATTTCCAAGTGTTGTTAACTGGTTTCTCTTTTGCACACGTGAAAGTGATTACATTCCTTTGAATTGTACTACGTAAACGTTATAGGAAAAGGCTTATTTGAACATATTGTGCATTAAATAATCCAGTTTGTGCTTCAAAGAAGTAAAGACTATTATAATTTGTGGACAATCCAATTTTCATTGATAAGTGATTTTTCGTGAATTGGTGACATCTAAAAATAAAGAGAGACTGCTTGGCTTACCTTAGGTAACCAGTTTGGGTCTATGAACGTAAACCATTGTAATTCGTCATAATATTTTTTTGAAGAGATGCATTCAGAGTGCACTGTTGCATATATCAGTTTGTGTGCACAGGATAGAATAAAACAAAGGAAGAAATTCGTTTTTCGGTGTTTAAATTCATAAAAATCAAAGAAAAATTATAATTGATGCCCAAAAATAAAAAAACAATGTATGTTGTAATTTAAGAATCATTAAAAGTAGAATATATTTCAATAGTTTATAATACGTAGCGATATAAAAACTTCAACAAAATGATGTTTACTGGGGGTACTTCCTATAAAAAACGTAGTAATTCTACTGGAGGAAGTACAAGAAGAAGACCGCAACCCAAAATACAGAGGGGTAATTCTGAGGTGAGTTCAAGAATTCTAAAGAGCTTTAAGTAATAGCTATCTTGTTTTGAACGCTTCATAGCATCGGTTGAATAATATTGTATGTAAACCCTTCAGGTCTTGAAACAAACACGGCTTTTGATGAGTTGTGAATAAAATTTTGAGCATAAAATTGAATAGTAAATAAATCAAACATGGAAAAACTGTATCGGAATCAAGCTGCACACCTAGCAATCAGGGAATATTCGAATTTAATTCATTTCTGAAACATTCTTTCAAAAATAAGATACTTCTAACTCCTTGAGACTATTCATGTGTGTAGTTTGACTTCCAGTTCAATGGATTTCCATATCTACTTGTATTCATATGAGAAATTGAATTTTTGCAGTAATAAAAATATTGCCAATAATACGCTCAAACGATAATAGTGAAATGCCTCATTTGTGATTGTATTGGAGGTAGATACTGCATATATGTTTTGTAAAATTTTTTTAATTGCGTCCATCCTTGATGGAAATTGATTTTGATAATATAAATTAAAATAAAATCGATTATTTCCAGACTACCTGAAATATGGCACTTAAAAGCAAAATGCTAACATGCAGTTCTTGCAAAAATTCGTACGGATTATATATTATTAGTAGAAATAAGTTTTTCATAAAATCTGTATTATTGAAATGTAGTTTATTCGTCTAAATTATTTTGATTCGACAGATGAATTCATGATTTCCATGAGCACAAAAGTTGATACGTCATTCGAAAGAACACTAAATGAGGTATTATTGCTGAAAAGAAAATATGACCATAATTAATAATTTTTCATCGATAAAACCATTGGAAAAATATAACTGATTTTGTTCACTCCAGAACGTGATATTCATCTTCCTATCAGGCCCGCAGTAGGAATTTTTTGCCACACAGAACTTCTTATCTTGTACCAAATTTAATGCCGTTTCAAGATATATGGTAAAATTTGATGAGTCTACCAGAATAACTGAAGAAGAACTGATTTTATGGAAAAACTTGAAATATTTAGTGAAAGAAATGTTAAATTGAAGAATAAAGATCAACATTTCGACCATGTGTTATGGGACATTTTTTGTTGCAAATAACTTGAAGTTTGACCCTTTTGAAAGTAGATACCTGTATAAGACGAAAGTCTGAACTGATAGTTAGATATTTGAAGAAAAATGGAAATCTTTATACTTCATATAAAACCTTAAATTCTTCAGGTATATCGATAAAAAATAATAAAAATAAGAACAAGAGATCAGGAGTATATAGGTTAACCTTCGGTACATTCTGTCAAGAAAGTACCGGGAATTATCGATTTAAATCTGGCGGGGCAATGAGGCAGGTAAAAATTTTTTTTCCTAGGTTGGTACCACTGTCCTTAATTACTATGCCAAGCTTGAGCGGGATCTGTCAACTAGTGTGTTTGCAACAGCTGATTAAGTCAGTCGATGTCAGAGTGCGTGCCGATTTTTACTATGGGTGATTACGTTGAGCAAAGAATTTGTTTAAAGTTTTGTGTTGCAAATGAATTTTCGTGCGCCGATGCATTGAAAATGTTGCAAAAGGCCTTTGGTGATAATGCTCTATCGAAAACTCGTGCATATCAGAGCCTTCAAGGACGGTCGTGAAGTGGTCGCCCATCGACGGCTTCGATCGAAGATAACGTCGATAAAATTAAGGAAAGGATGCTGGAAAACCGTCGTACCAGCTTGAGAGAGAGTCCGCACGTACGATTTTGATTGATATTTTGGGCATGAGAAAGGTGGCCGCACGACTCGTACCGAAAGACCTGCATTTTCTTCAAAAACGTCATCGCGAACAGGTTGCTTCAGACATGCTGGATCGCTGTAATTCCGATTCTACATTCATGGAACGCATTATAACTGGTGATGAGACCTGGGTCTACGAGTACGATATGCAAACAAGCCAGCAATCATCGGAATGGGTGGCAAAAAATGAGCCGAAATCGAAAAAACCACGCCAAAGCCGCTCGAAAATGAAGGTGATGCTCATTGTTTTCTTCGATATCCGTGGCGTGGTGCACTACGAATTCGTTCCAGAGGGTCAGACGGTAAACAAGGAGTATTACCTAGGCGTTATGAAACGTTTGCGTGAGCGTATCCGTAAGAAGCAGCCAAATTTGTGGGCGAACAATTCATGGATTTTGCATGACGATAACGCGCCTTCTCACCGAGCTACGATTGTGACTGACTTTCTCGCCGAAAACTCAACAAACGTGCTTCAGCAACCACCGTATTCGCCGGATTTGGCTCCCTGCGACTTTTTCCTCTTCCCAAAACTAAAATTGCCCCTTCGTGACACCCGTTTTGAGTCGATTGAAGCCATAAAACAAAATTCGGCGCGAGAGCTAAAGTCCATCCCGGAAAGCGCCTATAAAAAATGTTTCGATAATTGGAAGTGCCGTTGGCATAGATGTATTGAAGCAAATGGAGCCTATTTTGAAGGCGACCCAATAAATGTTGACGATTAAATGTAAAAATGTTGTTTTAATTGAAAATTCCCGGTACTTTCTTGACAGAGTAGTACATGTCCATACATTGGCCAAACAGGCACAGCTTTCGAGAATAGGATCAAAATTCATTCGTTAAAAATAAATCGAATTCTACCTATGCCAACCACGTACAAGAATCAGGACATGATTTTGACCATAATTTCGAAGTTCTCCATACCGAGACTGGACATTTTAGAAGCACTAGAAATAAACCAGCATCATAAAAAGCACATTTTACTTAACGACCAGACAGATTTAAATCGATACCCTTTATTGAACCTTTTTGTATAATTCTGCGAATTCCCAAAACAAACCTTCATTTTATCGTGTTTCTTTTTGTATTTAAGGAGATCGATTTTGTAAACGTAGTTAGTTATCATACTTACTTGATGAATTAGCGGAAATGAAGTGTTTAACTTTAAATCATATACGATGAATTTTGGTCAAGTAGAGACCGAAACAATCAAGGAAGAAAATTGTTCTTAAATTCATCCTATCAGTGTGTTACACCTTCTCTGGGACATTCTGTATAGAGCAAGTTTGTATACAGTGAAAATTCCTCTGTTAAGTTGTTTTGATTTATAACTATTTTCACTCGGTTCCGTTGATTTATACCTGATACTGTTATATTTTAATTATAAATCTGTCTATTCGTTTTCAATGAGATATCGATTTAAACCTGCTTGTTTAACCCAGCCAAAATGATTGATTTTCATCGAAACTTTCCATGGAATATCTTGACCACCCACATAACAAACTTAAAAATTTGTTTTAAACTTCGTAGTAATAACATTTGATGCAAAAGATATGTTTACGTCAGGCATATGCCGGAAAATGGTGTCGATGCAAAATCGTTAAGTGCAAGTATTTATTACATAAGTTGCCAAAATACACATCAGAAGTATATTCTTCACACTTTAGTTGTCACTCCTCTTCAAAATGTCTATTTTATTTTTATGAATACGGTGTTTCTGAGTATCTACACACGATTCTTTGTTGTTTTTATATCTTACGTATCAAAATAAATTCAATGGAAGAAGTATTCAACTTGAGCTTCACTATTTATTAATGCATTTGCATTCACTAGTAATAGTCGGTATTTGCATGCACCTCTCATAACATTCATTAGATGAAGAAATGTTCTTTATTTGGGGAAGAAATTTTTTCGTGGTATGTGATCTTAAAATTTCGTTTTCGCAGGCATAAAACAATGTTTCTGTTTACTAACCAACAATATGTGAATTTAGCATGCAGGGTCATATATTGTGCTTTCAAACTACTATTTTACAGAATGTAACCATCCAAATAAACCATTTCCCAATGAGGTTTCATTTTGAATAGCTGGCTATCTAGGCAGCGTCTATTCTGAACCTGTCATCTATTGACATTTGACAAGTAAAAACTACGGCAATACTGAAAATGGACATGAACATCCATTGATTTCTCTCAAAATATATTCGTCGTTTTCAAATATCAAAATGAAACTCTTTACAATCGAGTTAAAACTTCTTACTTCGTGTCGGTGCTTTTTGTAACATGCTTTATTACAGAAGATTAACATATTAGTAGTACAAATAAGTTTCCGCCGTTTTATTGTAGATGGCGCGGCACAGAGTTTCGGTTAGCTTTCGCAGATGATAATTGGCTTAAAAAATAGTTTGGACATTCAAGAACAACATAATCTATTAATATCATTGATTTTATATTGGTAAAATATAATTTTTATAAGTTGAAAATGTCAAAATTTGAGCCAAGTAAGCGTCATTTGCGGGAAATATTAGTTTACTTCTTTAATTTAAAGAAATCTGCTGCTGAGGCGCATCAATTGCTCGTAGAAGCATATGGTGAGGGTGCTTTGAGTGAGAGAACGTGTTGAGAGTGGTTTCAAAAGTTTAAAAACGGTGATTTCGACGTAGAAGACAAAGATTGCAGTGGAAGGCCAAAAATTTACGAGGATGCAGAATTGGAGGAATTATTGGAGGAAGATTCATCTCAAACACAAAAAGAACTTGCTCTAACATTAGAAGTCACTCAGCAAGCAGTCTCACATCGTTTAAAATCATTAGGAATGATTCATAAACAAGGATATTGGGTTCCGTACGAATTAAAGCCGAGAGATATTGAACGCCGATTATGCTTAAGTGAAATGCTGCTAGCTAGACATAAAAAAGGGTTTTTTTACATCGTATCGTAACTGGTAATGAGAAGTGGATACATTATGACAATCCAAAAAGAAGAAAATCATGGGGATTACCTGGCCACGCGTGTATTTGGTGGGATCAGCTAGGTGTAGTGAGTTGCTTTATCCGAGCGAAACAATTACTGGAGCCCTCTATCGAACACAATTGATGAGATTGAGCCGGCTCTGAAGGAAAAACGCCCTCAATACTATTCTAGACACGAAAAAATTATTCTTCCGCATGACAATGCTCGTCCACATGTTGCGGCTCCCGTGAAAAAGTACTTGGAAACACTTGATTGGGAAGTGTTACCCCACCCGCCGTATTCACCAGACATTGCACCGTCCGATTATCACCTGTTTCGGTCCATGGCACATGCTCTGACGGCGCAGCGGTTCACATCTTATAAGGACACCAAAAATTGGGTTGATTCGTGGATAGCCTCAAAAGACAAGGAGTTCTTCAGACGTGGGATTCGAATGCTGCCTAAGAGATGGGAAAAAGGGGTTGCAAGTGATGGGCAATAATTTAAATAAATTTATATTATCGTTCTTCTATAATAAATATTTAATTTGTGTTAAAAAACGGCGGAAACTTATTTGTACTCCTAATATTTGTAAAAATTTTTAGAGAAATATTCTGTATATTCTTTTGACTAATTTTTAATTGTTGAAAAATAGACAATAATCATAATATGAACTATAATCAAACAATTCACGAAATTAAAATGAGTGCAATCTCACTCGAATTTTATGGATTTATTTTTGGCTATTCATGCTAATTTGAAATGTCGAAATATGATTCATGAGCTGTATTTGAAATTTTCCTGCTGTCCAGTTTTATTAGGCTATTGAATTCAATCAAAACCACCCGAGACAAGACTTGCTAATGGAATCATAAGAAAGTGTTAGCTAAAAATTGACTCTTGAACTAATTGCTTACCTACTTGAAATTATGATATTAATGGCTCTTGGAATATCGCGAATAATTCATGACGTCCTTCAAATACAGAAAAAACTCATTAGGGGTAAAAATAAGTTCGTGTGGTTTTGATAACAGATCTTATCAACTCTTGCTTTGCATTTGTAGTTTGTCCACCCCAGTTCAAGGAGGCCACTATCATACAAGTCTGGTGTTAAGAACTGCATAAATAATTATAGACCTATATCTATCGTGTCTAGCATCACCAAATTTTTGGAGAAAACAATTAAGATACATTGATCAGTATGAATTGATTGATCCTCGACAGTATGGTTTCAGCAGAACAAGATGCCATAACTTATTTAACAACTGAAATAACTCCAAATTTAGATGAGACTAAAAAACAGCTTGTATTTTCCTAGACTTGGCCAAGACAGTGTCACAGAACTCGAAGTACCAGAGGATCTCGGCTTCCGGGGTGTAGTTCTGAATTTTTTTAGCAGCTATTTAATTGATAGGAAACAACTTGTTAGGATTGGCGACTTGTTGAGCTCTGAAAAAACTATATCCTGTGGAGTCACCCAAGGCCCTGCGTTGGGTCCATTGAGTATCATCTTGTACATCAATGGTGTTTTCGAATTGGTGGGGAGGTAATTGATAGTGCGATAATGTAAAAAGTTGATACTAGTTGGGAGGACAGGCCTACAAGTTCTCAAATTCTGGTTTGATGCTGAGGTACTGATCATTAACTTTGGCAAGACTGTCTGTTTGCCTTTCTCCTGCCGCGGAGACATTTATCCTTTCTTTGGATCACTGGACGTCGATGGTTCTGAGATCAAAGAATGGTCGGCTCCTCTATTGATGCGCTGCAAGCTGCAATAGAGCAAGGCAGGTTTCTGGACGAGGAGCGACGAAGTTGTTCGCTACACACTCCCCCTCCAGTGAGCGTCGATAAAGTCGCGAAATAGGGCGTTGGGAATCAGGCAGAGAGAGAGTCCGCCGCTGGTCTGGTCGCGGTGCCATCTCCAGCGGGGATCTGTGGAACGATAGGAATGTCTCGGAATGATGGATAGGGGGCGATTAGGGCCTCCAAATGAATGGGTTGGTTCGCTCTTGAAGCAAACCCCCCCAATCACGTCGGGATCGCCAATGAAGCTCTCGAGTGAAATGCGGTGTTGTGAGAGAGCTTCCATCTCTTAGTTTGGGAGACAGCGTTTCGTTCGGAGTCTGCGCATCTGAAACTCATCAGACAGGCGTGATTCGAAGCTCTGCCTGTGACGCCATGGACCATGTGTTCCACTTGGAACGGTGGTCGTCAAACGCTGTGTGCCTTGCTCTATTTAAACTCGGCGGGGGCGGTTAGTCAGAAATATTTAGACAGGTCGTGTCCTCTTTTGATGAGCCGGTCAAGCTCCGACAGAGCAAGGCAGGTTTCTGGACGAGGAGCGAAGAAGTTGTCCGCTACAATCCAAAAGGTCGGCAACGTATGGATGCCTTAACATCAACAGTCAAGCCGGGAAGATCATGCTGTGTATTTGGTAGGACCCGCTGGGTGTGATGTATTATTAGGAGTACAAATAAGTTTCCGCCGTTTTATTGTAGATGGCGCGGCACGGAGTTTCGGTTAGCTTTCGCAGATGATAACCGGCTTAAAAAATAGTTTGTACATTCAAGAACAACATAACCTATTAATATCATGGATTTTATATTGGTAAAATATAATTTTCATAAGTTGAAAATGTCAAAATTTGAGCCAAGTAAGCGTCATTTGCGGGAAATATTAGTTTACTTCTTTAATTTAAAGAAATCTGCTGCTGAGGCGCATCAATGCTCGTAGAAGCATATGGTGAGGGTGCTTTGAGTGAGAGAACGTGTCGAGAGTGGTTTCAAAAGTTTAAAAACGGTGATTTTGACGTAGAAGACAAAGATCGCAGTGGAAGGCCAAAAATTTACGAGGATGCAGAATTGGAGGAATTATTGGAGGAAGATTCATCTCAAACACAAAAAGAACTTGCTCTAACACTAGAAGTCACTCAGCAAGCAGTCTCACACCGTTCTTCTATAATAAATATTTAATTTGTGTTAAAAAACGGCGGAAACTTATTTGTACTCCTAATATAAGGTGCTACAATCGAACGAAAGGGTCATGGGGGAAGTCTGTCGACGACAGTTGATGCGTTTGAGCCCAGCATTGCAAGAAAAGGCACCGCAATACCCTGGCAGACACGACAAAGGTACTTTACAGCATGATACATGTTGCGTCGCCCATTAAAACGTTCTTAGAACCGCCGTACAACCCAGACATTACTCCTTCCGATCGATGCACCTTGGCGTGGCTGACCAGCACTTCTCCAATTACGAAGAAGTCAAAAAATGGATCGATGCATGGATAACGGCCCAAGAGCAGATTTCTTTTCGCAATGAGATCCGTCAGTTGCCAGAAAAATGGAAAAAAGTAGTGACTAGCGACGCATAACACTTTGAACTTTGAACGTGTAAACTAATTTTCACAATGAATCTTCAACTTTCGACAAATAACCGCACGAACTTATTCATACTTCTGATAATTTGAAGAAATAATCGAGAATTTACGAAAATTCTCGTTAAAACATCGAATCTGCAGAAATCATGAATATTTATTTGAAGTAGGTTGTACCGTATCTTGATCAAACAATGGCTTAGTTCTATGGCGTTAATTTTATTACGTTGATAGTGCTGAACGTTTTCATCGTTCGACTTTCGTTCCAAAACAGTAGTGACAACGATATTTAATTAATTACCTATCTATAGTTTCGAAAAATTTCAACGAATATTTAACGCAATGGTCAATATCAGACGTTTATGGTGATTATTAATTTGCTGTTTATTTTTCTTTATGTTTGTCTATTTTATGAATATTTCCGAAGTGATTATTTGAAATACTTAAATTGATATAATTTCAGCAGATATATTTCGATAATGTAAATGTGCGTCTTGAGTTTTTGCTTGTTGTGGTGCTGAAAAACACTGACGTGAAGTCTGGAGCTTTTTTATATCACCCATAATCCTCACGAAATATTGCATTAGCCTTGTCGTTGTTTTATATCTAATCTAAATGCTGAATTTAAACTCGATCCTGTGGATCGAGTGTGGATCGAGGACCGCTGCTATGGTTTCGGTAGTGCTAAAAGTGTTGTAAGCTCCGCTTACAAAATATTCTTTGTTTTGAATCTTCTAATCATATGATCCCACACGAAATTTCGCCTTAAAATTTTACTTCCAAATAGCGAATTTCATCGATCGGATTTCTACTTTAGAAAAACATGCAGCATGATACATATTTAAAATGAGTTGTAGAAATTACTATGTTTTACTACCAATAAATTGATATTTTACACGTTTGATTGTGACTTGAGTTTCGGGAATTAACTATCCCATCTTCAGACAACTGAAGACTCAACAAGCAGAACAGGGTATTTATGAATATACAGAGGTAGAAGAAGTAATAAAAACAGGTTAGAAAAGGTTTAAAATGAGAGGACGCTTAACAACTATTAGAACGTCGGCACGTGAAAGAAGATTGGTAAACATATATTACTTATTTAAATATCTCAAAAATTTTGGATATACATAGATCCGTACAGTCATTCATTATTTTTATTGTGAACTAATTTGAAAATTTCAACAGATTCTAAATAATCAAGTTTCTTTCCTTTTGATTCTACATGTAAAATTTTAAGTTTATCTATTGTCGGTAAAGGATGGCCGTTTTCTAAACAATGAGTGGCAAAAGTAGAAGTTTGTTTATTTTTAATGAAATTCATTTTATGTTCGTTAAACTGCGTCTGGAACGAACGTCCCGTCTGTCCCATATATTTATTACTGCACGTCGAACAAGATAACTCATAAACTCCCGATTTATGTGTGTTTGGAGTTGGAGTTGGGTCAATCTTCTTTGACGTGCCGACGTTGTAATAGTTGTTGAGCGTCCTCTCATTTTAAACCTTTTTAAATCTGTTTTTGTAAATGTTATTGGTGTGGATCGGTACTTAGAAGAATACACTGAATATGTTTAACTTATTTATTGTTCGTTGATACATAAAATATCTAACTTCTAACAGCAAAACTTCATACATTATTTTAAACACACAAACTAATTTGACATGAACATTACAGAACACTGTTACAGTAATTGTCTCCTCAGAGCCATCTGACAGTAAATAAATCAACTACATGATACAATATAAATAAACCTGTAATATCAACAGTTTTTATTACCTCTTCTACCTCTGTATATTCATAAAAACCCTGTTCTGCTTGTTGAATCTTCAGTTGTCTGAAGATGAGATAGTTAATTCCCGAAACTCGAGTTACAATTGCATGTGTAAAATATCAATTTATTGGTAGTAAAACATAGTGATTTCTACAAATTATGGTCAACTACCAAATAGTAACGGCTCAAACAGTTCAGAAGCACGATACATGTATCGTTGCGCGTAACGTACTTAGAAACGCTCAAATGGGAGGTCCTAACCGACCCACCGTACAATCCAGACATTGCCTCTCCCGATTACCATCTCTTCCGATCGATGCAACATGGCCTAACTGACCAATACTTCTCCAATTACGATGAAGTCAAAAGATGGATCGATGCATAGGCAGCAGTCAAAGAGCCGGCCTTTTTAAGCGATGGGATCCGTTAGTTCTCAGAAAGATGGGAAAAAGAAGTGGTTAGCGACAGATAATACTTCGAACTTTGAATGTATCGGGTGTTCTTTTTAGAGTGATAGAATTTTCGATAGGGATAACTGTGATTTGACAGAAGTTAGAAGCCATGTTGTTTTGATATTTCTGTTCAGTAAGCTTGACAAATTATAATGGAAAGACTCACGCCGCAACAACATTTACAAATTGTTGAAATGTATTTTTAAAATCAGTGTTCTATTCGCCAAACTTATAGAGCACCTCGTGAAATTTATGGTTTTCATAATCGTCCATCAGAGCAGCTTATTCGTCGAAATATCGACAGATTTTGGACAACATTTTCTCTACTCAATGCAACAACAACAAAACAAAGAACTGTACGTACAGAAGAAAATATCGCTGCTGTAATTCATAGTGTTAACGATGACAAGTTGGATTATGTGAATCCACCACATGGAAAATTTTGCGTAAAGATCTTGGTCTACACCATACAAGATCCACCTGGTTCAAGAACTAAAGCCACTTGACCATAATAAGCGTTTGTTTGCTGATTGGACGCTAGAACAGTTTGAAGTCGATCCACTTTTTTACCGTAAAATTGTGTTTAGTGATGAAGCTCATTTCTGGTTGAGCGGCTATGTAAACATGGAAAATTGCCGTATATGGAGTGAAAACAATCCTCAAGAAGTTACGCAGGTTCCATTGCACCCTGAAAAATGCACTGCATGGTGTGCTTTACACGCTGGAGGTATCATCGATCCATATTTCTTTAAAAACGATGCTGGAGCTAATTTTACAGTGAATGGTGCTCGTTACAGATCGATGATCAATGATTATTTGTTTCAAAATTTGAATGGTATCGACCCAGAAGTGTTTTGGTTCCAACAGGATGGCGCTACACCTCATGCTGCTACCGTAACAATTGATTTATTGAAAGAAAGATTTGGCGATAACATTATATCGAGAACTGATCAAATTAATTGGCCTCCAAGATCATGCGACATAACTCCACTGGATTATTTTCTTTGGGGTTATGTCAAGTCATTGGTTAATGCTGATAAACCAGAATCAATAGACGCTTTGGAAGCCCACATAACTGCTGTTATTGATGAAATAGGCCTGAATTACTCTAAAAAGTGGTCCAAAATTGTTCTGGTGGAATGCGGTTCCTCAGAGCTAATCGTGGTGGACATATGCCTGTAATTATCTTTCAAATAAAAAAAAAAATGGCTCAATCTTAATTTAAATGTGTTTTATTTCAATTTAAAGTTATATCACTCTAAAAAACACCCCATACAAGCAATTTTCACAATAAAGCTACAATTTTCGACAAGAAACCGTACGGTCTTATTCATACTCCTAATATAAGATCTTATGGTTCTTACACCCAATCGATTCAGATTTAGGAGCAGATGAAGGTACACTCTGGGTGAAACAATTGTAGTTCATCAATGAACAGTTTGTGGAAATTGGTTGGTTCAATGCTATTTTCGGTTATCTTCCACAGAAACACTGAAATTGAATATTTTTTCATCAGATAAAACAAAAATCATCCCAGAGACATCCCAACATGGTTCTCCGACAGTACGCTGGGTCAAATTCAACATGTTCGCTGCTTGGGTCCTCATTTGATTCTGATTTAGATGACGACTACCAAAGGTTTAGAAACAAACAAATAACAAGAAGAAGAGGAGCCATTAAATTACAGAGGTGAGTAAATAGTTATTCTTCTTCTTCTTCTTCATTCTTCCATGTAGGCTTAAAGCCTGTTCTTCATCGATGATATCCTTATATCCTTATTCGGGGCGTAAATTATCGCTCCACCTTTTTCTTGGGCGACCGATACTTCTCCTTCCTAGAGGCGATTTATCTCTAGCCCTTTTCACTAATCTGTCCTGCCCCATTCTCTCTAGGTGCGCGTTCCATTCTCTTTTCCTGTTCTCTATCCACTCTCCAATGTTTTCCACCTCACATAATCTTCTGATTTCATCACTCCTTTCTCTATCGTACAGAGTTTTTCCGGAAATTTTACGGAGTATCTTCATTTCCGCAGTCTCCAGCATACGCCTTGTCTTAGAAGTCTCGGGTCTGGTTTCAGCCGTGTAGGTCATGATCGGTCTTATGGTACCCTTATATATTCTTGCCTTCGTTTTTATGTTCAGATGTTTATTCCTCCATATAGTATCGTTAAGGCAGTCTGTGATTTTATTGGCCCTAGTGACTTGTTGGGTAACCTCATCTTCAATACAACCAAAACTGGATAATTCAACCCCCAAGTACTTGAACGACATTACTTGTTCTATTATTTGCTGGTTTACTTCCAATTTACAACGGAGAGGTTCTTTTGCTGTTGTCATGCACTTAGTTTTTTCAGTGGCTATATCCATACTGAACTGCTTAGCGACATTGAAGAAGAGTTGGAGACTTCTCTGTAGGTCGTCCTCACTTTCCGCGAAGAGTACTGCGTCATCCGCATAACAGAGGATCGTAAACTCACGATCGCCCATTTTGTAACCCCTTCCAGTTTTCATTCTTTTTATGATTTCATCCATTATGATGTTGAAAAGGAGTGGACTTAAAGAATCACCTTGTCGGATTCCACTGGTAACAGGTATGTTACTAGACAGTTTGCCATTTATTCGGGCTTGTACACTATTTTCTGTATATATGTCCTCAATGGTCTCGATCAGATTTGCCGGTATACCACGGTTTTTCAGTAGGTGTAAGACGTCCCTTAGTCGTACTCTATCAAAGGCCTTATGCAGATCAACGAAGCATAGGAAAGCGGGCTTATTATATTCCGTTGATTTCTCCACTATCTGTCGCATCACGAACACAGCATCTGTACAGGATCTTCCTGAACAAAAATTTGAAAAAATTGTCTCCCTAAAATAAGTGACCAAAAAAATTTTTTTTGAATTTTCACAAAAAAAAATTTCAAAAATTTTCTCCCGAAAAAATTTTTTTTTTCACCTACCATTGAGCCAAATGACCACAACTAACCTAATTATCTATGTAACTAAGATATAAATCGATATTTATGCCCTAACATTGGCATCTTACCAACCCAAGAGTCCTGGCCCAAGGGTCTTATCGAAAAACCATCACATTCATCTGATATGGCGCCAGCTAACGTTTTCCGTTCTCAAAACTTAAATTACCACTTCAAGATACCCGTCTTCAATAGATAGAATACATAAAAATAAATCCGCATCGAATACCGAAGATGATTCCTGAAAATGTGTTTAAGGCATGTTTTGATGATTTTGATCGTTGGCGTAAGTGTTATTATCTCCCAAGGAGCCTACCTTGAAGACAAAATAGTAAATTAGGATGAATAATAGGGGTAGGTCATTTAATATTTGTACATTTGATCAGCTATAAATAAAAAAACTAATGAATATTTTTTCAAAGTTATGAGTTTATTAGAAAGGTTGAACCTTGACATTTACGAATAGAAACAATATTATTCAAATGATCGCCACGACTGGCTAAAGCACCCCATCAAATCATTTTTCAGTACATTGTCGATCGTTGGGGGCGCAATCTAATGGATGGCAACTTCGTTCATGTTTCAAGGCATCAATCGGTTCTGGGTACTTAGTGTGACATTTAATCTTAACGGATCTCCACAAAAATAGCTCTTCGAGCTGAAAATGATCTTGATCTAAAGATGATTTCACTGGAAAAATGCTCTTTCGGCCATGGGTTCATTAGCCCTTTAAGCCAAGTGGAAACGCATCTGATGACCACGAGGCTTAATTCTTGCACTAGTTGAATTTTGCAAGCCTCCACACCGGTCTTTATGCAGAATTGTCCTCAGAGAAGTGCGTAAAATGTTCAGCTCTTGAGCACGATGTGGAGTTGATGTTGATGAATGTTCATTTAAATTCTGGGCTACAACAGCAATGTTTCCAGGTACGTTCACTGGCTGAGAACATGAACGGGTTGTTTCATCCAATTTTCACAAACAAATTTATCCACAAAATGCCATGATAACATCTCACTTCTACTGAATTTTCCACGTAAATTTCTAACAGTTTGGATAGAAGATTCACAAGTTGGAAATAAGTTTCTGATATATTGTTCGAGCGTAAATCGGAAAAACCATTACTTTAAAACGCAAACTCTAGATGGCCCACTATTTACATTTTGATTGATATTCATCGACCAGTTTCCAGTACGTTTTTGACAATGTTAAGTATTTCTCCGTTTTATTAGATATCAGGTGTTTTTTTAGAGTGATAAAACTTTGAATTGAAGTAAAACACATTTGAATTGAGATTGAAGCCAATTTTTTCTTATTTGAAAGATAATTTTATGACATTTATGTTTTAAAAATAATTTCCGGCATATGTCAACCACGACTAGCTCTGAGGAACCGCATTCGACCAGACCAATTTTGGACCACTTTTTGGAGTAATTTAGGCCTTATTTCATCATTAACATGAGTTATGTTGACTTCCAAAGCGTCTATTGTTTCTGGTTTATCAGCATAAACCAATGACTTGATATAACCCCAAGTGGAGTTATGTCGCATGATCTTGGAGCCCAATTAATTGGACCATTTCTCAAAATAATGTTATCGCCAAATCTTTCTTTCAATAAATCAATTGTTACGGTAGCAGCATGAAGTGTTGCACCATCTTGTTGGAACCAAAACACTTCTGGGTTGATACCATTCAAATTTTGAAACAAATAATCATTGATCATCGATCTGTAACGAGCACCATTCACTGTAACATTAGCTCCAGCATTGTTTATAAGGAAATATGGACCGATGATGCCTCCAGCGTGTAAAGCACACCATACAGTGAGTGCATTTTTCAGAATGCAATGGAACCTACAGAACTTCTTGAGGATTGTTTTCACTCCATATACGGCAATTTTGCTTGTTTATATAGCCGTTCAACCAGAAATTAGCTTAATCACTAAACACAATTTTACGATAAAAAAGTGGATCCACTTCAAGCTGTTCTAGGACCCAATCAGTAAACAAACGCCTCTTATAATGGTCAAGTGGCTTTAGTTCTTGAAGTAGTTCGATCTTGTATGGGTGTAGACTGTAGACCAAGATCTTTACGCAAAATTTCCATTTGGTGGATGTACAGAGCCCAACTTTTTGTGAACGTTGACGAATAAGACAAATCTGGATCATCATGACTTACAGCAGCGATATTTTCATTTGTACCTACAGTTCTTTGTCTTGTTGTTGTTGCATCGAGTAGAGAAAATGTTGTTCGAAATCTATCGATAGTTCGACGAATAAGCTGCTTGACGGACGATTATGTAAACCATAAATTTCACGAAGTACTCAATTAGTTTGGCGAATAGAATACTGGTTTTGAAAATAAATTTCAAGAATTTGTCAACGTCGTTGCGGCGTGAGTCTTTCCACAATAATTTGTCAATGCTTACTGAACAGAAATGTCAAAACAACATGGCTTCTACCTTCTGTCAAATCACAGTTATCCTTATCGAAAGTTCTATCACTCTAAAAAAACACCCGATATTTCTGCATTTTATTAGATACATTTTAACTTCGAAACCCGTTGTTACATTCTTGGCGATAAATGTCGAGTATGATGAATAAATGCGTAGTTACGGAATACTTGTTTAGTATTCTCGGAAAAGAATGGGTAGTTAAAATGCAACCGTCCCGTATTTTTCAGGCATGTCGGTAAAACACCTATATCGCTTTGTAAATACATGCCAAATTTAAAAAGTTTCGTAACCGGGTCAGAATTCGAAAACATAACAACGTCCAGTAAGCAAGGTCTCGGCAATGCCTAGTCCCGCCAGATTTACAGAAATATCTAGAGATATACTATCCAACTAGTGAAGTGGATAGTGGGAGTTTTCTTTAATTTTCCAACCAACTGCTGTTGAAGGAGGTATACATGTCTATCTTCCATATATTGACGTAAACTGCCGAGCATTAAATCAGGGAGTGGAGACGGCACTGAAGGAGGTGCTTGAAAGTATAGGATAAGGTTTTGATGGGGAAAAAATCTAGTTTACAGGCATGTGACTTATCCAAGGTTTTCGATAGTATTTCACACTCAGTGCTTTTAAACAAGCTTGAATACTATGGAATCGGGGGTGAGGCTCTTGACCTGTTGAAAAGTTATCTGACAAACAGGATGCAGAAAACCAGCTTGGGAGGTCTTCTTCTTGGGAGACTGTGAGTCATGGTGTACCGCAGGGTTCTGTGTTGGGTTCCCTTTTGTTTGTGATATACATGAATGATTTGCCAGCTAATGTGAAATCAGATCAAACCGTCCTCTTCGCTGATGACACTTCTTTTCTGAATAAAGGGATGGAAAACCAGGAAGACAAGAAGACACTAAAGGAAGCCCAGGTATGGTTCAGCGCAAACAAAATGATGATGAACAGTGATAAAACACAGAGACTACTGTTTGAACCAAAGATGTCTTCGGACAATCACATGAGGCTACTTGGTGTCTTTTTGCAATCAAATCTCAAGTTTTCTGTTCACATTGATGAAATGATTCCTAAGTTGTCAAGAGCTACCTATGTAGTTAGGAGAATAAAGCAAATAGTGGGAGCTGAAGCAGCCAAGATTACTTACTTCAGCTACTTTCATAGTGTCCTTAACTTCGGCATTTTTTTCTGGAGGGATTTTTCTGAAAGTAAGAGAGAATTCATAAAACAGAAGCAGGTACTGAGAATACTATGTGGCGTAAGTAGTTGATATAGCTGTTGAGAGCTATTCGCCAGAAAAAAATTCTTACCGTGACGTCGATTCTTATACTTACCTGTGTTATGTACATCCAAATGATAAGAAAGACATACATTCTGTCTAGAAAGTACCGGGAATTATCGATTTAAATCTGGCGGGGCAATGAGGCAGGTAAAATATATTCCAAGCTTGAGCTGGATCTGTCAACTAGTGTGTTTGCAACAGCTGATTAAGTCAGTCGATGTCAGAGTACGTGCCGATTTTTACTATGGGTGATTACGTTGAGCAAAGAATTTGTTTAAAGTTTTGTGTTGCAAATGAATTTTCGTGTGCCGATGCATTGAAAATGTTGCAAAAGGCCTTTGGTGATAATGCTCCATCGAAAACTCGTGCATATCAGTGGTACAGAGCCTTCGAGGACGGTCGTGAAGTGGTCGAAGACAACGTCGATAAAATTAAGGAAAGGGTGCTGGAAAACCGTCGTACCAGCTTGAGAGAGATAGCACATGATCTTAAGATATCCCACGAGTCCGCACGTACGATTTTGATTGATATTTTGGGCATGAGAAAGGTGGCCGCACGACTCGTACCGAAAGACCTGAATTTTCTTCAAAAACGTCATCACGAACAGGTTGCTTCAGACATACTGGATCGCTGTAATTCCGATTCTACATTCATGGAACGCATTATAACTGGTGATGAGACCTGGGTCTACGAGTATGATATGCAAACAAGCCAGCAATCATCGGAATGGGTGGCAAAAAATGAGCCGAAACCGAAAAAACCACGCCAAAGCCGCTCGAAAATGAAGGTGATGCTCATTGTTTTCTTCGATATCCGTGGCGTGGTGCACTACGAATTCGTTCCAGAGGGTCAGACGGTAAACAAGGAGTATTACCTAGGCGTTATGAAACGTTTGCGTGAGCGTATCCGTAAGAAGCGGCCAAATTTGTGGGCGAACAGTTCATGGATTTTGCATGACGATAACGCGCCTTCTCACCGAGCTACGATTGTGACTGACTTTCTCGCCAAAAACTCAACAAACGTGCTTCAGCAACCACCGTATTCGCCGGATTTGGCTCCCTGCGACTTTTTCCTCTTACCAAAACTAAAATTGCCCCTTCGTGGCACCCGTTTTGAGTCGATTGAAGCCATAAAACAAAATTCGGCGCGAGAACTAAAGTCCATCCCGGAAAGCGCCTATAAAAAATGTTTCGATAATTGGAAGTGCCGTTGGCATAGATGTATTGGAGCAAATGGAGCCTATTTTGAAGGCGACCCAATAAATTTTGACGATTAAATGTAAAAATGTTGTTTTAATTGAAAATTCCCGGTACTTTCTTGACATAGTAGTATATCAGTTGGTTAATTGACTCAAGATCTCGCCGTCGAGTCAATGCTTTTGTAAGTTTTTGTTTACTCACAACGTTTTGCGAGCAGTGTATTTTCATTGATGGCGACGTATAACAGGCGATAGACGGGAATTGTTTATTTACTCCTCGTTTCGACCGGGATTCAGTAATTCGCATTACGAAAACCAATTCGTTCGTCTATCCCGCTTCCAAACCAGTTAAATTGAAAGCAAACAAATACGGGAATTTGAGGTCTGATCTCCAATTAATTGATTCTAGCCTAGTCGATCTGGTTTCATCCATTATTTCGATTTATTTATGAAATTGTTTCTTCACGCAGAAAAACACTAACCATTCAAGATTTTATTCCGTCTTACAACAAAGAACATAAAATTATTAGGAGTGTGTAAATGAGTTAGTGGGTTTTTTTTCGAAAATTGAAGCTTTACTGTGGAAATCAAATTTAATTAAAAACTTGAGGAATTCATTGAATTTTAGTTCGAACGCACCTTAAAAAGGCACATTAGAATAATTTATAATGAGCGCGGACAGCTCAGAGGTTGAGCATTGGGCTCGTGACCGGAAGATCCGGGTTCGAATCCTGTTCAGGAGGAAAAGAAATTTTCTAGTTGCTGGGTGTCGGCCATAATTTCAACAATTGGGTCAACAATTAACAGTGCTGTGACCTAAAGTACCCAGAACCACAACTGAATTCTTAACTCGCACAAGCTAGGATCTAGGAGTATCAGGATAATAATAAAAAAAATTTCAATGGAATAAAATAAGAAATTACTTTGTTTTCTATCACTTTTTATTATTACTGATATACAGTGACTCGAGTTTCGTAGTGTTTACTACATTTTCAAACTGAATGAACAAATTAGATCTGAACTATTATATATGCTGATTGTAGGCTTCGGCAGAGCTTCGAAGAGAGGGGTTTTCCAAAGTTCCTTCTGTTCGTTTAGTAGTTTTATTAGTGGTACGTGCCTCTTATATTTTTCAATTTCTATGGATTCCAGGATGTCAAGTTTTTTCCCTTTCGCTTCCACGTGCAAGATAACAAGGTTGTTCAATTCTGGGAACGTGTGATCTGTATTGAATAAATGGTTCGCAAAATTGGAATTATTCTTCCGGTTCCTAAAAGCAGATTGATGCTCTTTGTACCTTTTATGGAAAGGTCGGCCCGTTTGTCCTATATACACACTATTACACTGTTGACAACTTAATTTATAGACTCCAGAATTATTCAGTCGGTTCTCTTTGTCTTTCGGATTAAAAAAGAGATTAGAAATTTTATGGGAGGGTGTGAAAGCTGTTACTATGTTAATTTTCGACAAAATTTGAGCTATTTTTTGTGAAATTGGTCCAAAATATGTTAGTTTCATGAATTTATTGTTATTATGATCTGATTTGGAAATGGGGTAAATTTGTTTACGAATTAGTTGCTTTTGTTTTTTGTTTATGATGGAATTTATAGTTTTTGTTTCGAACTGATTTTTTGTGGCTATTTGTCTGATTGTATTCAATTCCCTCTTTAACGTTATATTATCTGAAGGAATTAAAAATGCTCTATGTACCATTGATCTATATAGAGATGATTGTTTGGACCGTTTCGTTCAATAATCTTTATTTATTTGTTTCAGAGTGCACGAGTCTAAAGGACATAAGTTTGTAGCTAAGTTTTTCCGACAACCAACATTCTGTGCGTTCTGCAAAGAATTCTTATGGGGATTCTATAAGCAAGGCTATCACTGTCAACGTAAGTTGAAATTAAGATGTGATAATTATGACATTTGTACTGATTAGATAATGACCAAATTATTTGGACTAAACAATTAAGGTCATTATTTTATATTTTTTTTTGATTCTTTTTTAGTTAATTTCCAACACATGTGATGATAATATATGTGTCTATAAAGTGATACAGTGTTATCTAGGACGTGTTTTTTGAAAATTTAATACTAAATGTTTTCATGAGATTTATTCAGATTCAAATCTGTAGAGGTTCCGGAGAATTAATTCCAGGTATTATCAGTAATATTCAAATAAAGGGTGACAAGAAAAACCTCGGACTTCATTTAACTTTATTAAACAAAAGAAATGAAACAAAACAACAACGAATAATAATAACATAAACATTTGGTAATAATATGTTTCAGCGGTTTCGAAGTTGCTTCCTTAGGCGGCGATACATAGCTTCAAAGGCTTCTTGAAATTTTCGGCAATGGAACGCAGCTCTTCGGGCGTTAATCGGTCCTATTCCCGGCCATTGCTTCAGCGACTCCAAACTTTTGCCCTGTAGTCCATTGGGTTAAGATCCGGTGAGTAGGGCGGCCATTCTGTAGATGTGATGAAATCCGGAATATGGGTCTTACACCATTCTTTAGTCATTTTCGCTTTGTGAGCCGGAGCGGAGTCCTGTTGAAGGATCCAATGCGTGTCGTCAAAGTGCTGCTGGGCCCACGGAAGTACTACGGGCTCGAGAATGTCGCAGCGGTAGAATTCTTGATTGATTTTGACCCCTTGATCCACGAAAATCAAGGGTGTTTTGCCGCTGGCGCAAATTCCGTCCCAGGCCATGGTGGATTGCGGATTTTGACGATGTTCGACGATGGCCGACGTACCGGGAGCCACTGCGGACCAGGCTCTGTCGTTTTGATGGTTGTGGCATTGTTCTAGGGTGAAAAGCTTCTCATCTGTGAAGAGAATGTTCTCCCATTGCTGACCGGCGGCGAGATGAAGGAGTTGGCGGCACCTTTGAAGTCGTACGCGCTTGTTTTTATCCGTGAACTTTTTGGGGCTTGTATGGCTTGAGGTTGAGCTCCTTTTTGGACACTTGACGAACGGATTCACGGTTGATACCGGTCTCATGGGCTATTTTCCTCATGGATTTCGATCCACGCACTTCTTGACGATGTTGCGATTGCTAGGCGTATTGACAGGGCGTTTTCTCCCACTTCCTAAGGACGACCATCATGGCCAAGCTCCTTGAAACGGCAAATTGCATCGGACACGGTTTGTCGAGGCAGATTGAACAAACGAACAATTTCGCATTGACCCTTACCTTGTCAGCTCCAAAATTGCACTATGTTTGTTTGACATTCTAACACTCAGCAAAATAGAATAATAACAAACTGAAAATTCACCTATAAGTACGAGAAAGTGCAGAGAATCTAATAGAACAAAAATTATTTGGCTGCGCTGAAATACTTTTGATCCAGAACACAGTAAAATTTGTCCGAAGTTTTTCATGTCGCGATGTACGTCTTCATAGTGAATTTTAAATATTATGCAGATATATGACACTGTTTCGACTGGTAGAACTTTCTATTACACACCCTTTATTAATGATATTTGGTACAGATCAGCCGAATTAATTGTTATTTTTATTTTATTATTTGAAATTGAATTTTTATTGAATATTTTATTTTTTTTAGTGGCTTGTACAACATTATATATATATATATATATATATATATATATATATATATATACATTCTGTCAAGAAAGTACCGGGAATTATCGATTTAAATCTGGCGGGGCAATGAGGCAGGTAAAAATTTTTTTTCCTAGGTTAGTACCACTGTCCTTAATTACTATGCCAAGCTTGAGCGGGATCTGTCAACTAGTGTGTTTGCAACAGCTGATTAAGTCAGTCGATGTCAGAGTGCGTGCCGATTTTTACTATGGGTGATTACATTGAGCAAAGAATTTGTTTAAAGTTTTGTGTTGCAAATGAATTTTCGTGTGCCGATGCATTGAAAATGTTGCGAAAGGCCTTTGGTGATAATGCTCTATCGAAAACTCGTGCATATCAGTGGTACAGAGCCTTCAAGGACGGTCGTGAAATGGTCGCCCATCGACGGCTTCGATCGAAGATAACGTCGATAAAATTAAGGAAAGGGTGCTGGAAAACCGTCGTACCAGCTTGAGAGAGATAGCACATGATCTTAAGATATCCCACGAGTCCGCACGTACGATTTTGATTGATATTTTGGGCATGAGAAAGGTGGCCGCACGACTCGTACCGAAAGACCTGAATTTTCTTCAAAAACGTCATCACGAACAGGTTGCTTCAGATATGCTGGATCGCTGTAATTCCGATTCTACATTCATGGAACGCATTATAACTGGTGATGAGACCTGGGTCTACGAGTACGATATGCAAACAAGCCAGCAATCATCGGAATGGGTGGCAAAAAATGAGCCGAAACCGGAAAAACCACGCCAAAGCCGCTCGAAAATGAAGGTGATGCTCATTGTTTTCTTCGATATCCGTGGCGTGGTGCACTACGAATTCGTTCCAGAGGGTCAGACGGTAAACAAGGAGTATTACCTAGGCGTTATGAAACGTTTGCGTGAGCGTATCCGTAAGAAGCGGCCAAATTTGTGGGCGAACACTCATGGATTTTGCATGACGATAACGCGCCTTCTCACCGAGCTACGATTGTGACTAACTTTCTCGCCAAAAACTCAACAAACTTGCTTCAGCAACTACCGTATTCGCCGGATTTGGCTCCCTGCGACTTTTTCCTCTTCCCAAAACTAAAATTGCCCCTTCGTGGCACCCGTTTTGAGTCGATTGAAGCCATAAAACAAAATTCGGCGCGAGAGCTAAAGTCCATCCCGGAAAGCGCCTTTAAAAAATGTTTCGATAATTGGAAGTGCCGTTGGCATAGATATATTGGAGCAAATGGAGCCTATTTTGAAGGCGACCCAATCGTCAATTTTGACGATTAAATGTAAAAATGTTGTTTTAATTGAAAATTCCCGGTACTTTCTTGACAGAGTAGTATATATTGTACAATTTTTTTTAGGATGTGCATATTGAATCATAATACTTTTTGTATCGACACAAATAATACGAATGTATTATGTTAACCACACATAAGATTAGTCAACTTGACAAATAACTAGGTATTTAAAACAATTTGTAGAAATTACAATGTTTTACTATCAATAAATTGATATTTTACACATTAAATTGTGACTCGAGTTTCGGGAATGAACTATCCCATCTTCAGACAACTAAGGACTTAACAAACAGAACATGGTATTTATGTATATGGACAGTTAGAAGAAGGAATAAAAACAGGTTAAGAAAGTAATATTTAAATGAGATTATTCTGATTTTCACAAATTTTTATTGTCATGTTTACAATAATCGTTTCGCTATCACAGCAGCATCATCAGGCAGGTTTACATTTTGAATAACTAAGCTTGTTTCCGAAAACCGTTGCTATTTATATTACAGTAAATACCATACATTTTTATTGAGCACTAAAGCCCAAAAAAGGGTCTCTGCAAATTCCAGCGTATCTGAATATTTTTAACAGAGGTGAGTTATTTAAATCTAATTTTTCGTTAAGTAATATTCCAATTTTTTTGTATTTATTTATGTCTAGGGATTCTGAGATGGCATAACTTTTACTTTCTATATGTAGAATTTCAAAATTATGGTTGAAAGTATGTCCTGTTTCTAACAAATGGTTAGAATATGTGGAATTACTTTTTTTATTGAGGAAACTCTTCAAATGTTCACAAATTCTATGTCGGAAATTTCTTCCAGTCTGTCCTATGTAAACTTTAGGGCAATCACCGCAGGTTAACTTATAAACCCCCGATTTATCATCTTTATGTTTAAAATCTTTATTATTTTTAATGAATTCATTCAAGTTTGAATTGGTTTTAAATGAAGTTCTTGAATAATATTTATTTTCGAGGTATGTATCAATTTTCTCATAAATATCTTTAGTGTATTTTAAGGAAATTTATTTAAAATTTTCTTTTATAATAGGCTGTACCATATTTAAAGCTATTTTATTATTTTTATTCATCAACAGTTTGTCTATCAACTTAGGATCATAGTGATTATTAATAGCTATTTGTTGAATTATGTTAAGTTCTGAAATATAATTTTCTCGATTCATGGGAATATTAACTAATCTATGGATCATACAATGGAATGCTGATAATTTTTGATTTAGAGGATGGTTTGATTTATTGTGTATAATAGAATACGTCTAGGTTGGTTTGTGAAATATTGAAAAATCATGTGAATTATTTATTCGAGTAACAGTTAAATCAAGAAAATTAATAGAAATATTATGTTCGGTTTCCATAGTGAATGTTATTGAAGGATGTATTTCATTGATAAATAAAAAGAATTTTTTTAAAAGTCTGTCTGTACCTGTGAAGTAACAGAAAATATCCTTAAGAAGGTTAAGAAAGGTTTGAAATGAGACCTAACAACTAACGCCTAACAACTATTTGAATGTCGGCACATCAAAGAAGATTGGTGAACTGATGTTACTTATTTAAATACTTCAAAAATTTTGGTTTTACATAGATCCGTACAGTCATTTATTATTTTAACATTATTTTTATTGTGAACTAATTTGAAAATTTCAACAGATTGTAATTAATCATGTTTCTTTTCTTTTGATTCTAAAATTTTACGCTTATCTATTGTCGGAAAAGGATGGCCGGTTTTTTAACAATGAGTGGCAAAGTAGAAGGTTTGTTTATTTTTCATGAAATTCGTTTTTATGTTCGTTGAACCTCGTTTGGAAGGAACGTCCCGTCTGTCCTATATAAACATAAACTCCCGATTTATGTATGTTTGGAGTTGGGTTCTTTGCATTAAATAATACGGATGATGATTTATTTTTTGATTTGAAAGCAATATTAACATCTAATTTTGAGAAACTATTGGCCATTTTTTAACTTATGCTACCGAAGTACGATAAAGAAATGGATTTTTTGTTTTCTTTAGTTTTTATTATAGGATAAATTTGGTTTGTAGCTATATAAGATTGTTTCATTCGAATTAGATTATCTATTATATTGGGGTTGAAACCGTTGTTTGCGGCTATTGATTCAATAGTTTGGACTTCAGCTTATTTTTTGATAAGGGTAATGCGAAAGCTCTATGGATCATCGATTTATACGCCGACACTCGAATCACAATTAAATGTGTAAAATATCACTTTATTGGTGGTAAAACATAGTAATTTCTACAAGTTGCTTTAATTATGATCAACAATAGGAACGGCTGAAACCGTTCAGTAACTAGGTTGTTCTGTTCATTCTGTCGGAACAGGTTTCTTAAAAAATCTATAGTAAAATTTTACTAAGTCTTGATTGAAGATTTTGTTTTAACTACAATGAATTGAATCCTGCAGAAAAAATATTCTTAGGCACACAAATTTTTAAATCGATCTCACTTCATTGTAAAAATATTCATATTTTGAACTTCATCCATTTCACCTTCTAATCTCCTAAAATTTCAGCTAACTTATTTTCATATAAGTTGTATTTCAAACTTAACTTTTCCTCAAATTTTCAGATTGTCAGACAGCCGTTCATAAGAGATGTCATGACAAATTACTTACTACCTGTAGTGGTTCAGGACGATCTTCAGAGAGTACAATGGTATGTATAAGTTCTTCACCGAATAATTAAAACAATTGAATGAATAGAGTATGCGATAGACTCTAGGTGAAACATAATAACAATTTTATTTTGAAAAATTCACACAGTTTTTATGTTTCGCAGTTTATTCAGAATCTTGACAGGTGTTTCGGTCTTTCGACCATCTTACAAGTAGAACAAAAAGGAACTAAACTTTAAATTGTAAAGGTAATTTTATTACACTTAGGACATCTGTGTATTTTTATGGTAGTATTTTGGAATTTGTTAAATTCTTCTCTTTCGCAATGGTTTTTTTGATTGAAAGAATCTCCAAATAGTCTATCAATTTACTCTTCTTAACAGTATATAGTAAAGTGACATCTTTTTCATAAAAAAAATGATTATTTTCTATAAGTTGTGAAACACCGGTTGATTTCTGGTTTTTCAAAATAAACATCCTATGTTCTCTGATTCTATGTTGTAAACATCGACCTGTCTGTCCTATATACTACTCTGTCAAGAAAGTACCGGGAATTTTCTATTAAAACAACATTTTTACATTTAATCGTCGAAATTTATTGGGTCGCCTTCAAAATAGGCTCCATTTGCTCCAATACATCTATGCCAACGGCACTTCCAATTATCGAAACATTTTTTATAGGCGCTTTCCGGGATGGACTTTAGTTCTCGCGCCGAATTTTGTTTTATGGCTTCAATCGACTCAAAACGGGTGCCACGAAGAGGCAATTTTAGTTTTGGGAAGAGGAAAAAGTCGCAGGGAGCCAAATCCGGCGAATACGGTGGTTGCTGAAGTACGTTTGTTGAGTTTTTGGCGAGAAAGTCAGTCATAATCGTAGCTCGGTGAGAAGGCGCGTTATCGTCATGCAAAATCCATGAGTTGTTCGCCCACAAATTTGGCCGCTTCTTACGGATACGCTCACGCAAACGTTTCATAACGCCTAGGTAATACTCCTTGTTTACCGTCTGACCCTCTGGAACGAATTCGTAGTGCACCACGCCACGGATATCGAAGAAAACAATGAGCATCACCTTCATTTTCGAGCGGCTTTGGCGTGGTTTTTTCGGTTTCGGCTCATTTTTTGCCACCCATTCCGATGATTGCTGGCTTGTTTGCATATCGTACTCGTAGACCCAGGTCTCATCACCAGTTATAATGCGTTCCATGAATGTAGAATCGGAATTACAGCGATCCAGCATGTCTAAAGCAACCTGTTCGCGATGACGTTTTTGAAGAAAATTCAGGTCTTTCGGTACGAGTCGTGCGGCCACCTTTCTCATGCCCAAAATATCAATCAAAATCGTACGTGCGGACTCGTGGGATATCTTAAGATCATGTGCTATCTCTCTCAAGCTGGTACGACGGTTTTCCAGCACCCTTTCCTTAATTTTATCGACGTTATCTTCGATCGAAGCCGTCGATGGGCGACCACTTCACGACCGTCCTTGAAGGCTCTGTACCACTGATATGCACGAGTTTTCGATAGAGCATTATCACCAAAGGCCTTTTGCAACATTTTCAATGCATCGGCACACGAAAATTCATTTGCAACACAAAACTTTAAACAAATTCTTTGCTCAACGTAATCAGCCATAGTAAAAATCGGCACGCACTCTGACATCGACTGACTTAATCAGCTGTTGCAAACACACTAGTTGACAGATCCCGCTCAAGCTTGGCATAGTAATTAAGGACAGTGGTACCAACCTAGGAAAAAAAAATTTTACCTGCCTCATTGCCCCGCCAGATTTAAATCGATAATTCCCGGTACTTTCTTGACAGAATGTATGTAGCATAACAATCATCACATTTAATTTGATAAATCCCCGATTCGGAAAAGTTGGGATTACTTTCTTTATTGTTCACCAAAATATAAGCTAAATTATTTCTATATACTGCTGAAGAATTAATTCCCATTTTATGAAAACCATTAGAAATCCTTCTGCTGAAACCTTTTATATAAGCCATTGAAAACCATATTTTCTTGTCTTTTTTTGTTGACCAGTGTAATTGAACATAATTCACTACATAGTTATTTGAAAGATAATTCTAACTTTTTCCGTAGTTGTTCATTTAATGAATCGTATATTTGAATTATGGAATTCCCATCAAGATTCAGCGTTACAACAAACTTAATTCTATGTTTTTTCAGTATCTTAGAGAAAGATTCAAGATCGATCTACCTCATAGATTCAAGCAGCACACTTTCATGTCACCAACATTCTGTGATCATTGCGGTTCTATGTTATATGGAATTTTTAAACAAGGACTGAAATGTGAAGGTGAGTTTTTTCTTTATTGACGTATGTGTTGATTTTAGTTTGTGGATAAAAAATTCAGGAAACGTTTCATCAAGTATGTATCGTAATATATATTGATCTCTTGTCTTGTGAGGGATTTCTTATTTGCATTTATGTTAATCACTGCTCGATACCAAAAAAAGGTATTTTTTTGAAGGCTCGTGTTATCAAATATCACATTTTAGAAACCTTTGAAACATTGATCGTATGGAATCACACCGAAAACATTTCTAAACAATATGAGGTGACTGATAATACATATTTTGAACCTGATGTTTTCATTATTTAAATATTTCAATATTAGCCTTCTACATATTTAATTTCAAAAAATTATATTTAATAATTATAACTTCAGGAATTAAATTAAATTAATGTCATATATGTACCACTTATATCAAACGACATATAAAATAAACATTCATTATAAGACATACAAATGATATAACAAAATCCAATAAATAAAAATTGTTAACTGAAATCCTATAAATTAAACATTTTGAATAGACAAAATTTTGTTTCTGTTGATCAATCTTATGAAAACAAATATCTGTCAAAAATGTTTAATATTATAGAATTTCATCATAAAACTATCTTACTTCGAATATTCAATATTATTCGATATCTAACTTTTTATAAAATCTCAAGATATGTAAAAAAATTACTAAAAAACAAGTTTTAAGAGAGACTTTGCTTCGTCAGTACTCAATTATATTCATATTCAATAAAATATAAAATCAATCAACAAAAACTATTTTCTCACCTTTTAACAATTCAAAAAGCTTCTGGTAAACAAATAGTGAAAATTTAAATGGAGTGTAATGTTAACTCAAATAAATAATTCTGTGGTTTATCTTCGATTTAAAAGATTGAAAGGTAATTTGACGGCCTCTGTTATAGCACAAGGACCATTTGTATAAAGAGTGTTAAGGAAACCAAATAATTATATATTATGAATAAAATAAAATAAATAGAGGTTTATACTTGATAGAAGTTATATAAAATTATTTAATATTTCAATATTAGCCTTCTACATATTTAACTTCAAAAAATTATATTTAATAATTATAACTTCACGAATTGAATATGTAGAAGGCTAATATTAAAATATTTAAATAATTGTATATACCTTCTACCAAGTATAAACCTTTATTCATTTTATGATGTTTTTATGTCAAATAAAGGGTCTTTCATTAACAGCGCCCCATTTTGTTTTGTAAATAAAACACATTATTTATTTGAAAATTACTCAAATTTTTATATCATCATAAAGTACAATGCATACCCTTGGTTATGAAGCAAATACATCATTTAAATGTCCACCAAGGATACGCTGGCAGGAATGAAGTCTTTGAACCCAATTTTCCATGGCTCTCTCACACAAATCAAGTAGCCTGTTAGCAATTACTCGTTCAATATTGATCTGGGAATCGTCTACATTTGCTGGATGATTGCTGTAAACCAATGACTCAATATAACCCCAAAGAAAGAAGTCCAATGAAGTTAAATAGCAGGAACGAGGCGTATAATTTATGGGTTCATTTCTTGAAATAATCGAATCACCGAATTTTGCTTTCAATAAAGTGATTGTGTCAATGGCAGTATGACATTTGGCACCGTCCTGTTGAAACCACATGTTCTGCAAATTAAGATGGATCAATTCAGGCCTTGAAAAATCAGTCAACATTGAACGATAACGATTTCCATTGAAAGTTACCGCCTCACGAGCTCCATTGAAAAAAAATAAGGTCCAAAGACTCCTTCAGCATGAAATCCGCACCAAACAGTAAATTTGTCACAATGTAATGGCAGCTCTTGATATTCTTAAGGTTTATCACCATTCCAGATACGGCAATTCTGCTTGTTAACATAACCGTTTATCCAGAAATGAGCCTCATCGATAAAAATGATTTTTTTATGAAAATCTGCATCATTTGCGAATTTTTTAAGCAACAATTACTGAATACACGACCCTTTAAATGATCTGTTGGTTTGAGTTCTTGGGTTGAAACAATTTTATGTGGATGTAAACCAAGATCTTTTCATAAAATTCACCCTAAAGACGTCTGGGAGATGCCCAGTTCTTGTCAAAATCGAGAAGTCGATAAATTTTGGTCTTCACGAACACTTTCACGTACAGCAGCAATATTATCTTCACTTCTTGCATTTCTTTGTCTTACTGGCACTGTAACATGATGGAATGTAGAATTTGTTTTAAACTTCTTCACTAAACCTTCAGTTGACCAAAATTGGAGTTAAAGCACGTTAATTTAGTAAATTACTCTTTGTAAACGTTGTTGGAGTGTGTACCTTTCCACGATTAAATGGTAGACATTGACAAATACAACTGTCAATGTCACAAATAAACAATGGCTGCCTTGCGTGAGTAATCTCAATTTGAAAATGGGGCGTTCCCATTGAAAGACCCTTTCTATTAGTTTCTCCATCAAGTCGACACCTGTTCTAATTAAGAGAATTTATTTATAAATATTCCTTGAATTGTTGGTTGCCTGCACTGAAATCATACTGGTTCATTTTGCAGTGTTTTCAGAACGATGTCATAAATAGATACTGATTCATACTTCGTCTAATGCTAAAACATTGGGTTGCGCACGAATATATCGTGAGTCATGCCGATGAAAGATGGGCCAATTTGAAAATTGTTTTTCTTTGAAGAATCAATCGTTGTGAAAGAAATTACATATGTTTTTTATTTCTCATTTCCGACTAGCAGAACGTGAAAAATAGATGAACATCATCAGGTCGAGCCGTGCTTTCACGGAAAGGTAAAAGGGAATAACATATCGGGTGTTTTTTTAGAGTGATAGAACTTTAAATTGAAATAAAACACATTTAAATTAAGATTGAAACCAGATTTTTTTTATTGAAAGACAATTTTATGACATTCATGTTTGGAAAATAACTTCCGGCATATGTCCACCACGACTAGCTCTGAGGAACCGCATTCGACCAGACCAATTTTTTACCACTTTTTCGAGTAATTCAGGCCTTATTTCATCAATAACACGAGTTATGTTGGTTTATAAAGCGTCTATTGTTTGTCAGCAAAAAAACAATTACTTTACATAACACCAAAGAAAATAATCCAGTGGAGTTATGTCGCATGATCTTGGAGGCCAATTAATTTGACCAGTTCTCGATATAATGTTATCACCAAATCTTTCTTTCAATCAATCAATTGTTACGGTAGGAGCATGAAGTTTAGCACCATCTTGTTGGAACCGAAACACTTCTGGTCGATACCATTCAAATTTTGAAACAAATAATCATTGATCAACGATCTGTAACGAGCACCATTCACTGTAACGTTAGCTCCTGTATCGTTTTTTGAAAAATATGGACCGATGATGCCTCCAGCGTGTAAAGCACACAATACAGAGCATTTTTCAGGATGCAATGGAACCTGCAGAATTTCTTGAGGATTGTTTTCACTCCATATACGGCAATTTTGCTTGTTTACTTAGTCAGTCAACCAGAAATGAGTTTCATCACTAAACAAAATTTTACGATAAAAAAGTGGATCAACTTCAAGCTGTTCTAGGGCCCAATCAGCAAACAAATGACGCTATTATGGTCATGTGGCTTTAGTTCTTGAACCAGTTGGATCTTGTATGGGTGTAGACCAAGATTTTTACGCAAAATTTTCCATGTGGTGGATCCACAGAGTCCAACTTGTTGTGAACGTCGACGAATAGACAAATCAGGGTCATCATTAACACTATGACTTACAGCAGCGATATTTTCTTCTGTACGTACAGTTCTTTGTCTTGTTGTTGTTGTTGCATCGAGTAAAGAAAATGTTGTCCGAAATCTATCGATAGTTCGACGAATAAGCTGCTCTAATCGACGATTATGTAAACCATAAATTTCACGAAGTGCTCTATAAGTTTGGCGAAAAGAACCCTGATTTTGAAAATAAATTTCAACAATTTGTAAACGTTGACGAACAGAAATGTCGAAACAACATGGCTTCTACCTTCTGTCAAATCACAGTTATCCCTATTTAAAGTTCTGTTACTCTAAAAAAAACACCCGATACCTTGCAGAGGCCGCTCGATCGCTCTGGCGCGAATATATGAACTCAGGGAGGATACTCTTGGGACAAACCTCGTATATATGTTATTTAATTAAAGTATACAATGGTTTTTTATCGAGTAAACGCAAACGCGATTCGAAATATTTTAAATATTTCACCGTAATCTACCCATTGTTTATCTATTGTTCAAAAGAAAAAATAAAGGATCTTTCAATGGGAACGCCAACATTGACAGTTGTATTTGTCAATGTCTGCCATTTAATCATGGAAAGGTACGCATTGCAACAACGTTAACAAATAATTCAAATCAACGGATCATTTAAAGCGTCGTGTATTCAGTAACTGGTGTTTATAAAAAATCGGAAATGATGCAGATTATCATAAGAAAATCACTCTCAGCGATGAGGTTCATTTCTGGTTAAACGGTTACGTTAACAAGCAGAATTGCCCTATCTGGAATGGTGATGAAGCTGAAGAGAAAATAATGTCCGAAATCTATAGATAGTTCGACGAATAAGCTGCTCTGATGGACGATTATGTAAACCATAAATTTCACGAAGTGCTCTATAAGTTTGGCGAATAGAACACTGATTTTAAAAATAAATTTCAACAATTTGTAAACGTTGTTGCGGCGAGAGTCTTTCCACGATAATTTGTCAATGCTCACTGAACAGAAATGTCAAAACATGTCAAATCACAGTTATCCCTATCGAAAGTTCTATCACTCTAAAAAAAGCACCTGATATTTGAATGAATATAGGATCACAAGAAACATCACAATCCGGCAATTAAATTATTGAACGGGCAGACGGACCTTCAATATTCCTCACTTCGTGAATTTTCACGCAAATTGAAGTCTTCCATAAATATATATATAAAGCTTTTGAAATACAACTTTTCATAAATATCAATTGAATCAGTCTTTACTTTTGGATGAAAATCCATATTAGATATGGTTGAATAAAGTTATTCAAAATGTAAAACTACCTGAAAATACTATTGTGATGGCAAAACAATTGTTGTATTAAATAATAATAAAAATTTGTGAAAATCGGAATACCCTTATCTATTAGGAGTACAAATAAGTTTCCGCCATTTTTTGACACAAATTAAATATTTATTATAGAAGAATGATTTTAAACGATGTGAGACTGCTTGCTGAGTGACTTCTAATGTTATAGCAAGTTCTTTTTGTGTTTGAAATGAATCTTCCTCCAATAATTCCTCCAATTCTGCATCCTCGTAAATTTTTGGCCTTCTACTGCGATATTTGTCTTCTACGTCGAAATCACCGTTTTTAAACTTTTGAAACCACTCTCGACACGTTCTCTCACTCAAAGCACCCCACCATATGCTTCTACGAGCAATTGAAGCGCCTCAGCAGCAGATTTCTTTAAATTAAAGAAGTAAACTAATATTTCCCGCAAATGACGCTTACTTGGCTCAAATTTTGACATTTTCAACTTATAAAAATAATATTTTACCAATATAAAATCAATGATATTAATAGGTTGTGTTGTTCTTGAATGTCTAAACTATTTTTTAAGCCGGTTATCATCTGCGAAAGCTAACCGAAACTCCGTGCCGCGCCATCTACAATAAAACGGCGGAAACTTATTTGTACTCCTAATAATATTATTTAATACAACTTGTTATACTCCAGTTTGAAAATGCAGTAAAAACTACGGAACTCACGTCACGACAAAAAACGATGTATTTTTTATTTATTCTATTTTCAAAATGAACTTTCACAAAGTTACCGTCTATTCCTTCCAATATTCGAAAGTGAAATATTGGAATATAAACGTTCGCTCTATTTTTGTCCCCTATATGTTTTTCAACAGTTTTCTCACGCCTAATTGAGAAATTCAACTTTGTCTCGTACACTTTTCGACGAAAAATAACTTTTAAGCGTTTTTCATAACCGTAACGACTGAATTTTAGAATACCTATTTGCCTTTCGAACCGATTAAAATTGCCTAATATTTATGACAACCCATTATAACGTCTTGAAGCGTTTTGAAAAGTTGACAGTTATTGCTGGCAAAGATTCGTTCTATTTTTTCTGTCTAGAGAAAGGCCAAAGTATAAATTTCGAGTGGCACGTGTGAAGAATGAAATAAGAGATGACTGGTTTTCAACACTTACGTATGAGGGTCATGTTAGAATTAATTGTACTCTGGAAGTATTTTTGCTGTGGAGATTTGTGTTTTGATATCAAGGATGTCGCACTTTTTTTCGTGCATATAAATTATTTGAGGTTAATCAGTTTTGTCTGGTTCGGTAAATAGTCCATAAATATTAGTTGTTTCATTTGTGAATTCCAATTGCCTCAAATTATTCATTTTAATGTTAAATGAAGTATCAATTTTGTAAGTTACCAGTGGTGGGTATTTTGAAAACCTGAAAGCCCTGTTGTGAGAGAGCTCCTATCTTATAATTTGGGAGGCGGCGTTTCGTTCTGAGCATGCGCACCTGAACTCTTTAGACATGTCTGCCTTTGACGCCAGCGATCTTGTGTTCCACTTAGGAACGGTCGTCGAACGCTGTGTGCCTTGCCCTACCTGAAATCGGCGAGGACGGTCAGTCAGGAATTTTAAGACTAGTCGTGTCCTATATGTGATGCATGCAAACTGCAGCAAAATTCTGGACGAGGTGCTAAGAAGGTGGTAGCTACAATAGCACAATCATAATTGAAGAAAGGTTTTTTCAATAAGAGGTTGCATTTTGATATTAACAATAACGAGTATACACACATCGTCAAAAGTCAAGAAATAAACTATCTTTATTCTGGAAATGAGATGAATACTTTACTCTATTCCAACTCTCTATTTGATAGGACATCTTTGTTTGTCACTCTTTTTTATGCAGGATGAGACAAAATAGGAAAAATGAGAAAAAATCTAAAATATGAGAAGAACAAATGTTAACTTCCGCTATTTTATTGATTTACACGACAATTGTTTCATCATACCATGACTTTATCAGGTGAGTATTAAAACTGAGGTATATAATGCAAAACAGGACTTTAAATACACAGCTATGGTACAAAAAATAGAGAGGTGGAAAGAGATGGTTTACAGTCAATGAAAAATATTAAGTAGGGGGGATCTGTTTAAATCTATTTGATCACTCAATAAAATTTGTCTTTTATTATATCTATTGATCTCTAAAGTTTCTAACAGATTTAATTTATGACTTTTGTTTTCGATATGTAATATTTCATAGTTCATATGAAAATTATGACCAGTCTCTAACAAATGGTTGGCATAAGTTGAATTTGGTTTATTATTAATGTAACATTTTTCATCTACATGTTAACTTGTAAACTCCTGATTTTTTGTTTTTAGGAATGACGTCTTTAATATGTTTCACTAAACTGCCTAAAGAATTAATGGTTTTAAACGAGATGTTATAATTTCCTTTTTTCTTTAAATATCTAGCAATCTTTTCAGATTTTTGGCCTATGTAAGTTAATGAAATAAATTTTGTTTCGTTTGAATTTTGAAATTTTGGATATACAAGTGATATGGCTTTCTTGTGATTTATTTTATCAAGTAAATTGTCTACAATTAACAGATTAAAATCATTATTGGGAGCTATGTGTTTAATGGTTTTATATTATTTGTCAAAATTTTCTTTTGTCATGAGTATGTTAATCAATCTATGAAGTTATTTAAATATTTTAATATTAGCCTTCTAAATATTCAATTTCAAAAAAATATATTTAATAATTATAACTTCAGGAATTAAATTGAAATAATGTCGCCTAAGTTACTTCTGGTAAATGAATACTGAAAAATTTAAATGTAATATAAGGTTAAATTACAAATAAATAAGTCTGTGGTTTACCCTTGATCTAAAAGATTGAAAGACAATTTAACGCAAAGTCTCTCTTAAAACTTGTTTTTCAATAATTTTTTTACATATCTTGAGATTTTATAAAAAGTAACTTAGTTAGATATTCAATAATATTGAATATTCTAAGTAAGATAGTCTTATGATGAAATTCTTAAGATTATGTTGAACATTTTTGAAAGATATTTGTTTTCATAAGATTGATCAGCAGAAACAAAATTTTGTCTGTTCAAAATATTTAATTTATAGAATTTTGGTTAATAATTTTTATTTATTGGATTTTGTTATATCATTTTGATGTCTTATAATGAATGTTTATTTTATATGTCCCTTGATATAAGTGGTACTTATATGACATTATTTCAATTCAATTCCTGAAATTATAATTATTAAATATAATTTTTTGAAATTGAATATGAAGAAGGCTAATATTAAAATAATTTTATATACCTTCTATCAAGAATTAACCTCTGTTTATGTTATTCAATCTATAAAGCATACTAATATAAGCTGATAATTTCATCAACTTACATAGGCCAAAAATCTCAAAAGATTGCTAGATATTTAAAGAAAAAAGAAAATTATAACATCTCTTTTAAAACCATTAATTCTTTACGTAGCTCAATAAAAAATAATAAAGACGTCATTCCTAAAAACAAAAAATCAGGAGTTTACATGTTAACATGTAGTGATTTTCCATGTGTATATGTGGGACAGACAGGCTGTCCATTCCAAACAAGGATACAAGAACATTAAAAATGTTATATTAATAATAAACTAAATTCAACTTTTGCCAACCATTTGTTATAGACTGGTTATAATTTTAATATGAACTATGAAATATTACATATCGGAAACAAAAGTCAGAAACTAAATCTATTAGAAACTTTAGAGATCAATTGTAACAATTCAGCTACAATTATATTTTAATATGCCCGAGCCCAGTCGGTTTAACTGGGTCGTGGGCCTGATTTCACAATTCCACAAAATGAAAAGACAACTCCCTGACAAACAAGTCACTCGTTTAATTTACCACAAGTAATTTTTCTTACAGATTACATATATACATTTAGAAGAAATATACATGATGAAGTCATGGTATAACGAAACAATTGTCGTGTAAATTAATAAAATACGGAAGTTAACATTAGTTTTTCTTATATTGAAGATGAATTTTCGTCAAGTGAAATTGATTAATTATAGTTATTCCATAACTGAATCCAAATTCAATAGTCCGTATTACCACCTCTTCCTTCAATTAACTGCCCAATATGCCTAGGCACCCCACGAATTAAGTAATTAATGAAATTTTCAGGCATATCGTTCCATTCTTCCTGAAGGGCTAAACTCAATTCCTGACAAGTTGAAGGTGGGTTTTGGCGATTGAATATTGCCCTCCCTAAGTAATCCCATACGTGCTCAATTGGATTTATGTCTGGTGAGTTTGCTGGCCATTCTCTGGATATTGTTCCCTTGAAGAATGATTTGAACCCTTTGTGTGCGGTGTGGTGGGGCTTTATCATCCTGATAAATGAAATTATCCCCAAATTCGTTGCGCACAGGAACAATGATTGGTTCAATGATGTTTTCTACGTAGATGGCACCAGTCATTGTTCATTCAACGATAATAAGAGGGGTGGGGCGACCGAATATTATACCCCCCCAGCACATTATTGATCCGTCTTGAAAGGGCACAATCTCCCGGGCGAAATCGAGTCCTTCTAGTCTGCTTGGACTTCTCCAAACCTTTTCTCATCGACTATCACTTTGTAAACCGAATCGTGACTCGCCCGAAAAAAGTACGTTGCGCCATTGTGGTAAAAGCCAGTCTTGGTGGTGTTCTGACCATTGCCGACGGAAAGCTCTTTGTCCAGGTGATAGCCAAGGTACTCTTAAAGGTCTTCTTGCCCTTAAATTTGAGGAATGCAACCGTCCTTATGGTAGTGTAGACGGGTAGTTGAGACTACCCGTCTATAGGTCCTCAAAAAATGACTTCGAGAGGCTGTTACAGATACCGTTCTATCCCTTCTAGTAAAAATTGCGATATAATGGTCTTCTCTTGCAGATGTTACTCTGGGTCGACTAGGCACCGTTCTCTGGGCAACGCTGTCGGATTTCAGGAAAAGGACCACTATGCACCTTACTGAAGTCCGTGGAATATTCAAACGTTGCGCAATCTGGTGGCTCGACAAAACTTCTTGCTACTTGCTAGTATTCTTGCCCGGTCAAACTGAGAAATTGGATATCCCGGCATTTTCCAAGGAATATTCTCAATATTACAACTCTAGTTATTCGCTAAAAACTGATTAACTTCGAATATACCTGTATTCCCCAGAACAAGAAAAATATTTTGCTGGTTTATTGTTCTCATTTAAGTAATAAGATGGTGAAGAATCTACACACAAAAAAATATCTTGTTACATTCAACAAGTTTAGAGTTGATAGGGGGGGACCAAGACTTTAGACGATGTGTGTATATTAAAATATTGTCAGTGAAAACTGGCAAAAATTAATCATTTATTGTCCTCAAACAAATTCGAGTGTTCATTTTTTTCCAACGTTCGCAGCTCTTTGCCAGGCGACATGTTCAACATTTCGAATTTGTAAAATCTGGCTCGAAGATAACAACATTTTTGCCAGCGTATCGATCTCAGATGAAGCTACCTCGTATGTCTGGATTATCGAACAGTCACTTCTGTATGCCTAGAAATCGATTACAATGACATTACGCGACGTTAAAGCGCATAGGAATTGACGTGAGCGAAACAGATCCAAAGCATTTGGCCTGTTTGGTGCGCAGCGGCTAAAGTTTTTCCAAGTTTTGGGCGTCACGAAGTACAAATTGGTAGTCTTAGATTAGGAGATGAGTTGGCACGTGATTTGTGTTCGACCTTAGAATAGATTTGTGTTCGTATTGTTTCAGATAACCATGAATTTATCGTATGATTTTTGCATAGATCGTTGACCCGGCACATTTTGCAATCACAATGAAACAAACTTTGAATATCAAAACAGATTCAATCTGTTAATTGTCTTCTACAATTTCAATTTCAAAAAAATTTGAAAAGAAACTTTTAGAATTCAATTAATGTCTTAAATAAGCACTGCTTATTTTTAATAGACGTATAAAAATCGAAATTCACTATACAATATCAAATGGAATAAAAAAACCCAAAAATTAAATTATTATAATAATTAGAATTGAAAATAAGTAATATTGAATGTTTCGTTCCAAACATACGCACCTGAACTCGTCAGAAAGGCACGTGGTACGTATGTTTTGCCCTTGACAAACATTTAAAAACATGTTCAGTTTCTGGTCTTATATTTATGAAAACTAAATCTTTTTCGAAAATAAACAACATAATTTTAAGAACTTCTCCAAAACTAATTTATTTGAAATATTTAATATGTTTAAATATTTACATTCTGTCAAGAAAGTACCGGGAATTATCGATTTAAATCTGGCGGGGCAATGAGGCAGGTAAAAAATGTTTTTCCTAGGTTGGTTCCACTGTCCTTAATTACTATGCCAAGCTTGAACGGGATCTGTCAACTAGTGTGTTTGCAACAGCTGATTAAGTCAGTCGATGTCAAAGTGCGTGCCGATTTTTACTATGGGTGATTACGTTGAGCAAAGAATTTGTTTAAAGTTTTGTGTTGCAAATGAATTTTCGTGTGCCGATGCATTGAAAATGTTGCAAAAGGCCTTTGGTGATAATGCTCTATCGAAAACTCGTGCATATCAGTGGTACAGAGCCTTCAAGGACGGTCGTGAAGTGGTCGCCCATCGACGGCTTCGATCGAAGATAACGTCGATAAAATTAAGGAAAGGGTGCTGGAAAACCGTCGTACCAGCTTGAGAGAGATAGCACATGATCTTAAGATATTCCACGAGTCCGCGCGTACGATTTTTATTGATATTTTGGGCATGAGAAAGGTGGCCGCACGACTCGTACCGAAAGACCTGAATTTTCTTCAAAAACCTCATCGCGAACAGGTTGCTTCAGACATGCTGGATCGCTGTAATTCCGATTCTACATTCATGGAACGCATTATAACTGGTGATGAGACCTGGGTCTACGAGTACGATATGCAAACAAGCCAGCAATCATCGGAATGGGTGGCAAAAAATGAGCCGAAACCGAAAATACCATGCCAAAGCCGCTCGAAAATGAAGGTGATGCTCATTGTTTTCTTCGATATCCGTGGCGTGGTGCACTACGAATTCGTTCCAGAGGGTCAGACGGTAAACAAGGAGTATTACCTAGGCGTTATAAAACGTTTGCGTGAGCGTATCCGTAAGAAGCGGCCAAATTTGTGGGCGAACAACTCATGGATTTTGCATGACGATAACGCGCCTTCTCACCGAGCTACGATTGTGACTGACTTTCTCGCCAAAAACTCAACAAACGTGCTTCAGCAACCACCGTATTCGCCGGATTTGGCTCCCTGCGACTTTTTCCTCTTCCCAAAACTAAAATTGCCCCTTCGTGGCACCCGTTTTGAGTCGATTGAAGCCATAAAACAAAATTCGGTGCGAGAGCTAAAGTCCATCCCGGAAAGCGCCTATAAAAAATGTTTCGATAATTGGAAGTGCCGTTGGCATAGATGTATTGGAGCAAATGGAGCCTATTTTGAAGACGACCCAATAAATTTTGACGATTAAATGTAAAAATGTTGTTTTAATTGAAAATTCCTGGTACTTTCTTGACAGAGTATTATATAATTATATTTTGGCCTCAATAAATCTCATTATGGAATGTCAATGAATTTAAATAAACCTTAAAATAACTCACACTGTTCTTTGATTTTGTTAGAACATAGATCAATCTTGAATTATATTATTATTACTATTATAGTTGATCTGTGTTTCGAAGCTTTAGTCTTTTTACACGTGTTGAGAGATATAGGTTAGTTTTTTGATTTTGATATTTGGAATATTATGGAGGGCTGAATACGGAATTGCTTAGAATTATATTTGTTTTTTTAAGATATAGTGCATTTTTTTAGAGATTTCTGAATTAACTTATTCGAATATTTAAATATATTGAATATTTCAAATAAATTATATTCTTTGAGAAGTCCTTTAAGTTTGTTCATGTTTTTTAAAAAGCAATTGGTGTTCTTCAAGGTAAGACCAGAAACAAAATTTTGTCTCCTTTAAATATTTATTTATTAATTTTAATTACTTTCGTATATCTGTTGGTTTATTTATTCCATTTGACATTATATATTGAGTTCTGATTATATACGTCTATTAAATGTAAGCGGTGCTTGTTATAGACATAAATTTAATTCTAAAAGTTTTTTGAATAAAAAATCTTTTCGAAATTAAAATTGTAGAAGATAAACATATTTCAATTTGTTTTAATATTCAAATTTTGTTAGATATTTCTTACAATTATTTTTGTATTAATCTTCAGGAAGTTTTCTGTTTTTCAGGTTACAATATATTGTGTATGTAAAGAATTCAGGCAATGGATGTCCGAAATCAAAATTATTATTTGTTCTGTACACAATCCAGTTAAAATTTTCAAAATCCGTTCATTATTCAAAAAATAATGTAATATTGAACTTATCGTCAAAAAGTGATGTTGAACAGGCAACTCAAGAACCTAAGAGTTTTGAAGAATCCAAAAATAACTTTCAAGTTCTGTATTAGGAAGAAAGAATTCCTATGAAGACATTGTTCCTAAAAAACCACCTGAGGATGGTAACAATCCCCAGCATTTTTTGAATAGGAAGATGTTGGATGTGGTTTTGTTGAGAAGTTTTTTCTGTTCTCTAAACACTGCAGTTGAAATTTCCAAATTTGTTAATTTGAAGGCAGAACAATTCGAGTTTCCCAATGTTTTCACTTTAAAAACATTCGATTTTCCTATCGTTCATGATGGGAAAATGTGTGAAACGCAGAAACTCATTACAATGTATACTATTTCTTTGAAGATTCTTTCTCAATTGTGCTTCAGTTTTTCGTTTCTGCGTCATAATTAGGTTTGAGACTTACGTGGGCGTAAATGGTCTATTCTATAGAAGAAAGAATAGAAATTCTCAAATTATACTATCGGAATGACGAAAATTCTGGATTAACTGCAAGGTATTTTGATAACAATAATCCAGAAACAAATGTAAGTCACCAATATGTTAAGCATTTGATGAGAACTGAAGACTACTGATTCCATTCAGTATAAGAAACACGAAGTTGAGCGTCCTGACCGAAATGAAGCTATTGAAATAGCAGTGTTGGGACATTTACAGATGGATAATCGTCAATCTATTAGAACTTTAGCACGAGCATTTAATCTTCCGAAATCTAGTTTTCATCGAATTGTGAAAGCTCATAAATTTCACCCTTACAAGATAAGGCTGGTGTGACAGTTGAATGAAGATGATAACATGGGCGTACCCCGCGAGGGGTGGACAGTTGCCCCTCCCCTCCTGGAAGCAAAAATATTAATCGTAATTAAATTATGTTGCTGGAATACATTACAATTCTTGGAATAACTATTTTAATAATAAAAAAAATATTGGATAGAGTAGTCCGTTACTTTGATATAGATAATTTTAATTAGAAAAACGAAATTACTTTGTTTACTATCACGAGCTTTATTTAATTACAGTTACTCGAGATTCGTAGTGCTACTATATTTTTAAACTGAAAGATTATATTTTTTTCTTTATAGGTAATACGTCCAATAGATTTATTGCCGGGTCATTTTGGTGTTTATGAATTTCTAGAACTTCGAAAATATTCATTTTGTTGTCCTTTGTCGCAAGGGCAAAGGCATTTGGGTTTTGAAAAATCTTCGAAAATTCTTGGGGGGTCAAATTTTCGTTGGAACATCCTGTATGATCGATTATCATACCGCAGCATTTTTTCGGTACCGTCAAAAAAAGAAATCATCCTTCTGTGCATGTGTTCAAATTTGAATTGATTTGTATGTCAAAACAATTCTTTCCAACAACAACTTTTTAAATAGATCGTTCGGGCCGGTGGAATCTCAACAACGTTTAAATATAAAACAAACTTTCTTTGTTATCCTTGATATATCGTCCTCTATCCAAAGAATTTCCGAGATTCTCTCTGTAGGAAATTGGCAGAAACGTTTCCTATTGACGCAGACATTTTTTCGCACCGAACATGTTTCCATTTAGTAGACAGATACCTTGCAAAGCCTCTCTCGATTTGAGTGAGTGTAACAACAGGTGATCGTCTCAGAACGTTATCACCACCGACATATAGCATTTTTGAGCGATATTTTAGACTCCCACGCACCACGTATAAATTATTGGAAAGGTCTGGCCTTGTCGAACTTCTTAAATTTCCATATTTCATCTTTCGTTGCCAAGTTCTGGGTAGATTCGATAGCAAATTTGCAATCAGTCGAATTGTCGAAGGTTGTCAAGTTCATGCAAACAGGAACGATTTACTCAATTTTCTTCAATGTTAATGCGAAGAAATGAGTGCGAAAAATCTGAAGGATGAACTCGTATTCATGTTAGTGAATTGAACATTATAAAGAGCGCAAAATTTGAATTGCGCGCCATGTTTGACAGTCATAATGTCACATGATTATGACGTGACAGATCGAAAGTTGACAGATGGGAGTTAGTAAACATGGAGCATTACACGGTAGAACAACGCGTCCTGATTGTCAAAAATTATTATCAAAATGGTGACAGTTTAATTTCCACTATTCGTAAAAATTCATCTACTGTGAGAAGGATAATCAAAAAATTCGATTAGTGATGTGAAACATACGCTACGAGCTCGTAGAGGTCGTTCAGAACAAAAATCACGGCAGTTCGCGAGAGTGTGACAGAAAGGCCAAAGACGTCAATTCGCTATCGGGCCCAAGAATTAGACATTTCAACAGGCACTCTTCAGCGAATTCTCACTAAAGAATTACAGCTGCATGCTAACCAAATGCTATCGCAATTGGGGCTTAGAAAATCCACGAATGATCCATCAGAAAGCAATGCACCCACCACGGCTCACTGTATGGTGTGCATTATGGTCTGGAGGAATAATTGGACCGTTTTTCTCCGAAAACGAAGAAGGTGATGCAATAACGGTGGATGGTGAACGTTATTTATATGATAACACAGTATCTTGTGCCTCATTTGGAAGATATTGGTCTTGACGACATGTGGTTTCAGCAGGACGGTGCCACATGTCATACCGCCCATGAAACATTGACGATCTTGAACGAGTTTGCTCCTGGTCGTGCCATTTCTCGATTTGGTGACCAGAATTGGCCTCCACGCTCTTGCGATTTAACGCCTTTAGACTTCTGGCTGTGGGGTCATAGGTTTATGCCAATAAGCCTGCAACCATCGAAATTAGACCTGTGCCAATGAAATACCACCACATGTATTCAATAACGTTATTGTAAATTTCGTCAAAAGGGTACGCATATGCAAGAAAAGGCTTAATTACTTAATTCCCAAATGTATATTTTCTAAATCAATAAAATATTTCAATACTTTGCTAAAGAAAACCATGTTTTATTGAACACTGACATCTTGCGCTCTTATTGAAACACCCATTATTGGGAGTATAAATAAATTCGTTTGGTTTTTATCGAAAATTGAAATTTTTTTTGTGAAAAATTGGTTAAACATTCAAAGCGAAAATAAATTCCTTACATGCAATTTGCAATGAAATAGAAATGTCGTATCGTATTGTATTTGATTTTCAAGCGTTATGGTCTACACCCCAGTACTTCTGAGTTCTATGCAGCAACTAACTGAATTTGAGGATACGCGAAACTGAATGAGGTGTCCAACTCCCCTCTTCGCATATCTGCGTGAGAGAGAAGACAATTCTTTTCTAGTTATACACTGGATTATTCATTATTATAACGCACATATCTTTCGATTATTCCAATGTTTGACTAGACGGTCGGAGTTCTCTGTCTTATGCATTGAATATCGTATTTCCAAAACGTGATTTTCTAAACCTATATATATATATTTATATATATATATATATATTGAGGATGAAGGCAATATAATAATTCTGAATGTGCCATTAAAATAGGAATGCATATTTGACTGAATAATTATTCATCGAAATTTCAAATTTCAGTGGACTTAAGACGGTTCCGATTTATTTACCCCAAAAGAATTTCACGGAGCAAATGAAGCGCGTACGACTTGATAGGTGTAACATTACCTTGGACTTGATGTTTAAAATAAACCGTCGATATTGTTGCAGCTCAATTTTTCTTCAGACCAAGATGCGTAAAAAGACTCTTATTACATACGAACTGGATGGATGTTTTTCGATTAATAAATGTCAAAGAGCGATTTTCTGAATTTTTTTCGATGTAAAAATAGAAGTGGTTTTGGCAGAGGAAGAACAAATTGAATAATTCAAGAGTTTAATTTATGTAATGCCTAAGGTTTTTTTAAAATGTCGAATTCGAACTCATATTGAGATCTAAGAAATTGATTGCAGAATTTTCTTCTATCGTTTTTTTTTAGAGTGATAAAAGCTTCGATAGGGATAACTGTGATTTGACAGAAGGCAGAAGCCATGTTGTTTTGACATTTCTGTTCAGTAAGCATTGACAAATTATCATGGAAAAACTCACGCCGCAACAACGTTTACAAATTGTCGAAATTTATTTTCAAAATCAGTGTTCGTTTCGCCAAACTTATAGAGCACTTCGTGAAATTAATGGTTTACATAATCGTCCATCAAAGCAACTTATTCGTCGAACTATCGATAGATTTCGGACAACATTTTCTCTACTCGATGCAACAACAACAACAAGACAAAGAACTGTACGTACAGTAGAAAATATCGCTGCTGTAAGTCATAGTTTAAATGATGATCCAGATTAGTCTATTCGTAGACGTTCACAACAAGTTGTACTCTGTGCATCCACCATATGGAAAATTTTGCGTAAAGATCTTGGTTTACACCCATACAAGATCCAATTGGTTCAAGAACTAAAGTCACTTGAACATAATAAGCGTCGTTTGTTTGCTGATTGGGCCCTAGAACAGCTTGAAGTTGATGCACTTTTTTATCGTAAAATTGTATATATGGAGTGAAAAAAATCCTCAAGAAGTTCTGCAGGTTCCATTGCATCCTGAAAAATGCACTGTATGCTGAAGCTAATGTTACAGTGAATGGTACTCGTTACAGATCGATGATCAATGATTATTTATTTCAAAATTTGAATGGTATCGAACCCGCAAGATGGTGCTACACCTCATGATGTTACCGTAACAATTGATCCATTGAAATAAATATTTGGCGATAACATTATTTCGAGAAATGGTCCAAGATCATGCGACATAACTCCAATGGATTATTTTCTTTGGATGTATGTCAAGTCATTGGTTCATGCAGATAAACCAGAAACAAAAGACGCTTTGGAAGGCAACGTAACTCGTGTTATTGATGAAATAAGGTCTAAATTACTCGAATAAAAGGTGCAAAATTGATCTGGTCGAATGCGGTTCCTCCGAGCTAATCATGGTGGACATATGGCGGAAATTATTTTTAAAACAAATGTCATAAAATTATCTTTTAAATAAAAAAACATTCGGCTTCAACCTTAATTAAAATTTTTTAAATTTCAATTCAAAGTTCTATCTCTCTAAAAAAAACATTCGATATTAAGTTAGGTGTCTGCATACGGTTAAATAGCAGTAAGCAAGTCTGCTTCAGAGCGCCAATATATAGAAATAAACAATATGAAGATTCTGATATAGTGGAGTCTGAAGGCTTCAAAAAAGGTTTCTTCTGTAAGAAACACCTTGAAATCACGGTTTAATATCCTGTGGGGCCTCCCCTAGCTCTTCGTAGTGCTCTCATTCAATTCGGCATTATTTCAATGAGGTTATCAATAAAAGCTTCAGGAATGACTTGCCAAATCACCCCCAAAGCATTGGCGAGCTCTTGTAATGCCTTTGGTGGATCAGGTAAGGGGTGTAATTGCTGTAACATTGCAAACCAGAACATGTTCAATACAATTTTGGTCTGGAGAAACAGTGGTCTCTCTGCGGTCGTTGATAACTCTTGCCCGGCGTGGACGATTAATGCAAAATTGTCGTCAGTGGCTGCCGGAGAGGAAATAATAATCTGATCAACAATCATGATACCTTACCGCCCGCCCCCTATGGCATTGTACCTTGACGTGCTGGAGGCGCTTGTCTTGATTAGAATCCTAGTTTCATTCCGGTGAAATGGAGGATTAAATCCTGATGCCCAAAGCAATGTCACTCGCGCCAGTCAGTTGACCCATGTGGTGGAAGTTTGACCGAATGGGGTGGAATGTAAGGCTGAGCCGCGTTGTTCAACTCAGTGACAAGGTCGCAGCACAGGGCTTCACCCTCAAACTAACGTACTCTACCCTATTGCAGTAAATCACCGGATATTTCTGTCCAATGGCCGAGTGCTTTATGTAGCATACTGCGTTATCTCGGGAGGGTGAAGACCCTTGGGAAGTATTCATACGGCTTGGCCACCCAATTAGTGTTGGACTCGAGGGGATAGTGGTTGAAAGTCCTCATGCTGGACTAGCAGGGCATTTCATCTATCTGTTCGCAGACACTCATATTCAGGATATCAAGAGAGGTGCTTTATGGTTTAGTGGGACTTGACGGTTCAACCGGCCTCATCCTGAACCAGGAACGATCGCGAGACGTTTCTGGGGTTTGTGGATCTCGACGATACGGCTAGGAAGCCAGGATCAATTGAAAGACTTCACAAGGGTTCGTGGGTCTTGACGTATACAGGCCGGATTGACGATGCTCGTACCAGGATCAATTGAGGCATCAAATCTTGAGACTATCTTGGTTGAAAAGACTGCGTTCGGGTGGGTGGATAAGAAGCCCCTTCGGCGTGTGAGTCGCGTCACAAACACCTCCGGTACTGACACTGCAGAGACAGTAGAGGTTGGATAATGCTTCGCTGCTACCAGTCATGGTGTAGGTTTTCGAACTGAAGCCGAAACTGGAAGCTTGGTGGTTCAACTCTTCGGAGTAGTCTCGCTAATACGCGATGATAAGGAGCATCTTTATCACACTATTTGCTTCCTGGGCAGATTATGGAGACTCCAGGGTAGTCACTTGGTGAAAGAGACATGCTCACATGTTAGTAACGTAACCAGTAGATGTTGACTATAGCTTGTACTCCTTTTTATATTTCGAAATAAATATCCGCCGATTTAATGGATTAATTTGAAAATTATTCATTCCGATGAAAAATGAAACGCAGGTGAAATTCTCCGACTTCGAGCAGTAGCTAAGGTGCTACAACTTCTAGAAACTAACATGAATTCAACTGGTTTATCAAAACTTGATGCTTCGTAAACCTTAAAATATCTTGACGCAAATCCTAGACATCACGTAGTTAACCTCTGACTAATGCATCGTCATTATTCACATGAATGTCTTCAAGCTGGGCCCCAAAAACAACATAACGAACAATAAGATCTGTCCACCCACCGTCCCTAATTGCTCCCATTTATCCCGGATTCCATATTGTCCCGTCGCACAATCGGGGCATTTACAGGTGTGCAGGCTTTCATCTCTGGTCCGTCAAAAGCAACGTCACGAGTTCTGGTAGTTTAAAAATAATCCCGGTTGGCATCGCATCGAGCCCCGATCTCGCAGTATGTAACACTCAAAGTTTATAAGTCAAGAGGTCTGCGGGATCAACCCGGTAAAATAAACATTGTTTCGACAAGTTGTTGTGGAAATTGAGTGTTGAAATGGAGTTTTCCCGATTTTCGGTTTCGTTATGCGCCCAAGTGCACAGCCGCTCGTAATAATAAAAGTTTACGTGTTTGTTAAAGTTGAATTATCGACATGGTTCAAGTGAGGGAGTGAATTTGGACTGTCAACAGGTGATAAATAATTGGAAGATACTCAAAGTGCAAATATTACTGATTTATCACGTGTTTTTGGTGTAGTTCCTGTTGGCAATCAAGCAGAATGCCTTACTACTCAGAACTTGGACTATATTCAGGACCCTCAACCAGTTCGTACACACCTCTGTTTTTATCAGGTCCATATTCTAATCATTCCTCTATAGTGTCCAATAATTTCACGAGACCACCTTCAACCTACACCAGAGGATTTCGTCATTACAAACCTCATCTTTCAACGATCACAGAGCGAAGAACCAATTCTCCTTTAACAAGGATAAATTCACCAAAGGTCAGCTATACCCCAGTGATCATACCACGACCCATAAAGATCAACACAGCTGATATAGACGTTTCGCTCAATAAATACAGGAAATATGACAGACAAAGGAATAAGGACGCGTCGGAGATAAAGCTAGATTCCAAATCACCAAGCCCTTCCAGAACAGCAGAAAGTCCAAGATCATCAACTGAGCTGAAGGATGCAACTCCAACAACTAACATCAGGAGGGATCGAGCCACGGTTCGTTTGAAAACCATCCATAAGGATAAGGTTATGAACTCCACCACCTATAGAAAGTGGAGGGAAAATTTTCAACCTGAAGAATTGTATCCAGATGAGGTGGACTCCTCCTCTAAATCATTGAAGAAATCTCCGGGTGAGTTGTTGAAAGAAAAGTTTCTAATACCTTCTGACGATCAGCCTGTGAAAATTGAGAAAAGAAAAAGTATTAAACATAAACAGGCAGTGAATAAAACACCCAGCTTTCATGACATTTGCACTGCTATCACTTCACAAGCCATTGACCAAGAATTAAATCCAGGACAGCCGGTTACAATACAAAGGAGACAAAGTCGTCAATTCCAAACTGAAGACATATTGAAAGAGATCAAAAGAACTTCAATTGATTTATCTGAGTCTCAAAAGAACGTTATAGATACCATACTGACCAAAGTGGAAGCCCAAAAAATGGAAGACAAAGCTGATAAAACCAGCGAATCAAAAAGTAATGTTAAAAAAAGAAGAAAATATAGCAAGACCCATTCTTCCAAATTGATGTTAGATAAATCCGATGAAGATTCTAAGCAAACTACTGGTATACAGCAAAGAAGGAATACAATCAAGAGGATTCAGAGGACCAGAAGTTCAAACTTGGAATTAAATGAAGGGAATAAATCTAGAACTACAGGAAATATTATAGAAGATAATAAACCATCCGAAAATATCAGAACTTCAACGGATGATAAACCTCTTTTGAAAGCTGTTATTGACGATATAATGATCGAAGAATCTCCTTCTCCAAAGCAGATGAAAGGTGGGAAATTGAAGTTTAATTTCACTGTTGAAAAAATTGAACAAAATGAAAATAGGCAGCTTACACCCACTTCACAGAAAGTTCCTGATTTTAAACCGAGTAGTATTTCAGATCTTATAATCGAAACCGAAAAACAAATTGAAAAAACTGAAGATATTGGGAGTAAAGATGAACCCATTGAACGGAAACCTGAAAGCAGTGTTGCAAAAATAACACCCATTGGTGGAAAGAATAAAAATCCAAATAACGAGATGAAAGTGAAACCAGCAAACGAGAAGAACAGACAAAATCATGATGAAATAAAGAATAAACTTTCAAAAGTGGAAAGAATAAATTCACAAAAAACTGTTGCGGAGAATCAACTTCCGATTGAAGAAAAGAAAAACGAAATCACTGTGCAACTAGAAGAAAATAAGAAAAAAGAGCCGACGAAGAATCAGAACAAACAAACAAATGAAGAAGTAAAACCTTCAGTGCCTGAATCGAAAGTGATAAATAAACTTCGAACAGAAAAGCAAATTGACGACACAAAAGTGATTTCAGTGAATATTGTGAATGACGTACCAGCAAATATAATAACTGAACAGAAAGAAGTAAAAAAAGTCACATCTAAATTGAAAGAGGAAAAAACAGAGACACACAAAGTTGAAATTCCTGCCAACAAGAAGCCTGTTGTGTCCAACGTAATTAGAAAAAAACATACAGCAAGAATGGGTCTCATTTTAGAGGAAATAAAAGAAACAGAAGAAAGATCAAGTAGTCAAGAAAAAGGTCCCAAGAACAAATTATCCACAACTAAAAATCTTCTAGAAGCAAACGATTCATCTGATCGAACCTTGAAGAAAGATGTTCCTGAAGGAGGTGAAAGACTAGAAAACAAAAAGAAGAACATTGTGAAGAAAACAGTATCTCCTTTAAAAACTGACAATGGGGTCAGAACAAAGAAGAGTGACGTGGGAGTACAAAAAGAAATAAATAATAACACTATCCAGAGATCCGAGAGTGGAGAAGATTTTTGGAAAGTTATTGGACATAGAGAAAGCGTGAAACCTATTTTGAAAAAACTCGAATTGAAGACAGAAGTATTTTCTGAAGAAAACGAGGAAAAAGATTCTGTGACAAAAACAGAGATAAGTGAAGTTACCGAAGAGATTGTAACAAAATATACGAACAATAAAATTGAGGAAACAATGACAGTGAATATCGAAAAGAAAGAAAAGTGTGAAGTGAAGCAAAGTACGGTCATATCTAAGAATATTCCTTCTGAGATAGTGAATGAAAATGAAGAATTAGATGAAAAAGATAAATCTAAAGAGAATCTGTCGGAGGCTGAGATGAAAAAGATGATCTCGAAGAGATCTTTGATACAGAAAGCAAAGAAGGAGGACCCAGACCTTGAGGTGTTCGAACCACCTCCGGAACCAGAGCCCGAAGAACCAAAGGAAGAAAAGAAAGAAGTTTTCGTTCCTCTCCAGTCGAACAGACTATCAATGTGGATGCATCCTTTCAAGAAACCAGAACAATATGACGAATGCCCTGTCGAGATATACGCACGACCAAAGACTATAAGAAAAAGACACTTTCCGAGAGGCCGGTTCTGTCAATGGGAGCGATACCAACCGCGTACCGACAGCAGTGACGAAGACAGTGATGACTCTAGTGATAGTGATGAAGACAGTTCTGAAGAAGAAGCGGAAGATGAAAACAACAACAGCAAAAGTGGAAACTACGGTGCAAGTACGTCTTCCAATGATTCAGGGTTCGATTCTGGGGCTGCCAAAAACATGGATAAGGGTTAGAGTTTGGTTTTGCTTCTTAGGTCTAGGAGTTTTGATCAGAAAGCTTAACTGGAAATGAATTTCAAATGTATGGGTTGGATAATTTCAAATACCAATGATTATTTGAGTTATCGAAGATCGAATATTTCCATTTGAAATTCATTAATTCCAATGAGACTCTAAAACTGCATGCTGATTGTTTTAACACCAAGACGTTTTCGAGGAAATTATTTCGTACATGCAATTTACAATCGAGACAATTGAGGATTACTCTTAACTCTTCTTTGTTACATTGTAACTTCTTCAGATGTTTTCAAACAACATGATTAAAGATTGGACTTCAAAAGTGTTACAGTTTTTGAGACCAGGAAGAACAAAAAGTGTAACTCTCTAAGAATATTGCTTCTACCCATTTTTTAAGTCAGTTGTTTGAAATGAGGATGAAATAACAACCCTCATAATGAACATTAACTGTATCGTCATCTCAAAAACTGTAACGTCCTTTAAATATGGCTGGTACCCAATTTTAACACTGGCTCAAGAACTTGGGTACCCTTTAAATGTTACTTGTACCCAATATTTTGGACCATTGTTGTAATATTTGAGGGAAGTTGAAGGTTTTGAGATGTTGATACAATAATTTTCTTATGAGGCGTTTGCCGTACACTTATTCCAATAACTAAGACTCCTTATAAATATTGTTTCTACTCAATTTCAACACTGGCTCGAAAAATTGGTTTTAAGTTACAGTTTTTGAGCTGATGATTGTTTTTTATAAGGGTTTTCATTGTATCTTTAGCTCAAAAACTGTAATTTCTTTCAGATATTGCTTGTACTCAATTTTAACAATCGTTCAAAGATTGGGTATCTCAATATTTAAAGGGAGGGGAATATTTTGGGGACATGCCTTTAAATATTGGGTAACTTCCTTTAAATATTGTATACGCCTAACTTTTGAACCATTGTTAATATTGTGTACAAGCGATATTTAAAGCGAGCTACCCAATATTTCTTCTTCATCTTTGATCCCTAGCTGGCGATGGGGTACGTTGGCATGTACCCAAAAAATTGGGTACATGCAAGTTTTAAGGGGTGTTACATTTTTTGAGATGGGAATACAATACTTTTTATAAGGGTTTTTATTGCATCCTCAACTCAAAAACTGTAACATCCTTTAAAAATTTCATGTGCCCAATTTTCTGAGCCAGGGTTAAAAATGGGTACATGGGCATTTGATGTGTCGAAATGAATGAAATTGCACGAATATTGAATTTGACAGGCAGAAATTTTGAGAAATTAGATCGATATGCACTCATACAATGCATAACCGTTCATAAGAATAGCTAAGACGAACATTTTGGCGAATATCGTGTTTCTTTTGAATAGAAATGAGAGTATATACCGTTTTCTCTTAATTTGGAATGATCTTATATTTGCTATGAAATCCAAATAAATATATATAATTCGCTCAAGAATTGAAAACCTTAGATTTGGTTCGAAAAATGCAAATATTATTTTGTTGGATCGTAATATGAAAAAATCTCTTCAGCTGTTAATGTTAGATTTACACGTTCATCCACACTGGTAGATTGAAATAGTAACACTTAATCATTTCAAAACATTATCAAATGTCAAGGTACAACGTGTGGCATTAATGTGTTCTTAAAATAATCCCAGACTTTCTATCCAAGTTTTCGGTTCTGATCTATTCAATTTTGGTTTATTAACTCGTAAGCGTAATAATAAATCTAAGAAAACATTATTTCGCCTTTGTCGTAAAATTATCACAGTTTACATTTTGAGGTAAAAAGTAACAAAAACAATTATTGAGGACTGCAATTTTTTTAGGTTCGCACGTTCTATACTTTGAATCGAAAAGCTTCGATAGTTATTGGAGTTATTTGAGACTCGGTTTTCCTGCCAAGGTTTTTCCATTTAAAAAGGAAAAAAAAAACAATAAATTATTCCCAATACACAAATTAACCTATGCAAACCACAGCAGACATATAGTACGGTGAAATTTGAATATCAAAACAGATTAAATCAGTTTTGATATTTAAATTTTGTAATATTCCTCCTATCAAGTAAAAACCTCTTCTTATTATTTTATATAGTACTGTACATTTCACTTCAAATAATCCATCGATTTGAGTCGATACTCGATAGAAGTAAAATTTAAATGACTTCAAATTCGGAATTATGTATTCTAACTTCTACAATATATATTGAAACTATATACAGAAAGTATCAAAATGATATCCTTATGTATAATCCATATAAAATATTTTTCAATGTCTCGGAAAAAACCTTTTACATCCCGGCATGAAACGTATTAATACAAATGTATTAATATTATAAAAGTATGCATATTAACATACAAATACAAGAAAATCCATAGGGATCACTGTGATTTGACAGAAGGTAGAAGCCATGTTGTTTTGACACTTCTGTTCAGTAAGCATCGACAAATTATCATGGGAAGACTCACGCCTCAACAACGTTTACAAATTGTTGAAATTTATTTTCAAAATCAGTGTTCTATTCGCCAAACTTATAGAACACTTCGTGAAATTTGTGGTTTACATAATCGCCCATCAGAGCAGCTTATTCGTCCTACTATCGATAGATTTCGGACAAAATTTTCTCTACTCGATGCAACAACAACAAAAAGACAAAAAACTGTACGTACAGAAGAAAATATCGCTGCTGTAAGTCATAGTGTTAATGATGATCCAGATTTGTCTATTCGTCGACGTTCACAACAAGTTGGACTCTGTGCATCCACCACATGGAAAATTTTGCGTGAAAATCTTGGTCTACACCCATACAAGATCCAACTGGTTCAAGAACTGAAGCCACTTGACCATAATAAGCGTCGTTTGTTTGCTGATTGGACCCTAGAACAGCTTGAAGTTGATGCACTTTTTCATCGTAAAATTGTGTTAAGTAATGAAGCTCATTTCTGGTTAAACAGCTATGTAAACAAGCAAAATTGCCGTATATGGAGTGAAAACCATCTTCAAGAAGTTCTTCAGGTTCCATTTCATCCTGAAAAGATGATGAAGAATGGAACGATAGTCAAAAAAATTAAAAAAATTTACGAGTTTCTAAAACATTGAAACTTTTAGTTACCTCAAAATATTCCTTCGCTTATTTCCATGAATTTTCTATTTTTAGTCCGTGGTATGTCAATCTTGTTAAAAATTATAGATCGATAAGACGATTCTCCGTAAATCTCCCAAAATATTCATGATGCAGGATTCAGTCAACTTTGAAACAATGGTTCATACAAAATATTGCCAGAAAGCGCTGTTATTTTTAGAGGAATTTATCCCTGTGCCAGGTAACACCACGTCGAAATTAAAATTCGCCACGATCTAACAAACAATTTTTCGATAAATTAAAGTCGACCTGTTGATTATTAATGAACTTCGGTAATTGCCGTAATTTGGCTTTCGCTGAGTCGATTTTCGAACGTATTTCTTCATCACAGAAACTCATTCAACGGAGGCTGAAGTTGACAGATGATTTGACAGTTTATTAAAATTTGAGGTAAGAAAATCAGGAAAATTTGGGTTTCTTCGATTTTTAGCTCATGAAATATTCTTTTATATCGGGTGTTTTTTTAGGGTGATAGTACTTTCGATAGGAATAACTGTGATTTGATAGAAGGAAGCCATGTTGTTTTGATATTTCTGTTCAGTAAGCATTGACGAATTATCATGGAAAGACTACGCCGCAACAACATTTATAAATTGGTGAAATTTATTTTCAAAATCAGTGTTCTATTCGCCAAACTTAGAGAGCACTTCGTGAAACTTATGGTTTACGTAATCGTCCATCAGAGCAGCTTATTCGTCGAACTTATCGATAGATTTCGGACAACAGTTTCTCTACTCGATGCAAAAACAACAACAAGACAAAGAACTGTACGTACAGAAGAAAATATCGCTGCTGTAAGTCATAGTGTTAATGATGATCGAGATTTGTCTATTCGTCGAGGTTCACAACAAGTTGGACTCTGTGCATCCACCACGTGGAAAATTTAACGTAAAGATCTTGGTCAACACTCATACAAGATCCAACTGGTTCAAAAACTAAAGCTACTTTTTTATCGGAAAATTATGTTTAATGATGAAGCTAATTTCTGGTTGAACGGCTATGTAAACAAGCAAAATTACCATATATGGAGTGAAAACAATCCTCAACTCCTCAAGAAGTTCTGCAGGTTCCATTACATCCTGAAAAATGCACCGTATGGTGTGCTTTACACGCGGGAGGCATCATTGGTCCATATTTCTTTAAAAACGATGCTGGAGCTAATGTTACAGTGAATGGTGCTTGTTACAGATCGATGATCAATGATTATTTGTTTCAAAATTTGAATGGTATCGACCCAGACGTGTTTTGGTTCCAACAAGATGGTGCTACCGTAACAATTGATTTATTGAGAGAAAGATTTGGCGATAACATTATTTCGAGAAATGGTCCAATTAATTGGCCTCCAAGATCATGCGACATTACTCCACTGGATTATTTTCTTTGGGATTATGTCAAGTCATTGGTTTATGCTGATAAACCAGAAACAATAGACGCTTTGGAAGCCAATATAACTCGTGTTATTGATGAAATAAGGCCTGAATTACTCGAAAAAGTGGTCCAAAATTGGTCTGGTCGAATGCAGTCCTCAGAGCTAGTCGTGGTGGACATATACCGGAAATTATTTTTAGAACTTGAATGTCATGAAATTATCTTTCAAATAAAAATTAATTTGGCTTCAATCTTAATTTAAATGTGTTTTATTTCAATTTAAAGTTCCACAACTCGAAAAAAACACCCGATATAACGAAGAGATCTTTTTCTTGGTAGAAATTCTATTACAAAATTTCAAATATCATACAGATTTATTCTGTTAACCTCCCACAAATTTTAAATATTCTGTTAACCTCCCAAAAACTTTTAGAATTAAATTAAATAAATGTCTTTAGAACACACTCTCTCAATTTAGTAGACATGAAAAATTACACAGTACCAAAGAATTCAAAGAAACATATATTGTCAATTGAAAAATTATTGAATAAATACTTGAAGGGTGCAAAATTCTGTTTCGTTCCTTGTTTTATGAAAACCAAATTCTTTTCCAAAAATGCAGAATATAATTTCAAGAACTTATTCAAAAACAACTTGTCTTGAGAATATACTGTGTCAATTTAGTCGACATATAGAATTAACACTTACTAGACAGTACCAAAGGAAATAAAATAATTGAAAGAAATATAAATTTTCAATTAACAAATTATTAAATTAAAAAATGTATATGAGGCAGTAATTTATTTCCACAAAAATGTTTGTACTACTACAACAATTGTTTCACCACGATGTGGCTTCTTCAGGTATTACATTGTACTGTCTGATGGTATTCAGTGTAACCGAGTTTAAATACATTTTTAGGTACGTGACCAGATAATGAAAGCACAAGTCATAAAAACTCTAGGTGTTTATTGGAGTTTGCCGCTAAAAATGCCATTAAGGAAAAATATTCAATAATGGAGACTTATCAACATCTGTTTGTTCGTTCAAAAGGATTTTACGGGCATTATACCTCTTGATTTCAAGAAATTCTAAAAGTGTTAATCTAGAACTTTTACTTTCAACGTGGATTATTCCATAATTATTGTTGAAATTATGCCTGAATTACTTAAGATGATTAGCATATGTCGAATGTACAGAACTGGATATATAACCCCTTTGGTGTTCTTGGACATGTTTCTTGAATGATCTACCAGTCTGGCCAATGTATACTAAAGGGCAATCTTTGCAAGTCAACTTATAGACTCCGGATTTATTTTCTTCATTTGTTCGATCTTTATTGTTTTTTATGTAGGTACTAAGGTTATTAATTGTCTTAAAAGCCGCGTTATAATTGAAACAACTTTTGAATTATTTAGCAATATTTTCAGATAATCCATATTGTCTCTTTTATGATTGGATACACGAGATTTAATGCCATTTTCTTTTGTTTTGTGGATACCATTTTGTTTATGAGAAAGGGATTGTTACCGTTGTTTGACGCTATTTGTTTAATAATATTTAATTCTTTCAAAAAGTTTTCTGAATTTAAAGGGACATTCAATAATCTATGAATAAAACTATTATATGCTGACATCTTTTGGTTGGTGGGGTGGTTTGAAGTTTTATGTATGGTGATGTCTGTATGTGTTGGCTTGTGAAAAATACTAAAATCATGTAAATTATTCAATCTTGTTATAGTGAGGTTAAGAAAATTAATACTTTGATTCTTTTCTTCCTCGATTGTGAATTTGATTTTTGGGTGGAGTTTATTAATGAAATTCGTGAAAATATGTAGTTGTCGGTCGGTGTCTTTGAACGAACAAACAGATGTTGATAAGTCTCCATTATTGAATATTTTTCCTTAAAGGCATTTTTAGCGGCAAACTCCAATAAACACCTAGAGTTTTTATGACTTGTGCTACCATTATCTGATCACGTACCTAAAAATGTATTTAAACTCGGTTACACTAAATCGCATCAGACAGTACAATGTAATACCTGAAGAAGCCACATCGTGGTGAGACAATTGTTGTAGTAGTACAAACATTTTTGTGGAAATAAATTTCTATCTCATATACATTTTTTTAATTAAAATGAGTTTCCACCAAGTAAAGACCGAATCAATCAAATAATTATTAAATTAATGAAAAGTGGAGAGTATAAAATTATGTTTCGTTTCTTGTTTTATGAAAACCAAATGTTCCTTTCCAATAATTCTGAATCGCTTTTTGAAGATGTTATAGGAATTTTTTGAAGGGAACTTATTTTGAGTAAGTTGTTTTTGAGGGAGCTCTTGAGCTTATTTTTTGCTTTTTTGGAAAGGAATTTGGTTTTCATAAAACAAGGAACCAAACAAAATTTTTTCTTATTATCCATATGAAAGCAAAAGTACCAGACTAACACCGTTAGAAGCACCGGAAATCAACAGGCGCGAAACCCTTGAAATTCTTCTGAATGAGCTAACAGATGTCGACAGATCTCCCTTGTTGAATATTTTTACTTATTTTAACATCGGAGTAACATCTAAACCGAAAAACTCCCAGAAATTGGGAGAATCTTGTTCTGTTGCCAAGATTTCTTAAAAATCGTACATCTGGTGCCGTTCAAGTGCGAATTACATTCAGAAAATAAACTCAAGAGATCGCCGTAATATATGCGGGAAATCTATAAACCCACTTCGCGCGTTTTTCACGCTTTTTCATCAATTATTCGCAAAATGTGGCATCTTATTCGCGCACATGAAATATGAGGAAATTATGCATCTAAATCACGGCGACGTTGACTGAGTGGTTATGGTACTTGTTGGTTTCTAAAAATAGTGCTCAATTACCCGATGATCATCCTGTCCCGATAATAATGATGAATCCAGACGGAGTCGTTACGCTCATAAATCGTCCCATGAACCGTGCAGGCCCGCTGCTAATTAGGTTGAGATGCCAGAAAAACTTCCTTCCCTCGTTGCTTTCGCGAATATGCGGAAAATAAGTGGTTCCATTGCTTCCTTGTCAAGTGGGAAGCTTAGGAAAATGTTGAACCCTTTCATATGCTTTGGTAAGGATGCAAACACCATCACGTCCTATCGACCAATTAGCTTGCTCCCAGTTCTGCCAAAAATCTTAGAAGGACTGGTCCTTCAAAGCATAAACTCCGACCCAAATACAGAGGTAAGGATACCAGATCATCAGTATGGATACCAGATCATCAGTATGGATACCAGATTCCGGTCAACCATTCCACAATACATCAAATTCAAGTAAAGCGCTTGAACTCAGGCAATACTGCATTCTTGGACCTGAATCAGGCTTTTGCTGAAGTCTGGCATGCTCTATAAAATCAAAAAATGTCTGCCAGGTTGTTTTTATGAATTATTGAAGTACTGTCTTAGTGAAAAACGATTCAGAGTGAGAGTTGGTAGTGAGGAATCGAACTACTTCCAAATATTAATACAATCAGGAGTGCCTCAGGGAAATGTCATTGGACCACTGCTGTACGTGTTGTACACCTCTGACCTGCCTACAAGTCCTCATACCATATTGGGTACTTTCGCAGATTATACAGGCATTCTAGCTATTGACTAAGTTACACAAATTGTCACTTATAAATCGCACAAACATTTGAATGAAATCCAAAAAAGGCTCCACAAGTGGAAAATCCAAATAAATGGGTCCAAAGTTGTGCAAGTGAATTTCACCTTACGGAGAGGCCATATCTGTATATATGAATAATGTGCAAATGCCAAAGGTTTCAAGTACAAAATACTTGGGCATGCATTTAAATAGCAGACGTACATGGAAGAAACACATAATTAAGAAAAGGAAGCAAATAGACTTAAAAACACGGTTTACAAAGCCTTTCAGGAAGAATGGAACGATATGCCTGAAAATTTCATTAATGTCTTTATTCGTGGGATATCTAGGCTTATTGAGCAGTTGATGGAAAGAAGAGGTGGCAATACGGACAATTGAATTTGAATTCAGTTGTGGAATAACTGTAATTAATCAAAAGCAGTGCAATAGGTCTATAGTTATGCATTTAAGAGTGATCAGTGTTTGTTTTCGGATCGGTTATTAGTATACCTTTTTTCCATTTTTTCGGAAAATAACAGTTAGTAATGCGCAAGTTCTCATTATATCTTGATGAAATGAAAAAAGTATGAGGTTGGCTCTAGGTGAAACATTATAACAATTTCATATAAAAAAATTCTCACAGTTTTTATGTTTCACAATTTATTCGGAATCCTGATACGTGTTTCGGTCTTTCAACCATCTTTTAAGGGTACAAAAAGTAACTGAACTCAAAATGGAAAAGGTTCTTTCATTACATTTAGGACATCTGTGTATTTTTATGGCGCATGGAAATAACAGCATCCTAAAAAGTATTTGGGAATTTGTTAAATTTTCCTTTTTCTCAATGGTTTTTTGATTGAATTAAGTAAATATAAATAATTTAGCAAAAATGTTAGTCAACATTGAAGAAAGGAACCCCAACTTTTCAGAATCGCAGATTTATCAAATTGAATATGGTGATTGTAATGCTACATATATAGGACAGACAGCCCGAAGTTTACAGCATAGAATCAAAGAACATAAGATGTCTATTTTGAAAAACCAGAAAACAACCGGTTCTGCAGAACATTTTATAGAAAATAATAATGAGAAAGATGTCACTTTACTATAAAATGTTAAAAAGGGTAAATTGATGGACTATTTGGAGATTCTTTCAACCAAAAAGCCATTGAGGAAAAGGATAATTTAACAAATTCCCATATACTCTTTAGGAACACCCCTATTTTGGATGCTGTTATTTCCATGCGCCATAAAAATACACAGATGTCCTAAGTATAATAGAAGAACCTTCTCAATTTTAAGTTTAGTTACTTATTGAAGATGGTTGAAAGACCGAAACACGTGTCAGGATTCTGAATAAACTGTGAAACATAAAAACTGTGTGAATTGTTTTGAATGAAATTTCTTGATGGATAGAAGTGTCCAATATTTGCAGATATCGTCGTGATTTTTCCATGATTCAGTTCAATATTTTACATTTTCTATTGATTCTTTTTTTTTATACTTAACTGCCGCACATATGTGTTGATAATACTTTATACCTCTAAAGTTAAACAGTGTTTCTAAGACGAGGAAATACATTGTAATTTTTTAAGAGTTTTTTTTATATTTAGAATTCATCGGGTGATTTTTAAGAGTGATAGGACTCACCCGATAGAAGTACGGAATTTGGATTCTGTACAGTGTCCCTTTTACATAGTAAAACATATGTAAAATAAAATAATAAGGAACGGTTTTTTACTTGATAGAAGGATTATTACAAAATTTGAATATCAAAACAGATTTAATCTGTTAGTCTTCTACAATTTTAATTTAAAAAATTTTTTTTTTATTTCAAAAAATTTTTTGAAAAAAAATTGTAGAAATTAAAATTGTAGAAGACTAATAGATTGAATAGATTGAATAGAGTACCTTGGATATTATATGTACCTATGTACATGTTTCCAAAGATCATATATTTCTGAAGATTGCATTCGGTAAGTCTATTTTTTGTTTAATTGATTTTATTATTTTTTATATGTAAAGTTGAACTGATCTTATCGTAATTTAAATTAGTTTTTGAGGATGTGCTACATCTTTTGAGATTTTTTGAAGTAATTTATTTAAATATATTGAATATTTCAAATAAATTAGTTTTTGAGAAGTTCTTGAAATTATGTTTTATATTTTTGAGAAAGAGTTATTTTTCATAAATATAGGATCAGAAAACAATACATTTTATAACAAACAGGGCTTCGTACGTTTGTCTGAAGAGTTCAGTACGCATGCCTGGAACGAAACAAAAAATGTTTGTTCATTTATATTTTAATTTTAATTGACAATTTATATTCGTTGGTTTTTCTTAATTCAATTTGATATTGTATGATGAATTTCGATTTTATACGTCTATTAAATATGAGCAGTGCTTATAAAGACATTAATTTAATTCTTAAAGTTTCTTCAGTAAATTTTTTGAAATTGAAATTGTAGAAGACTAACAGATTGAATCTGTTTTGATATTCAAATTTTTTAAAACATATGTTATATATATGTATATGTATATGAGACTGTAATCATTTTTATAATTGAAGAAATAGACGATTTGATGTCAGGATTCTGAAAGATTTTTTTCTTTAGTTTAAAATATAACAGAATAACATACACAAAATAAAATAATAACATACAAAGAAATAAATAAAAAAAATAGCTTCCTAACCTGGAAGAAATCAAAAACAATGCTATTTCTTCCGGTTGTTCAATTCACATTTCTAACAACTAACTAAATAGACACTTTTAGGTAAAAATCTTAGACATAGAACATAGAACATAGAAGTTACAAAGTTGTTTTCCCTAAAAATAACAGTTTTATTTTAACATGTATATATATATATATATATATACATCGATATATACATGAAAAATAAACTCTGAATTGCAACAGGAATAAAAAAGTATTTTTTATGAATAGCACTAATTCACTCATTTATTTCACAAATTTTTGAAGGATTTTCAACAATTTAGCAAATATCATTATTGTCGAATGTATTATGTTTTAAATTCATATAAGATGATCAGTAAAATTGAGATGGGGTGCTAGAAAAAAACATAATATCAAAGAGGCAAAAAGTGGTTGAGAAACTGATTTAGACGGTAGATATGACACAGTTCGTCAAATAATATTTCTCATTATGGAAAAAACTAAGTACGAAACGGGATGGACCATATAAGATTTGCATTTGCGATCGGCTGTAAATAAAAAAACAGTAAAAGTGTTGCCAGACTCGAAATAACCACTACATCAAAATGCAAACTCTAGATGGCCCATCTTTTATAACGAAACACTTCTTAAATTTCATTACGAAATTAAAACTCTCAAATTCCAAGCATACCTGAATATTCTTGATATAGGACATGATGAAACGTTTCCGCTTTCCAGTGTTTATTTTTATAAATCACCCATAAAATTATTTTCAACAGATTGCGACGTAAACTGTCACAAAAAATGTGAGAAACTGACTGCAAATCTATGCGGTGTGAACCAGAAACTTATCGCTGAAGCCATTGAATCTGTTAAAAGAGGTATGTAAATACAATAATAGATGTAGGTTGCTAATTGGTTGCTCAGTATTTGAAGCTCGGGATCTTTATAGTTTAGGTTCAAGTACTCTAATAATTTTTTCTACATCTATGGGATATTTTTAGGTTGTTACGATCTATATGGTTATTTACAGCTTCAATATGTTCAAAGATGACCAACCTTTTACCTATATGGTATGCAGATGACATGATGAGGTTTGATTGATTCGGTCTTTACTTGGTGGAAACTAATTTCAATTGGAAGAATATATAAGAGACAGTATTTTAACTTCCACAAAAATGTTTAATACAACAGTTCTTTCACTACGCTGTCGCTTCTTCAGGTATCTACATTCTACTGACTGATGGTTTCTAGCAGAACAAAGTTTAAATTTGGTTAAGTACGTGAAAAAATAATGGTAAAAAAGGAGTGTTTATTGGAGTTTTCCGCTAAAAAATGTAATTAGGGAAAGATATCCAGTAATCTGTCAACATCTATTTGTTCATTCAAAATGATTTTACGGCCATTGGACCACTTTTTTGAGTAATTCAGGCCTTATTTCATCAATAACACGAGTTATGTTGGCTTCCAAGGCGTCTATTGTTTCTGGTTTATCAGCATAAAACAATGACTTGACATAACCCCAAAGAAAATAATCCAGTGGAGTTATGTCGCATGATCTTGGAGGCCAATTAATTGGACCATTTCTCGAAATAATGCTATCGCCAAATCTTTCTTTCAATTAACCAATTGTTACGGTAGCAGCAGGAGGTGTAGCACCATCTTGTTGAAACCAAAACACTTCTGGGTCGATACCATTCAATTTTGAAACAAATAATCATTGATCATCGATCTGTAACGAGCATCATTCACTGTAACATTAGCTCCAGCATTGTTTTCAAAGAAATATGGACCGATGATGCCTCCAGGGTGTAAAGCACACCATACATTGCATTTTCCAGGATACTTTGGAACCTGTAGAACTTCTTGAGGATTGTTTTCACTCCATATACGGCAATTTTGCTTGTTTACATAGCCGTTCAACCAGAAATGAGCTTCATCACTAAACACAATTTCACGATAAAAAAGTGGACCAACTTCAAGCTATTCTAGGGCCCAATCAGCAAACAAAAAACGCTCATTATAGTCAAGTGGCTATAATTCTTGAACCATTTGGATCTTGTATGGGTGTAGACCAAGGTAGATCATTCAAAAAAAGAATCCAAGAACACCAAAGAAGTTACATATCGGACTCCGTACATTCGACATGCTAATCATCTTTAGGAATTCAGGCATAATTTCAATAATAACTATGAAATTATCCACGTCGAAAGCAAAAGTTCTAGATTAACACTTTCAGAATTTTCGGAAATCAACAGGTACAATGCCCGTAAAATCCTTTTGAATGAGCAAACAGATAATGACAGATCCCTATTACTGAATATTTTTCCCTAGTGGCAATTTTTAGCGGCAAACTCCAATAAACACCCTATGTTTTTATGACTTATTTTGCCACTTACTTAACTGTATTTATATTAGACACCATCAGTCAGTAGAATGTGAATACCTGAAGAAGCTACATCGTGGTGAAACAATTATTGTATTTTTGTGAAAATTAAAATACTGCCTCTTATTTATTTTTTTCAATTTACCCATTTAGTGATTGCAGTTTCCAGTTTTACATCATCATCGAACAAGTGAATTTCACTCCACTTGTCGGATGACTGAAATGACGAAAATGTGTGAATTTTTGAATATTTTGGTGACAAAACTTAGTTACTATGATTCCACATGTACACTGGTAGGTGTTGCACATAATATAACGGGTTTTTCAATGAGAGCTTTCATTTTGAATAGCCCGCTATCTAGGCAGCTGTCATCTTTTGACATTTGACAAGTGACAACTACGCCATTACTAAAAATGGAACGCTTCAATAGCGCATTGAAATTGTTAAAACTGACTACAAAATGGAGAAAATTTTGGAATCACAGTTCGCAAAACTAACCCATTTTTGGGCTATCGTGAAGCACCTTCTCGGCCTTCTCTTGATGTACTACTCTGTCAAGAAAATACCGGGAATTTTCAATTAAAACAACATTTTTACATTTAATCGTCAAAATTTATTGGGTCGCCTTCAAAATAGGCTCCATTTGCTCCAATACATCTATGCCAACGGCACTTCCAATTATCGAAGCATTTTTTATAGGCGCTTTCCGCGATGGACTTTAGCTCTCGCGCCGAATTTTGTTTTATGGCTTCAATCGAATCAAAAACGGGTGCCACGAAGGGACAATTTTAGTTTTGGGAAGAGGAAAAAGTCGCAGGGAGCCAAATCCGGCGAATACGGTGGTTGGTGAAGCACGTTTGTTGAGTTTTTGGCGAGAAAGTCAGTCACAATCGTAGCTCGGTGAGAAGGCGCGTTATCGTCATGCAAAATCCATGAGTTGTTCGCCCACAAATTTGGCCGCTTCTTACGGATACGCTCACGCAAACGTTTCATAACGCCTAGGTAATACTCCTTGTTTACCGTCTGACCCTCTGGAACGAATTCGTAGTGCACCGCGCCACGGATATCGAAGAAAACAATGAGCATCACCTTCATTTTCGAGCGGCTTTGGCGTGGTTTTTTCGGTTTCGGCTCATTTTTTGCCACCCATTCCGATGATTGCTGGCTTGTTTGCATATCGTACTCGTAGACCCAGGTCTCATCACCAGTTATAATGCGTTCCATGAATGTAGAATCGGAATTACAGCGATCCAGCATGTCTGAAGCAACCTGTTCGCGATGACGTTTTTGAAGAAAATTCAGGTCTTTCGGTACGAGTCGTGCGGCCACCTTTCTCATGCCCAAAATATCAATCAAAATCGTACGTGCGGACTCGTGGGATATCTTAAGATCATGTGCTATCTCTCTCAAGCTGGTACGACGGTTTTCCAGCACCCTTTCCTTAATTTTATCGACGTTATCTTCGATCGAAGCCGAAGTGGGCGACCACTTCACGACCGTCCTTGAAGGCTCTGTACCACTGATATGCACGAGTTTTCGATAGAGCATTATCACCAAAGGCCTTTTGCAATATTTTCAATGCATCGGCACACGAAAATTCATTTGCAACACAAAACTTCAAACAAATTCTTTGCTCAACGTAATCACCCATAGTAAAAATGGGCACGCACTCTGACATCGACTGACTTAATCAGCTGTTGCAAACACACTAGTTGACAGATCCTGCTCAAGCTTGGCATAGTAATTAAGGACAGTGGTACCAACCTAGGAAAAAAAAATTTACCTGCCCCATTGCCCCGTCAGATTTAAATCGATAATTCCCGGTACTTTCTTGACAGAATGTATACTCGTTTTTTTTAATATCAGAATTATTATTATTATCCTGATACTCCTACATCTTCTGTGAAGATCTCTCAGAATCTTATTCAACTTGTGCTAGTTAGAAGTTCAGTTGTGTTCTGGGTAGGCTTTGTTACTCCGATCTTGCGCCACTTTAGGTCACAGAACTAATTTTTGACCCAAAAGTGAAATGGTGGTCGACACCCGTCCAACTAGAAAATTTCTTTTCCACCTGTACAGGATTCGAACCCGGACTTTCCGGTCACGAGCTCTGAGCTGTCCGCACTCAGAATTATTGGAAAATCCTATTGTTGTAGATTAATATCGTTGGCAGTTTAATTGCAACAACTAACACTCTTTTTGTAATAAAACAACACTTGGTTTAACGTTGAACTGTATAATAGAAAAGATACTTACAACCTGCTTGTTACACAGACCGAATTGAAAGAGACAAAGTTTACTGAGTCGTTCATAGACCTTAAATCTTAATCATAGAAAAAACATATTATACATAGAGTGAGGTATTCTTCTTAAACTTTTGGTATATATTCACAATAGTTCTGTACTATAAAAATGAATAAGTCACATAAACCTTGAAACGGTCAATACCTCCAAGAAATAAACTATCTCACCAACTTTTCGTGAACCAAGCCATTATATTTCGCATAAATTTCACCTTCAAACGGACAACTACAAACCGACTATCCAGGAAGTAAATATTTCCAAGTCCAAACCGTCTGGATCAGATCCTGCCGATTGAAAAGTTCGCAAATTATAATTTTGTTTTTCTCGCTTCCACCCAAAATAATATGATTCATATCTTGGATAACGTTCAAGAAAACGTCGTGTAACTCTTAATTTCACTTCAGCGCGAAATCGCAAAGTTCGATACGGGACACCGTGAAAGAAGCAATACATCAACTGGCAGCGTCGTTAAATTTCAAATTTCGCAGGAAATCGCTGGGAAAATTCTGTCGGGTCCGGCTTAAAAATAAGAAGATTGCTATTATTGGACAGATAAAATCAGGGAATTGTGGGGTTTTCGGATGAATTAAGAGTAGTATTTTCTGTGAAATTCGGTCGATATTGTTATGATGCGGTTTTTCCGAGGCGCACAGAAATAAAATAGCCAGATGGCATATGTCGGGCAAGTAATTTATAGGTTATTCATGACGCAAAACGTGATTTATTCCAAGAGGAGAAATATAGTTTTTTTTACTCAAGTAAATACAGCATTTCTTTTGTAGCATTGATCAGGCTATTTTTGCTCGAATAAAGAGTGACATCAAAGAAGTGAACATTGTTTTTCCCGACCAACTGAGATGTTTTTTATTCAGAAAACAATTGGGACCAATTTTTGGAAAAAAAAGGAATATTTCAGCCGAAATATTAGGAGTACAAATAAGTTTCCGCCGTTTCTCAACACAAATTAAATATTTATTATAGAAGAACGGTGAGACTGCTTGCTGAGTGACTTCTAATGTTAGAGCAAGTTCTTTTTGTTTTTGAGATGAATCTTCCTCCAATAATTCCTCCAATTCTGCATCCTCGTAAATTTTTGGCCTTCCACTGCGATCTTTGTCTTCTACGTCGAAATCACCGTTTTTAAACTTTTGAAACCACTCTCGACACGTTCTCTCACTCAAAGCACCCTCACCATATGCTTCTACGAGCAATTGATGCGCCTCAGCAGCAGATTTCTTTAAATTAAAGAAGTAAACTAATATTTCCCGCAAATGATGCTTACTTGGCTCAAATTTTGACATTTTCAAGTTATAAAAATTATATTTCACCAATATAAAATCAACGATATTAATAGGTTATGTTGTTCTTGAATGTCCAAACTATTTTTTAAGCCGGTTATCATCTGCGAAAGCTAACAGAAACTTCGTGCCGCGCCATCTACAATAAAACGGCGGAAACTTATTTGTACTCCTAATATTTTCGTTTCTGTAGATCCTGTATGATTGATTCGGTCTTTACTTGGTGGAAACTCATTTTAATTGAGAAATATAAATGATAAAGTATTTTAATTTCCCCAAAAATGATTATAATACAATAATTTTTTTAATACGTTGTGGTTTCTTTAGGTATCTACATTATACTGGCTGATGGTGTATTGTGTAACCGAGTTTAAATACACCGTTAAGTCCGTGACAAAACAATGGGGAAACGAGTCATAAAAACTTAAAGTGTTTATTGGAGTTTGCCGCTAAAAACGCCATTTGGGCAATATACTCAGTAATGGAAATTTATCATCCTCTGTTTGCTCATTCAAAAGGATTTTACTGGCATTGTACCTGTTGACTTGAAGAAGTTCTAAAAGTGTTAACCCAGAACTTTTTTATACAAAATGTTATCCAATAAACAAAAGAACATGGCATTAAATCTCTGAATCATAAAAGAGGACAATACTCAGAAATATTTTTCGTTATCTTATGTTAATGGATTATCTGAAAATATTGCTGAATATTTCAAAAATAGTTTCAATTACAAAGTAGCTTTTGAAATCATTAATAACCTTAGTACTTACATAAAAAACAATAAGGATCAAACAAATAAAAAAATTAATTTGGAGTCTACAAGTTGACTTGCAACGACCTTTAGTATATATTGGCCAGACAGGTAGATCATTCAAGTAAAGAATCCAAGAGCACCAAAGGAGTTACATATCGGATTACGTACATTCGACATTATGCTAATCGTCTTAAGGAATTCAGGCATAATTTCAACAAAAACTATGAAATTATCCACGTCGAAAGCAAAAGTTCTAGATTAACACTTTTAGAATTTCTTGAAATCAACGGGTACAATGTCCGTAAAATCTTTTTGAATGAACGAACAGATGTTAACAAATCTCCATTACTGAATACTTTCCCTAATGGCATTTGTAGCAGCAAACTCCAATAAACTCCCTAAGTTTTTTTGACTTGTTTTTACCATTATTTTGTCACTTACTTAACAGTATTTAAACTGTATTATACTGGACAACATCAGTCAGTAGAATGTTTATACCTGAAGAAGTCATATCGTGGTGGATCAATCGTTGTATAATAAACTTTTTTGTGGAAATTAAAATACTGTATCTTATATATTTTTTTTCATTTCTGTAGATCTTCTGATTGCAACGGAATATGCGATAAATTTCCTTACTTGAAAAAATTCATTCTGATTAAACAATAATGAAGAACTATTTCCAGAAATAAATTAAATAATCGACAATTATTCTACAATAATGTTTACTTCTGATTTACATTTTGGAACGAACTCTAGGAAAGTAACATCACAATTTATAAAGGGAGCCTAAGTTATATCTGGACAAATTTCACAAGGTGATTCTATAGGCAATTTGCAACAAAAAAGTTCCTATAGAGTATGGACCAATTATCTTCCGTTGTAAAGATATTCTATTTTGAAATGTTTCATAATTTTTTCACCTAAAACATAACTTGAAAACTATAATTTTAATCAGAATTCAGTGAACACCGTTGAAAAAAGCATAGACTAGAGTACTTTTATGGAAATTTCTATGAAAAATTTATTTATTTTATGGTGGTTATGGAAAAAATAATTATAAAATTTTCTTCTTCTGGTCGAAGTTTACTCGTGAAACCTCATGGAAATTATATGCAAAACTGCCTTATTTATAAAGCTTTTCAACAACGTATAATATTGGGTGAATCATGTAGAGGTATTTTTTGTGAAGGGGATTTAATTGCAGGTTGCACATGGCTCGTGTTAACTGAAATGTCATTTCTGTTCAGTAGTGTTTGACAATTCATAATGGAAAGACTTAGCCCGGCACAGTGTCTACAAATCGTTTAACTTTAAAACAGAAATGGGCGTTCTACGTTCTACTTATGGTCCACATAATCGACCTAGCGAACTCACAATTAACTCTATCGTCCGTAAGTTTGAGACCCAATTTTCATTATTGGATAATACTCGAGCAGATAGACCATACCCAGCACGTAGTGGATGAAATATAGGGGCGGTAGCGGAAAGTGTACGCGAAGACCGTCAAGTGTCGATTCGTCGCCGTTCTCAACAGCTTGACCTATCATATTTAACAACTTGGCGTATTTTACGTGAGGATCTTTCTTTAAAAACTTACAGAATTCAACTAGTGCAAGAACTGAAGCCGACCGACCTTCCGAATCGTTCCCGTTTCAGTCGTTTGGCTCTTGACAATGTTGCCCGATACGCATTTCTCGTAGAACGCCCATTTTCGTAATGAAGTTGAACAATTTGTAGACGCTGTGTCGGGCTATGTCTTTTCATTATGAATTTTCAAACACTACTGAACAGAAATGGCACTACAGTTAACGCGAGGCATGCGCAATATGCAATTAAATCCCGACCACACAAAGTACCTCTAAATTAAACACCCTTTATATTGAAGAAAAACTTTATTTTTGATGAGTAATTGACGAAATAATGCCAGAAACCAAGAAAAAATATTTAACTTCTAATTAAAAGTTAGTTTCATGGATAGAGTAATAAAATATTCGCAAATTCATATTAATTCTGTAGGTATAACATGTTTGTCGGCCGTTTTTTATTAACTGTGTCAAATGCCTGACCTAATTTGTTATTGTATTTTATAAAAGTCATCACGAAACCACCCTAGTCTAAGGAGAATTTTCCGCTCTTGAATATTGATTAAGACGATAATTTTAAATTAAGATTTTACTAAAAAAACTGTGAAACGTTGCAAAAAGTAGAATCTTGAATTGCTTTACAACGAAAGATAATTGGATCATACTCTGTAGAAACTTTTGTGTTGCAAATTGCCTGTAGAAACAAATACAATGTATTTTCGGTATAGGCATGAAAGAAAACTCAGAAAATTTTGGAAAAATTCTATTTTTCCTTGTAGTCCCCTAGAACTTCAATACATTCGTTTGATCGAGTAGTAAGCTTCTCTAAACCTTGTAAAAAATATTCTTCAAGCTTCTCCTCAAAATAGCTATAAATTGCAACCATGTTCCACATCGTCGGAAAATCGCTTTCCACGAAAATATTTTTCCACATTTGGGAATAGGTAGGTAGTAGTCACTGGGGCGAAGTCTGGGATGTACGGGGGATGAGTAATTTCTTCGAAGCCACATTATCGCACAGCAAAACTTCGCTACGCGGGCCTTGTGAACCAGCGCGTTATCGTGAAGCAACAACACATCCGGTGTGAGTTTTTCTCACCTTTTTCCTTTATGTGCTTCTCTTAAATTACGCAAACTGTACTATATAATCCAAAACGCAAAAGGCGTCCAAAATGCCATCTCGAGATATTTTACTCAAAAACCAATTGATTTTTATCGGTCTGGCATTAAAAATCTGCACACTACAAGGCAAAAGGTTGTTGATAACGAAGGTGCTCACATTATTAATCAAAAATAAAAATTTGTTAATAATTTATTCGTTTGAATTCAATTTAAGAAAGTGACATTACTTTCCGGTACTTTTTTTAGTCAAAGTGTCAGATCCTTCCAAGAAAAGAATGCGACATACGCCAGTCATCTGAAGGAATTTTAGAAAAATTTTGAGAAATGTTGGTCATTCCACATCTGAAATAGCGATCGAGACATTTTTATCTACTGAAGACGTTGAAATATACAGTCTCCTTCTTCCAATCCAACGGAAGTAAAATTTTCCATCAATTCTCTTCCAATCAAAATACGAACGCATCTAGAATCTTCCCGCTCAAGACCCAAACACAAATGTTATTGTAGGCCGGTTAAAAAAACCTTTGCGTGTCTATCTGATACGGCGATAAAAATAATATGACGCCTCTGCATTCGAATGGGCCAATTTTAGAGATCACGCCAATTTGGCACTATCCTCGTATTTTATTTTCGAACCGGTGTCTACGTTTGGTCCCTGTGACGTTGCTTCGAGATTGATCTCAAACGTATTCGGAATTTTTCAGTTCCTGAACTGCGTTAGTCATTGTTGTGAACTGTGGAAATTTCGCAAACTGCACACCTTTCCAAGCAACCTGTGTTGTGTTGAGCATATCTTCCCCAAAGATAATAATCCAGTGGAGTTAAGTAGCATGATCTTGGAGGCCAATTAATTGGACCATTTCTCGAAATAAGGTTATCGCCAAATCTTTCTTTGAATAAATCAATTGTTACGGTAGCAGCATGAGGTGTAGCACCATCTTGTTGGAACCAAAACACTTCTGGGTCGATACCATTCAAATTTTGAAACAAATAATCATTGATCATCGATCTGTAACGAGCACCATTCACTGTAACATTAGCTCCACCATCGATTTTAAAGAAATATGGACCGATGATGCCTCCAGCGTGTAAAGCACACCATACAGTGCATTTTCAGGATGCAATGGAACCTGCAGGTTCCATTGAGGATTGTTTTCACTGCATATACGGCAATTTTGCTTTTTTACATAGCCGTTCAACCAGAAATGAGCTTCATCACTAAACAAAATTTTGCGATAAAAAAGTGGAACAACTTCAAGCTGTTCTAGGGCCCAATCAGCAAACAAACGACGCTTATTATGGTCAAGTGGCTTTAGTTCTTGAACCAGTTGGATCTTATATGGGCGCAGACCAAGATCTTGCGCAAAATTTTTCATTGCATTGTTGCAAGTAGAGAAAATGTTGTCCGAAATCTATCGATAGTTCAACGAATAAGCTTCTCTGATAGACGATTATGTAAACCATAAATTTCACGAAGTGCTCTATAAGTTTAGCGAATAGAACACTGATTTTGAAAATAAATTTCAACAATTTGTAAACGTTGTTGCGGTGTGAGTCTTTCCATGATAATTTATCAATGCTTACTGAACAGAAATGTCAAAACAACATGTCTTCTATTTTCTATCAAATCACAGTTATCCCTATCGAAAGTTCTATCACTCTAAAAAAACACCCGATACATATATGTTTCGATTGGATGTTAAAGGATCACAAGTTCCATCACCAAGAAATGTTCAACATATAATTCAAAAAGGCCTTTTTTAATTTCCCCTTTTTTTAGAATATATTTTCCTTTTTTAAAGAAATCTTTATAAAAGGAAAACAAAAAAGGCCTTTTTGAATTATATCTTGAACATTTTGTGGTGATGGAACTTGATCGAAACATATATGTTTAAGGTGATGTCTAAATAATTTGGTCATTATTTTATATTTGTTTTAAAATTTAATTCTAAATGTTTTCATTAGATTTATTTATATTAAAATCTGTAGAGGTTCTGGAGAATTAATTCCAACTATTACTCTGTAATACCAATCCGATGTTAAGATGTTTGATTCTGAATTTTTCGAGACATTGTGAAAACAAAATAAGAAATGGAAATATTATTTCCTGAACGTCTATCATTTGGTCACAATATTTAAATTTTCAGTTAATTTATTTTCGAATCGCGTTCAAATCTTTCAACATTTTAATTTTTTAAGCTTCATCCTTTGCATTACACTCTCTTAACGTCTTCAATTTCAACGTGAGTAAACTAACTTTCATGAACGGAGGCAGTTAAGAAGGTGATTAATTATAGAGTATTTTCAGCGACCTGTAAAATCTAATAATATGCTTTTAAATCAACTGACAGAAACGGATAAGGTGAGATCTTGACCTTCTCTAGAACTATTTAGTTAATGGAATCATTACTCAGAACACTTTGAGACGTTCTAAATCTTTTGGCAATAATTTGGCAAAGAATTATGAGAATGCATGAGATGAACACATGGCCTTACTCTTTTTCGTCTCTGCAACATCCTTCAAATTTGAATTTATGGATATTGGATAACTTGAAAGTGTTCTTTTCTCGGCATAAGTGTTGAATTTTTTCGAATGAATCAATTGAACTGGCGGATATTTAATACGAGTATGTTAACTCGAATTAGAGTACGGTATAGGAAGCAACTTACTTCTGTATTACTGATCGCTGAAACAAGCAGACATGCATAGTTTTTTGGTCTACTCATCAGTGCAATGCTCTAATTCCAACGAATGCAACACAGGTACCTGTTATATTTGCCCCGCTTAGGGACTCTACTGTTTTTCCAAACAAGAGCGCCATCTAATCAACAGGAACTCATGTACGGAGCATATAATCCAGGTCCAATCAAAAAGCACTCCCAAGTACGGTACAATAGCGCTAATATGAACATGCGTTAGTATGAATTACTCCGTAATGTGAACATAAAATTTTTTGTATTGACTGCTCTGTAATATGAACATAGAATAATCTCACTAGTATGAACTTGTCTATTTTATTCAAAGGGATGAAACGGTTATCCATTACCGGTTCGCTCTTTCACTAGTTCGCTTTCTTATTCTAACGAGTACTATAGCTACAGAAATTGTAAAAGTGAGTGGAAAATCAAGATGTTTATCTTTACATGAACAAGCTCAAATCTTAGAAGACATCAATAAAGACCTGAATGTCACCTTACTAGTGAAAAATTATGGGATTTATTAGTCCACGGTTTGTTCTATAAAAAACAAAAGGAGACAAATTCTCGAGAGTTCATTCAAATTGACAAAAAAAACACTCTAAAGAAGGTGGAAATGCCAGCAATGGAAATTCAGCTTTATAAATGGTTTCTTGCCCAACTAGAAAGTTTCTGGAGAAATGATGAAACAGAAAGTCTTGAATTTATGTGCAAGTTTGAATATCTCTCAATTCAAAGCAAGCAACGGATGGCTCTAACGCTTCAATGAACGTTATGGTATGGGATTCTTAAAAACAACAGGGGAGAAGCTTTCAAGTCAGCCAGAACTTATTGCCCCATTTGTAGAAAGATTACAGACATTCAAGTCCATGGATTCAACGAACATCAGATAGGCAACGCTGATGAAACAGGATTATATTGGCGATTGCTACCAGATAAAGTTATGTGTCCTTAGCCGAGACAACTGCATCTGTTATGAAGATTTGATTTCAAAACAACGAATCGCATTTTTAGGCTGCTCAAACGCTTTCGGATTCGCACAAAATTTGGTCATTGGTAAAGCAAAACATTCGAGATGTTTCAAGAACTTCAACGATTCCCTGGTATACCAAAACAGTAGAAACGTATGGATGACATTTACAATTTTTGAAAATTGGTTTTTCCAACAGTTTGTTCCAGCGGTTAGAAACTTTCTGAGAAGTCAGGATCTTCCTGAGAAAGCGTTGCTTCCTTTAGACAATGCACCCATCCATCAGCTGAGGAATTGAAGACCAGTGATGGAAATATTTTGGTGATGTTTATGCCATCACATATTAAGCCTCCTATAGAACTGATGGATCAGAATGTGCTCAGGCTCACAGAACTTTATTATAGGAACCTCTTTCTGAGTTCTATCATTTAACTCACACTGAGAGAGTGAATGATGAATTTAGCTTCCACATGGAACAAATTGAGCCCTCAGGTTATTATAAAATGTTGGAATAAGATATTGATGAATACCGAGACTGAAAATGACCATTTGCTAAATGAAGAGGATTTACCACTATCAGTTTTGCAGAAACAGCTTGCGTTTGTTGTTAGACATAGATGAATGTAACATTGATGAAGATACTAATCTGGAAGTGTGCAAAGAATCTGAAGAAATTGAATATGATATTTCTGCTGAGCTAGTTACTAGTTAAAGTCTCACACGCAGAAGCAGTTAAAGCTTTGAACATAGCAATCGAGGGGCAAAACGGAATCCTCTAAAATTGACTGAGATAATACCCTGTGAGGATAGAACTAGATAAATTGTAGAAGGACTCCAATGTCAACAGATTAAATCCGATGAGTCAAGTTTGTGAAACTCACTGTGAGATTACGAGAAACGATAACAGAACAGCTTATGTTATAGATAATAGTGAATTGCTTCAGCCGTTACTATTTGGTAGTTGATCATAATTGAAACACAATAGATTGGAGTTACTATGTATTTACTACCAAGGTTTTTTATTATTTTTGGTTCACATGTTACCGCGGTTTCGAACGATGACCGTTCATCTTCAGACGTAACAGAGGACTCTGTTACGTCTGAAGATGAACGGTCATCGTTCGAAACCGCGGTAACATGTGAACCAAAAATAATAAAAAACCTTGGTAGTAAATACATAGTAACTCCAATCTATTGTGTTTCAATTATGTTATAGATAATTTGGATTTTAAACTTTTCAGAATGAAAATGCAACTTTGTCATAAATGAAAACTGAAATAACCCAATATTTCCTCGAAAACCACTTTATTCTTCACTAACCAAATTCCTCCAAATAAGAAACACCTTCTAACAAGCATTGTTTCCGAAGGACCATCAACGGATTCGAGGGAGCCTCCATCTTTAATTCCTGCTACCAATCCAGCATTTGCGATAGACCCGAACGAAGAAGAGTGCTGTAAATCTAGCACTTACCAAGGGTTCCAGAAGAGCGGAAGGATTACGCCTCCCGCTACCACAATTCCCAGATTCAGGAAGTACTGCGTGGAAGATTTTCATTTCTTGAAAGTTTTGGGAAAAGGTAGTTTTGGAAAGGTGAGTACTCAGTAACAGAATAATCACACAAGTCTTGTTTCCTTTATTTTTTCTATTATTGGATATTTTTATGACCCTGACTATGAAAAAAATACTGGGAGATTGCTAACAGCTTCACTTTTTGAGACATACAGTTTTATTATTGTCAAAAAATACCAAGAACTAATACATCATGTTGACAATATTTCTATTGGGCACCATCAAATGATCTTTCATTAGATTTGCTTGAATAAGCGACTTAAGGTTGATCTCGTTGCAGATTCCAGCAGTATTCTGTCATCATATGTGGTTCCCACTGCCCCTGATAACGCTCTAACATTGCCCTAAGATCCTAATGAAATCTTTCACCTTGCTCCTCACTAAAATCACCCAGATTTTCTTAGAAATCGGTCTTAATGCGAGTGCAGGAAGTGGATTTTCATGCTCATGTTGCACCCCAGCTTGTGCAAGTTCGATAGCATGCACTTAGCAAGCTCGACATGGTCGTTAGATTTCTTTTTCCTAGGAAATTGCTCATAACCAATACAAATGAATTCCAATTTTTATTGTTTTCTTCTTCTTCTTCTTCTTCGTAACTTGTCCGGTATTCAGTTGGCAGTCAGGTTATCGCTCCACCTTTTTCGCTGTCTTCCTATACTTCTCCTTCCCATTGGAGATTTATCACGTGCGATTCTGACCACTCTCTCATGATCCATTCGGTCTATGTGTGCCTTCCACTCGTGCTTTCTCCCCAGGATCCACTCATTCACCTCTTCCACCCCGCAAATTTTTCTTATGTTGTCACTGCGCTCTCTATCTAATAGCGTTTTTCCAGCTATTTTCCTTAGGACTTTCATTTCACATGTTTCCAACAACCTCTTAGTTTTTGTTGTGTCTGGTCGTGTTTCTGCTGTGTACGTCATTATTGGTCTTATGGTAGCTTTGTAGATTCTTGCCTTTGTCTCGGTTCGCAAGTGTTTGTTACTCCATATGGTGTCGTTCATGCATCCAGCTGTTCTCATTGCTTTATTTACCTGTTGTCTCACCTCAGACTCTACATCCTCAAAACCACAAAGCTCTATTCCCAAGTATCTGAACGTCATCTCTTGCTGTATGATTTGGTCATCGACGACGAGTTTACATCTGAGAGGATATTTGGATGTAGTCAAACATTTTGTTTTTGTGACAGATATAACCATATTCAGGGATTTTGCTATGGAATTGAAGAGATATAGAAGCCTCTGCAGGTCGTCCTCGTTCTCTGCAATCAGCACCGCGTCATCAGCGTAACAAAGAATCGAAATATTTTTATTGCCCATTTTATACCCCCTGAGACGGCGAACTTTCTTTATTATTTCATCCATGATCAGGTTGAAAAGCAATGGGCTCAAAGAATCACCCTGTCGAATTCCCTTCTCCACTGATATAGGTCTGGTGAGTTCTCCATCGATTTTAGCCTGTATTTTGTTGGAGCTATATATATATCTGCAATTACTTTAATTAAGTTGTGCGGTATCTGTCTTTTGTAGAGAAGGTGTACGACATCTTGTATTTTAATTCGATCAAATGCTTTCTGAAGATCTACAAAGCACATATATGCGGGCCGGTTATATTCAATAGATTTCTCAACGATCTGTCTCATAACAAATACTGCATCATTACATGATCTCCCTGATCTGAAGCCTTGTTGCTCATCGGATAGGGAAATAATATTATTGATCTTATTGGTGATTATTTTAGTCATCAATTTTAATGTTGTACTGAGTAGATTTATACCCCTGTAGTTCTCTGGTTTTTTCTTATCTCCCTTTTTAAACATGAGGATGGCGATACTTGTTCGCCATTGGTCCGGTATTCTGTGGTGGTAGAAGATGGCCTTAGTCAGCAGGGTCAACTGTTTAACCAGATGCTGCCCCCCCATACTTGAGCAATTCATTTGGGATGCCATCTAGTCCGGGGCTTTGACTATTCCTCGGCTGTCGGAGTCCCAATTCTACGTCTGCATGCTCTACTTCTATATTGTCACTAGTAACTATTGCTGGTGTGTTGTTACGTTCGATGGTATCTTCTTCTTTTTTATAGAGTGTTTCCAGATATTCGGTCCAGGTCTCCTTTGATATGTGCTTAGGCTCAATTAATTCATTTATTTCCTTTCTCTGGGATCTTATCAATCGCCACATCAAAATTGTCTTGTTACATTCAACAAGTTGAGAATTGATAGGGGGGGCAAGACTTTTGATGATGTGTGTATATACCTAGATCAATCTTCAGTTTTAATGAATGGTTTTCTAATTTCTAGGTTCTGCTAGCCGAACTGAAAGAAACCGAATATTATTACGCCATAAAATGTTTGAAAAAGGACGTAGTTTTAGAAGATGATGATGTGGAATGTACCCTAATCGAAAGAAAGGTTCTGGCTTTGGGTACAAAGCATCCATATCTCTGCCATCTCTTATGTACTTTCCAAACCAATGTAAGTTTTTGAAAAATTGGTGAAATGAGACGTTCTAACGTTTTGCATCTTTCAGTCTCATCTCTTCTTCGTGATGGAGTATCTCAATGGTGGTGATTTGATGTTCCATATTCAACAGTCTGGAAGATTCTCTGAGGATAGAGCAAGGTTTTATGCAGCTGAGATTGTTTCTGGGTTGAAATTTTTACATAATAAAGGCATCGTTTACAGGTGAGTAAGGCCAATATTTGTTCTTCATTTCTGCGTGGATATTTCAATGTATAAGTGGACGAAGACATACCTCAACTGAATATATTTTCAGAGACCTAAAACTTGACAATATTCTGCTAGACTTCGATGGACACGTCAGAATAGCCGATTTTGGGATGTGTAAACTCCAGGTTTTCCTTGACAGAATGGCCGATACTTTCTGTGGAACGCCTGACTATATGGCCCCTGAAGTAAGTTCAAGCAAAAAAAACCTATTCAAATCATAAAACTAAATCTCATTTGTTTCTTTAGATAATAAAGGGCCAGCATTATAATCAGAGCGTCGATTGGTGGTCTTTTGGAGTATTACTGTACGAAATGCTGCTAGCTCAATCTCCTTTCAGCGGTTGCGATGAAGATGAGCTGTTCTGGTCCATTTGTAACGAGAAACCGGTTTTACCGAGGTTCTTGTCGCAGGAGGCTTCGAGAATATTGTCAATGGTAAGAACTTTTCTTTAGGAACGGGGTATTTTTCATTCCATCTGTTCACGAAATGAATCCCTTTCCCTTCGACAGCTACAAAGTTTTTCTTTGTGGTTCTTAACGTTAAAATCCTTTTATAGCTTTTAGAAAAAGATGCATCCAAACGGTTGGGCACTAGATTCTCTCCTTGCGGTGACATCAAGGATCAACCATTCTTCAAAAGTATCGACTGGGATATGTTGGAAGCAAGGGTTTTAGAACCGCCTTTCAAACCAAAACTGGTGAGTACTTGGGTATAAAGGATTTTCCAATAGAGTAAATAACATGGCCAGAAAACTTTTCTTGCAAAATTGTGATTGTTTCGTTACTTGTGTGGCACGTAGCGCCGTCTTGTTGAAAAAGGACGTCGTCCACATCAATATCTTTCAAATCAGCCCATGAAAATCATTAATTATGGCGCAATTCATTCACCATAGCAGTTGTACCAGCCTCATATTAGAATAAGTGAGGTCCAATAACACGGGCAGCCCAAAAACCGCACCAAACACTGGTTGAGGATGGAGAAGCTTTCCAACAATCATTCTTGGATTTTTCGGGCCAAAAATGCAACATGTGGTTTCTACTTACCAAAAGATGACAGCTGCCCGGATAGCGGGCTATTCAAATTGAAAGCTCTTTTTGGAAAAGCTGTTACTGTTACTGAACTGGATAATTATTGAATGCTAGAACATTTCACTAATTGTATAACTGATTATATTGCACGAAGTTTCTGTCAGTAGGGTACTTCTAAGCGAAACGTCGTGTAATATACAATTTATTTTGCTCATATTAAAGTATATTGTACAGAAAAAGTTAAGGTGATTGATACCGGAAATTAAAATAATAATAGCCTCATCCACGTAATACCATAGTTTTTATTTTAATATGTCTAATCTGGTGTTTTCTGATTCGTTAATTTAACATTTATCAAACAATGCTCAAAGAAATTGTGCGAATTTGTTTCTCATTGGTTATGCGATATATATATTTTTTTATTTTACAAATACACTGCGCAAAAACCGAAAAGGGTATTCGAAACTGCCTCTTTGCCTTTGAATCAAATTTTCAGGATTTTATCATATGGAGAGGCGTATATTTGCGTATTACACACACAAAAGTTCCTCGTGACACTGAATGGTTTAATTACAAAATTTCATTTCTTGTAGGTATATGATCTCCTTTTTTGTGGGTTGTACGTGCGATTATGTGCTGCCGCAACCGATCTGGAATTGTGTAGTATCAGTTATTGGTTAATTGTCACGAGTTTAATCTGCATTTAGAAGTCGTCAAACTTGAACAATTAGTGTGTTGGTTGAACGAAGTTTCAACTAAACAAGAAGTTGCTAGGTAGTAGAGCGTGGAATCGCTATCGTATTACTGGAAGTGCTGTATATACTCATGGGGTTGGAAGAGCAAGAGCTGCAACTGTCGCACTATCGGCTGAATCGTCGAAATGGCTTCTTCCCGAATTGATGGCTCATTCCGGAAAGCTACCGGTAGGATATTTTTTGGTCAAACAATCAATTTGAGGTCAATAAGATCCTCCAGGCACCTGCGATTGAGTAGGGACTACCGGGCTGTAAGATATCGTTGGGTTCTTGAACATGAGAACTGGAACGCATACAGATGGAAATCCTGCCTGTTCACGGATGAGTCTAGATTTCGTCTGTATCAGTCTGATGGGCGAATGTTGGAATTTCATGACGCCATCAGCTCTTTTCGGTGGCGGCTCAGTGTGCGTTTGGGGAGGTATTTGATTTAATGGGCACATAGATCTTATTGTACTCATTAACGCAACCATGACAGCGTAATTTGATTGTAGAATCAATTATTATTTTCTCTGCAGTAGCCATTGGCGACAATTTCACGTTAATCGACGATAATTATCGTCCACGCCGGGCAAGACTTATCAACGACCGCATAGAAATGCTTGGCATTAACCGAATGGATTGACCTGCTGCCTTTCCAGACCAAAATTGTATTGAACATATCCGGTCTGCAATGTCACAACAATTACATCGCTTGTCAGGTCCACCTCAGACATTACAACAGCTCGCCAATACCTTGACGGACATTTGGCAAAACAACCCTCAAGGTTTCATTGATAATTCAATTGACACAATGCCAAATAGAGCAAGAGGTAGAGTACGCCGCACCCAATATTAAGCCATTATTTCAAGGTGTTTCTAACAGAAGGAACTTTTTTTTGAGCCGTCGTTTTGGTTTTTCTCTTAAAATTTTCTGATTGTTGATTTAAGTTTTATTCATAGGACTCAAAAATTTTTATGGAAACAATTGTTTTCAGGCTCATCCATTGGATACCAAATACTTTGATAAACACTTCACGACTGAACTTGCGAAGCTCACACCCATAGAACATCACATTTTAGAATCCATAGATCAGACGCAGTTCCAAGGATTCAGCTACACAAATCCGAACGCTACAGATAAGTGAAAAAAATCACATACTCAAATTGTGTATAAGAAGTAATGCCAATTTGGCTTGGATGACGCAGCTCAAGGCACAAAATTGTTGGTAGTGCAGTATTAAAAAGTGCAATCTTATCGGCAAACACTTAGGAAATTCTTTTAAGTTGTACTTATTTGGGCTTTTAATCTCCTAAACATTTTTAAGAGATTTTTGTAATGTGGAATTTGGACTTAGATAGCTATCAATGTTCTACAATTTACATTTTTTGATTCCACTAGTTCTTGTGATGGAAATGTTACTTAATTTTTGAATCAAAACTTGGGGCGTTTTGCCTTTTATGTACAAATGTTAGTTGTAAGCCGCTTACAATTGTGATGTTATATTTAGTGTAATTTAGTTTGTAAGGGAGTTTTGCTACTTCTTCTATTTAAAGTGCCTATACGGTTCGAATATAGGTGACCATCCTGGCAATATGTTCAATGAGTTCTTGAAATTGTTACCATAAATTTGTTTTCCACTTCGAATTATAATCGAATAAACTTCAATTTGGTTATATCCTTCAATCGTAATCGTGTTTTTTGTAGTTTGGTGTTTAAATATACTGCTATTTTAAATGAAGTGTAATCAATAACTAAAAATTATGAATGTGGCAACAACGCTGAATAGTTTGATGTGATTTAACACATGTTGCTAGTACTACCCGAGAGCTTAATCATTTTGCTGTTATTCACTCTCAGCAGAATTTCATAAATCATTATGTTAACAATTTTATAGTGTATCAATACTAGATATTTCCTTAGATGATACTTTTTGGATCTTACGATGTTTAGTTGTCATTTACTTGGTAATTTATTGATTACATCTTTCACTCAATGTAAATAATAAATAAAGATTTGTACAAATGACAGGCCAATAAAGTTTATATTATTAATAATTTGTTGTCAATCCACATACTGTATACCGTATGGTGGTAGGATACTGTCTTCTGGTTTCCATTTGCCTTTGAAAGGTGTGATCTTCTGCAAACAAAAACATTTAATTTTCAATCATAATTTATAATTTTTTCTTCGATTTGGAACTGGGTCAAAGTGATTTTTCCCAAAGGACATTAGCTGAATGTAACTTATCTTCTAACTTGTGGAAGCAAGGTATTTACAGTGGTTCTAAAAGTAACAGGAAAATATCTGGGAAAACTTGCTAATATTCATAGTGGTTAGATCAAATATTTTTATTGACTTATTTGAATTGATATGTCCCAGCATCTTAAGCCATTTGACACGTAAAACAGTTTAAAATAAACGACAGGGTGGGTCTTCTTAAGACGTCAAGTTACCATGAGTCAACCTGGTGTTACCTATTCTAACTCTTCTGATAGGTTGGTCTTGTCTTTTAAGGCAATTAATTTTTGTTGCACTGTACTTAATTTCACAGAGCTTTGAGTTGCGTTCATTGGGTTTGTTATTCTTGAATACATTTCAGTTTGAAGGTGGTCTTGATGTCTATGTAAGGGAGAAGTTTAGCAGCTCGATCATCTAGTTTGTTTCCAACCATGCCCACAAAACTGAAGGAACGGTCTGGCGTATATAAGACATGAAGTAAAAGAGTGCTGTGTTATGACAGTGGATAAATATTGGCGACAAAGGAAGCTCAATTTAATGAGTGGCAACGGTACATTTAACAACTGTTGAGACTCGTGAGGTACCAGTCATAGTGTTGGTGGATGGTGGGGCGAGCATACTCAAATCAAAAATTTAGAAAGCCATAAAACAGAAAAAGGCAGGAAAAACTCCAGAACCTGTCGAGATACTGGTTGAATTGGTGAAGCTCCTCTTTGACTCTTGTACATTTCCTAACAGTTTTCTTCAACAAAGTCTACCAAAGCGGAAGATTGCCCAGCGACTGGCAGAAGTCAAAATTAATTCCTCTCCCCAAAAATAATAAAGCGAGAAAATGCAGTGACTCATAAGTTTGAGAGTCACATTTTGGAGATTCTGATGAAGATACTGCGGAATAGAATACACGCCAAATGTGAAATATACGTTGGAGAGAAACAGTTCGGATTCCGTAATGGTCTGGGTAGAAGTGAGGCTCTTTGAATCACTATCAGACTGCAGTTGTAAAGGTAGATGGCGACTTAACAGAGAAAACACCGATGAGGTAAGACAGAGATGCGTTCTTTCGCCTCTGTTATCCAACCTTTATTCAGAGAATATATTTCGAGAGGCTCTCTTTGGTAAAAAGGAAGAAGTCAAAATTGAAGGCGTAATCATTAATAACATACGATACGCCGATGATGTTATGTGTGGTCCGTCCTTATATGACACCTGGACACTTGAAACAACAACCATGAACAGGATAGAAGCCTTTGAGATGTGGTGCTACCGACGAATGATGGAGATTTCATACACGGAGGAGGTTCTTAGACCGTTAAATCAAGACCAAGAACTTTTGAACACTGTAAAAATGAGAAAGGTCAGCTACTTCGGGTACACAATGCGGAGAAGCAAACATCGCATCCCCAGATTAACCATACAAGGGAAGGTTGAGGGTAAGACTCAGAAATATAAGATAGAGGCCGGGCCTGGGGGTGGAACAGCTGTTCCGAACAGCGAAAGACAGAAAGCTGTTCAGCGACGTTGTCATGGATTTAGCGAACACTTGAAAACAGGCACGGCACTGAAAGAAGAAGAAGAAGATGCTCACATGAAATGGAATCCAGATTATGGCAATGGATAAGTTCTTGCTGCCCTTTAGTCACGACATCTTTCTTGGATTTTCTAAGCCAAGACATTCTGTCAATAGATGTTAGTTATAGTATGGGTTGCAGAAAGGAAGTCTGTGATAATTGCTACATTGGAGCAGTTGTTGTCTTCGGATACACGGAGATATTTCTTGTGCTTCTAGCTTTTAATAAAATTGTTTAGACCATATTAGTACCATTGTGAGCTGCGAGGATATCTCTTATTTTACCAATGACAAACATTTGAGTTGAGTCTTGCCTCCATAGATTCCAGTAAATCGATTCTCTGAACGAAGATTTCAAAAAGATAAATGAATGAGGTCAACGAAATTTGGTGCAATTTAATGCCTCGAAGACTCAAACAACAACTTTTTTCCGGAAAACTCAGTTCGTGACTTCTAATTTGATGATAGAAAACCAAGTACTTCAGCCATGTGATTTCATGTATCTCTTTGACCTGACTGTCAATTTTTAGGTCTGTTGGAAGGAACATGTGACTGACATTGCGAAGTCTACTGCAAATAAGCTGGGATATTTGTTTAAGGCTAGGTATTATTTCTCTGCAGTTCAGGTTTTTTTACTCATCAGACCAAGACTCGAATACTGCTCTCATGTTTGGAGCTCAGCACCTAAGCATTCGTTAAAACTTCTGGATTTCACCCAAAAAGGGGTAATACGATTGATTGACCAACTAGAACAACCAGTTTGCAATCTTTGGAACATAGAGGGAGAGTTGCCGACTCGTGCTTGTTCTATAGATATTATCACGGTCGATGCTTCACGCAACTGAAGAAAATTGTGTCAGTTGCTGCCAGATTCGCACGTGGTACTAGGGCTGCGAAACAAGCACGTCCCTATGAAGTTGAATTAACAACTCCGAGAACTTCTGTTTATCAGAAAACCTTCTTCCACCGAACTGTCCAGTTCTTGAACACGCTTTTAGCTGATGTGTTTCCTTCAGTATCTTCAATAGTTTAAGACGGGAGTAAAAAGAACACAACTTTCTGCTCGGGACATAGGTTTATCTTTCCTCGGGCGGTCAAACATAAAAAAGACTAAAATGTGAATAATTATAGAAGAATAGAAAAATGATATTATTTGCTATATGATAGCTGCTTTTGGGATTACCATATAATCTATTGAGAATATTTAAAACGTACTGTGTTTATACGAAAAAGTTTCAATTGCCGAGTTTTTTAATTAATTTCGTAAAAACCCATTAAACGTGTGTGTCAAATGATTTGAGAGTGATTGATCTTCATTGTTCTGTTTCACTTACTTTTATGTTCCTTATCTTCATCTTCTTCATATGTTCCTTTCTTAGTTCATTGTAGCCGTGGCCAGGTAGAGGAGCAGATATAAAATATGGCATTAAACTGAGATCGTAGCTAGGTTTAGGTTTCGACTTTTCTTGTTCATATATCTTCTCCAGAGTCGTTCGTTCTTTCAATATCATGAAATATGCTCTTATAGTAAAATAGTAAATGATTTCGACGCCTGAGAGTAAACTGAATCCAAGAAAAAGACCAGCTATTCCTCCAAATGATACTGAAAATAGTTGGATTCACAAATTTATCTCGTACAAGCTGTGATTCATCAATTCAATCCGTTCAGATTACATCACACATTTTTTCACGCAAAAATAAACCTCCAATACAAATGATGGAAACTCATTTTCAATAAAAAGTACAAAATATTCAGTTTCCACAAACTTATTGATGAACAACAATTGTTTCCCCACACTGTGGCTTCATCAGGTTCCACATGAATTGTTTAGGTGTAAGAATGAAGTTATGCTTGATCGGAGCAACTGGAACAATGGCTAAACTTGTTAATGCATTATAAATCCTATATTCGCGAATGATTCTCGTAACCTGTATATATAATATATATTTATGTTATATGATTGCATTGTGTGAATAATTAATTTTCTATTTAGACTAATAATGATATTATTTATTTAAATATTTTAATATTCACAGATATATTCTGTTAGCCTTCTACATTTTTAATTTCAAAAAATTATATTTAATATAATAATATTATAACTTCAGGAATTAAATTAATGTCATATAAGCACCACTTATATCAAACGACATATAAAATGAACATTCATTATAGGACATCCTAATGAGATAACAAAATCCAATAGATATAAATTGTTAACAAAAATCCTATAAATTAAATATTTTGGGTAGACAAAATTTTGTATCCCTATTTATGTTTTTTTATTCATAATATATAATTATTTGGTTTCCTTAACATTCTTTATACAGATGGTCCTTGCGCTATAACAGAGGCCGTTAAATTACCTTTCAATCTTTAAGATCAATGGTAAACCACAGAACTATTTATCTGAGTCAACATTGGACTCCATTTAAATGTTCAATATTCATTTACCAAGACGCTTTCTGGATTGTTAAAAGTAAATGAATATTTTTTGTTAATTGATATTATATTTTATTGAATATGATTGGGTACTGACGAGCAAAGTCTCTCTTTAATTATTTTTTAGTAATGTTTTTACATATGTTGAGAATTTCTAAAAAGTAACTTAGTTAGATATTCAATAATATTGAATATCCTAAGTAAGATAGTTTTCTGATGAAATTCTTAAGATTATGTTAAATAGTTTTGTAAGATATCTGTTTTCATAAGAGGTATGAGCAGAAACAGAATTTCGTCTACTCGAAATATTTAATTTATAGGATTTTTGTTAACAATTTATATTTATTGGATTTTGTTATCTCATTTGGATGTCTTATAATGAATGTTTATTTTATATGTCGTTTGATATAAGCGGGTCTTATACTACTCTGTCAAGAAAGTACCGGGAATTTTCAATTAAAACATCATTTTTACATTTAATCGTCAAAATTTATTGGGTTGCCTTCAAAATAGGCTCCATTTGCTCCAATACATCTATGCCAACGGCACTTCCAATTATCGAAACATTTTTTATAGGCGCTTTCCGGGATGGACTTTAGCTCTCGCGCCGAATTTTGTTTTATGGCTTCAATCGACTCTAAATGGGTGTCACGAAGGGGCAATTTTAGTTTTGGGAAGAGGAAAAAGTCGCAGGGAGCCAAATCCGGCGAATACGGTAGTTGCTGAAGCACGTTTGTTGAGTTTTTGGCGAGAAAGTCAGTCACAATCGTAGCTCGGCGAGACGGCGCGTTTAGGTCATGCAAAATCCATAAGTTGTTCTCCCACAAATTTGGCCGCTTCTTACGGATACGCTCACGCAAACGTTTCATAACGCCTAGGTAATACTCCTTGTTTACCGTCTGACCGTCTGGAACGAATTCGTAGTGCACCACGCCACGGATATCGAAGAAAACAATAAGCATCACCTTCATTTTCGAGCGGCTTTGGCGTGGTTTTTTTGGTTTCGGCTCATTTTTTGCCACCCATTCCGATGATTGCTGGCTTGTTTGCATATCGTACTCGTAGACCCAGGTCTCATCACCAGTTATAATGCGTTCTATGAATGTAGAATCGGAATTACAGCGATCCAGCATGTCTGAAGCAACCTGTTCGCGATGACGTTTTTGAAGAAAATTCAGGTCTTTCCGTACGAGTCGTGCGGCCACCTTTCTCATGCCCAAAATATCAATCAAAATCGTACGTGCGGACCCGTGGGATATCTTAAGATCATGTGCTATCTCTCTCAAGCTGGTACGACGGTTTTCCAGCACCCTTTCCTTAATTTTATCGACGTTATCTTCGATCGAAGCCGTCGATGGGCGACCACTTCACGACCGTCCTTGAAGGCTCTGTACCACTGATATGCACGAGTTTTCGATAGAGCATTATCACCAAAGGCCTTTTGCAACATTTTCAATGCATCGGCACACGAAAATTCATTTGCAACACAAAACTTTAAACAAATTCTTTGCTCAACGTAATCACCCATAGTAAAAATCGGCACGCACTCTGACATCGACTGACTTAATCAGCTGTTACAAACACACTAGTTGACAGATCCCGCTCAAGCTTGGCATAGTAATTAAGGACAGTGGTACCAACCTAGGAAAAAAAATTTTTACCTGCCTCATTGCCCCGCCAGATTTAAATCGATAATTCCCGGTACTTTCTTGACAGAATGTATATTAAACATTAATTTAATTCCTGAAGTTATAATATTAAATATAATTTTTTGAAATTAAATATGTAGAAGGCTAACAGAATATATCTGTAAATATTAAAATATTCAGATAATTTTATATACTTTCTATCAAGTATAAACCTCCATTTATTTTATTTTATAATAATGGTATTACCTAAAAGATCAACCCATCCAAAAAGAACTTCTCTCTTGTAACGTATCATTGGCCATGATAAAAATCCAGTTTCCATTGTATTTATTTCATCTTCACTGAAAATAAACGAAACTATTATGAGATAAATGATCTTGAAGAAATTTACAGTGTTGATCAATATTCTAAAAAATCAAAATCAATTTCTATACCTACCTTTCTAAATTTTTTCTATTCTACATTTGTATTTGTTTCTTCTGATATCAAAACAAAATTTTAATGGGCATATTTGTGGACCTTCTATACAGATTTTGCCCACGAACTTGATATTTTACTTTTCAAGTCTTCGAGTTGTTGTTTTTATCTTGTTTACTAAGGCCTGATTTTATTGGTTTGTAGTGATTATGTAGAGTTCCAAAAAATGCTATATATATTTTACAGTAACCATCTTGTCGTTATTAGATCCAAATATTAAATTTACGCCCACTCGTTGGACTGTTGCTAAAGTTAAATGAATAGAATATGCGATTGGCTTTAGGTGAAACATTACAACAATTTTATTAAAAAAAATTCACACAGTTTTTATTTTTCACAGTTAATTCAGTATCATGACGCGTGTTTCGGTCTTTCGACCATCTTCAGAGAAGTACAAAAAGTGACTAAACTTGAAATTGAGAAGGTTCTTTCATTACACTTAGGACATCTGGGTATTTTTATGGAAATGGAAATAACAGCATCCAATATAGGAGTGTTTCCAAAGAGTATTAGGGAATTTGTTAAATTCCCCTTTTTTTCAACGGCTTTTTTGATATTGTTTTTATTCCTAAAGGTCAAGGTTCAGTCTTTCTAATAAACTCATAACTTCGAATAAAATTAATTAGTTTTTTAATTGTAGCTGATCAAAGATGAAAATTTCAAATGGTACACACTGAAATTAAAATTGTAGAAGACTAACAGATTAAATATGTCTTGATATACAAAGTTTGTAATTATCATTCTATCAAGTAAAAACTGCATCTTATTATTTTATTTTATATATAATTATATTAGGTTTTTGAATAATGAAATTTATTATACAGTTTCCAGTGGTTTAATGAAGGCCATAAAATGCCTTGCTAACTTTGTGTGATTTCTGTGTTAAGCATAGAACATAGATTACCTTGGATATTAGATGTACCTACCTAGTTTAATTGCATTCACAGGTTTTCCAGAAATTGTTTGGTAAGATTACAAGTTTATTTATTTTTAATTGAATTTATATTATAAATGTTAAGTTGAACTGACCTCATCTGAATTCTAATTGTTTTTGAGGATGTGCTACATGATTTTGAGAGTTTTTGAACTTATTTAAATATTTAAACAGATAAAATATTTCAAATAATTTAGTTTTGAAGAAGTTCTCAAAATTATGTTGTGTATTTTTGAAAAAGATTTAGTTTTCATAAATATAAGACCAGAAACTGAACATGTTGTCAAATGTTTGTCAAAGGCAAAACATACGTATCACGTGCCTTTCAGACGAGTTCAGGTGCGTATGTTTGGAACGAAACATTCGATATTACTTACTTTTAATTTTAATTAATAATTTATTTTGTTGGGTATTTTATTCCATTTGATATTGTATAGTGAATTTTGATTTTAATACGTCTATTAAATATAAGCAGTCCTTATTATTAGACATTAATTTAATTCTAAAAGTTTTTTAAAAAATTTTTTTGAAATTAAAATTGTAGTAGACTAGCAGATTAAATCTGTTTTGATATACAGAGGTACACACTTTATGAGTACTCACTTATTTGCACTTAGTTTTTCCACTTCGTAAACCGTATTGGAACACCCTAATTGACAGTCGCAGTTTTCTACATCTGTAATTTCATCTTTGTTGTTTGCAACGCATTCTAGCTCCCTGATAGCGCAGTATCTGTAAGGACTACCACTTCTTATATCGTAAAAAAAAGGTACACAGCCGCATAATTTCATGGACGTATCCATACGGCACTGTCTGGCACAGGCAGTGTACGTGTAAATGTGGTCAGTTTCCAATTTCCTCTCGTCTGGAAAAATGCATCGACGTTGCTTGATGCTCAACTGTTTCGTATCCTCAGTCGTATATGTTTGTTTGACCGAAAATGATATGCTTTTCATCGTGAAGTCCCAAATGTGTTGTGGCTTAGTGTCTATTCCAGCCATCTCATCGGAGTTTAGGATGTATATCTAGAAAAACACAGCTAATACAGAAAACGGCTATGTAAAGAAGCAAAATTGTTGTATATGGAGTGAAAACAATCCTTAAGAAGTTCTGCAGGTTCCATTACATCCTGAAAAATGCACTGTATGGTGTGCTTTACACGCTGGAGGCATCATTGGTCCATATTTCTTTGAAAACGATGCTGGAGCTAATGTTACAATGAATGGTGCTCGTTACTGATCGATGATCAATGTCATTATAAAATAAAACACTTATTTACATTTGAAAGACTTCATCAGTATTCTGATGAAGTCTTTCAAGCAAAGAAGAAACGTACGTCAATACCAAAAATAAAGTAGAAAATGTAAACAAGTGTTTTATTTTATAATGACAATTACAACTGATTTCTACCAAGCAACGGCCCAATCTATCATAAAAAACGATGATCAATGATAATTTGTTTCAAAATTTGAATGGTATTGACCCAGAAGTGTTTTGGTTCCAACAAGATGGTGCTACACCTCATACTGCTACCGTAACAATTGATATACTGAAAGATACATTTGGCGATGACATTATTTCGGGAAATTGTTCAATTAAAAGGTCTCTAAGTCATGCGACATACTACTCTGTCAAGATAGTACCGGGAGTTTTCAATTAAAACAACATTTTTACATTTAATCGTCAAAATTTATTGGGTCGCCTTCCAAATAGGCTCCATTTGCTCCAATACATCTATGCCAACGGCACTTCTAATTGTCGAAACATTTTTTATAGGCGCTTTCCGGGATGGACTTTAGCTCTCGCGCCGAATTTTGTTTTATGGCTTCAATCGACTCAAAACGGGTGCCACGAAGGGGCAATTTTAGTTTTGGGAAGAGGAAAAAGTCGCAGGAAGCCAAATCCGGCGAATACGGTGGTTGCTGAAGCACGTTTGTTGAGTTTTTGGCGAGAAAGTCAGTCACAATCGTAGCTCGGTGAGAAGGCGCGTTATCGTCATGCAAAATCCATGAGTTGTTCGCCCACAACTTTGGCCGCTTCTTACGGATACGCTCACGCAAACGTTTCATAACGCCTAGGTAATACTCCTTGTTTACCGTCTGACCCTCTGGAACGAATTCGTAGTGCACCACGCCACGGATATCGAAGAAAACAATGAGCATCACCTTCATTTTCGAGCGGCTTTGGCGTGGTTTTTTCGGTTTCGGCTCATTTTTTGCCACCCATTCCGAAGATAGCTGGCTTGTTTGCATATCGTACTCGTAGACCCAGGTCTCATCACCAGTTATAATGCGTTCCATGAATGTAGAATCGGAATTACAGCGATCCAGCATGTCTGAAGCAACCTGTTCACGATGACGTTTTTGAAGAAAATTCAGGTCTTTCGGTACGAGTCGTGCGGCCACCTTTCTCATGCCCAAAATATCAATCAAAATCGTACGTGCGGACTCGTGGGATATCTTAAGATTATGTGCTATCTCTCTCAAGCTGGTACGACGGTTTTCCAGCACCCTTTCCTCAATTTTATCGACGTTATCTTCGATCGAAGCCGTCGATGGGCGACCACTTCACGACCGTCCTTGAAGGCTCTGTACCACTGATATGCACGAGTTTTCGATAGAGCATTATCACCAAAGGCCTTTTGCAACATTTTCAATGCATCGGCACACGAAAATTCATTTGCAACACAAAACTTTAAACAAATTCTTTGCTCCACGTAATCACCCATAGTAAAAATCGGCACGCACTCTGACATCGACTGACTTAATCAGCTGTTGCAAACACACTAGTTGACAGATCCCGCTCAAGCTTGGCATAGTAATTAAGGGCAGTGGTACCAACCTAGGAAAAAAAAATTTTACCTGCCTCATTGCCCCGCCAGATTTAAATCGATAATTCCCGGTACTCTCTTGACAGAATGTATCTCCGCTGGATTATTTTCCTTGGGGTTATGTCAAGTTATTGGTTTATGCTGATAAACCAGAAACAATAGACGCTCTGGAAGCCAACATAACTTGTGTTATTGATGAAATAAGGCCTGAATTACTCGGAAAAGTGGTCCAAAATTAGTCTGGTCTACTCTAGCTGAACGAACGTGGTAAGAGTAGTTGTTTACCTGATTTAAAAGTGGCAGTTTTAATTTCGAAGACGGGGCGCTACCAAAGTTTAAGGATGAAGAATTAAAGGCAAGGCTCGATGAAGATCCACCATAATTGCAAGAGGAAAAACATTTTGAGTCGCTCAACCAGTGATTTGCCATCGTTTAAAAGCAATGAAAATGATCCGAAAGGTAGGAAATTGAGTGCCGTATGAAATGAAGCCAAGAGATGACGAAAGCCGTTATTTCACGTGTGAACAACTGCTCCAACGCAAAAAAAGGAGATTTTGCATCCAATTTTGACTGGTGATGAAAAGTGAGTCCATTACGATAATCCAAATCGTCCGGCAACGTATGGATGCCTCATCATCAACTGTCAAGCCGAAAATAGATGACGAGAAGATCATGCTGTGTATTTGGTGGGACCAGCTTGTGTGGTGTAGTATGAGGTGCTACAATCAAACGAAAAGATCATAAGGAAGGTCTACCGATGACAATTGATGCGTTTGAGCCGAGCATTTCGAGTAAAACGGCCACAACAAGCCGACAGACACGACAAAGTTATTAACAATGCACGGCCACATGTTGCGTCGTCCTTCAAAACGTGATCACAAGATGCCACTTTAGAGATTACATCCTAACCCAATAAAATCAAAGCTTGTCCTATTCAATCACAAAATCAATACCAATTCTCCCTGTATCAAAATATATAACAACACAATAAGCCCTACGAACATCTGTAAGTACTTGGGAATACACATAAACTACAAGCTCAACTTCAAAGTACTCACAAGATTCTGAAAAACTTCAGCCATTACACGAGCGGGTCATTTTAGAACACTCACTTATAAAAACTTGGGCATTAATTTAAAGATTGCTAGTTCGATTTATATCGGGTGTTTTTTTCAGAGTGATAGAACTTTAAATTGAAATAAAACACATTTAAATTGAAGCCAATTTTTTTTTATTTGAAAGACAATTTTATGACATTTATGTTTCAAAAATAACTTCCGGCATATGTCCACATTCGACCAGACCAATTTTAGACCACTTTTTCGAGTAATTCAGGCCTTATTTCATCAATAACACGAGTTAGGTTGGCTTCCAAAGCCTCTACTGTTTCTGGTTTATCAGCATAAACTAATGACTTGACATAACCCCAAAGAGAATAATTTAGTGGAGTTGTGTCGCATGATCTTGGAGGCCAATTAATTGAACCATTTCTCGAAATAATGTTATCGCCAAATATTTCTTTCAATAAATCAATTGTTACGGTAGCAGCATGAGGTGTAGCATCATCTTGTTGGAACCAAAACACTTCTGGGTCGATACCATTCAAATTTTGAAACAAATAATCATTGATCATCGATCTGTAACGAGCACCATTCACTGTAACATTAGCTCCAGTATCGTTTTTACAGAAATATGGACCGATGATGCCTCCAGCATGTAAAGCACACCATAGAGTGCATTTTTCAGGATGCAATGGAACCTGCAGAACTTCTTGAGGATTGGTTTCACTCCATATTTGGCAATTTTGCTTGTTTACACAGCCGTTCAACCAGAAATGAGCTTCATCACTAAACACAATTTTACGATAAAAAAGTGGATCAACTTCAAGTTGTTCTAGGGCCCAATCAGCAAACAAACGAAGCTTATTATGGTCAAGTGGCTTTAGTTCTTGAACCAGTATGGGCTTAGACCAAGATCTTTACGCAAAATTTTCCATGTGGTGGATGCACAGAGTCCAACTTGTTGTGAACGTCGACGAATAGACAAATCTGGATCATCATTAACACTATGACTTACAGCAGCTATATTTTCTTCTGTTCGTACAGTTGTTTGTCTTGTTGTTGCATCGAGTAGGCAAAATGTTGTCCGAAATCTATCGATAGTTCAACGAATAAGCTGCTCTGATAGACGATTATGTAAACTATAAATTTCACGAAGTGCTCTATGAGTTTAGCGAATAGAACACTGATTTTGAAAATAAATTTCAACAATTTGTAAACGTTGTTGCGGTGTGAGTGTTTCCATGATAATTTGTCAATGCTTACTTAACAGAAATGTCAAAACAACATGTCTTCTATTTTCTGTCAAATCACAGTTATCCCTATCGAAAGTTCTATCACTCTAAAAAAACACCCGATTATTGTTTCGAAAACCCTATTCTATACAAATATTCTATCTGTTTTCTTTTTTTTAGTTGCGACATCATTTCATAAATTGTATACCTGTTGACAATCAACAATATTTGACAAATAGTGTCGCCATGCAACTGTGACCATATTTTATACATTTCTTTCGTCTTAGAATGTTACAGAAAAAACCATATTAAAATTATGAAAAATAATGAATTCCGGATACGTTCTAGACGGCCTATATTTCCTTGTATTCATAATTATTACCAATTTACCGGCATTTTAATTTCCGTATTTTTTACTGTAAATGTCAGACTCCATTTAGGGTCAGTTTCCTTGATGTAGTACACTTCGAACGCAGACGAATCTTCACCATTTCTGAAACATGAAAACGGTTAAATACAATCGTACAAATTCGACATATCAAAATACCGGGTGTGATCTTTTTCATAATGCCTGGAGTTGAAACTGTAACAAAAACCACTTTCTGTGAATACCGGTAAGAATCCTTCACAACAATTGTAAGGCTTTGATTTCCACTCGCAGCTTTCGAATATGTCTTCGCATTTGTTCATGAGCTGTAATTTTCATTATTGTTAAAACATGTGTTTGAGATCTGAAGATGCAGCAGTTGCAAAAGATGTGTAAACTTCGAATTTTCTGGTGGAAAAAAACACTGGCATTTGTTGAATAAGGAATAGTTTAGGAGAATGATCAAAATACATTTTTTGATTGGATTTTTTTGTTTTATTTATTAGGAGTATAAACAAGTTGAGGCTTATTCGTAACATATTTACGTACTCTTATGACAGAATGTATGATTGCAAATCGAATACATCTTGATTAACTACAGGGTGACAAGAAAAACCTCGGACAAACTTATTTTCATCAAACTGGTAAAAGCCATGTTGTTTTGACATTTCTGTTCAGTAAGCAACAACGTTCACAAATTGTTGAAATTCATTTCCAAAATCAGTGTTCTATTCTCCATGATGATCTGTCAATGCCTACTGAACAGAAATGTCAAAACAACATGGCTTCTACCTTCTGTCAAATCACAGTTATCCCTATCGAAAGTTCTATCACTCTAAAAAAAACCCTGATACTTACTGGAAGAATGATATGCTTCGAAGATTCTGCCTGAAACGAGAAATTAAGCTTGCCATATTGTCCTACTTCCTTCATATTGCTGTACGATACTGTAGTTAATAGTTCTAGAAACTTGCGCAGTTGTTCTTTCTCTTCAAATTCAGCCATTTTGCTGAAAATCATCGAATTACTCTTATTCAACTGTAACGTCGATATAATAATGAAATACTTCTCTATGAATTCGTCGATCGACGTTAAATTCCCTGGTTGCTCCTGACAAATGGTTATAGAAGGAAAAGCTACATCCCAATTATGAAAGTCTGTGTCCAGACCTGTGATCGTTGGATTCGTTTGAAACTTTTCCCACAAACTAAAGATTATAATTATGGAAGTAATCAAACCAGCCATAACGCAGATGAACCACATAAACCTTAAAAAATTATTAAAACAATGAGGTTGTCAGAGATTGAAAATCTGTATGATATTTAAGATATTGTAATAAGCCTCCTATCAAGGTATTATTTCATCTCTCAAAACATGTAGCACATCCTCAAAAAACAATTTGAAATAAAATATTTGATTGATTCGATCTTCACTTGGTGGAAACTCATTTTAATTGAAAAAATGTATATGAGACAGTAATTTATTTATGTGGCTTCCTCAGGTATTACAACAGTATAGTGTAATAACTGAAGAAGCCACATCTGGGTGAAATAATTGTTGTAGTAGTACAAACATTTTTGTGGAAATAAATTACTGTCTCTTATACATTTTTTTAATTAATTTGAAATTAAATGAGATCGCTGTCAGTCCTAATTCACATTTAATGAATAAAATCAATTAACAAAAATATCTTACCAGACAAAACTCGTGGTATCCTTGTTGAACAAATACAAAAATTAGATACTACGAGGTCTGGTAAGTTATTTTTTGTTAATTGATTTTATTTCTTAAATGTGAATTAGGGATGACGACGATATTTTTTAATTTTAAATTGCTTTTTGAGGATGTGCTACATGTTTTGAGAGATTTTTTTGAAGTAACTTATTTAAATATATTAAATATTTGAAATGCGTTAGTTTTGGAAGAAGTTCTTAAGGCTATGTTTGAAGAAAATTTTGGTTTTCATAAATATAAGATTAGAAACAAAATTTTGTCTCCTTCAAGTATTTATTTAGTAATTTTAATTGATAATTCATATTTCGTTGGATTTTTTTATTCCATTTGATATTATGCAATGAGTCTTGATTATATATTTATACTAAATTGAATCAGTGCTATTAAGACATTAATTTAATTCTGAAATAAAATAATAGGAAGAGGTTTTTTACTTGATAGAAGGAATATTAAAAAATTTTAATCAAAAATTTTTATAATTAAATTAATGTCTTATAAGCAATGCTTATATTCAATAGACGTATCAAATAAAACTCAATATACAATATCGAATGGAATAAATAACAAAACAAATATAAATTGTCCATTAAAATTAATAAGTAAATATTGGAAGGAGACAAAATTTTGTTTCTGATCTTACAATTATGAAAACTAACTCCTTTTCAACATAATTTTGAGGACTTCTCAGAAAATATAATTTATTCTAAATATTTAATATATTCAAATATTTAAATAAGTTATTTAAAAAATCTCTCAAAACATAAAATAATAAGAAACGGTTTTTTACTTGATAGAAGGATTATTACAAAATTTGAATATCAAAACAGATTAAATCTGTTAGTCTTCTACGATTTTAATTTCAAAAAATCTACTTAAGAAAATTTAAGAATTAAATTAATGTCTTAATAAGCACTGCTCATATTTAATAGACGTATAAAATCGAAATTCATCATACAATATCAAATGGAATTAAGAAAAACCAACGAATATAAATTGTCAATTAAAATTAAAAAATAAATAAACAAACATTTTTTTGTTTCGTTTCAGGCATGCGTACTGAACTCTTCAGACAAACGTACGAAGCCCTGTTTGTTACAGAATGTATTGTTTTCTGATCCTATATTTATGAAAAATAACTCTTTCTCAAAAATATAAAACATAATTTCAAGAACTTCTCAAAAACTTGAAATATTCAATATATTCAAATAAATTACTTCAAAAAATCGCAAAACATGTAGCACATGCAATAATATCCAAGGCACTCTATGTTCTATGCTCACAAAAAATCACACAAAGCTTATAAGGCACTTTAATGGTCTTAGTTAAAAACATTCAACACTGTATAATGAATTTCTATATTTAAAAACCTGATGTAATTATATATTATATATAGAATAAAATAATAAGGAACGGTTTTTTACATGATAGAAGGATTATCACAAAATTTGAATATCAAAACAGATTTAACATAGAGTACCTTGGATATTAGATGTACCTATGTGAATGTTTCTGAAGATTGCATTCGGTAAGTCTATTTATTGTTAATTGATTTTATTATTTTTTATATGTAAAGTTGAACTGATCTTATCGTAATTTTAATTATTTTTTAAGGATGTGCTACATGTCTTGAAATTTTTTGAAGTAATTCATTTAAATATATTGAATATTTCAAATAAATTAGTCTTTGAGAAGTTCTTAAAATTATGTTTTATATTTTTGAGAAAGAGTTATTTTTCATAAATAAAGGATCAGAAAACAATACATTTTGTAACAAACAGGGCTTCGTATGTTTGTCTGAAGAGTTCAGTACGCATGCCTGGAACGAAACAAAAAAATGTTTGTTTATTTATTTTTTAATTTTAATTGACAATTTATATTCGTTGGCTTTTCTGAATTCCATTTGATATTGTTTGATGAACTTCGATTTTATACGTCTATTAAATATGAGCAGTGCTTATTAAGACATCAATTTAATTCTTGAAGTTTCTCAAGTAAATTTTTTGAAATTAAAATCGTAGAAGACTAACAGATTAAATCTGTTTTGATATTCAAATTTTGTAATAATCCTTCTATCAAGTAAAAAACCGTTCCTTATTATTTTATGTTTTGTGAGATTTTTGAAATAACTTATTTAAATATTTGAATATATTAAATATTTCGAATAAATTATATTTTCTTAGAAATCCTTAAAATTATGTTGAAAAGCAGTTAGTTTTCATAATTGTAAGATCAGAAACAAAATTTTGTCTCCTTCCAATATTTATTCATTAATTTTAATGGACAATTTATATTTGTTTTATTATTTATTCCATTCGATATTGTATATTGAGTTTTGATTTGATACGTTTATTAAATATAAGCTGTGCTTATAATGCATTAATTTAATTCTAAAAATTTTTGAATGAAATTTTTTGAAATTGAAATTATGGAAGACTAACAGATTAAATCTGTTTTGATATTTAAATTTAATAATAATCCTTCTATCAAGTAAAAAACCTCTTTTTATAATTTTAAAAGTTATTATGGCTATAGATCATGAAGAAGGTAAATCATCTAAATCAACTCACTTCTCAAAAAATGGCCTTCCATCTTCAGCAATAAATTTCACACCGTGTAAAGTGGAATTCTCGAAAAACTCTTTAGTCTGTACCTTCCAACTGGTTTTCAAAATTCTGTAGTATTGCGTCCAGCAGTTTTTGTAAATTTTCAACCTTTTACTTTGTTTTCTGAAGCGCGAATTCCTACGTTTCATGATAAGAGCCATTGTATGAGCTGTTAGGAAAATTCGAGGCTAGACTTTCCTCAAATTTCACTTGCATGTTACGTTTATTCCGATTTGGTTTCCCTACTAACACATTTAGACGAGTATGTAATCGATATGTTAGTTCTTTGTTGAAAATAATCGATAATGATTATAATGACTATCTATTGTTAACTTTCAGAGACTGTGTGAGCTGTAAGATACAATAGTCATGAATTGATATTGTCTGATGGAAAAAAGAACTCAACTTTTCTTTGTGTGGAAAATTTGGAGGTTCTGTTCTTGTTTACAAAGCTTTGATTTGCGAATGAAGACATTTCAATGAATTTTTAGTTTCAATATATATTGTAGAAGTTCGAATATATAATTCTGAATTTAAAGTCATTTAGAGTTTAATTTAATTAGTATTGACTCACATTCAAATTGAGAATTAAATGTGTAAAATATCAATTTATTGATAGTAGAGCATAATTATTTCTACAACTTGTTTTAATTATGATCAAGTACCAAATAGTAATGGATGAATCAGTTCAGTATCTGAAATTTAAAAGTTTCAAATCGTTTTGTAGAATTGTGCACTGTTTCCTTCAAGTACACCAGAGGCCTCTTCTCCAAGAATAAAGACCTTTGAATCACCGAACACATATGACGAACGTACGAAAAATAACTCTTGAAGCTAAATGAATGGATAGGTTAATTTTAGCCACCTCTGTCCCATCTTGAAACTTTTTAGCGAAAGAAGGAGATAGGAATAATGCATTAAACCCCAAACGATAGAGAAGGCATTTCTTATCTAAACTAAACGTGTCATCCGTAGCGTGGTGAGGTTCATCAAAGATCTGAAGTGTTGGGGAACTGTGTTCAATGTTGGATAGTCTGTTGGAGCTTCAGGGCCTTTATTGACTCTGGAAGAATCGAATAGTTTCGGGACCTGGAGGTATCGTGCTCGCTGGGTTACGTATATTGGTGTGCCGCAGATCTGTGTTTTCATGTTTATGTGTACAATGACGTGTTATAAACAAATGAAGTGTTGATTTTGCTCCGTGCTTCAGACTGTCGTCGATCTAAGGTATTTGAGGTTTTTATTGAATCAACTGAGCGAAGTGTGTTGTGGAGATTATTTTTCTTGCGGATAATCATTCAGAAATTGAAAGAAAATAATTCTTCATTGGAAAAACTGACGGTGCTAAAGTGTCATGTTATTTTTGTTGAAATCACATTCAAAAGATCTAAAATAAACTGAATTTCGTATTCATTACAACTTGAAGTATCAAGTTTTTGTAAATACCCCCAATTTGAAGTGAATTAAAATTGAGAACAAATGTGTGTATCAAATATTTATCGACATCATTCCTAGAATTAGAAAAAACCTCGAATTTGATGAGTTACTTATGCGAAGTCATAAATAATTCGAATTAGTTTTGTCATTTTCGAAATTATTACACAGGATTTGAATATCAAAACAAATTTAATCTGTTTGTCCCATATAATTTTGATTTAAAAAAATTTTCATTCGAAAACTCTTAGAATTAAATTATTTTCTCATAAGCACAGCTTATATTTAATAAACATATAAAATCAATACTCAAATGGAATAAAAAACCCATCAAATCTAAATTGTCAATTAAAATGAATAAATGAATATTTGACGGAGACAAAATCTTGTTTCTGATCTTATATGTATGAAAACTAAATCCTGTTCAAAAATACAAAACATAATTTTTAGAACTTCTCAAAAAAATAATTTATTTGAAATATTTAATATATGTGAATAAGTTACTTCTAAAATCTCTCAAAACATGTATCACATCCTCAAAAATCAATTGGATTTCAGATAAGGTCTTATTCGGTCCAACATCACATTTAAAAAATAAAATCAATTAACAATAAATCAAAACAGATTTAATCTGTTAGCTTCCATAATTTTAATTGCATTAATTTTAGAATTAAATTAATGTCTTATAAGCACAATTATATTTAATAGACATATAGAATCAAAACTCTTTATATAGTATCAAATGGAATAAAAAACCCAACAATTATAAACTGTCAATCAAAATTAATAAATAAATATTTGAAGGAGACAAAATTTTGTTTCTGATCTTATATTTATGAAAACTAAATCCTTTTCAAACATAGGAAACATAATTTTAAATTAATCTTAAAATCATGTTTTGTATTTTTGAAAAGGATTTTGTTTTCATAAATATAAGATCAGAAACAAAATTTTGTCTCCTTCAAATAATTATTTATTAATTTTAATTGACAATTTATATTTGTTGGGTTTTATATTCCATTTGATATTATATAATGAGTTTTGATTTTATACGACTATTAAATATAAGCTGTGCTTATAAGACATTGATTTAATTCTTAAAGTTTTTGAATAAAATTTTTTGAAATTAAAATTATAGGAGGCTAGCAGACTAAATCTGTTTTGATATTCAAATGAAATACTGGAGTCACCAATTAATTTTGACGTTTAAAAGACCAAGGAATATTGGATGGACTAGTGTTACTTTGTATTTTTCTGTAAAAAATATTTATCTTGAAGAACGTTTATTTTTCTTTACATTATATAATATTGTATACAAGATGTATATGTATTTTTTTTCCTTAGTGTGAATATACTCAATTTTAAATATAAACTGTTATACGTATTTCATAGTTGTTTGCCAATCATCGGTTAGGTAACATTGAGAATTGAACATAACAACAAAATCTACTTTAACAAATATAAAAACAAGTATTTAAACAAGAGTGTAATCGCTTATAGAGTCAAATCTTTTCCCGGTATAACCTTTCAGAGATTATAAAAAAAATTCGAAGCATACGCTCAGAATTATTTCTTGAAGATATTTTTTTATCTTGTTTTTGTGTTCAATCCCGATTATAAGAGTTATTCGATGATGTGAAGCACTCAACTACTGTTTGCAAGTGTTTGAATCCAGGTGCAGCGTGGTTCTTCCTTAAACTTTTTTTTATGTGATTTCGGCAAAGAGTGTGAAAAGTATCGGGTGTTTTTTTTAGAGTGATAGAACTTTATATTGAAATAAAACACATTTAAATGAAGATTGAAGCCAATTTTTTTTATTTGGAAGATAATTTTATGACATTTATGTTTTAAAAAGAATTTCCAGCATATGTCCACCACGACTAGCTCTTAGGAACCGTATTAATTCAGGCCTTATTTCATCAATAACACGAGTTATGTTGGCTTCCAAAGCGTCTATTGTTTCTGGTTTATCAGCATAAACCAATGGCTTGACATAACCCCAAAGAAAATAATCCGGTGTAGTTATGTCGCATGATCTTGAAGGCCAATTAATTGAACCATTTCTCGAAATAATGTTATCGCCAAATCCATCTTTCAATTAATCAATTGTTGCAGTAGCAACATGAAGTGTAGCACCATATTGTTGGAACCAAAACACTTTTGGGTCGATACCATTCAAATTTTGAAACAAATAATCATTGATCATCGATCTGTAACGAGCATCATTCACTGTAACATTAGCTTCGGCATCGTTTTTAAAGAAATATGGACCGATGATGCCTCCAGCGTGTAAAACACACCATACAGTGCATTTTCAAGATGCAATGGAACCCGCAGAACTTCTTGAGGATTGTTTTCACCCCATATACAACAATTTTGCTTGTTTACATAACCGATCAACCAGAAATGAGCTTCATCACTAAACACAATTTATGAAAGAAAAGTGGATCAACATCAAGCTATTCTAGGGCCTAATCAGCAAACAAACGACGCTTATTATGGTCAAGTGACTTTAGTTCTTGAATCAGTTGGATCTTGTATTGGTGTACACTAAGATCTTTACGCAAAATTTTCCATGTTTTGGATGCACAGAGTCTAACTTGTTGTGAACGTCGACGAATAGACAGAAAAATCTGGATCATCATTAACACTATGACTTACAGCAGCGATATTTTCTTCTGTACGTACAGTTCTTTGTCTTGTTGTTGTTGTTGCATCGAGTAGAGAAAATGTTATCCAAAATCTATCGATAGTTCGAAGAATGCTGCTCTGATGGACGATGGCGATTAGAACACTGATTTTGAAAATAAATTCAAACAATTTATAAACGTTGTTGCAGCGTGAGTCTTTCCATGAGAATTTGTCAACTGTCAACTGAACAGAAATGTCAAAACAAAATGGAACTTGCATTTTGAAATTGTGGTTTTTTGTGCTTCTGCCATTGGTTCTTTGACAGAAAGTTAGTTCAATATAAAAAACCTAATTTTTCACGGACCAGAATTCTTCAATTCGAAGAAATCGAAAATTGATTAATTCAATCCGAACGGCTTACAAACTAATAAACATGACCCACAATTCGTGCACAATGTTGCATTTAATCTCTTTTGTGACAGAAGGAGTGCCTCCGTGAGTAATGTGTTGAGATAGCACCAATTCGTCTATTTATGAGACGGCATCTTGAATTTTTCAACATTGCCATTAGTTCGTGAAGACCAGACACTATATTTACGTTATCTCGGGCAGCTTTGGCGAAACAGATCTTCCATTGTTTCAGGATGTCTTTTGATGTCTGTGAAATCGGGATGTAGACGTGTTCTCTGGCTTGTTTTATGTCTTGGACACTCGTTAAATGAAATATGTTGCTTTCGAAACCGTCGTAATTCTCTATGATATGATGTCTTCAGTGCATGATGGCTGAAATTTAGGGAATAGGGGGAAGGCTATAATTTTGTTTTATTATCTACACTAACGAGAAATTCATATGATCGCTATGAAGAAATTGAATGTACAGGTTAGTCGCTGAAAAAAACGATAGATGACTTGAAACACCAAATCGAAGTTGCAATTCATGAAACCCAAGCAATCAACACTGTAGCTAGTCGTTGCGGTCATTTGAATGTTATTGTTTTTCATTCTTAAACCTTTCTAATAAACTCATAATTTTGTAAAAATATTCATTAGGGAACACCCGACAACTCTGATTCCTTTATTTACGATTTAGATTATTTTTTTAATTTTCCCGAATAATGATTGGTTCTGAATTATATATCGGGTGTTTTTTTAGAGTGATAGAAGTTTCAATAGGAATAACTGTGATTTGACAGAAGGTAGAATCCATGTTGTTTCGACATAATATGCCTCCTATAATTTTAATTTCAAAAAATTTTATTCAAAGATTTTAAGAATTTAATTAATGTCTTATAGGCACAGCTTATATTCAATAGACATATAAAATCAAAACTCATTATATAATATCAAATGGAATAAAAAACCCAACAAATATAAGTGGTCAATTAAAATTAATAAATGAATATTTGAAGGAGACAAAATTTTGTTTCTGATCTTATATTCATGAAAACTAAATCCTATTTAAAAATACAGAACATAATTTCAAGATTTAAAGATTAATGTAGAATTATGTTTTGTATTTTTGAAAAGGATTTAGTTTTCTTAAATATAAGATCAGAAACAAAATTTTGTGTCCTTCAAATATAAATAAATGAATAAAAAACCCAACAAACATAAATTGTCAATTAATATTAATAAATAAATATTTGAAGGAGACAGAATTTTGTTTCTGCTCTTATATTTATAAAAACTAAATCCTTTTCAAAAATACAAAACAAAATTTCAAGATTACTGTAAAATTATGTTTTGTAATTTTGAAAAGGATTTAGTTCTCATAAATATAAGATCAGAAACAAAATTTTGTCTCCTTCAAATATTTATTTATTATTTCTAATTGACAATTTATATTTGTTGGGTTTTTTATTCCATTTGATATTATATAATGAATTTTGATTTTTTATGTCTATTAAATATAAAGTGTGATTATAAGACATTAATTCCAAAAATTTTTCAATAACATTATTTGAAATTAAAATTATAGAAGGCTAACAGATTAAATCTGTTTTGATATCCAAATTTCGTAATAATCCTTCTATCAAGTGAAAAACCTCTTCTTATTATTTTATTTTAAATATTTAAGGCAAAAATGTGAAAAATTCCACAAAAAGACAAGAATAGAGAAGGGTTAAATAATTTAAATAGAACGTGATAAACTTTTGTATGAAATACATAGCTTTCTTTAAAATTATAATGATTTTCGTTTAGTTTGTTCAAGAAAATAAATGCTTCCATTTTATTCATTTAAATTTCAGTATAAATAATTTTCTTGAACGGATATGTTCGAACTCTGCTTTAATTAAATCTAATTCACAGAGTTCAATTTCACCAAATCCAAATAGAAAACAGTAGGGGGTATTTTTTACAACAATTAGTAGTTGTTGGTTATTCATCATTTTGTTTTAATTCATTTCGAGGAAGCTGAGTAAACTATTTTTTCTTGTATTCCGATCTCAAATAACACGACAACCATACACCCTCGTGTCATATATCAAAAGAAACTAAACATCCTCATTAATATAAAGAAGGGGATGACTCGAGGGCAAGGCAGTTTTTTCTTCTATATTTATCCAGTAATTAGTTTGAGTGACATATATAAAAAAACCTGACTGATTGAGATGAACTTGAACTGTTTCAAATGATGCTTGAGTGAATATTTTTCTAAATTTATGTTATGATATTTTCTGGCATTGAAAAATTTTATACGTAACTCACATTCAATAGATGTGAGCCCTTCGGAATATTTGTCTCGAATATTATATTTAAACATTTGAATATCAAAACAGATTTAAACTGTTAGCCTCCTATAATTTTAATTTCATAAAAATTTATTGAAAAACTTTTAGAGTAAAATAAATGTCTTATAATATAATGTCTTGTATTTAATAGACATATAAAATCAACACTTATCATATAATATCAAATGAAATAAAAAACCTAACAAATATAAATTGTCAATTAAAATTAATAAATAAATATTTAAAGGAGACAAATTCCTGTTTCTGATCTTATATTTATGAAAACTATATCTTTTTCAAAACAACAAAACATAACTTCAAGAATTTCTCAAAAAAAAAATATTTGAAATATTTAATATATCTAAATAAGTTACTTCAAAAATCTCTCATTACATGTATCACATCCTCAAAAAAATAATTCGAATTCAGATAAGGTCTTCTTCAGTCCAACTTCACATTCAAATAATAAAATCAATTAACAATAAATAACTTACTTTTAAGACCTCGTGGTATCCTCATACCTTTAAAATCTGAAGTATTCTATGTTCTATGTTCATCACAAAAATCACACATGTAAGTATGTTATGGACTCAGTTAAACCACATGATATTTAAATATTAAAATATATATATAATAATATATATATTATATATATATATATAATATATATTATAAATATATATAATATATCAAAAATTTTTTAAAACTAAATATAATTATATAATTAATTAAGATAAAACCTATGTATACAACAATTCAATAATTCTTTAACAGGTTCTAGGCCCAGGGTTACAATAGTACCAACTTTTCAAGAAAAAGGCCAAACAAGAACCTGTTAAACAACTATTGAATATAATTACATTTTATATATAACATAAAATATAATAATAAGAAGAGGTTTTTTACGATATTTTTGAGAGATTTTTGAAGTTACTCATAAGATATTTAAATATATTAAATATTTCAAATAAATTATTTTTTTGAGAAGTTCTTGAAATTATGTTTTGTATTTTTGAAAAGGATTCAGTTTTCATAAATATAAGATCAGAAACAATATTTTGTCTTTATCAAATATTTATTTATTAATTTTAATCGACAGTTTATAATTGTTGGGTTTTTTATTTCATTTGATATTATATAATGAGTTTTGATTTTATATGTCTATTAAATATGTGCTGTGCTTATAAGACATTAATTTAATTCTAAAAGTTTTTGAATACAATTTTTTGAAATTTAAAATATAGGAGAGGCTAACAATTTAAATCTGTTTTGATATTCGAATGTTGTAATAATCCTACATCAAGTAAAAAACCTCTTTTTATTATTTCATTTTATATTATATTTTAAATTTTATTGTATAAGTAAATCAATTGATTCGTTTGACGGTCGAAGTTATATGTGGCCTAATTTCAAAAATACTTATAGAATATAGTACATCTAATTTATCATCCTTATCAAAACTCAATGTACACCATCAGAAAAATGCCCTTGGACTAGGGTGGTTTCATGGAGAATTTCAGAAAATACCTACTTATGAAGGGTGGTTAAGGAAAAAATGATTATACAATTTTCTTAAGCCATGATTTTTAGGGGCATTTTCCGCTCTTTTCAATGATGTACACTGAATGGATGATAGTTTTCAAGTAATGCTATGTTTTAAGTGAAAAAATTGTAAAACGTTTCAAAATAGCAGAATCTTAGATAACTCACAACGAAAGATAATTGGACCATACTCTATAGAATTTTTTGTGTTGCAAAATGCGTGTAGAATTACCTTGTGAAATTTGACCAAAGATAACTTGGACACTCGGTATATTTCTCTCCAGAACACTATTAAGCTACAGCTTACATTTTGAAGTATACTGATTCGTCCACCGTTTTATTTGAATTAATCTTCCTTTTGGAATTATATCTCTTTTTGATCCTCCATTGAGCATCTGTAGGGTTTTTTTGCTATAAATTTGTTTTCTGAAAGTTTTATATGTGCTTCATTATTTTGCACCTGACCAATATCAAACTTGTGTTTTGCAAAAATATGGTCATATTTATTTATTAAAACTTCAATTTAATTTTTCTGATTCGTTTCCAAAGGGTCTAATTTTGCTTCGAAAAGTTGGTATCCCTTCATTGAAATTGATGGTGTAATTGTTATCATTATTATTATTATGGACACAATCGATCTTGCTCTCTTCATTCATATCTAATCTTTGATAAATATTCAAATCAAAATCTTGTTTTAATTGAAAATTGGAAATAGAATCTAGTCCGAGTATAATGTCATACTCATACATAATTTTTCTCATTAACTACAAAAAGTACAACTTCTTTTTTGATATTATTGATTCTCATTTTTGTAATTATTTTTCCTGAAAATTTTGCCTTCCCACTGACTGCTTTGAATGTGTTTCTATTATCTTGAATGCGTAGACATAACTTTTCTGCTACTTTGTAATTCAGAAGACTAACATTTGAGCCCAAATCATAAATTCCACATGATTCATTATTATTTATAAACACCTTCAATTTTATCAATGGCAGCAGTCTTAGTTTTTCTGGTTTTAAATGGCCTGATTTAATTCATCCTGTACCCCAACATTGTTTACAGTTTTTATGTTATCAGGTACGTTCTTTTGTTCAAAATTATTGGATTTATTTCTTAGCCGACATAAAGTTTCCAAATGAAATCTACCTGATAAACCATTCTTCTCACTAATTGCTTATGGTTCCTTCTTAACTGGTTTTCTATTTGTTTATGAATAGGAAGGAATTTGTTCGGCAGATTTATACATTCTATGGTTTTCTTTATTTCGATCGTTGTCAAATTTTTTTGAACTTTCTAGCTTTCGCAACTCACCCAATAATTTCTCAAAAGTTGTTACATTTGATCGATCAATTCTATCTTGTGGAATATTGGGCAAACTTGTCACAATAAATCAACTAATATGTCAGTTGGAAAATTATTTCGGAGATTCAACAACAAATTTTCTAACTCTCTAAGCAGTTATCTTTCCATATTTGAAAACTTTTGTCTAAACCTAATGTAATCGATTTAGAATCAAACCATTCTTTCGCTATTCCATCCAGAAACAACCGTAAAACCAAAATCTTGTCTCTATCTTTTTCTACTTCACTCTATCCTCTTGAAATCCTTGCTTTTTCTTGAAAGATCTACCGTATTCTGTGGTTTAGGTGATTCTTACCCAAATACTGTTCTCACGTATGGGGGTGAATAAATCAGTTGTAAATATTCATTCTTAGACATCACATCTTCTTCGGCATCAAAATATATTTCTTTCAATTCCGAAGTTAATGAAATGACACACGTACGAAATGAACCTCTTACTTTAATCGATTTCAAGATATTCTTCACCTTCGGTAAAGCCAAAAGTTCATGATGGTCAGATATATCCTGTTTGTCCTCTGGTATTTCATAATATGTATTTTCCGTTCCCGTAGTTTGGATCCATTTGAATTTGTATGTATTTTACTTCTTATCAGTCTTGGATGCTTCCAAAGCGATGCAAATCTTCATGGATGTCGTCATTATAGCTTACATTTTTGATTTATGTAAGAATGTAATCAATTCTTATTTTTATAATTGAGGAAATAGACGATTTAATGTCATGATGCTGGAAGATTTTATTTTCTTTAGTTTAAAATATAACAGAATAACATAAACAAAATAAAATAATAACATACAAAGAAATAAAAAGAAATAAATAAAAAAATAGCTTACTAACCTGAAAGAAATCAAAAACAATGCTATTTCTTCGGGTTTCTCGATTGACATTTCTAACAACTAACTAAATAGACATGTGTCACTTTTAGGTTAAAATCTTAAACATAGAACATAGAACATAAAGTTACAAAGTTGTTTTCCCTAAAAATAACAGTTTTATTTTTACATATTTATTCAACTACTTAGTATCGAACAAGCTCCCTAAATCTCTTGACGCCAATGAAGTTCATTATAATTTTCTTTTTGAATTAATCCAGTGGATCTGGTTTCATCAGCATCATGTCTAGACTGAACAATCACCAAAAAGCCTATCGAAAGATTTACTGAATTACTATTTCCATTGTTTCAGACTCCTTCACGCTGCTTAAATCTTTGTGATGGGATTATCCAATTTCCAAATGGTTCGAAACAACGAGCTGCTAACCCTTCCTCAAATGAGTGCTTGGCACAGTAAATAATCCCTTAAACATGTGTTAAACATAGGAAAATACGAAACAATAAAATCGACGATTCAGTTAAAAGCGGAACTAGGAAGCAATGAAGTCAAATGAAGTGGAACCAAAATAGACGCAGGGCTGAATTGCTTTCAAATAGTGCGATAATTTACCGCTTTCTGAAGAGCCAGGATGAAGCTCTGGAAGGTACTTGCGAGAAATAGTCACGTTTATACTAATCAGCCTGGAATGAGAAACCCTTCTCAAATGGAATTATACGGTAAGTTTATTGTTGAAAACTATTAGAGGTATGTAGGCTTAAAAAATATGTACGTTATTCTCCATATAGAGAACAAATGCAATAATTTTTACCTTTTAGAAGTACTAGAAATAAACCGGCATCATAAAGAACACATTGACTTAACGACCAGACAGATTTAAACCGATTCTCGTTATTGGACGTTATTGAATCAATTCTGAAAATTCCCAAAACAAACTATCATTTAACATAAATAGAGGTTAATACTTGATAGAAGGTATATTAAATTATTTAAATATCAGCCTTCTACATATTTAATTTCAAAAAATTATATTTAATACTTATAACTTCGAGAAATAAATTAAAATAATGTCATATAAGTACCACTTATATCAAATGACATATAAAATAAACATTCATTATAAAACTTCCAAATGATATAACAAAATCCAATAAATAAAAATTGTTAACCAAAATCCTATAAATTGAATATTTTGAATAGACAAAATTTTGTTTCTGCTGATCAATCTTATGAAAACAAATTTCTTTCAAAAATATTTAACATAATCTTAAGAATTTCATCATAAAACTATCTTACTTAACATTTAATATTATTGGATATCTAACTAAGTTACTTTCTATGAAATCTCAAGATATGTAAAAGCATTACTGAAAAACAAGTTTTAAGAGAGACTTTGCTTCGTCAGTATTCAAATAATTCATTTTCAATAAAATATAATAACTAATATTTACTCACCCTTCAACAATTTAGAAAACTTCTGGTAAATAAATACTGAAAAATTAAAAATGTAATGTAAGGTTAAGTTACACATAAACAATTCTGTGGTTCTATAAGATTGAAAGACAATTTAACGGCCTCCTTAACATTCTTCATACAGACAGTCCTTGTGCTATAACAGAGGCCGTTAAATTGTCTTTCAATCTTTTAGATCAAGGGTAAACCACAGAATTATTTATGTGTAACTTAACCTTACATTACATTTAAATTTTTCAGTATTTATTTACCAGAAGTTTTCTAAATTGTTGAAGGGTGAGTAAATATTTGTTGTTGATTGATGTTATATTTTATTGAATATGAATTATTTGAATACTGACGAAGCAAAGTCTCTCTTAAAACTTGTTTTTCAGTAATGTTTTTACATATCTTGAGATTTTATAGAAAGTAACTTAGTTAGATATTCAATAATATTGATTATTTTTCCGACCCAAATATCGACCAATAGAATTGCACCATTCGACGTCACGTGGTACAACCTACATGGTATTATACTGATAATTTTTTGATTATTTTCTCTGGTAGTTGCTATATATAAAAAACAAAACATGATCCAGTCAAATTAACCACACGTCAAACTGACAGGTTGAATTCAATTGTGAAAATTGGAGATTTTGCATGAAAATGAGTCGATTTGGAGTTTGTTCTCTGTCCACCATCGATAAAAAAGTCAAAGGAAATGTTCCCATTAATACGGAGAAGGCAAAAAAAACAGTTTGGAACCAATTTACTACTTTTTGTACTGAGAGGGAATACACATAGAGTGCTGAAACGAGTGAAGCGCAATTGGCAAACATTATGAAAGATTACGCTTACAATATGAAGAAAATGGATGGAGAAGACTATAAGGAAGGTACAATAAAAACAATGTGGAGTCAGACTGCCAAATCACTTCAAGAAAAGTATTTGAAAAATAATCCCCCGAATACCACACGAGCTTCAAAATTATCTGGCATTTCCCTCAAGGTTCCCTGCAAACAAATAAAGTCGTCAAGTTTTTCAGGAAAAATCACTCGCGCTTCGCGCTGGTGATTTTTTAACCTGAAAAACTTGACTCCTTCATTTGTTTGCAACGAACCTATCGGGAAATACCCGATAATTTTGAAGCTCTTGTGGTATTATAAGTGAATATTCTAAGTAAGATAGTTTTATGATGAAATTCTTAAGATTATGTTAAAAATTTTTGGAAGATATTTGTTTTCATAAGATTGATCAGAAGAAAAAAAATTTTGTCTATTCAAAATATTCAATTTATAGAATTTTGGTTAAAAATTTTTATTTATTGGATTTTGTTATATCATTTGAAAGTCTTATAATGAATGTTTATTTTATATGTCGTTTGATATAAATGGTACTTATATGACATTATTTTAATTTATTTCTGGAAGTTATAATTATTAAATATTAATAATTTTTTGAAATTAAATATGTAGAAGGCTTATATTAAAATATTCAAATAAATCATTTTATCACGTTTCTTTTTGCTCAGACTTGTATTTAAGGAGACCTATTTTGTAAAAATATTTAGTTACCATACTCACCTGATGAAGTCAAAATGTAATTGACGAAACAATTGTGTAAACATTAACTATTAGCGGAAATAAAGTGTTTTACTTCAAATCATATTTTGAAGTAATCGGGAATAATGCTCTATGCGAAAATAGTTTCACAAGAGTAAGTCAAGTATGCGTTTCTGCATGAACTGAATGAACCCATTCTGACATAAATCTATATGATTTACTGTGCAGGGCGAATATAGGTACGTTGCAGGTTTGTTAATGTTGCATATTACAGAGAACTTTCGAGAAATCAACTTAACCAAATCCGGCTACTTTTTGTTCGAAACGGTTATACGGATGTTTGTTGAAATGTCCCGATATGTAGAAATATGTATAACAATAGCTTATACTCCTTATTAAAGATATACGGTACAGATCAGACGAATAGGTATACTCAAAAATGTTTGTTTCGCTCAAAATTTGAATCACGGAGTGACTGTGTCTGACTTGAGCATGAGGTATGATATCTGAATTCGAAACATGGGATAAAATCGAATATATTTGAGCTAATTATGAGCTACTGAATATCTTCAAAAGTGCAGATGGTATATCGAAAAAACCCTGGACAAATTCCAACTTCAACACCTTGTATCTCTGACACAAAGCGTTTGCAGACCCATGTTAATGAGAATTTTATTCTTCATATTACCCTCTTCGTTTATACCTCCAATTTGGTACGAGTATACAGTATACTACTCTGTCAAGAAAGTACCGGGAATTTTCAATTAAAACAACATTTTTACATTTAATCAAAATTTATTGGGTCGCCTTCAAAATAGTGTTATGTTCGCTTATAAAGCGTCTTTTGTTTCTGGTTTATCAGCATAAACCATTGACTGGACATAACCCCAAAGAGAATAATCCAGTGGAGTTATGTCGCATGATCTTGGAGGCCAATTAATAGGATCATCTCTCGAAATAATGTTATCGCCAAATCTTTCTTTCAATAAATCAATTGTATTGGTAGCAGCATGAGGTGTAGCACCATCTTGTTGGAACCCAAACACTTCTGGGTCGATACCATTCAAATTTTGAAACAAAGAATCATTGCTCATGGATCACTTACGAGCACCATTCACTATAACATTAGCTCCAGCATCATTTTTAAAGAAATATGGACCAATGATGCCTCCAGCGTGTAAAGCACACCATACAATGCATTTTTCAGGATGCAATGGAAACTGCAGAACTTCTTGAGGATTGTTTTCACTCCATATACGGCAATTTTGCTTGTTTATATAGCCGTTCAACCAGAAATCAGCTTCATCACTAAACACAATTTTACGATGAAAAAGTGAATCAGCTTCAAACTGTTCTAGGGTCCAATCAGCAAACAAAGACGCCTATTTTAGTCAAGTAGCTTTAGTTCTTGAAACAGTTGGATCTTGTATGGATGTAAACCAAGACCTTTACGCAAAATTTTTTGTTGTGAACGTCGACGAATAGACAAATCTGGATCATCATTAACACTATGACTTACAGCAGCGATATTTTCTTCTGTACGTACAGTTCTTTGTCTTGTTGTTGTTGTTGTTAAGCTGCTCTGATGGACGATTATGTAAACCATAAATTTCACGAAGTGCTCTATAAGTTTGGCGCTTAAAACACTGATTTTGAAAATAAATTTCACCAATTTGTAAACGTTGTAGCGGCGTAAGTCTTTCTATGATAATTTGTGAATGTTTGCTGAACAGAAATGTCAAAACAACATGGCTTCTACCTTCTGTCAAATCATAGTTATCCCTATCGAAAGTTCTATCACTCTAAAAAAACACCCGATATAAGCTGTGCTTATAAGACATTAATTTAATTCTAAAAGTTTTTTGAATAAATTTTTCTTTAAATTCAAATTGTAGAAGACTTGACAGATTAAATCTGCTTTGATATTCAAATTTTGTTATACAATCTTCACTTCGATTAATCCATATGGAACTTTATTTCGATTAGTTCTTCAGATTTGTTCCAGAATAATTAAACCTAAAGATACAATCAATTTTTTCGACATCTTTCGTTTCTGCCTTCTATTTTTAGACGTTTTATCGGATTTTGTGTGTGGTCTGTCTGTCTTGCGTCAAATAGTCTGCGAAGAGGCAAAAATAATGACATTGGGGTAGTAAAATATTAAGTGTGAGATAGACGATTAATATTCGACGCTGATATATGAGATTTCTGCTTTGGAACATACCGCAGGTTCGTGAGGGTCTGGTAGCACATGTGGGATAAATGGTGAAGAGGAATATGATCTTAAGATATTCGAAAGAAGTAGATATTAGGTTATTCTGATTTTCACAAATTTTTATTGTTATTATCATACAACAATTGTTTCGATATCACAATAGCATCTTCAGGTAGGTCGTATCTTATATTTTGAGTACCTTAATTTGTTTTCGGAATCGTTTCTATTTATATTAGAAAAGGTACAAAAATTTTTATTGAGGACTAAAACCCAAAAAAAGGGGTGTCTGTAAATTCTAGCTTATCTAAAGATTAATTTTTAAAAATCATACAGATTTATTCTGTTAATCTCCCACAAATTTCAATTTAAAAAAAATTGTATTTAAAATATTTTAGAATTAGATTAAATAAATGTTTTTATAATACACTGTGTCAATTTAGTAGACATATAGAATTAATACTTAGTACATAGTACCAAAGAGAATGAAATAAATTCAAAGAAATATAAATTGTCAACTAAAAATTAGATACATACTTGAAGAGTACAAAATTTTGTTTCGTCCTTGTTTTATGAAAACTAGATTCCTTTCCAAAAATGCAAAACATAACCTCAAGAACTTCTTCAAAAACAACTTGCTCGAAATAACATAAATAGAGGTTAAAAAAATGTGGCCACGATGTGGCCACATCGTGGTGAAACAATTGTTGTATTAGTACAAAAATTTTTGTGGAAATAAATTACTCTTATATACATTTTTTTAATTAAAATGAGTTTCCACCAAGTAAAGACCGAATCTATCAAATATAAATAGAGGTTAATTCTTGATAGAAGGTATATAAAATCATTTAAATATTTTAATATTAGCCTTCTACATATTTAATTCCAAAAAATTATATTCAATTATATTCAAATATATTCAATTATAACTTCTGAAAATAAATTAAAATAATGTCATATAAGTACCACTTATATCAATTGACATATAAAATAAACATTCATTATAATATAATATAATTATAATAATTTTTATTTATTGGAATTTGTTATACCATTCGGATGTCTTATAATGAATGTTTATTTTATATGTCAATTGATATAAGTGGTACTTATATGAAATTATTTTGATTTAGTTAGTTATAATCATTAAATATAATTTTTTGGAATTAAATATGTAGAAGGCTAATATTAAAATATTTAAATAACTTGCTCAAAATAAGTGCCTTCAAAAAAATTTCTAAAACATGTGGGACGTCCTTAAAAAGCAATTTAGTATTATTACAATAGTAACTCATCAGTTCAACTTCATATTTAAAAATTACAAATAATTAATAAAAAATATTTTACCAAACGAACGGAATGCTGTTCATTTTGACAATTATTTTTATTTTTTATTTTTTTAGTATGAAGTTGAGCTGATGAGTTACCGTTGTAATAATTCTAAATTGCTTTTTAAAGATGCTCTACATGTTTTAGGAATTTTTTTGAAGGAAGATATTCTATGTACGTTAATGTATTATATGGTTTTCTTTAAACCACTTGATATTTCAGAATGAGATTTTGTATTCAAATCTAAGTATAATTATATATAAAATAAAATAATAAGAAGAGGTGTTTTTACTTGATAGAAGGAATATTATAAAATTTGAATATCAAAACAGATTTAATCTGTTAGTAGTATACAATTTTAATTTCAAAAAATTTTATGCAAAAATTTTTTGAAATCAAAATTGTAGGAGACTAACAGATTGAATCTGTTTTGATATTGAAATTTTGTAATTATATATTATATATAATACAACAAAATAATAAGAAGTTTTTTACTTGCTAGAAGGATTATTACAAAATTAAATATCAAAACAGATTTATTCTGTAAGTTTCCTATAAATTTTAATTTCAAAAAAAAATTTATTCAAATACTTTTAGAATTAAATTAATGTTTTATAAGTAATGCTTATACTTAGTAGACGTATAAAATCAAAAATCATTATATAATTGATTATATTAGGAGTACAAATAAGTTTCTGCCGTTTTATTGTAGATGGCGCGGCACGGAGTTTCGGTTAGCTTTCGCAGATGATAACCGGCTTAAAAAATAGTTTGGACATTCAAGAACAACATAACCTATTATCATCATTGACTTTATATTGGTAAAATATAATTTTTATAAGTTGAAAATGTCAAAATTTGAGCCAAGTAAGCGTCATTTGCGGCAAATATTAGTTTACTTCTTTAATTTAAAGAAATCTGCTGCTGAGACGCATCAATTGCTCGTAGAAGCATATGGTGAAGGTGCTTTTAGTGAGAGAACGTGTCGAGAGTGGTTTCAAAAGTTTAAAAACGGTGATTTCGACGTAGAAGACAAAGATCGCAGTGGAAGGCCAAAAATTTACGAGGATGCAGAATTGGAGGAATTATTGAAGGAAGATTCATCTTAAACACAAAAAGAACTTGCTCTAACATTAGAAGTCACTCAGCAAGCAGTCTCACACCGTTCTTCTATAATAAATATTTAATTTGTGTTAAAAAACGGCGGAAACTTATTTGTACTCTTAATACAATTATATTATAATTATATATTTGATAGATTCGGTCTTTACTTGGTGGAAACTCATTTTAATTAAAAAAATGTATATGAGACAGTAATTTATTTCCACAAAAATGTTTGTACTACTACAACAATTGCTTCACCACGATGTGGCTTTTTCAGGTATTACATTAGACAGTACAATGTAATACCTGAAGAAGCCACATTGTTGTGAAACAATTGTTGTAGTAGTACAAACATTTTTGTGGAAATAAATTACTGTCTCATATACATTTTTTTAATTATAATTATATAGTTATATAAATGTGAAGTAGGACTGACTAAGATCTTATTTAATTTCAAATTATTTTTTTGAGGATGTGCTACATGTTTTGAGAAGTTTTTGAAGTTATTTATTTTAAAATGAAAATTTTTGAATATTTCAAATGAATTAGTTTTGGTGAAGTTCTTAAACTTATGTTTTGCATTTCTGAAAAAGATTTGGTTTTCATAAATAAAAGATCAGAAACAAAATTTTGTCTCCCTCAGATATTTATTCAGTAATTTTAATTGATAATCGTTGGTTTTTTCATTTTATAATGAGTTTTGATTTTATATGTCTACTAAATTTAATCAGTACTCATTAGACATTAATTTAGTTCTAAGAGTTTTCAAATAAAAAATTCTTTGAAATTAAAATTTATGAGAGGCTAACAGAATAAATCTGTTTAGACATTTAGATTTCGAGAAACGTCTATGAACCCCTGATTATCAAGGGTGGATGAACCAGCGGGATAAAAGAGAAATTCGGGAATATATGAAGATGTAACCATTCAATTCTATATCTAAAGCACCTTTTTCTCATATTGTATTGCATTAAAATTTAATTGCTGGGATAGTTCGTCTAATCTAAATACTTTACTAAAAGAATAGTCTCAATGGTAAACGCAAAGGAAAGGCTCTATAAAATGATCAGTTTTCCAGAAAATTCTCTATAAATTTCGATATTATCAGATAATTCCGCGAATTTTTAGAAACTCAAACAATTAAAACTGGATGTTTTCGGTAGGTGTCTAGACCTGTCGCAATCAGCTGTTATTATTTAAAAATGTTATGTTTTTTGAACCATCCTTTGAAAACGGACTGAATTAATTTGTTCATCATCAGTTTAAAAGATGGGAAATCGAATTGTCCCATGCTGAACAGGAATTTCTCCAGAAAAGAATCATTAGGGTTCATACACCGCCCCTAAATGCCAGATGACCCAACAAAAACATTCTCGTTGGAAACAGTATCTGACATCCTCATCGCACTCTCGTTGTAATTAATTAGTACTTATCTGTTAAGTTAATCAACAGCTAATTGTGGAATCAGATGACTGGGCCTGAGACGGCATCAGACGTGAATTACGAAGCGTCATTTATAAACATACATAAATAAGTACCAAATTGAAATTACTATTTGTCCATTGTGTAGGTGAAGACACAGATGACTATAAGATCGAGAACATGATCTATTTCTGAAATATACTGTTAATTGTTTTCAAGTTGAAGTTCAGCGTTTACACCTATTAATGGTTGCGTGCAAGATAAGGCTTTATCTTTTATACAATTATTCCTTATTTGTTATTCAGAATGAACCTATTTGAGTCTTGTTGTATCATTACCGTAAACTGGGGCTACTTTGATTCTGCCTGTGACGCCGGTAACCATGTGTTCCGCTTGGAACGGTGATCATCAAACGCTTTTCTTTGCCCTATTTGAACTCTGGGAGGGTTAGTCATGAATCTTAAGACTGGTCGTGTCCTCTATTGATACGCCGGCCAAGCTGCGACAAAGCAGGCCAGGTTTCTGGACGAGGACCGAAGAAGTTGTTCGCTACAGTAAAAGCCATGTTGTTTTGACATTTCTGTTCAGTAAGCATTGATAAATTATAATGGAAAGGCTCACATCGCAACAACCTTTACAAATTATTGAAATTTATTTTCAAAATCAGTGTTCTATTCGCCAAACTTATAGAGCACTTCGTGAAATTTATGGTTGATATAATCGTCCATCAGAACAGCTTATTCTTCGAACTATCCATAGATTTCGGACAACATTTTCTCTACTCAATGCAACAACAAAAAGACAAAGAACTGTACGTCCAGAAGAAAATATCGCTGCTGTAAGTCATAGTGTTAATGATGACCCAGATTTGTCTATTCGTCGATATTCACAACGAGTTGGACTCTGTGCATCCACCACATGGAAAATTTTGCGTAAAGATCTTGGTCTACACCCATATAAGAACCAACTGGTTCAAGAACTATAACCATGAATATGACCATAATAAACGCCGTTTATTTGCTGATGTGGCCCTGAACAGCTTAAAGTTGATCCACTTTTTTATCGTGAAATTGTGTTTAGTGATGACGCTCATTTCTGGTTGAACGCCTATGTAAATAAGCAAAATTGCCGTATATGGAGTGAAAACAATCCTCAAGAAGTTCAGCAGGTTCCATTGCATCCTGAAAAATGCACTGTATGGTGTGATTTACACGCTGGAGGCATCATCGATCCATATTTCCTTAGAAACGATGCTGGAGCTAATGTTACAGTGAATGGTGCTCGTTACAGATCGATTATCAATGATTATTTGTTTCAAAATCATAATGGTATCGACCCAGAAGTGTTTTGGTTCCAACAAGATGGTGCTACACCTCATGCTGCTACCGTAACAATTGATTTATTGAAAGAAAGATTTGGCGATAACATTATTTCGAGAAGTGGTCCAATTAATTGGCCACCAAGATCATGCGACATAACTCCACTGGATTATTTTCTTTTTGGTTATGTCAAGTCATTGGTTTATGCTGATAAACCAGAAACAATAGACGCTTTGGAAGCCAACATAACTCGTGTTATTGATGAAATGAGGCCTGAATTACTCGAAAAAGTGGTCCAAAATTGGTCTGGTGGAATGCGGTTAGTCGTGGTATAAAAAAATAGAGCTAGTCGTGGTATAAATAAAAAAAATTCAGCTTCCATCTTAATTTAAATGTGTTTTATTTCAATTCAAAGTTCTATCCCTCTAAATAAAACACTCGATATTTAGTGCTAACGAATTAATTCCCACTTTATGAAGACCATTAGAGATCCTACTGCTGAAACCTTTTATATAAGCCATTGAAAACCATATTTTCTTTTCTTCATAAGGATCATTTATATGGATATAAAATAAAATACCCCTATATTGGATGCTGTTATTTCCATGCGCCATAAAAATATCCTAAGTGTGATAAAAGAACCTTCTTAATTTTAATTAATAAATATATAGGAGACAGTATTTTATTTCGACAAAAATATTTTACTATAACAATTGTTTCACCACGACGTGGCTTCATCAGGTATCTACATTCTACTGGCTGATGGTGTTCAGTGTAACCGAGTTTAAATACAATGTTAGGAACGTGACAAAATAATGGAAGAACAAGTTATAAAAACTCAAGGTGTTTATTGGAGTTTGCCGCTAAAAAATGCCATTAGGGAAAGATATTCAGTAATGGAGACTTGTCAACATCTGTTTGTTCGTTCAAAAGGATTTTACGGGCATTGTACCTGTTGATTTCAAGAAATTCTAAAAGTGTTAATCTAGAACTTTTGCTTTCAACGTGGATAATTTCATAGTTATTGTTGCAATTATGTATGAATTTCTTAAGATGATTAGCATATGTCGAATTTACGGAATCCGATATATAACTCATTTGGTGTTCTTGGATTCTTTTCTTGAATGATCTACCTGTCTGGCCAATGTATACTAAGGGGCAATCGTTGCAAGTCAACTTGTAGACTTCAGATTTAATTTCATTGTTCAATCCTTTTTATGTAAGTGCTAAGGTTATTAGTGGTTTTAAAAGCTGACTTGTAACTGAAAATATTTTTGAAATATTTAGCAATATTTTCAGATAATCCATTAACATAAGATAAAGAAAAATATTTCTGTGTATTGTCTTCCATTAGGATTGGGTACACGAGATTTAATGCCATTTTCTTTTGTTGATTGGATACTATTTTGTCTATAAGAAAGAATAATATTTAATTCTTTCAAAAAGTTATCTGAATTCAAAGAGAAATTCAATAGTCTATGAATAAAACTGTAAAGTAATGAAAACTGTGTGAATTTTTGTTTTAAATAAACTTTTTATGTTTCACCTACATTCAACTCCATTCATTCAATAAATTATGTATTCACAAGTTCGTTACGCATGAACTATCGTGAAAAATTCACCGAGAATCGAATTCTTTCATCTTCGTCCAATTCCTGAGATTTATATTCGCGAAAACATAAATCACCAAAGTTTTCCAGAATTGTAAAATTGAAATTAATTAAAATTCGGACCAAATCGACCCGAATACACAGCCTCCTGGATCTTACATTTCGAAATGTTTCAGGAGCTAATGAATATTCATCATTTGGAAAACATGTGTAAAATTAGTCAAGCGATCCTCCATGGTTATACACAACACGAAAAATGAGAAATGACATATCAAAGTGCAGGATCGTAACACGGAAAAAAGAAGAGTATTCAGCTGACTAAATATAAACCTGAACTTTGTGGTTAGGAAATTAACAAACACACAATTTTCGCTTCGGAAGTCGAGACCCCGACTTGTGGATAGAGAAAATATTATTTTTAAAATCGTACCCGAACTAATTGTCTGCATCTGTCATCTGAGACGAAAATAAAGTTTTGTGGGCTTTTTCGCGAAGCCTTGTATCCTGTCTTACCTATTCATCAAATACGACAGTCCAAAAATAAAGGTTTACTTTAGATAGAATCCAGCAGTTTCCCATTTGGTTACAGTTTTACTGGAGTTATTCTTTCCACCCTCATCTTATCTCGCTTTGAAGTTCTTGGAATGTGCAAACATAAAAGTGCGTTTGCTGGTCATCTTTTCATGATTACCCAGTACATTACCACCAGGAATGATTTCTTCAACTTGATTTATTGTGGCGAAACAAGGACTATATGTGGAGAATGCCATTACAATAATGTCAACGTTTTTTCTATGATAATTTTTTACGAAAACAAAAACTCTTCAATTTTATAAAATAAATAGAGGTTTATTCTTGATAGCAGGTATATAAAATTATTTAAATATTTTAATATTAGCCTTCTACATATTTAATTTCAAAAAAATTATATGTGATAATTATAACTTCAGGAATTAAATTAAATAAATGTTATATAAGTACCACTTATATCAAACGACATATAAAATAAACATTCATTATAAGACATCCAAATGATATAAAAATCCTATAAATATAAATTGTTAACCAAAATCATATAAATTAAATATTTTGAGTAGACAAAAATTTTGTTTCTGCTCATGAATCTTATGGAAACAGATATTTTTCAAAAATGTTTAACATAACCTTAAGAATTTCATCATTTCAACTATCTCACTTAAAATATTCAAAATTATTGGACATCTCACAAAGTTAATTTTTATGAAATGTCAAGATTTGTAAAAACTTTACTAAAAAACAAGTTTTAAGAGAGACTTTGCTTCGTCAGTACCCAATTATATTCATATACAATAATATACAATAACATAAATCAACAAAAATTTTATCTCAGAATTATTTATTTGAGTTAACATTACACTCCATTCAAATTTTCAGTATTCATTTACCAGAAGCTTTCTGAATTGTTAAAAGATGAGATGATATTTTTGTTGATCGATGTTATATACTACTCTGTCAAGAAAGTACCGGGAATTTTCAATGAAAACAACATTTTTACATTTAATCGTCAAAATTTATTGGGTCGCCTTCAAAATAGGCTCCATTTGCTCCAATACATCTATGCCAACGGCACTTCCAATTATCGAAACATTTTTTATAGGCGCATTCCGGGATGGACTTTAGCTCTCGCGCCGAATTTTGTTTTATGGCTTCAATCGCCTCAAAACGGGTGCCACGAAGGGGCAATTTTAGTTTTGGGAAGAGGAAAAAGTCGCAGGGAGCCAAATCCGGCGAATACGGTGGTTGCTGAAGTACGTTTGTTGAGTTTTTGGCGAGAAAGTCAGTCACAATCGTAGCTCGGTGAGAAGGCGCGTTATCGTCATGCAAAATCCATGAGTTGTTCGCCCACAAATTTGGCCGCTTCTTACGGATACGCTCACGCAAACGTTTCATAACGCCTAGGTAATGCTCCTTGTTTACCGTCTGACCCTCTGGAACGAATTCGTAGTGCACCACGCCACGGATATCGAGGAAAACAATGAGCATCACCTTCATTTTCGAGCGGCTTTGGTCGTACGTGCGGACTCGTGGGATATCTTAAGATCATGTGCTATCTCTCTCAAGCTGGTACGACGGTTTTCCAGCACCCTTTTCTTAAGTTTATCGACGTTATCTTCGATCGAAGCCGTCGATGGGCGACCACTTCACAACCGTCCTTGAAGGCTCTGTACCACTGATATGCACGAGTTTTCGATAGAGCATTATCACCAAAGGCCTTTTGCAACATTTTCAATGCATCGGCACACGAAAATTCATTTGCAACACAATACTTTAAACAAATTCTTTTCTCAACGTAATCACCCATAGTAAAAATCGGCACGCACTCTGACATCGACTGACTTAATCAGCTGTTGCAAACACACTAGTTGACAGATCCCGCTCAAGCTTGGCATAGTAATTAAGGACAGTGGTACCAACCTAGGAAAAAAAAATTTTACCTGCCTCATTGCCCCGCCAGATTTAAATCGATAATTCCCGGTACTTTCTTGACAGAATGTATTTATGAATATGAATATATTTGAGTACTGACGAAGCAAAGTCTCTCTTAAAACTTGTTTTTTAGTAATATATTTACATATCTGGAGATTTTATAAAAAGTAACTTAGATATCCAATAATATTGAATATTCTAAGTAAGATAGCTTTATGATAAAATTCTTAAGATAATGTTAAAAAATTTTGGAAATATCTGTTTCCATAAGATTGATGAGCAGAAACAAAAATTTTGTCTTCTCAAAATATTTAATTAATAGGATTTTGGTTAACAATTTTTATTTATTGGATTTTGTTATATCATTTGGATGTCTTATAATGAATGTTTATTTAAAATAACGTTTGATATAAGTAGTACTTATATGACATTAATTTAATTTAATTCCAGAAGTTATAACTATTAAATATAATTTTTTGAAATTAAATATATAGATGGTTAATATTAAAATATTTAAATAATCTTCAATTTTAAGTATCGGTTTTAGAGTGATAGAACTTTAAATTGAAATAAAACACATTTAAATTAAGATTGAAGCCAATTTCTTCACAACTTGTGAACCTCGACGAATAGACAAATCTGGATCATTGTTAACACTACGACTTACAGCAGCGATATTTTCTTCTGTACGTACAGTTCTTTGTCTCTGTAATATTCCTTAAAAATAAGCAAATATACGGAAAGATCCGAATAATACGTCAACGATATTATCAGTGCCTCTGTTAACAATATATTCCCTGAATAATGGGAAATTTTCACGTAAAACTATAAAAATAGAACTAACTGGACACTGTGCTGTAAAATATCTCTCAAGTTAACAACATCGGGATCTTCCTTATGTGAAGTGAGTCAGCTGGTTCAAACTTAGACCGTGGATGAGAAATTCTGAGTCATAGTTTTGCACCTTGTTTTCCTTATTCTTGTTTCTGTTGCTGTATGAATAACAATTGCAAACGCATATTTTACAGGGTCGTTCACTATCTTTGAATTTCTATGATATCAGATACTGAATTGTTTAAGCCGTAACTATTTGGTAGTTGATCATAATTAAAACAAATTGTAGAAATTACCATGTTTTTTCAGATTCAGATGTCAATATTGCCTTCAAAACGCAAAACAAATTATCATCGGTATTATTTAGAGCAAAGGACCCTACTCCAAACATACACAAATCAGGAGTTTATGAGTTATCTTGTTCTACGTGCAGTAAAAAATATATAGAACAAACAGGACGTTCCTTCAAGACGAAGTTCAACGAACATAAAAAGAGTTTCAGGAAAAATAAACGAAATTCTACTTTTGCCACTCATTGTCTAGAAAACGGTCATTCCTTTCCCATAATAGACAATCTTAAAATTGTACATGTAGAATCAAAAGGGAAGAAACTCGATTATCTAGAATCTGTTGAAATTTTCAAATTAGTTCACAATAACAATAATGTAAAAATAATGAATGACTGTACGGAGCTATGTACATCGAAAATAATAGAGATATTCAAAAAGTAACATCCGTTTAAAACCTTTTTCAACGAACATAAGATGAATTTAATGAAAAGTAAACAAAAATTCAACTTTTGCCACTCATTCTTAAGAAAACATTAATTCCTTTCGACAAAAGAAAATCTTAAGAAAATTTTACATGTAGATTCAAAAGAAAAGATACTTGATTATTGAAATTTTCAAATTAGTTCACAATGAAAATAATGTAAAAAATAATGAAAACTGTATAGAGCTTTGTAAATCCAAATATTTGAGATATACAACAAAATAATGTAAAAATAATGAATGACTGTACGGAGCTATGTAACCCCAAAAATTATTTGAGATATATAGATAGGTACCATCTGTTTAACAACCTTCTTTGTCGATTGCCGACATTTCGATATCTGTTTGAAGGTCCCCCTTTTTTAACCCGGTTTTTTATCACGTTCCGATTGTAAACCTCTGTACCACTATTAGGTGTTACCTAGAATCTATTGAAATATTCAAAATAATTATCACTTTTGTTTAAATACCTCTGTACCACTGTTAGGTCTTCAGTTGTCTGACGATGGGATAGTTCATTTCCCGAAACTCGAGTCACAAGAAAATGTGTAATATATCTTTTTTAGTAGTAAAACATACTAATTTCTACAATTTGTTTTAATTCTATGATATCGTATTTTGGCATTTCACAATTTGTTTTGCATCATTTTCAAAATGTCAAGAGATATCTGTAACATTTTTTACCCAATTTTCAAAATTTTTTCACAAAAATTGAGAAAGGGTATAAAAGTGTTATATATTTTTGGTAATGTTTAAAGTCCTGTCATACAGAATTGTTTGTTGTGGAAATAAACATCAAAAAATCAATATCTTTCTCATGTTCCATAAATACCTTATAAGTAATGAAAGTTTAATTATATATGAGAAATATTCTTGAATTCTTGAAGAATTGAATGAATTTTATTCTTTCAGATTACAAATCAGTTTGCTCAACCAGCATATCTGAAGATTCTGGGAAACACTCGGAAGGATTCTACTCTGATCATCAAAGAGTGCAGTTAACAACAATAGTCCAACTCAGGAAAAATCCAGAAGAATCATTAGGGATCATAATAGGTAAGTAATATACAGGGTGTTTCAAGAATGATTCTACAGGCTTTCAGGGCAGATGCAGGACTTTTGGTGAGTCTGAATCAGTGCTCGAAATATGTCCTAACCATATTAGTTTAAGACACATAAAACAGGATGTTTTAGGTATTTTATCAAAAACTTTAATCGGCATAACTCTTGAACGTCTGCATAGATCTGCATGAAAATTTGAGGAAATGAGTATAAGCCAATGCCTAATATTTGCGCCTAATTACTTGTCGATATCTCAGGTCCGGACTGAGAAAATTATACTCTTTATCCCACATCTTGTAAAACACCCTGTACATCGAATTTTCGAAAAGTGAAATTCTCCTCAGAAGCTACATTGAATACTCTTTCAAACAAGCTCAATTGAAATAATGGCACACTTCGCATCAATATTTTATGAGCTATTGAATATCTGGAATTTTGGATTCATAGACACACGCATACAAAACGAAATACTTTTCGACATCTTATTTACACTTTCGCCAATAAATTCTTTTATACCCCTTCCCCCACCAATTTTAGTATGTGATTTGTTCTCGAAAATTTCCCCATTTCTTTTTGACACCTGATGGTTCTTGTATTTAATGTTCTGCAGCTTTCATTAGCCTTTCTTTCTGATCCACTATTTATCTTCTCACATGCTGCTTGAATTGATCTGAAGGTTAAGATATCATTTGTTTTCTCTGCTCTGTGAAAGATCACAGAAGAAATTCATTTACTCTGAATTCAATCCATTTCAAAATCTAAGTGTGCTAAGAATTTTGACATTTCAAACCATTGTCGGGTAATTATTGAAATAGAAAAATACGCAAGTGGTAGATTGTTCTGTTTTCATGAAATTTTCATTAAGAGAATTATCGAAATGCCGTCATTTACGAATACTGAGTATACTGATATGTTGTTAGTTCACGGATTTTGTAAGTGCGATGGTCGTGAAGCTGCTAGGGAATATCGAATGCTATATCCGGATCGTCGAATTCCTTAACCACCAAACATTCGAACATGTTAATCGCTCACTTCGTGAAACTGGACACTTTCCGTCAGTAAGTAAACGAGAAGGAGTAAGTTCGATGGTAAAACATGAAGAGATAATAAAGCTTTCCAAGAAAATCCCTCAACCAGCACACGGCGTCTTGGTTCAGTTTTAGGTTTGCCACATTGTCAGGTCTGGCGAGTTCTGCACCGTGAAAAGTGGCATCGATTTCATTTACAATCCGTCCAAACGTTGGAGCCAGGCGATGAACTACCGAGGATGCGATTTTGCAGATGAGTTTTGCGGAACCAGCGAGCTATCTTCAGAACGCTTTTTACTAATGAAGCGACCTTCACAGAAGATGGTATTTTGAATGTTCGCAATGCACATATTTGGTCCAGAGTAAATCCGAAAGTGACAACATCGTTTTTCAGTCAATATTTGGTGTGGAATTCACAATAATCACCTAATTGGACCATATATTCTTCCACACAAGCTGAATGGAGTGACAATTTTTAATCGAGCATTTGCCAGGGCTCTTGAATGATGGAAGCAATGTTCCAAAAGGAATGTATCCAACATGATGGAGCTCCGGCACATTTTACCCGTTAAATTGTCGCGCATTTGAATGAAGTTTATCCAGATCATTGGTTTGGTAGAGGGGGACCTCATGACTGGCCTGCAAGATCCCCAGATCTTACATGCTTGGATTATTTTCTCTGGAGGCCCTTAAAAAATTAAGTTTACTCTGACACACATGTTTATAAGATACATTTTATATTTTTATTAATAAATCCATTTTATAATAGTCCAATCAAATGTTCAATGTTAATTCGAGTTTCGGTTAAATTTAGTTTTGCAAAAATATTTGATGTTGCCCTTCATTCATGTATTGGATGGAATAAGTTGCAGCACAATACCTAAGTCATGTTACTGAGAATTTCAATCGATTCAATATGAATAGACATTATTCGGAGATTCACAGGTCCGTGTTTACTATAAATTGAAAATTCCTAATATTCAATGGTTCATAAAATGATGATGCAAAGTGTGCCATTGATCCTAATAGGCTTGTTTGAAAGAGTATTTATTGTAGATTCTGAAGAGAATTTCGCTTTTTGAAAATTGGATTTAAGGGTGTTTTATAAGATGTGGTATAAAGAATGTAATTTTCTCAGTCCGGACCTGTGCTATCGATAAGTCATTATGGGCAAATATTAGGCATTGGCCTATACTCATTCCCTCAAGTTTTCATGAAGATCCATGCAGGCGTTCGAGAGGTATACCGATTGAAAGTTTTTGATAAAATACGTAAAACATCCTGTAACTCTTAAGCGAATATAGTTAGGGCATATTTCGAGCACTGATTCAGACTCACCAAAATGTCCTGCAACACCCGGTATATTATTTGTGAAGAGTTTAGTACTTGAGATAATTTATTGCATTTTATACTTAATTCAAATGATCACTAGCTTCATCTGCTAGTTTTTCGAAATGGTTATTATCGAGAATCAAATAACAGGAACAAATATGAAACAGACTCGAGAACTTTGAAATCTAATTGAATGAAGCAGACTGGAGAAATTCGGACTCGTCTATTCACTCTATTCAGCACGCCCATTCATAAAAATTAGTTGAGGATTATAAATCATTTCATTATTCTCGTATATCTTTCTGGACAAGGTGGAATTTTCTTTAATTACCTCATCTTGGCTTTTACCCAGCAGACAAGTGCAATTTCGAAAAGAGTAATTTTATGTACACTGTGACATTGCGAGTTTATTAGTCTTGCAGCTGTTTTATATACGATCCAGTTTGTTTATACACTTTTTGGTGTTTGTCAAGATCAACTGGGATGAAATACAGGGTGACAAGAAAATCCTCGGACAACCTTTTTTTCAATATAAGAAAAACAAATGTTAACTTCTACTATTTTATTGATTTACACGACAATTGTTTCGTCATACCAAGACTTCATCAGGTGAGTATTTAAACTGAGGTATACAACGCAAAACATGACCTTAAATACACAGCTCTGGTACAAAAAATAGAGGAGTGGAAAGAGGTGATTTACAATCAATGAAAAATGTTGATGAGAGGGGATCTGTTTAAATCTATTTGATCATTCAATAAAATTTGTCTTTTATTATATCTATTGATCTCTAAAGTTTCTAACAGATTTACTTTCTGTCTTTTGTTTTCGATATGTAATATTTCATAGTTCATATTAAAATTATGGCCAGTCTCTAACAAATGGTTGGCATAAGTTGAATTTGGTTTATTATTAATATAACATTTTTCATGTTCTCGTATCCTTGTTTGGAATTGTCTGTCCCACATATACACATGGGCAATCACTACATGTTAACTTGCAAACTCCTGATTTTTTGTTTTCAGGAATGACGTCTCTATTATTTTTTATTAAGCTGCCTAAAGAATTAATGGTTTTAAAAGAGATGTTATATTTTTCTTTAAATATCTAGCAATCTTTTCAGATTTTTGGCCTATGTAAGTATTGAAAACAAAAGTCAGAAACTAAATATGTTAGAAACTTTAGAGATCAATAGATATAATGAAAGACAAATTTTATTGAACGATCAAATAGATTCAAACAGATCCCCCCTACTTAATATTTTTCATTAATTGTAAACTATCTCTTTCCACCCCTCTATTTTTTGTACCAGAGCTGTGTATTTAAGGTCATATTTTGCATTGTATACCTCAGTTTAAATACTCACCAGATGAAGTCATGGTATGACGAAACAATTGTCGTGTAAATCAATAAAAAAAGCGGAAGTTAACATTTGTTTTTCTTATATTGAAGATGAATTTCCGTCAAGTAAAGACCGAGACAATCAACTTTTTTTCATTTAACTTTATTAAACAAAGGAACTTAAAGAAAACAACAACCACTAATAATAAACATTTGGTAATGATATGTTCAAGCGGTTTTGAAATGGCTTCCTTTGGAGGCAATACATAGCTTCAGACCCTTCTTGAAATTTTCGCAATGGACTGCAACTCTTCGGGCGTTAATCGGTCCCATTCCTGGCGCAGGGATTGCTTCAGCGACTCCAAACTTTTGTGGTGTTTAGCACACGCCCTGAGCTCCAAAAATCGACGACACGCTGTAATACATCGGGTTGGTATCCGGCGAGTAGGGCGGAGATGTGATGAAACCCGGAAATTGCATCGGACACGGTTTGTCGAATCACATTGAACAAACGAACAATCACGCATTGTCGAAACAGCTCCAAAATTGCCCTATGTTTGTTTGAGATTCTAACACTCAGCAAAATAAAGTAATATCAAACTTAAAATTCACATATTTATACAAGAAAGTGTAGAGAATCTAATAGAATAAAAATTATTTGGCTGCGCTACAATACTTTTGTTCCAGAGCACAGTAAAAGTTGTCCGAAGTTTTTCTTGTCACCCTGTATATACAGAGGAAATTTTTCGGGATAGTCATATGTTACTGACTGGTTTTTCTGCTCTTATTGAAGAACATTTTCACAATAACGGAAGATTGTTGAAGAGTGAAAAGAAATATCACTAACTGCAAAAAAAAACGGTTTTATATAATTTGCAGAAATCTAACAGAACATAATATAACTGTTCTATTTTCTATAAGATCCTCTTCTATCGGAAATTGGAAATCATCATTATTGCCCTCACTTTACTGCTTTAAAAATGCGCAATGAGCTAGATTTCTCAACGTTATGAACGTTAATTATATTTGGTACAGATTGTCAGCGTAATGAATTCATTTGAATATAAATAAGCTAATTATGAGCATGACGGCGTAACAGGATCTGACTTGAGCATGAGGAAAGTTTTCTGCGTTTGTAACGTTCAAAAACTCGGGAATACACTCCTTTGCATGAATTGGCTCTCTAGGATATATCGTGAATGTATATTGCAGTGCACTAGTGTATTATAAATACTTAAGTTTTTAGTGTGTGGTGATTTGTAATCGTTGGACATTACAGGGCACTGGCGAGAATCAACAAGTTGTTCATGTGGGCATGTCTGTTACTTAGGTCCCAGTGATCAACAAGGGCTCGTTTGATTTTAGAATTGTAATACAGGTGTATGTTACACTGTTTCGATTTGTAAAAATAGATTTCTAATCGGTTCATATTTTTAGCGAAAGTTTATGGATATGTTTATAATTGTTCGATGGTTATTGAGTGAAGCTAGGTTAATTACTGCTCGATTCAAAGATGGCGAGATCGAATAACCATTTTAAAATTCAATATTTAACCTTATATCTCTTGTCTTCAGCCTGTAAGAATTAAGAGTACAGCTGTGTAGTGGTTAAGCTTTACGAGTATCAGTACAGCAATTTTTTTTCCGGGGCAACTAAAATGTAGTTGAACTTGGCAGAAAAAGATAATTGTCTAAAATTAACATTATCAAAGCTTCAAATGAATTAATTCTGCAGATCTGTACCAAGAATCATTAATAAGGAGTATGAGCTATGGAAACAGAAAGTTCTAGAAATCGAGACAGTGTAACATACTACTCTGTCAAGAAAGTACCGGAAATTTTCAATTAAAACAACATTTTTACATTTAATCGTCAAAATTTATTGGGTCGCCTTCAAAATAGGCTCCATTTGCTCCAATACATCTATGCCAACGGCACTTCCAATTATCGAAACATTTTTTATAGGCGCTTTCCGGGATGGACTTTAGCTCTCGCGCCGAATTTTGTTTTATGGCTTCAATCGACTCAAAACGGGTGCCACGAAGGGGCAATTTTAGTTTTGGGAAGAGGAAAAAGTCGCAGGGAGCCAAATCCGGCGAATACGGTGGTTGCTGAAGCACGTTTGTTGAGTTTTTGGCGAGAAAGTCAGTCACAATCGTAGCTCGGTGAGAAGGCGCGTTATCGTCTCAACGTAATCACCCATAGTAAAAATCGGCACGCACTCTGACATCGACTGACTTAATCAGCTGTTGCAAACACACTAGTTGACAGATCCCGCTCAAGCTTGGCATAGTAATTAAGGACAGTGGTACCAACCTAGGAAAAAAATTTTTACCTGCCTCATTGCCCCGCCAGATTTAAATCGATAATTCCCGGTACTTTCTTGACAGAATGTACATCTGTATAACAATTCTATACTCGAAAAAACTCGACAAGGTTTTGTTGATCACAGAGGCAAATTCCAGTTATGTGCACATTTCAAACTGATTGGTTTTCATCAGTGCAATGTACGCTAGTGACGCTAAATCAGTCAAGTATCTATATTCGCTATACACTGAGACTCTTAGGTATAAATAAGATACTACCGCCATCTAGAGTATGCAGAATACATGTATATTATTGATTTTTGGTACAGATCAGCCGAATTGATTTATTTTGATCTGTATATTTTCTGGATGATTTCTGTAAACCAATGACTTAATGTAACAAAGAAAGAAATCGAATGGAGTTAAATCGCAAGAACGAGTCGGATAAATTGGGCCATTTCTTGAATTTTTTCCGATTTTTTCTAAGCACCAATTACTGAATATACGACGTCCTTGGGTTAAAACAATTTTGTATGGATTTAAACCAAGGTCTTTTCGTAAAATTTGTCACAAAGACGTCTGCGAGATGGCTAGTTCTTGTGAACGTCGAGAAATCGATAAATATTGATCTTCACGAACACTTTCACGCACGGGAGCAATATTATCTTCACTTCTTGCATTTCTTTGTCTCACTCGCCCTGTAACATCATGGAGTGTAAAATTTGTTTCAAACTTCTTCACTAAACGTTCAACTGTGCTTTTATCCGGACGATTATAACCACCAAAAATTGGAGTTAAAGCACGTAAAGCTAGAGTAACAGATCTCGATTTTTTATAATAAATTTTGATTATTTGTAAACGTTGTTCGAGTGCGTACCTTTCCATGATTAAATGGAAGACATTGACAAATATAACTGTCAATGTCACAAATAAACAATGACTGCCAAGCGTGAGTGATGTTAGTTAAAAAATGAGGCGTTCCCGTTAAAAGTAGCGAAACGCGTCATGCTATAGCTCAAAATAAATTCAATCGTTTAACGATTAACGAAATTTAGTTGTGAGAGTTCCACAAAGAACATTCCTGTCAATCAACATTCAAATCGGCAATCTCAGCTCAAACGCAGTCAAAAGGATAATTTCAATAAAAACAAATCATCCTAGGAGGAATTTCCTGGATTGTGCGGGAACACAAAGTCTATATCGTCTCGTTGAAAGATCTACGACTTCCTAATATCCGAGCCCAATCTAGCATTCAAAAGGAGATATTCGAAGAGAAAACAGATAAAAGAGAGTGTTGACACCCTCAAAATCAATAAATAACCGCATAAACCTAAGGAGTTATTTTTAAATTATCCCCCTTTGAAGCAGTCAAGTTTTTATGTCACGCCAGTACTTTTCGGTGATATAACGAACGGCTCTGTATGACGTGTTACTTTGATGGGTGTAGTTTGTCGTGCCGCCTAAATTGTGTACCTAAACGTGTCTGGTTTTTCAGTTTCCTCATTAAAATCCAAAAGAGACGTGTCACTTGAGAACGCACACCCTCGACCTAATTAATTCGCTTCTTTTGATGTTAAAATGAGGACCGTGGGAGGACAAAGGAATGAACATGTAATATATATACCACAAAGAAGTGCAGTTTGACCCCCACTGTTTTCGGTGATTCAATTTTTCACAATTTGATTTCGGAAAAAACTAACATTTTCCTCGTGAAATTTGTTTCTTGTGGTTTTCGTTGGTGAACGACTGTGCGTTTTTGGAAAATTTCCTTGATATTCTCGAATAGCTCGAGTTTTACATCCCATACTAGGAGTATAAATAAATTCGTGCGGTTTTAATCGAAAACTGAAGCTTTATTCTTCGAATACTGAAGCTCTGAAGTGAAACGGTTGTTATGTGAGAAAGCTTCAACCTCTTAAATCGACAGGTGGCGTTTCGTTCCGACTTGTCCCCTGAACTCATCAGATAGGCTTGGGGATGCACGCCTATTAATACTGTGACCTTATTCCACGTCGGAACGTCGGTTGTCGAACGCTTGTACTCCGCTCTACTTGAACCCGGCGAGGATGATGAGTTAGGTATTATCGGAAACCGGTCGCGTCCTCTATGTGATATGCCGGGAATCTGCAACAGCACAGGAGAATTCTGGTCGAGGAGCGGGAACGCCACATACTCCCCTCCCAGTGAGTGTCAGTAGGGTCACGGAATTTAGCGTTAGGATCTGGCAGGGAAACAGTCCGCCGTTGAGCTGGTCGCAGTGCCATCTCCAGCGGAGTTACTGTGGAACGAAAGGAACGGTTATCTCGGAAATATTGGATGAGGTAGTTAGGGCCACCAATGATGGGTTGGTTCGCTCTTGAAGGAAACTCTCCATCACGTCGAGGTAACGAAGCTCTGAAGTGAATGCGGTTATTATGTGGGACAGCTTCAACCTCTTAATTCGAGGGGTGGCTTTTGGTTCCAACTTGCCCCCTGAACTCATCAGGTAGGCGTGAGGGTGCCTATTACGCCTGTGACCTTGTTCCACGTCGGAACGTCGGTTGTCAAACGCTTGTAATCCGCTCTACTTGAACCCGGCGAGGATGATAAGTAAGGTATTATCGGAAACTGGTCGCGTCCTCCAGTGATACGCCGAGAAGCTGCCAGAAAGCAGAGCAGAATTCTGGTCAAGAAGCGAGCACGCCACAAAGATCAAAGTTTTGTTTGTCGCTAGCTACTACTTTTTGCCATCTTTCCGACAATTGACTGTCCTGTCAAAAAAAAAGACCGTCTCTTTGTCCGCTATCCATGCATCGATCCATTGTTTTTGATTTTTTGAAGTGCTGGTTAGGCTGGTTATGTTGCGTGGATTGGAAATAATAAGGAGCAATGTCTGGGCTGTACGGCGGGTGGGATAGGGCTTTCAATTTGAGAGTTTCGTAGTACGTTTCAACAGGCGACGCAATATGTGTCATGCTGCAAAATAACTGTCGGCGTTTTACAACCGTTTTCCTCACAATGCTGGGCTCAAACGCATCAATTGTCATCGTTAGACCTCTTGTGTGATCCTTTCAGTCGATTGTCGCAGCTAATAATACACCACACCCAGCTGGTTCCACCAAATATACAGCATGATCTTCTTCTTTCAATTTGACAGTTGACGATGAGGAATTCATACATTGCCCGACGTTTTGGATTATCGTAATGGACCCACTCTTCATCTCTAGTTATAATTCGATCAAAAATATCACCATTTTCGTTAAAAAATTATTGCAAGATATCATAAGTCTTCTACTGTTTCGTGAATCCGGGGAATAACATCAGCCTCTCTGACAGGAACAGTACAATAAACTCTTTTCTTTATATAACCCCACAGCCAAAACTCTGCTAGTGTCAGTTCTGGAGACTTAGGTGGCCACGGTTTATTGTACTATTTCTGCCCAAGAGGCTGATGTTATAGTCCGGATTCATAAAGTAGTAGGAGACTTGGCGTCAAATGGGCTAAGATGCCGAAACACGTTGATTTTAATAAATAAATCGTTGCCTAAATTTGACCATAGAGCAGTGCTCTGGAGTAAGGAAGAATAGAACTTCACTTTGCTATCAGCATAAACCAAGAACTGCTATTGTTGAATAAGTTATTAATACGAACCAATAAGCTTTGGAACTGATTGGTTTTCGTCAGTGCAAAGTATCTTTATTCGCTATACTCAGAGACACTAAGGTATTATTAATACAGTAGCACTATCTAGAGTATGCAAAATACATACAAGACATACCTTTGCGAGTTAATTCAAGTAAAGAAATGTATTCTCGATATTTTCACGTTACTAACGCAGAAAAAACTTTCATCATGCTCAAATCATACCATATTCATATTCAAATAAATCAATTCGGCTGATCTGTACCATAAATATGAAAATTACGGCAAATAATGATCTGATTTGAGCATGAGGAAATTTTTTTATACGTTGGTAACGTGAAAATATCTAGAATACAATTTTTTACTTGAATTAACTAGCAGAGTTATGTCTTGTATGTATTTTGCATACTCTGGATGGCGCTAGTGTCTTATTAATACCAAAGAGTCTCTGTGTGTAGCGAATATAGATACTTGACGGATTTAGCGTAACTTGCGTACATTGCACTGGCGAAAATGAATGAAAGTGCGCATGTCTGCAACTTGCCCCTGTGATCAACAAAACCTTGTCGAGTTTGTTTGAGTATAGAATTGTTATACAGATTCTCGATTTCTAGAACTTTCTGTTTCCATATCTCATACTCCTTATTAACGATTTCTGGTACAGATCAGCCGAATTAATTTATTTGAAGCTTTGATAATGTTAATTTTAGACAAATATCTTTTTCTGTCAAGTCCAACCACATTTCAGTTGCTCGGTAAAAAGAATTGCTGTAATGATACTCGTAAAGCTTAACCACTACTCAGCTGTACTCTCGATTCTTACAGGCTGAAGACAACAGATAAAAGGTTAAATATTGAATTTTAAATTGTCTATTCGATCTCGCCAACTTTGAATAAAGCAGTAATTAACCTAGCTCCACTCAATAACCATCGAACAATTATAAACATATCCATAAATTTTCGCTAAAAATATCAACCGATTAGAGGTCTATTTTTACAATTATTTTCATTTCTACTGTTAGAAAGACCGCATCGTGACCACGTGGTCGGTTCATTAGTGAAGATTAACTACAATCGTTACAGTTCATGAAACAGAAGAAGACAATTTAATTAAGGCACTACGTGGCTGCAACTGAATTGAGTGATGGCAGGGTTGGATTCTATTTGTGTTGGCGAAATGAATGTTGGATGTGTCTAGAAAGGGTGCTCTAGTCTGGAGAAAACGATTAGGCTGACAGATTCCATTTGGAGTGCACTCGTATCTCGGCAGAAGGAATGTACTGCATCGTATCTAACAATGGTGCATTGTTTATAAATTGCGGAAATCGCTTATGGAAAAGAATTATTTGAGTCCTTATGTTAGAAAACTATAAAACACTGGGACACGTCAATTTTCAAGTTCAATAGTGCGCTCTTTAAACATAAATTTAAATATACAAGGTGATTCGCGCAAATGCAGTATATCCTCTTTATTTTAAATGGAACACCCTGTATATTTTTATATTTTTAAAAGCTTCCTAATAATCTGATTCCCACATATCATATATCAAACACGGATGAAATTTCGAAAATACACACATCATCAAAAGACTTGGCCCCCTAGGTTTCTCAAGAAATAAACGATCTATGTTCTGGAAATAAGATGAATATTTTCCTCTATTTCAGCTGCAATATATTTGATAGAACATCTTTGTTTGTTACTCTTTGCTTTATGCAGGATGAAACAAAATAGGAAAAACATTCTTATAAATAAAAAACGTAAGCTATAATGACGACATCCATGAAGATTTGCATCGCTTTGGAAGCATCCAAGACTGATAAGAAGAAAAATACATACAAATTCAAATGGATCCAAACTACGGGAACGGAAAATACATATTATGAAATACCAGAGGACAAACAGGATATATCTGACCATCATGAACTTTTGGCTGTACCGAAGGTGAAGAATATCTTGAAATCGATTAAAGTAAGAGGTTCATTTCGTACGTGTGTCATTTCATTAACTTCGGAATTGAAAGAAATATATTTTGATGCCGTAGAAGATGTGATGTTTAAGAATGAATATTTACAACTGATTTATTCACCCGCATACGTGAGAACAGTATTTGGACAAGAATCACCTAAACCACAGGATACGGTAGAACTTTCAAGAAAAAGCAAGGATTTCAAGAGGATAAAGGAGGATTTAATGCTGAATAATTTTGATGGTAAGAGTGTTTCAGTGAATTTATGGTTCGAAAAATTCGAGACGGAATGCACGCGTTGTGAAGTAGAAGAAGATAGAGACAAGATTTTGGTTTTACGGTTGTTTCTGGATGGAATAGCGAAAGAATGGTTTGATTCTAAATTGATTACATTAGGTTTAGACAAAAGTTTTCAAATATGGAAAGATGACTGCTTAGAGAGTTTTTGTGAAACGAGTTGGCATAAATATAGAGAGGCCTATTCATTTAAGTACATAGAAGGAAGTTTAGTTGACTACGCTTTTAGGAAAGAAAATTTGTTGTTGAATCTACGACATAATTTTCCAACTGACATATTAGTTGATTTAATTGTGACAAGTTTGCCAAATATTTTACAAGATAGAATTGATCGATCAAATGTAACAACTTTCGAGAAATTATTGGGTGAGTTGCGAAAGCTAGAAAGTTAAAAAAAATATGACAACGAACGAAATAAAGAAAATCATAGAATGAATAAATCTGCCCAACAAATTCCTTCCTATTCACAAACAAATAGAAAACCAGTTAAGAAGGAACCATGCTCAATTTGTGAGAAGAATGGTTTTTCAGGTAGATTTCATCCGGAGACTTTATGTCCGCTAAGGAATAAATCGAATAATTTTGACCAAAAGAACGTACCCGGTAACATGAAAACTGTAAACAATGTTGGGGTACAGGATGAATTAAATGAAAAATTAAATAAACGATCTATGTTCTGGAAATAAGATGAATATTTTCCTCTATTTCAGCTGCAATATATTTGATAGAACATCTTTGTTTATTACTCTTTGCTTTATACAGGATGAAACAAAATAGGAAAAATGGGAAAAAATCTAAATTTATCGATTATTTATTTTTGATTAACCATAGTTATTCCACAATTGAATCAAAATTCAATAGTCCGTTTTCAGGCATATCGTTCCATTCTTCCCGAAAAGCTAATTCCTGAAAAGTTGAAAGTGGGTTTTGGCGAATGGAAATTGCTCTCCCTAAGTAATCCCATACGTGCCCATTTGGATTCATGTTTGGTGAGTTTGCTGGCGAGTTCATTCTCTGGATATTGTTCTCTTGAAGAATGTTTTGAACTCTTCGTGTTCGGTATGATGGGGCGTTATCATCCTGATAATGAAATTATCCCCATATTCGTTGCGCAGAGGAGCAATGATGTTTTCTACGTAGATGGCACCAGTCATTGTTCGTTCAACGATAATATGAGGGGTACGGCGACCGAACATTATTACCCATCCAGTACATTATTGATACGCCTTGAAAGAGCACAACTTCCTGGGCGAAATTGAGTCACTCTACTCTGCCTGGACTTCTCCAAACCCTTTCTCGTCGACTATCACTTTGTAAACCGAATCGTGACTCGTCCGAAAAAAGTACGTTGCGCCATTGTTGTAAAACCCAGTCTTGGTGCTGTTCTACCCATTGCCGACGGGTAGCTCTACGTCCAGATGATAGCCGAGGTACTCTTAAAGGTCTTCTTGCCCTTAAATTTGAGAAATGCAACCATCTCCTTATAGTACTGGTTGAAACTACCCGTCTATAGGTCCTCAAAAAATGGCTTCGAAGGGCAGTTACAGATACCATTCGACTCCTTTGATTCCCTTGCAGATGTTACTCTTGGTCGACCAGGCACCAGTATCAGGTGTAAGGTCTGGCGATGTGAAAATCGGACATAGACTCTCGAACCCTATAAAGACCACAAAGGGTTCCAGACAGGGATGCAGCTTATCTCCCCTGATTTCAAATGCCTACGTCGAAGTGGTACCTAAAGATTGGAAGAGGAGATGCAAGGGATGGGAGTACAGGTGAATTCTACCAGAATAGTTATTGGCTATTTGAGGAAGGCCTCTTTTCCAAGTGACTTCCAAGCAGTCTCCACAGTCCACCCCTAGAGGTAGAAAGTGTGATAAGGATTACACCATATCATCGCGCGTGGCGTGAACCCCTCCGAAGAGATGAACCCACCAGCTTCCAGTTTGGGCCCCGACTCTAAAGCCAGAACCGTCTGACTGGTAGCAGCGAAGCACTATCCAACCTCTACTGGCTCAGCAGGTCAGTACCCGAGTTGGTTTGAGACGCAACTCACCCGCCGGAGGGAATTCTTATCCATCCACCCGAACGCAGTCCCATAAACTAAGATAAACTCAAGATTGACGACTACAATTGATCCTGGTACGAGCACCGTCTAGCGGACTATACGTCCTGACCCACCGAACCCATGTGAGGTCATTTGATTGATCCTGGCGTCAAGCACTAATGGCGGAGCCATTTCGTCGAGATCCACAAACCCTAAACTGTTACGCACAGATCCAGGGGCCAGGACAGGCCGGTCGAACCGTCAAATCCCGTTAAACCCCAAGTCGTTTCATGAGAATATCCTGAAAATGGGGGTCTGCGAACAGATAAATGAAATACCCCCCTAGTCCAGCATGGGGACTTTCAACCACGGCCCCCTCAATTGGGGTGGCCAGGTGGTACAAGTAACACCTGTGGGCAAGACCCCCCCTCCCGAGGTAACGCAGTATGCTACATAACGCACTCGGCCATTACACAGAATCCGGAGATTTATACTGCGATAGGGTAGAGTACGCTAGTTTTAAGGGAGAAGCCCTGTGCTGCGACAGACTCCCTTGTCACTGAGTTAATCAACCGGCTCAGCCCTCCATTTCAACTGAGTGAAACTAGGGCCACATTCGGAGATCTTCCACCATACAGGTCCAGTGACTGGCGCGAAATGGCATTACGTTAGACACCAAGACTTAACCCTCCAATTCGCCGGGACGAATCTGGGGTCCTAGTCAAGAGAGCGCCCCCATCACGTCAAGATCTAATGCCTGGGGGGCGGGGATGGGAGTACAGTGAGAATAGAACACTGTTCTCACTTAGCTTCGCAAAGGACCAGGTTATGATTGCACAAGACTCCTACGATCTGGAGCTTATGATAAAGAGGCTTTATGATGAATATAACTAAAGGGGACTACAAGTTAGTTTGAAGAAAACGGAGTTCTTGGTTTTTAACTCCGACTCATCAATGACTATGTGCACATCCAACAAGTTGACATATTCAAGTACCTGGGAGCTACAATTAACAAAGATGGCATTGGCAAGGAGGAAATAAGAACCAGAATTCAAAATAGCAGAAAGGTAATTGGATGTCTCATTGGTCTTTGGTGGAATCGAAACATACCCTACAAAATCAAAAAAAGACTAGGCTTCAACACACTGGTTGAATCGGTACTGCGCTATGGTTCAGAGCTGTAGACACTTACTGCAGACTCTAAGAGAAAAATTCAGACAGTGGAGATGGGCTACCTCAGAAGAAGTGCTGGTATGTCAAGAATGGAAAGAAGAACTAATAGCGAAATAAGACATATTATGAAGGCAGAGGAAACAGTACTACAATGGATACAAAACAGAAGTCTAAAATGGTTTGGACATGCGCTTCGAATGCAAGAGAATAAGTTGCCGAAACAGATTCTTCAGTGGACTGTCAGTAGAAGAAAACGAAATGCTGGAACGATACAATAAAGGAAGCAATGGAGGCCTGTGATACAGAAACTGATGATCACTCTCTAAATAGAGAGGTGAGGGAAGACGACAATAGATACTGTTAAATATGTATGTATTTTTAGTAGATACTTGAAAATTTCATATCTCCACACTCTCACGAGAATCATAAAATAAAAATAATGAACCACTTCACTTATCATTTTATGGCTGAAGCAAATTCAACTCCTTCCGATGAATAATTCTGTCATCATAAAGTGTCTATCTAGAAATAGATTTGGCGTAATTAGACTGCAAGTCTAATGCGTTTCAAATGAACCCGAATGGAGACTTTTCACCGATTTAAACGCGTATCCATCATTGTCACGCAGGTTGCGTTTCAGGTATTCTTCTAATAACCCTTGGGAAGCGATGCCAAGCGGCGCTGCATCAACCTGAGCAAGGCGGATATATAAAATCACCTATTTCTGTACGATTCACATAATAAACTTTAATGAGAGAGCATCTTGCAGCTGCATCAACGCTTTTATTTTGTTTCGTTACAGGTAAATCATAAGTACAAAGTGCCAGGGTAACGTTGAAGGCTATATTATTAGCCTGTTTTGCTACGCCTGACAATCAGAATTTAGAATTCTCTGCGTAAAACATTGAAAACAGATTCTCCCGAGGATGCAACATGGATCATCTTCAGCGTGAGCCAAGTGTTGACCTATGCTTGGGCTGAATTCGATTAAGTGGATACCTCAAAGAGAGTTTATCCCGTATGAATAAATCTCTTTTTATTAATGAACGACAATTGTTTCGCCAGACTGTAGCTTAATCATGTTGTACATTTGAACTGCTATGTGTGAAAACTCACATAGGTTCTTATACAGTGCTTATGGAATAAAATTATTTGTGTCCTTATGTAAGGAAATCATAAAAAACGCTGGGTCACGTCAACTTTTAAATTCAATAGTATAAATTTAAATATACAAGGTTATTCGTGCAAGTCCAGCATAGTTCGTCCTTTTTATTTTAAATGGAACACCCTGTATATTTTTATATTTTTTAAAGCTCTTCAATAACTCATTTCAATGAACTATATCATGTATGATGGTCTTTTATACGGGATGAAATTTTGTAAGTTACTGGTGTTTCTTTCAGAGTGATAGAACTTTCGATAGCTGTGTTAACTGAGATTTGACAGAAGGTAGAAGCCATGTTGTTTTGACATTTCTGTTCAGTAAACATTGACAAATTATCATGGAAAGACTCACGTGGCAACAATGTTCACAAATTGTTGAAATTTTGTTTCCAAATCAGTGTTCTATTCGCCAAACTTATAGAGCACTTCGTGAAATTTATGGTTTACATAATCGTCCATCAGAGCAGCTTACTCGTCGAACTATCGATAGATTTCGGACAACATTTTCTCTACTCGATGCAACAACAACAACAAAAAAAAGAACTGTACGTTGGACTCTGTGTATCCACCACATGAAAAATTCTGCGTAAAGATCTTGGTCTACACCCATACAAGATCCAACTGGTTCAAGAACTAAAGCCACTTGACCATAATAAACGTAGTTTGTTTGCTGATTGGGCCCTAGAACAGCTTGAAGTTGATCTACTGTTTTATCGTAAAATTGTGTTTAGTGATGGAGCTCATTTCTGGTTGAACCGCTATGTAAATGAGGAAAATTGCCGTATATGGAGTGAAAACAATCCTCAAGAAGTTCTGCAGGTTCCATTGCATCCTGAAAGTGCACTGTATGGTGTGTTTTACACGCTGGAGGCATCATCGGTTCATATTTCTTTAAAAACGATACTGGAGCTAATGTTACAGTGAATGGTGCTCGTTACAGATCGATGATCAATGATTATTTGTTTCAAAATTTGAATGGTATCGACCCAGAAGTGTTTTGGTTCCAACAAGATGGTGCTACACCTCATGCTGCTACCATTACAATTGATTTATTGAAAAAAAGATTTGACGATAACATTATTTCGAGAATTGGTCCAATTAATTGGCCTCCAAAATAATGCGACATAACTCCACTGGATTATTTTCTTTGGGGTTATGTCAAATCATTGGTTTATGCTCATGAACCAGAAACAATAGACGCTTTTGGAGTCAACATAACACGTATTATTGATGAAATAAGGCCTGAGTTACTCGAAAAAATGGTCCTTAATTGTTCTGGTCGAATGAGGTTCCTCAGAGCTAGTCGTGGTAGACATATGCCGGAAATCATTCCCAAAACATAAATGTTATAAAATTATCTTATAAATAAAAAACAATTGGCATCAATCTTAATTTAAATGTGTTTCATTTCAATTTAAAATTCTATCACTCTAAAAAAACACCCGATATTTATAATTGGTTTCAAGAAGCTTAATGATTAAATTACATGATGTAACATACATCTGTGTGTTATACAGATGTATGTTACACTGTCTCGATTTCTAGAACTTTCTATTCCCATAGCTTATACTCTTTATTAATGATTTTTTGGTACAGATCAGCCGAATTGATTTATCTTATTGAAATATCAAACATTGCTCAAGATCAAAATGAAATTAAAAAATCTAAAGAAAATATAGAATATTGGTCGAAATTACCTGGCAAACTTTAGCCGATGCAGAAATTTCATACCGACCTTATAAATAACAAATCGTATTCAAAAACTACCTAACATTAAAAAACGAAGAAATATCTTTCAGAAAAGCTCCTTCAAAAAAACCTTCAAATATATACAGCACATCTTCAGAACAGGGTTTGAAACTCCCATCGATAATCTTCAGTCGACTTTTCTGAGTAGTAAGTAAATACAATCGATAAAATTTATTAAAATATTAGGAGTATGTATAAGTTCAAAGTATTCTCCGTCGCTAGTCTCTACTTATTCCCATCTTTCCGGCAATTGACGAATCTCATCGCGAAAAAGGGCCGCTATCCACGAATCGATCCATTTTTGACTTCATCGTAGTTGGAAAAGTACTGGTCAGCCAGGCCATTTTGCATCGATCGGAAGAGATAGTAATCGGCAGGGGCAATGTCTGGACCATACGGCGGGTGGGGTAGGACTTCTCATTTGAGCGTTTCTAAGTACGTTTCAACGGGCGATGCAGCATGTGTTATGCTGCAAAATAACTTTGTCGTGTCTGTCGACGTATTGCGGTCGTTTTTCTTGAAATGCTTGGCTTAAACGCATCAAGTGACCTCCCCTGAAACTGAAAACGCCAAAAAATGCTTAGACTTTCGACCCATTAGGCTCATGTAACATGTACTGAAATCATTCCCGAAAATCATACATAACCGAGTTTATACGAAATGTGAGGAAGGCATTGGTCCCGAACAGTTACAGGAATGGTCTTGGGACGCGTGAGGTATTCTTTAGTGCAAACGTGCTGTTGCAGAAGTGTCGAGATCAGCAATCCATGCTCCAGCCTGTATTTTCGGCTTGACAGTTGATGATGAGGTATCCATACGTTGGCCTACATTTTAGATTATCGTAATGGAGCCACTTTTCATCGCCAGTCAGAATTCGATGCCAAAACCCCTTTCTTTTTTGCCGTTGGAGCAGGTGTTCCCATGTGTCTCTTGGCTTCAGTTCATAAAGCACCCAATTTCCTACATTTCGTATCATTCCCTTTACTTTTAAACGATGGCAAATGGCTTTTTGAGTAAGTCTAAATATTTTTGCGAGTTCCTCCTGCGTTTGTGATGGATCTTCATCGACCATTGTTCTTCGTCTTCCAAGTTAAAATTGTCACTTTTAACTCTGGCAAACCACTTCTGACCAGTTCGTTCGGCTAGAGCAGCTGAAATCCGATGACTTTTGGCAACCTTTTTCTTCATATTGAAGTAATGAAGTGAAACTATTCGTTAAAACACATTATTTTGTACAAAAGTTAATATTTTCAGAGCACAGAGTAACTATGTTGTTTACACTTCAGCAAAATGACAGATACTGAAAAGAAAGCGTACTTATAACACTTCAAAATGAAGGTGTAGCCAGATTAACCAATGAAATAATAAACTACTAGCGACATCTGCTTTCCAAACCGCACGAACTTATCCTAATATCAGCCAATGTGTTGAATTCGGATTTTACAGCAACCTAAGATATTCGTAGAGGATCATGCTCTATAGTGCGTATGCATAGATGGAATCATATGTGAATTCTAGTTGAATCAAGAGTGCCATATCGATTTCGAGAATTTTCATTCAATATTACGTTCCTATTATAAACTCATTAATAATCCTAAGGCAACTATCGGCCCGGTTTATCTATAATTATTGGAAGTTACTTCGGAAATTCCGCCAATTTGAAGCGTCGTTTCTCGAATTCAAGATCTGTGTCGAAAGATCCGAGCTTTTACGACTTCAGGCGCGCATAAGCGCGGATTTATTGAGATTTATCGCGGCCATATAACTTCGCCGAAATAAAACGAAATAAAAATAAAATCGAAACCCGTCTTGTCCCGCCAAAACTATAATATTCAACCGGAAACGGATGACGCATGGCGCACTCCTAGCCTTAGCCTATGCTGTTTTGCCCCTTTGGGTTTTATAAATAGTGTTGGGTGCGCAGAGACGAAGTGTAGGTATAGAAATAGGTAGACGGGGGAAATTACTCATCTCGTGTGAATAAATTTGATTTCCGACAATAACAATAACGAAAATGATAAGATAGTATCTTGCTTTATGGCCACAAGTGGCAAAACAACGGAGTTTATCACTACGTGAATAATAATAGCTATAATTCTTGGGTCAGCGAAATGGCCTCAAACAACAAAGCCGATTACGAATTGAATAACAACAAAGATTTAGACGCAATGGGTCAACGAAGGACTCAGTTTTCATCTTGAGACAACTAAAAAGAAATCTATTGAATTCATTAAGCCAACGTTTAATGCTTCCTTGACTTAACTATGGCTTTCCATAGCTCAACACCGGTAGCTAACTCTACAAGAATGAACACCACGTGTTCACTATCTGAGGAGATTCAAATATCCACCGGCATAAGACATGAGAATTTAAAAAACAAATCAGGGCAGGATATAGAGTGGGATTATTTCGCACTCAACTTTAAGGTCTATTGTGCCCCTTTGTCAAAGCTATACGACAGCTCTCCTTCCAGTTTAAGGGTTCTGATGAAGTGAAGAGGTGAAGCATGTTTTTACTCAGATTCAGAAACTTTTTGGATCTTGCATTATCGAAGATCCCAATAAACTTTTTAGAGTGATCAAGCCCTTGAAGATTTCATCAGCAGTGTTTTTCTTTCGGTTTCTTCCTTCTCTCCAAATTCTTCTTTATATGTGCATTTTCCTATACCACAGGAGGATTTCGAGCCAGTAGAGGGGGTCTGTGCTTCTTTTCTGGTAAGTAAATTGGCCTCCTCATATCCTTTGATCCCCATGTGACTGGGAATCCATACTGAAGAGACCCAAGGTTGTAAGAGGGGGACCGGCATTCTCAAGATTCCTCGCTTTGCAAATAAGGCCGTCCTGATAGCTGAAGATGAAGGCTTCACCTTGTGTGCGAGTTCAAAAAAAACCGCGGAGAAACTTGCTGTGAAAAAACCTTGTCAATGGTTATTGCTAAAGAGCTCATGCGATGCAAACTAACTTAAGACAATGAGATCATAGAACAGATTGCAAGGTTTAACTACCTAGGTGTTACAATAATAATCATTGTTTCGTACCACGGCTAGTTTACCGCAGTATTTTGCCTATTATTTTAGTAGTTTGAACTAACACACAGTTACAAATTAATTTATCACACTGATTAATTACGATAAGTTTGTGGACTGTATCTTTGTTGAGTAGCGGTGATTTTAACTTCAAAGAACACTCTGTGTGCAGTGGTTTCCAACTTCCTTTATGTAATAATGATAATGACGATGAGGAATAGAAGTAAAACACTTAAACAAAAACCATTATATTTTGGTATCGCTGAATATGATACCAAGGTAAAATAATGACAATAACAGGCGCGATAATCTTGTACGATATACAAACGACCAATTCGACTATTACATGAATAATAACGTATTACAGCGTATAATTTTAACAAAGGAGTAGGGGAGAATTAATTTATTTCATCAAGATAAAAAGGAGGGAAATTAGCAAAGTTGATTGGAAATAATATTTGTGTTCGTTTGCTCAATGTGCCTCGACAAATCGTGTCCGATGCAATTTGCCGTTTCAAGGAGCTTCGCCATGGTGGAAGAATACGCCCAGCAATCGCAACATCGTCAAGAAGCGAGTCAATCGAAATCAGAGGGTTTCCATGAGGAAAATAGCCCGTGAGACCGGTATCAACCGTGAATCCGTTCGTCAAATGTCCCAAAAGGAGCTCAACCTCAAGCCATACAAGCTCCAAAAAGTTCACGGATGAAAACAAGCGCGTACGACTCCAAAGGTACCGCCAACTGCTTCGTTTCGCCGCCGGTCAGCAATGGGAGGGCATTCTCTTCACAGACGAGAAGCTTCTCACTGTAGAACAATCCCACAACAACCAAAACGACAGAGTCTGGTCCGCAGTGGCTCCCGATATGACGAACATCGTCAAAATCCGCAATGCGTTATGGTCTGGGGCGGAATTTGCGCCAGCGGCAAAACAACCTGGCCAAAATCAATCAAGAAGTCTACCGCTGCGACATTCTCGAGGCCGTAGTACTTCCGTGGGTCCAACAGCACTTCGGCGACACCCATTGGTCCTTTCAACAGGACTCCATTTCGGCTCACATAGCGAAAATGACGCAAGAATGGTGTAAGACCCGTTTTCCGGATTTCATCACATCTGCAGAACGGCCGCCCTAGTCGCCGGTTCTCAGCCCAATGGACTACAGCGTCTGGTCGATTTTGGAGCTCAGGGCGTGTGCTAAACACCAGAAAAGTTTGAACCAATCCCTGCGCCGGGAATGGGACCGATTAACGCCCGAAGAGCTGCGACCCATTGTGAAAATTTCAAGAGTCTGAAGCTATGTATCGTCGCCAAAGGAAGCCACGCTTAAATATATTGTTACCAAATGTTTATGGTATATCTGTTTTTGTTTTGTTTAATTTCTTTTGTTTAATAAAGTTAAATGAAAAAAGTTTGTCCGAGGTTTTTCTTGTCACCCTGTATATCTATGAAGAAAGAGCAAGATATCTAACATCCCGGCGCAGCCCAATTTTTATTCATCATACGTAGCGTTTTTGGAAAGTAATTCATATTTTTAGGGGAAATGGACTGTTGAACAGGCACGCACGTAGTAGAAGTTGTAAAGTGAATTGTGGTAAACCAACAATGTTTGGAAGTCATGAAAGAGCTGTTAGGATACAGGGATTAATTCATTGGACAAAAGCAAATTCAACGCGAGGTTCAATTCCCCAGAATTAATTTGTTTATTCTAATCTCCAGACTTAAAGGTTAACTTAGGAATTCGCTTTCGAGGGACGCCAGAACGGCGGCTTCTATAGGAAATTATTTTACTCTGACCTATATATTATAATAACAAACTACTCATTGAAAAGTTCATGAGAGCTAATTGTGCGAAACATAAACATATTCCTTCAGATGAGTTTAGGAACGGAAATTTTCCATAGCTAAACGCTGACGTCGAAAATTAACACGTGTGGTTCGACGCAGAGCTGAAATTTTGAAAAGTGCTAAGTTGCGGGAGAAAACCGGCGCGTACGAGGTATTAAAAGGCCCGAATGAGAGTTTGTAAGGGATTCTTGACACGTCGGAAAAACTAGGAAGATCGTCGAGAAAAGATCGCGGTGCGAGGCTCGAATTGGTCTCAGAATTTAGCAATGGTATAATAATATTGATTGATATTAGTAATTATTTTTGGAAATCTAAGATTTGAGTCAGAAGAATTAGAGAAATTGAATATAGTGCTAAGTTCCGGGACCAAGGATGTAAAGTTCGTGTTAAATAGGTCGTTTCTTGTAGAAATCGCGTGTGCGCAGTTGTGTTTTGAATCTATGGTCTTGTAGTTCAGGGTTAAGAAGTATCTGAAAATTTTGGTATATTATTCAGGTTTGAAATTATTTAATTGGAGTAGAATCAGAAATTAAGAAGTAGGTTGACATTTCTCTTCGTAATTATTATGTTTGAGGAGTTTAAACAGAATTAAGAATTATATAAATGATTCGTAGTGCTTATTTTGGCACACTTTATCATTATACTTCTTAAAATCCATAATTGAGTTTCATTATCATTTTCATTAACACAGAAAAAATTCATTAACATCAAAGACCTTCCATTTTCGCTAAGGCCCTACCCTTTCTAGGACCGCTCGACTAGGATTGGTTTGCACCCCATTCGTAAATAATTTACTGAGGTTAATCGATTAGGGTACTGTACCACATAAAAACGTGCAAATATAGAGTAGATTATGAAACCATAGATGCCCCAGTTCCTCTCACAATAAACTTTATTTTTGGATCAACGAAACCCTCGAGTGCACTTTACTAATTGGAAATTCGATTATTCCCTATTAGATAAATGAAGAAAACATCATCCTCATCAGACGACGAAACGAACGACAATTTCCACAGCATATAATAATATCTAAACCGAGAAAAGTTAAAAATAAACAGTACACTTCGGGAGACGTCTACTGTAGCACGTTAATACTACTTCGTTTGATAAAACTAACACAGTATCGCAAAGAAACTTTTTCCACTAAAATAAATAACTCGGAATCTTTGCTATACAGTTTTTCCTCGAATCGCGCCGTAAATCGTGTGTCCAACTATGTATCATCATCGGAAATATTTGGATTCTGAGATTTCACATCTTATCGTGTTGAGCGCGTTCCATTTTAAACCACCTGCAAGTGTTAAGTGAAAGGAAGTGCTCATTGGTGACGTTTCTTACCGTCGTGTCTGAAGTGATGTGCCATTAAGAATTAGTTAACTTCGCCAAATGCAGAATGTTCCCCACTTTCAATTTTTCATCTATAAGGCCACGAGCTAGAAGTCTATCGAACCCTTGCAAAGGGGAATCTGGTCACGATGTATCTTGTAAGCCTCCAAAGACTCCAGTGGGTTCACCGAAAGAGAAGAGAAACAGGAAGAGTCACTTGTTCAAAAGAGGTATATTTAAAAACAGACAGAAAATTTTAAGTTTTTTATGGATTCGGTCTTTACTTGATGATTAGTTTTCAACTAGTATTAAACAAAATTCAATTTCCACAAACTTTTTTTTGTCGAACGACAATTGTTACGCCATAGGACCTATGTAAGTTTCCAAATAAATAATTTATTTAAAGTTATACTGCCAGGAAGCCAGTACTTTTCATGTATTTGGAAACCCCCCACGCATAGTCAAAAAACTTTTGCTTAGATCTGGAACAGGTCGCTTTACTTCTTTAATTATGTATAAGTTATCCTCATAGAAATGACTCGAAATAGCTTGCTGATTCATTAAAAAATTTACAAAATCACAACTACTTCGAATATTTTTATTTGTCTTGGAAATTTGAGACGACTCACTCGGTCCCGCTAAATCCATTTCGCCTTCTGATAGTAATTAAGTCGATTAACAAAATGAAAAGTCTTTTCGAAAAGAGTTCACACGAACACGAGACAGTTGAGACACAGCAAACGCTATCACCAAATCACAACAAAGCGAAAACTAACCAGATTTCTCGCTTTCCGATTTATCCGAATAGTGCAGAATAAATGCAGTTAGCCCTTCGGCAAGGCATGCCTCATATCTATCTTTAGAAGCCGCCCTCAAAGGCGTAGAAATATTCTCGATTTCTCGTCGCGTCGATGTAGATAACGCGCTAGACAAGTGAGCGCGTGAGGCATGCCTCGAACCGTTTACTTCTTAACGAGGAAGTGAAATGAATATACAAGAATCGTGCGATTGAGCATGGATATTATGGAACACAGACCCAGAGCGAATGATGTGAAATTGAGGATGAAATGGATTAATAAAATATTTGATTAATGCGTGTAATTTCTAGAATTTATTTGGTGAGGCACTGCCTCATAGGACAAGCCACCACTGACATAGGTTCTTATATATGTATGGACAGGCATTACAACAAATGGGACTAAAAATAGGAAGACAGTTCATAAGTCAAATATAAGTAATAAAAAAGTAAAAGGAAACGAAATAACAAAGCGATTAAAATATTATAAACAAAGATGCCGAACTGTAGGATCAATTAAACAAACAATTAAAGAAATAACGCACTTCTTTTCAATGTGGTTTTCATTTTTATGTTGTTTTCTATAGTGTTCTAAAGTTGTCATGTAACAACAATCTATGTTCAAAATTTAATTAATGCAACAACGCTAGAAAGTTGAATATAATTTTGTAAATAAAACACATTATTTATATGAAAATTATTGAAAATTTTTATTTCAATATGAAGTATAATAGATACCATTAGTTATGAAATAAAACGTCATTTAAATGTCTACCACGGGAACGCTGGTAGGAATGAAGTCGTTGGACCCAATTGACCCAATTGACAATGACTCTCTCACACAAATCAGGTAATATGTTAGCAATTACTCGTTCAATATCAATCTCTAAATCATCTGAATTTGCTGGATGATTGCTGTAAACCAATGACTTAATGTAACCCCAAAGAAAGAAGTCCAATGGAGTTAAATCGCAGAAACGAGGGGGATAATTTATCCGTCCATTTCTTCAAATAATCGAATCACCGAATTTTGTTTTCAATAAAGTCATTGTGTCATTGGCAGTATGACAAGTGGCACCTGTAGAAACCACATGTTCTGCAAATCAAGACGAACCAATTCAAGCCATAAAAAAATCACTCAACATTGAACGATAACGAGTTCCCTTGACAGTTACCGCCTTCGTTGAAAACAAAATAAGGTCCAATGACTCCTCCAGCATAAAATCTGGACCAAACAGTAAGTTTGTCAGAATGTACTGGCAGTTCTTGATATTCTTCAGGTTTTTCAGCACTCTAGATAAGGCAATTCTGCTTGTTAACATAACCGTTTAACCAGAAATGATCCTTATCGCTGAGAATGATTTTCTTATGAAAATCTGCATCATTTCCGATTTTTTCTAAGCACCAATTACTGAATACACGACACTTTAAAGGATTTGTTGGTTTGAGTTCTTGGGTTAAAACAATTTTGTATGGATGTAAACAAAGATCTTTTCGTAAAATTCCCCACCTAGATGTCTGGGAGATATCTAGTTCTTGTGAACGTCGAGCAATCGATAAATTTTGGTCTTCACGAACACTTTCACTTACGGCAGCAATATTCCCTTCACTTCTTGCATTTCTTCGTCTCAATGGCATTGTAACATCATGAAGTGTAAAGTTTGTTTCAAACTTCTTCATTAAACGTTCAACTGTTGTCTTATCCGGACGATTATAACGAACAAAAATTGGAGTTGAAGCATGTAAAGTAAGAGTAACAGATCGCGATTTTTCACAATAAATTTGAATTATTTGTAAACGTTGTTTGAGTATGTACCTTTCCATGATCAAACGGTAGACGTTGACAAATACAACTGTCAATGTCACAAATAAACAATGGCTACCATGCGTGAGAAATGTCAATTTAAAAATGGCGCGTTTCCATTGAAATACCATCCTATAATCTCGGGGGTAAATATATCCATCAAATAACATAAAGCAATTTAAAATGATCCCAAAAATGTGAGTGTACCCTTACACTCAACCACTACTGAATTGTTCTCTTATTTATTTTATAGGAAATTCAGACTTGGGCTCAGCACCGAGTATAGCATCCCTTAGAACAGGCTCTGTAGCTCTTACAAGTGATCAGTTAGTTCCTGGTGATAAGATCCACAGCATCAATGGCATCAACACATCAAAAATGCGACCAGCTGACGTCAACAGCCTTCTGGAGAACATTGATGGAAATGCCATGTTGGAAATCGGATACTCGCTGCCATGTTATGGTGAGTGGGCTCATTAAAACATAATGTTGATATTGATTAATATTTTGAATGCGGGAAGCTCAGTGGCAGAGCATTGGGCTCGTGACCGGAAGGTCCGGGTTCGAATTCTGTCCAGGTGGAAAAGAAATTTTCTTAATAGTTGGGCCGGTGTCGGCCATTATTTCACTGTTGGGTCGAAAATTAACAGTGCTATGACCTGAAGTGGCGCAAGATCGTAGTAACAAAGCCTACCCAGACCACAACTGAACTCCTAACTCGCACAAGCTGAAAAAGCTTCTGAGGGATCTTCACAGAAGATCTAGGAGTATCAGGATAATAATAAAAATAATAATAATAAGTATCAATAAAATTATTTTAATTGTTACGTAAACCTCATTAACAGCAAATGAATAATATTTGCAATTTAACCTTAAATGCTCCATACCAACTAAAATTTAAACTTTTTTTCTCTCTGTACTCGGTACTTTTAGTATTTATTACGGTCTTCTTTTACCAAACATAAACAACACAGGTATGAATTGAAGTGGTGGGGATGCTTCGATCGAAACGAGCGGTGCAAAGCCTCGAGGCCCCACCACTTCAATTGAGAGAGAACAGTCGATTGTTCGTCACGCATCGCGTTCAGGTTTTGATTCTTCCATTGCTCCACTGGACATTCCTGCTTCTCTAGATTAACACTGAATTTCCTATGTTTCTGACGTTTCTATACCTGTATATGATCATTCACAATAATACAAGTGCCATAACAGAAGAGGTTATGTCTGCGTGTTATGTTATTCTTGTCGGTGGTCAGTCAAAGAAGACTCTCCTAACGTCCTTGATTTAAACTATAAACAGAAAGAGAGAATTCAATATCTCTTCTTCTGACTTGTTACAACATGGGTAGAGCAACATAAGGCTTCTTAAATATGGTATTATTAATTTCCAGGTTCCCAGCAATCCATGAGTGTTATAACAAAGACAACCGAGGTAACATTGGAACGGACTGACGGTTCTATCGGCATAACTCTAAGAGGTGGAACAGTTCTAGAGCATCCTAACTTAAGTAGACCACTCATAATCACACATGTAAGACCAAATGGACCTGCAGCAAGGTAATATTTTATTAATAAGTGTAATAAAATTTCGTGGACAATGACCATACTATCGGGTATTTTTTTTAGAGCGATAGAACTTTCGATAGGGATAACTGTAATTTGACAGAAGGTAGAAGCCATGTTGTTTTGATATTTCTGTTCAGTAAGCATTGACAACGTTTACATATTGTTGAAATTTATTTTCAAAATCAGTGTTCTATTCGCCAAACTTATAGAGTACTTCGTGAAATTTATGGTTTACATAATCGTCCATCAGAGCAGCTTATTCGTCGAACTATCGATAGATTTCCGACAACATTTTCTCTAGTCGATACAAACAAGACAAAGAACTGTACGTACAGAAGAAAATATCGCTGCTGTAAGTCATAGTGTTAATGATGATCCAGATTTGTCAATTCGTCGACGTTCATAACAAGTTGGACTCTGTGCATCCACCACATGGAAAATTTTGCGTAAAGATCTTGGTCTACACCCATACAATATCCAACTGGTTCAAGAACTAAAGCCACTTGACCATAATAAGCGTCATTTGTTTGCTGATTGGGAACAGCTTGAAGTTGATCCACTTTTTTATCGTAAAATGGTGTTTAGTGATGAAGCTGTTTTCTGGTTGAACGGCTATGTAAACAAGCAAAATTGCCGTATATGGAGTGAAAACAATCCTCAAGAAGTTCTGCAGGTTCCATTGCATTCTGAAAAATGCACTGTGTGGTGTGCTTCACACGCTGGAGGCATCATCGGTCCATATTTCTTTGAAAACGATGCTGGAGCTAATGTTACAGTGAATGGTGCTCGTTACAGATCGATGATCAATGATTATTTGTTTCAAAATTTGAATGGTATGGACCCAGAAGTGTTTTGTTTTCAACAAGATTGTGCTACATCTCATGCTGCTACCGTAACAATTGATTTATTGAAAGAAAGATTTGGCTATAACATTATTTCGAGAAATGGTTCAATTAATTGGCCTCCTAGATCATGCGAAGGAAAGTAAACAAATGTATTTTGTCAAATATAAATGTGACAGTAATTATAGGTTCCAAATGCACTGAATTCGGGATCTCACCACCGGATGTTTTCGGCGCCTCGATGGTGCAATTCTAGTACGGGATACGGCAGACTGGTACTGGATCGTCTGGACTACTTAGCGGCAAGTGATGACAGATTAGTGGTCTTGGCCGTAAGCCGGACGATGCATTACCCAGTAGCACCTTATTATGAGGAAACTTGTCTCTTAAAGTTGTGCAACTTCCATAGCTCATACCCCTCACTTCATTTGGCAAAAAAACCGCGGATAATTTTATTCATTGGGTATATTTTATTTATGTTTTTACAGAACCGGTCTCATACGAGTTGGCGACAGGGTCTTAAAAGTGGACAATCAATCACTCTTCAACAAAACCCTAGTCGAAGCCCAGCAACTTCTAAGAGACAGTTGCATTTCCAAGAACCAACACGGAGTAACAGTCACAACCTTAACCATAGAGTACGAGGTGAGCAACATGGAGACGGTCAAGTACGCCACTGGACCACTTCTAGTGGAAATAGACAGGACTCACGACGAAGATTTCGGTGTGATCTTGAACAATTACGGTAGTGATTTCGGTGTGGACGAAGTGATGCAAGCGGGATACTTTGTTGGACACGTTATACAGGGTAGTACGGCGGACAGGTGTGGTGCTCTGAACATAGGTGATCAAATTTTGGCTATAAATGACTTAGTTATGAAAGACTTCGACGGTAATCTGGCAGATGCGGAGAAGATGTTAAGAAAAGCGAGGAGGTTGCAAATATTGCCGTTTCAGGCTTTCCACAGAGTGTCCAGGAATTATGGATTCGGTAAGTTCATCCAATTGAATTTGATAGTGCATAAAGTATAAAGGCGCGTACTCACTGTCGAACCGCGCCGCAAACACGTACGCCAGTGATCGACTGTTCCTCCTCGCAAACGCCAAGGGAGGTGGGCCATTTGAAATTTGCATTTTTAAGCGGCTATAAATAAAAAACTAAAAAATGTTTTTTCAAAATTATGAGTTTATTAGAAAGGTTGAACCTTGACATTTATAAATCGAAAATAATATCATTCAAATGACTTTTACAACTGACTACAGTACTCCATACGATCAACCAAATTTTTCAATACATTGTCGATTGTTTGGGGCTCAATCTCATGAACGGCAACTTAGATTTCGTGTTACAAGGCATCAATCGTTTCTGGATGGTTAGCGTTACACTTAGCTTTAACGGGTCTTCACAAAAATAGTCTTCCAAGGTAAAAATGAACTTCTCAAAATAAAATCTGAATAAGACGTCCAGAGATTAAAACTCGAATCTAATCAAAATGGTTAGTTACACTATGCAATGTCATTCACGAGCAATCCTACATAATGAAAAATACGAATTAATGCGAATTAATTTCAACAGGCAGTACTGCTTGAAATGAACGGAGTGATGAACGTTAACTTTACGTAATACATTCGTGTAATTTCAGGCCAATACCCAAGTCCAAGTCTCAGTGGCTATAGTACAATAAATTCAAGATGCTCCAGAAGAAGAAACGTCCCAAATAGACAAAGTATGATGCACAAATCTTTCGATGGAGATTTAGGTAAGAGTATACTCCTCTGTCAAGAAAGTACCGGGAATTTTCAATTAAAACAACATTTTTACATTTAATCGTCAAAATTTATTGGGTCGCCTTCAAAATAGGCTCCATTTGCTCCAATACATCTATGCCAACGGCACTTCCAATTATCGAAACATTTTTTATAGGCGCTTTCCGGGATGGACTTTAGCTCTCGCGCCGAATTTTGTTTTATGGCTTCAATCGACTCAAAACGGGTGCCACGAGGGGGCAATTTTAGTTTTGGGAAGAGGAAAAAGTCGCAGGGAGCCAAATCCGGCGAATACGATGGTTGCTGAAGCACGTTTGTTGAGTTTTTCGCGAGAAAGTCAGTCACAATCGTAGCTCGGTGAGAAGGCGCGTTATCGTCATGCAAAATCCATGAGTTGTTCGCCCACAAATTTGGCCGCTTCTTACGGATACGCTCACGCAAACGTTTCATAACGCCTAGGTAATACTCCTTGTTTACCGTCTGACCCTCTGGAACGAATTCCTAGTGCACCACGCCACGGATATCGAAGAAAACAATGAGCATCACCTTCATTTTCGAGCGGCTTTGGCGTGGTTTTTTCGGTTTCGGCTCATTTTTTGCCACCCATTCCGATGATTGCTGGCTTGTTTGCATATCGTACTCGTAGACCCAGGTCTCATCACCAGTTATAATGCGTTCCATGAATGTAGAATCGGAATTACAGCGATCCAGCATGTCTGAAGCAACCTGTTCGCGATGACGTTTTTGAAGAAAATTCAGGTCTTTCGGTACGAGTCGTGCGGCCACCTTTCTCATGCCCAAAATATCAATCAAAATCGTACGTGCGGACTCGTGGGATATCTTAAGATCATGTGCTATCTCTCTCAAGCTGGTACGACGGTTTTCCAGCACCCTTTCCTTAATTTTATCGACGTTATCTTCGATCGAAGCCGTCGATGGGCGTCCACTTCACGACCGTCCTTGAAGGCTCTGTACCACTGATATGCACGAGTTTTCGATAGAGCATTATCACCAAAGGCCTTTTGCTACATTTTCAATGCATCGGCACACGAAAATTCATTTGCAACACAAAACTTTAAACAAATTCTTTGCTCAACGTAATCACCCATAGTAAAAATCGGCACGCACTCTGACATCGACTGACTTAATCAGCTGTTGCAAACACACTAGTTGACAGATCCCGCTCAAGCTTGGCATAGTAATTAAGGACAGTGGTACCAACCTAGGAAAAAAAAATGTTTACCTGCCTCATTGCCCCGCCAGATTTAAATCGATAATTCCCGGTACTTTCTTGACAGAATGTAAATAAAGAAATCAGATTATGTCAAATGATTTATTGAAAGTAAGGAGAAATGCAAACTACAACATTTTTACGTGTAAAGGGTTTTCCAATAAGACATTTCATTTTGATATTAAATAAAAACTAGTATATTTTAGGAGAAATCAATGGATATTTCCTTAATTATAAAGAGGAAGGTATGCCATTAACAATGAAAAGCTGCCAAATGACACCCACGTTTACAGTTACAGCACCATAGTCTTTTCCTAACATTTTCCACTACAAATCCGAACATATAATCTTTAGGCAAAATACGGTATGTCGACAAACCTGGGTTTTCGTCAAAACTGGGCTACAGCATCAATATTCTCAGGTTTTCTTGAGCGACGCATACGGTTCGATTCTTCACATCACTAACTTGTCCCAATAGCTCAAATTTTTCCACCAGTTTTACTATTGCTGGCCGAGAAGGTGCTTTAGTTTTCCAAACTGTGACTGCAAAATTTTCACCATTTTTGTAGTGAACTTTAACAATTTCAGTGGGTTTTTACAGCGTGTATAATTCCATTTTTAGTAATGGCGTAGTTTTTACTTGTCAAATGATGACAGTTTCAAAGGTGACAGCTACCCAGATAGCGGGTTATTCAAAATGAACCCTCTTATTGAAAAACCCTTTTAGTCGCTGAAGCATTTGACCTAATCCTATAATGTATTCAATGTTTCGACGTTTCAAATCTCCTAAATATCTTTAATTTTTCTTCAAAGCATTATTTGTTATTGAAATTTGTAGGAATGAACAGCTTTGGATATTCTAGTAATATGGGAGTCTGCCACACAGAAACGCTGAATATCACCCTCTTGAGTGATAGAGGAAATGGTTTCGGCTTAGGAGTTTCCGTAGGTGAACATACAGACAGCAAACCAGCAGATATTTTGATTTCGAGGATAGTTCCAGATTCCGCTGCATACAGGTGAGTCTTGATTTGGAAAATTAATAATTCTATTGGTGATAGATTTCCTTTTCTTCTTCAACAACAGATCGATTATTGTTGCCCCAGCATTGCAATCTTTTGGGCTTAGAATAATCTCTGCTTTTCAAGTTGTATCTTCAAAGGAAATGTGGAACTGGCTGTATCAATTGATGCTATTAATACTGGTCACTACAGGAGGATATCTTAGTCTTGCAAAAGGTTGATTAGGATGACTTTGATATTCATAAGTATATAGTCAGCTTCCACATATTGGAAATATAAATCATTAACATGACTAGAATTGCTAGGCAATACTGACACCTTACCATATTAGTTTTCAAGATAAGTAGTGAGCCTTTTGAAGGAGATAATTTTCCTGGGGAAATACAGGTGATTATCAAGAGATGCAAGCTTTTGACACTTGCCTACAGTGTCAAAGAGAATATGTCGAGATGTGGAGGGGTGAACATTCAATTTTAATTGAAGCGGTGATACAGTACCTTTAATGTTTCACTAATATTGCAGCAAAGCTGTATATGTTTCAACGCTGCAAGATACGTTGCGTTGAATACTCGACGTCAACTACTTTGAGGTTGTCTTTCGATACGCGATGTTTTCAATGTCATCTCAGCAATTTTTTTCGTAGTTGAACTGAGGCTATTCCTACACTAGTATTTATTGTAAACCTAATATCCTACACGCTCCTGTAGTTCTGTGACTTAACTGCTTTATCAGATCCCAGTGTTTAGGTCTAAGACTATTTAGGTTTTGAATATTCTTGTTTTATCTTTTGAGGTATTGGTTCTATATGATATTTTAACAATAGCCTTCGAAACCCATTTGCCATGTAGATATCTGCGATAAAAGTGTTCATAAGATCATATATGCTAGATATCTTCAAATTTGATTCAGCTTGGACATCAAGGCACTCTTTATCTGCAGAATCTGCGTAGTTCCTTGAAGGTTTACCTGACTAAATTACCTTCAATATATTCAGATGTGGATGCTTACAAGTAGGAGATAGAATAACAACTGTAAACCATCAGTACAACCTCACGCTACAAGAAATAACTTCGATATTAGATCGAGGCACAGATCCCAATAATGTATGTCAAGTCGCCCTTCAAGTTGAGTTCGACGTAGCCGATACCATAGTGCCCTCCAGTGGCATTTTTACTGTAAAATTGGCCAAGAGAGGACCTGGATTAGGAATAACAATCACAGGTAAATATGAAGCTAAGAAAGATTCCAAATTTTACGGTATAGTAATGTATTTTCTACATACTCTACTGCATCAAATTATAAAAAAAAGAATTTTTGGACTGAGATAGTCAGTCATTGACCACTGAATTTTGATCTTTATTATACTTTAATGAATTGCTGCATTGAGCTTGCACTGAGTTTGATGCATTTTAAGGAGTTTGGAGCGGAGGGTGTAGACCAGTACTGAAAGGAATCTAGCCTCTTCTAAGTCTGTCATGTTTATGCTTATGAGCATATTTCAACTTATTTATGAAACTATCATGGCTTCTAATCGCAGGGGAATTATGTCACTAGGTGTTCAAGAGCTTCTTTCTTTCCCCACATAATCTGCATTTGAGCTGAACCAAATCTCTCTGAATGCTTTCTGAGCTGGCAATGCTTTATTCTTAAAAAGCTCATTTGAAGTCTACATTGCACTTGCTGAGATGAGGATTTGATTTCTCAACCTTAAAGTTTCAAAGGGATGCTCCAAACTTGAAAGGTTTCGCCGAATGCTTCTCTGACAGTTTCCTCTTTCTTCGTGAACATATATTTTTAGCTATGTTTATCAAAGCCACTCTAGTCCTACATCCAGGAACTGACTACGTGAGAGCTCTGTGTTTGCTAGCTGCTTGACTGTTAGAGTGGTTTGCTATTTCCCATCTCTTTTTGGATTAAATTGTACACATAGATCCAGCTGCATCGTTGGTAATTGCTAGGTAAGAAAACATCGATTATGAGTATTTCATTCTGGACTTCCTTTACCAGTATTTCTGTTTTGCTCGACATTGTGGAGAACTTCTTAAAGCTGAATCTGTCATCACTACGAAATTTTTGCAGACAAGGTTATAATATAACCAAAAATAATTCATTTTTCGATTAAATTCTTTCAGTGATGTTATTTCAGCATTATAACATAAATGTTTATATCCACCTTTGTCTATGCTTTCTATGATTCTGTCAGTTTGTTTAAAGAAACTGAGAAGGTAAAATTTCCATAAGCATGCACCAATATGATCTTCTCACTTGGGCTGAAGATCAACCAGACAAATTTCACTTCTCTAGTTAATTCTTTTTTTAAATTATCAAGGTCATAAACAAACGGTCAGGTAGGTGACAAATTTCCGGCCAAAATTAGCAAAACAAATAAATTTTAGCACCCTGATACTAAGGAGTTGGCCATTTGAGATTTGCATTTTTGATTGGCTACGAATGAATACTTTTTCAAAGTTAGGAGTTTATTAGAAAGGTTGAACCTTGACATTCACGAATAGAAAACAATAGCATTCAAATGCTCGTCCGTGCGACTGGTTACAATACCCCATCCAATCAACCCAATTTTTCAGTACATTGTCGATTGTTTGGGGCTCAATCTCTTGAATAGCAACTTCAATTTCGTGTTTCAAGGCATCATTTGTTTCTGGATGGTTAGCACAACAGTTATCCTTAACGGATTCCCACAAAAAATACTCCTCCGAGGTGAAGATGATTTTTCTGGTAAAATACTCATCTTCAGTCATGCTACCATTAAATTTCCTACAATTCAAAAGCAGGAATAATTTTCTATTACGTTTTTAGCATCCAAAGTTGCACCAGATGACCCTTTCATCATTTCCGAGATCTGTAGAGGCTCCATAGCTCACAGGACAGGCACTCTGCACGCAGGTGATCGTTTGTTGGCAATAGACAATCAGACTTTAACCCACCATACGGTTGAATCTGCCTTCGACATAATCAAACATTCGAGTAGTGACATAGTGACTTTGAAGATAGAAAAAACTGAAACGGAAGGCGACAACTTGTTCTTGGATAGTGTTGTATACACTGTCGAGCTCCATAGGTACGGTGGACCGTTGGGCATAACAATTTCTGGCAGTGAAAACTGTAGTGATCCGATCATTTTGTCCAGAATAACTGAAGGTGAGTATTTTGTACCTTGTATATCCATTGGCGATAAAATTTAAGATTCAAACCTTCACAGCTAAGAGTGAACCATGCTCGGTTAGTTAATTAGAAGAATTTAAAATGTTGGCTTCAAATTTACATAAATATTTAGGATTTAAGCATCCTTAGCTCAGTTGACATCGTAATAATGCTCTTAAATGTTTTTCATTTGTCTTAATCAACCTCCATTCTTATTTCTTTCCCTTTCCATTGTTTTCTCCTGTTTCTTCTTGTTTAGCATCATCCTCTGTTTCCGTTTCTGTCTTCTCCAAGAACTTATCTCGGTAGTTGATGTATTTTTATTTTGACGAATCGATACTACATACTGAATCTTCAGAATATTCATTCTTAGCAACAGCAGGTTTGGAAGGAAGACGCTTTAGCGATAGGTTTTACAGATATCACTCATCACTGTCAGAATCTGCATCTTTGAACATCTTGTCATCTTTTCCCATGGATTTTCCCTAAATTAAAGTATATACACGAGGTCTATCTTTGACTTTGACAGAGCCTTCAAGGACGGTCGTGAAGTGGTCGAAGACTTGCCTCGTTTTTCGGCTTCGATCGAAGATAACGTCGATAAAATTAAGGAAAGGGTGCTGGAAAACCGTCGTACCAGCTTGAGAGAGATAGCACATGATCTTAAGATATCCCACGAGTCCGCACGTACGATTTTGATTGATATTTTGGGCATGAGAAAGGTGGCCGCACGACTCGTACCGAAAGACCTGAATTTTCTTCAAAAACGTCATCGCGAACAGGTTGCTTCAGACATGCTGGATCGCTGTAATTCCGATTCTACATTCATGGAACGCATTATAACTGGTGATGAGACCTGGGTCTACGAGTACGATATGCAAACAAGCCAGCAATCATCGGAATGGGTGGCAAAAAATGAGCCGAAACCGAAAAAACCACGCCAAAGCCGCTCGATAATGAAGGTGATGCTCATTGTTTTCTTCGATATCCGTGGCGTGGTGCACTACGAATTCGTTCCAGAGGGTCAGACGGTAAACAAGGAGTATTACCTAGGCGTTATGAAACGTTTGCGTGAGCGTATCCGTAAGAAGCGGCCAAATTTGTGGGCGAACAACTCATGGATTTTGCATGACGATAACGCGCCTTCTCACCGAGCTACGATTGTGACTGACTTTCTCGCCAAAAACTCAACAAACGTGCCTCAGCAACCACCGTATTCGCCGGATTTGGCTCCCTGCGACTTTTTCCTCTTCCCAAAACTAAAATTGCCCCTTCGTGGCACCCGTTTTGCCACGATTTTCCCTAAATTATAGTATATACACGAGGTCTATCTTTGACTTTGGCTACATGATGTACTAATAATGACAAGAGGAACCTGACTGATCCTTCAAGATTATCTATCTTGGTTCACAGGAGGCCAACCTTTGCATGAAGCATTCCGCCTACTAACGGAGTTGCCAACCATGTACACACAAATATATAACCGTTCGATCTCTTGATACGTAATGCTACTGTAAGACTGAAAATATTTTACAGGTGGTCTCGCTGAAAAAACTGGAGCCCTTCACGTTGGAGACCGAATTCTAGCTATAAACAAAGAGAATCTCGAGCACAGGCGACTCTCAGATGCTATCAGACTTTTGCAAACTTCTGGAGATCGAGTACAGCTGAAGATTGCTCGCAACTTGAAACCAAAAGGTAGATCAACATCACTAATCACTTTTTTGAAAATCCTTTCTTGAATTATTATAATGTAACACCTACATCTTTTTAACATCTAAATATTAAGTTATTCCTTGATATTTTTAATTGGTTAACTGTAATTCTGTAGCTGGGGTTCTGAATTTGAAATTTTTATGATTGAAATGAAAATAATTTGAAGTTTTAAATTTTACAAATATCATTATTTATTGTATTTGATGAAAATTTGAACAGAGAAGGAAAATTCTATAATGGCAAGTTCTAGAAAAATGTCCAATTTACCCATTTAAGCCAATTTTCAGAAGGAAAATGGATTGAAAAATGTAAACTATTTAAAATTAGATCATTTGTAAACAATTTGACAGAAGAAAATGTTAATCCTAAGACAAATTTTTGAAAAAATAGAAAAGTACTATATCAAAAACGTTTAAAACCTTATAAAAAATCTTGAGAAAACTAAGTAAAATCTGTATAGAAGGATGTTATTCAATTATGTTTCCAATTTGATAAAGAAAAATGTAACATTTGGTTAAGAGAATTTAAGAAAAACGGAAAATTTGTTGTAGCAAAATCCAATTCTAGAAAATTCGATTCATTAAAAACAATTGAAAGTTACCTCTATATATATAAGGATGGAGTCAGTGGGAGTATAAGTTGAAATCAGTGCAAGTTGGAACCTCCAGTGTAGAAAAACCAGTAAATCCCAGATTGAATCAGAATGGTTCGCTGGAAGATTGAGGTCTTGAGCATCGAAGAGGTCCGAGACTCAAAGTGAAGCCAAGTTTCAAGTTGAAAAAGGAAAAAAGGACCATAATCCGGGAATGCATCGAGCCGGCGAGAACGTAAACATAAACAAAGAGGTTATGGAAGCTGGAACACAGAAGCAAGCGATTGAAAACGATAACAAATAGCATCGAATTAAAGCAGCTCTCTGGTCAAAACATGCACGTTAAGGATAACATACACTAGAAAGTTACTACATTAAAGGGTCACACACACTGCAAAAACTAATATCGGAAGTTTTGAAGAATTTTTGAAGTGAAAATACATTGCCATTAGGAAAATAGTTAGGAATTAGTTAAGATTTAGAATTAAAATTATTATTTAGTAATTGAGGATTTAGTTAAGATTTAGATAAGGAAAATTAATTGACTTTAAGGATTTCTGTTAGATGTTTGAGATACCATCCCCATTCATTCAATTCTGCCTCAATCCTTACGTTTTATTTTCAGAATTCAGAACAGACTTCAAGATCGACTACTCCCTTGACTCTAGGGAAACTTCAAGTCTTTTAGAGTCGCAACTAGATGAACGATGTGAGTATTCGAGTCCAGATGGTGTGATGAGTGTTGATAGCGCTGTCCATTCTTGGGACAGTAATAATCCAGATAACACCGATAACGCAACAGGTAATAATGAATCAATCAAGTATTCAGAAAGTTTAACGTTTTATCATTTCAGATATTAAAGATGGGGAAAGCCTCATAAGTGAACCAATATCTATAGCCTTCCCAGAAAAAGACTCAGCTTCTGCAGATCACAAACACGATTCGCAGATACAGTTTTACTCTGACGCAGATGAGGTTTTCTGCCCCAGTCCTCTGCCATTGCCCAGTTTTAACTATTCTCACGCATATAAGTACGATAGCAGTAGTAATTCATATCAACAGGTAAGATATGTCTAAGAATAGAGGATGGTGAAAAACACTGATGTGAGGTCAGGTGCTTTTGCGCCCTTGTTCAAATTTAAACTCCATCGTAAGACATCTTGCTACGGTTCCGTGAGCGCTTAATGCTCCTGCTTACAAAATAGAGAGAGAGAAAAAGATAATTTTGCTCTAGCAAATGGCTAACGACTTGCGTCTTTCTGCCAGTATAAAATACTCTCTTTATTACACTAGAAGTTTTATTCTCTACTTGATTCTGGAGGACTTGGAGGTTGTGTGGTCGGCTCACAAATTTCTTTCCTAAGGTTTGAAGTCTACTCAGAATCAGGTCTACCTTTATTTTTTTCATAGAGATCATTTGGTGGGTTGTGCAGTGAATTTCTTGGATGGCGTACTCACTCAAAGTCCTCAAACTACTGCGTTCTGCTACTTCGATATTATTAAGGCTGGGTCTTCTGCAGTTGCTATATATTAGATCTCCATATTCTAATATCGGTCTGCAAATAGTTTGGTAGATTCTTGAAACTGTTGCGTGATTTATGCCGCGGTTTTTGTAGGTTAGGGATCGAAACAGCTTCGATCTAACAATTATTTCCTTTTTTTATTATAAGAATGTATTTAAAAATTGGTCTTTTTATCTGTGATTCCTAGGTATTTAGCGTGTTGTACTATATTGCAGCATTCTGATAGTTGGTACATTGTCTGATAATTTATAGCCAAATATTACTAATGTCAGGGTTTGGTAGAATTCTCCATTTTTTCATCCATGACATGATTTTGTTACATAGACTTTGTAGTTCCTCCATTGTGTCCTTCAGATTCTTGCTGTGTTATAAGCGCCGAGTCATCAGCGTATTGGAATACTTTTTAGATATCGTGTATATAAAGATTGTACAGAAGTGGTGACAATGAAAAGCCTTGTGGTATACCTTATCAAGAAGCATAGAATTTTTTTTAAATCTTCTAATTAAACGATAAGCACAAAATTTCATCACTTTATTTCGAATAGCATTTCTTCATTTATATAATCGTCCATGTTTTTCGAATTGAGAGTTAATAGGGGGACCGGAAAGCAATGTCGTTTCTGCGCATGTCGATATTTGATTTTCATTTGTCAGCTCACAATCCACACCCTTAACCAACCTTGGTCGACCATCCAAGAACATTTGCAGCAGATTGGAAAAATAAGCAGATCAGGTGTTTGGGTCCCCCATAATCTGTCAGAAGAGAACAAACTGATCCATCACACGCAACGTATTGCTTCAATGGCACCATACAGAACCGTTATTTGATCGCTTGATCACTGCAAACAAAAAATAGGTCCTGTATGATAATACAAAACGCTAAAGCCAGTGGCTCTCTCCAAATGAATCACCACGAAGTACTGTGAAGCCGAGTTTACATCCCTAAAAGGCGCTACTGTGCATTTGGTGGAGTATGCGCGGAATTGTTCATTTTGAACTGTTAAAACATGGACAAACTGTTAATGCAGATCTTTATTGTGAACAATTGAATCGAGAGAATAATGGAAAAGTATGCGGCGATTGTCAACAGAAAAGGCGTTGTACTGTAACACAACAATGCAAGGCCGCACTGTGTAAGACGAACCTTGGAAAAAATTCATGAATTGGGGTGGGAGGTACTGCCTAACCCAGCATATTCGCCCGATATCGCACCCTCGGATTACCATTTATTCCGATCGCCGCAACATTTTCTTAATGGCAAAAAATTTGGATGATGGCCAAAATGCCATTTCGAGATATTTTACTCAAATACCAGTTGATTTTTATCGGTCCGGCATTGAAGATTTGCACACTAGATGGCAAAAGGTTGTTGATAACGGACGTGATTACGTTATTGATTAAAAATAAAACCTTGTTAATAATTAGTTCGTTTGAATTTAATTTAAGAAAGCGACATTACGCACCGGTCCCCCTAATATTTTTCATACTAAAGACAACAAGACAATAATAATAATAATACTTCTTTATTTCAAATGAGGCTTACAGATAAGACGCTCACCTGAAATGAAATAGTGTCTAAATAAAATTAATAGGTTAGCTCTCTAATGTGACATTAAAAAAATCTCCTAGCTCATAAGGCTCAAGTTTTATAATCAAAGATTTCACTCTGTTTTTGAAGATTCTTAAATTATTTATGTTCTTAATTTTATTTGGCAAATGATTAAATATTCTTATACAACTATATGTCGGGTGTTTTTCACTTAAAGTCAATCTATGAATTGGAAAATTTGGGGGCTTGAATAATATTGTCTTATCCTGAATTGTTTCAGCCGTTACTATTTGGTAGTTGATCATAATTAAAACAAATTGTAGAAATTACTATGTTTTACTACCAAAAAATATATATTACACATTTTCTTGGGACTCGAGTTTCGGGAAATGAACTATCCCATCAACAGACAACTGAAGACCTAACAGTGGTACAGTGGTATTTAAACATAAGTAATCTCAGATTTCAGTAACACCTAATAGTGGTACAGAGGTTTACAATCGGAACGTGATAAAAAACCGGGTTAAAAAAAGGGGGCCTTCTAACAGATATCAGAATGTCGGCAATCGACAAAGAAGGTTGTTAAACAGATGGTACTCATTTAAATAACTCAAATAATTTTTGGGGTACCTCTGTACCACTATTAGGTGTGACCGAGAATCTGTTGAAATATTCAAAATATTTATCACTTTTGTTTAAATACCACTGTACCACTGTTAGGTCTTCAGTTGTCTGATGATGGGATAGTTCATTTCCCGAAACTCGAGTCACAAGAAAATGTGTAATATATATTTTTTGTTAGTAAAACATAGTAATTTCTACAATTTGTTTTAATTGTCTTATCCTTGCAGTCGCACAATTACATGAAGATGTATGGAGATGACGGCCTTTCAGGACACGAGATATTCCATGTAACATTGTACAAGGATTCCATTTATGATGATTATGGATTCAGCGTTAGTGATGGCCTGTACGAAAAAGGCGTGTATGTTAATAAAATAAGAAAAGATGGTCCAGCAGACATAGTTGGACTATTAAAACCATACGATAGGATAATTCAGGTACTCTTCCATCTATTCCAGTGTAAATTTTTTCGACTGTTATAATATTTTCAGGTTAACGATACAAAAACCCAAGATTTCGATTGCTGTCTGACCGTTCCTCTAATAGCTTCGGCAGGAGATAGAATAGAATTGGTTATTGCACGAAACCCTTACATCAATTGCTGTGAAAGGGTAAAATGTCATATTAGAAGTGAAAACTGATTTCAACACTAAATTTAATTTTCAGGAACAGCAAGAGGGTTTCCACAAAAAAATGTTTCCAAGTAATCAGCACACTATCATAAAAACTTTATAATTTGCCCTGAACTGCAAAATATCGGATGCATCCATATCAAATAGAATATTTTTATTATAAATATATATATATTGATGATTTATTTTCATTTACGGATTACAATAACGGAAGTTAAACAAGCATTGTATAAAAATATTTATCTATTAATTTCATTCATATTATTTATAAAATTATTCAACAATTTCAATTATGTACATAATGATCTTCATAATATTATAGTTTGAAGCAACAAATAAACTAAACTTTTATAAAAAAGTTACTGTTATATTTCATCCACTAAAAATATTTCAAATATGTATAATGAAAATTATTTACAATATTTAAAATTCAAAAGATATATCAACAATAAATTTCAATAATGATGGTTTGGGTAATTCAGTGTTTTAAGTCTACTTTATATCTAACAAAAGTACATTCAAAGAAGGCTGATAATTGACTTAAAATAGTAATTTAAAAAAAATATGGGCGAGTTAAGGCCAAATAACTAGCTAGCATTATCTTAATCACATTCATATTTAAACAATATTTGAGCACTGAAATGATAAATTGGCCAAGTACGTTGCACGTATCTTATCAGTTATTCAAAAATCAAATGGGATTTACATAAAAAAAATTAACAATCTATTTAGTGAAAAAAAACAATTATAGGGTATCAGAGAAGAACGTTACTCTCAGTAATTATTTTAATAGCTACTGATACGAGTAAACTATGGATTATTCAAAAGATAATCATCCAATAATGTCAACTAACAGTACGGATAGGTAAATGTTACCATTAGAGCAGTTTGTAGATATGTATTATAAATTATGTGATTTTGTTTACTTAATTCGACCATCTGAAGTCTAAACTTCGGATTCTGCTTTAGTTTACAAGTTAGTGCCCCCCAAAGGTCCAAAAAAATTCCATAATCAACTCACTTTTTGCATTTTCTGATCAATATATTTAAACTCTTTAATCCTCCGTTATTCCATAATTTCCATTACGTACAGTATTTTGACAAAAAAAAAATTGAATCCAGCATGAGAAAAATGAAATATATAACGAATTTAGTGTAAATCTTTTGACGAGTTCTTAAGAAAATTTGTACAATTTTCAACTTTTAGAGCTGATAAGCTCTAAAGTTTATAAAAATTCAAGTTGTTTTTTGCAGAATTTTACTGAGGTAGATATGTCGAAATGGAATATATCACTTTTCATTCCTAAAGATACAGTGACTCAAGTGTCGTAATTTTGCCTACACTTTCAAGCTAAATAACAATATTTAATAGAAAAGTATCCGACGATTGTCAACAGAAAAAGCGTTATTCTGCAAGACAAACCTTGTAAAAAATTAATGAATTAGGGTGGGAGGTTCTGCCTCACCCACCATACTCGCCCCATATGGCACCCTCGGATTTCCATTTATTCCCATCACTCAAACATTTTCTTAGTGGCAAAAACTTTGGAAATTTGGATGATGTCCAAAATGGCATCTCAAGATATTTTACTCAAAAACCAATTGATTTTTAACAGTCCTGCCATGAAAATTTGCACACTTGATGGTAAAAGGTTGTTGATAACGAAGGTGATCACATTATTGATTAAAAATAAAAACATGTCAATAATTTATTCGTTTGACTTTAATTTAAAAGCGACGTTACTTTCCGGTCCACCTAATATACAAGAACTTTGAAATACAACTTGTTATTCGGTTTGAAAATGTCGTAGAAACTACAATACTCTAGATACTGAATTGTTTCAGCCGTTACTATTTGGTAGTTGATCATAATTAAGACAAATTGTAGAAATTACTATGTTTTACTACCAATAAAAATATATATTACACATTTTCTTGTGACTCGAGTTTCGGGAAATGAACTATCCCATCATCAGACAACTGAAGACCTAACAGTGGTACAGTGGTATTTAAAAAAAAAGTGATACATATTTTGAATATTTCAATAGATTCTAGGTAACACCTAATAGAGGTACAGAAGTTTACAAGCGGAACGTGATAAAAAACCGGGTTAAAAAAGGGGGGCCAACAGATATCGGAATGTCGGCAATCGACAAAGAAGGTTGTTAAACAGATGGTACCCATTTAAATATCTCAAATAATTTTTGGGGTTACATAGCTCCGTATTCATTAATTTTTTTTTTATTTATTTTTACGTTATTTTGTTGTATGTAAAAAATAATGAATGACTACGGAGCTATGTAACCCCAAAAATTATTTGAGATATTTAAATGGGTACCATCTGTTCAACAACCTTCTTTGTCGATTGCCGACATTCCGATATCTGTTAGAAGGCCCCCCTTTTTTATCACGTTCCGATTGTAAACCTCTGTACCACTATTAGGTATTACCGAGAATCTGTTGAAATATTCAAAATATTTATCACTTTTGTTTAAATACCACTGTACCACTGTTAGGTCTTCAGTTGTCTGATGATGGGAGAGTTCATTTCCCGAATTTTTTGGTAGTAAAACATAGTAATTTCTACAATTTGTTTTAATTACAATACTCTACTTAGCACTGGTTGAAGTCATATTCATCATATGGATGTGGATTTTCTGCAAACGTTGACTTTAATTCCATTAATTAAATGTGAGATTGAAAGGAATAAAAATTGCTAATTTTTTATTCTCTGTCGAATTCAAATTTAATTTTAGGGTCAATATCATCCATGTATCTGTACCACCTTCTGTTAAATTTTCAATAGTTCAAACTGCAGTCGCAAGAAATGTATAATTTAACAAAAATAGAGGTTAATTCTTGATAGAAGGTATATAAAATTATTTAAATATTCTAAAAATTTTTTTAAAACATTTCATAAGATTGATCAGCAGAAACAAAATTTTGTCTATTCAAAATATTTAATTTATAGGATTTTGGTTAATAATTTTTATTTATTGGATTTTGTTATACCATTCGGATGTCTTATAATGAATTTTTATTTTATGTCATGATATAAGTGGTACTTATACGACATTATTTTAATTTATTTTCAGAAGTTATAATCATTAAATATAATCTTTTGGAATTAAATATGTAGAAGGCTAATTTTAAAGTTTTTTAAAAAAATTTTTAGAATATTTAAATAAAATAACATAAATAGAGGTTAATTCTTGATTTTTTAAAATTTTTTAAAATATTTATATAATTTAATAATAATAATAATAATTATATAATATTTAAATAATGTATAATTTGATTTTTTTGATGGCGATACATAGTAATTTTTTTTAATCATTCTGTTGATGTAGCGAAGATAAGCTTAATAACAACATTTTTTTAACCTTCAGGGTGACGTCTAAAGTGAGATTGTATCAACAGTTTCAACTTCAGATTTGTATATAAGATCAAATTAAGTGAATGTAAACGAGAACTTGTGTACCATCTACAGGCAGTCATTATGGCAACAATAAAAAAAATGTAATTGAATCGGTCCTTACTTGATGGAAATTCATTTTAATTAAACAAAATAATAAAGATTGTTTCCACAATTTAGTAGTAGTTCAAAATGCAAATCTCAAAGAGCCACAGTGTTGGCAAGTGGAAAATTAATAAATTGTGGAAATATTCTTGATTTTATTTAAAAATTAATAAATTTACAAAGGAGATCCAACTCCCTCTAAATGTCTTGGGAAAAGAAGTCTTGGTCAGATCTGAGTTACTGTAGATTTGGCAACGATATTTTATATGACTAGTAAACAACAATAAATATATTTACATCTACTAAATATTTGAAGAAAACAATAAAAATAAAACAATAATTATATATAGCTGCTGTTTCTCTCTGATTAACGAAAAACTAAAAATAAATTATATGTATGGTATATCGACTAAGAAGAAATTACATTCAATATATTCTGCGGATAATATTTCTTCTTTCATAGTCTTAGAATAATTTAAGTAACATTAACTCAGGTTTGTATCATAACCAACCATTAAATATCATGAACTGAAATTCGAGCTATCAAATTTTAATTTACAATATACAGGGTGTCCCTGGAGGAACAAATGAGAATCATAAGTTGAGGTCATCTAGGTGGATTCAGATCGAGAGCTTTCAATTGCCCGAGGGCCTTGGTTTTAGATAAACAGGGTGATTTTCGAATATTGAGTGAAATTTTAAATTTCAATATTATCATTATTATCCCGATACTCCTTGATCTTCTGTGGAGATCCCTCAATATATCTTGAATTCATCAACTGATATATTTCGAAGTTTGCAGTTGCAAACCAGAGTACGATAATTTTGGACATCGTATCTTTGTTATTTAAGTTAACCCTGTATAATAAATATTGAAAATTTTTTCCACTTTCATGAGCGTAGAAAATTAATTGAACAAAAAATTCCATAAAATTACTTTGCACTATCATACAGGTTGATGAATGAATGTTATTATATTATGGAATAAAAAGATTTTCACTTCATTGTTTCAACCAGCTAGACAGAAGAAAATTTCACATAACCTGCCTTTGACAAGTTTCAATATCAGTGAAAGTTTGAAGATTTATGCTGAAGTTGTCAACAGGTAGATTTTGATTCATGTTTTCTTATAATAATTAATTGGGGACTAGTGAGGGAATTAATACAGAATCTGATACGAGTGACAAAAATGACGCTATATGAAACAATTAAAGAAGCCACAATGCATCTTTACCATCTAAAAATTATCCAAAAATTGTTACATTTCATTCATGATATCTAGAATAATAAAGGTAAGTAATGTAAAATTATTGTTGTTCAATCCTGTCTGAATTCAATTCCTATCTGAATAGTTATAGGATATAAGAATATCATTGCCACACAGGATGAAATATCAATCAAGTTAATTGAATAAATAAAGTAAAAATATTTTCATTCAACGGTAAAATTTATTAATCATCCTGTATGATAGTGTCAAGCAATTTTTTGGTATTTATTTGTTGAAATATTTTTCTATTCTCATAAAAGTGAAAGAAAAATTCAGGGTGAGCTTATATAAACTAATTAAAACAAGTTGTAAAAATTACTATGTTTTACTACCAATAAAAATATATATTACACATTTTCTTTTGACTCGAGTTTCGGGAAATCAACTATCCCATCATCAGACAACTGAAGACCTAACAGTGGTACAGAGGTATTTAAACAAAAGTGATACATATTTTGAATATTTCAATAGATTCTAGATAACACCTAATAGAGGTTTACAAGCGGAACGTGATAAAAAACCGGGTTGAAAAAGAGGGGCCTTCTAACAGATATCGGAATGTCGGCAATCGACAAAGAAGGTTGTTAAACAGATGGTACCCATTTAAATATCTCAAATAATTTTTGGGGTTACATAGCTCCGTACAGTCATTCATTATTTTTACATTATTTTGTTGCATATCTCAAATGTGTGGATTTACATAGCTCCGTACATTCATTTATTATTTTTTACATTATTTTTAGTGTGAACTAATTTGAAAATTTCAATAATCAGGTTTCTTTTCTTTTGAATCTACATGTTAAATTTTCTTAAGATTTTCTTTTGTCGAAAGGAATTACTCTTTTCTAAAGAATGAGTGGCAAAAGTTGAATTTTTTGTTTACTTTTCATTAAATTCAATTTATGTTCGTTGAAAAAGGTTTTAAACAGATGCTACTTTTTAAATATCTCAAATATTTTCGATTTACATAGCTCCGTACAGTCATTCATTATTTTTACATTATTGTTATAGTGAACTAATTTGAAAATTTCAACAGATTCTAGATAATCGAGTTTTTTCCTTTTGATTCTACATGTATTATAAAATTTTAAGATTATCTATTGTGGGAAAGGAATGACCGTTTTCTAGACAATGAGTAGCAAAAGTAAAATTTTGTTTATTTTTTATGAAACTCATTTTATATTCGTTGAACCTCGTCTTGAAGGAACGTCCTGTTTGTTCTATATATTTATTACTGCACCCAGAACAAGAAAACTCATAAACTCCTGATTTGTGTATGTTTGGAGTAGGGTGCTTTGCATTAAATACGCAAAAAAAATTATCATCGGTATTATTTAACGCAAAGGACCCTACTCTAAACATACACAAATAAATATATAGGACAAACGGGACGTTCCTTCAAGACGAGGTTCAACGAACATAAAATGAGTTTCAGGAAAAATAAACAAAATTCTACTTTTGTCACTCATTGTCTAGAAAACGGTCATTCCTTTCCCACAATAGATAATCTTAAAATTTTACATGTAGAATCAAAAGGGAAGAAACTCGATTATCTAGAATCTGTTGAAATTTTCAAATTAGTTCACAATAACAATAATGTAAAAATAATGAATGACTGTACGGAGCCATGTAAATCGAAAATATTTGAGATATTTAAAAAGTAGCATCTGTTTAAAACCTTTTTCAACGAACATAAAATGAATTTAATGAAAAGTAAACAAAAATTCAACTTTTGCCACTTATTCTTTAGAAAAGAGTAATTCCTTTCGACAAAAGAAAATCTTAAGAAAATTTAACATGTAGATTCAAAAGAAAAGAAACTTGATTATTGAAATTTTCAAATTAGTTCCCAATAAAAATGATGTAAAAAATAATGAATGAATGTACGGAGCTATGTAAATCCAAATATTTGAGATATGCAACAAAATAATGTAAAAATAATGAATGACTGTACGGAGCTATGTGACCCCAAAAATTATTTGAGATATTTAAATGGGTACCATCTGTTTAACAACCTTCTTTGTCGATTTCCGACATTCCAATATCTGTTAGAAAGCCCCTCTTATTAAACCCGGTTTTTATCACATTCCGCTTGTAAACCTCTGTACCACTATTAGGTGTTACCTAGAATCTATTGAAATATTCAAAATATGTATCACTTTTGTTTAAATACCTCTGTACCACTGTTAGGTCTTCAGTTGTCTGATGATGTGATAGTTCATTTCCCGAAACTCGAGTCACAAGAAAATGTGTAATATATATTTTCATTGGTAGTAAAACATAGTAATGTTTACAATTTGTTTTAATTATGATCAACTACCAAATAGTAACGGCTGAAACAATTCAGTATATATAAACTAAGATAGTAAACGTCCCAAATTATCCGGCCTTGAATGTTTTAATTTCAGAAATGCCAAACGAAAATAGTCGAAAAGGGTTTTTGTTTAAGATTTAGTGAACTATGAAATTTCACTGAATATCCGAAAATCAATTTTTCCTAGTTACATACACAACAAAATCAAATTCGTACCATGACAGAACAACTACAATAAAATTTGAATGAATAAAGGTCCAAACTTTATAATACAACAAATAAAAAATCTTTAAATTTAATGAGATTACCCTAAAAACTAATAATCGCATTTATATCTCTTCCAACAGCACTGGTTCAATTATTCGTCTTTACAGTATTATATTCAAATACATTTACTATTCAGAGTTTCATTGCAACGTTTTATTCCTTACACACTAAATAGTATATTATTCTTTTGAAATTTGGTATTGTATTGATACAGATTACTGTTATTATTTAAACCTTTTGATGTAATATTACCATTTGGCAGATATCCATTTGAAGATATATTAGTCAATTTCCTATAATCGTTACCATTCGATCTATATGTTGGTAAAATTGTACTTTTCTTCTCTACCTGTCTAGCATCATACTTTGCCTGAAAATTTATCCAAATATAAATGTATGTCTTAATAATCCAAATTCAGTTTTTTCCTATTTCAATCACAATTAATTTACTCCTAATATCATCATCATTTAAGAATTTAATAAAAACGATGTAAAAGCTACATGAAACCATCTGGATGTCAACGGAATTTCTCTCTCAATCTAACATGCAGATGTTTCTCATTCTGGACCAAACTTTTACAGAATTAGTGATCATGCCAGGGTTTTAAGCATTATACTACACTGTCAAGAAAGTACCGGGAATTTTGAAGAAAAATTAAAGATATTTAGGAGATTTGGAACGTCGAAAAATCGAATACATTATAGGATTAGGTCAAATGCTTCAGCGACTAAAAGGGTTTTTCAATAAGAGGGTTCATTTTGAATAACCCGCTATCTGGCTAGCTGTCACTTTTGAAGCTGTCATCTTTTGACATTTGACAAGTAAAAACTACGCCATTACTAAAAATGGAACGATACACGCTCTAGAAACCCACTGAAATTGTTTGAATTCAGTACAAAAATGATGAAAATTTTACAGTCATAGTTTGGAAAACTAAAGCACTTTTGGAAAGTCGTGAAGCACCTTCTCGGCTAGCAATAATGAAACTGGTGGAAAAACTTTGGGACAAGTTAGTGATGTGAAAAATCGAACCGTATGCGTCGCTCAAAAAAAACTGAGAATATTGATGCTGTAGCCCTTAATTTTGACGAAAACCCAGGTTTGTCGATTAGGCATTACACAAGCGACATTATACCGTATTTTGCCTAAAGACTTATACTACTCTGTCAAGAAAGTACCGGGAATTTTCAATTAAAACAACATTTTTACATTTAATAGTCAAAATTTATTGGGTCGCCTTCAAAATAGGCTCCATTTGCTCCAATACATCTATGCCAACGGCACCAATTATCGAAACATTTTTTATAGGTGCTTTCCGGGATGCACTTTAGCTCTCGCGCCGAATTTTGTTTAATGGCTTCAATCGACTCAAAACGGGTGCCACGAAGGGTCAATTTTAGTTTTGGGAAGAGGAAAAAGTCGCAGGGAGCCAAATCCGGCGAATACGGTGGTTGCTGAAGCACGTTTGTTGAGTTTTTGGCGAGAAGGTCAGTCACAATCGTAGCTCGGTGAGAAGGCGCGTTATCGTCATGCAAAATCCATGGGTTGTTCGCCCACAAATTTGGCCGCTTCTTACGGATACGCTCACGCAAACGTTTCATAACGCCTAGGTAATACTCCTTGTTTACCGTCTGACCCTCTGGAACGAATTCGTAGTGCACCACGCCACGGATATCGAAGAAAAAAATGAGCATCACCTTCATTTTCGAGCGGCTTTGGCGTGGTTTTTTCGGTTTCGGCTCATTTTTTGCCACCCATTCCGATGATTGCTGGCTTGTTTGCATATCGTACTCGTAGACCCAGGTCTCATCACCAGTTATAATGCGTTCCATGAATGTAGAATCGGAATTACAGCGATCCAGCATGTCTGAAGCAACCTGTTCGCGATGACGTTTTTGAAGAAAATTCAGGTCTTTCGGAACGAGTCGTGCGGCCACCTTTCTCATGCCCAAAATATCAATCAAAATCGTACGTGCGGACTCGTGGGATATCTTAAGATCATGTGCTATCTCTCTCAAGCTGGTACGACGGTTTTCCAGCACCCTTTCCTTAATTTTATCGACGTTATCTTCGATCGAAGCCGTCGATGGGCGACCACTTCACGACCGTCCTTGAAGGCTCTGTACCACTGATATGCACGAGTTTTCGATAGAGCATTATCACCAAAGGCCTTTTGCAACATTTTCAATGCATCGGCACACGAAAATTCATTTGCAACACAAAACTTTAAACAAATTCTTTGCTCAACGTAATCACCCATAGTAAAAATCGGCACGCACTCTGACATCGACTGACTTAATCAGCTGTTGCAAACACACTAGTTGACAGATCCCGCTCAAGCTTGGCATAGTAATTAAGGACAGTGGTACCAACCTAGGAAAAAATTTTTACCTGCCTCATTGCCCCGCCAGATTTAAATCGATAATTCCCGGTACTTTCTTGACAGAATGTATGTCTTAATAATCCAAATTAAGCTTTTTTCCTATTTCAATCACAATTAATTTACTCCTAATATGAAGAGTTTAAAGTTTATGGTTTTGATACTTTAAATCTGTTTCCGTCAATTTCGATATAACTTCAAAAATCATTTAAGAATTTAATAAAAACGATGTAAAAGCTACATGAAACCATCTGGATGTCAACGGAAGTTCTCTCTCAATCTAACGTGCGGATGTTTCTCATTCTGGACCAAACTTTTACAGAATTAGTGATCATGGCAGGGTTTTAAGCATTATATGATTGACGGGAGATTTATTTATTCTTATTGGACAGCAACAACACTAGATTTTTCAGATGAATCAATAAAAGAATCTAAAAAATAGTTGCCGAATCGGAAAAAACGGAATATTCTAACATTTTTGATCCCGGAAGAAAAGCAATGAGTAAAACCTACCTTATTATAGTATAAAACGCCCATTATGGCCGTTGTCATGCCGAAAATGTTGGTGAAGCTTACAGGATTTCCTAAAACGAAGAGTGACGCTGCAATGACAAATATCCTTTTACTGGCGTTCGCAACCGCATAAGTTAACGGAGTTACTAAGGAAAGCACGCTGAACGCAATTATATTTTGTAACCAATTAAGTGTTCCATCTGCTAATAGTAGGCCAAGTATCCTATAATCATGATATGTCTGAAAACAATTTAATCAATACATTATAATATCCTGATTCATTCGTTTTTTCAAATTCATCTGAAAAATATTTTTGATACATTATACATTCTGTCAAGAAAGTACCGGGAATTATCGATTTAAATCTGGCGGGGCAATGAGGCAGGTAAAAATTTTTTTTCCCAGGTTGGTACCACTGTCCCTAATTACTATGCCAAGCTTGAGCGGGATCTGTCAACTAGTGTGTTTGCAACAGCTGATTAAGTCAGTCGATGTCAGAGTGCGTGCCGATTTTTACTATGGGTGATTACGTTGAGCAAAGAATTTGTTTAAAGTTTTGTGTTGCAAATGAATTTTTGTGTGCCGATGCATTGAAAATGTTGCAAAAGGCCTTTGGTGATAATGCTCTATCCAAAACTCGTGCATATCAGTGGTACAGAGCCTTCAAGGACGGTCGTGAAGTGGTCGCCCATCGACGGCTTCGATCGAAGATAACGTCGATAAAATTAAGGAAAGGGTGCTGGAAAACCGTCGTACCAGCTTGAGAGAGATAGCACATGATCTTAAGATATCCCACGAGTCCGCACGTACGATTTTGATTGACATTTTGGGCATGAGAAAGGTGGCCGCACAACTCGTACCGAAAGACCTGAATTTTCTTCAAAAACGTCATCACGAACAGGTTGCTTCAGATATGCTGGATCGCTGTAATTCCGATTCTACATTCATGGAACGCATTATAACTGGTGATGAGACCAGGGTCTACGAGTACGATATGCAAACAAGCCAGCAATCATCGGAATGGCTGGCAAAAAATGAGCCGAAACCGAAAAAACCACGCCAAAACCGCTCGAAAATGAAGGTGATGCTCATTGTTTTCTTCGATATCCGTGGCGTGGTGCACTACGAATTCGTTCCAGAGGGTCAGACGGTAAACAAGGAGTATTACCTAGGCGTTATGAAACGTTTGCGTGAGCGTATCCGTAAGAAGCGGCCAAATTTGTGGGCGAACAACTCATGGATTTTGCATGACGATAACGCGCCTTCTCACCGAGCTACGATTGTGACTGACTTTCTCGCCAAAAACTCAACAAACGTGCTTCAGCAACTACCGTATTCGCCGGATTTGGCTCCCTGCGACTTTTTCCTCTTCCCAAAACTAAAATTGGCCCTTCGTGGCACCCGTTTTGAGTCGATTGAAACCATAAAGCAAAATTCGGCGCGAGAGCTAAAGTCCATCCCGGAAAGCGCCTATAAAATATGTTTCGATAATTGGAAGTGCCGTTGGCATAGATGTATTGGAGCAAATGGAGCCTATTATGAAGGCGACCCAATAAATTTTGACGATTAAATGTAAAAATGTTGTTTTAATTGAAAATTCCCGGTACTTTCTTGACAGAGTAGTAGTTTGAGTGAGTACTAAAGCAAATTAAAAATCTATATTATTAATTCAAAACTTTCTCCTAAACTTCAGTCTAAACTAAATGCATTTCAAAAAACTGATTTTCATCTTAATTTATACGTACTACTGTCTTATCTCCTAAAAGAGTAAAGAAATCACAATAGAGCCAAACAGGAAAAAACATACAGAGTGCAAGTCTACCCAGAATATGCAGCAACCTCAAATGATGAATGCCAGTGTCATGTAATACTTTCTTAGAAAATATATTCTGTAAAGAAAAACCTAAGGTTGCTACGAGTGCACTTATCAATCCCATCATGTCGAAACTAACTTCAGTCAAAGTGGCAATAGCAACACCTGAAAAGAAACCATGAAAATCATCGATTCCTTATTTAAAATGAGTAATCACTTATTACCTGTTATAATCGGAACCAAACTTAAGTACACCTGGCAGGTTTGAGATTCTCCTAAAATTATTCTAGATAGGAGTACAGTGAAGAGAGGCATTGTAGCCTTCACTGAAAATTAAAAAAATAGAATAAGGGAATCGCAACATTTTTGTGATGAATATTACGTTACCTGTATGAGCGTAAGAAACAGGAACTTTCCATATGCTGACATGAGAAAATACTGAAGAGGTGAACTTGCCAAAAGCAAGAGGAACTATCAACTTGAAATAATAATTCCAAGACATATCCGCATACTTCCTTACACCTAATATATTGAAAAATGGCTCGCTGAAGACAGTGATAGACAACAACTGTACCATTGTCATCGTCATTGGATATGGAAAATCATTTAACAACATTTTTCCAATGACATTATTGGATGAACTGACTATGTACCATGAAAAACAGAGGCCTAAAATGATCAAAACTTCCCTAGAGTGTCTTGCATCAGCCATTTTTAACAGCTGTGCGAGAATTTGTGGCTGTTTTCACTTCCTAGGACAGGATTCCGAATGTTTTGATCGAATTGGAACAGCCTTCAGCGAAATCCTGTCCTTTCGCCAAATGCATGTTTGACAAGTGATCCGACGTACGTCATACGTGTACGTGTCAACATTTAACGAAAATGTTATTGACAGACCACAAAATAATTGCCTCTTCTTAGCGCACCTTTGGCGCGGTCATTATTGGAAAATCTGTATTTTTCAAATTTTAAGCCGGAAACGGTCCCAAACAATTAATTAAACATACTTATGTTTTTTTGGTTATCAAACGTAGTAATTTCTAAACAATTGTTTCAATTAAAATTCAATTTTAGCATTTAGAGGTAAAATAACGTCAAGAAGGCTAGTGCAAAATTTCTTGAGAATCTTAAGTGACATGAAAAAGTGTGTAAACTTTGACTCAGTATTTTTCGAATTTTTTCTTAGGTACAGATTGAGAGTCACTAGAGATAAATAAATACAACACAATCGGAATAGTACTTAACGAACAATAAGATAAATAACTCTCTAAGGTTAAATATATTCAGATGAACTGGAATTTCCAGAGACCCCCTTTTTTGAGTTTCAGTGCTTAATCAATTTTTGTACCTACTCTAATATACATAGAAGTCAATTTCGAAAACAAATATAGTTATTCATAAATGTAAGATATAGATACTACCTACCAGAAGATGTTACTGTGTTAGAAACGATCGTTGTATTATAAGAACAATAAAAATTTGTGAAAAGCAGAATAATCTTATTTAATGCCTTTTAAAGTTACTTGACAAGCAAGCGTATAATTTTTTCAGTACAAACAGTTAAAACTGGGAAAAAAGTGACATTTTTTCTAAGCTGGGGCAGTTGGTTTAAAATATTAGGCAACAATTTACAGAATCATTATTCAGGATTACATAATAAAAATAAAATGATGACTTGTAGTGAACAGTGAAGATTTTCTTGTAATGCCTAAAATTTTAAAAATATATAACTATATTCTCTCGGGGGAGCCTGACCCCTAGAGAGCGCGTCCCCAGGTGGCGGATCGGGGAATGCCTCCCAGATATGGGTGGTAGGAGGGAAATCAAATACCTCCCGCGGACCAACAGGTGGGATGGATGGGATTCCGAAGCTGCAGGAGGAAGCAACCTATCTAGGGGAAGAAAACCTTAAATAAATCACCAGGTCCTCCATGTTCGGGGGTTGAGGCAATGGGTCTGCTGCCCATTCTTCACAAAAAATTACCTTGCAAAAAATCATAAATTTATCGGACGGAATAAACGGCAAACGACTATGGCGAAAAAGGACTATGAATTTTGGAACCTGGAACGTGCAAGGGATGGCAAATAAAATCAAGGATATAACAGGGGGTCTTGAAAGGCTTAACATTGATGTAGCCGTACTGACGGAAACCAAGAAAAAGGGAAACGGTAGCGAACAAATGGGAAGCTTCATCCATCTGTTCAGTGGAGTGCCAAAAAATCAAAGAGGAGCCAAGGGAGTCTCCATTCTAATACACAAAAAATTGAAACCCAAACTTACAAGTTGGGAGGCAATCAATGAGAGAATCGTCACTGCTAACCTTCAATTAAGAGGACACAGAGTCTCTATTATGGGAGTGTATGCCCCTACCAACGACGCATCCCAGGGAGAGAAAGATGAATGTTATGAACATCTGGATGAAGTACACAGCAAATTGGGCCAACAAAGAGAGATAGTGCTTATGGGTGACATGAATGGGAGAACAGGAAGAGCAGTACAAGATCATATTGTTGGAAGCTTCGGAGAAAGCACGCTCAATGATAGCGGGGAAAGACTCATTGACTTCTGCCAACGAAATAATTTGAAAATACTTAACGGCTTCTACCAACACAAAGACATCCACAAATATACCTGGCACCAGAATACAAGACAACTTAAATCTATCATTCACTACATTATCATCAAACAAACTGAGTGTGGATAGCTCAGCGGGAGAGCATCGGACTCGTGACCGGGAGGTCCAGGGTTCGAATCCTATTCAGGTAGAAAAGAAATTTTCTAGTTGGACGGGTATCTGCCACCATTTCACTGTTGGGTCAAAAATTAACAGTGCTGTGACCTAAAGTGGCGCAAGATCGCAGTAACAAAGCCTACACAGAACACAACTGAACTCCTAACTCGCACAAGCTGAAAAAGCTTCTGAGGGATCTTCACAGAAGATCTAGGAGTATCAGGATAATAATAATAATAATAATTAAAAAAAAAAGTCAAATTGGAAGATAGAAGATACCAGGGTATATAGGGGAATAGATTGTGGATCAGATCATTTTATGGTAAGAGCGAAAGCTGTTATTCCCCTTAAAGCTTCCCAAGAGCCAGAAATGACCGCTGTTAGTGAGAAAGTCAATTCGGAGCTGTATAACCTGGAGGCTTTGTACCATGACAGCACCAGATATCTGTACCAAACTAGATTAGATCAGAAACTGGACGAGAATTTTCTTCTTCGAGCCTCTGGAAGTCTGTACGGTCACATAGTAGACTCAATAAGAAGAGCAGCGGAAGAAGCTCTAGGAATACAATGCCCCAAGAAAAAGAACAATTCAATTACATGGAACGCGGAACTTCAACGACAGCAAGAAGTAAAACAAGAAGCATATCTTCGATTGCTTAATAGTAAGAAGAATTCCGATCACGAAGAATACAAGCAAAAACGTAAATATTTCAAACAAATGATCGCGGGAAAGAAAATGTAAAGAGCTGGACACATATATAGGAGGTACAAGATCGTCCGAGGCCTGGAAATTGATAAGAAAACTGAAAAATGAGACGAAAAATGAGGGAAATATCCAGCTGATTAACATTAGCAAGTGGAAATCTCACTTTCAGGAAGAACTATCAGAGAGGAGAGAAAAATATACAACCACGTCACCAAGGCAATATCAGGTCCAAGGACCTCCTGTGCATATAGGTGCGGCAATCGTAGCAAAGTTGGCAAAGACGATGAAGAATAACAAGGCGAGCGGTCCGGAAAGAATTCCGGCGGAACTTCTGAAGAATGGTACCCAAAAATTAATGTCTATGCTGGCGAAGCTATTCGACAGGTACATCAATGGTGATGAAATTCCCGAAAGCTGGAAAGAAGCGTGGATTACCCCAATACACAAAAAAGGCCCAAAGGACAACTGCAATAATTACAGGTGCATATCAGTCACTAGTACTATGAGTCGGCTTTATGGAAAAGTGCTGAAAACATTAATTGAGGAAGAATATGGCCCCTACGAACTTGAGGAACAGGCTGGCTTTAGAGCAGGACGTTCCTGCACAAACCACATATACACATTAACACAACTGAATGAAAAAAAAAGTGGCTCGTGGGCGAGACGTACATCTGGTGTTTGTAGACCTTACTAAAGCTTATGATAATGTGCCCATAAGTAGGCTCTGGAATGTGTTGGAACAAACTTCAATAAACAGCACACTCATAGAGGCCGTACAAGCGTTCTATAAGGATTCAACATCCAAAGTCAAAGTGGGAAATGAAATCTCCGATGGCTTCCCTGTCACGAAAGGATTGCGACAAGGCGATAGTCTCTCTCCAACTCTATTTAAAATCTACCTAGACCGAGCACTCAAAACCTGGCGACGATCATGCAAAGATATGGGTATTCCTATTAGCGACGGAAATACGCTATACACACTGCATTTTGCAGATGACCAGGTCATATTTGCTCAGGACAAAGACGATATTGAGTTCATGACCCGAAAGCTTATGGAAGAATATGACAAGTGGGGACTCACAGTGAATATGTCAAAAACCCAGTACATGTGCGTTGGAGGAGAGAATGAAGATCAGATGTTGGAAGGAGGATTGAAGATCAAATCCTGCGAAGACTACGTATACCTTGGAACTGTAATTAACCAAAATGGAAGGACTGATAAAGAAATTCAACAAAGAATAAATAAGGGTAGGAAAATAATCGGAGCATTGAATTCAATATTGTGGTCAAAAGAAATCTCTAAACAACATAAACGAGATATTTACAACGTTACCCTAAGGAGTGTTGTGTTGTACGGTTGCGAGGCCTGGCAGTTGAGTGTGTTACAACAGAATCGTCTCCTGGCCTTAGAAATGGATTTCTGGAGGTCAGCTGGAATCTCTAGAATACAGAGAATACGCAATGAACGTATAAGAGAGATTATGGGTGCCGAAACAACAATAATAGATGACATCAAAAAGACACAACTTACTTGGTATGGACATGTACAGAGGATGGAGGATGAACGTATTCCCAAACAAATGTTGAACTGGATACCCCCTGAACGACTAAAAAGAGGCAGACCAAAAACAACTTGGATACAGGGAATACAAAAGGCCATGTCAGAAAGAAATTTGGTACCAGGAGACTGGTTGGACAGAGGCCGATGGAAACTAGGAACCGGAAGGCGGTTAACGCTATGAACCCGGAAATATATATATATAACTATATTTCTCATTTTTGGCACCTGTATAAACTAGTTTATAATATGGAATAAAAAATCAACAGTTATGACAATTATATATTAAATATTCAAAGGAAGTGAAGGTACTAATTTATTACAGATAAACACAAAAGATCAACTATCTCTATAAGATGTTTTATAATAGAAATGTGGAGCTAAGTCTAATAACCACTCATCTTTAATAGCAGTGATATCTTTCATATAAAGTTTCTTAGTGTGTAGAACTTCACAAAAAATTACCCACTGTGGTTGGGTTATGGTATACATGGCACTATCTGGATTTATGTACAAGTCAATATCACCTCTTATAGTTTTATATACACCGGAGTGATGCAAATATGCAGCATTCGGAAACAAACCGCTCACCAAACATTTCTGTATCAAAGTAGTAGAACCAGAAGCAGACGTTATAGGAATACCATAATTATTCAAAACTTTTTCCAAACGTTTACGAATTTCTAACACGCGCTTCATACTTTTATAACTTATGAAGTTCTTGTGGCAGAACGCACTAGACATCTCACTTTGAATAAAGCCATTGTAGACATTTAAATAAGTAATTAGATCTCCTTCTTCTACTTCGAATAATCTTCGCTGCATCCTTGCTTTGACGACAGAATTTCCTGTTGATGGTTTTGTAAATATTGTTTCTACTTGTAGCACAGAAATTATGGTTAAAATTTCCTCAGAGCAACCAAAGTCCCCCGAATTCAACAGAATTTTCGAATACATAGGATCTAAGGCGAATTCGGCCATATTGAAACCTAAAGGTTTAGTCAATTCACCGTTTATATCTATCGCATCTAAAGCGTATAAGATTTCCAAGGCACTCTTTAAATTTTTCGTTGGAGGTGGATTTGGAAATTTGAAATTTAGTATATTCCTTATGCCTAATGCTTTCAGATGTAGTATAACGGATGTTAAACTAGTTCTTACAATTTCAGGTGGAGTACTATCAGGAAGTTTATTAAAATATTCTTCTGTATAGAGTCTATATACTTTACCAGATCTCATCCTACCTGCCCGACCGGCCCTTTGATTGGCTGAAGCTTTGCTTATTGGAAGAACAATTAAACTATCTGTGTGTGTTTCAATATTGTACCATCGTAATTTGACGAATCCACAATCTATAATATGAACTATTCCCGGTATAGTTACCGATGTCTCTGCTATATTCGTGGCTACAACAACCTTCCTGTGACCTTCAGGTGATGGTTTGAAAACTTTCAACTGATCATGGTATGGTAATGTACCATGCATGGGATAAATAACTAATTTCTCCTTCTTCTTCATCTCTTCAATATTGTTTGCATACTCCAAGAGCATCCTTGTCGCTCTATCAACTTCTTCAACGCCAGTTAAGAATATCAATATATCTCCTGGTTCCTTGGACGAATTAATCTTTATTGCAGTTTCAACACTGGATTGAATATAACACGGGACAGGTTCCGATAAATAATATATATCAACAGGAAATTGTCTACCTTCCACTGATAATATCGTAGAAGTTTCCTTGTTATTTGGGGTACCAAAATTAAAAAAGTCTTTCAAATATCTTGCATCTAAAGTAGCTGAAGCTACAATTAGTCTTAAATCATTTCTTTTCTTGAGAATTTTCTTGAAGAGCCCCATTAATATATCTGTGTATAAGGTACGTTCATGTACTTCATCTAACATAATTGCTGAATAACTTTTCAACAGTGGATCGGTCATCAATTCCCTGATCAAAATACCCTCAGTCATATACTTAATTTTAGGTTTATTATAGCAAGCATCGAATCTTACAGCATAACCCACAGTGTCACTTTGAACAAGAGAACCTGTCTCGTCAGCCACTCTGTTTGCTAGAGAAATAGCAGCAACCCTACGTGGTTCACATATTCCTATTTGGCCAGGCCATTCTGCTTCAACCATGTACTGTGGAATTTGCGTACTCTTTCCACAGCCTGTTTCTCCTACAAGGATAAGAGTTTGATACTTCTCTAACAGATATAAAATATGGTTTCTGTTTTCGAAAATGGGTAATCGCCTTCTTTGAGTTTCAATAGATTGAGAAACGAATCTGTTGTATACAAAATTTGTTGCTTCTACGGACGTTGATTCGTCTTTATCTAAATAGCTCGTTGAGTCTGATGGTTTCATAAACCTTGGTTTGAAGTCGGCCATGGTGGCAATGGATAATATCAGGCTTGAGTATTTATTACATTACGATTTTAATGTTTTCCTAAACATTTATTTTGAAAAATTGTTTCTAACCTGTACAAAATTGACACTGAGCACAGAACTAATCACATGCAGATGGAGCAAAAACTTTCAGTCAAATCTGATCTAGAGAATTATACTTAAGGAATTATTTAAATATGGATTTGCAGAATAAATCTAATATTTCATTTAAACTAATACAGATAATACCAGTGCAAAAACCGTTTTATACTTTTGTATTGTGTGTTGCATGAGATATTGTATTGTGTGTTGCATAAGATATTATGTTGTTTGTTGCATGAGATATTGTTAATTATTAAGAAAACTCATTCCAGTAAAATATGTTACTTTTTTTTTATCTAAACAGGTGATAAATCTTCCATTAAGTCAGTATTAAGAATCCTCAAAATCTGTCAAAAATATACAGCAGCACCTATTTCTCTTCTGATTTTACAAACAAGAGGGCGCCATAAGCGCTCATTTTGTAGAAAAGAAAAATTACAACCCAAATTCTGAGAAAAGATTGTTATTACTCAGTTGTATTGAAATTTTTGATTAACTGACAAACACACATCATCAATGTCCATTATGTTTAGGAGATCCTCAACGTCTTCAAGGTCCATGATGTTAAGGAGATCCTCAACGTCATGTGATGAAGTTCAAGCAAGCGCGGGTAAACGGCGGGTGGAGAAACACAAGTGTGTGCACCTTAAAGATGAGTATAAAATGCACCGAATTTTCTCTTTGTTGACCTCCATTTTTCACACCCTGTTACTCACATTAGAATGGACCAAACAAAAAACAGCAAAAGAAGTTTTTCAGTGAGAAATATCAATTTGACAACGAGCATTAATCTGAAATTGTTTGAACGATACTTCAAGGGCGGACCCAGCGTTCAATTCAGGGCGGGGGGTCATTAACATATAATCGGTGTTTTTTTACAGTGGTAAAACTTTAAATTCAAATAAAACACATTTAAATTAAGATTGAAGCCAAAATTTTTTTTTAATTGAAAGATAATTTTATTACGTTTATGTTTTAAGAATAATTTCCGGCATATGTACACCACGACAACCTCTGAGGAACCGCATTCGACCAGACCATCTTTGGACCACTTTTTCGAGTAATTCAGGCCTTATTTCGTCACGAGTTATGTTGGCTTCCAAAGCGTCTATTATTTCTGGTTTATCAGCATAAACCAATGACTTGACATAACCCCAAAGAAAATAATCCAGTGGAGTTATGTCACATGATCTTGGAGGCCAATGAATTGGACCATTTCTCGAAATAATGTTATCGCCAACTCTTTCTTTCAATACATCAATTGTTACGGTAGCAGCATGAGGTGTAGCACCATCTTGTTGGAACCAAAACACTTCTGGGTCGATACAATTCAAATTTTGAAACAAATAATTATTGATCATCGATCTGTAACGAGCACCATTCACTGTAACATTAGCTCCAGCATTGTTTTTAAAGAAATATGGACCGATGATGCCTCCAGCGTGCAGAGCACACCATTCAGTGCATTTTTCAGGATGCAATGGAACCTGCAGAACTTCTTGAGGATTGTTTTCACTCTAAATACGGCAATTTTTCTTGTTTACATAGCCATTCAACCAGAAATGAGCTTCATCACTAAACACAATTTTACGATAAAAAGTGGATCAACTTCAAGCTGTTCTAGGGCCCAATCAGCAAACAAACGACGCTTATTATGTCAAGTGGTCAAGTGGCTTTAGTTCTTGAACCAGTTGGATCTTGTATGGGTGTAGACCAAGATCTTTACACAAAATTTTCCATGTGGTGGATGCACAGAGTCCAACATGTTGTGAACTTCGAAGAATAGACAAATCTGGATCATCCTTAACACTATGACTTACAGCAGCGATATTTTCTTCTGTGCGTACAGTTCTTTGTCTTGTTGTTGATGTTGCATCGAGTAGAGAAAGTGTTGTCCGAAATATGTCGATAGTTAGACAAATAAGCTGCTCTGATTGTCGTCTCAAGAAACGAGTTATGACTTCCTCCACTTGAATGGATATGGATATACCATTGAAGCTCTGAGCCAAGCTTTGAGCCTCCTAAGAGTGGAAAAGAACCTTTCTGCTGTGGCTACACTAACTGATAGTGTAGCAAGAATACATAAAAATTCTCTTACATAAGTATACATTTCGGTATCAGAATTTTCTATAAGATGAGTAACTGATTGCGGAATATTCTGATTCCGCTGCCATTTCACCTTCCACAGCCGATATTCGTTTATATTTACTGAAACTGGAGTATTATCTATTAGCAGTTTATAGTCGTTTGCAAGCTGTTTAACAGTTTCATTGTCTTCATCTTCATTAGTATAATCGACTGTTGGAATAAAAACGCCTAGTTGAAATAATTTTAGTACTTCTGGAGACAGAAGTCTTTTATTAAAGAATCTAGAAGAGGAATGTATACAGCCCTGCGGAAATAATCTTCAGCAGATTGAGCAAGATGGCTCTGTGTGTTTGCTGTGATACTATTCTGGGGCATTTAATTTCAGTATCTAGTTGCTCAGCTACTTCTTTTGCCTCTTCAAAAAGCTAAATTGTGTCAGCCTTTTCCTTTTTATTTCGTAGGACAGTCATTGTAACATCATGGCGTCCGTAGCCCTTCTTAAATCAATTACCCTCGTTTGCAATACTCTGCTTAACGCTACTGTTGTACCTGGAAAATATTAAGTTATATTCAAACTACAGTTTGGCTCTTTACGTGATATAAACGGTAATTTGAACTACCTTTGCAGAAATGCTCAAAAATTACTAATCAAATAAATTATTCAGTTCATACATTGGTATCTAAGAATAAAAAACAAAATATTTAGGTACCTAAAACATCACTCAAGCAGATAGGTGATGTGATGAAACCCGAACTGCGCAACGTTCGCAGTAAGCAATGCGCGTCATTGGCAGTTTTGTGGTCTTGCCAAGTAGAAATTTTTTCCAGAGCGCTACAAATTTTCACTAAGTTGTCTCCTTGAAACTGTAGATGTTCATCATTTCTCTCGACCCTGCGCATCTCTCAGATACTTTGCATTGTAACTCGCAAGTTATTTTTTAAAAATTTGATGTCTCTTAGCGGATGCATTGGCAAATGCCACAACTTTTCTCATCATGCCCGAGGTGTTGCGGCAAGAAATAACTTTGGATGACGTAGCTAATGTATTATTAACAACGTGATTGTTGCACGGGCAACGTTTGGCTTTTACAGCTTTTTTGACAACTCCTGTACAGCACCTCTTGTATCTGAGGCCATAACCGAGCAGCTGTCAGTCCCAAAACCATGTTAAATTTATATTCAATTGGAGACAGAAATTTTCAACGATTTTCACCAGTCAACCGAGGCTGTATAACGTCTTTATTGTTATCCACTTCATGAAATCTAAAAGTATCGTATGTATCACAGAAAGTCACAAGATATTCCTTGATGATACCATTGTGAAGATATCTAAATGATGGGCTCAGCTGTAAGATATGTGATATATCTGTTATTTCATCGAATAAAATTGAAAAGTATTTAGCTTCCTACACTTTTTGTAATATAGTTTCCTGAATGATTTCCTTGCAAACATCAATCAACTCATTTTGCACAGTTTTGCTTTTATATGTTGGGTAGATTTAGATGTTTAATCAATAAGAATAGAAAAATTATCACTAGTCAACCTAGACACAGCCCAGGGGGGGGTCATGACCTCCATGACCCCCCCTGGATCCGCGCTTGCGATACTTTACGAGATGTCGGTCACTACAGCCATCGAAAAAATGTGATGTATTTTTCAAGGAATTTCCATTTGATAATATAAATAGGGGTTAATACTTGATAGAAGGTATATAAAATTATTTAAATATTTTAATATTAGCCTTCTATATGAAGAGAGACTTTGCTTCGGCAGTACTCAAATAATTCATGTTCAATAAAATATAATATCAATCAACAACAAATATTTACTCACCCTTCAACAATATAGAAAACTTCTGGTAAATGAATACTGAAAAATTTAAATGGAGTGTGTAATGTTAACTACAAATAAATAATTCTGTGGTTTACCCTTGATCTCAAAGGTTGAAAGACAATTTAACGGCCTCTGATGTTAGATTTTATTGAATATGAATTATTTGCGTACTGACGAAGCAAAGTGTCTCTTAAAACTTGTTTTTCAGTAATATTTTTACATATCTTGAGATTTTATAGAAAATAACTTAGTAGTTAGATATCCAATAATATTGAATATTTTAGGTAAGATAGTTTCATGATGAAATTCTTAAGATTATGTTGAACATTTCTGAAAGATATTTGTTTTCAAAAGATTGATCAGCAGAAACAAAATTTTGTCTACTCAAAATATTTAATTTATAGGAGTTTGGTTAACAATTTTTATTTATTGGATTTTGTTATATCATTTGGATGCCTTATAATGAATGTTTATTTTATATGTCGTTGGTACTTATATGACATTAATTTAATTCCTGAAGTTATAATTATTAAATATTATATAATTTTTTGAAATTAAATATGTAGAAGGCTAATATTAAAATATTTAAATAATTTCCATTTAGTCTCTATTATTTTTTTGAAGGGTGAGTAAATATTTTTTGTTGATGATGTTATATTTTATTGAATATGAATTATTTGAATACTGACGAAGCAAAGTCTCTCTTAAAACTTGTTTTTCAGTAATGTTTTTACATATCTTTAGATTTTATAGAAAATTACTTAGTTGGATATCCAGTAATATTGAATATTCTAAGTAAGATAGTTTTATGATGAAATTCTTAAGATTATGTTAAACATTTCTGAATGATATTTGTTTTCATAAGATTGATCAGCAGAAACAAAACTTTGTCTACTCAAAATATTTAATTTATAGGATATTGGTTAACAATTTTTATTTATTGGATTTTGTTATATCATTTGGATGTCTTATAATGAATGTTTATTTTATATGTCGTTTGATATAAGTGGTACTTATATGACATTAATTTAATTCCTGAAGTTATAATTATTGAATATTAAATAATTTTTTGAAATTAAATATGTAGAAGTCTAATATTAAAATATTTAAATAATTTACATTTATTCTCTATTATTTTTTTGAAGGGTGAGTAAATATTTTTTGTTGATTGATGTTACATTTTATTGAATATGAATTATTTAAATACTGACGAAGCAAAGTCTCTCTTAAAACTTGTTTTTCAGTAATGTTCTTACATATCTTTAGATTTTATAGAAAATAACTTAGTTAGATATCCAATAATATTGAATATTCTAAGTAAGATAGTTTTATGATGAAATTCTTAAGATAATGTTAAACATTTTTGAAAGATATTTGTTTTCATAAGATTGATCAGCAGAAACAAAATTTTGTCTATTCAAAATATTAATTTATAGGATTTTGGTTAACAATTTTTATTTATTGGATTTTGTTATATCATTTGGATGCCTTATAATGAATGTTTATTTCATATGTCGTTTGATATAAGTGGTACTTATATGACATTAATTTAATTCCTGAAGTTATAATTATTGAATATTAAATAATTTTTTGAAATTAAATATGTAGAAGTCTAATATTAAAATATTTAAATAATTTACATTTATTCTCTATTATTTTTTTGAAGGGTGAGTAAATATTTTTTGTTGATTGATGTTACATTTTATTGAATATGAATTATTTAAATACTGACGAAGCAAAGTCTCTCTTAAAACTTGTTTTTCAGTAATGTTTTTACATATCTTTAGATTTTATAGAAAATAACTTAGTTAGATATCCAATAATATTGAATATTCTAAGTAAGATAGTTTTATGATGAAATTCTTAAGATTATGTTAAACATTTTTGAAAGATATTTGTTTTCATAAGATTGATCAGCAGAAACAAAATTTTGTCTATTCAAAATATTTAATTTATAGAATTTTGGTTAACAATTTTTATTTATTGGATTTTGTTATATCATTTGGATGTCTTATAATGAATGTTAATTTTATATGTCGGTTGATATAAGTTGTACTTATATGACATTATTTTAATTTAATTCCTGAAGTTATAATTATTGAATAGAATTTTTTGAAATTAAATATGTAGAAGGTTAATATTAAAATATTTAAATAATTTCCTTTTTTTCTCTATTATTGTCGGTCAGCAATTCATATATTTTGTTGAGTTGTTGAGTAACTTACGAAATTATTATTATTATATTCTTTGACTGATTGTTCGCGAAATTAGATGTTTGGACTTAAATCTAACGCAAACAGATTATTATCGTAATTCTTATCAAGATAGACATCAACAGGTGATTACTTCGTTTGATCCTATGGATCTCTTTCTACACATGCCACTCGAAGGTCCAATGGGTGGCACACTACTAATTACTAATCCTTCCTACCTACATCACGACTGTCAAACACACCGATTTCGATCATGTTGGTCCCATTGAGAACCTGGTACCAAATTCAGCGTGAGGATAAACTGGGATTAAGTCCCGTCCAACCCTTCCATTTCAATTTTGGATCTCCATCGGTGGTAATATTTATGCACATCTGCTGGTATAATCGATGTTCATGTATGAATGGTGGCATTAACTAGTTTCTTTTATTTTCAATGGGAGGAAGTAAATATTTTGAGATTTCTGTGAAAGGCTGAGGACCAATTTTCATAGTTCGAATTATTTTGTTAGGACTTGAATACCCTTTTTGACCACTGCCTTACGTGGTGCAAAATAATGGTTCTATCTTTCAACGGGCATACTACTCTGTCAAGAAAGTACCGGGAATTTTCAATTAAAACAACATTTTTACATTTAATCGTCAAAATTTATTGGGTCGCCTTCAAAATAGGCTCCATTTGCTCCAATACATCTATGCCAACGGCACTTCCAATTATCGAAACATTTTTATAGGCGCTTTCCGGGATGGACTTTAGCTCTCGCGACGAATTTTGTTTTATGGCTTCAATCGACTCAAAACGGGTGCAATTTTAGTTTTGGGAAGAGGAAAAAGTCGCAGGGAGCCAAATCCGGCGAATACGGTGGTTGCTGAAGCACGTTTGTTGAGTTTTTGGCGAGAAAGTCAGTCACAATCGTAGCTCGGTGAGAAGGCGCGTTATCGTCATGCAAATTTGGCCGCTTCTTACGGATACGCTAACGCAAACGTTTCATAACGCCTAGGTAATACTCCTTGTTTACCGTCTGACCCTCTGGAACGAATTCGTAGTGCACCACGCCACGGATATCGAAGAAAACAATGAGCATCACCTTCATTTTCGAGCGGCTTTGGCGTGGTTTTTTCGGTTTCGGCTCATTTTTTGCCACCCATTCCGATGATTGCTGCCTTGTTTGCATATCGTACTCGTAGACCCAGGTCTCATCACCAGTTATAATGCGTTCCATGAATGTAGAATCGGAATTACAGCGATCCAGCATGTCTGAAGCAGCCTGTTCGCGATGACGTTTTTCAAGAAAATTCAGGTCTTTCGGTACGAGTCGTGCGGCCACCTTTCTCATGCCAAAATATCAATCAAAATCGTACGTGCGGACTCGTGGGATATCTTAAGATCATGTGCTATCTCTCAAGCTGGTACGACGGTTTTCCAGCACCCTTTCCTTAATTTTATCGACGTTATCTTCGATCGAAGCCGTCGATGGGCGACCACTTCACGACCGTCCTTGAAGGCTCTGTACCACTGATATGCACGAGTTTTCGATAGAGCATTATTACCAAAGGCCTTTTGCAACATTTTCAATGCATCGGCACACGAAAATTTATTTGCAACACAAAACTTTAAACAAATTCTTTGCTCAACGTAATCACCCATAGTAAAAATCGGCACGCACTCTGACATCGACTGACTTAATCAGCTATTGCAAACACACTAGTTGACAGATCCCGCTCAAGCTTGGCATAGTAATTAAGGACAGTGGTACCAACCTAGGAAAAAAAAAATTTACCCGCCTCATTGCCCCGCCAGATTTAAATCGATAATTCCCGGTACTTTCTTGGCAGAATGTATGTTTGTGTTTCAGTTTGTTCGCTTTGAGATTATTTCATATTGATTAAGAATAACGTACATATACAGGGTGACAAGAAAAACTTCGGAAATATTTTACTGTGCTCTGGAACAAAAGTATTTGAGCGCAGCCAAATAATTTTTATTCTATTAGATTCCCTACACTTTCTTGTACTTATAGGTGAATTTTCAGTTTGATATTACTTTATTTTGCAGAGTGTTAGAATGTCAAACAAACGTAGTGCAATTTTGGAGCTGTTTTGAGAAGGTAAGCATCAATGCGAAATTGTTCGTTTGCTCAATGTGCCTCGACAAACCGTGTCCTATGGAATTTGCTGTTTCAAGAAGCTTGGCCATGATGGACTTCGTCGAGGAAGTGGGAGAAAACGCACTGTCAATACGCCTAGCAATCGCAACATCGTCTAGAAGAAAGTCAATCGAAAACCAAGGGTCTCCATGAGGAAAATAGCCCGTGAGACCGGTATCCACCGTGAATCCATTCGGCAAAAAGGAGCTCAAACCCAAGTCATACAAGCTCCAAAATGTTCAACTCCTCACGGATGAAAACAAGCCCATACAACTTTAAAGCTGCCGCCAAATCCTTCGTCTCGACGTCGGTCAGCAATGGGAGCGCATTCTCCCCACGAACGAGAAGCTTTTCACCGTAGAACAATCCCACAACCACCAAAACGACAAAGTCTGGTCCGGTAGGTCGAACATCGTCAAAATCCGCTATCGCCCTGGTCTGGGGCGGAATTTGCGCCAGCGGCAAAACACCCTTGGATTTCGTAGATCAAGGGGTCGAATTCAATCAAGAAGCCTACAGCTGCGACATTCTCGAGGCCGTAGTACTTCCGTGGGCCCAGCAGCACTTGCCGACACACATTGGACCTTTCAACAGGACTCACAAAGCGAAAATGACGCAAGAATGGTGCAAGACCCATTTACCGGGTTTCATCACATCTGCAGAATGGCCGCCCTACTCGCCGAATCTCAACCCAATACAGCGTGTGGTCGATTTTGGAGCTCAGGGCGTGTGCTAAACTCCACCAAAGTTTGGAGTCGCTGAAGCAATACCTGTGCCGGGAATAGTACCGATTAACGGCCAAAGAGCTGCGGCCATTGCGAAAACTTCAAGCAGTGTCTGAAGCTATATATCGCCACCAAAGGAAGTCTTCAAAAACGCTTGAATATATTATTACCAAATGTTTATGTTATTATTATTCGTTGTTTTTTTGTTCAATTTCTTCTGTTTAATAAAGATAAATAAGGTTGTTGCCCTGATTGAGGGATTGGTTCCCAAATGGTAATGCAATATTTATGCAAGACTCTGCACCAAGCCATAAAGCTAAGAGAGTGATAACATTTCTGGAGGACAAGAAAATTCCACTGCTCCGATGGCTTGGAAATTCGCCCTACATGGATCCTATCGAAAATGTTTGGGAGTGCTTGAAAAGGGAACAGGGAAAGAAAAAATTTACAACAAGGCTCCATCTGATGAAAATAATGATTTACCATTGGAACCACAATAATAATTGAAAAAGAATAGCAGAAAACTGCATTAAAAGCATGCAACGTAGGATCCTGTCCTTTATAGCTACTAAGGGAGGATCAACAAAATACTGATTTTTTTTAAATATCATGTTTTAATTTCCTTCCAGATCGTGTGATCTAACACCCTATGATCTCTTTTTTTTTGGGAAATGTTAAGTCACATGTTTATGCTGATAATCCAACAACTGAGCAATTAAAATTAAACATTGAATATCCCGTTGATGAAGTACATCCAAATTTATGGGAGAGAGTGATGAAAAATTGAGTTGACAGAATGCTGTATGTACGGAGAAGTCGAGGTGGTCATTTGAATGATGTTAATTTCCAAACATAATGGTGCGATATAATCTTAAAAAAAATTGTCTCACTGAATAACTCATGTGTTTTTATTAATTTTCAACTTGTATCATCGCTATTGGAAAAACCTTTATTTTTAAACGTCTTTTTCGTCGAAAAAGTGTGTCATATTTACTTTTTGTGATAGATTTCTGTGATTAAACCCCTCCCCAAAAAGACAAAATCTCTACAACCAAAAGGTCTTTCAATAGGAACGCCCCATTTTTAAATTGGCATTACTCACACATGGCAACCCTTGTTTAATTTTGACATTGACAGTTGTATCGAGTGTTTTTTAGAGTGATAGAACTTTAAATTGAAATAAAACACATTTCAATTAAGATTGGAGCCAAATTTTCTTTATTTGAAATATAATTTTATGACATTTATGTTTTAAAAATAATTTCCGGCATATGTCCAACACGACTAGCTCTGAGGAGCCGCATTCGACCAAACCAATTTTGTACCACTTTTTCGAGTAATTCAGGCCTTATTTCATCAATAACACGAATTATGTTGACCAAGATCTTTACGCAAAATTTTCCGTGTGGTGGGTGCACAGAGTCCAACTTGTTGTGAACGTCGACGAATAAACAAATCTGGATCATCATTAACACTATGACTTACAGCAGCGATATTTTCTTCTGTACGTACAGTTCTTTGTCTTGTTTGTATCGAGTAGAGAAAATGTTGTCGGAAATCTATCGACAGTTCGACGAATAAACTGCTCTGATGGACGATTATGTAAACCATAAATTTCACGAAGTGCTCTATAAGTTTGGCGAATAGAACACTGATTTTGAAAATAAATTTCAACAATTTGTAAACATGGTCAATGCTTACTGAACAGAAATATCAAAACAACATGGCTTCTACCTTCTGTCAAATCACAGTTATCCCTATCGCTCTAAAAAAAATACGTCGATTTCTCGTCGTTCACAAGAACTAGGCATCTTCAAGACGTCTTTGTGGCGAATTTTACGAAGAGACCTTGGATGAGATCCATACAAAATTGTTTTTACCCAAGAACTCAAACCAGTTGTCATACTGCCAGTGACACAATGACTTTATTGAAAAGAAAATTAGGTGATTCGATTATTTCAAGAAATGGACCGGTAAATTATCCGCCCCATTCCTTCGATTTAACTCTATTGAATTTCTTTCTTTGGGGTTACATTAAGTCATTGGTTTACAGCAATCATCCAGCAAATTTAGACTATTTACAGATCAATATTGAATGAGTAATTACTTACATACGACCTGATTTGTGTTAGAGATTCATCGAAAATTGGGTTCAACGACCTGTCAGCGTTTCCATGGTGGACATTAAAATGATGTTTTGTTTCATAATTAATGGAATCCATTGTTCTTTATAATGAAATAAAAATTCCAATAATTTCCCAATGAATAATGTGTTTTATTCTCAACACAAAATGGTGCGCTGTTAATGATAGAACCTTTATAACTCCATTAATGTACAAACTTTGAATATCAAAGCAGGTTTATTCTGTTAGTCTTCTACAATTTTGATTTCAATAAATTTTTTTTAAAAACTTTTAGAATTAAATCAATGTCTAATAATAAGCACTGCTCATATTTAATAGACGTACAAAAATCAAAATTTACTATACAATATCGAATGGAATAAAAACCCAAAGAAATAAAATATTGATTAAAATTAAAAATAATTAATATCCAATGTTTCGTTCCAAACATACGCACCTGAACTCGTCAGAAAGGCCGTGGTACGTATGTTTTGCCTTTGACAAACATTTGAAAACATGTTCATTTTCTGGTCTTATATTTATGAAAACTAAATCTTTTTCAAAAATACACAACATAATTTCAAGAACTTCTCCAAAACTAATTTATTTGAAATATTCAATATGTTGGATGGAGTAGTCCGTTACTTTGTGATAGTTCATTTTAATGGAATGAAATAAGGAATTACTTTGTTTTCTATCACTTTTTATTATAACTGATATACAGTGACTCGAGTTTCGTAGTGTTTACTACATTTTCAAACTGAACGAACAAATTAGATCTCAACTATTATATATGGGGATTGTAGGCTTCGTGCAAGATAACAAGGTTGTTCAATTCTGGGAAGGTGTGATCTGTAGTGAAGAAAGGTGTGATCTGTAATGAAGAAATTTCTAATCTCTTTTTTAATCCGAAAGACAAAGAGAACCGACTGAATAATTCTGGAGTCTATAAATTAAGTTGTCAAGAGTGTAATAGTGTGTATATAGGTCAAACGGGCCGACCTTTCCATAAAAGGTACAAAGAGCATGAATCTGCTTTTAGGAACCGGAAGAATAATTCCAATTTTGCGAACCATTTCTTCACTACAGATCACACATTCCCAGAATTGAACAACCTTGTTATCTTGCACGTGGAAGCGAAAGGGAAAAAACTTGACATCCTGGAATCCATAGAAATTGAAAAATATAAAAAGCACGTACCAATAATAAAACTACTTAACGAACAGACGGAACTTTGGAAAACCCCTCTCTTCGAAGCTCTGCCGAAGCCTACAATCCCCATATATAATAGTTGAGATCTAATTTGTTCGTTCAGTTTGAAAATGCACTACGAAACTCGAGTCACTGTATATCAGTTATAATAAAAAGTGATAGAAAACAAAGTAATTCCTTATTTCATTCCATATTCAATATGTTTTAAATATTTAAATTAGTTACTTCAAAAACTCTCGAAGACATGTAGCACATTCTCAAAAATAATTAAAATTCAGGTAAGTCAGTTCAACTTTACATTTATAATATAAATTCAATCAAAAATAAATAAACTTGTAATCTTACCAAACATTTTTTGGAAAATCTGTGGATGAAGATTTTCCAGAAATTGGATGTTTTGAATGTTTTGAATAATGAAATTTATTATACAGTTTCCAGTGGTTTAATGAAGGCCATAAAATGCCTTACAATTTTTGTGTGATTTCTGTGTTTAGCATAAAACACAGATTACCTTAGATATTAGATGTACCTACCTAGTTTAATTGCATCCACAGATTTTGCTGAAATTGTTTGGTAAGATTACAAGTTTATTTATTTTCAATTGAATTTATATTATAAATGTAAAGTTGAACTGACCTTATCTGAATTTTTAATTGTTTTTGAGGATGTGCTACATGATTTTGAGAGTTTTTCAAGTAACTTATTTAAATCTTCAAACATATTAAATATTTCACATAAATTAGTATTGGAGAAGTTCTTAAAATCATGTTGTGTATTAAAATATAAAACCAGAAACTGAACATGTTTTCAAATGTTTGTCAAAGGCAAAACATACGTACCACGGCCTTTCTGACGAGTTCAGGTGCGTATGTTTGGAACGAAACATTCGATATTAATTATTTTTAATTTTAATTAATAATTTATTTCTTAGGATTTTTTTATTCCATTTGATATTGTATAGTGAATTTTGATTTTTATACGTCTATTAAATATGAGCAGTGCTTATTATTAGACATTAATTTAATTCTGAAAGTATTTTTTTTTTTTAATTTTTGAAATTAAAATTGTAGAAGACTAACAGATTAAATCTGTTTTGATATGCAAAGTTTGTAATTATCCTTCTATCAAGTAAAAAACCGCATCTTATAATTTTATTCCATTAATGTACTTTTTGCTACCATAGAAGATCATACAGTTACCCAACATAAAGTATCCATTAATTAGATCATGAATGATATCGATTTCAACCTTAATAAAAACGTAGTAATTCATGAACTAAACGTATCTACTGACGCTGAATGAACACTTCAACTACCTACCGACGGAACTTCAAAACAGCCGAAACAGCATTTAAGCCAACTTCACAATAAAGAAACAAATTACTTTGAGCCCCGTGCAATTCGCACGGTCCATTCAGAAATTAAAGTGTAAAATTTTTCGGTGATCGTCAGAGTTCTTAGCTCAATCTAGCGTGAAACTAACGATTCAAGAGTTATGGATTCATATCCATAAGAATCTACGACAATAAAATCTTGTTAGGCGGATCCGTACATCTGGGATGGGTTATTTACTTAGAGGCTAAAGACTGCATGTGGGATTTTTGAAGTTTTCATCCTAGACTGACTTTGAATATGGACGTGTCTCTCGAATTTGAAATCATAGGTATCTTCATTGATCGGTTACAATTCAGAGCCGTTCCGTTTGATAGGGAATTAAAAAACTCGGGGATTGTTCGAAGTTTGTTTTACATGATGAGTACCTACTTGATTAGCTAAGGTTGTAGAAGACAATGTTGAAATAAAGTTGTAATAATAGGTACTCGTAGATGATTGATTTTGAACACAGGTTCTATGATGAATTAAGACGAATTTTTTTGTGAATTCCATGAAATTCATCAAATGTGAATTCAAAGATTCCTAAAGTATCTGCATATACAGAATAATAGCTGGTATTTAATTCACCAAAACAGATTTTAATCTAAATGAATCTCATGAAAACATTTCGAATTAAATTTTAAAACATGTCATAAATAAACTGTATCACTTTATAGACATATATATTATCATCATATGTGGTGGAAATTAACTAATAAAGAATCAAAAGAAATATAAAATAATGATAAAATTATTTAGACTTAACCTTTTTCATATATATGTTTCGATTGGATATTGAAGAATCACAAGTTTCATCACCAAAAAATGTTCAACATATAATTCAAAATAGGCCTTTTTTATTTTCCCTTTTTAAAGAATATATAGCACATTCTCCGGAGAAAGAACCTGATACGTTCGTAACTAAAATCTCATCAGTAAGGGGTTATTTGAATAACTAAAATAATAATTTAAAAATATATAACAATACCTTCTTTAACACAACACATTTCTGCAGCAACTAACCAATTTTGGGGTAGGCATGGCCTAAACGAAAATTAGGTTATATCACAGAAATATACAATGAAAGAAGATACGACTTAGACTCTACATTAGATAACCGCCACGTGTATATGATGTAATACAAAGAAATTTCTCTTAATTAAAACAAATTGTAGAAATTACTATGTTTTACCACCAAAAAATATATATTACACATTTTTTTGTGAGTCGAGTTTCGGGAAATGAACTATCCTATCATCAGACAACTGAAGACCTAACAGTGGTACAGTGGTATTTAAACAAAAGTGATAAATATTTTGAATATTTCAACAGATTCTCGGTAACACCTTATAGTGGTACAGAGGTTTACAATCGGAACGTGATAAAAAACCGGGTTAAAAAAGAGGGGCCTTCTAACAGATATCGGAATGTCGGCAATCGACAAAGAAGGTTGTTAAACAGATGGTACCCATTTAAGTATCTCAAATAATTTTTGGGGTTACATAGCTCCGTACAGTCATTCATTATTTTTACATTATTTTGTTGTATATCTCAAATATTTGGATTTACAAAGCTTCATACAGTCATTCATTATTTTTTACATTATTTTTATTGTGAACGAATTTGAAAATTTCAATAATCAAGTTTCTTTTCTTTTGAATCTACATGTAAAATTTTTCTTAAGATTTTATTTTGTCGAAAGGAATTATTGTTTCTTAAAGAATGAGTGGCAAAAGTTGAATTTTAGTTTACTCTTCATTAAATTCATTTTATGTTCGTTGAAAAATGTTTTAAACAGATGTTACTTTTTAAATATCTCAAATATTTTCGATTTACATAGCACCGTACAGTCATTCATTATTTTTACATTATTGTTATTGTGAACTATAATAATTTGAAAATTTCAGCAGATTCTAGATAATCGAGTTTCTTCGCTTTTGATTCTACATGTGAAATTTGAAGATTATCTATTGTGGAAAAGGAATGACCGTTTTCTAGACAATGAGTGGCAAAAGTAGTATTTTGTTTATTTTTCCTGAAACTCATTTTATGTTTGTCCTATATATTTATGACTGCACGTAGAACAAGATAACTCATAAACTCCTGATTTGTGTATGTTTGGAGTAGGGTCCTTTGCGTTAAATAATACCGAAGATAATTTGTTTTGCGTTTTGAAGGCAATATTGACATCCCATTTTGAAAAACGCAAAGTACCCTACTCCAAACATACACAAATCAGGAGTTTATGAGTTATATTGTTCTACGTGCAGTCATAAATATATAGGACAACAGGACGTTCCTTCAAGACGAGGTTCAACGAACATAAAATGAGTTTCAGGAAAAATAAACAAAATTCTACTTTTGCCACTCATTGTCTAGAAAACGGTCATTCCTTTCCCACAATAGATAATCTTAAAATTTTACATGTAAAATGAAAAGGGAAGAAACATATATATGTATAAGGTGATGTCTAAATAATTTTATCATTGTTTTATATTTCTTTTGATTCTTTATTAGTTGATTTCCACCACATGTGATGACAATATATATGTCTATAAAATGATACAGTGTATTCAGAACATGTTTTAAAATTTAATTCTAAATGTTTTCATGATCAAGAATGAAAATAGGAAATAGGCTATCACAAAGCTTTTCTGTCAGTAAGAGATACGCCAGGGCTGCTGTGCATCGACCACGCTATTCAAAATTTATGTGGCTAGAGCTCTGCCATTTTGGAAAAGAAAATGTAGAGGAATGGGAGTAGAGTTGGGTTCACGCTGCAGGTTGCTGACGACCAAGTCATCATTGCGAATGACACGGAAGCTACAATAAGAATACAAAGAGTAGGATGAATTCTACCGGTTAGGTCTATGCCATGAGAGCATAGCTCTTTCACCAGGTGACTACTCAGGAGTCCCCACAATCTGCCCCAAGAAGCAGAACGTGTGATAAAGGTTACGCCTTATCATCGCGCATAGCGAGAACCACTCCGAAGAGTTGAACTCACCAAGCTGCCAGTTTCGGCTTCAGTCGAAAACCCTACACTGTGACTGGAAGCAGCGAATCACTATCTAACCTCTATTGACTCTGTAGTGTCAGTATCCTAGTTGTTTTGTGACGCAATTCACTTGCCGAAGGGACTTGTTATCCACCCACCCGAACGCAGTCCCATGAACCAAGATAGTCTCAAGATTTAATGCCTCAATTGACCGTCAATCCAGACTGTACGTCAAGACCTACGAACCCTTGTGAAATCTTTCAATTGATCCTGGCTTCAAGCACCAACAGTCTAACCGTATCGTCGAGATCCACAAACCCAGAAACGTCTCACAATAGATCCAGGTTCAGCACGAGGCCGGTCGAACCGCCAAGTCCCGCTAAACCCTGAAGTAATTCTTGAGATATCCTGAACATGAGTTGCTGCGAACAGATAGATGGAATATCCTTCTAGTCCAGCATGCGGACTTTCAACCACTGCCCCCTCGGGTCCAACACCAATGGTGGCCAGGTCGTACGAATATTTCCTGAGGACCTCCACCTTTCCGAGGTAACACAGTATGTTACATAACGCACTCCACCATTGGACAGAAAAATCCGAAGATTTACTGCAATAGGATAGAGCACGTTAGTTTTAAGAGTGAAGCCCTGTGCTGCGACAGACACCCTTGTCAATGAGTTGAACAACGCAGCTCAGCTCTTCATTCTACTTTTAGGGTGAAACTAGGGTCCCATTCGGTCGAACTTCCACTACACGGGTCCAGTGACTGGCTCGAGTGACATTGCTTTAGGCATCAAGACTTAATCTTCCATTTCACCGGGATGAAACTAGGATCTTAGTCAAGACAAGCGCCCCCAGCGCGTCAAGCTCCAATGTCATGGGTGCGAGTGGTAAGGTATCGTGATTGTAGATCAAATTATTGTTCCCTTTCCGGCAGCCCTTGACGACAATTTTACATTAAGCGACGATAATGCTCGTCCACGCCGGGTAAGCATTATCAACAACCGCATAGAGATGCATGGCATTAACCGAATGGATCGGACCGCTGTTTCTCCAAACCAAAATTGTATTGAACACGTTCTGGTCTGCAATGTCACAGCAAGTACACCCCTTACCTGATCCACCAAAGGCATTACAAGAGCTCGCCAATGCTTTGACGGACATTCGGCAAAACATTCCTCAAGCTTTCATTGATAACCGACATTGAATGTCTTATAAAGTAAGAGCAAAGAAATACGTGGCAATAACCGAATGGATTAGCACGCTGTGTCTCCAAACCAAAATTGTATTGAACAGGTCTGGTCTGCAATGTCAAAGCAATTACACCGCTTACCTGATCCACCGTAGACATTACAACCACTCGCCAATGCTTTAACGGACATTCGGCAAAACATTCCTCAAGCTCTCATTGATAATCTCATTGACAGAATGTTTTATAGAGTAAGAGCAATACGAAGATCTAGAGGAGGCCCCAGGTGATATTAAACAGTGATTTCAAGGTGAAGAAGGAACCCTTTTTTAAGCCTGCATTCTACATTTTGTTTATTTGCCTACTATGTTGTGGCTTTAAAGCAGTCTTACTTACTGTTGCCATTTCAGGCAGGTTAGCTGTAACTTAATACATCAGTTTATATATAGAATCGTTTTTTTATTTTTCTCTATGTATTATTATATGTACGCAAATTATCCACTTCAATTTTTGAGCAGTGTATTACACAGAGTTTTACAAGAATAAGAAGTTGAGTGAATTATAAATGAATAAAAATAATCAATTGTTCAGTATGGCAAAACATTCCTGAAGCTTTTATTGATAACCTCATTGAAACAATGCCGAATTAAGTAAGAGCTTAGGATTATGCTGAAGATTTTTGAAAGATAACTGTTTTCATAAAAGAGATGAGCAGAAACAAAATTTTGTATACTTAAAATATTTAATTTATAGGATTTTTGTTAATAATCTATATTTATTGGATTTTGTTATCCCATTTGGACGACTTGTAATGAATTTTTATTTTATATGTCGTTTGATATAAGCGGTGCTTATATGACATTCATTTAATTCCTGAAGTTTAAATATTAAATATAATTTTTTGAAATTAAATATGTAGAAGGTTAACAGAATATATCTGTAAATATTAAAATATTTAAATAATTATTAGTATTGGTGATAAAATTTTGGCACTTCTGAAAATTTGTTTATTCAATGAAAATTCTATATTCCCTCAACTGTCATCATAGTCATCATCAACTGTCATCATAGCTTAATGATTTAAAGAACTATATATCACCGAAATTTTCAATGAAAATCGCTGCAATAATAATCCATCACCAACGGAAAAATCTACTAATATGGACCTCGAATCGAACGATTAAATGTCCCCTCCACGTCGATGCACCCTGATGCTGAACCCCCTGGGGTTGTGGTCGAATCCAGCATGCCATCTTACAAGAATATCGCCATCGAGATCCTGTTGGCGCTCTGTCTCTGCATCATCCTATTCGTCGGGGTCATGGACGCCGCTTATATTCTTTTGGAATTGGTGTCTCTCATCCTTTTTATTTTTGTTACACTTTATTTCCTTTTCATCGACTTTTCCATCACCGTACTTATTTTGGCTTTGATGGGGTTAAGTTTGCTTGTGTATTTCTGTTTTTTACTGGTAGCCATCGTCATAAGTTCTGTGATATCTCTCTTTCAGCAAGTTATTGAAGAAACATCTATTCCGCCAGTTGAAAGTGAATAATTTTGTTAATTGACCCATTTTGGAAAAAATAAACTAAGTTATTTTTTAGACGTATTCAAATTTTTCTTAATTCTGTTGATCTCTGTTATCACAGCCTTCTTGAACACAGACAGTGTACGGAGAAAAGCAACGCCGCATACACTAGTTATGGGAATTTTATGTTATAGATACGAACTCCCTATATTAGCGTCCCTATAACAAACACTTGTTTGTCGAATATACAGAGTAGCCGCTCGAAAATGAAGGTGATGCTCATTGTTTTCTTCGATATCCGTGGCGTGGTGCACTACGAATTCGTTCCAGAGGGTCAGACGGTAAACAAGAAGTATTACCTAGGCGTTATGAAACGTTTGCGTGAACGTATCCGTAAGAAGCGGCCAAATTTGTGGGCGAAAAACTCATGGATTTTGCATGACGATAACGCGCCTTCTCACCGAGCTACGATTGTGACTGACTTTCTCGCCAAAAACTCAACAAAAGTGCTTCAGCAATCACCGTATTCGCCGGATTTGGCTCCCTGCGACTTTTTTCTCTTCCCAAAACTAAAATTGCCCCTTCGTGGCACCCGTTTTGAGTCGATTGAAGCCATAAAACAAAATTCGGCGCGAGAGCTAAAGTCCATCCCGGAAAGCGCCTATAAAAAATGTTTCGATAATTGGAAGTGCCGTTGGCATAGATGTATTGGAGCAAATGTAGCCTATTTTGAAGGCAACCCAATAAATTTTGGCGATTAAATGTAAAAATGTTGTTTTAATGGAAAATTCCCGGTACTTTCTTGACAGAGTAGTATTTGGAAGATATCGATTCTTAAGGAGCCCATAACAAATCAAATATAGGGAAAAAATATAATTTAATTTCCAATTCACACTATAATAATAATAACAATTCATTTATTCATTCCCAATAAAATACATATCACAGAATATGAATAAATTTTTAACCCATCAAAAATTTCATGGGGTGTCAGGTACAATTTTGTCTAAAAAGACACAAGTATTTATAAATTAAAAATATATAAAACAAAACATTAGTCAACCAAACAATAAATAAATAAAATAACATAAATAGAGAAAAAATGATAGAAGGTATATAAAATTATTTGAATATTTTAATATTAGCCTTCTACATATTTAATTTCAAAAAATTATATTTAATTATTATAACTTCAGGAATTAAATTTATGTCATATAAGTACCACTTACTACTCTGTCAAGAAAGTACCGGAAATTTTCAATTAAAACAACATTTTTACATTTAATCGTCAAAATTTATTGGGTCGCCTTCAAAATAGGCTCCATTTGCTCCAATACATCTATGCCAACGGCACTTCCAATTATCGAAACATTTTTTATAGGCGTTTTCCGGGATGGACTTTAGCTCTCGCGCCGAATTTTGTTTTATGGCTTCAATCGACTCAAAACGGGTGCCACGAAGGGGCAATTTTAGTTTTGGGAAGAGGAAAAAGTCGCAGGGAGCCAAATCCGGCGAATACGGTGGTTGCTGAAGCACTTTTGTTGAGTTTTTGGCGAGAAAGTCAGTCACAATCGTAGCTCGGTGAGAAGGCGCGTTATCGTCATGCAAAATCCATGAGTTTTTCGCCCACAAATTTGGCCGCTTCTTACGGATACGTTCACGCAAACGTTTCATAACGCCTAGGTAATACTTCTTGTTTACCGTCTGACCCTCTGGAACGAATTCGTAGTGCACCACGCCACGGATATCGAAGAAAACAATGAGCATCACCTTCATTTTCGAGCGGCTTTGGCGTGGTTTTTTCGGTTTCGGCTCATTTTTTGCCACCCATTCCGATGATTGCTGGCTTGTTTGCATATCCTACTCGTAGACCCAGGTCTCATCACCAGTTATAATGCGTTCCATGAATGTAGAATCGGAATTACAGCGATCCAGCATGTCTGAAGCAACCTGTTCGCGATGAGGTTTTTGAAGAAAATTCAGGTCTTTCGGTACGAGTCGTGCGGCCACCTTTCTCATGCCCAAAATATCAATCAAAATCGTACGTGCGGACTTGTGGGATATCTTAAGATCATGTGCTATCTCTCTCAAGCTGGTACGACGGTTTTCCAGCACCCTTTCCTTAATTTTATCGACGTTATCTTCGATCGAAGCCGTCGATGGGCGTCCGGAACGAGGCAAGTCTTCGACCACTTCACGACCGTCCTTGGATGCTCTTTATCACTGATATGCACGAGTTTTCGATAGAGCATTATCACCAAAGGCCTTTTGCAACATTTTCAGTGCATCGGCACACGAAAATTCATTTGCAACACAAAACTTTAAACAAATTCTTTGCTCAACGTAATCACCCATAGTAAAAATCGGCACGCACTCTGACATCGACTGACTCAATCAGCTGTTGCAAACACACTAGTTGACAGATCCCGCTCAAGCTTAGCATAGTAATTAAGGACAGTGGTACCAACCTAGGAAAAAAAATTTTTACCTGCCTCATTGCCCCGCCAGATTTAAATCGATAATTCCCGGTACTTTCTTGACAGAATGTATATCAATTTAATTCCTGAAGTTATAATTCTAAAATATAATTTTTTTAAATTAAATATGAAGAAGGCTTATATTAAAATATTTAAATAATTTTATATACCTTCTATCAAGTATTAACCCCTATTTATGTTATTTTATTCATAATATATAATTATAATATTTGGTTTCCTTAACATTCTTTATACAGATAGTCCTTGTGCTATAACAGAGGCCGTTAATTTGTCTTTCAAGCTTTTAGATCAAGATAAACCACATTTGTAGTTAACATTACACTCCATTTAAATTTTTCAGTATTCATTTACCAGAAATTTTCTAAATTGTTGAGTAGATATTTGTTGTTGATTGATGTTATATTTTATTGAATATGGATTATTTGAGTACGACGAAGCAAAGTCTCTCTTAAAACTTGTTTTTCAGTAATGTTTTTACATATCTTGAGATTTTATAGAAAGTAACTTGGTTAGATATCCAATAATATTGAATATTCTAAGTAAGATTGTTTTATGATGAAATTCTTAAGATTATGTCAAACATTTTTGAAAGATATTTGTTTTCATAATATTGATCAGCAGAAACAAAATTTTGTCTACTCAAAATATTTAATTTATAGGATTTTGGGTAACCAGTTTTATTTAGTGGATTTTGTTATGTCATTTGGATGTCTTATAATGAATGTTTATTTTATATTTCGTTTGATATAAGTGGTACTTATATGACATAAATTTAATTTAATTCCTGAAGTTATAATAATTAAATATAATTTTTTTAAATTAAATATGTGGAAGGCTAATATAAAAATATTTAAATAATAAATAAATAAGGTCAGACAACGTATTTCATACAAATATTTTTTTTTAAGTATCATTCAGGAATTCATGTATTCAGTAGTATGCTTCATTCATTAGGAGACATTTCAGTTAATTCTTAAGCTTTATTCGATTTAATTCCTTCATTCTGGACGGCAGTTTGTTGAAAATTTTTATAGCTAGATCCCACATTCAACTGTGATACTTTTATACAATGTTATGGAATCATGAAGTTGTTTTTGTTTCTAGTATCATAGTTGTGATTAAGGTAGTTTTTCAATAGTATGTCTTTATTATCATGGATGTATCAGGTGTTTTTTTTAGAGTGATAGAACTTTAAATTGGAATACAACACATTTGAATTAAGATTGAAGCCAATTTTTTTTTATTTGAAAGATAGTTTTGACTTTTTTTATATAATTTTCGGCATATGTCCACCACGACTAGCTCTGAGGAACTGCATTCGACCAGACCAATTTTGAACCACTTTTTCGAGTAATTCAGGCCCTATTTCTATTGTTTCTGGTTTATCAGCATAAACCAATGACTTGACATAACACCAAAGAAAATGATCCAGTAGAGTTATGTCGCATGATCTTGAAGGCCAATTAATTGGAACATTTCTCGAAATAATGTAATGAGTGTGGATAGCTCAGCGGGAGAGCATCGGACTCGTGACCGGGAGGTCCAGGTTCGAGTCCTGTTCAGGTAGAAAAGAAATTTTCTAGTTGGACGGGTATCTGCCACCATTTCACTGTTGGGTCAAAAATTAACAGTGCTGTGACCTAAAGTGGCGCAAGATCGCAGTAACAAAGCCTACACAGAACACAACTGAACTCCTAACTCGCACAAGCTGAAAAAGCTTCTGAGGGATCTTCACAGAAGATCTAGGAGTATCAGGATAATAATAATAATAATAAAATAATGTTATCGCCAAATTTCTCTTTCAATAAATTAATTAATATACGGTAGCAGCATGAGGTGTAGCACCATCTTGTTGGAAACAAAACACTTCTGGATCGATACCATTCAAATTTTGAAACAAATTATCATTGATCATCGATCTGTAACGAGCACCATTCACTTTCACATTAGCTCCAGCATCGTTTTTAAAGAAATATGGACGGATGATACGTGTAAAGTACACCATATACTACTCTGTCAAGAAAGTACCGGGAATTTTCAATTAAAACAACATTTTTACATTTAATCGTCAAAATTTATTGGGTCGCCTTCAAAATAGGCTCCATTTGCTCTAATACATCTATGCCAACGGCACTTCCAATTATCGAAACCTTTTTTATAGGCGCTTTCCGGGATGGACTTTAGCTCTCGTGCCGAATTTTGTTTTATGGCTTCAACCGACTCAAAACGGGTGCCACGAAGGGGCAATTTTAGTTTTGGGAAGAGGAAAAAGTCGCAGGGAGCCAAATCCGGCGAATTCGGTGGTTGCTGAAGCACGTTTGTTGAGTTTTTGGCGAGAAAGTCAGTCACAATCGTAGCTCGGTGAGAAGGCGGGTTATCGTCATGCAAAATCCATGAGTTGTTCGCCCACAAATTTGGCCGCTTCTTACGGATACGCTCACGCAAACGTTTCATAACGCCTAGGTAATATTCCTTGTTTACCGTCTGACCCTCTGGAACGAATTCGTAGTGCACCACGCCACGGATATCGAAGAAAACAATGAGCATCACCTTCATTTTCGAGCGGCTTTGGCGTGGTTTTTTCGGTTTCGGCTCATTTTTTGCCACCCATTCCGATGATTGCTGGCCTGTTTGCATATCGTACTCCTAGACCCAGGTCTCATCACCAGTTATAATGCGTTCCATGAATGTAGAATCGGAATTACAGCGATCCAGCATGTCTGAAGCAACCTGTTCGCGATGACGTTTTTGAAGAAAATTCAGGTCTTTCGGTACGAGTCGAGCGGCCACCTTTCTCATGCCCAAAATATCAATCAAAATCGTACGTGCGGACTCGTGGGATATCTTAAGATCATGTGCTATCTCTCTCAAGCTGGTACGACGGTTTACCAGCACCCTTTCCTTAATTTTATCGACGTTATCTTCGATTGAAGCCGTCGATGGGCGACCACTTCACGACCGTCCTTGAAGGCTCTGTACCACTGATATGCACGAGTTTTCGATAGAGCATTATCAGCAAAGGCCTTTTGCAACATTTTCAATGCATCGGCACACGAAAATTCATTTGCAACACAAAACTTTAAACAAATTCTTTGCTCAACGTAATCACCCATAGTAAAAATCGGCACGCACTCTGACATCGACTGACTTAATCAGCTGTTGCGAACACACTAGTTGACAGATCCCGCTCAAGCTTGGCATAGTAATTAAGGACAGTGGTACTAACCTAGGAAAAAAAATTTTACCTGCCTCATTGCCCCGCCAGATTTAAATCGATAATTCCCGGTACTTTCTTGACAGAAGTAGTTCATTTTGCAGGATGCAATGGAACCTGCAGAACTTCTTGATGATTGTTTTCACTCCATACACGGCAATTTTGCTTGTTTACATAACCGTTTAACCAGAAATGAGCTTCATTTCAGTTGGATCTTGTGTGGGTGTAGACCAAAATTTTCCATGTTGTTATTGTTGCATCGAGTAGAGAAAATGTTGTCCGAAATCTATCGATAGTTCGATGAATAAGCTATTCTGATGGACGATTATATAAACCATAAATTTCACGAAGTGCTCTATAAGTTTGGCGAATAGAACACTGATTTTGAAAATAAATTTCAACAATTTGTAAACGTTGTTGCGGCGTGAGTCTTTCCATGATAATTTGTCAATGATTACTGAACAGAAATGTCAAAACAACATGGCTTCTATCTTCTGTCAAATCATAGTTATCCCCATCCCTTTCACTCTAAAAAAAAAACACCCGATATTTGTCGTTGTGGGTTTTCTGAATATATCAAAGAAAATTTAATCATTATTCTCAATTAAAGTTATGTCCAGAAAACTCATTTTATTATCTATCACATTGTGTTTCCATTGTGAATTTGACCTTTCGGTGTAAGCCATGTAAGTGTGTTTTCTAGTTCCGAATATGTTCCACAGAAGCAAGCCAAATATATCCTTTACATATCTGTAGCAAAGAATGATATGCTTTGCATTTGTGGATTATAGGATTTTTCTTTCGAAAAAGCACAAATATTAAACTAACTTACTGTCAAAAAGCGAATGACAGACTCGAAATAACCACTACTTCAAAATGGAAACTCTAGATCAAATCAAAAACATAACCTATATCACTCACGTGTTAAAAGACTTAAGCTTCGAAATACAGATCAACGATCAACTATATAATTCAAGATTGATCTATGTTCTAACAAAATCAAATCTATGATCTATGTTAGAACATAGATCAATCTTGAATTATATAGTTGATCTGTATTTCGAAGCTTAAGTCTTTTAACACGTGAGAGATATAGGTTAAGTTTTTGATTTTGATATTTGGAATATTAAATGAGGACTGAAGACGGGATTGTCTAGAATTATATTTGTTTTTTGAAGATATAGTGCACATTTTTTTAGAGATTTTTGAAATAATTTATTCGAACATTTAAATATATTAAATATTTCGAATAAATTATATTCTTTGAGAAGTCCTTTAAGTGTGTTTATGTTTTTAAAATGCAAATGGTGTTCTTAACGGTAAGACCAGAAACAAAATTTTGTCTCCTTTAAATATTTATTTATTAATTTTAATTACTTTCGTATATCTGTTGGGTTATTTATTCCATTTGACATTATATATTGAGTTTTGATTATATACGTCTATTAAATGTAAGCGGTGCTTGTTAGACATAAATTTATTTCTAAAAGTTTTTTGAATAAAAATTTTTTTGAAATTAAAATTGTAGAAGATAAAAATATTTCAATTAGTTTTAATATTCAAATTTTAGCCTTTTGAGATCATTTTCGACTCAAAATTTTAAAGTAACAGTCATTTAGGTGAAATGACAGGAGGCTGGTTCCAGAAAAAGCAAGCGAAGAGCTCATGATTAAAAATATCCTCTATATGAATTTGATTTAATTTCTAATCAGCTAAGATTGTCTCTAAATTATTTTCAAATAATATTTCATTGTAGAATGGATAAACTTCCTTTCTTTGCCACTAAACTATTCGAAATCCATCTTACATAACGATAACCATAGAACGAATGATCCTGCCATAGATAGAGAAGTAGGACAAGGCCGTTTTACACGTGAGGGCCCCCCGTCAAAATGTGGTGTTTGTGCATCGTGTTAGATGCGGTCTCTGCGAGCCCCGTGAGGCGAAAAGCGACCTGGGGCGAAAAGAATGGGAAGAATTGCCGAAAGATTTCTCTAATCCCCCCAGGAACACGCCTCGTCAACTTCATTTACATCATGACCACCCGGGATTAAAACGTCGAGCATCGCATGGATTTAGAATTTAGAGGGAGTTTTAAGAGATTTGGACCTTGCGAAATGGGTCTGTCAGACGTTCACGTTTTTAATTTCTGGGGGCATCGATCCAGGTGATCCAACACAGCTTTCGCCACGCTGTCTGGGGACATTTAGGCCGAAAATCTTGAGAATTTGTGTATTTTGGACCCGCGAGTATTGTCGTTGGGGGATATCCCGGCGGCTGTCAAGTGTGCCGTGAATTTACGCAATTTTGGAGTTTACGGAGGACTCAATGCACCGTCATTCTCAACAAATATAAGGTTGTTCGAAAAGTTTTTTTTCCGACAAGGGATTAAATTGTATTTTTTCGAAACCTACTTCACACTTAAGCTGTATACTCATTATATGTTTTGAGAGGTGATATAGCAAGCTTCGTGTGCGAAAAAGTTTAATTAATTTTACGCCAAGTATTGAATTGAATCAGTCCTTACTTGGTGAAAATCCATATTAAATAATATTTAAAATAAATTAAGAAGGAACGGTTTTTTACTTGATAGAAGGATTATTACAAAATTTGAATATCAAAACAGATTTAATCTGTTGTCTTCTACAATTTTAATTTCAAAAAATTCTTTGAAGAAACTTTAAGAATTGAATTAATGTCTTTATAAGCACTGCTCATATTTAATAGACGTATAAAGTCAAAATTCATCATACAATATCAAATGGAATTAAGAAAAACCAAAGAATATAAATTGTCAATTGAAATTAAAATATAAATAAGCAGACATTTTTTGTTTCGTTCCAGGCATGCGTAATGAACTCTTCAGACAAACTTACGAAGCCCTGTTTGTTACAAAATGTATTGTTTTCTGATCCTATATTAATGAAAAATAACTCTTTCTCAAAAATATAAAACATAATTTCAAGAACTTCTCAAAAACTAATTTATTTGAAATATTCAATATATTTAAATGAATTACTTCAAAAAATCTCAAAACATGTAGCACATCCTCAAGAAATAATTAAAGTTACGATAAGATCAGTTCAACTTTACATATAAAAAAATAATAAAATCAATTAAACAATGTATAGACTTACCAGTGCCATCTTAGAAATACAGGATTCTCAACAAACATCTAAGTAGGTACCTTTATATCCAAGGTACTCTATGTTCCATGTTCACAGAAAATCATACAAAGCTTATAAGGCACTTGGCCTTAGTTAAAACTATTCAACACTGTATAATGAATTTCTTTATTTAAAAAACCTAATATAATTATATATTATATATAAAATAAAATAAGAAGGAACGGTTTTTTACTTGATAACCAACGAATATAAATTGTCAATTGAAATTAAAATATAAACATCATATACGTCTATTAAATATGAGCAGTGCTTATAAAGACATTAATTCTTAAAGTTTCTTCAAAGAATTTTTTGAAATTAAAATTGTAGAAGACAACAGATTAAATCTGTTTTGATATTCAAATTTTAAATAATATTTAATTAAGGTTGTTCTGATTTTCACAAATTTTTATTGTTATGTTTACAACAAACGTTTTGAATAATTAAGCTTGTTTCCGAAATCCGTTGCTATTTATATTACAGTAAGTACAATAAATTTTTATTGAGCTTAGTGCTCAATAAACATTTAGTAACATAAAGTAATATTCCAATTTTATTATATTTATTTATCTCTAGGGATTCTAACAGATTTAAGGCATAACTTTTACTTTCCATATGTAGAATTTCAAAATTATGGTTGAAAGTATGTCCTGTTTCTGACAAATGGTTGGAATATGTAGAATTACTCTTATTATTGAGGAAACTCTTCAAATGTTCACAAATTCTATGTCCGAAAGTTCTTCCAGTCTGTCCTATGTAAACTTTAGGGCAATCACCGCAGGTTAACTTAGAAAGCCCCGATTTATCATCTTTATGTATGCAGTCTTCATTATTTTTAATAAATTTATTCAAGTTTGAATTGATTTTAAATTAAGTTCTCAAATTATATTTATTTTTGTGGTATGTAGCAATTTTCTCAGAAATACCTTTAGTGTATTTTAAGGAAATGCATTTAAAATTTTCTTTTATATTAGGATACACCATATTCAAAGCAATTTTATTATTTTTATTAATCAACAATTTGTCAACAACTTAGGATCATAGTCAATATTAATAGCTATTTGTTTAATTATGTTAAGTTCTGAAATATAATTTTCTCGATTCACGGGAATATTAACTAATCTATGGATCATACAATTAAACGCTGATAATTTTTTATTTAAGGGATGATTTGATTTATTGTGTATAATAGAATCCGTATAGGATGGTTTGTGAAATTTTGAAAAATCATGTGAATTATTTATTCGAGTAACAGTTAAATTAAGAAAATTAATAGAATTATTATGTTCGGTTTCCATAGTGAATTTAATTGAAGAATGTATTTCATTGATAAATAAAAGGAATTTTTTTAAAAGTCTGTCTGTACCTGTGAAGCAACAGAAAATATCGTCTACATATCTATACCAATATAAAAAGTATTTCTTAAGTGGATTTTGGTGAATTTTAGTTTCAACTAGTTGAAAATAAATAGTTTTTATATTGGTATAGATATGTAGACGATATTTTCTGTTGCTTCACAGGTACAGACAGACTTTTAAAAAAATTCTTTTTATTCATCAATGAAATACATCCTTCAATTAAATTCACTATGGAAACCGAACATAATAATTCTATTAATTTTCTTAATTTAACTGTTACTCGAATAAATAATTCACATGATTTTTCAAAATTTCACAAACCATCCTATACGGATTCTATTATACACAATAAATCAAATCATCCCTTAAATAAAAAATTATCAGCGTTTAATTGTATGATCCATAGATTAGTTAATATTCCCATGAATCGAGAAAATTATATTTCAGAACTTAACATAATTGAACAAATAGCTATAAATAATGACTATGATCCTAAGTTGATAGACAAATTGTTGAAGAATAAAAATAATAAAATAGCTTTAAATATGATGTTTCCTAATATAAAAGAAAATTTTAAAAACATTTCCTTAAAATACACTAAAGGTATTTCTGAGAAAATTGCTACATACCTCAAAAATAAATATAATTTAAGAACTTCATTTAAAACCAATTCAAACTTGAGTAAATCTATTAAAAATAATAAAGACTGTACACATAAAGATTATAAATCGCGGGTTTATAAGTTAACCTGCGGTGATTGCCCTAAAGTTTATATAGGACAGACTGGAAGAACTTCCCGACATAGAATTTGTGAACATTTGAAGAGTTTCCTCAATAATAAGAGTAATTCTACATATTCCAACCATTTGTCAGAAACAGGACATACTTTCAACCATAATTTTGAAATTCTACATATGGAAAGTAAAATGCCTTAAATCTGTTAGAATCCCTAGAGATAAATAAATATGATAAAATTGGAATATTACTTAACGAAGAAATAGATTTAAATAACTTACCTCTGTTAAATATATTCAGATAAGCTGGAATTTGCAGAGACCCCTTTTTTTGGGTTTTAGTGCTCAATAAAAATTTATTGTACTTACTGTAATATAAATAGCAACGGATTTCGGAAACAAGCTTAGTTATTCAAAATGTAATCTTGCCTGATGATGCTACTGTGATAGCGAAACGATTGTTGTAAACATAACAATAAAAATTTGTGAAAATCAGAATAACCTTATTTAAATATTATTTTTCTACGCCAAGGGCGTATCCAGGATTAAATCTAGGAGGGAGCAAACCATGGTGGGGAACATTTTATCACGGAATGCTTTTTTCGAAGGTGAATGAAACCAAAATTTTTAGAAAAATATGTATAATTATAACAGTGCTTTATCAACTAAGTTATTACAATTATTTACTTGAAAAAAAATGTATTCTCGTTAAATGTCTTATACTATTATCATTTTTCTTGGATTTGTAGAAAACTTGTTCAAAACACTAGTTTCAATCCAGTCCACATTTTCCTCAAAAAATTTACGCTCATCAAACTCAACTCAGTCTATTTGTCCTCTCCCATTATACTTCTCAGCCAGGTCTTTACCCTTCGAAGGGTACTGAAAGATCGTTCAACAGTAGCCGTAGTGGATGGGAAAGCACTTGAAATGAGGAGTGCATGCCTTGCTGCAGGGAAAAAAATATTAGCCTCCTCCAAAGGTGCAGCCACTTCAATTTTGTCCCCTGATAAATCTTTCCTTTTTCACAGATTATACCACAAATCTAATTCTGCAGAGATATCACCCAACTCAAAAAATTTCATGAAAGATTTTGCTTTTTTTTCCAAATCTTCAGAAGTTTTGTCAGCAATTTATTCCAATTCCGACCATGAAAAATCATTAATCATAGCTCGGTAGCTCATTTCATTCACCGTAACGGTTGCACCAACCCCATTTTCGAATAAGTAAGGTCCAATCACACCGCCAGCCCAAAATCCGCACCAAACAGAGACACGTTGAGGATGCAAAAGCTTTTCAACAATCATTCTTGGATTTTCAGAGCTCCATTGCGACAATTCTGCTAATTAACGTAGCTTCCGAGGTGAAAAAGCGCCTCATCACTGAAGATGACTTTTCGATGAAAATCCGGATCATTTTGATGCATTTCAAGGACCCAATCAGCGAAGAGACGATGTTGCTGTTGATCGACCGGCTTAAGTTCTTGTGATAACTGAACTTTTAAAGCCTTGTGACCTAAGTATTTATGCAAAATACGAAGTAATGTCGTTTTTGGAATGCCTAATTCAAAAAATCGACGAGAAATCGACAAAACTAGGTTTTCGCAAATACTGCGGGCTACGGCAGCAACATTCTCAGTTGTTCTTGAGCGACGCATACGGTTTCGATGTTTCACATCACTTACTTGTCCCAACAGCTCAAATCTTTCCACCAGTTTAACTATTGCCGGTCGGAAAGGTGCTTCACGACAACCCAAAAATGTTTTAGTTTTAGTGATTACGAAATTAACACCATTTTTGTTGTGAATTCAACAATTTCAATGCGTTGTTCAATCGTTTTTCGTTCCATTTTAAGTAATGGCGTAGTTTTCACTTGTCAAATAACAAGAGATGACAGCTTCGAAAGTGACCACATAGAGGGCTATTCAAAATGGAACCTCTTATTGTAAAACCAGTTACAAGTGGAGTAAATTTGAAAAAATCATATTATTGCGTTTCTTGTCTTAAGGAAATCCATTTATAAGTGTTTCAGCTCCGATATCATTAATAAGATTCCTCAACAAACCACCGTTATCACAAACCTGATTGAGAAATGACTTAATACTTACTTATACAACTTTCTATGTACCTCTTACACAACGAAACATTTTCAGCACTCGAGATGCCATGAACTCGCCTCTCGAAAAAATCTTCAGCTTAATATTTGAATTGATTAGTTGAACAAACATTCAGCACGTAGACATCCATCGCAATTTGCATATTAAAGCTACAAAAATACGCATAATTAAATAACTTTAAGCCTCTAATAACAACACCCAGTAGCCAGTTTCAACAAATAGTCTCCACTTGAACGAAAATATGAGGAGGAAACACCAACTTACCATACATGTTTGAAGAGTGCTCATCAAATACGAAATGAGCAATTTGTCGTCTGGGCAATGTGAGGTTTATTTGTTGATAATACGTCAGAATGTTGTCAGAAGGAGATGTCATCGTGCAACATGTCATTGCATTTGGGTTGGGTCGTGATGAGGGTCACAGCCATGTTGCCATTTCGTTGCATATTCCTTAGATCAGGGACAATTACTTAAACTTTCTTGTCTTTTCAAAACACTGCAAATTCCTAGAAAAAATTCAATATTTCTTCATAAAATTCTATCATCTTCTTTTAATTTATTTGATTATTCGAATGAAATAAGAGATCATCTAGTTTTCTATCACTTTTATTTAGTTCAATTGCGTAGTGTTTACTACATTTTCAAACTGAATATCAATCTTGAAATATTACACTTGGAAGCGAAAGGAAAAGAACTAGACATCCTGGAATCCATAGAAATATGTGTGTTGCCGGCTAACTGGTAATATTTGATTGTGATAATTGAAAATTTAAAAATTATTAATTTTGTTTTGTTTAAATAGCAAGGGTTCAATTTGAATTTATAATAATTTAATTTTTTAAATATATATTGATGCAAAGTAATCTGAACTATAAATCTGTGAACTCCAAACTAATCTTATTGCTAAACTCTATGGTTCTAGTCTAACCTTATTTCTATTCCGTAATACTGATATAAACATGAAATGTTGAATTCGAAGTGGAAAGTGTCACATAATCAAAATGATTTCTACCTTTGGTGAGTTTGTTCAACACTTTCAACGTTCCTTTCAATAGTGTCCTTTCTCTTTTTCAAGAATTTGTACTAGATTCTTGAAAAATGATTTTTCTGGAAAGTTCCGAATGGCACCGCCAACTTGTTAATTTACTTTTTAGCATCCAAATTGTTTGATACTTGATTTATATTCGAATATTTCCATCAAACGTTCAGGTAACGTATTTCTGGATTCAACTTCAATTCACGATAATGTTATATTCTTTTTAGGTTATGGAACTGTTTACTTTGGGAGAGTGAAAAATCTTTAATCCGTGATACGGTATCATGTCTGGAGTATGACATTTTGTCTACCACGTCCTTTTATAGTTTTCTCGAAAAATTGAATTTCAAAGCTTACTAGCATTTGTCAAAATTCTCGAAAAATGATGCTTTCAATGATGAAATTTACACTTTTTCTTGGTTCGAAAATATTCTGCAATATTAGGCTAATTTTTTATCCATCTTTTGCTACCAGTTTCATTTGAATCGGTTGAGTTAAAGTATCCTTTTTTATCACAAAGTTGATAACATCCAGAAAACAATGTTTCTTATCATTACTTACAGATCTGGTGTATTTGAAAGATGTTTTTTTCGGAACAATATCGGCAAAGGAATTATTTCCCTCTAATACAGAACTTGAAAATTATTTTTATATCCTTTTGACGGTAAGTTCAATATCACATTATTTCGTGAATATTGAACCGATTTGCAAAATTTTAACTTGGTTGTGCACAGAACATAAATAACTTTCAAACTAGCCAACACCCGACATCTCTTCCCTATTCAAAAAATGTTGGGGGTTTATGCCACCTTCATGGAGGTAGTTTTTTCGGAAAACATCAAAACAGAAGTTGACCTGTTTTTTTAAATCTTCGAAAATTCTTCGTTTCTGAGTCCTGGGGGGTCAAATTTTCGTTGGGACACCTGTATATGAAATTAAAACTATATCTTCTTGTAATCACAGTCAATCCATAATAATTGTGTCCATATCAGGATAGTTTGTTATTTATTTGTGTTTCATATCGCTTTTTTTTTCCTTTGAAGACTTCATTTCAAGTCTTTTTCACATTCAGAAACGTTGTATACCGATATAATTCAGGCAACGAAGTCCGAAATCATAATAATCAGAACAATTTGCGATTAACATTTAAATCAACACGTTGAAGACATGATAAAAGCGGCAACGCTGCGAGGGGCCCACCTTAACAGTAGCAGCTGCCCAGCCGTCGAGTGTTTGCCAACCAGAGTCCCAGGGATGCGGATGATAGATCTCCAATTGGACTCAAAACGCCGTGAAAATTTCACCGCTCAAAAGGTAAATATAGACTTTGTTACTTGACTAATTCAGCAATATGTCGCGCCGTTGGTCGTTTCTAATGGTGCCATCCCTTCCAGGGATCGAGTTACCAAACCTGGATTGCGAGGGTCTGCGCTTCTGTCAGACGCAGATCTGATTTTAAATTGGGAGGAAGTGTGCTATTAGGTAACTGAGCAAACACGGCTTAATACCGAGGATTATTTGGTGGGCGAATTTTAAATAATCAATTATTAGAGATTATATAACTCATGTTTTCAAGAATCAATAAAATCCGTGAATTTCCTATAGTTACGGCGTATTGATAAGTGAATATACCCTTGACGACGTAGTATAATCGTTTTGGTGTTTCGTCTCCTGTCATATTGTGATCATTTCCATAGTAACGTTCTTGGACGTTCGCCAAATAAAATAAAAGTCGATCTCAAAGAAATGTCATTGAATTTTTCAAAATGCAGCGCTTTGGTTATAGTTCTAGTGTTGAAATTATTAGTTATCTAATCGTAACGAGTACCAACTCGAGCATAGACAATATATTTCGATTATACGAACCTCTTTGCTCGACGTATTTCGCGAAAGACCACTCGAGCTGCGCTCTCGTGATGTTTCGCGAACTACGTCTCGTGACTCGGTGTATAACCGAAGATTGTCTATGGTCTTGGGATATTATAACTGTTTATATAACTCATGTTTTAAATAACCAATAAAATCCATGAATTTCCTATAGTTACGGCGTATTGATAAGTGAATATACCCTTGACGATGTGGTATAATCGTTTTGGTATTTCGCCTCCTGTCATATTGTGATCATTTCCATAGTTACGTTCTTGGACGTTCGCCAAATAAAATAAAAGTCCAGTTCAAAGGAAAGTCATTGAATTTGTCAAAATGCAGCGCTTTGGTTATAGTTGTAGTGTTGAAATTATTCGTTATATAATCGTAACTAATACCAACTCGAGCATAGACAATATATTTCGATTATAGGAACCTCTTTACTCGACGTATTTCGCGGAAGACCACTCGAGCTGCGCTCCCGTGATGTTTCGCGAACTACGTCTTGTGACTCGGTGTATAATCGAAGATTGTCTATGCTCTGGTGATATTATAACTGATTATATAACGCATGTTTTAAAGAACTAATAAAATCCAATAATTTCCCATAGTTACGGCGTATTGATAAGTGAATATACCCTTGACGATGTGGTATAATTGTTTTGGTGTTTCGCCTCCTGCCATATTGTGATCATTTCCATAGTAACGTTCTTGGACGTTCGCCAAATAAAATAAAAGTCGAGCTCAAAGAAATGTCATTGAATTTTTTAAATGCAGCGCTTTGGTTATAATTCTGTGTTGAAATAGATCAAGAGATTGAAAATTTAAAACCAGTAAATACCACAAAAACACATAATTATGTTTGGAAACAGTTTACGGTGTTGTGTGAACATCGGAATCACAAACTTTGTGCTGATCTAGAAAGTAGTATGATCTAGCAGATATACTGAAAGATTCCGCGTTCAACATGAAACGTGCAGACGGCAGACAATCTAAAGAAAGTACAGTAAAATCGATTCGGAATATTTCTGCGCAACTCTAACAGAAAAAGTTTCATGAATAATTCAACAGATAAATAAATTCATTCAAAGATATAATTTTTGAAAATGCAAGAAAGGCTCGTGCAAATAAAAAAAAGAAATTGCAAGCAATTCCGGACAGAAAAAAGAAAGAAATAACCAAAATTGTTTCAAATTTCGATGAAAATACAACAGACGGTTCATCCTAAAATAGAAAATATTTATATACTTTCTGTTACGAAATTTCAGATCAGCTTTTTGAAAGCATCTGAAGAAATTAAGTTAACGAAACGCGCTATATGAGCCACTCGAGATAAAAAGTAGTAATCAACGTCAAGCTGGAACTGGCTGACGGGGCAAGTCGTACTGGTTATCAGGAAAATATAAAAAAATCTATGTGGCATGCTTTCAAATCGATAGGTATTAAAAAAAATGTCCCAATAGTTATGATTCATCCTGTATTGATTTTGTTTACGAATAAAACACTGGCACTTCATAGACGCTGTACTGAAAAAAGTACCAAATAAAAAATACATTCAATTCGTTATAGTTTATATATAAAGCAGCATTTATTCCAAGAAAATTCTTGAAAAATCAAACATGAATAAGTCATCTATAAATCCTCCCCATCATTTATACTTTTCCATAAATTTCAAATGGAACTCTTTCAAAGCCTTCAACATCTCCACTAATTCCGATTCTGGCAACAGAATAGTAGCTCTAAAATGCCAACTACCCTCTTTCTGCCCGAAACAAGAGCCTGGAATAACACAAACCCCAGCGTTTTCCAACAGTTGGTAAGCATAGAAAACGTCCGGGATCTTCTTGTCATGTTTTGCAGCTTGAAGAGCTTTGCACGACAACGATATCTTAGGGAAGACATAGAAGGCACCTTCTATTGGTCTACAAGAGATGCCATCCAAACAGTTAATGGTATCCATAAACAGTTTAGCTCTCCTCTTATAAGAGTTCAAAATTTCATTCTTCTCTTTGGAAAATGCTTCGAAACTGTGTTCGTCTTCTCTTGGAGGGTTAACGACGCAATCTAGTGCCACCTGTCCTAATACCGAAGGGCACAAATTCACACACAGTGACTTCAAATACATGGCGTAGACGTCAGGGTCTATATTTACTATTTCGACGTAGCCTCCTCGAAGACCCGATTCTCCTGCATATCCGTGAGACACCGACATGAAACTGGCCAATTCAACCTCACAATATGGCGGCCCCAGTTCTATGAGGACTCTCTTGAAAGAATGAAAATAGGAATGTGCCATGTAAATGTTCTCTTGGTACACCTCATCTGCTAGTATGAAAAGATTGTGCTCGAATGCAAACTTGATGATTTCTTGAATATTAGAGAGGTCGAGAATGTGTCCGGTTGGGTTGCCAGGATTGATAACGATTAATGCCCTGGGGGTGCAGAAGTTTTTGGCGTTTTCATAGGCTCTCTGTCGAAAAAAGATAAAGAGAATTAGATAAGTCCGATATACGTAAACTGAGTTTTTTATTTCACTACAACATTACCAAAAAAGCTTTATGAAGGAATTATTCCTTCTTATTGTGACACTTCTGTTACTAATCTTATTTCTTCCGAATTGAGGATGGAACAGCGGTAACGTTAAATGGCGAACGCTATAGAACCATGTTACTGGAATTTCTATGGCCGAAACTTGAGAATATATACATTGAAGAGGTGTGGTTCAACAAGATGGTGCTAAATGCATTACAGCCAATGCTACATTAGCTTTTCTGCAGGGATTTATGAATTGGCCGCCAAATATGAGTTCTTAAGATATTTTTACCCACTCACTTTTAATTCTGTAGCATCTATCCTCCAATTTTTTTCTTCATTTAAAAAATACCGTATTGGATGAATGAACAATTCCTGAAGATAAGCTCCGTAAAGAGGAAATTGAGGAACGGGTACCATAACACCTGGAGGTTTACCATCTACGTTCCAAGCAATCAATTTGAGGACATTCCTGATGGCGTCACTGGATCCAGATGATAAACTTATATTCTCCCAATTGGAATGAATACCATCTCTTCTTTCTATGAACTCCGCACAGTGTCGCCTTATTATGTCGATACCAGCACACTCAGAATATGAACCGATAGAATGACCTCTACAGGAAGCTAGAATAACTCTCGCCCTTTCCTTTGCATCTTTAGAAAATCTAGAATCATCCATTAACTCTGGGTAAGTTACCAAAATAATAACTTGACGTAAGAATGTGAGAGGTTTTTGACCCGTAGCTTGACTATCTGCAAGATTTGCCTTATACACTTTCCTGAAATGCTTCTCAACCCCTGTCCTAACCTCTTGTTCTAGCTCTTGTGCGCGATGCAAAATGGATGACTTTAGTGGTATATCCATGTTTCTTACTCCTTGATGGATGTTGCCTATATCGATGGTTTTCTTTCTCAGTTTGTAGATATTGCATGATATTGAACGGTGGTTCAAAATTGGACGTCTGGCGTTGACTTTTAAATACGTATTGAGCATATTTGGACACATGTTGAAGTGTATTCTGTTGACCATCGAGAACATTGAGTTTATGACAGTCTATCATAGATTCATAGAAAAAAATCTGGGAAGCTCTCGAAACCATAGAAGGGGATGGAGAACTTCTCATTGTCATCGAAGAACTACAGAGAAAATCATTCTTATGTGAAAATCGGACATAGACCCTCAAACCCCCAAAGGGTTTAAGACAGGGATGCAGCTTATCTCCCCGGCTTTTTAATGCCTATGTCGAAGTGGAACTGAAAGATTGGAAGAAGAGATGCAAGGAGATGGGAATACCTATTGGAAATGGAAGACTCTTCTCACTTAGCTTCGCTGATGACCACATGGAACAGCCTTTCCGATTTTTCATCCCCGTAACTTCAACCCCCTAACGGGGGTGAACACAACCTCTTAATTTTAAATATGGGGATGAGGGGTGTTGCGATAACTAATTTTGAAGATCGTATCGAGTACTAGCCGACCCTAAAATTTCGCTTCAAAATATCCATCGTTAATGAAATTACAGCGAAAATAGTGAAAGAGGCAATATGGGATATCTCGAGAATATTATTCTTATCCGACACATTTCAAAGGTATTTAGTAGTTATGTTGTTAATTTTTGTCCAAAAAAGTATTAATTTCTTGTCCAAACACGTAGACAGACCATCTTTTTGATTTACCTTAGTCTATCGTGAATTTTCAAGAACGTTACAAGTGTGTCAAAGCGATTGTAAATTTGTAGTAGAATTAAAATGGTGTATTTCGTAGGAGAAAGGGTGGAAATGATAATATTATTTCTAAGAAATGACTCTGCGCGAACAAGAGCGGCATTAATTAACGAACGTCAACCGGTTCGTCAGATTTTAGATGAAAATTTTCCTCACGCCTGGATTGGAAGAAGGGGACATATTGAGTGGCCACCCAGATCACCTGATCTGGCTCCACTGGACTTTTTTTCTATGGGGTCACCTGAAATCTAAGATTTACGCTACCCAGCCTGAGTTACTGGATGATTTGCGAACTCGGATCATGATTGAAAGAGCGGAAAAGTTGTTCCCCTTCGAATCAGAAATTGACGGGTCCGAGCGATTTTCCACATTTTCATTTCAAAGCCCGAAATCGAGGTGTCTTCGTTGGACCACACTGTATGTCTACAAAATTGAAACAGTGTTTTTCTAAGACATATATTCAATTTAATTCTGAATAAAAATTTTTTGAAATTCAAATTTGTAGGAGATTAACAGAATAAATCTGAATGATATTTGAAAAATTTTGTAATAACCTTTCTATCGAGAAAAAAACTCGCTTTGTTATTTTATTATGTTAGGAGTCAGTTCAGAATGTAAGCTTTAAAAGGCCACAATCTTGGAGGAACAATTTTCGTTAACTTAATAAATGGTGGTAATAATCTATTTTAAACTGTGAATATCAAAACAGATTCAATATGTTAGTCTTCTACAATTTTAATTTAAAAAAAAATTTTATCCAAAAAACTTTTAGAATTAATGTCTAATAATAAGCACTGCTTATATTTAATAGACGTATGAAAATCAAAATTCACTATACAATATCAAATGGAATAAAAAACCCAACAAAAATAAATTATTAATTAAAATTCAAAATGAGTTATATCGAAGTGGAATGAAATAGGAAATTACTTTGTTTTCTATCACTTTTTTATTATTACTGAAATACAGTGACTCGAGTTTCGTAATGTTTAGTACATTTTCAAACTGAATGAACAATTTAGATCTCAACTATTATATATGCTGATTTTAGGCTTCGGCAGAGCTTCGAAGAGAGGGCATATATAATAGTTGAGATCTAATTTGTTCATTCAGTTTGAAAATGTAGTAAACACTACGAAACTCGAGTCACTGTATATCAGTAATAATAAAAAAGTGATAGAAAACAAAGTAATTTCTTATTTCATTCCATTAAAGTGAACTATCACAAAGTAACGGACTACTCCATCGAGTAATATCGAATGTTTCGTTCAAAACATACGCACCTGAACTCGTCAGAAAGGCCGTGGTACGTATATTTTGCCTTTGACAAACATTTGACAACATGTTCAGTTTCTGGTCTTATATTTATGAAAACTAAATCTTTTTCAAAAATACACAACATAATTTTAAAAACTTCTCCAAAACTAATTTATTTGAAATATTTAATATGTTTAAATATTTAAATAAGTTACTTCAAAAACATGTAGTACATCCTCAAAAACAATTAGAATTCAGATAAGGTCAGTTCAACTTCACATACATAATATAAATTCAATTAAAAATAAATAAACTTGTAATCTTACCAAACAATTTCTGAAACTCTATGAATGCAATTAAATTAGGTAGGTACATCTAATATCCAAGGTAATGCTAAACAGAGAAATCACATAAAGTTTGTAAGGCATTTAATGAAGGCCATAAAATGCCTTACAAACTTTTGTGATTTCTGTGTTTAGCATAGAACATAGATTACCTTGGATATTAGATGTACCTACCTAGTTTTAATTGCATTCACAGAGCTTCCAGAAATTGTTTGATAAGATTACAAGTTTATTTATTTTTAATTGAATTTATACTATAAATTTAAAGTTGAACTGACCTTATCTGAATTCTAGTTGTTTTTGACGATGTGCTACATGTTTTTGAGAGTATTTGAAGTAACTTATTTAAATATTTAAACATATTAAATATTTCAAATAAATTAGTTTTGGAGAAGTTTTTAAAATTATGTTGTGTATTTTTGAAAAAGATTTAGTTTTCATAAATATAAGACCAGAAACTGAACATGTTGTCAAATGTTTGTCAAAGGCAAAACATACGTACCACGGCCTTTCTGACGAGTTCAGATGCGTATGTTCAGAACGAAACATTCGATATTACTTATTTTTAATTTTAATTAATGATTTTCTTTTTGTTGGGTTTTTTATTCGATTTGATATTGTATAGTGAATTTTGATTTTTATATTTCTATTAAATATATGCAATGCTTATTATTAGACATTAATTTAATTCTAAAAGTTGTGAAAATTTTTTTTTTTTTAAATTAAAATTGTAGAAGACTAACAGATTAAATCTGTTTTGATATTCAAAGTTTGTAATTATCCTTCTATCAAGTATCTTATTATTTTACTCTTCCGCTATTTTACCTGTCATTTCGTTATCGATGGAAATTTTGAAGCGAAATTTCAGGATAAAATAGTACTCGATGACATCTTCAAAATGGGATATCGCAACACCCGTCATCTTTATTCAAAATCAAGGGGTTGTACTAACCCCCCTTAGGGGGTTGCAGTTACGGGGATACGAAGAGCGAAAAAGTTGTTTCTCCTCGAATCAGAAATTAAGCGATCCGAGCGATTTTCCAAATTTTTCATTTTAAAGCGGGAAAATCGAGGTGGTGAGTTTTCGTTGGATCACACTGTATGTCTACAAAGTTAAAACTGTGTTTTTCTAAAAAATATAATATTCTAAAATGTATGGATGAAAATTATTTTAAATTAGAATTTGTGGAAGGTTAACAGAATAAATCTGTAAGATATTTAAAAAATTTTGTAATAATCCTCCTATAGAGAAAAAACTTCTTTTTGTTAGTTCATTATGTTATGAGTTAGTTCAAAATGTAAGCATAAAAAAGCCACAGTGTTGGAGAAACAATTGTCGTTAACTTAATAAATTGTAGAAATAATCTGTTTTAATTTATTTAAAATTAACAGTCATTCATTATTTTTACATTATTGTTATTGTGAACTAATTTGAAAATTTCAACAGATTCTAGATAATCGAGTTTTTTTTCTTTTGATTCTACATGTAAAATTTTAAGATTATCTATTGTGGGAAAGGAATGACCGTTTTCTAGACAATGAGTGGCAAAAGTAGAATTTTGTTTATTTTTCCTGAAACTCATTTTATGTTCGTTGAACCTTGTCTTGAAGGAACGTCCTGTTTGTCCTATATATTTATTACTGCACGTAGAACAAGATAATTCATAAACTCCTGATTTGTGTATGTTTGGAGTAGTGTCCTTTGCGTTAAATAATACCGATGATAATTTGTTATGCGTTTTGAAGTATCATTTAACGCAAAGGACCCTACTCCAAACATACACAAATCAGGAGTTTATGAGTTATCTTTTTCTACGTGCAGTTATAAATATATAGGACAAACAGGACGTTCCTTCAAGACGAGGTTCAACGAACCTCAAATGAGTTTCAGGAAAAATAAACAAAATTATACTTTTGCCACTCATTGTCTAGGAAACGGTCATTCCTTTCCCACAACAGATAATCTTCAAATTTTACATGTAGAATCAAAAGAGAAAAAACTCGATTATCTAGAATCTGTTGAAATCTTTAAATTAGTTCACAATAACTATAATGTAAAAATAATGAATGACTGTACGGAGCTATGTTAATCGAAAATATTTGAGATATTTAAAAAGTAACAGCTGTTTAAAACCTTTTTCAACGAACATAAAATGAATTTAATGAAAAAAATTCTCCTTTTGCCACTCATTCTTTAGAAAACAGTAAATCCTTTCGACAAAAGAAAATCTTGAGAAAATTTTACATGTAGATTCAAAAGAAAAGAAACTTGATTATTGAAATTTTCAAATTCGTTCACAATAAATATAATGTAAAAAATAATGAATGACTGTATGGAGCTTTGTAAATCCAAATATTTGAGATATACAACAAAATAATGTCAATAATGAACGAATGACACGGAGCTATGTAACCCCAAAAATTATTTGAGATATTTAAACTGGTACCATCTGTTTAACAACCTTCTTTGTCGATTGTCGACATTCCGATATCTGTTAGAAGGCCCCTCTTTTTTAACCCGGTTTTTCATCACGTTCCGATTGTAAACCTCTGTACGACTATTAGGTATTACCGAGAATCTGTTGAAATATTCAAAATATGTATCACTATTGTTT